>OY294064.1:41542166-42849750 GCA_958510865.1 Myrrha octodecimguttata
TCTCTTCTCTTCATAAACCAATTCCTGTCTTTGTCAGATGTTGGACGTTATCGTCTTGTGGGATAACCACAGGAACCGAGTGTTTCCAAAGTCGTGACGGACGTTGTAAACTGCAAAATCACAGATGCAGTAACCTGATATGACAAAAGGATGAACTTCATGCACATTGATCAAAGTATTCTGCACTCCAAGGTAGGATTCGCAAAATGCTACTGGATGATGGCGTGCTGTACGAAGTTATACTACAGTATTCCATCTGACAGCTGATAAGTATCTGGATTCAGATTCTGCGGTTTATGCATGGTAAGTTAATCTGACGATCAGTAAAAACCGTGAAACAGCTGTAATCGTACTCTCTGGACGCCGCTTCTTCGGTGTGGATGTTTTGGTTCATTGGATGATTAGCTCTAATCTAGGTGGAACGTTTGTTGATTAATCGACATATATACGTCCTTGTGATCACGTTAGATTGTGAAAAATGTTCAAAACGAATATATTGATTTTTTTCCACCAAAAGGAAACTGACGAAACTTTGCACAGGTTTAAGCCTCCTCATTTTACAACTAACAAGTTTCAATCAAATTGCATCAGTTTTTTTTTAGTTATTAGTTGAATAACCTCAAAATTTTTTAATGGGTTCGCCACCGAAACCGTGTAGATTTTGCCCATTAGCTAAATCAATATAGATATTTATGCTTGAAACATACTCCGAAATATAGTAGCGAGTCAAACCTAATTGTTGTCCAAATGTACTAAGATATCGAAATACACAGATTCTCGCTTGGAATGATAACACACTTGTTCCCTGAAGAAAGCTCGTAAAGTGTCAAGGATCAATAATTTTTTTAAAAAATCGGGACAACATAAAAAAAGGAAACTAAAAGTTTTTGAATTCTGTCTACCTTCATGACGTGCAAAACTCATCCAAAATCATGTTTTATATAAGGGTCATCCTATAAAATTCCTTCAGGATATATGTCGCAAGTTTGCCAAAACCACCGGAGTAAATCTAATAGAAGGTTTTGGTCATAGTGTGCCGTTTTGTTCCTCCAACATTCAGTTGTTTTGTCGTGTATATATACAGAAACAATGGCATGTTTTACACACTCCATTGTTTCCTTATCTTGAAGACATTGATAAATTAAGGTTAGTTCTAGGGGCCGCCATCTTTGTTGCCCTCGTGTTTATTGTTATTTTAAAGATAGAGATTCGTCTGATTCTGAACAGACAGGGGCGGTTTCAGCCAGATGGTCCATTCTTAGAATTAGGTTTGTTAACGACAGAGAAATGTCATTGTCAATTAACAAAGGATATTATCATTCCATGAAATTGTTTGTACTGACCTTATATTCTTCGAAATATTAAAATATATAGTATGTGTGAATAAATGAAGAAATTAGCAGAGAAAATTTGAACAGGACACCATACACTTTTACGTATGATATAAAAGCCACTCAAATAAGAACCTCAGCAACAATAATGTGTCTCTCCATATATGAGTGAATTAAACTTAGAATTCGATTGAAGAAAAAGCTGGTATATTCGAAATGATGGTTATTTTCTTAATGGAAACAACATTTTTTCTTCCTTTCGAATTTTGATTCATGATTTTTTTTTTAAATTATTTCCTCAACAGAAAAATAGACAAAACACTAGTAGGAAGCAATAACTAATAATACCCACATTTGCTCTCTGATGAGGACGATCTTTCAAACAGTTCTGGTCCTCAAAGTTATGATTTTTCAGATCCTCAGGAGTAAGAAAAATGCTGCAGAATGCCGGTTCATTCTTTTGGGAAATCATTTCCATAGATTCTTCATAAAATGTTATTTTTCAGTAAACTAATAACAGTTTCAAGCGATTCGATTGATTTCAGTGATACAAATTTTAGAGAAGCATTTACCTGAAGTCTGCAGCTTTTGCGCGCATATTCTAATTTAATTCACGAACTCAGTCGACATCTTCTGCTTCGGAACCTACCCTAAAGATTCAAATCGCTAACTCTTTCCGTTCTCGAGTTATCGTTGCCGGTTAGAATCGACCTTGACATTGGATTACTCATCAGTGAGTCCAATTCAGTCGTTCAGGACCATTTTCAGGAAAACATTCGAGAATTACAGACAGTTCTGTTGTGAGTTGAATAATTTCTGCAATTTAATTTCGGAGGAAAGAAATTGGGCCAAGTTCACAATTTGTGTCTACGATCGTTCGTTAGCTCCCTTTTTGAATTTTTTCAAACATTGAATTCTCCAGACCTGCTCATGAAACTAATATAAAATTCTCAAATATTCTCAAGAGCTACAATAAATACTTACCATTTGGGAGATTTCCACTTCTAGATGTAAGCCTGCCCTGTGAACCTCAACATTCATCTCAACTACTGTTATTGTTCTCTTTTCCTATTTTGCTATTTGATTAATTAGTTTCGTTCGTATTCTATGCATCTAGAAAGTTATTCGCAATTTATATATCCGGTATGATGGATTGCAATTTTGTTTTTACTTGTATTCGTATTATAAATTGTTCAAGATATTGTTATGGGTTCTTGAGGTGACGTTATAAGATGAATTAATTGTTTTTTTTCTCATATTCGGTTTTTCCTTTGGTCCTTAACAGTTTTGTCGAGAGAAAAGTACGACTGACGGTCAGATTAGTTCATATTTCGATTAAAGGATATTTTGGGAAGGTGTTTTTTTAACTATCGCTATAGCGAATTGTGGAATTTCAACAACTCGTCAAGGATAGTTTTTAGAGAAAATTCTGCCCAATATTGTTCATCGGGCAACATTATCCTTAGAAACTGCCCTTGACGAGTAAAATTTTGCTGTACTTCTCAGTTTTTTTGAGTTTTAATTATTAAAATTTAATATTCATAAAATTGGAATTGCGGATTTTAAAAATTGAACTGTGAAATGAGAAATGTGAAAAGAGCAGTTTCTAGAGAAAATTTTGCCCAATGTACAATATCGTTAATAATTTAACGTTAATAATGTTTACAATCAACGGAGTGAACTCTGACGTTTCAGAATTACGAAATTATTAGAAAAAAACAATCCTGCAATTTTTCTTTCTATTTTCTGATGGGGAAGTTAGATATAGACTCTAAAATGTTTCATTTCTCTTCGTTGCTGTTTGCATTATTTCGGTATTGTTCAATAGGCAAAGTTTTACCAGTTTTATTCCGATATTGGAAGTGAAAAATTCTGAAAACTAAAATTAGCTTATACAAATTTTTTTCAAATACTATAACCTCATATAGGGTTTGCAAAATAGCACCAGAATTCGAATGCATTTCAGAACCCACGATCTAAAATTTCAGTTTGTATTATTCTGTCCGTCCCGCCGTGTGTGATCCAACTTTTTGAGAAAGGAACCTACATTCCTGAATTTTCAAGGGTAGGTTCGAAGATTAAACAACTTCTTTAAGTTCATTATCAGGCAAAGTTTGCCTGAAGATTTTAGAGTTATAACAGTTGAAAATTGCAAGATTATTTCCCTGATATTTAAAAAAATGCTGATGCGATCTGATTGAAAATTGGCAATAAATAGAATGCTAAAGCGAAAAAAAAACTTTTCAAATTTCGCGATGGAAAAACAAAATTCGAACCGTGTATACTCCATTCACTTTTATAATGTAGCCCGGTTGGCCATGATTTAGGTTTATCAAGTTTTTTCCCTTAAAACTGACGCAGGTTGGCACTCATGAAATATCGGCAATGTCAAAAGACGTTGCCAAATTTCAATTTCTACTATTATCAATATCAATCGATTCTAGATTTCTAAATCTCAGCATAATAACGCTTGCAAACTAATCAAAATGCCGAAGGTAGTTTTGAAGAAGCAGAGGCAAAGTATCAGGAAGTGCTATGTAGAATTGAAATCGGCTTTTTCTGATAGTAACCCTGATAATTCGGAATCAATAATTCAACACAAGCTATGCAACATTTTCGACGTATGTAAGTGAAAACCAAGGAATTATATTTTATATGAATATATATTTATTTTTTAGCTGCACATCAACACAATAAGGAAGATTTTAAGTGAAAGAGACGACAAAGAATATCCTTCTATTGGTGCACCCAAAAAGACTGAACTGAAGACTTTATTTTGAAAAACCCGATTCTTGATTTCCTTACAAGAAAATAGCATAACTAAATCTTTCAACCATGTTTATATACGTGAAATATTTCCAATATTAACAGAGACAAAAGTTTCTTCAACATTCGCCAGGTCTTTGGAATTATCGAATTCAAATAATATTTTCTCAAATTCATTACTTTATCAATGTAGATTGACATTTGAAAAATAAGTAATTACTACGACCTCTATGTAGAGAGGACAACGTTGCATAGTTATCTGACAAGAAAATGACCATAACCTAACAATTTCAAAATATACACGGTGAAATCTGTCAGGATGTCATGGCCAACCGGGCTACATTATAAAAGTGAATGGAGTATACCTGATTACTTCCTAGAAGGACAATTTAGAGACTCTATATTCTTAATGCAGGTTTTGGGCAAAAATGAGGAAGGTTGAATCCGTGAATGCTCTGAATTCTCCAATTGTTTCCCAAAATTAACCGAAACCGAAATGATGAGGACTCATGCAAAATCTCGGGAGGTACTGACTTCGACATTTAAAGGAGCCCTTAGCTCCCGTCAGTGTTTCTCTATAACTTTTCTCCGCACAAAAACCCAAAATAATAGAAACAATTCAAAAAAGGCAGTTCGGTAAGTGAAAATTTGTCGAGCGCTTGTTGAAATGAGGTCCCATCTGAAACGGAATTTCCGGGGGCATGTGTTTCCTGATGCTAATCTGCATAGGATCTGTCAAATATAAACTAACTCTGTTTTTTCAGAAATGTATGAAATATTTCCAGGAAAATTGTTCAATTTCCCAAAAATTTCCATTTCCACTTCCATCCCCATCATGTTGGGTATCAATTCGAACAACCCCTAACCCCCATACACGATTGTACACTCCAAATCCCCATACACAATCAGGGAAAAATAATAATTTCCAAAGTCATCTACCATTAAAGCATATCCCATCCTAATTCAATCCGCCAAGCTCCCAGGACCGACCGTCGCACGTAAAATCATAAAATAAAACCCTTCTTCGATTTTCTCCCCAAAAATTTTTCCTCTCTCTCTCACGCTCCGTTTTTAAAAGGAAAACTCCCCCACCATATTTCTCTTTCTTTTGCAGCCGCTGAGGTGAACAAGTCCGCTTCTCTTCTGGCCGTCTGAAGTCTGCGAACGTCTCACCCTCCGGATCGATAGGAACATCTGAACGTAGCCTCGTTTCCATTGGTCGGTTAAGGAGTTTTTCCCCCCCACCTTCTTTCGCGGAAATGTCCGTCAGAAAGCTTTCTTTTGTTGCCACGTTTTATATTAGATTCTGATGATGTGAGGGGTGGTGGAGGGGGGAGGGAGAAGCTGGAGGGAGAGGGGAGGAAGGAAAGCGAACGCCGTGGAAAATTGGGGCTGAAGGGGGTGAGGTAAACGAAGAAATCGAATGAGTTCGAGTGTGTTTCGTTAGGAAGAAAATTCGGATAGGATTTTACCTTGGTGGACTGGAAATTGATTTGAGGATGAGTTTGGAAGGGAAATTCGAGCGTTAAGGGTTCGGTATTTCAATGGATAAGGGGGTGGACAGGAAAGAAACCGTCCATCGTCCTCCATTTCACTTTTATATACATTTTCCATTTTATTTTTCGGATTCCGAGAGAAAATTATTTCGAAGGACTCTACAGGGTGGTCCGAGATTAATTCTACATAGTTTGATGGTGAATAGATATTACCTATCATCAAATGTACAGGTGCAGGATGTATCTAGTTATTCGCAAGAATCTGCCAAAAAAATATTCAGTTGTTCTTACATGGAGAAGTGTCATGAATGTTATGGAGATATTCAATTAGGTTCATCCTATACAAGGAGTCCGCGGATACATTGGGAAGCCATAAATCAACAATAATTAAATATGGGCTAAGGCTATTCGTTCATGAAATACAGGGAGATTTATTGATTTTGGCAGCTTTTGTCATCTCAGACCATCGAACTGTTTCTAAGAACCATACCGAAATAGTACAAACTAGGACTAGGAAATTTCCATTTCCAGGTCTCATTCTGTACATAAATTATCAGTTTGTCGTAACTTAAATCTTACTTTGCATAGATTTTTCCTTCGAATGTTGTTTTCCACGTGAACAGCACATAAACTGATAATTTGTTCCCAATCGAAAACAATTGAACGCTTATGATTTTCGAGATTTATTGATTTTGGCAGAACTTTAAAATGGCTATAGCTGCTGAACCGTTCAACTAATTCGCTTCAAACTTGGCAAATATTGTCCACCCAGGCCATCGAATTCTTCGATCAACCATACCAATACAGTACAGACCAGGACTAGGAAATTTCGATTTCTAATCCCAGGTCTAATAGAACTCTGTACATGGAATATCAATTTGTCGTAGCCATCATCTGATTCTGCATACATTTTTTTTTGAATGAACGGCATAGCCGTTCATTTTTGTTCATCGAAAAAAATTTGAGGCTTGATATTTTGGATCCCTTACAGCCCTGTAGAGTGTATAAAAATGTTTGTGATCATAAATTTATTGATTTAAATACTCATTTCACTTTTGGAGGTTCAAATTAAATTACAATATTCAGGTAACAATGGCGAAATAATTACTCTGATTTATGGAATATATGCCCGAAACAAAGTGACCACAAAAATATTTCATTTAACATTTTTTATCAATTAAATTTTTTTGCTGGTTATTACATCCTAAGATCTTCCTATTGAGTTCCAAACCACCAAACATAAAAGGATATATCGATTAAAGCTTATTTTGGCTGTAATTTCCATCATTTTCTAGGATTACGCTCTTTCTCTTCTCGCAAAAAGCATGAGCATTGAATTTTTTTCAAGAAAAAAAGTTGGAGTACCATTCACGCGAAAAACAGCATTCGGAAAAAAAATCTATGTAGAATCAGATGAAAGTAACGAAAAATTGATTTTCCATGTATAGAATGATTCAAAAGACCTGGAATTAAAAATTGAAATTTCCCAGTCCTGGTCTGTACTATTTCGGTATGGTTCATAGAAACAGTTCGATGGTATGAGATGACAATACTCGCCAAATTTTAAGCGAATACGTTGAATGATTCACGAGTTATAGACATCCAAATGTTTATTTTGTAGGTTTTGGTTTATTATTTTATGGAATCAAATAATTAACCTCAGAGATTGACAGAGAAAAATTACCCCCCCTGAAAATTTCACAGTTTGCATTTTGAAGTTTGTAGATTTTATTGAACTATTAAAAAAATCCGTCTGTTCGCCGTCTGTTGTCCAGAGCTTTCCTCTGAAAATACTGCACCGAAATCCATGAAACTTAGTAGAATAATCGTGTGTTGCTCGAGATTGATCCTCCAGGCTTTTCAGCAGTAATCGATGTACCCTAAGGGCTCAAAACTAGGGTTAGAATGGAAAAAAATTATTTCTCGAAAACTTACCACCGGATTTTTATGAAACTATTAATGTTGATTACTGTTGCATAACTCAACCTAAAAATTTTCACCCGGATGATTTCCGACCAGTGGTCCTTGAGTTATAAAGAAAAACGCTGCAAATTGTGTTATAAGAATCCAATGAGTTATTAATAATATATACATTTTATTTAAGATACCAATGGTATTGGGTTATTTAACTGAAAAAATAATA
Source organism: Myrrha octodecimguttata (assembly GCA_958510865.1). NCBI lineage: Eukaryota > Metazoa > Arthropoda > Insecta > Coleoptera > Coccinellidae > Myrrha > Myrrha octodecimguttata. Next base: position 41,549,903 of record OY294064.1, read on the forward strand.
AACCCTTGTGTAAAATTTGCAGTGCTTTTCTAGGTTTCACTCCCAATATCTGAAACAGAACTATTAAAAATTGAATAAAAATTGTATTTATATGGAAAACACCCTTACGGATTGCAGGATTACACTATTTGTCAAGGGTAGATTCTTGGACAGAAGAATTGCCTAATACCGAAACAATGCAAACAATAAAAATCAAGGAGAACTGTGATGTTTCAGAGTACGAATCTGACTCTTTCATCAGAAAAACGAGAAAATTAGCAGAATTATTTTCTATCGATCTTTCGTTTTGAGTGGGGCTGTGTTAGATCTCTTATATAATTGTTTTGCTGGGTTTTTACCCCCTATATCTGAAATGTAACTATTAAAATTAAGAAAAATCGTTTTTTCATGGAAACCCCCTTACAGATTGCAGGATGAAACTTGTTCGAATTCGTTGTCAAAACGGTCATCTTCATCGAATCATGCGCGCAAAAGCTACTGCCTTCACGGTAGTGCTTTTCCAGGTTCTCATTAGAGGGTCCAACCTAATAGTTTAAGACCATCTTGGCTCGAAATTCGAAAAATTACAGAAATTATGACGAACCGATACTGTGTCCCAAGACAAGCGTGTAAAAACAAATTCATCGAACCACCCTGTCTTTCAAAATGAGAATACACCCTCCAAAACATGGAACCTTCCGTCCATCGTTTAATCTCGCACGGAACGGCTGTGTTTCTTTGCAATTACGTAATTTTCCCAATTTTCTCGAGTGAATAATTCAGAAATTTCCGTTTCACCGACCACTCGCTATATGATTCATAAGATGAAGCCCGTCCGACTGAGTGATACTCGTACATATAAATGAATTTAATAAGGGGATGTTCCCGATACGGGGTTGCAGAGGTTTTTGAGAGTTTCAACTGGATTTTTGGAGTCAGACCGGAAGGAAATTATGCATTGGGTTCGCATAAAGGACGCCATGCCCTCCATGACTTATTCGATGACTTGTCGTACGAGAAATCTGTTGAAAGTTATAGCTGAAATGTCTTTATGAAATTATGCTAGGGTAGATTGAAGGCCGTCATACACACCATTACTTATTTCACAACTTGTCATACGACGAATCCCTTGTGAATTATTGAAGGATTTCCACAAAAATATGCACTTAGTTCACTTCAGGGTCTTCATACACATCATTTTGTCATTCCTGAAAATATATGTCACAAGTTTATGTGTTTGTTCCCTATATTTCATCAGATTGTGGGTGAAAAGTAACGAATTATGAATTTATTGGAGATTGTTTCCAATATTAGGTATCTGTAGCGTTTTTCCTTCACCTGAGAATCTTAAATATTATCGCTTGGAGCCCCTTCCTGTCAGAGAGCAAATTAAGCTTATAATATCCACAGTTTTTCTGCTGGCATTTTGTTTACTTTTCTGTTTCAGATATTATTTCAAGATATTCCGTCGATATAAATTCAAAATGAAGAAAAAATTTTGTTCCAATGGAAGTGTTGACCTCTACTATGAATATGTCAGCATCATTCCCAAAAATTTTTTTAATTATCAACAATTATACGGGGAGACAGAGTTTCTGCTGTGGTTTTTATCTGTACTCTTGTACCATACGTAAAAATTTAGGATATCTCGTTAACATGTCGTCTGCCAATCTGCAATGCAGTTAATTCATATTCATATTTCATATTGAGGGGAATGCAATGCTCTTTCTCAAAAATATAAATACTTCATCAGTAGTTTCCAGAATATAAAGCATGGAGATCGCTTTAGGGTCGTCATACACTTGATGATAAATCAGTTGTGAAATACTTACTATTTTGTTACGTTTTTTCTGGGTTTTCACTCCCAACCTCTGAAAAAGAACAATTAGAATTTAATAAAATTGTTTGTTTTTTATGAAGAACGCTCTTGCGGTCAGCAGGAAAGAACTACTTGTCAAGGGCAGTTTGTCGTAAAACATTTGGCCCAATGAACAATACAAGAATAATACAAACGATAGACAAAGCGAACTGTGAGGTTTCAGAGTAAAAATTTTACTCTCTCATCAGACAAACGAGAAAAGAAAAGTTTTTTAATTCTATCTCTTTTTTCTGGTGAATTCAGCCAAATAGGATCCATTTCTACAGAACAATGAGAGCAAAATTACGCTCTCCATCTAACAGAATGCAAGAGGACTCTTAATTTTTTTTTTAATTATCTGATTCCGACATCAGAATTTTTGTATTGTCCCAATCCATTATGTGATCCCCAGTGGTTGGAATCCAATAATTTGAAAGGAAAACTGAAGAGTTCTCTTGCATACTGTTACATGGAAAAAGTAATTTTGCTCATTTTTCTGTAGAAAATGGACCCTATTTGGCTGAATCAATTGATTACTGTAAAAAGATGTTGAATCAAAAAAAATTCAGACCAAGTGAATGTGTGTTGCTGTGATTTCATAAATATGTCAATTTGCAAAAGTCCCAGAACACAAATTGACAGAAAATAATAGTTATGTTTCAGTTATTGGCGGTGAAAACCTAGAAAAAAACCTTAAAAGAATATGCAAAATCCTCCCAAGATAAGCTTCAATTCATACTTGAATACCTACTTCTTGATTCATTTTCACTATTTTCGTAAACGTGCAGTATCCAAAATTTTCTGTAAAATATACTGGAAAAGGACTTACGCGCATTTCCAATCATTTAGAATTGCTGAAACGATCTACAGAAATGGAGATAATTCTACCTGAACAATATATAATATATTTAATATTTGCAACTCATAATTTTTAACATACCCTCGAATATGGTATGGAATTGAAGGTACTATTTTTTTTAATTGTAAGGTACAACCTATCATTCAAAAGTAATTATTAAGGCTTGTACCAAATTTCATGAAAATATATATGAAGATATTAAATTTTGCACGACAACATCATATTTTGTTTCATAATGATTGAATGAGATAATATTTTACCTATCACAAATTGTCATCTTGAATAAATACTTAAAATAGCAATCTTACTGCTTCTCAACTACTAGTTGGAACACCGTTAAGAAAACAACACATAAAAACTAAAACTACACAAAAAACTCAACAAAGTAAACTAATAAAACGCTACTATAAAAACATCCTACCTCGTTACAGCATTAGAACACCCATAAAAAATGTTCGGTATCACGCGACCAAAATCATCCCCTATCCATGAACGGGACAAAAAACTCCCAATAATCGAGCCGCTAAAAAAAACGGCATCAAAAACATCTGACGACAGCTTAATTACATGATATAACCCAAGGGAAACGAACGGGGCATAAAAAAGCCTAAAAACACACTTCACCCTGGTCTATTAAAAAACAATTAGAGGGGTAGGTTTCGTGGTTTTTTAAATTGACCCTACAGTATTTTTTACCTGCTAATGGGAATATATTGACGTGGGGTGGATAAGGCAGAGACAACTAGAGGGGTAGTTCGGGTATTGGACGCTAGAGGGGTGGTTTTGTAGCTTCGAGGGATGCTACATAGATGGCACGGTAGTTTGGAAGTGTAGGATGCTACAAGATTGAGATAATTGGTTCGGATGATAAGGGATGGTATTGGAAATTCATCTCGATATTGGAAGGACAGAGGGTAGTCGCGACAATTGGGGTAGGTTATTCCTCTTCAATGATTATGGTTGATAGTGATATGTTGATTTGAACATTGCTCAGATGTTATATTGGCTGGGAAATATAGGAGATTCTAGATTTACCTAATTGGCACTCACAGAATACGTCTGAAAATATTTTTCATAATTTTATTTATTTTTGTTAGTTGTGTTTTTTGGGGGCATAAAAAATTATCTGATATATCGTTGAAAATTAAGAAGAATTTGTGATTAGAAGAAGTAAAACGATTATCTCACAGGAACAGGGCGCAAGCATGTGTTCGACCAGTTAACTTCGAACCTTGTTAATTTCCTTGAAATTATTCATGTTTTCGAATAATTTGATCGATTTTTGTTTCAAAATTATAATTTTGGTAGAAAGAGGTAATAGAAATTAAAAAGGCATTTAAAATCATCAATTTCCTTTCTTACACACATTTTCACATTTTGTACAAGATATACTGAAATACACAGGTTATGTTAAAAGAAAGTAGTATCATTGAGTTTTCAAATTTGAAAACTCAATGGTAGTATGGAAATTTTTTTTTTTGAAGTACGAAAATTATCGACCAGATCGAAATGTAACTTCCTAGTGAATTTGAAGAATTCTCGCAGATTCCTGAAAGATTTGGATTATATCTATTGCACATTGTACATTTTTTATCTGGAATCCGGGCAGCTTTGTCTGGGCAAGATTTTCTGTGTAGAAGGAAGAAATGAAAGGGAAAATTTGTTGTTTTTTTGACACGCTTGTCCCATGGTATAGGATCTACAGACTACAGAAATTCTCAGAGAAAGTAAAAGGTCCAATGCGCCAGATGAGTTCGACAATATGGGCAAAATCCACACAATGATTTACCATCATAAATTGTGTCTTCTGAAGTATTCAGATAGAAGTGAAACTTAGCAAGTTTTTGTGGAATATCGGGATTAAGATTTGTGCGTAATTTCGTAGAGTTGTCGAAATTAAAAAATTCATATTTTATTTTTTTTGCCTGGAACAATCTGTCAGATTCCCAAGAAATGTGCATAAACCTTCAATTTGTCGTTTTTTCATCAATTCTAGTCAACGATTTGAGCGGATCTGAATTTTTAGGAATATTATGAAATATTTTTGTACGATTCTGCGTGATAAACCCATTCACGAATCTGAGAGACTTGGAATTTGTACAGTGGATTTGGTTCTACATAACTCAGGTCTAATTCATAAATGGGTGAAAACCACCAGAAGATTCCGAAGATATAACCATTCATATTTTTATTTACCAATATTCTCGTAAATACAATTCCGATAGAGTCCATATTTATTATTTGGCTACAAAATGCCCACTTCCAGATCAGCTCAAGATCTCATGATAATAATGCGACTATAAGATTACAAAGTTGTTTCGAACAGGAGAATAAACTCCATTCATCAGGGTCAATAGCTGGATGGTAAATCGACCTGTCTCTGAATTTCAGAAAACAACCCAAACCCGCCGAGGATATTCCATTGGATTTCTCGATTTTTCATTGAATTCATACCATAATTTTCGAATATACAGTATGCAACTAAAGGGAAACATAGTTAAGCCCAGTTTATATTTAATTGTACCACTTCCTCACTCAATTATCGGATCAAACTGGTTAGATTCAGTTGCAATTCCTTCATGTAGTTTTTTACCGACGAACTACCCTTCAACGTATGGCTTGGCTAACATAGGGGTGCGTTCTTCATCCCCACATCCTATACCTGTTCTCATTCAATCCGACAATCCCAATTTTTTTCGAAAATGCATTTTTACAGACACGCTGACCCTTCTCGACTCTCCAGGCTCCTTTGAAAACCTCAGTACACACTCTGTCCAAACCAAAAACGGTCACACAAAACTTTTCGGAAATGTTCATTGCAAAATTACCGTATTTCATTCGATTTTTGACCGGTCAAAGTATTTCGGGTGTGTTGGTTAGGGCTGTTACGTGAAAATTCGAAGAAAATTTTGGAAAATTCGGGCAATTTATTGTTTAGGTTTAAGTAAACGGGTAGGATGAACGGGCAAATCATTCTATTCGGAATTATCTCAGGGCATTTTGTGCAACATAAGGGCTATTTCTGTTTATTAGTTTGTTAAGTTGATGTTTTTGTTTATGAACTTTGTTACTGTTTAGTTTGTTGAGTCGATTGAGAGGTAAAGGTAAGTTTGTTGGAAGAGAATCATTTTAAATATGGTGGCAGTGTGTAGAATCTCTTTTGAAGTTACCTTTTCGAAATTATTATTTAAATTATTTTAAACTGTCCTTTCTGGTAAGTGATGTTTTCTGTTAAAGCATCCATTAATTATTGGTAGAATTTTACCGGGGGAAATTCTCATTAAGAATAATTTTTTTATTATATTTATGTTATAACTTATAACTTTTGTACCTCTAGTAGTTCTTTCACTTTCGCAGATAAAATTTCATACATTTCTGATTGGTTTCCTTGAATAACCTCGCTGAATGTTGATCCTAAATTCTATATTGAAAAATTCTTGATAAGCATTAATGTGAAGACGAAGCACTTAGTGTTTTATATGAGCCATTTTTCTGTTGTTCGAATGAGAATCATAATCATCCTATCTTGTCCATTCTGAACTGACAATTTTGAGTCCCTTAGATATTATTTTGCAAAGTCATCGTGTTCAGCCGAATGGACGCAGGGTAGGTTTGAAACTAAAATGCGAAGCTCAAGTTCAAAATTGATAAAATTATTATTAATATTTAGTGGCTTAATGTGTTAGAAATTCCTTCATCCTTATATTTGTAAAAATACGATGGCTATAAGCTCCAATTCAAACATAAAATTCATAGAATTTCCTAGAATCTAATCTCCCAGTTTATGCATGTTCGATTCGGCAAAATATGAAAAATCATCTTCCATCATACCAATTTCTCCGAAATATTTGTATATGGATATTTCCAAAATCAAGTTTAAATTTTGAGTTTTGAATTATAATTTGAAATAAATTTTTTTTGATTGTTTAATCATAATCGGATCAGTATTTTTCGAGTTATCCCAAAAATATAAACGATACCGGGGTGAAACCACTGAATTGAACATATTTATTTATTTCCCCAATATGTCCGCCAGTTGGAATCGGATCCAACTTTAATTTCGTGGGTACACTGTTGAATATTATTGACTCGAAGGTGGGTGCAAAATCTCACCGAAATGAATTTTTTCCAATAAAAATTTTAAACGAATTTTTTTTTGAATTTAAAAAAAAAAACTTTTCTAAAATTCACTAATAATATGATCCTAATAAAATTGCGCATCAGTATTCTTTTAGCAAGTTCAAATTTCAGTCCGATGACATAGGTTGTTCCTGGAGATAGAGGAAATAACCTCAAAAAGTCAAATGGGTACAACTCCAAAACTGATTTGGCCTATTAACACAATATTTCAAGAAATAAATATCTGATCGATTTTTAGAACGATTAATTTCTACGAAATTTCGTGAGGATCATATGATGAATTAATCGGGTTCACCATGGGTGATGGCTCTTTCTATGGAATTCACCAATCACGAAGAAGGTCTGAATATCTTATGGATTTTTTTCATTCACATGAATTCATACGTTGAAGTAACCAATATTTTCCGGATACCCCCGTAATTCCAAAAGCTAAAACTTATCCGCCTGTCAACTTTTTGTATACCAGGGAGACTTGCTCCTTTTCTAACCATCCTTTTGAACCGTGGTAAGGTAATAAATTCCCTCAACTTTTTAAAACTTTGTCTCTAGATTAAAAACAGGCCGCTGGCTTGTAGGAAACAAATGAATGTCAGGAAAGAAGAAGAATAAGAGTAATAAGGTTAAAATAGATAAATCTTCCGTTCAAGCAGACTGAGCTAAAAGTATTTAACTTCAAAACTCCACTTCTTGGGAGCGTCGTTCGCTGCAGAAAGAAAAGCTGAAAGAAGATTCCTTAATAGGTTAGAATTTGTTGGGAAGGAGCCACATTCAATTTATCCCAGCCCGTTCGAGTCGAAAGACACATTGTAGAGTTTTAATTATTATAATAATAATAAAGATTAACGGAGAATTTTAAAACTAGGAGTGTCCCTTCTGCATCATCTCCGAGAGTTTATCATCAATATACTCAGTGACATTAGAATTGTTTCACCTGGAGGGAACAACTTTTTGGAGCCAGGTTCAAGGGGAACAACGTGCTATCGTTTTCTCCAAATTTCTATAATTTTCGAATTTCGAGCCGAAAATGTTCTCAAACGACTGGGTTGGACTCACTGATGACGAATCCGGTCTCATAATCGAATCTGTCCGGCCGTTCGACCGTATGCACGATTACGGGCATACAAAAAAATCCTATCGTATTGAAACTTTCAGGGTAGATTGCATTTCAAAATGCGCAGATTAAGTTCGTTAATGGGCAAAATCGGTCGAACGGTTCCGGAGTTATAGCCATTTGAAATTTTGAGGTTATTTCCCTGATACTTCGAGGAATTAAGGAGCGATTGAATTGAATATTGGTAGTTGATTGGAGCATAAGTACTTGCAATTTTTCACAAAATTCCGTTGAGATCGTACAGTCAGTAAATTTAAAAAAATTTTTTCTTCAAAATTTTTTTTAGAAAAAATTTGTGTTGTCGGTAACTGTCCATTACATTCAAAATTGATTCTGGTCTTACCTCAGGCTTCGTATTTCACAGCAGTGTGCCAAATTTCAGTTCGATACGATTATAATTTTTGAAGATATGGTGAAAAAATTTCCTCGATATCGTTGTTTTTATCGGAATAACTCAAAAAAAGCTAATTCAATCTTGATGAAAGTCGGCAGCTAAATTGAAAATGCTGATGGACAACTTTGTGTTCTTTTTGTGTTCTCAATATCTGGAACAGAGCTATTCAAAACCTAGGAAAGTACCGAAGTGAAGTCAGCAGCATTTGCGCGCATGTTCAAAGGATATCACCAAAAGTGATAGTTTTTAATAGTTCTGTTTTAGATATTCGAAATGAAAACCCAGAAAACAAAAAGAACTTCTTCGCCACGACTCTCGAATATTAAATACTTTTCTGCAAAACTATAACATGAAGTGACTCAAAAATTTATTTCTATGTTCGAAGATCAAATCTACAATTGAATCTCCGGAAATAAGTATATTTGGGGCAAGTTTTCATCAATACACAGCTTAGATATGTGACTTCATCTGAACATTTATCAAAAATTTCTAAATGTTTATCGAAATTTTCTAAAAAATATTTGTCGTCTACAACCATACCATCATATTTTCCCACATTACCAACATTACCAGTTAACTCGTGCAAAATATCCGATTCTTGTTGTATTCGATCCAGAAAAACTCCTGGTTCTAGATGTCACTTATGTGATTAAAAATCGGGAAAACTCCCTCGGAAAACTCCTTGAAGGATGGACTGCTGTACATAATTGAATTTGACCACGGATCCTCCATCACTGAGCTCAACCTAGTTTTCTGAGACTATTTAAGGTTATAAATTCTAAAATTACTGACATTTGGGATGAATCATGATGCTTTATTTTTGTTGTTTGTGACCGTGAAAATTATACAAATGCTGTATTTCTTCGAATATAAGTCGATGTTGAAGGAATTTTCCATGATCCCACATGGGCTCAACAATAATTTGTGAGTTTTCCATTTCATTCTTTAATAATTTCTAAATATTTTTCCAAATTTTATAAAAATTTGTTTCCATCACCAGTTTTAACTAGGGAAAAACATCCCATTCTTTTTTCATCAGATCCGGAAAAACTCAGTGGGGACGCCGATGCTACCAAAGCGCCGGAAAATCGAGAAAACTCTCTCGGAAAACTCTGAAAATGAGACTTCGAGCCCCAGACAGTCGGGCGAACGGTCCGAATGGTCGGATACTCTTAAAAAGCCCCACGGTAATTAAAAATGATCTAAAAATAACAAACTGATGCCGAACTTAATTGGCAAAGAAAAACAGACCATTTTAAATGCTTTTATTTAGGACCGATGGAGCAAGCTTCGAGACGATGGGGTTCCTCGAGGGGTGGAACGGGGTGGGGGTTGACACCTCGAAGATGGGGGGGGGTTCTTTGTCACAAGGTCAGGATTTTACGGGGGAGTTACAAAAAATATATACATAGACTGAAAAGGCAGTTTTATTTTAATTTAATATAATTCTAATTGTTAGGGGTATCGGACTCAACTTGGAGGAAACATCTTCACAATAGCAGATTATAGATGGAATTTTTTGGAATTTCATGAACAAGGTATATCATAAATATTTAAAAAAAATTTCTTCCGCCTGAAAGTCTTTTATTTAATTAATTTAATCGCGGACAAAACTGAAAGTTATAATGCAGGATCCTTTCGAAATTCCTTCGATTACGAATAAGTTAAAGCAATGGAAACATAGACAAGTCCATCATCAAAACAACCTTATACAGTTTCGGTCAAAAATTTGTGTACCCCCAAACTACCCTATAAAATTTACCGCTAAAAACATACGACACACGAACGGACAAGCTTGTTCAACCCCAATTCTTACGAAATCTATTGCACCCTTTTTTCGGGGTCCATACCGAAACAAAAGGAATGAATTCAAATTGCGCCGTCCAGGTAGACAGATTTGAATGCGGAAGCGGAACGCGGCCAAAAATGTTGACAAAAGGTCAGCACACAAAACAATAGGGTCAAATTCGGCCCGGGACAGTGGCCAAGCAGATGTTCGTCTGTTCCGTCTTTTAGAGTTTTTTTTTGCAGGCAGTCACTTGCCGGTCTCCGGTTGACCCTTTGTGTTTTAGATTAATGGATAAGCTGATAGTCTACAAATATTTTATCCTAACGGAAATGCTGTTGACCCTCGTGTTTCCGTTATTGGATACGTAAAGGACGCTGATGCTGGTCTGTGCTGAAAAAAATTAGGTTATGTGAAGGGGTTGGTTTGGTTCGGTTGTTTTGAGGGGAGGGTCACTGATTGTGTATTTTTTGGAGCTTCGTTGTTGATTAAGTGATATGATGTACAAGCATTTCCGATTAAGAATATAATTGAATGGAATTTTCAAAATGAAATTCTAAAAAAAACAAAATACATATCGTTCACCCCAAAAAAGATGTTGAAATTTGAATCCAGAGCCAATTAAAATTGATATCTGCGGAATTTTGCAAACTTTGGTAGAAATAATTGACGAAAATGTGAATAGAATTAACACATAACTGCCACAAAGAATAAATTAAGGAATTTTTTTATAAAAATTGTCTCAAAGAATTTTCGAAAACTCCTGAACCTAAAATACTCTTTTCGTCGCTCAGACAAATTATAATGAGCAATTGAATTCTTAGATGGGGAGGAGTAAGCTATTGTTGTTTGAAGACTTAAGATATCGTCCAAAAATTGTTAATCGAAATTATTTACAAGAAAAGATGAATGATATTCATCAAATCTTTTATTTTAAAGAACTCACAGAAGATTTATCAGAAAATTTCATTCTTATAACATATGTACATATCCACTTTTCAAGGAACAAAAATAAAATAAAGTACTAAAACATTTTCATAATCCCAGGTTCACAAACAGCATAAATAAGAGAAAACAAAACAGTGGGCCCAAAAACTATTATTTTACTGAAATTATTGCTTTTCATAATCATGATGAAACCTTCACATCAATTTTCTCGAATCAAGAGAATCTGGAGGTTCGATTATTGGAATTTCTTAGGAAAAACTTTCATGTTAAAACAGTATAAATATGATTGAAGATCGCTCAATTTGAAATAATTGAAAACGAAATTATGATTTTTTTTATTTTTTGTAATGACACGATTATTATGAAATTTTGCAAAAATGAGCACGTCATCTTTTGCCAACTAGCTGCCAAGTTTCAACATGATCGTATCAGCATTTTTTGAGTTATTCCGGAATTAATGAAGTAAAAAACTCGGCCAATATTTTATTCAGTCGAAAATAACGATCTTATCAACTTGATATTTGATACAGTCTCGTCAAATATTAACCCCAAGTACTATGCTGACCTTCATTGAAATCTTATGAATGAAAGCCGGAAAAAATATTTGAAAAATAAAAAAAAAAAAATTTCAACTAACTGATTATACAATACTGATAATAAATTCTGCGGAGAGTTGTGCGTTTGTATTCTATGACGAAATACCAAGTTTCAATCTGATCTCGTCAGTAGTTTCTAAGATATTCAGGAAATAACATCATGAATTCAATCGGGTTTAACTCCGAAAGCGTTCGGCCGATTTGGCCAATTAACGAAAATGTTAATCGTCTTCTGAAACACAGCTCACCATGAAAATTTCAACTGTTTGGAGTTCTCACATCTGAAGATACCGTGCCTACAGCCGGCCGGTCAGACAGAATCGTATTTGACATCGAAACAGTGAGTCCAACAAAATTATAGACATTTGATATCACGCTGTTCCCAAGAACATAGGTACAGGCAAAAAAGGAACAATTTTATAATTGAATGAATCCTTCAATTAAATCAGACACAATTTAAACAAACACTTCTAAACCACTCCATCTGATAAAAAACACCAGGTAAACCAACGAAAAGTGTTGAAAAAAGCTATGGAATGTGTCATACCGCAAAAGGGTTAACCCTTCCTCGAGTACAGGAAATAGGTTTTGGATATCTGGTAGGCAACATAACGAATCTTTGAAATATCTTTTGTTAAACTTAAGTAACGGATGTAAGTGGAGCAGAAAATTAAAAGAAAAATTTTTATTTTTGAGACAATGCGACCAAGGTCTTAGGGGTTAAAAATTACTGCGTGAGAAATGTTCTAATTGTAAAGGTTGTATAAAGGAAATGGTTTTGTTTTTCTTAATTTTTTTGAGTAGAATGTCTGGGAATGTTGTGAAGATTGGTTCACGAAGACGAAGATGAAGAAGGGGTTTTTGAAAGTTTAGTGGCATGGCAGAACAACGTGTAGGTTAGCCCTCGTGAGGAAATATGTTGAAAAATCTGTTGAAAAAATTTTTTTACTCTATATTGTATTGCTGTGAAAAGTGAATTAGAAACAACTTGAACAAGAAGAAATGTTGATGTCAAGAAAGATGAAAAAACCATTTCAAGAGAAAGAAAGTTCAAATGAAGTAAAATATGTAAACAAAAGAATTAAAATGGAGACCATAGTAAAAAAAATTAAGCTTACTGGTAAAACAGTGTGTCAATTTCAAAGGGTACCATCCTTTACATCAAATATAAATATTCGAATGATTTTTACAAATATCGATATGTAATTCTCGTCAGAAATTATTGTTTATCTGCGAAAAAAATATTTTATAGACTCAAAATAACAAAAGATCAATAACGAAGTTCATGATACTGAATCAGTAAAATACATTAAAGATTCTGCCATTCGAAATATTTTTTATCCAACACTCCCAAAAGTACATATCCAAATTAGCTGAAATTTCGTGCACTATTGTTGAATGTTGGTTCGAAGTTTCATGCTAAATTTCGATCTAATCCGACTTTATATTTCCGGAAAAACTAATTTCAAACTTCAAGAAAAAAATTAGAAAATCACTGACGTGAGGTCAGGAGCTTTTACTCGCTTGTTCAAATTGTAAATATTATTGCAGCAAGAAATTTTGCACCTAGTTGCGCTTTGGTATTTTCCACATGATCACGAAGTTTCAATCTGATTTCATTCGTTCTTTTCGAGATATCGCGGAAATAACGTTAATATTCCGAAAAGCAACGAAATTTTGTATATTTTTCAGTTACATCTCCGAATGTAAAAATCAGATCAAACTGCAATTCAAAATATTGTTGTTGAATACTAAATTTGAGGTTTGTGCCAAGTTTTGTTGAATTCTGGTTAATATTTTCTGAGAAAAAACTCTTCCATCAAAAATTTGAAAAATTTTCGAATAAACATTTTTGTTATTTTTAACAACTGAATCTCTACGAAATTTAGTGCACTTAGTTGCGCGTTAGTATTTTGAAACTGTCTACGAAGTTTCAATCTGATCGATGTAGTACTCCATGAGATATCGAGGAATTATTCTCAAAATTTCAAATGAGCCCAACTCCGAAACTATTCAACCGATTTCACCCGTTAACGAACTTAACCGAATACTCGATTCGACAATTTCAAGTAGCTAAGTCTTTTCCTTCGAATGTTAGAGCACATACGGACAGACGGACAAGCAAAATCGAGCCAGAAAGCCTATTTTTAGATTTTTCTTCTGTTTGGCCGTCAGAGAATAAATACTCACGGAACCTTTTTCTTCGTAACCACCCTATATATATACTCTCGGAAATATCCCAAGATCACGCTTCCGTCTATGCCAATCCTTCAGGATCCTGCAGGATCCGAACAAGAGCCCGATGAAAAAGCAAATCTAAAAATTCAATTATGAAATTGAATTAATTTCGCAGCCTTTTAATTACAGACGTCGAAATGGCCGAATGGAGTGCTAGAAAAAGATTGAAAGGCGAGAAAAGAGAAGAGCTGAGGGGCTGAAACGGGATGATCTACTCCTTTTTGGAGGTTGGAGTGAGACGGGGGAGCCCTGAGGACGACAAATTAAGGAATGACTCCAATTAATTCTCGATTGTGTGAGTCGCGTAAAAATATTAAAATTCGCCAGCTTAATGGGAGAAGAGTTTGGGGGGCATTAAGGGGATGAATTGGATTTGGGGGGGTCACAAATATAAGGGTGTTTGTTTGAGAGGGTTGAAAAATAATATGACGTTGGTTAAGTTTTTAATTTTTCCGTAAAAATTAGGATAATCAAACTCTATTTTCAATGTTTTTAGGTTTTTCTGTGTTTCAACCCCAATATCTGAAAAAAATATCAAATATATTTAATTGTTCATAAAATGGCCCGTGGCTCTTGTGAATCACAGGATTCAAACTGTTTGTCAAAAAAATTGGTGTCTAATGATTATGATACATACACCCTGTATATCTAAAATATTGAAACGATAATTGATCCGTCGCATACATTTATATGATTTTCTGAAATGACTTTCATTGTCTAAAATAGAACAATACTTTATCTAGGGATATCCCAATTGATTGAATCCGCAGTTATTTTAATTGAGTCTTCAGTTTTTCAGTTGGACCAAGAGCGAAAATAATATAATTTTTTAGGCTTCTTCTGAGTTCCCACTCCCAATATCTGAAACAGATTTATTAAAAATTAAATAAATTATTTTTTCATGAAAAATGCCCTTGCGGATTGCAGGACTAAACTTTTTCTCGAGGGCAGTTTCTTGGGAAACAGATTGAATAATGAACAATACAGATACAATATGAACGATAAACAATAATAATAAAATTTTTCCTGTATTGTTCATTGAGCAATTTGTTTTTCAAGAAACTGCCCCTGACAAATAGTTTAATTCTGCAATCCGCAAGAACGTTTTTCATGAAAAATCAATTTTATTTAATTTTTAGTAGTTCTGTTTCATATATTGGGAGTGAAAACCCAAAAAAAGCCTTAAAAATAATACGAAGTCCTCGCAAAATAAGCTTTAATCGATACCAAAAAAATATATTCATACATATTTATATTTTTTCAATAGTTAGTTCATACATAACCTAACTCATGGGAATATCTCACCCTACATTTCCGTTCCTGAAACGTTATATTCCGCAGGCTCCACTCGACAATTTGTAGTATCTGTTTTTACTTCTCGAGTAATTAGAGCCAAAAACTTGCTAAGTTTCCACGCAAACTGATATTTATTTCCTTAAAACAACTTCACAGGCGACAAAAACTTGTATTTATGAAGCAAGTTTACAAATTGTTACAGAGTTGCCGTTGTTTTACATGCAGTTATATGCCGTCGCGTATATTTTTGACATTGTCCAGATTACGAACAGGAAATTGTAAGACAATTGAGAGTTTTACAGCATGTTTAGGCGAGTTCGATGGATTGAAATGGAAACAAAATTTCCTATTTTGAATAATATTTAGTTTTATAACAATAATTATAATGACCCTTTCTCTCAAAAACATTAGTATGAAAATTTTAGAAAAACAGAAAAAAAACGTGAAGTTAGCAGCTTCAACGCATGTTCAAATTCTTTTATTGTAATGACACAAGCATCACGAAATTATGCATTGGTATTTGCCTTGATATCCTGTTGGAGTTCAGTTCATGAAAATAAATGTTTTGTGAGGTAGTTTTTCATAAAATCATCATATATTTCATTCTATTCCATTTTTCTATTTTATTCTTCTACTACATTCTATGTTATTTTTCATGTTTTGCCCCGAGAGGGGGTCTAATAACCCCCCCTCCCCCTTCAATAAATCAGCTTTGATCAAGTTTGAAGAAAAATTATCATTGAAATACTTAAAGAATTCTACACGAAAAAATTTCAGTTTGACATTTTCCACCCCCAACATATTATCCCTTATCGATTTTCTCCCTTAAAAGAAAGTTTCCATATTTGATATCCCAGTCCCAACACACATCAATAAGGGTTCGCTAACAACCCCTTCGTCCTAGTATCAATATAATTGCACTTTTTCACCCTCTTTTACCGGACCCTTTTCAATTCTTTCCACCCTCTAGACACCCCCTCCGGCCTACTGGGATCGGCAAAGTAGCAGATTAGAAAAGTACGGCCATTTTTAACATTAAATCCGGCTGGAGAATCCAGAGATAAAATAAAGATTCGCACATCTGCGGGGTATTTTTCTGCAGATTACGGACATTCCCAGGGGATGAAGTCATTCGAGGAGGGTATGGAATTTTTGGGGAAAAGAAGTAGCTTAGATGTAACCCACCAATCATTCTCTGGAGAAGGATTCAGATTGAATTGTAGTTTTTTATTTTTCGATTATTTAAGAACGATATTTCTATTTTGAGTTCAGCCCAGAGCATTGATTTTTGGAAAAATAAGTATTTTTCTGTTCCGGAACAGAAAGAATTATAAAAATTTTGAATATTCTGGAAAAAATTGACAGAACTAAATTTGACCTCGTGAGTCAAACTTAATCGTTCTGCAAATTACAAATATTTGGCTAAGAAGAAGCGAGTAAAAAGTGCAAAAAGGCAAATATAAACAAGAAAGCCGCGTCGATGTTTTTTCGAAATTTTCGAAAAATATCATGTCAAAACATTCTGATCTTGCGTAATTCCACCAAGGACAACCCCAAGCCTGTCCAGAACAAAGCAACAAATTCCAATCCATCCAGCAACATTAAAACCTCTCCTGGCACAAAATCTGGAAAACAACGGGCATATCGTACGTCAAAATCAAAACCGGCCATAACGTGCATCGGAAGTGACGCGGGTGACACAAATCATCATTTCCGTTCGCGTTTTCCGCCATATTTTCGAAGCCGTATAAAGATTAATGATACTTAATTATCTGGTCAAGAGCGCCATGGGAATGATGTCCTTTTTAATATATGTCCTATCGTGGAAAATATAGATGGCGCTCGGATTTGTTAGTGCGTTTATTTGGTACCAGATAGCATGTAACGGTTTTTGTCCCACTGGGTGTGTGCTGCAAATGAGGATTGGTTGAATGTCAGGGGGGGTATACAGGGTGCGCCTTTCGAAGCGGTTTTTTGGATTGAAAGTTTTTCACGTGATCGCTCGACATAAGCCTTGTCATTTCAACTCAAAATGGAATAAAATGAATAAGTTCATCTCATTCTGTCCGTCCGTCCAGCGAATGTGCTCCAACTCACAGAGGACATGGCTTAGAGTATCTGGAACAGTGATGGTTTCACTATAGGTTTGTTGTACCTACACTAACTCCACTGATTTCTCAGTGCAGCTGAGTGTAGTTTAGTGTAGTCACAGATAACAGAACAGTGGACTTAGTATAGTTCAATCTGTACTATGATTCCCACAGAATACAAGTAAATGCTAGAAGCTCTTATGCATGTTGTAAAAAACATGGTGAGCTCATCTGAAAAATGAGTGACGTCAGCTAGCAAAAAATACAAGGAGTTATATTCTGTGCTTTGCAGTTGCATGTTAATTCAAACATAGAATATATAACCCTTTGTTTTTTCTGCTAGCTGACGTCACTCATTTTTCAGATGAGGACACCATGTTTTTTATATCATGCTTTTATGCAAATCCAAGATGATAGAATTCTATGCTCCTTTTGTTTTCGCTACCATTTTTAAATGACGTTGATTTGTCGCAAAGTTTTTCTCAAGTCGCCACAGAAAAAACTTCCATTTTGAATAACGATCTGATGGAAAAAGATTTTCATCCACCAACCAGGAACCAGAGACAACAACAGATGTCTATGATTATGAATATATTTTCGCATAACCATCACAGAAGAAAACCTCACTCTATGAACTGCACACACAATCTGTGACTACACTAACTCGCAACAGTGCAAGTTCACAACAAAATACACCGAACTGTATCAGTGGAGTTAGTGTTTTTCATGCCGGTACAACGAACAAACCTTCTATCTCGTAAAAATTCAATGCATTTCGCTGAACCTATTCGCCCTCTGTAAGAATGAAAAAGAACTATCTGAAAATTTTCGTCTCTGTCAAGGCTAAACCAAAGCACAGCAGTAAAACCATCAGTGTTCTAGACACCTTAATTTTTGACAATAAAAGAATGAGAAAAAGCAATAGAATATTCGCTCAAAGTGGTCTCTACATACACTGTATTATTTCCTCAGTCCTGAATATTTTCTAATTAGCATAAAACCAAAGGGAGCCATTTAAAACACGATGATAAAATTTTCCGATATCATTCCATTTTCCATCAGCTACTCCGTGGACATTATCAGAATTAAATCGATATCTAATCAAGAAAATGCAAATTTCAAAATGCAGAATTAATTCAACGAAATGAAAAACGGTGTTTCTCAAGAAACGTGGCTGGAACAGTTTTGGGGTGAAGAAAAATGAGAGGGGTAAAAAAGCCTTTTAAAGAAATACCCTTCCGTTTAAACCACTTGGGATGTGTTCACCATCGCAAGGGAGCGGTTTGCGTGCTGTGATTTTGGTTCATTTTCATAATGGGTTGGTGAAAATTTTTCAACCCTCCATGTAATGTGTTTGGTCCGGTTTTGTCTGTTCTTGAAGTTTTCTCCTGTGAATGTTAATGTTTGTTTTGAGAGAGATTTTTGCCAAAAACCTTTACACTCTTTTTCAAATCCGTTACCTGTGTGAAATTTGACATATAGTGTGTCAATTTGAAAAATAGTCCGTCTGTCCGTTCATCCGTATGTTCTATAAATTTCGAAGGAAACCTAGCGACTTGAAGCACTGGTTCGATCAGATTAACACTTTTTAGAAAGTTTAAGAATAACAATGTGCAAATCAGTGCAGAATTTTGTGTGGATACAGAAGTTAAAAAATTTAAAAAAAACTTTATGCAAATATTTTTCTAATTTTTGTTGTTAATTTTTGTTTCGGAAAATATTGATCAGATTTCAATGGAATTTGACCCAGACTTTCGAATCAGTCTTTTACAAATACATCTCATATTTCAATTCGATCTGATATTTACCTTCGGAGATTAATATAATGAATGAAAATATGCCAAATTTCGTTGTTAGTTGTAATTTAACGTTATTTTTGAAATACCTCAAGAGTAACATATGCAATCATGCAATTTGTATGTGATGATAAGTTTCTAATCCTCAGATTATTCCGTATAGGATCACGAAATTGCGAAAATGTGGGTAGATAGGTGGCGGAAATAAACGCAATAACTTTGGAAAGAAACGACGTGGATTCTTCATATTTGTAGAGCAGATTTGGGGCTCTATAAGAAATGAATGGGTGAAATTTCTCCAATGATTCTTCAGTTATATAAACTCGGAATGTTATTTTTCCATCATTTTCTGAAATACTGATCCAATCTAATTGAAATTTTGTACACTGTTGAGAAATGATGGATTGAAAAACCGTGTAAAATTTCGTGGGGATCTAGCTTCCAATTTGAATAACCTCTGGAAAAACTCTTGATTTCAAGTTACTGCTGTTTAAGAAGTTTGTAATCGAAGGTTTTTACATTTTTTGATATTTGAGGAAGAAAAAACCTCTGGATAAATGGGATCCTATATTGTCCGATTAAACGACAATTGTGAAAGAGTAAGGTTCCGCTACCAAAGATGAGGAACTCGACTATCTCAAGTTGGGGTGTCGTTCTTGACAGATACTTTATCAGAGAGCGAGAAAAAATAATTAGATCATTCTTTTTCAATCTTCTGACGGGTTTTCCACTGTGTTTCCTCCGTTTGGATGATTTCTTTTTTTCATAGGATGATATACCCGGTGATTTCAGTTCAGTATAGAAAGGAGAGACTCGACCCAAATGAAAATATGAGACTTATCCTCATAAATGTAGGTTATATTAAAAATATAAATGAAAAAACCATAATTTACATGTACAGTCGAGAAATTCATGTTTTTTTTCCTAACAACCATCTTGCTTGATGAAGTTTTATTTACTTGAATTATTTAAATATAATTCCTTCAAGAACGTTTTCCAGACTTAATTTCGATCCCAACTGAATTTTCGAAAAAGTAGGAAAAATGAAATGTTATTAAAGGGCTTCTTTATCATCAACAACATTTCTTCTTTCTGTTCTATGCAGGTTGATAACTCTAAATCAGACCTGAAAATAAAAAGAAGACGAAAAAAACGATATGAACTAGTAAATTATTTATTACCCATTATATTCATTTGATTTTCACGATCCACCTCTAGAAAAATCAGACACCGAATTCAAAATGGTTCGAATCTGTATGAAAGATGCTTTTTAATGATTCTGGTGAGGAAACAATTAAAGACATTTCACTTCATTGAAAAAATAATAAACCTTTTATGGAATAGGTATGCAAAATTTTTATTCGAATGATTGATCCATCAAGACAGTGAATCCATTTGATGAAAAATTTCTCGTAAAGGAAAGAGCAGTTTCCATTCTTGAAGGAAACCTTGAAACTAAACGAATTCTATACCCTGAAAGGTCAATTGATTCCAAAGAAAATCCGTCACCAAGAAATTAAAGATAGGTTTCCTCTGCCCATTGTTATTTTTATATTCCTGGTCGCCTTCGGAACAAAAGCTTAATTTTAAATCGATAGGTGATTCTCTCTTTTGTCTCTACGATCTTTCATCGAAGACAATTAATGATAGACGGTGAACGGTATAGCCATCATATTTTTAGGCAGCGTTCGCAGTTTGAATATTCCTTTGGGTCATTATTCTGAAGAAATCAATTATTCCTACAAGATCCATCTGATTCATAGAAATAGGAATTCTCCACTTTCTTTTCGAACTTGTAAAACATATTTCATTCGGAAAATATCACTTGAATCATTAATAAATACAAATATTTCATCATGGAGAAAATTCCAATGACACTTTTGTTGGAACCAATTCATAATACTTCTTTGTGTGTTCCCATAGTTGAACATAAAAACAATTAGGGTTGGAATAACAAGAAACTTAATGTTTATGTTTTTTGAATGATACGAAAATCACAGCTAAAAAGGCACTGCCGTGAAGGCAGTAGCTTTTGCGTGCATGTTCAATCGAGATAACCGCTTTGGCAACGGATTTGAACATGCGCGCAAAAGCTGCTGCCTTCAAGACGATACTTTTTCAGGTTGATTCATCCACGACACCGAAAATATCCAATATTGCCTGACAAGTATTCGCATGAAGTCTGTATATACCACACAACTATGAACCCTTTAGGTTGTTCACCAAATGGGACTCAACCCCTATATGTCTGTTTCGAATACTTCGTGATTTCCACAGGCTTTCCCAACCGGAAATTAATCAAATCATTCAGTTTTTCTATCAGTAGATTAAAACTATTCCTGAATAGCGAACTCTGATGGATAAACGGTATTCCATTCTCCTGTTTGCATTCGACGCGCATGCGTCGCGGAGAAGAGTTTTCCACGCATTTCCACATTTTGTGTTGCGATTCTTTATGTGGTATTTTTCTGGCTTTTGTGTATAGATGATGTGGCTATCATGACAGAAATAGGTTGATGTGAGATGAACCAAAGGGACGCAAAATACATGACACGCTATACAGGGTGGATGATCGAACATTATGAATTGCTATTTTGAGTATTTCTAATCGATATTTCGGTCAGTTTTGCCGCTAAGAACTCTGTTGTTAGGGGCTTAGTAGAGGGCGTGAAAGTTGCAATATATGTTATTTTCGAATTTTTGGCCGAAAATGTTTCTCAACGATTTATTGGACTTGTTGATAAAGGTACAAAAATATCACTGTGCAAAACCTCAAGCGATATCCGAAGATTAATTTCTGTAATATAAAATTCTTTCGCAAATTCGAGATGGTTACTTTTCCAATTTTTCCAACGATACGATCATTCGACTGTTTAGGGTCTGCCAGACAGACATATTTGAATTTAAGCATCGCTTCTTCATCATTGGGTACAATCTAGTCCTCTCAGATCACCTCCTGGTCCAAATTCGAATATCACATACATTTGAGCAAAATAGTAACGCTTCTATCCTCTCGAATTTGTAGAGGTACATATTCATTTTTAACTTGAATTTTCTCCAGAAACATTTACTTTGTTTCTATGAATAAATTGTGTGAAAAGTATTCGAGAATTGTAAACTTGTGACCAAAATTGCAAATCCGCTAGTGGCGAAGAATATAGGGAAAATGTAACCGATAGTATTGAAGGTCTAGAAACACTCTGGTATTGTAGAACCAGGTGTATTAGATAGATAGATAGAAAGATAAATAGCTAGAAATATAGATAGATAGACAGATAGACAAATAGATAGATAGATAGATAGATAGATGGATAGATAGATAGATATATAGATAGATAGATAGATGGATATATAGATAGATGGATAGACAAATATATATATATATTATATATATATAGATAGATAGATAAATATTTAGATAGATAGACAGATAGATAGACAGGTGGATGAATAGATATGTAGATAGATAGATAGATAGATAGATAGATAGATGGATTGATAAATAGCTAGATATATAGATAGATAGATAGATAGATAGATAGATATATAGATAAATAGGTAGATAGACGGATAGATAAATATGTAGATAGATAGATAGATATATAGATAGATAGATATTTTATATATTTCCATAACGATTTGCAGGTAAAAATACTAACTACTGAGGTTCTGTCAAATTACGTGCTGGATCATTTGTTGATTGTATGATTAGCTCTAATTAAGGTGGAATATTTGTTGATTTACTGACAGATATTGGTCTTTGTGGTTATGTTAATTCAAACAAACCCATTTATTTTTTATACTTACTATGTAAAACCCTTCCAGCACTTATTGGACCAGAAGATGATGTTATTATATTGAAACATGCCTTCCTGAATTTTTAAATCGGGTTCTACAATACGAAAGTGTTTCTAGGCCTTCTATACTATTGTCCTTAAATTGGGTTTCGAAGAAGTAAAGATCTAAGCTATTTGCCCATATATCTCACGCCTCTGGAGGTAGCCAGAACCCATTATATAGCATAATTAGATCGGTTTTATAGCACCTACAATTCCAACCGGATATTGAAATAATACCGCAAATTGTATTAAAAAAAATTCATATAAAGAACATCCTGTATCGCAGACCGGTGACACACTTTATTTAAAATATTCGAATTAAATCTTCAAGGTTCTTCAGGCGAAATATTTCAAATTTTATATGATATTCCTAGTATTTCCTCACATTGAATGACTATCGCGGAGGCGTCCTGTGTCCGGGCGATTCCACCATATTTTCCGCGCTTCGCCTACCCCTCTCCGCACCACCCATTTTCACAATACGCTTCCAACTGCATTGTTGGTCCTCATATTGATTTACAATATCCGAACTCACACCAGCACTATATGATTGTTTTTTTCCAGCAAAAATGCAATTTTGTTGGTGGTTCGCGGGCGACTCTGGCCATCTGGGGGGTGAGGAGAGAGGAATTAATGATTTTCAGAGTGAAATAATGTATTGCAGTAGGCAATTTATGTATTTTAATTTAAAATGGATTCCCTCGTTTGTTTTGAATTGATATACCATGTTTGTTGAAATATATTCTGAAGTGGGGGGGGGATTTGGGGTGGTTTTTGGGGATTAAGGGATGCAAGGAATATTTTGGACTGTCCAAATAAATTGTGCATTCATATCTGAAGAATTTGGGGGGACAGAACAAAAATAGGATGAAAAACTGAAGGTTACGAATTTTCTATCTGTGGCTTCATTAGAAGGGATTTTGATGAAAATAAGTTAAATTATATTCACAAAACTGAAAATCATCTTTATAAGATGCAAAACAATTTTATTCATCCTCTGAGAGTTGTAATGTGTATTGTGAACAGTTTTTTCTTGTCGGGGCACTATGTGATGTATTTGAAATGGAAATCTATTTTTTTCGTAGATACCTTCAATGCTGTCTTTATATGTCATGAAAAACTTCGTTTTTTCCTGGATAATGAATTTATTTTGATATCTTATTCCAATTAAAAATTAGCAAATTTCTTCAGTCTAGATATACATTAAGTTATCTGATACAATATCTTACAGAATTTGGTTTAACATATAAATAAAAAATAATGAAATGCTGCTTCCTTTAATGAGTTCTCTTCGAGTTTTTTTAAATTTTACTCTTTGATCCTACACTATATTTCATTGATAATAGATTTCTTTGTATTTCCTTCAATAATCTTAATTCAGAAATCCTAATTCTATTCTTTGAATGGGTTAAGTTTAGATTTTCGTATTCTATTTCATTGTGTTTTTTATTTAACTTCATTCAACATAGTCGTTTTTATTTCTTTAAGACCTTTCTTCTTCCTCAACCTTTCCCTTGAATTATCAGGAATACGTATACAAATGAAACGGATGAATGGAATGAAATAGACCAATGCATGATCAAGAGTTTAAATGGAATTGGACACCCGAAAGTGTGAAAATTGGGGATAAAATATAAAAAACTCCTGATCGTCATCATCAACATGTAAACATCGATTTAAAATGATAATTGAGAATTAAAATATCTCGGCAAATTGAAATTTGTGCAATTAATGTGTATTGCAAATTTTTCACCACTTTTTCAGCAAATCGATGGTCCACATATATCATGCAATAGAGATGAAGAGAATTCAGCAAATTCTTGTGAATGCAATTGAAGCTAAAATAAAATTCTTTCTTACAGAAGACAATTCAGAACTGTAGGGTAAATTTTGTACTGTTTATCTGAAAAGCCCCTCGTCTCTCCAAGTTAAAATGAATTCCTCAAAAACAGTAGTATTATCAATTAACCTTAAAACAACTAGAGATTTGAGGATGTAGAGAAAGAAATTAATTCTGTAGTTAATCAATAATATCAATGGGTGCAATTTATCCTAGTTGCCTGCAACCAAAAATACACATTGCTGTTTCAATAATGAATAAATGAAAGAGTGACAGGAGTTTGAACTCGGGTATTTTGGAATTTGTGCATGAGTCCCAACAATACACCTCTCTGCATTTTTTTATGCAAATATGAAGTTCATAAAATCTATTTCGAATTATCCTATCATTTATGACTATGGTTTTGAATATTATCGATATCAGGTCCCCGACAAATGCTGAAATAATTCTGTAATATTCAAAAAAAGTGTTTTACCAATGTCTATAGGGTATCAATACCGTATAAATTCCTCCCAATTTCTTAACATTACGTTATTGATAAAATATTAGTTTAGAATGATTTTTTCGTTGGATATTTCGTTTCATAGAGAGGTACTATCGATATCAGGATCCAGAAAAATGTTGAAATAATTATGTACGTCATTTTCGTATTTACTTTTTACTAGTAGAAATCTATAAGTACCAGATGAATTTCTCTAAATTCGTCACACAGTAGATACGTTGATCAATATTGAAGAACTATCCTCGAATCTTTTTCCATATAGCGGCAACTAAAACTTCGCTAATATATATAGACTCAGATATTGTGTCGCAGTTAAAAACTAGAAATCACAAAAATTTCCTGAGATAATAATTAATAGAGCAAAATGATTATTTCTACAAAGCCAGCGCCAATTCATCTACATTATATCAATTTGAATAAGCTGAACCTCTGTTATCAGGATATTTTATGAAAACAATGAGGCTTGTTTTCTTTGTTTGCAAATAATCATAACAATGGAATGCAACTTCGAAAAAAATCAGTTTGTTTTAGAGATGTTGTAAGCTAGATAAGTCTTCATTCAGACAACAAATGGGTTGAAAATAATTATTTATTTTTCCCTAGGCTGCATTGAGTCCTAACCCATTTTTTTAGTTTGAGTCTCTGTTTATTATACTAATCGATTTCGATTGTTTAGCTGTGGTTTTAAAACATTTTTGGATTTTTTTTCAATGAGATGAAGAGATAATATTGCCTAATAATGATATTTATTCAGATATCGAACTCAAAAATTAATGAAATAAATGTGAGCAATTGAATTAAAGACAAATATAATAATTGTTTGATTTAATTAAATAGTGTCGACCATTCGGTTACCAATAAAAATTATGAAAGTATATTAATTTTGCCTTCTTTCCAAATTTGATTCGTCGAAAAATAAATTATTGTTGATTGTAGATTTTTCGAATATTTATTCCGAACAATAAAAATATTTAATGAATGAATAAGATCCTACATATATTTTTTATATTATTCGGATATACCATTATCATTTCAGGGATTATTTATTTTCATGAGAATTGAAAAGAAATAAGTAAATCGAAAAAAACATATTTACGTTTTATTTGGAGCTTTCGTTTGAACATTCACAATTGGGTCGATTTTCACTGCTTAAAAATACATTGTTCAGACTTCCGGTGCAGAAATCATTAATTTTTAATTGGTTTAATATATTCATATCAAATTTGTATAATAACATCAATTGTTGCGAATTATTGAAAATTGAAGATGTTTATGACAATATTTCGAAGGAAATTGAACTATACAGTAGAACTCATGAATGACATTAATCTCGAATTTTTTAATAACAGTTTTATATTTCGAAATTACTTCCTGTTTCCATGAGAGTCTCCTACCAATCAATTCTAACTTGCATTCCTAATTATGATTAGTTCAAACTACAAGTAAGTGGATGTGAAAAAACAATTGATAAATAATCGGATTCATTATATTTGCCAAAAAAAGTGCAAATTGAGAGCAGTGAAATATCTCAAGTATCAGACAAATAACGGTTTCGAATATGCAGTTGATTTATTCCAGACTTATTAAGTTATTATATTATGACGAAAAGATGTTACTTTTATATCTTTATCCTAGAGTTCTTCTTTCGAAATGTATTTTTCATTGTTAGTTTTGATGATTTTCCTGAATGTCTGGTTATCCGTTTTCATAAAAATTATCCCTTTGTGAGTTTTAAACTAATTTTTCAGATATTTTACTAGCTGAAGGTCAAATTCACTATTAAAAAGCTGTAACTTGGAGCAATGAGAAAGAGAATTCCCAGTTTCTTCGAATGAAATGCACCAGAGAAACTACCCTCAAAGTCTTTTAACTACTATCCTGGGCCCCCCGTATTCATTTTCTCAACTGATTGTTTTCCTAGGGTAATTATTTATGAAATTATACCTTCCATTTCTTCGGAAGTATATGTAATTCACAGCATCTAAGCAAAACTTCGAAATTTTCATCAGAATCCCTCGGAAATCAAATCACCTATGTGAAAACCGCCCCTATATCGAATGTAGCGCTCAACACGGCATCCCACTGCCCGAACTCTAAACAGAGACAGAACGCACAGAACGATTTCAAAATTGCATCCCCATCAACTGATAGGCAAGTCCTATCTATATACCAGGCCTATGTACAATTCTATGTACTTGTCGGCCATTTACCGACCCTGCCTTTGCAAAATCAGGGAAAAGCTTCAGTGCATAGCTAACTGCGTTTGAAATCCCTTCAACATACCCTTTCACCTAGCCTATACCTACAGTTTTTAATTACGAAAAAAATCAGTCTAAACAAAATCAACACTGTAAGTCAAAAAAAATTGTAAAGACAAGTGCATGATAGGTAATATAAGTGTGTGATATGTGCCGGCATTGTTCGTTATCAAGTGGGCCTTGCTCCACCATCATCCCTTGGTTTTTGTTTTGCATCCTGTATTACGACTACATCCTTCTTCATCTTAGGTTTTGGTTTGGTTGAGAATTCTTAGAAATGGAGCGCATGCTTGTTCAGAGAGGCATCCATTGGTAAACTCGTTCTAGACCATCTATTTTTTTTTTTTGGAACATTTTGCACGTACTTAATTTCAACCCCCTTTTACAAATAATATTTATATTTTCTTTTTTGTTTGATTCTTCCGATGAATTCTAATTCGATTTCTGTCTTTTTCAGAAATTAACCATTGGAACTTATAGTACAAAACAAGAATTCGTGATAAATAAAATTCGGCAACCACAAAATCTTAGATAGAAAACGCACATTTGAACGCAGCAGCTATAGACCAAACCAACAATTTTTTACCGAAAGTAAAGCTAAGTTTCAAGTACAATAATTCAGTTTTTGCGAGGCTTATTGTTTAAAAAGGGCATAACCTAAAATTTTCTCACCACACTACACACGGATTTTTAAAATATTGAATAACTGTATCGGGCAAAAAACATCATAACAGACTCAATATTTTAAAAGTGCCGGTTAGCATTTTTTTTGAGTAACTTCGAACTTTGATAATAATAATAAGGGCAATCTTCCCTCCAGGTTTTTCTTTAAACACACTTAGATATTTTTAAACAGGGCAACTAATATAAACGGGCTAAGTTACTTAACAATAGAATAACAACAATTGACGATTTGATATTGATTTGAAAGCAATTAATATTATTTAAAACACTCAGTTCAACTTAACACAACTTGATTTCAGAATATTTCGAACTAACTGAAACGTCTGTGATCTTTATATATAAAAAAGATATATTCATTTCGAAGTTTAGGTGTAACTTTATCGAAAAAAATTTTCAGTTCAAACGAAAAACATATTTTTCCAAATATCGACTCACGTGCCTTATTGTCGGCCTTAAAAACTTCCTATTAGAAAAGTTTGTATATTATTAAAAAAATAATTGAAAAAAAAAATAAAAATCGAGAAGTAAATTCGTGACCTATTTTGGAAAGTATAAAAATTTTTAGCGAAAATTGTTGAAAATTTCCTAATTGTGACTGAAAACCGACCAATCTTCGACATTCACACCACGATTGAGTCCACAATCATCCCAGGATTCAAGACTTCTCACAGAAAACATAAAGGGTGAGTTTCATGTCGAAAACCAACTCACAAAATGGCTGAAAACAACTAATTCGAATCGGAATAATTCCAGCAGCACAATTCCTATTTTTCAGCCATTTTATATGCATGTTTTCCATATAGATGTGTATCAATCATTTTCCTATAATGAACCCCCAACTACCCACACTATCCCTTACCCCTAACTTATTATAATACAGTATATAACTTTTTCATCGGAAATATATATGTTTATATATTATTCTACCGCGCATGCCCAATTTTTTCGAAATTTCCCAAAAATCCGCTTCTAGGTTATAAATTCGAAATGTCGATTCTGGCTGGGTTAAAACGATCCCATTGCGATTGTCCAAAATGGCCGCCGTGACGTAACACATCCCCAAGCCAAGGTTGACCAATGGCGAGTCCGGATTCGATGCAATTTTGTTTTTATAAAGTTGATGTATTTATTGCTACGCCACACCCTGGTTTATTAATGTTTTTCGACTGGGAATTGTTGAATTTGAATTCAAATTTAGATATCGACGGAATTGGAAAAATTCGGACAACAAAATGGCGGACACATTTGGATGATCGATTCTTCAGAAGCTGAGCTATATTTGAAGCTAATAATATTCAGTAGTTTTACTTTTTTCATAAAGATATGAAAAATTAAAATCGAATTTTGATTTCTACATGAACCTCTACGATGGCAAAGAAATATTTTTTTTGAAAACTATATAGAAAAAAGATGAATCTTCAGGTTATTTTGCGGATATCAGTTGATACTTCCGAAGGGAATCCCCTCAAGTTATCACATATTTATGTGTGCTGTCGAATGTTGTTTACGGACCAAAAATTTCTTGAGGTTCACAGAGTCAAGATACATTGACTATTATTTGGAAATGTTGTTTTCAAATTTTCCTGGAGATTGGATATTCCAAGAAAGTTTAGTATTTGTGAACTGTTTTGCTTCTGATCTGAGAAATATAATACAGTTGATCAACACAAAAAATCACAACAAAAAAATTAAATGAACATTTTCGAAATTTCGAACCTCAAATCCTGGTTTCCCAAAGAGTACTGTGGGTGTGTAATTTTTTGTCGACATAAAGGACATTGCGAAGGTTTTTTTTTACTTACAAAATAAGAGTTGGAGGCTCGATATTTGTATGTAAGCTTTGAAACTCAATAGCCATGGTATAATACTGAAAATATATCCATTTGAAACTTCATTTGTCCTGAATTTCCCAAAATTCAGATCCGATGGAATCGGAATCTAGTACTTGGTTGAAAAATGTCACCGTGAGTGCTCATAAAGAATTTCGTCAGGATTCAAAATTGCACAAGCTCTCAAAAGCTCCTGAGTTTACGTCAGTGCTTTCCTAGAACGTTTTCAGACAACATTTCGTCCAAATCTATCAAGTTCTGTATCTAAAATCAGTGTCAGCATTTGAAATTTAACAATAAATTTATACTATCGCGAAACATTGGAAAATTTTCGAATTCGAATGTGAAAAATGACGTAAAAGCTTCTGATGCAATTTGAAGACCTTACTGAAGTTTTCAGACACTCGAATTTCTCGGAGTAGTGTTGTAACGAAGTTCGATCATTTTGAAAAAAAAAATATTTACGCGTTACAATCAAAAAGTATAATTCATCGAAATATTAATGAACAGATAGCTGAGCAATGAAATCTAGACCTGTAAATGTGCACTTTCTCATCGAACAAGTTTATTATTCAAATCCGAACGTCGTTTATTTCAATCAGCTCTGAGATAACTGTACTTCCTCATGATCCGACGAAAGTCATGTCCCTCATCTAGGAAGTTTAGCCTTAACATCTGCTCATTAAGGCTAAAGCGTTATTGAACAATCTAGAAGATGAATAATGACCATTCATATTGAAAGAAAAGCCACCGTGAAGCCTTTACTGGTCCATTTGTTTTCGTAAGACAAATATAACCTTATTTTTCAGGTTTTTACTTCCAATATCTGAAAAAGAACTATGGAAAATTATGGAAATTTAATTTCAGAAAATACCCTTGCCTTTTATAGCAACGAAGTGGGAAGTGAATTGTAACGTTTCGGACTCTGAATCTAACTCCTTCATCAGAAAATAAAGAGAAAATTCGCATAATTATTTCCTTACCATACTTTCCTATTTCCCGATTTTTGTCAAATTTACATTTTCGCAAAACATAGCATTGGTGATGAATCGAAATTTAGTTTTATTTGTTTTTTTTGGTAAATTTAACCGAATATTGTCTATTTGTACAGAACAATGAACGAAAATAGTTTCTCCATTCAGCAAAATATGTACAGGAGGAACTTTTCATATCAAGTTAATCTGCGTTGCTGTGTTTTTCTAAAATGTCAATTTGACAGGAGTCTTGAAATCTGAGTATTGCAAGAAAATAATCCTGAAAATTTTCTGTTTATTGTTGACTGATGAAGGAGCCAGATACCGCCATCCGCAAGGGAGTTTTCTATAAATAAGAATTTTATTTAATTTCGATAGTTCGTTTTCAGACATTAGGAGTAAAAATATAAAAAAAGCAGAAACATATTTCAAATTCCTCCCAAAATATTATCTAACAGATATTTGAAATAATATAACAGAATATAAATATCTGAGAGATTTTAGTCCTTTCAGGTATAGTTTAATTCAAAAGTAGTTGTTAATTAGCGATATTAATATTCATGTAAAATTTCCTTGCAATTATGTAATGATAGATTAGAAAAAACTTTACTTTTTATACATTTTTTGTGTTGAGATATAATTTCTTTCACCGAAACCAAGAGTTCAGATACAATTTGTGGAATTCGTGATGATCGTGTTACTAGAAAAAACAAAAACTGCAGTCCTACTGTGTTTGAATTCAGTCCGATTTATTTTACTGAAGATATTGAGTGATTAAAATTTTTCAGCACAATACCATCAAGTATCAGATAAATTTGTGCAAAACACTATGCTAGGTGCTTCGTTGTGAAGCTTAAAATGATTGCTTAAAACCTTGTATAACCCAAAATCAAAATTTGATTCTAAAAACTCTTCAACCAATGTACAACCATTTCCCGGAATATCGATTTTGCATAGTTTTCTAGGATTCCACTCCCTATATCTGAAAAACAACTATTAAAGTTGAATAAACTGTGATATGGGCAGTTTCTCGAAAACCATAGACTAATGAACAATATCGGAGTAATTAAAACTTTCAATGGAGTGAACTGTAATGATTAAAAGTCTATTCATCAGAAAATGAGGGAAATTATTTCTGCAAACATTTTTTGTGTCTGATGAAAAATTAACATCCTCGACATATAGTTTAAATCTCGCAATCCTCAAGAGCGTTTTCTATAAATAAAATTTTTTATTTAATTCAACAGTTATTTTTTAGATATTAGGAGTGAAACATAAAAAATGCCTGAAAAATAATTTTTCAAGGGTCACCCTGTATCGCGTGCAACGTTGAAGCGATTGCTTTCGTTCGTTGATCTCTCTACGCATATAAGCAAGCAAAGTCCCTTTTTATTATTATACGATGTTTATCTATTCGAATGATGCCAGAACACTTCGAGGATATGCAAGTTCAAAAAACTTTACTTTGCCTTGTCAATAAAATGACGCTTGTCTAGGTCAAGATCGGTAGGTGCTAAGTGAGGAGTGCAAGTGATGCATCATATCCTTATTTTATGATGTGAAGTAGCCTTAACTGCGGTTTTCCCGAAGGCTGTTAGATTACTCGAAGTGGGCCAAGAATTTTTGCGAGTTTGGGATTATAACAATGTCAGTTGGATATTGAGTGAAATTGACTTTCAGGAAATTAGATTTGAATCTAGAAAAATCTAGAACAGCATTGACGAGCTTCTTCAAATTGTAACTATTAAATCAACACGGAATTTTGCACCTAGTTACGCGTTAGTGAACTTCACCTGATTGAAAAGTTCCAATCTCATTTCATTTGTACTTTTTGAGATTTTGCGGAACTGACGTAAAATTTACAAATAACAACGAAATTTATCATATTTTTCTCCTTATATCGCAACAATTTGAAAACGCGATATTGGTAGAGTGGGCTTGTATTTTAATAATATTCCGATTTCGTGAATGGGTAAAATCCACCCAATGAATTTTGTGAGAATAAGATGATCAGAACATCGCGAATATTGAATATTGTTCTAATAACAAGATGATCACCAAATTTTGCACGAAGTTCTTCAAGCTGATTAACGAGTTTTATCCTGATTGAATCAGTGTTTAGTAAGGTTTTTCCGAAAAAAAAACGTATGTATTATCCCAATACCACCAAAACTTATAGTCGAACAAAAGTGAACTAGTACTCTACTGTGAAATATAGAGCTTAAGGTCTGAGCAGAATTCTTTGAAATATAGAAAATAATTTAAAAAAAATTTTTTTTCTAGTTTTTCTAACTGTACGATCTCCACTAAATTCTGCCAAACTTCTGTGTCGTTATGCTCCAAGTAACTGCCAAGTTATTCGTCATCAGTGAGTCCAACCTAGTCGGTTCAGACCATTTTCGGAGGTGGATTCGAAAATTAATTACATTTGGACAAGACGAAAGCACGCTTTTCCCCATAAATATAGCGGCGGTAGCTCAGTGGTTAGAGCGCAAGCCCCATGATCGTAAGGTCTGGGGTTCAAGCCCTTGGCCGGGAAATAACTTTTCCGGTTTTTAGGGGACCGTCCAACCATTCGCTGTTGGGTAAACAATTAACAGTGCTGTTCCTAACGTGGCGCAGGGAATTAGTAACAAAACCTACACAGAACACACCCGGTATCCTAACTAGCACAAGCTTTAAGCTTCTGAGGGGTTTCGTTGAAGCCTAGGATATTCGGAAAAAATACAAAAAATACAAAATAAAATGCGCGCAAAAATCAATTCCAACAATATTTCGTCTTTCATTATTTAAAATTCTAAAGCGCTTAAAAAACAACGGTTATCATCTCAACAAGACCGCCCTGTGTGGTCTCCAATATCTCCTTCCCATCCAATAAACCAATTACTCCAACAATCAGATTTTTCCGGAAAATTCTAATCGCTACTAAAATAACGCGCGCTCGTAGCTGAACTTTCATACTTCAGCCGTGGCAGTGGATTTTATAAAGATAGAACCCAAGAACTAACATACGCCGAACGAACTAAAAAAGTTCAAAAGAACTCGATGGAGTGTACGGAGCATAAGTAAAATAAAACGACTACGAAATGCATTGACCTACCCTACACAGAATCTGTTAACTATAAGGAGGCTGTGCATGTATACATATAAGTCAGAGGCGTGCATGCACCGCTGAAATTTATGGAGGCGTTTTAGGATTCGAACACATTGTGAACGATGTATTGGTCGTCGGATGACTGGATACTTGGTATATTCAGCGATTTGATTTGTTTTTGACTTTTATGGAGACAGAAAATGTTCATGTTACTACATTTTCCTTCTTCCTATTGTAGGGGGCACTATAGGGAAATGTTCAAGAAATTTGAATTGGACGTTTATACAGGGTGATTCATTAAGGTTGGCCACCGGCCGTATCTCGGAAACCGTTTATCCTATGACTTCCGGAAAAAAAATCTAATGACAAATTCGGCCCCTAGAAAATGATTAAAAATATTTTCAAGTTTGTAGTTCCCCACTAGAGGGCGCAATCTATCACTTTTAGAATATAATCTCATTTTTTACGTAATATTCTCCAGCTAACAGTGGTAAAGAATAATAAAATAACAATCTACTCTTTCTATTCAACAACTTTTGTTTCAGTAATTTTTCTATATTTCCTATTTTTAGTGATGGGATGGATAAACTTTTCTTCACGAAAAAAACATTCTTACTCCTGTATGGGTGAACCGATTTTCACGTAATTAGATTTCATTCGAAGGCCATCGAAAGCAGATCACAGAAACATATGACAACAATATACCGGGTGATCCAATTGAAAACTACAGACTGTTTTATGTCACTTCGCCCTATTTGTGCGTTTTACTCGAAAATTTCAAATGCAATGCTATGATTCTAACCGAGTGAGAATAAGCCAAGCATTATCACCTACTGACTTTTTAAAATCGCAGACAGATATCATTGGTCGTTTTGGAGTTATTGACATTTTTGTAAATTTTGATAAGTATTGATCAACCCTGTGAAATGCAGGGGGAATTGAGTTATTTCATCTCTAAACAATTAGATGAAAGGAAATAACTCATCAAAACAACGAAACGAGCTGATTTAGAACCAGTAAGTTTTGGCGATACTGTTCATTTTCGGTATCTATAGCTGTAAAAGTTTTTTAGGACGATTGCAAACCACTATTTTATGATGCCCCATTATTCAAATGAAGAAGCATATGATATGCTTAATGTTCATTTTTAATGTTTAGAAAATGCAGAAACTGAAAGGGAATACCCGATACGATATCCTGAAAGACGTCGTCATTCCAAAAGGGTATTCAAAAGATTGACACGAAGAGTGCGAGAAGCTGGATAAGGTTCAATATGTTGGAAGAAAAAATAGAAAACGTAGAAGCCGTAATGAGGATAATATCATAAAAGTTTTGGCTTATTAACAAGACAGAGGTGCTTGAAATTTTAACGAAAGATCTTCCAATTCTTTTGGAAAATATTGCTTATCAAAGCAGGTTAGATATGTGGTATCAACAAGATGGTTGCCCGGCGCATTATGCTGCTAATGTTACGGAATATTCATATAACGTCTTCTCAAAGAGGCATATTGGACGAGGGAGTATTTTTCCATGGCCAGAAAGATCACCTGACCTCACAGTATTAGATTTTTATTTTTGGGGGAGAATAAAGACTATGTTTTCCGAATACCCCCCACTACAAGTGAGGATATTCAAAATAGATTTCGACAGGCAGCTTCTTCTCATACTGAAATTGTGGCCAGTGTCAACTCGACGAAAGAAAGACTAAATTTATGTGTAGGAAATAGTGGTAGACATTTTACATATTTGAATTGATTAGGTGTAAGTGTTGTTTTTCTGTTCAAATATTTTCGATGTTGCTAATTTTTGTTTTATTTTATCGCATCATTGTTATTTCATTTGTGTTGAGTATTTTACTGCGTTGTCATGACGCATAAAGTCACTTCCTTGTTTATTCAAGTTCACAGAAAGTATCAACATTGATCAAAATTCACAAAAATGTCAATAACCCCGAAACGACCAATGATATCTGTCTGCGATTTTAAAAAGTCAGTAGGTGATAATGCTTGGCTTATTCTCACTCGGTTAGAATCATAGCATTGCATTTGAAATTTTCGAGTAAAACGCACAAATAGGGCGAAGTGACATAAAACAGTCTGTAGTTTTCAATTGGATCACCCGGTATATTTTTGTCATATGTTTCTGTGATCTGCTTTCGATGGCCTTCGAATGAAATCTAATAACGTGAAAATCGGTTCACCCATACAGGAGTAAAAATGTTTTTTTCGTGAAGAAAAAATTATCCATCCAATCACTAAAAAATAGGAAATATAGAAAAATTACTGAAACAAAAGTTGTTGAATAGAAAGAGTAGATTCTTATTTCGTTATTCTTCACCACTGTTAGCTGGAGAATATTTCGTAAAAAATGAGATTATATTTTACAAGTGATAGATTGCACCCTCTAGTGGGGAACTACGAACTTGAAAATATTTTTAATCATTTTCTAGGGGCCGAATTTGTCATTAGATTTTTTTTCCGGAAGTCATAGGATAAACGGTTTCCGAGATACGGCCGGTGGCCAACCTTAATGAATCACCCTGTATATCTATCGGTTTTCTAACGTTCTCCGACGTCTTCCGATACCTAGTCTCCATTCGTCACGATCATTCCATTGGCCTTCTTCAAGCCCTCTTTCCTGCATTTCTTTATAGATGCCTTCCCTTCAACTTTTCCTTGGCCTTCCTCTCTTCCTTCTGCCCTCAGGTACCCATTCCAATATTTGTTTTGGGAGTCTGTCTGGTGTCATTCTTTGTACGTGTCCATACCATCTCAGCTGCCTTGTTCTCACTTCTTCGACTATGGTTTGTTTTACACCCATGATTTCGCGGATTCTCTCATTTTTTATTCTTTCCAACCTAGATCTTCCCGCCGCTCGTCTCCAATAGTCCATTTCTGTGGCTTCTAGATATTTCATTGTTCGTTGTTTCAATTGCCATACTTCACTGCCATAAGTTACGATACTCTTAACTATTGTGTTGTATATTCGGTGTTTATTCTCTTTGCTGATTTTCTGATCCCATAAAATGTTGTTGAGGGATTTGATGGCTTTCCTGCCCTGAATATTTCTTTCTTTTATTGCGTCATCGAGAGTTCCGTTCTGGGTTATATTAACACCAAGGTATTTATAGCTTCTGCAAGATTTGAGATTTTGTCCGTCGTCAGTCACCAGATCCTGTTGTGCCCCGCCTACACACATGTACTCTGTCTTCGCCAAATTGAACTCCAAGCCCCATTTTTTGTACTCTTCTATGAGTTTCCTTGTCATATACTCTAAATCTTCGAGCTCTTGTGCTATCACTATTTGGTCATCTGCAAAGCTCAGCGTATATAGAACAGTATCATTCAAGGGGATCCCCATATTTTTGCACTTCAGTTTCCAATTTCGAAGCACTTTTTCTAGAAAGATCTTGAAAAGAGTCGGTGAGAGACAGCAGCCTTGCTTTAGACCTTTGTTTGGGGAAAATCCTTTTGATATTTTATTACCGATTTTTTTTTTTTGAATTGGACGTTTGCCTCTATTAATAACAGTTTCAAAATTTTCATTTCCCAATAATTTATACAATATTTCATAATGTATATAGGTTGTTCAGATTTGTTGTAAAAGGACTTCGAGGGTAGTTTCTCTGGTCGATTTCATACAAAAGAAAAATTTAGCTTCTTTGCTTCTTAATCAAGCGTTTTTTTTTGGTATGATCCCCACGAAATTTCTCGTGAAACCAAATATCATTTTAAATCAAATCCGAGCTTTCAATTCGATTCTATCTGTATTTCGGGAAACATTGGGATAATAAAATTAGAATTGGTATATCTACGACTCAATGGGCGAATTTTCCCCATTCAGAACTCAGCCTTCGACCCCAAAGCTACTCTATAAGTATAGAGTTTCATAGTTGTTCATTTCGGAAGATATTGTGTTTATAGCTGGCCTAACTTATGACTGTAAACACAATAATTATCAAAGGAATCTAGTTAGGGACCAGAGCAAGATTGGATTCGAAAAACGAAATCCGAATTCGAAAATTGGTAACATCCTCCCAATGATTCCACAGAGATATTAATCAAAAATTTTATTTTTTCCAATATTTTGAAAAATGCAGATTGGATGGATTTGAAATCCAGTAGACGATCGAAAAATGACAGCTCGAAGTTCTATGCAAAATTTCGTGGGGATGATATGATAAGACGATAGCTGTGAGATATTTGAAAACAAAAGTTTCAATTTTATTCCAATAGAATTTTCATCAAAAAGTTTGTACATCCGCATTTTCCAATTGTTAACCAAGTTTCCCATTGTGATCAGAATAGCATTTCAGAGTTTTTCTGGATATATCAATCGTACCGAGAAAATAAACAAGAAATTTGATATTATTTTCCAATATCTCCGAAAATAAATATCCCATGAAACTGAAATTCAAAAAACTCTTGTTAAGTAGAGACCTCT
This sequence comes from Myrrha octodecimguttata, assembly GCA_958510865.1. NCBI lineage: Eukaryota > Metazoa > Arthropoda > Insecta > Coleoptera > Coccinellidae > Myrrha > Myrrha octodecimguttata. The sequence continues at coordinate 41,588,457 of OY294064.1, forward strand.
GTTTTTGTGCCAAACTTCCTTGCGGGTCAGTGTACAGTTTTTGGAAAAAACAATATGTTCACTCAAAAACTGGAAACTTCTCGGAAAACAATTATTTTTAGTTTTTCTATCCTCGACAAATGGAGCATTAAGTATTCGTCGTAATTCACATTGAAGTTTAACCTACACTTTCTTCTTGAGATATTCAGGAAATTAATCTCAAGATTTGCGAAAATAAATACAGGATCGAACTGAAGTTTGTTAACGGTTGTGGAATATCGACAAGAGAAGAAGAAAAATTTTATGTGGATGAAAATCGACCAGAGAAACTACCCTATAAGTATCACAACTAATTCGGTCACCCTGTATACAGTTTTTTTCAAGTACCTTCAAAATAAGTAGGAGTATGTCGAATTCCAAAGAAAAGTACCTATAAACATATAAACGTATGTTGAAATCGATCAGATCTAGAAAATCATGCATTCAATATTCTCCGAGTCCTATAAAATTTTTGAATATTCAGAAAAAAATCATAACCTCGAAAAACAAGATGGAACAAGATGGAACTGAAAATTGGTAAGAACATGAAGAGTAGTTGCAGAGTGCAATTTTGTGAAAAATTTGACAAAGTGAAAAAAAGTTTGCCCCCTATTTCTGAAATATCAACGACCAAATATTCACCAATTCATCATTAAATTTTTCGCCCTTATTATAAGAAATCACTTTGTTTATGGTATGAAATGGATCTCCTGTTCCATAAAAATATAATAAAAACATATTTCGGAAAAAATTGCTATAAAAAATTTCCTCTCAACTTTTTTTCCGATTTCCTCACTCAATTTCACCTACGCCACTGCCTGAACTCTCTCAGTACAGTGCGGGGGACAGAGACAGCCTCACAACCGAAGTACGTTGACCCAAAGGTTTCTTTCTACAGTACTTTATTTGCATGTGTTTTTTTTATCTTGTTGCGTTCTTTTACAGCCTACTTTAACTGAAATAACTCAGCTTGTGCTGGGATAGGTTATGGTCTCCTTCAAGAGTGCACATTTTTTACTTTCGTTTATTTTTTCGCGTCACTCTTCCTCTCTCTCTAGCTCGCTCTATTCCAGCGATGTATTTTTGCTGCCTTTTTCACTCCGAGAGTTTGTTAACTTGGGCTATTTTTGCGTAGGGATTAATTATTCTTGAGCTAACATATGTTGTGTTTATTGAGGAGTACGGCTAGGCCCCCTTTCCGTAGGTGAGAACTGGAATCTGTTCGAATCTATCTTGGGAAAAAGGGGTTTTTCGTTAGGAATAGGATTTAAATTTTTTCGGGATTGTCACTCCCAATATTTTAAAGGAACTATTGGAAATTAGAGAAAAATTCTTTCGAATGTTAGGTATATTTCTTTTCCAGAAATAATGGGGCGAAAACCAAGTAAAAATACTGAAAAATAATGCAAATCCTCCAAAAACAATATCTAACTGATATTTCAATCATTTCATTAAATCGAAATTCGTTTGGAAAAATTATGTTTTAAAATAGGGGGGCACTTTTCCGATAATATGTTAATATTTCGGAGGTATGTAGAATAATTTTTCAGGTGTTTTTCTAGGTTTTCGTTCCCAAGATCGGAAAGAAAACTATTAAGCATTGAATAAAAGATATTATTCATAGAGACCGCCTTGGCGGATTGCAGGATTTGAATTTTTTCTCTACGGAAGCTTCCTGACTAATGAACTATATCGGAATAAGGCAACAAAGTGAACTGTTATGTTCTAGAGTATAAATATATATATATATATATATTAATATAAATTAAATAAATTCAAAATTGATGACCTTTAAAAAACCTCCTATCTACAACTCTCGGTTGGTGCAAAATAACATATGAATCCACCCCTTTATAGATCGTAACTATAAAAAATTACCGATAGCTTCTGAAGGACAACCTGTATTTATCGCATAAATTCAAATGTTATTCCAACATGTACTTCAATAAAATCCAATATCCTCGGTTTTCTGTTATTTTTAAAAAATGGATGCGATATGAGTCGATAAAATTCGAAAAAAAAAACGCGATAAGCTATTTTAAAACTATTGCGATTGTGTTTTTGTAACCGCTATGATAGACTTTTTTCCTGCTATCTGAACCAACCCAAACATCTTCAAATACTCATTGGACGTTATCGAAATTTTGTAATCGGTTTTTAACGACTATGTATGACCTACTGAATCATCTGTTGACTTTTAAAGAGAAAGGAATAATTTCAACTTCGTTATCAAGACTAATTATTTCTCAAATTTCAATCAATAAGTTTTATTGGCATTTTTCATAAATTTTTCGTACTTTACAAGGATTGGTTCAATATGCGTTATTTCTTTCAAAAGTTATCGTGTTAACTGTCAATCTCGTGACTGATTGTTGAAAATTTAAATTCCGAAATAAGCCTATACAGTCTTAAAAAACCAATTTCGACGAAAAAGTTTGAATTCATGAATGGGTAGAATACACCTAAGAATTTTTTTATTCGAAATAATATTTTTGCAATATTTCTTAGTTGATTGCCATGAAATTGGAAACAAGATTGTTGAATGCCTATTTGAAGATTTGTTTCTAATATCAGCGAAATCTGAAGAAATATTTCCGGGATAAAAAATGTTGTGAACATTTTGGAATATTTCTTCTTTATTTTCTTGGAAATGATTCCCCTGAAAAATTAATGGCTGTCAAGTTAGGCTCAATTAGGATTAGGATCAATTTTTTTGCGAAAACTACCATCTGACGTGTTTTTATAAGGTGTGATTTCTTGTTAAAGATTAACAAAATGGCGATAGCACCTGAATGCGATACAACCTGAGGTCCCTAAATTATCCTCACAGATAATCTGCCAGCGATCTCTACATACGATAACTATCTTTAATAACGCTGAATAAAAGCAAAACAAGTCAGTACCGCGATCATTTATATTATATAAAACCATCTATTAATCTAAGTCACAGACTAAGACCAAGCCGCCGTAAAAGAAAAAGGAGGAGTTCGATTCTATGCGCAACATACGGTATTTGAACTTGAGACCTTTAACTTCGATGTCAAACTACTTCCATCTGTGACCGTTACACCCCTCGGTGTTCTTAAGGTCTTTTTTCTGTGGCCGGTGTAGCGTGGTCGAATCGACACGGAGAGAGGCCTCAGGTAATTTCTGTTTAACCAGCGTGCGTATGAGATATATCCATTGGTTGATTTATTGCGAATTGTGGTGTTCGAGAAGAATTGCAGGTTTGTCCATAGATCATGTCGAGAAAAACTGTAAAGGAAACATATTTGAGTAGGGTATAGGTATTTTTCATTGTCGTTCGAAAAGTGATGATGAAGAATAACATTCTAGAAAATTACCGACGTATGTTCAAATTCTTGGATAAAAAAATTAATCTTGGCATGAGCATCACGAAATTTTGCACACAATGGTGCATCAACATTCACCAACTCCTTACCAAGTTCCATTATGAAATTGGATCAGTATATTTTTTCGAGTTATTTCGGAAATACCAACGATACCGAAGAAAACTACGAAATTGTACATACTTCTTCACAATCTCTCAGAAAACTTAAACTGGATGAACTGAAATTTGGTGCACCCTTGTGAAATGTTGACTTCAAAAATTCTCCGAATTTTCGCTCTATTGTCTGAAGTCAGATATAACAAAAGTTTAGACAGAGAAATCATATTAGTCATTCATGTCCTCTAAAACATGAAAGATTCTTAGGACTATTATATTTAAAATAAAACAACCAAATTACTAAAAACGGTTGCCAACTTATTTTGTCTCTAACCACCCCCTCACTTCAGGTACCCCCTGATCCTCTGTATTGTTGATATCTTTTTTAAATCGTTCTATTGGCACTCTCATCACGAAATTTTGCATTAAGTAGTTTCATCATGATCGACTCTGTTTTTTTTTGTTTTTTCGGAAAGAAAAGATACTTAGGAAAAAAACCCGAAATTTCACATATTGGTTCCCAATATCTCCAAAAATTATGATCGTATCGAACTGAAATTTCGTACACTGCTGTGAAATATGAAGTTAAAGGTCTGAGCAGATTTTTTTTTGAATTGATCAATGGTTTTCGAAAAAAAATGTTCGAAACAGATTGAAAAATGATATGGGGTGAGTAATTCACATTCAAATCTGCAAAAAACTTGGCTCTGTTGCCAGATGTACCGCCATTTCCTCAATTATCAATAAAAATCATACTGTTGATAAAAATTTTCAGGTGAGAGCGATCTATATGAAACTATATCATTAAACTACTAGACAATGGCGATATCTTATCTCTGTCTGACTATTCTCACCCATAACAGTTGAATAAATAATAGTTAGTCATTTTCGATTCGAACACGAAAAATAAATAATCGCAATATGTGTCTAACGATGACGCTTGGTGATTTCACGACGTGATGAAGATAATTGAAAATGGTTAATAAAATGCGAGAAAGAACATAGTCGAAATGATGGATGGTACTGGTTACTATGAACAATATATACGTGCAGGCACGTCTTAAGGATTCACGAATATGCTTTAGTACTCTTTAGAAAGGTGTGAGATTTCGTTTCAATGGAGGTTTTCCTTTAAACAAAAATGCAGTAATTTTCATGTAAAACCTTCAGAACATCACGATTCAAACATATAATTTCAATATTATATTTTTTAAAAATGTTTGATCACCTTAAGCTGAAAAATAAAAAATGAGGATTTGCATTTAAAGGGATTTGTCTTGAGTGCACGATATGGCAAAGTCGAATTCAGCTTTCTCGGAGAAAAAAGGACGTCAAATGTGTTACTTTGCTTAGGAAAACAGAGATAGCTATACTTCGATCTGGTTAGAGTAGAAGACAACGACCAAGGATTAGAAAAAGAAGAGCACCGACTGTCATACTGTCATATTACTGACAAATCGCAAACGGAAATTGTTTGGTTATATTGACAAAGAACACGTGTGTACAACAGAATAGGATTAAATATTTCTGGTGTTTTGAGACGGTTCTTTGAAAGGCCATTGTTGAGAAAAAAAAAACTTTTCCGCATTTTGGTTTGTATGTTGGATATGTATTTTTTTAATACTAAGCACCATTGTATTAATAGTTCATTAGTGAGTACATAATCTGGGTCCGTCCTGTCATGTATTCCATTGAAATAAATAAATAAATAAATTAATTAATTAATAAATTAATAAATAAATAAATAAATAAATAAATAAATAAATAAATAAATGAATAAATAAATAGATAAATAAATAAATAAATAAATAAATGAATAAATAAATAAAATAAATAAATAAATAAATAAATAAATAAATAAATAAATAAATAAATAAATAAATAAATAAATGAATAAATAAATAAATAAATAAATAAATAAATGAATAAATAAATAAATAAATAAATAAATAAATAAATAAATAAATGAATAAGTAAATGAATCAATAAATAAATAAATAAATAAATAAATAAATAAATAAATAAATAAATAAATAATTCTAGAGCAGAAGAAGCTATTCTACTAAACACCGTTGTCACTTCGTGCATGCCTGGCAAATCCCAAACCCCAATTTTGAAATCTGATTTTGAATACTTTCTGAAGGTTGGGAAAATGATGAATCAATCCCTTAATAATTATGTTCAAATTTGCATTTGCAGTGATAACCCAAATTTAGGAAAAACCCCCATTTCCTTCTTGAGTCTAGTGTCTTAGACCTCTTTGCCATCCTGAAATGACTTCGGTTGAATTTTTCAAGTGTTGGAACGTTTCAGACACCGAATAAAACCAGGATTGTAGGTTCATTACTTTCGATATCATCGACATGAATGGTTATTTTTATTGCCAATATCTAGTAAAATTGGTTGGTTGAGAAAAAATTTATGTCAGAAGTGGGATTCGAACCCACGCCCTCAGAGAGGACCAGAAGACCCTGAGACCTGTAGAACAGGCAAGCTTCCTTGAGTCTGGCGCCTTAGACCGCTCGGCCATCCTGACATGATATCGTTAGAATTTTTTAATTATTCGAACAGAAGTCTCCCGAACAATCCTAGACAGCAAATAATACCAGTATTTCAGGTTCATTTCATTGTATATTATGACCGAGAATAGATAATTGTATTCGTATCTCATTATATAAATTATTCTGATTCGATGAAAAGATTACTTCCTTGGGTAAAATTTCTGTCAGAAGTGGGATTCGAACCCACGCCCTCAGAGAGGACCAGAACACCCAGAACCTGTGGAACAGGCAAGTTTCCTTGAGTCTGGCGCCTTAGACCGCTCGGCCATCCTGACATATACTTTAAAATAGAAAAAGATAGAATAGGGACTCCGTACTATTCAAAATAATGTAATTTCAATTTTCCATAGGTAAAATACAGATCCCATCAAATTAAAATAGGAATTAATTCAAAAAATTACGTCGTGATGGTATATGGGAATTTTATTCGAATTACTATATATAATTTCTCCAATATTTCCGAAAGGACATATCCGATTGAGCTGAAATTCGGTGCACCTATTTGGGATTTCTAATCAGCGGTTTATGCTCGAAGTCTCATCGAAATTCGATGAAAAATTTCCGAGAAAAATTTTTTTCGACATAATATTTTATAATTTTCGAAAACCAATTTCATAAAATTTTTGGAAAGCCTTATATGGAAAGATTTTATCCATAAGAGAACTCAATCGAGATATTCAGAAAATCGAACCTAAAATATTACAGAATCTGAGACTATTTTCAGAAGGAAGTTCTTAAATTACCAACATTTAGAACAATATAAAATAAAACTGTTTCTTTTGAAATTCTCTGTGTTCAACTATGAATTCTTTCGTATTCCAGGAAAATGTCTGTTTTTTGCAGTTTTGAGCAGAGCTTCTCATACTAGAAAAAATAATCAGAAATAATTTCAAGTATCGCTCAAGACGTAATTTCAGTTTATCGGGAATGCGAATGTCAAAATTATCGAAAAAGGAAAATAATCGAGAGAAAACAATTCTGCAAATTTTTCAGTTTGTCTGATGAAGGAGTCAGTTTTGGACTCTAAAATATTACGGTTCATTTTGTTGATCGTTTGCATTGTTCTGTTATTTTTTTCTAGAAACTGCCTTTGACAAATAAATAGTTCAATTTTCCACAAGGGGATTTTCCATAATAACATTTTTATTTGAAATTCAATAGTTATTCTGTTCCAGATAGCGATTATATAATATACACATTAGATCGAACTCCTGTGCTGCATCGAAAAATGAAAGTTTGAATTTTTATGCAAAAATTTATGAGGATATTATGATCAGTAGATCAAGGTAAATTGAATAGTTAAAAAAACAAAAAATTGAAATTTTTTAAAATTGTTCTAATGACACGATCATCTAAAATATTTCGCACGAAGTTGTCCATCAGTATTTCCGAACAAGCTGGCAGGTTTCATGATGATTGAATTAGTATATTTTGAGTTATTCCAGATCTTTCGATAATTATGTTTTTCAAGACTTTCGAAGAAAATAATTTTGCAAATTTTTCTTTATTGTCTGGTGGTGTACTCAGATAAGGAGTTTGAAAGGTTGCATTCCACTTCGTTGATCGTTTAGATTATTCTTATATTGTTCATGAGGCAACATTCTTCAAGAAACTACCCTCGACAAATAGTAGTAGAATCTCGAAATCCACAAGGTCGAGATTTCATAGACGAATTTTATTTAACTTTCAAATGTTTTATTTAACTATGAGTGAAAACTCATAACAAACCTGAAACATATTGCAAAGTCCTTCGAAAATATCCTTTAATCGATATATATATAGGTATCTTGCACCGATTGAAGGATATTTTGTGCTTAAATAACCGATTCCCAATACTTTTTCGACGCTGTAGGATACCTTTGGAGCAAAGGTTCCCAAACTTTTTTTTCTCGGTAGACCCCGTGCTGCTACATTTCTACTCTATTTCCAAAACTACTGGAAAATATCACCCTAAGTTGGGGGTATTATAAAGAAAAATAAAGGAGCACATTTGCTTGTGTCCTATTCATTAAAATAATATTTGAAGTTATACAAAATTATAAACATTTATTATTACAAACAATTTACTCTGAAATGTAAATCAACAGTTAAAAAGTCATACTTCAAATGAGACGGATGTTCTTAATAAATTGACAGCAAATTTTATCCATACTTGGCTTCAGTTTTGTAAAAAGTAATCACCAATCTTCCGGTCTGTGATGTTCAATCTGCTCCTTTTTGGTTTATTATTTGATAAAATCAAATAATAAACCTTAGTGGTCGAAAAAAAAAATTTTAACCCCCCCTGAAAATTTCACAGTTTACATTTTGAAGTCTGTAGATTTGAATGACCTAATAAAAAAAAATTCGTCCGTCAGCCGTCCGCCGTACGCCGTCCGTTGTCCGGGTCTTATCTCTGAAATTACTGAACCGAAATCCGGGAAACTTGGTAGAACGATCTTGTGTCGCTCGACATTGATCCTCCAAACTTTTCAACAGGATCGATGTACCCTAAGGACTCAAAATGGGGGTCGGAGGAAAAAAATTATTTCTCGAAAACTTACTACCGAATTTTCATGAAACTCTCAACGTTGTTTACCGTTGCATTACTCAACCTGAAAAATTCCACCAGGATGATTTCCGACCAGTGGTTTCTGAGTTATAAAGAAAAACGCTGCAAAAAAAAGCAATGATTTATGAATAATATATAAGTTTGAGATATCAATGGTATTGGGTAATTTAACTGAGAAAATAATAAACCCTTGTGTAAAATTTGCAGTGTTTTTTTGTTAACAGGTTGGTAACGGCACTCAAACTTCTTTCGACAAGATATGACGAGGGAAACGCTATCAAAAATTTTCTCGCAAATTCCCCGAGCCCAAGGATATTTTTAGTGAATTTATTTTCACGTCTACTTGGACCCCCGTATGTGGTCTCCTATCAATCCCTGGGGATCCCCCTGGACCACTTTGGAAATCTACGCCTTTGAATCTCATCACCTGGACCAATCCAACCAATCATTCAACTCTCAATACGCAAATCTGACCTCACCAAACACGTCCAGAGCACCTTTCTCCCATCCACAGCTAATACCTTACATATCGATTCTCCCGGCAGTTCTTCATGTGGGAGAACCATCGCAGAAAAACCAGTTACAGCTTTTAAAAGCAGCGTTGAGCGCGTATAGCATTTATTCCTCCCATAATAATCTCGTCTTTCGTGGTCCAGCAAGACGACGCAACGGTAAATTTGAGAGCTTCAGAGTTGTCTGCTTCTAGCTCTCTTACCTGATTAGCTGCGGAATTTCTTCTATCGTATCCTATTCTTCCCTCCACTTTTATAAGCTATGTGGTGGTGTGGGCGATCTATGGGTTCATGAACGATCTAGGAGACGCCATTTTAAAGAATATGATTCGTTAGATCTGAGAGAGACGATGCAGGACGTGTTGTTTGATCTTCTTGGTGAGATGTGTTCGGTTTTGGAAGCTTCTGTGGTGTCAATAAGATTACTGTAGAGCCAGTATTTTTTCTAGGTTTTCTGAAAAAAAAATTAAAAAATTATATTAAATTAAAATTAGGTATATCAAATTAAAATCATGTTGAATTGAAATGCCATTAAATAAAAATTATATTTAATTAAAATTAAATTAAATAAAAATTATTGTCAAGGGCAGTTTCCAGAAAAAATATTGCCTGATGAACAATCAACGAATATACAGGGTGGTCCAAGTAGGGAAGTCACAAATTTTTTTTTGGATTCCTCACACCTGGGGTTATCCAAAAATACCCCACATATGTTGAGTGATTTTTTCTAGTTTTCGCGTTGTAATTATTTTTGTGTTTTTTCAATTTATTATGCCAGCGAGGTTTCAAAAATTCATATCTTTCTACATGGTAGGTGTTTTGCAGATTTTTTTTGAACATGGTCTCCTTAAACCTTGTCTTGATGAGAAAAATAACTCAGCTTTTTGAAATTGCTAAAAGCTACTTCAAAAAACGGCTGAAAGTTAGAACTTTCAGTAGGATTCACTCAAACATTCAACCCTAATTTAAAATTCAAAAAGGAGTTTTCATAAAGTCTGATTGAGCTTAAAAACTTCGCATGGCCATAAACCACCAAAATCATAAGAAAAAAAATTACTTTGTAAGCCTTTATTGCTGTAATCGTCTTTCGAAGGCGGATAGGCTAAAAATCATTGAAATACCAATAAAGTTATTTTTCTACTCTTCATCATTATAAGGGTGAATTAAACTCAAAAATTTATTTTAAGGTAATTAAATTTTATTTTTAAGTAATTTTAATTGAAATTCCTGTGAACTAACTGCAGCTCGTGTAATTTTTACAAAAATTCTGGTCTTACCACTGATCAAAAATGTGAGCTTATTCCAAAATTGGTATTTCTGAAATTACTTGCTTTTGGATGGGAAATAAAAATCACAAAATTACTGAAAGAATACTATTTACTACAATGAATCTTCAAAATCCCTTCCTCCAACTTGAATACATAATCGTCAACGTTTTTCATTCAATTGGCGAACGCGTAGGTCATTCGATCGGCCCTTCATGTCCAATCGATCTTAATGCAAAAATAATACGAGCTACAATTTTTTCACGCATTTTCAAGTTTCAACTTTTTGTGATTTCAGGAGGATTAGTTATTTCTCATATGAAAATAACATTTGAGGAGATCATGTTGCAATGAAATAATCTGTAAAATACCTACTATATGAAAAGATATGAATTGTTGAACCTCACTGGCATAATAAATTGAAAAAACACTAAAAAATTATAACTCGAAAACTACAAACAATCGCGTGACAAACATGGGGTATTTTGGGAAACCCCCAGGTGAGAGGAATCTAAATAAAATTATTATTGTATTATATTATCTGACTCTTTCATCAAATAATTTCTTTTAACAATTTCGAAATTCGTACCTTTTGTCAAAACAAATTCATAATCCCATATTATTTTTCAGTCGATATTTGTTCATCAAGATGAATGGAATACCCTTTGTTGACTTTCTTCTATGATTAATATTATTATATTAATATTATTCTATGCATAATAAATGGCCAGAGCGTTCCTGAATAATATAACCCCGTAAATTTGCAATCAGAATGGGCAAGTCACATTGTGTGAACTGTGAAATGTAATATCTATACCAAATCTGAATTGAATATTTCGTGAAATGCAGGTACTATTGGGAAACACTTCAACACCTTGTATCCCGAAAACGAAACATCTGGAGTTCAATGTTGATGTGATTTTTCTTCCTTAAAATTACACGAGAAGTCTCCCTATTTCGTTTGTACCTTCAATTGAAGAACACCTTGTATATCCAAATGTCTGTGGGTATAGTTTTCAATGCAAATTTCTCAATTCAAAAATAAATTCCGACAGAATCAAAACGAATTGACATATGTCCAAATATGATACAATATGTATTAAATAGACAAAGAAATACAGAAATACATATCTATTTCAAATAAAATGAAAATATATAATCGATGAAACCTTGCCAAGACCAAGAAACATACAATAAAGGACTTATGAGATGGAATAAATGGTAACAGAAATTAATCTACATAAAAAAATGTTTAAAAGTATCGTTTCATCAAAAATGAAATCGACTTTAATTCCCCCAAGACAAAAAAGCATTTATGATGAATATATTGATGTTATCTATATAAAATTTGCTCTAACAACTTCAAAAGTCACTGAAATGCGAGTGACCTCTAGCGGTATATTGACCTCATGAAATTAACTCATTGAAACCCATTGAAATGAACTTATTTTCTCAAAAAGACCCCTGCAAACAATGACAAACCAAGACTTCTGAACAAGCCCTCACAACCTTCTTCGAACTTACAGTGATGAATCAATTTTGAGGTTAATAAACCGATGTATAACTCTAACCAGATACTACTTAATTTTTCCCCAACGAAACCCCAATTGCGCAACGAACATATATCTCTCTCAAGACTACTCCACAATTATGCCTTAATTCTAGCATCGACAATCACCGACAAAGAATAATAATTCATCATTATATGAGTCCAGTTCTTGCGTGTACGTCTACAAATAACAAATCGAAAGATCGGAGCTGTAGAAGAATGGTTGCGGAACGACCTACATTTGGCCGATATTCGATTTATTAATCGATAACAAATGAAATCTTTCGTATTGTTCAAGAGCTGTCTTGCTCCTTCGGATCTAAGAACCGGCCTAAGGAATATAGACCCTAATATCTTTCAATAATTGGAGAGAAGCACGACTTGAAGTTATTAGTATTTGCTTGCATGTCTATTCACGCCTTACACTACCGTCAATATTTCATTTATGCGAAGAAATTCTCGAAGCGCAGGTTAAAATTGCAGATGCATTGAAATATGTGACCTCCCCTAAATATCAGTAGTCTCTAGCTCATTGCGGTGAAACCATATCGAGGCAAGTTCCAGCATGTCAGAAGCACGATGATCCTTACAACATACGCCTGAAAAGAATTCTTATTTCTCTACAGGGCAAGCTGGAAAAAAATGTCAATTTTGGTTTATTATTTGATTAAATCAAAAAATAAACCTTAGTGATCGATAAAAAAAATTCCCCTCCTTGAAAATTCCACAGCTTTTATTTTGAAGTATGTGCAGTTGAATGAACCAATGAAAAAAAACACTGCAAATTTCACACAACGGTTTATTATTTTCTTAGTTGAATAACTCAATAAACCGTTGATATCTAAAACAACTTAGAACCGAATGCGATGATTCATTTTCGATATTATTGGAAATTTGCAGCGTTTTTATTTATATTTCAGGAACCACTGGTCGGAAATCATCTTGGTAAAATTTTTTAGGTTTAGTTATGCAACAGTAATCAACGTTCAGAGTTTCATGAAAATTCGGTAGTAAGTTTTCGAGAAATATTTTTTTTTCCCCAACCCCCCTTTTAGAGCCCTTAGGGTACACCGATCCTGCTGAAAAGCTTGGAGGATCAACCCCGAGTGACACATGATTTTTCTATCAAATTTCAAGGATTTACGTTCATTACTTCCAGAGAAAAGCCCTGGACAACGGACGGCGGACGGACGGATTTTTTTCTATTCGTTCATTCGAATCTACATACTCCAAAGCGTAAACTGTCAAATTTTCAGGAAGGGTTAAAAATTTTTTTTTCGTTGGTCGATCACTAAGGTTTATTATTTGATTTTATCAAATAATAAACCAAAATCCGTCCGTCCGCCGTCCGTTGTCCGGGGCTTTTCTCTGAAAGTACTGAACCTAAACCCGTGAAACTTGGTAAAAAAATTGTGTGTCGCTCGAAATTGATCCTCCAAACTTTTCAGTAGGATCGGTGTACCCCAAGGGCTCAGAACTGGGGGTAGGAGAGAAACAAATATTTCTCGAAAACTTACCACCGAATTTTCATGAAAACTTCAACGTTGATTTCTGTTGTAAAACTCAAACATAAAAATTTTCCACCGGAGGATTTCCGACCAGTAGTCCCTGAGTTATAAAGAAAAACGCTAATAAAGAAGTGTAATTTAAAAGAATGAAGATTTCAACAAGATTCTGCGGATCGGAGGTTTCCATCAATTTTGGTTTGCCTAGCACAATAATCGTTATATGTGGATTGTTTCAATCGGAATCCAATATTTTTCATTCTAAGAGTTTGAAATAAGAGTGAATTTAAAAGATAATGAGCATGTATATAAAACAAACTGGAGGACATATGCAAAAGAATCAATTACAAACCGAAAAATTCATCAATTGTCGAGAATCTAATACCAAGGGTAGGAGCCAATGATCCACCTGTTCTAAATGGAATCTGTGCCGGGTCGTGACCTAGGCAAGGGATATAGCGTAGACACAAACAAATATTCCGCATGAATTTTTTTATGGAATTGGTTTTTTTGTAATGAGTTATGAATAATATATAAGGGATGTTAATGGTATTGGGTTATTTAACTGAGACAAATGAACCCTTGTGTAAAATTTGCATCGTTGTTTTATGAGTCTATCCTCGTTTTTATCTAATAGTAAACCAAAATTGACAGCTTCAAAGTTCATAAAAAATTTCGTGAGGATAATATAATCAAAAGATCACAAAATATTGAATATTTGAAGAAAAATTCAAGTCTTTATTCAAGAAATACCAAAACTACCGAGGAAAAAAACAGGAAATTTATAAAATATTTTTCGATGTTATTCTGAAAATTAGAATCGGATAAAATTGAAATTTCGTACAAGGTTGTAGAATATGTAGTCTAATGTTTACACCGAATTTGATTCAAACCTAATGAATGGTTTCCAAGAAGAGAATTTGCAACAAAAACCTGGAAAATTTTGGATTTTCCAAATTTTCTAGAAAATTTTGCTGGCAATTGCATATTGGTATCTAGTCTGCAACAGATAATCAAGCTTAAATCCTATCGCATAGATAGTTCTCAAGATATCAAGAAAATAACCTCAAAAATCAAACTGTGTATAACTTCGGAACCTTGTAGCCGATTTTTCCTATTAACGAACTCAACTGTCGCATTATGATGTGCGACCTACCCTTAAATTTTAAAAATGCTAGCTGGGTTCGTTCACAAATTATCGCAGCAAAAATCGGCCTAACAACATCGATTTTGTCATCGAATTCTTCTTCATCAGGGAGTCCAAGCTAGTCGTTTGAGACAATTCTCAAATTGAAATATGTAGTACAAATCTCTCAATCAGATTTTAGGTGAGGTCGGTACTGTCGACTCCATGAAGGAAACCGAATGCTGGCCTGAGGCGATTCGCTTGCGGATGTAGAATTGCACCTGGTTTGTTATGTTTGTGAAATGGCAGAAAATTTCAGGTGCTGACTTGTCGTGGGTGGATGGAATTGGATTGACTTGATCATTGGAGTTGTGCCAACGATTTACCTTACTTCTTTTCTGCCCGATGTACAACTTTACCGGATATTGGATTGGTAATCGTGGAGATGTGAAATGGCCTTTATTATACAGGATTTTCCTGAATTGCTGGTAAAAATGAAGAAGGGAGATTCCTAGCATAAATTTAAGGAAAAAAGTCCCCCTAGCATGGAACCAAAAACTTTCCGTTTTCGAGATACAGGGTGTTGAAGTATTCACTTAGAGAAAAATGATGTCCCATCGGTTTTTCCCGCATTTCAGTCTCATTACCAGCCATCAAATCATCCAAACCCCCAATGAAAGTTTTGAAGCTTGCAGGGCTGGGCAGTATTTCAATTACTTGTAATTGAAATACGTATTTGAAATACAAATACGTATTTTGTATTTGTATTTCAATTACTTCTTGAAAATGTATTTTGTAATTGGTATTTCAAATACCTGACGCTGAAGTATTTTGTATTTTGTATTTCGATACTTTTGTCTTCGAAATACTTTCGAACAAATACATCTAGCGCTGAGCGCTCTACAGAAAAAATAGAAAATAGTCCCTGAATCTCCCTTCAGATGGCGCGACGTTCATCTGCTTCATCTAGTTTTTTTGCTAGCAATCATATTTTCGGCAATTGGAAAGGAAGAAAAGGTCCTGCGCAATGGTCATTTCATCATGGAGTTAGAGTTAGTCAACTTCTAAAAACGATAAGAGCAAAGAGCTTACCTCCCTTGAACATTATCCTAACATAAAAAATCTAGAAAAGCACTGACGTGAAGTCCGCAGCTTTTACGCGCTTGTTCACATTGCGAAATGGTGACTTGGAAATTTCAATGAAATAGGAAAATAAAAAAAAAATCTCAGAAATAAAAATAATTTTTTTTCGAATTTTTCCATGGATAATTCTTCTTATTGACACTGTTCATATTCCAACCAAGTTTCATTTCGATCAGATGAATATTTTTCGAGTTATTGAAAATTCAAAATTTCAAATGGCTGTAGCACAAAAACCTTTCGGCAAATTTGGCCCATTAACGAAATTAACCGAGATATTCAGGATCTTAACCTAACCTGAAAATTTCAAAGTTCTAAGTCCTTCCTTTCGAAAGTTACAGCGCACACGAACGGACGGACAGAATCAATTTTGACCACGGATTCTTCATCAGTGAGTCCAACCTAGTCGTTCGAGACCAATTTCGGCTCAAAATTCGAAAATTACAGACATCGTGATGAAATGATAACGCGCTGTTCCCCAGAACAAGCGCGTAAAAATGTGTTCATACAATATAAAACAAGTTTCTGCCCATCAGGACCTGTAGAAAGATTGTTTTCTTTAGCAGGTTTTATTCATTCCCCAACAAGAGGCTGTTTGTCTGATACTACATTCAAAAATCTTGTGTTTCTGAAAGGAAATTCTTCACTTAGCGATAAAATAGCTGAGCTTAATTAGTTTTACTACTTTCACATTTCACGTAACACCTGAATGTATTTTGTAATTTGTATTTCAACTACAAATAGTTAAAATACTGTATTTTGTATTTTATATTTCAAATACCCGACTTGAAAGTATTTTGTATTTCAAATACCTGCGAGAAAGTATTTTGTAATTTGTATTTCAATTAAGCCAAGCATGTATTTTGCCCAGCCCTGAAGCGTGGCCCTCTCTCCGATTATTTTTTCAATCGCAGAAAAATAATTGAATCTTATCTGGAAAAACTCGAAAATACTAAACAAAAGCTAGTTGAAACGGTAAAGAACCTTAAAGCAGATGAGATCAACATCAAGAATCGCTAATTTGAAAGACTGTATTTAAAAACTACAGGAACAGGCTTTTATTCTATCAAAACATGGTGATAAACTGGAGAATATTTCGAAAAATTCGTCCTGCCTTATAAAGAAGAAATCTCAAGAAACTTTCATTCTTCTCGTTCCAGAATATAGAACAGCTGGGTAAGAAACATCAGCAAAATATCACAGAATTGTCCTGTACAATGATTTACCTGCTTTGATTAAAAATCCCTGAAAGCGCCAAGTTTTCCCAAAAGTATCGAATTGCTGAAAGTTCATTATAGTATTGATGAAATTCCAAATGATAATTGTATTTAGTGATTTGTTTCATTAATTAATGACTTGTCCCATACACTGATTAAAAAGTGCGCGTCAAAATTATGGAACAAATTCATTTTCCCAGAAGAATAATATTTGGCAACAAAATCCTGAAACAGGTCAATTTTTGTTTTACTTTCACCAAATTTTTATGCATTTTTGAAAGATTCTGTTGCACCCTGTGCCATCCCCATCAACCCTCTAAATTTTTTGAATAGAGAAAGTGGGTCATTTGGTACTTTTTTGGCAAGGTCTTTGTATCTTATTTACAGGCGTGCAGAAATTTTCAAGAAAAAAGTTTTTTTTTTGAAAAATTAGTTACTTCAAAGAGGTTTTCAGTATGTGCACTCTGTCATGGCTCATTTACTTTGAGACGATGGTACCTGATGAAATTTGTCACCGAATGAAAGTCGACCATTAGAGTTTTGTTCATGCACAACTTTCAACCCCTACGAAACCTTTAATGGAGAAAAAAATGGAGTGACATTGGAAATTCATTCCGGTATTGAAGAACCACCTGGAGAATCACTAACTAGTTTTTCAAAAACAAAAAATTTTTTTTTTTGAAAATTTCTGCACGCCCGTAAACAAGATACAAAGACCTTGCCAAGAAAGTACCACATGACATATTTTCCCTATCAAAAAAATTTAGAGGGTTGATGGGAATGGCACAAAGTGCAACAAAAACCCTTCAAAAATGCATATAAATTTGATAAAAGTAAAACAAAAATTAACCTGTTTCAGGATTTTTTTTCCAAATGTTTTTCTTCTGAGAAAATGCATTTGTTCCATAATTATGACGCGCACTGAATATCAACCATCCTAAAATGAGGAAATTCAATGATGATCGATGACGAAATTTTGCCACTACTTTACATTTTATGAATATATCACAGGATTCCTACGTTGTTCGAGGCCTCAGGACTACGATCAAGTGTGAAGAATTTCATTTGCAATAACTTCAGACAAATCCGAAATCCGAGAAACTTGGTAGAAAAATCTTTTGTCGCTCGAGATTGATCCTACAAGCTTTTCAGCAGGATTGGTGTACCCTGAGTGCTCAAAATCGGGGGTCCGAGGAGAAAAAAATGAATTCTCGCAATCTTACCACCGAATTTTCATAAAACTCTCAACGTTGATTACTGTTGCATAACTAAACCTAAAAATTCTCACCCGGATGATTTCGGACCAGTGGTCACAGAGTTATAAAGAAAAACGCTGCAAATTTCGGCATGAAAACCCATTGAGGTATGAATAATATATAAGTTTCATTTAAGATATCAATGCTATAATAAACCCTTAGGTAAAATTTGCAGCGTTTTGTCAAATGGAAGAGTTTGATACAGGCACTAAAACTTCAAGAATATTCTCCTGAATCGTTCGAACTATTTCGGAATTATCATAGGGCAACTTCCTTAAAATGGCCATTTACAAATAAATCATCTATTTCTTCTAATGCTTGAGCAATTTCTAAGAATAATAGTTTCATTTCATAATACTTGTGTTTAAGTTTTCGGTGAATAAAGCCTTCGATAGTTTCAAGAAAATTTCGTGTTTAATTCGACATATCATGTGACCAAACGTTTCGATTTAATGAAAAAAACAAACCATAGACACTATAGACAGTACTTTCGTCCGCAAGAATGTATCTGACTCATGCATAACGTACACAGTAAACCATTTGAAAAATTGTTATACTGAAATAATTCCCCCCCCCCCCCTAGTTCAGTTAGATATTTAGGAACAATATCAAGAATTTGGTCCTGAATAGTGTCTTCAATTTTCACCATCCAACGGTCCATAAACACAAATGCAAGTTCAGAAATATTATCACGAAGAAATCAGCTATCCATCTGAACACACCATCAGGCCTATTAATCTTCAAAAACGCCCCCTAGAGGAAACAATTTCCACCGCCTCCTTCCTCATGCGTTCTGCAACGGCAACGTCCTCTCAAAAATACACCGAACCATTATACTATTTCTGTGACCCCAGACCGAGTCCTTCTTCCTCTTCTTGCCCGCTGTTCCATCGAATTGCATTCCTAAGTAACCAATGCAATATTCAATGCTCTAGACTTACTTATGCAATTTCAAATACCCCCACCAGTTTCTACGCCTCCTATGCATTTGCGAGGTTTTCTTACGGCAAGTCTCCGATGCAATGCAAGTTTCAACTAAATCATAGATATCTATGCTTAAAATGACCATCGACACGCTTCGGACTATAGAATATCGCATAGAAAACGCCAAGTTCCAAAACTACTACATTTTGACACCTTAGTTCGAGTGTGATCATCAACATTTTTGACAGTTCATAGAGTGTGACCGGTGAAACACCGAATTTCGTCGGAAATAGTGAAACGTGATTGGATTTTAAGTGAAACAGGACCGGATAACACGTGAATTTGATTGGTCAGTGATAAATATGTTTGATGAGTGATGAGTTTGGGTACTCGGCCAATAAAAAAGTATTTTTCGCCCGATAACGACTCGAAAACAAATAATTATTGTTATTTTATGGCGTTGTCGAATAACGAAAACAAATATCGGTATAATTCAAATCGGAATGACCTCTGGAGGTATTTTAATTTCGATAAAAGAGTATGAAATTCCTATTGTCGATGCAGGCACGCAATTTTGAAATTTATAACGAAGCAGGATAAAAAATGGAGGAAATCTTTAGGTATATCGAATATGCTGGAAAAGTTCGTGTTTTGGTATTCAAATAAGGTGATAAATTGCAGGAAAGAAAATTGGAAAACCGATAAAATGCAAGTAGGAAATGTTGCTGTTTGGGGCCTGCATGATTTATTGCATTTTGCGGGAAATGAAACTGTGATTTTTTTTGTTAGAAGACGACAGTTTAACCGCCTTTTATTCATAACGAAATACCTATAACGTGTTGGTGAAAAATTGTTCTAGGCTTCAAGACGAAAAAATTGTCGAAATGTTATACACCAATAAATAGGGAGTATCGATTATGAAAACTGCTGAAACAATTTTTACAAAATTTTTTCACCTATCGAAATTTGGAAGTTTACTTAAAATATCTTAAGAGAATAATCGACATCGACAAACTTTTTTTTTTCAGTAGTTACGAAGTGATTGGAAGATATAATTTAATAATTCAAAATATGTATTCTTTTCAAATTCAATAGATTATTTTGTGGTTTATCTTCCATATAATAATCCTAAAAAAACAATTAATCCTGGAATACATGAATGAATTTCAATAAACGAATGAATTCTTGGCTGTCCACAGAAAACCTTTTTTTTTGAAAATTATCTATTTCGTTCATGAAACTCGGTTGGGAAATCCGCAATGATTTTTTCATCAGGATTAAGCCAGAAATTCCGAAAATGGTGAACGACATCAAAAGAAATTATTAGAATTTAAACAGAAGATCTTTTCATTGAATCTTCGACAATATTTTGATTTGAAAAATCTTGTATTATCACCGAATGATATCAAAGCATTGAGGCTTTTCAAAAGGCAAATATAAAGCATTGCAGCATCAAAAATGGTTCAGTAATTTTCTGTTCGTATCTCTTGATGATCACTCAATTCAGAGTAATTCAGTGTCTTGCATAAATATAAAATTTCAACTTTAACAATAAATTTTTCCAGTTAATAGAAATTATCAGATACCTTTTAATATTTTATTCAATTCGAAGATAGATCGAATAATCTTTAAGCAAAATGAATTCTGTTGTTATATTTTAAGAGTGATGCAAACTTACTAATTTTTGAAAATTGAAGTTGCCCCCAAAATACTTTTTTTCGAACATTATTCATCCACATTTTCAGTATTTTATAATTTGATTTCAAGCGATGTAAATTTTTCACGTTAATTAAAATTTTCATTAGTAATAAAGAAGATTTTGAATTAGTAATTGTGAGATTGATGCCTTTCTGTCAATAATTCAATTGTTACTGAAATTACCGTGTAATTTCGTTAGACAAAGTTCAATAATTTTTTTTCCATTGTATTTTGGTGATTTTATTGTATGAAATCACACTATAAGAGAGCAGATTCCGTCAATTCTAAGGAGATTCCAACCAATAAAAACGTCTCAGAATTCCTAAGCGCGCCTAGATAAAAATAGACTATTTGAACAGCCATCTTGATTTTTATATCTTGCGGTAAAAAAATCGACCAACCAATTCGCGACTTTTTAAAATTCCCCGCCCAAATCCTACGGGTCTAAAAGCAAATCTAGTTATCTATGACGGATAAATATTTGATCATCGATTCTTGGGATTGTCGGCGAAATACTAATTTTTTCTGCTGGCCACAGCCGTCTAGATTTTTTAACGTCGCGGTGTAGGTTTCAAGCTACGTTTTTGTTTTATTTATAGGTCGTTTTTTGTTTTGAATTTCGTTTGTTTCCGCAGTTGATCATGGTCTTGTGTGGGATTGGTGGATAATTAACTGAAAGACTGATTTTTTGTGACTGCAATTGACAATTTTCTGTGATCTTGTTCTTGCCATCTACGATCTTAGGAATAGATACGTAAGTAATATTCGATTTTTTTACAAAGTTGAAATAATGGTGATCGATAATCGATATTTCTATATATATTTAATCTCTTATTAGATATGTTCACTTTTTTCGTTAAGTAAAATAATAATATCTAAAAATTATTCCCCACTAAAGAATTTGTAAGTTATGCGTTCATCATATAAACGAAAAATACATGCACAATAATTTTCGAATATCTGACAAACATCAACTTTCCTGCTAGCTTGTTGGAGGAAACAATATCTGTTATTTCAGAATTCTGAGCACAAGATTTACATATATGGTTTATGTCAATAGAGTGACTAGGAATAAGATCAAGACTCTACTAGATGGCACTGGCATATTTCAGTCAAGAAGACTAATTAATATTACACAAGTTAAGAAAGCTTGTTTAATAAAAATTTCATCGTGTTAAATAAAGTTTAAATTGTTACCTATTCTTTGGTTTTTTCATCTTGAAAAAATATGTGCGTTTTTAATTGCAAACAAATTGTATCTAGACAAGCAACTATAGTGCAATTTTTCAAATTCGTGGCCAGAGCGGTAACTCGATCGGGTATGGACTCAAAAAATTCAAATGATTCAAGCCGGCATTTCCAAAATAAATATCAAATTTGAATTTGATCGTATCTGTATTTTCGACAAAATTAGAAAAATTTTGAATGGATATATTTTCGCAATCATCAGGCGGATTTCTTTTTATTTATTCAGCCCTGAAGCTATCCTACAAACATCAAGTCTCTCATTTTTTCTTCATTCGACTTCTTACAAAAAAAAAATGAATATTGAAGAAACAAGAATTTTCAACGAACCACAATTCTATCCAAAAAAGAACTACAAATCAACTGAAAATTTCGAATAGATGGCCGAAAATAAGAACAATGAAAAAATACACAATAGGTATCAATAAAAATAAAGCACAACCTGTAGATTAAAAAATATTCTGGAAGGATTTTGCATTATTGTTCAGGTTTTTTGAAGTTTTCATTTCCAATATCTGAAAAAGATCAATAAAATCGAATACAATTATTATGTATGAAAGCGCAAACAATCAGCAAAGTGATCTGTATCAAAATATATATATGTTCTTCATCAGACAAAAACACCTGCAGAATTATTTTTCATCAATGTTTTTTCCAAGACGTTTGTCGTTTACATTATTCAGATCTTGTGCATTAGGTAACAGTTTTTCTAGAAACTATCCTTGACGAGTATTTTGAATCCCGTGAGCAGCGAGGACGCTTCCTATAAATAATATTTTTTTTTTAATTTTATAGTTAGAATTTTATAGCTAGAAATAACCTTAAAAATACAACTTTACCGGTTGATCTCCATTCTTCTTCTCAACCAGTTGATGAATTATATGTTCTCGATAATAATATGAAAATATCAAGTTTTGACGAAATATCAGAAAAATCTCTTCATCAATATGAACATTCTGTATCTCAAAAGCAAAGCGTTAGCGACGCTTATTTATACGAGGTATTTTCTCACAATCCTGCGACGAATGCAATTCTGAAATATCGGGATTCCATTCTGAGACACCCTGTAGGATGTACTCTGCCTAATTCAAGGCGTCAATAATGCCCTGATCACATCGCAAGTTTCATATTATTTCCAGATTGTAGCAACGACGTTGTAATTGCATGTCTCTCGTGTGGATCATACTTTCTAATTCTCTCAAATCTAGGTTGAAATAATAAAGGAGGAAACAAAACCTTACATGCAGGCGATAAGTGTTGAAAAAGCCGTGAAGGTAGTGTGTGTGTCTGGTTTCTTTCACTATTTAAATTCAACGTTTTAATTGCCATTGGTGATCAACGGAACAGGGGCATCTAATTGGCTGTTCGTAAAGCCGGGGAAACACTTTTCCCACGTACTAGATTCAGAGGAATGAAAAGAAGAAGGGATAGATCACTTAGAGGAATTACCTTGAAAAGAAGATTGGTTTCTTCAGTACGGAAGGAATTAATAAAACTTGAAAAAAAAATTCTGGAAAAGTATTGACCTGAGCCAGGAGCTTTTGAACACTCCAAACAATTTCTTTACGAACAATAACTTTCATGTCGACATTTTTAATTTTGAAAATATTGGTAAAATAAAATTTTCGATGGGTATGTCGGCGGAATCTTCAGGTGCATTTAACACATTCACGAATTCAGCGTTCGTAATTAAGGTTCAAACCTACTGTACAAATATCGACTTCTTAAGCTTCTACTTTCCGAATTAATATATTATTGCAGAAATAATTCCGAAAAATACCGATACAATCATGGTGAAACTTGGTATCGAGTTAAAAAATGCTGATGCACACCTTTGTACGAACTTTTGTTATGATTGTGTCATGAGAAAATTTAAAAAAACACTTTTTGTTGGTAGTTCGATGGACTTTCAGAAATGCCATACACTCGACACATTTTGTTAGTTCTACAAAAAAATAGAATAAAATTAATACGAGCAAGAGATACAAATTAACATGATAATTATGAATTTTATTTATAATACGTCCTATAAAATTATTTTCAAGAGTGTCAGCGAATGACAGGAGTTGTCAGAAAATTCGACAGTTTCTCAGAATATCATAATTGAAAAATTGTCGAGACCAATTTGCTAAATGTGGTACACCCTGTATGATTCTGAATTTGACACTAACTTATTTCCAACTCTGAACTTTACCTCTATCCCAGAAAAATAAACTTAGAACTGCGCTTTCATCTCTCAATATAAAAATATGAATGGGTTCCAAGTCTGTAGAAAGAGATGGCCTCCTTTTTTCTGCATGGCGTCTCCCTCGCATCTGTTTTTACATTCGAGATATTTTTAAATGTGCATATCTTTAATGCCAGCATCTTTTTCCTGGTCGGCATTTTTGCATCAGATCGGGCTTTTATGAATGTGCATTATGCATTTTTAGGCCACGTGATCGCCTTGAGTATATTTTTGGAATTACGTATTTTGAAATCCGATGAGACTGTCGATTTGATTTTGGGGGATTTGGATGAAATAGTGAGTGATTTTCATTTGTCTTCGTTACTCAAGGCAGAGATTAAAAAAAAATTGGCTCAGTTTCGATTCGAGCTGAATTTCAAATTAAACGTTCTCAAATTTTTCGAAAAAATTATTCGCTTGTGTTTTTGATTGATTCAGCGAAATTTGATGAGAGTTCGGACTTGGAGATATTTCTTGCGCGTCTTATGATTATTCGAAAAACAACACTTTTAATCCATTATTTTAATTCTTCGCATTTTCTTGAGATTTTTCAGAACACACGAAAATTAGCTTAGAAAGAACATTTCATCTAAAGAACAGAGGTCTAGGAAGTATTCCACTACAACATTTTTCAAGAAAGCACTCGTGTTTTTACTCTTGCGATAGTCCATAAAATGTTTATACCTCATCATTTTACACTGCTATACTAGTAATTAAATTTATTTGTGCGAATTTTTTAGGTTTTTTTCTGGGTTTTCACTCCCAATATCTGAAACAGAACTATAAAAATCAAATAAAAAATTATGCGAAATCACTCCAAAATAAGCTTTAATCGAGACTCATATGCGTCAAGTTTGACAAGTCAACATTAATACATTTCCATAGTACCGCAACCAATTTCATTACGAATTTCGAAGCACCATTTATATTTTATTTATGAATTAAATAATATTTTATTTATGAATAAAGTAATATTTTATTTATAAATAAAATAATATTTTATTTATGAATAAAATAATTAGCAATTCTTTCAAAATTAATTTATATCTGTCGAATTTTAAATGATTTGGGGAAAAATAGTCCACATTCCTGGACTATGTGTTGCAAAATCGTCCAGGAATGTTAGGCTACTCGGTAAACTATGCACTCTATACCGTTGGATAAAGATGCCGACAATAATCTTAACTTTGACGATAAAACTACAACCTTCAGTTATCCACCCTGTACATCAAACAAACGACTATCGATTCGAAAATGGCGCCAAATCGGGAAACAAACAAATGCATTAATGTAAAAACGATCTTTTAGAGGTCAGGATAGCACTCACTTATCAAAACTCACTTCCCTAATCTACGAAAAATAGGAATCAAATTTTTTTCATACCCGTTATCAGAAGATAACGTTAAAAGTACCAAGTTCAACAAATAATACCGCATCGAATGAAAAATCTGGCGCAAAAAATTTCAGTTTTGTGTTAACTTTTCGAGGGTGCAGAAGACCTATTTTATATATCGAAGTTAAATGGAGTTTTCAGACAATTTCTTGAATGGTAGAAGAGTTGTTTTTCTCCGTCAAGGTAAATATTTGTGTTTAGCCCAGTTTTCCTTTCAACATTGTTGTTATCTATCGTTTTTTTCTTCAGTTATCTGTGTTCTACGAGTTAATGTTAGATGTGGCTAGGTCAGGGTATTATTATTGTTTGTGAATATGAGGGATATATTTTCAGCACGTCTAGGACCTTTTTTTATCGTTAGAGATAAATGCACTTGATGCTTTCAGGCGTGATAAATTTTATGGAAAATGAACTTTGTCGACAACCTGGACAAGGACAAGGAGAATGATGATTTAAACCTCAATAGAACTAGGTTTTTCTGAAAAAAACTGATGGATCGACTCATCCAAAGATGATCCTGAAAGTTGCCCGAATGACATCTTCGAAAAATCCATTTTTATTTAACATTTGATTTTTGTTCAATATTAATTTATGCCAAATTTCGCAATTCATTCTTGAGCACAAAGTTACTATAATATTGTAATACCGCAACCATTCTGTAATTTCGAAAATTTTGATGAATATCAATTTTCCGATTTTTTCTTATTTACGTCGTTTTGGCAAAAACCAGTCTGTGTTTCGTTTTAAGACGTTCATAACACCTATAAAAATGCATTTTGCTACTCTTATTTATATAAAAATAAAGGATATTTTGGATACTATGGACACTCAAGTAGCAGAATAAATAATTTGGCTAGTTTTTGCCGTTGGATTAGCCGCATAAACAGAAATTCAGCCGCATTAGAAATGCGACAAAAAACCGATCCATGTTTTGAGTTTTGCCCGTAATCAAACATAAAAAATTCATTTTGCTATTGTAGTTCATTCGAAATTAGAATTTTATATTCTGCTTACTGGACACTGACTGGACAGAATATATTTTGAAAAAACTGTACTATATTTTAATTATTTTTTGCCGGTTGTGAATTGACCTCGGCAAATTCAACGTAGCCTCTTTTGGTCCGTGGAAAATATTTTATATTCTGTTGAATTCATGTCAATTTTAGCCTTCTATTTTTATTTATTTTGCCAATTTGACCTTTTGGCAAAATATTTGCTCTGCTACTCAACGTCAATATACCGAGCAACTTCTTCAAAATTCGGCTTTTCGAAGAATAACCTGTTGATGTTTTTTGCCGGCTACAAACCATGTAAAAATTGGTTTTGCTACTCTTGTTCGTTGGAAAATATAATTTGACCTGCTTACTGGATGCTAAATTAGCAAAACATATTTTGGAAAATTGAACTACATTTTAATGTTTTTTTGACATCGGCGAAATCAACTAAGCTATTTTCGATACTTGGAAAATATTTCATATTATGTTGAATTCACGTCAAGTGTGGGGAAATGAATTGTCTATATTTTGTTCGTTCCGCCACTTCGCTTTATTGGCAAAATATTTTCTCTACAACTTAACGTCAAAATACCGAGCAACTTTCTCAAAATAATCCTTTCCAAAAAATTTTGTCCATGTCCTGTTGATTTTCTGAAACAATGAAGTACCTTATTTCGCGGTCTTGGAAAATATTCTGTATTCTGTTGATTGTACGAATAAGAGGCAGAATTTTACCTTATTTCATTTTTCGAATAGAATCTGGTCGATTTTTTTCCGTGGATAAGTCAGCAAATTTCATAATTTTTGCCTTGATATCAGCTACACCATCTGGAGATCCAGATCTAATCCCCATTGACCAAAATCGTAATCAACACCTGAGCGGATTAAAACGAGTTATTTCAATTTACAATGATTCATTTGGATCAAAATTACGCATTCATACAATTATAGACTGGCCCACTCCTAATTATCACCTTTCATTAAGCTGCACGTCCATCGCGCATGCAACTTTTTACACTCCTTCAGCATTTTTAATTTCACTTTCGTTCTTCGTTTGTGATCCATTTCCTGTCATGTTGAACGGAGATACGACATTTTAACATTAACAAACTACTTATATCTTCATTTTATTGAATTAAAATACATAAATACATAAAGCATAAAGGTGTAACTGAACGCGACCTTAATAATTGGCGTGTACAAGATGCTCAAATTTTTTTAGATGAGGGTCGACTTACGTAATATTATAAGTAGTGTTTTGTCTCGACCAATGCAGGTGTGCAATATTTTTACGAATGAATAGTAATTGATATTGATCGATTGAGGTTAATTAGGAGATGTAGATTTGTGAGGGGATGATATATTTTTTATGTGGTAAAGGCACGAATAGAATGAATGGGAGATCAAAAATTCGAAAAATACGGCAAATGCGTGAAGGTATATTCTTAATTCTGAATACATTGATATATTTCTATGTTTATTATGTTGATTTTTCGAGAATCTTGAACTACTAAAAGTAGAATTTTATCGTAACGAAATTAGGAAAAAAATTAATTGAAATTATTCAATTGAAATTATTAAAGAAAAATCAATTGATTCTACAGTTGGGAGATATTCTTTAGTCTCTAATTAATCGTGTTTCTACTAGGTTTCCAGCTTGATCAGAGCTTCTCACAAGAGAGATATCACTAGCTTGAAATTGGAACCAAATTCACAAAGTAAATTATGATATCAAGAGAAAAACTATAAAATAGAATGAAATTAGTCCTTCATATAACTTCTCTCATTGTTAAGTTTCCAAATTTTCGAGGCGGGCTATATTTTATTCAAAGATAAACAGAAAATATTATTTTATGGAAAATTGAAGAGCAATCTGTAAATTTAATTTAGTTTGAAAAAATACCATTTGCGTTCGGAATTTTGGATTGAATATTATCATTTAAAAATCTTCAAGGTTGCTACTGATGATCCCCAAAAAGTAAAAGTATTCCATTATTGATTTGTAACCCACCAAAATCTGAAAATGAGATTTAATTTTGAAAATATTGACAGCAAACAATTTTTTCGAATAGAATAAAATTAACAATCAATAATATTGGGTGAAATTTATCGTCAGATATATAGAGAACTTCACCAGAAAAATAACTGGCGAAAAAAATTTAATATTGAGCACGCAAAGGGAAAATATTGTCAATTATATATTTCGATTTACACTCACTCAACATATATTGGATTCCTTTCCTGATCATTATTGAATATTTTTCAGGTTCTTCATTAGTTTTCATTTCCAATATTGGCTTGAACGATTAAAAATAATAAAAATCAATATAATTCATAGAAACGCCCTTCTGGATCTCGGAACTCAAACTATATGTCAAGGGCAGTTTCTAGAAAATGTTTTGCCTGTTTCGATGAACAATGTCGGAACAATGTGAAAGATATACTCTCTATTGTCTTCCGTTGATAAATAGTCCAATCCAAAAAACGATCATCTTACCAGATCAATATTTTTGACAATATACTTATATTGTTTGTCCAAATTGATAATTGATGGTCAAGGTGTTCATTAGATCTCACTCCAGCGAAAGAACAACATAATTCCATAGGTTATGGGCCTGAATACCATCAACTGACACTTCAACAATACAACCTCCTTCTTTATCGATTGCTACACGATTTCGGGCTTCTGAAATGCAATAAATTTTTCGGCCAGTTGCAAGTCTGTTGTATATTTTAAATTTATGTCCAACATTGTTCAACAGCAGAAAACGTTTGCACTGGACAAGAGTGAAAGGGGTAATTGCCATTAGCATAAAGCGATACAAGAGTGATTCAATTAATTGGTATGGCAGCTTTGCCATCGATATTTTAGTTTTCAGAATTTTTGTCATTTTGTGCAACTGTCACGAGGAAGAAAGCGCTATAATTTCGTCGCAATGTCTGTGATTTGAGATGTTTGTGCCACATATGGTATCCAACAATTATATTCGATTTACTGATGAAGGTTCCTGAACATATGTTTGCAAGAACAATAACTCCTGAAAGGAAGGACGCAAGGGCAGATTTAAGGGAGGTGGGGGGTTAAAGGGGGGCAATTACTCTTCCTAGACAGAACTTGACATAAAAATACATAAGATTTCAAAGATTCTACGCACAGGTTTCGGAATGAATATTTTACACCAATCTGCCAATTTTTGGCTGGATCCGAGTCTAATTCTCGAATAATGGGAGAAAATTATGTCAAATTTCCTGGTTCCTAAAAATCGTGTCGTTAGAACTATTGAAAAATTCAAATTTCGCTCATGAATTCGCAACTACACGCGAAAGCTGCTTCATTTCTAGAATTCTTTCAAAAAACTCCTTGAATAACCGAAGAAAAACAATATTTTTATGGAGATTACGTCAACAAATGATTTCAGAATATAGAAAATATGTGATTTGTGTTATATTTATAGCAGAGATAGGAAATAAGTATCATATACTCAGACAGAAATTCTAGTCAGATATTTACTCAAGGGTTACGTTTATCACGTAGATATAGTGACGCCATTTTATTTGATTTAAGGTACTTTCGAAGCGAGTAAACAATAGATCAGATAAGGTCAAATCCACGAAATTCTACAAAATGGAGTGGTTCGAAGAAAAATACTTAAGATATCCTAAATGACTAGGATAAATGGAAAATACCCTTTTGGTTTGTGTTGGCTACCGCTATTGTTCAGATATCAATTAAGGAGAGTTCAGGAAAGATACTGCAACTATTGCGTGTTCTTTCGAATTCTCAGAGAGAGCGAACCTCCATTCAGATACTGACCTGACCCAAAGCTGCTCGGCGTCTAGATAAAAATAATTATTAAATCATGTAATCATATGATATATTAACTATAAATTAAATTATTTATTTTATAACCAAATGATACCATTGATATCGTTCGGATCTACATACATGCGACCGTGAATAATATAACGTCCGAAAAATCAACATATAGAAACTTGATTTATTCACAGATTCGAGACTTAGTTTGAAAGATTAACCGTCGGTTTCACAAAACTTTTGACGTCTGATCAACTCATTGATTAAAGTTTGCATTCGATGGTTGGGTTGAAAATGAACTGAAATCGAGCACAGAATTTACTGTTGACTCACAATCAAGCCCTTGATCTGGCAATCAAAGTTTTGTGAAACCGACCGTAAGAATTTGAAATTCCTATTTATATTTTTTATATTTATTTATATTATCTATTTCTGAGAAATAAAATGTAAACAAAAATTTCTTGTGATGATACGATAGTCAAAAATTTTGCCTAAATCTTCTTGTTAGTATGAGCTAACAACTACTTCCTAATTTCGAATTCTAAATTTTTGATGCAACTCCTAAAAATGGCTTCTTTCAGTTATCAGTTGGCCACCCTGTAAAAGTGGATATTATATGTATGTTCTAGAAAATAGCAAAAGATGATTCTGCTTGTTCGAATATCTGTAAATCTTGAATGTTTTGACGAAAATGGTTTTTAACGACTATAGGTTCGATTCACCGATGAAAAATCCTATGCCTGATGTTTTCCTCTGTATCTTGAACAATTTATATACAAAATGTTAAGGTTTTTCTTTATCCAAGAGTTTGAGATGCACGCAAGAGCAGCTAATTTCACGTCAAGATATTTGTAGGATTATTTTCAATGATATTTATAGAGAAAAAAAAGTAAAAGTGAAGTCAGCAGCTTTTGCGCGCGTGTTCAAAAGAGATGACATCTTTGGTAATGAATTTGAACATTTTTGAGTTATACTGGAAACAAACAACGATAC
This sequence comes from Myrrha octodecimguttata, assembly GCA_958510865.1. NCBI lineage: Eukaryota > Metazoa > Arthropoda > Insecta > Coleoptera > Coccinellidae > Myrrha > Myrrha octodecimguttata. The sequence goes on from OY294064.1 coordinate 41,619,894, forward strand.
TAAGGATAATACCACGAAATTTGACGAAGTTTTTCCCAATATCTCCGAGAATTATCATGGTATCAAACTGAAATTTGGTGCAGTGCTGTGAAATATTAGGCCTAAGGCCTGAGTGAATTTTTATTTGAATAGGATCAACTACTTCCGAATAAAAAATTTTCGAAAACAATTCTGAGAAATTTGTTTTCAATTTACTGTCAGTACTATCTCAACAAAATTCTGCGAAAAGTTGCTCATCATTATACTCCAATCAACTGCCAAGTTTCAATCAAATCGTTCAAGGAGTTATAGGATTATTACAGAAATAACCTCAAAACTTCAAAGGGCTCCAACTCCGAAACCATTTAGCCGATTTCGCCCATTAACGAACTCAACCGTCACATTTTGTAACGCAACTCACTCTGAAAGTTTCAAGTCGATAGGATTTTTCGTACGCCCGTAATCGGGCATACGGATGGCCGGCCAGAATCGATTTTGACACCGGATTCGTCATCAGTGAGTCCAACCTATAGTCGTTTGAAACCATTTTCGGCTCAAAATTCGAAAATTACAGACATTTGGGCAGAACTATAGTACGCTGTTCCTCTAGAACATACGCGAAACAAAAGGTTTTTTCTCACTGCCGTCCTAACAAGTGATAGTGAAATCAATAGAGCCATATTTGAAGCCAATTAGAAAAATTCGTGATCATGAATTAAACTTAAACAGACCTCAATTCGTGTCATCATCCCATAAGTCATCCTTTTCTAGTTGTAACTGCAATTCAAGACCACCCTGTATATAAGCTACACTGAATTCGACTCTCTACGTAATCACTATCACTCAACCTTGTCTCAATCAAAACGAAAAAATTCAAATAGCCAAGAAACCAACTGGTCCTACCAGGTCATTATGAAATATTCCTATCTATTGCAATTCCAATTTCCACCAAGTGAAAAAATCCAGTCTCAAATCGATCGGCTTATCTGGCAGCATCTCCGCAACATCAAGAGAACCCATACGATGCGATCGTCACTCGCAAACCGCTGGAACGATCTCAATGAAATAATAATTCGAAATTAGCCAATGATGGAATGCGTTGGGATCCTTTCAACTAACCAGTTTCAACTGAGCGTATGCAGTTGGCTTGGCCGTTCTTAATTATACATTAAAAGAGTTTATAATAATTGAAGTGTGCAATTTATCTAGTCTCTAATCTCTTCCGCTTTAGCTCAGCGTACTTGGTGTAGTTGGAGTTGACCTAGGCGAAAAATACATAACGGTGATTAATTTCGAATAACTGGGCAAAATATGATGGGAATTTTTTATTTTCGTGGCGAATCAGGAATTACTTTGTGGTTATTATGGTTAACTAGAGAGGGCTCTAGTTAATGACGAAGATTTGAATGGAGAGAATTAGTTGAACAAATCAATTATGTATTAACAGGCTTCAAATGATGGTTGGAATGAATGGGTTCTGCGAAAGAAACGCCGTTTTGAACTAATGTCTATAATTTTTGGATTTGGTCCGAAATTAGTCTTGAACGACTGGGTTGGACTAAATGATCAGGCGTCCGGCTGAGGACAGAATGACTGTCGGACTTAATGAGGAAGCGACTTGAAACTTTCAGGAAAGGTAGACCTTCAACGACCGATTACAGCAAAAAAAGACCCATAAAATACTATTTTTTTCTTATGATTTTTGAAGTTTAGGACTGTGCGAAGTTTTTAAACTCAGTCAGAAACTATGAAAACTCCTTTTTGTATTTTTGAATTGATCTTGAATGTTTGATTGAATCCTACTGAAAACTAAAGTTCTAACTTTCAAGCTCGTTTTGAAAAGCTTTGAGTAATTTCAGGAAGCTGAGTTATCTTTTTCATTAAAAAAACATTCGGGCAGATCATATTACAGAAAAAAATTCTGCAAACTGTCATTTTTCGATAAAGTACTCGATTACAATCCGATCTCATTTTATTTTTGGAAATTCCATAGATATTCCCATTCCAAATTCTATTTTCCCAACATTTCCAAAAATTCAGCTCAAATCAAATTGAAATCCAGTACTTCATCGAAAAAACCTAGAAAAGCACTGACGTGAAGTTAACAGCTTTTACGCACAAGTTCAAAGTATATCACCAAAAGTCAACATGCGCACAAAAGCTGCTGACTTCACGTCAGTGCTTTTCTAGTTTTTGCGCGCATGTTCTAGGGGAACAGCGTGCTATCGTTTTGTCCAAATGTCTGTAATTTTGGATGATTGAGCCGAAAATGGTCTCAATCGACTAGGTTAGACTCACTGATGACGAATCCGACGACACGATAACTGTCGATCGAAGTGAGCTAGCAACTTGAAACTTTCAGGGTAGGTCGCGCATTGGAATGCCGCGGTTCAGTTCGTTAATGGGCCAAATCGGTCGAATAGTTTCGGAGTTATAGCCACTTTAAATTTTAGGGTTGTTTATTTTTTATTTCAGAAACTACTCGAGTGATTGGATTCAAACTTGGCAATAAGGTGGAGTATAACAACGCGCAACTTTGAGCCAAATGTTATCAGGATCATACTGTCAGTAAATTTTTTAATTTTTTTTTCAAAATTGTTTTTTTTTTGGAAATTATTCATGATACCTGAAAAAAATTTCACTAGCACTCTGAGGTTCATATTTTACAGCTGTGTACCAAATTTCAGTTTGATACGATTATAAATTTCGGAGATATCGGGAAAAAATATGTCGAATTTACAGGTTTTCTTCTCGATATCCTTGATTTTTTCGGTATAACTCGAGAAACACTGATTTAATCCTGATAAAACTCCGCAGCTAGTTTAAAAATGCTGAAAGACAACTTTGTGCAAGATTTCGTGATGATCGTGTCATTAGAACAATTTGAAAAAAAATTTCTGTGATTTTCTCATCATATCATCCTCATTAAATTCCGTATGAACCTTCGAACTGTAATTTTCGATGGAGTACTGGATTTCAATTCGATCTGATCTGTATTTTGGAAATATTGGGAAAATAAAATTTTGAATGGGTATATCTGAGGAATCATTGGGTGGATTTTACCCGTTCACGCAGTCGGCAGTTAGGCCGACCGTAAGCACAATAACTTCCGGAAGAAACAACTTAGAAACTCGATATTTGTAGAGAAGGTTTGAGGCTTAATTACGAAGGTCGAGTTCGTGAATGGGTAAAATCCGCCCAATGATTTCGTAGATATACCCATTCAAAATTTTATTTTTCCAATATTTCCAAAAATACAGAATAGATCGTATTGAAATCCAGTTATTTATAGAAAAAAAATTTAGAAAAGCACTGCCGTGAAGGCAGCAGCTTTCGCGAACAAGTTCAAATTCGTTGCCGAAGCGGTCATCTACATTGAACATGCGCGCAAAAGCTTCTGCCTTCACGGCAGTGCTTTTCTAAATTTTTTCTGCATCTAAGCTTCCAATCCACTACTTTCAACTTCAACTATCAATCGATCTATCTGAGAAGCTCAGCATATCGAAATATCTCCTTCGAGATCCCCACAGGAAACAACACTGCATCCTAGCTCAACCGGAAGTGCAACATTTGCCAACTTCGCACAGTCGGATGCATTTAACTAAAGTGTATATAAATTCCTAATCTGAGAGTATATCTAAAACAGAACCTGCCGAAAATGAAGTGTTAGCGATCACTTGGGAACAAACAGACCGATAAGATCAACCATGATAAAATATACGGGGTACGCCCACTAATTGCGAAGTCAGATTTTTAGAGATAAGTGGTATTTTGTTTGATCTTCAGTGTTAAGAGTTTTGCAGGTGTGTTTGAAATGCTTGTGGGATTTTTGAGCATGTGGTGTTGGTCACGATTGAGGAATTGGGCGGATTCGTTGCAGCAATATTTCGTGCTATATTTACTATACTCACGATATGCTGGCTAACAGTCTGAAATATGCCTTGAAAATCAGTTTTTGCGCGCATGTTCTAGGGAAACAGCCTGCCATCGTTTCGTCCAAATTTCCGAAATTTTCGAATTTTATCGGAAAACGGTCTCAAACGACTAGATTGGACTCACTGATGACGAATCCGATGTTAAGATATATTCTGTCCGGCTGGCCAGCCGTCACCACGATTAAGGGCGTAAAGAGAATCCTATCGACTTGAAACTTTCAGTGTAGGTTCCATTACATAATGTGACGGTTAAGTTCGTTAACGGGCAAAATAGGACGAATGGTTTCGGAGGTATGGCCATTTGAAATTTGGAGGTTATTTCCTGATATTTCAGGAGCTTCTAGAGCGATTGGATTAAAACTTGACAGTTGGAGAATAACGACACGCGAAGTCTCACATAATTTCGATGTGATCGTACTGTAAGATTATTTTAAAAATTTCGATTTTCGAAATTTCTTCGCAAAAATTTTTTCCACGAAACTATTCATCGAATCAAAAAAAACTTTACTCACCTTATGGCCTTCATTTCATAGCAGCGTATTAAATTTCAATTCGATACGGTTCTATCGAAGATATTGGGAAAAAATATGTGAAATTTCGTGTTTTTTTTCGATATCGTTGTTTTTTTTGGAATAACTCGAAAACTACAGATTCAATCCTGATGAAACTTAGCAGCTAGTTTGGAAATGTTGAAGGACAATTTTGTGCCAAATTTCGAAATGATTAGAACAATTTGAAAAAAAATGTTTTTCAAATATTCAATATTCTGTATTCTTGTGATCATATTGTCCCCATGAAATTTTGTATGAACCTCCGAACTGTCATTTTTCGATAAAGAACTGGATTTCAATTCGATCTAATCTGTGTTTTTGGAAATATTTGGAAAATACATTTTGAATGAGTATATCTGCGGAATCATTGGGTGGATTTCAAGAAATCAACCTTCGTAGTTAAGGTCCTAACCTGCTCTACGAATATCGAGTTTCTAACTTGTTCTTCTCGGAAGTTATTGTGTTAACGGTCAGCCTAATGGCCAACTGTAACAATTTATTTTTCCAATATTTCCAAAAATATAGATTAGATCGAATTGAAATCAGGAACTTCATCGAAAAAAACCTAGAAAAGCACTGACGCGAAGTCAGCAGCTTTTGCGCGCATGTTCAAAGGATATCACCAGGAGTGAACATGCGTGCAAATGCTGCTGACTTCACGTCAGTGCTTTTCTTGGTTTTTCTTTGACAGTTCTTCTCAACGCAGTTGAAGGCTTCATACCTAATGAAAAAAATAATGAAAATATTGAATTTACAATGGTCTCAAATCATCCTGCATATTTTTTAGGTATTTTTTCATTATCAGTAAAGATTCTTCAGTATCTTCCTTAGGGCATCCATATATTGATGAAAACAGAACAATATTAAATTTATAAAATTCGAAATTTTGTTTACATTTTCTTTATCGAAAATCAATCATAAGATTTCGATGAAATTGAAAATAATATTTCGATGGACGAATTCGTGAGCGAATATTACCCTTTCATGTACCACTATTTTTTTCAGAATTCAATATGTTGACAATCGTTCACTAGATTCACTGCAAACACAATAAACCCTGAAGGAAAATACATAGAGACTGGATATTCTTAGAGTTACTTGTGATTAGATAGCGAAGGTAAATTCTGCCTTATGGTTCGGTAGATACGATTCTCACCAAATTTTGTATGAACCTTCACGCCTTCGTTTCTCGAGAGAGTATTCTTAAATCCTATCGAATCTGTATTCTTCGAAAAATCAAATTTCGAATTGATATATCTACGGAAGAAGCTTTGGATAGATTTTTTCCCACTCACGAAATCGTTGTTCTCTAAAATAATCGTGCTCAATAAGGAAGAACAAATATAATGAATTTCAAGTAATTGAAAACCAAAAAAAAAATAGAAAGAACTGTCATATATTGCATGCAAATCCCAGATGCATTCCACACAAAATACAAAAACTCCCTTGATTTCCATATATAATGTCGAAGTACTCAAGTAGCAGTCTAAACAAATATATAAGTCAAGGTGGAACGTATAAGAGCCAATAAAAACCAGCGTATCTTCGTTTTTATTTGCACCACAAACTGAGCGTATCTGTGTTCGGGTACCAGCACCAAGGTCAAGCCATTGACATTGTATTAAGCAGGAACTTAACCTTGTAGAGCACGTTCTGAAAAAAGTGGGGGGGCACTTCCTTGTCTGGTCGGTCCCTAGGGGTGGGTTGAAAAGAGGGTTGTAAAGAATTATGTCACCCCATTAGTTCTAGAAAAAGTGGGTGGTCATGTAATTTTATATAGGAGGGGTTTGAAAAAAATTGAGGGGGGGTAGAAGGATTTTTATTAAGGAACGGAGGGGTTAAAAAGTAGGGATGAAAAAAATGGAGGGGATCGACTAGAAATAAGTGGGGTAAATGAGGTTCAGGATCTTAAATACGAAGATTTGATACGTATCTGAAAATTAAATTCAAAGTTGGACATTATTGATTTAGTTAATTACCGCACTTAAATGGTAATATATTTAGAAAACAATTTTATCAAACATATTCTATTTCGTCCTTACTACAAATGGAATTCGTGTAAGTTGATGGGTAACGATTAAAGAATTAGCATACTGTCTGGAAAAAACTTGGTATTGCTTTTATTTTCATCTTTTATGGTTTTGTAGTTTTTAATTGACTTGTTTCACATACATCTAGCGATAAATTCAATTAAAACTCAACTGGGAATGAGTGGTGTATAAGTCTCTAATATTGTTATTCAAAATATTCATACGAACATAATAAAGATATTAAATTGATAGAAAATTGAGAAAAATATCGATTGATATCTTTTTTTCTGATTTTCACTATCTGAAAAAGAAATCATTTGAGTTAAATGAAATTGTTATTTATGAAAATCGCCTTTGGGGATTGCTTGATTCAAACTATTTGTTATTGCCGTTTTTAGAAAAAATGTTGCCTCATGGACAATATCGGAATAACCTGAACGATCAAAGAAGTGAACTCTGACGTTTCAGAGTCTATATCTGACTTCTTCATCAGACAATACAGCGAAAACTAGCGAAATTAAATTATTGCAATACTTTCGTATTTCAAAAAGTTTCGTCAGTAGTCAACAGTTTTTAAGAAACTGCCCTTGAAAAATAGTTTGAATCTTTCAATCCGCAATGGCAATTTCTGTTAACAACGATTTTATTTCATTTTTAAGATTTTTTTTCAGAAAGTGGAAACGGAAGCCTAAGAAAAAACTAGAGAATAATGAAAAAAAATTACCTTCAAATTACCGAGCAAAAATTTTGTGAGTTTTTCAAAAAATTAATTCGATATATAAATATGAATAATTCACATTATTTGAGAATTCACTCGAATTTTTCATCTAATTAAAATCAAAATCTCTAATATTCATGAACAACTCCACTTTAACGTTAGATATTGCGAGAATTACCTATATTAAGTAGCAAAATACTGAGACATACTCCAACTATTCCTTAAAGTGCATTTATCCAAATATATCATTTTCCCCCAATTCCTCCACCTTTTTCAAATAGGGATTCCAAAAAAATATTTCAACCTGTCGATGATAGATGATACTCGACCAAATTTTTGGGATCTCATTCAGAAATTTACACCGAGAAAAATTGATATAAGGACTTAACTCCTCAAATTTTCAAATTGCAATATTCATCAGACAGAGATGATCTGCATCCATAAAAAATTTTATTGAAAAATGTATCTCATCCAGGAAATAATTCATAAATTCAAAATAACCAATATTCAAACTGCTTATAATATGATTGTGTTCCTATGAATAGTTGGCAAGGAACAAAACTAAACAGATGAACATCTAATCTGACATGGCGCGCCATCTAGAGGCGCTCACGTTTTATAACGTCTTCCTTAGCTCGTGAAAATCGCTTTCCTTCTCTTCCTGGGATAAAAGGAAATCTATCTTCGAGCTCGCTACGTGAGATACATCTGCTAATTATTTTTATTAAGTCTCAATATTTGTTCATTTCTTTCAAACACAAATTTCAATAGAAACAGTTCCATTGAAATTGTGCGTTTTCGAAAATAATCTTCATTTAATTTTTTCATGGGGAAAATTGCAGAACTGACCGATCGAATGAAAATATTTATTGAATTATATTTTCGAATAGCTATCACACTTTTTATAGATAACAGAGGGGCATTTAAGAATTTTGACTCCCATATGATTTTATAAATTTGCTAAATCAAAGCAATTCTTGTCCTATATAGTAACAATAATTTCAGTAACCGATTCTTCTCAGGAAATAAATATAATTGTTTTTTGAAACTCAACAAACGCTTAAAATGATTGCTGCTACAAAATTGGGCGTAAAATAGAAGTCTTATGATGTCTATTAGAAATAACAAAAAAATTATAATTGTTCTAGGGTGTTTTTATAAGATTCCACTCTTTCCATAATTAAGAAGCATCTCAGGTTTCATCAACTTTTTATCGAATAAGAGTTCTTCAAATAATGAATGGCACTTCAAAGCCATTGAATTACAAGATATCCCAAAAATTCACTAGAATTTCGTCAAAATTCCGAAATTAATTTTAATTTGAGATAAAGAATTTTGTAAGAATTTCTCCTTCTGGAACTCACTCTGAAATTTATGGATTGAAAAAAAAAACAATTCTCATTCAAAATTATCAAAAAAATGCAATGGTTTTCAAGAACTCCAGAAGGCCATCAATATCCAAAAAAGCTTTTAATAAAACGCACCCTCTCGGTTGTTGATATGAAATTTCATTCCGTTTATATTCAAGCATGAACTTTCTAAGGTCATCTTTTCATCAAAAAAAATTTGTTCAATTATTTTTGGATCATCTTTTTTTTTAAGCAATTCCGAAAAAAAATACATATCTAAGATGACGAATTTTTCCTTGCGAGACTCACTCTAAAATCCATGCAGTACAAAAAAACACAAGTCTTCCTCTCTGAATCAAAATAATGCAATAAGCAAGATCCAATTTTCTTCAAGAACTGTAGATCATCAGAATCCAAACAACCCTAAAGTAAAATCCACCCCCTAAGGTCACCAAAAACCAACCTGCAAAAACCCAGGTAAACAAACTTGCAAAAACCGGTCCTCCAACTTGCATTCCACCCCATACCACCCTCATATACGAATGGTCACTGTTCTCCTTCTGAAATCAACCCTTAAAACACCCTGCTAGCCGTACCTACCTCCCCTCGCCTCCTTGAGCGGTGGGGATGATAAAAAATGAGAAGAAGCTTTTTTCTTGACGATTAAAAGTAGAGGGGGAAAGGAATCACTCCTTATTTCCCCTGGAATCTCTACGGGAACGCGTGCGCGTTGGCGATTACTTCAAGAATGAAGTCTAACGTTCTTTCTTCTCGCTCTGGATCAGTTTACTTGGGTATGTCGCTCTCAGTCGCAACCCTTACTTGCGTAGGGGGTCTCTCTTCGTCATGTTGCACTTGTATAGTGTCGTCTTCATCGTTCCTTATCAGTATTTTTGTTTCGTTTCACTCTCTCGCGTGAGTCTTGGGTATTTTCATCTCCGTCAATGTGAATTGCTCCCTTAAATTCTTAGTCCGAAGGCGCTCTTCTACGACGCGGGGCGTCTTGTAGAATCCGTCGGTTTCTTAGTTATATCCTAACTTTCTTGGCGTCTAGTAGCGCCGCGACGCTCCGGTTAGACGTGCTTGCGATTCACAAGTTCAAAGTTCCGATATATTTACAAAGTTCGAATTTTTGGTATACGTCAGTGAAGAAGTTCGGTTATTCGTCGGTTCGGTAATACGTTGAGGATAAGGTGGAAATTTACGAGTTTTATTGAATTGTGTTTGTGAATTTTCACGGATTTTGTGCAATATTTTCCGACTGTGAGTTGATAGATGTAGTTGAGGACTTTGTCTTCCTTCTTGTTGACCATCGAGAAATGTTATAGGAAATTGGAGATAATCTTTGATGATGCGATGTAGTTTCCGAGGTTTTCCAAGTGGAAATCTCGGAAAATTTTTTTGGAACCGTTGACGAAAAATATTGAAGAAAATTAAGCTCATCTATAAGTATTTCTGATTTTCCTACAAGAATTTGACAGAAATAAAAAATCTAATGAATCTGCAAGCCTATATTATATTTTATTTATTGAAACAATACATGCATTCAGTCTTTGCCTATCATTTCATTTTGTGAATGGAATATGGAAATAAAATAAATAAATTTCAATTCACTCTGATACATAAAGAGTTATTTCCATTTGTTCCAGAAGGATTCAAGTCTTTAAAATACAAAGATGGGTAAACATCAAATTTATTGCTTAAATTTCAGTTAAAATTTAACGACAAACTAATTTTCATTCGGAAACCGGAAATTCTTTGGGAAAATTCAGTTTCAGATGAATTTAATTTCTTGAATCAAATTGAAACTTAAATTTCGTGAATATTTTCAAGTTTGAGTATTAAAATTAGTTTGCCTGTCAAAATTTTTCGCAAGGTACCAGACAAAATGATTTTGTACATAAGACATTGAAAGAGTCAGTAGAAATAATGGGAATTTGTCGAAATAATGATTTTTGAATATTTCAATGCAGTTTCTACTCTTCAGATATTCCTATGTGGATGAATCAAATTTAACTTTCGAATATCCAAATATTAATTACATTCCTTCAGGTAATTCAGTTGAACAACGTACATGAAATGCTTTGAATCCTGGATAGTTTCAAAGAACATCCGCTAATTGAACAGAAATATCCCGAAGAAGAAATAACATAACTCTGTAGAATAAATAAATTACTATTACTATTACTATTACTATTACTATTACTATTACTATTACTATTACTATTACTATTACTATTACTATTACTATTACTATTACTATTACTATTATTATTACTATTACTATTACTATAATGATCAGAAGTTAATTTTTTGAAAGGGTGGAATTCCGGAATATTGGGGATATTCATTGGTATAATTTCCATATTTGTATGCATTATATTAAGAAGTCAAATTTTCTTATTACTGAATGAACATCAAATAAGATATCCAATTATTGAAATATATCATATCGAATATCTCAGAAAACCTAATAAAATAAAATAATAAATAAAAATTTTGATAGATAATTGTCATGTGTATAGTAACAAAATACTGATTCACAAGATCAAGCCAATCATATCAGAGATCTCGGATAATCTAATAATTTCTTTGAAGATTATATCTGACATTCAATATACTGCTTTAACACCAAAGATGTACCCAAGGTCTCACCCATGAACTTGTACATGGAAGATAATAATTTCTACAAATTGAGATAATCGCTTTCAATACTACTGAAGATTAATTTGACGGTGAAATATCCATATATTGAACCCGGATTTCACAGAAATTGTCGATACAAATTCTGTAAAGTTCCTAATTCGAATGAATTCGCATTAAAAGAAAAAAAAACACATTCCAGTTCAACGATTCCAAACATTGCTTTCATGGACTGCTGTAGCCAATAAATGCAAATTGAAATTAGGTAATGTTATCAATTTCCTTGAACAAAATATATTCGATACCTTACACTGATATCTTACACAGAAACAACAAAAATAGATTAATTTCATCTGCTTTAATTTATTGTTCAACTGCGATCAAGCTTCATGGATAACCGCGAAAAGTTCTAATTGCTGGTTAAAGTTCGTACTTTACACATACAATCTTGTACTTCCGCAAATTCTAACATACGGTTCATATATCTGTGATAATGTAACAATCGATTTCAATGAATTTAATATGATCAATTAACTCTATGTTTCATGATTTTTAATTTGTGGCATGAATTAAATTTATGCTAATTGTTCGATGATTTCAATTAGATGAATTGTTACATGGTGGTCTTTAATTTTTCAGATTAACAACAACCCTACGAGGACCCTAAGTACATTGGTATTTAACAGGGACCATACCGTATACCAACAGTCGAGAGAAACACAGCTGTTGGTTAAAAAAACTATAGACAAAGACAGACATAGGAAGAGGTGATACTTTCACCCCTGACAAAGCCGCTCATTTCAAATCTAGCAGCTTTGCGAGCAACACAAGACGTTTTACGTCGTAGAAAAAGTGCAATACAAAGTACAAAATTTCCTCGTTGTGAAGATAGTCGCTAAGACGGCCTAAAAATAGGCCAAAATTCCGAAATTTTGGACAATTTCTCGAAAATCTTCAACACGGAGGAACACACGCTTATCAACAATATCAAAGTCGAACATGAGAATCTTGTAGCGAAGTGGTTACAGAATTCCTTCAAAATTCAAGAAAATACCGCCTTAGATCTAAGAGCGACGCCTCTGTCACTACAAATCCCGCCAATGACAGAGGTTAACAACAGGCCGGTGTACAAGATGAATAACGACTTTTGGAACCAGGCCAGAGGTCCGCCTCAAATGATGGCTCAGAATCTGAGCAATTCCAACCAGAACTCGCCTGTGCCAGGAAGTGCCAACTCCATACCAGCACATTCGCCTTCCCAGCACAGCAACTCCTCCCAAAACCAGAACTACGTAATGTCTCAGAACCAGATGACAATGCAACAACAGCAACAACAGCAGCAGCAACAACAGACACAGAACCAGCCGCCTCAGCAACAGCAGAATCAGCTGCAACAGCCGAAGCAGTCCAATACACCTAACTCGCAACCGCAGACGCCTCAGAACCCACAGACTGCTCAGCAGATGACGCCTAACAGCCAGATGTCTCAGCAGTCCAACAATCACCAGCCTCAGCCTCAGAACAACGGACAGAACCAACAGCTCACACCTCAGATGGGCAGTCCGAATACTCAGCACCATAACTTGCAGGCAGCGCATGCGCACGCCTTGGCTCAGCAACACCTGGCGCAGATGACGCAGCACCATCTTGGTAGCGGGCAGAATTCGCCGGAAAAATTGCATGAGAAGTTGGTCAATGACATACAGGTAAAGAAACATTTTATTTCTTGTGTTTTTGGTGTTTTTTTTTATAAAGGATGCCCGCATGACAGATATCGATACATCAAGTCACAAGATCACTCAATTGATTTCACTTTTGTCCAAGAATCATAGGATTGTTGGTATGTCGGGCATTCTTAAATCAATATTATCGATTTTTCTCATTTATTTATTATTTTTCTTCCTTCATTCTTGAGACGTTGGGCACAAGCAGGAACATATTGACAACGTGAAAAAAGAACTAGACAATACTTCCAATGATCTTCACTTGTGATTTTCTTAAGACAGGAACTCATAAAAAATATAGTCTCATAAAATAATTGTTACGGTCCACGCAGTCTTCAGAATCTCTGAAAAAAGGTTTAAACAAGCGCTAATTCTTACATCTTCACTCGGAAGGGTAATAAACATGCTGACCGGTCTACCGCTAGCATATGTCGTTAACATATGTTGAAATTAACCAGCCAGAAAGAATGAAACCTAATAAAACGATCCCATGATTTTTTTCCAATGATTGCTACCTTTTAAAGTATCAATTATTTTTTACAAACGTGAAAATTTGAAACTAGCAATTAGGGAACAGGACGCCACTGACTTGCACGTTATATGTTTCATGGTCCACCCGGTAAAAAAAAACTACATCCGTTTCAATATTGGTGGACGTATAGAAGAGATAGGCGAGTTATCTGTAACGTTTTAAAACGACCGTACTGAGGCTCCACCTAAGCGGCGACGTCTTGAACTAAACTGTATGTTTCCGACGGCTGGTTTCCTTTCGTAAACCACGTGGTTTGTTCAGCGTCGCTTCTTCCAGCTGCGTCGGTTTGTCAGGAAGTTCTGATAGTTCCAAAGTTGCATTTACTTTTATTGCGTTGGGAGTAATTGAAAAAAGTTGTGATTATAGTTCTTTGCGTCCAATCTAGTTCTGTTTTTGCATTATTTGTTCGGATTAATCCTTAATTTGTTTTTGTTTACTTCATTGAGTTTTTCCCTTATTTTGTTTTTGGTTTCTTCTGTGCGCATGATTAGGTGTTTATGGTTTGAGTCAACACTGAAAATCATAACTGGATGTTTCTATGATATGACTTTCTTTGGAATTTCTATTTCTTTCTGAAGAATCCAGATCATGGTTTTGACTTTTAACTTGTCTTTCTTTGTACTTATTAATTTGGAATAGTTGCTTTCCCAACTAACACTACCGGATATGAGTCTTCAAAGGAACACATCTTCTTCTTCGATCAATGAAAGGACTCTGGAAGAATGTTGGAACACGCTGCAGCGAGTGAGTTGGATCTTGTTCAATCGTGTAGAGTACTCTTCCATGATCACTGCTTATATCCCATCCTTCACTTGAAAAAATTCTGAAAAATACTGTTGAAACACTCAAATTCTGGTTGATAAACTGTAACAAATAATATAGTTATATCATTTGTAATAATTGACATAAAATTCAAACTGTGAGTACTGACATTAATGAGTTGTTCCATAGAGTCATCATCTCCTTGCTCTCATATTTCCGAGTTGTACCTTTTAGGACTATCGTGAAAAAAAAAATCACAACAGTATTTTTCGGATTAACGCGAGTTTATTTGAAAGTATTATTAGGCTTCGAACAATCAAAAATATGAAGAGAAGTAAACAATTGAGAAGTTTTCTCTTCGACATACAAGTTCTATAATAAACTAATTATTCTTAAATATATTAATTACATTAGTGAAGACGTAACCCATTTCTGTTACGATACAAATGATAATCATTATTTAAATTGGCGAATTTTTTCAATCACTCAATATAAAGATTGAGTCTCACCGGGAAAATTAAAGAATGATTTGTTCATCAAAAAATTATCAGTTCATATGAACGCTAAATTTTTCTTCATCTTTTTCATTTATTTTATTTATTTACTTATTACCAAAAAAAACATTTCTGAAAAATTTCATAAAAATTAAAGTAATAAAGTACTGTAACGTTTGAAATGTTTCATATGAGATATTTTTGTCAATACATATTTTATTGAGGGCCTCTGAAAAATTATTTCGTTGTAGTCACAAATATTACACTTCTCACAAATCTAAGAACTGCGCTATTTCTGATTGGTTTGAACCTAATTGAAAAATTTTTTTTCTCGTTAAATTAGATGTCTAAAAAAAATACAAATTACCATGTAGACTGCATGAATTCCTGGCTTTTTTCCTCTTTGAAATTGTTTCAATAGACATGTATTGGGGTATTGGAATTAAACATGTCAAACAAGAGGTGAGTAGCAAACACAAAAATGAACACAACGACATACAAATAAGAAACAAGAAATACATTGAACCATGAAATCGTTTGTTCCTTCACTTCAATCATCAATTAATTAAGGAGAAAATCTTAATAATCGTACACTTGATAACTACTCGAATATTGTTAATTTCATGCGAATATCTCTGTTGATAATCTGCAATTAACTACCTGGAAACCTGAATGGAAAATCTTACTTCGTTAAAACATTTATGGTATTTATCGGAGTCTTTGAAAATTTGCATATGAAGTAAGTGCAATATAATGGATAATTATTCACCAATATAAATAAATATTGCTTAAAATATATTTTACAGTCCCAACTGCCCAAATAATAATTCGTTCGTGCCTGCTTAAACAATTTTTCTCACTCAATATGTAATTTCAAGTATAATTATGAATACATTGATTTTTATTTATTTAAAATAAGAGCGCCACAATTTCTTTCGAAAGGAACAACTGAGAGACTCGATATTTGGAAATCAAACTTGGGGCTTCATTACGAAGGTCTGATTCGTGGATGAGAGAAATCCACCCAATGATTCCATAGATATATTAATTCGAAATTTAAACTTTTATTTGGTTGAAAAATTACTTCTTGAAAGTTCTTGAAGAATTTCCTGAAGATCATATGATCAGAAGATCGTTTTATCACGAAGTATAGCTGCATAAGCATTAGTTAATACGTTAGTGGGTTAACTCCTTGCCCATAAATTAGAACAAGTGTGTGAAAGCTCTTGACTTTACATCATTACTTTTCCAGAAATTTCCTTTGTTTACATGAATGGATAGTATACGACGCAATTTATTACTGATCTAATGGACCAACCAATCGAAAACCTCTTTATGTCTAGTCAATGAAATTAAAGGCTTATTATTGTTTTCTTGTTGTCTCCATATGTTTTCAGATGATTTTTCTATCGGAATAGACATACTAAATGATGATTCATTGTAATCAAGAGAATGGTATTGACATATATGACTATAAAGCTTTTATATCAACGGCATAAAAAATATTTGACTTTGAGTACTCTATAGGTTGATCCGTTCAATCAATTAACTAAGAAAATACTAGAAATTTGTTAATGTATGATTATATATTTTACTACTGGCAAAACATTAATTGCAGAAAGAAAATACCACTTCGTTAAAACATTCATGGTATTTATCGATATTCGAGTTTGAAAATTTGCATATAAAATAAATATAATGAATTGTGTTGAAATTGTTTACAGAGACGTTTTATTGACTATTATTATTCGTTATTATAAATGATAATTTTCGTGTCGATGGGCGTGAATGATTCACAAGTACGACGGTTTTATTCGTTAATTCCAATCGAAAATAATTATCGATTTCAAAATGGCCCGATTGCGTCGTCTGTCTGTCTAAACAAATTTTGACTTTGTGTCAATTTTGATAACCTGCTTGAACTTGAACGATGGCGGCCGAATCGTAAATATTTCTGTGTAACAACTGTTTTTGGAATCTCCGGAATTGGGTTCTTGCATAATCATTGGAAATTATCGGTACTGGCTTTGTAGTATAAATCATACTTAATTATTAACTTATCTGTCTAGTTGCAGACCGATATCTTTTTCATATTTTGCCGAAAATGCCAGTATCATGCCGAGACATATTATTATTTAAATCTGATTAGTACTTTATAATATATTCAAATTTCAAATATCTTAAATATTACAGACAATAAAATTGTAATCATTTTATGCATTGCTTTATAAAGGGGTATTCTGAGAGAGATATCGGAACAAATTCATGTTTTATCTTCTTAACTTTTGGGCTGCGTGGTGGTAAAATTTCTGAAAAAAATCTTGGCTTCATGATAAATTCAAAATATTGAATTAGGGATATTTTAGGGGGTTTCGTAATATTTCCCAGGTTTCTTCTGAGTTATTGCTCCCGATATTTGAAAAAGAACTATTGAAAATTCAACAAAAATAATTTATAGAAAACGTTCTTGCAGATTGAAGCACTAAAAGTATTTTCCAAAGACAGTTCCTGGAAAAAATTTAGCCTGTTGAAAAATTTCGAAATTAAATTTTCTCTGACTCCTCCACCAGACAATGAAAAGGAAATTTGTAGAATTATGTTCTTTCAATAACTTCGTATTTCAAGATTTTTTCAAATTGATAATTGTTCTAATTAGTTAGTGATGAAAACAATTTTGACTTTTGACAATTCATAAATATATTCATTTTAGAATTGTGTATTCCCAGGTAGTTTCCTGACATAATGTGAACTATTTCGGAATTATCTGATGATTATATGTGAATCCAGAGCCAAAGTACTTCGTTTTAAGTCTTTTCCTTATTTTATATCAATTTATTATCCATTTAATTAAGTGTTTATTCCATCCTAAAGCCGTGAGAAGATATTTCTCATTTCTTTGAGTCAGAAGTCTTACACTGGCAGTTTCTAACGAAAAAAAAATCAACGTCTACATATCCTTCTCCTTCTCCTGAAGGCGATTTCCGCATGGCCGTTAAAGTCAAAAATTCCGAAAAAAATCACCAGTCTGAGCAATAAAATACCAATTTAGTATCATTTTACGATTTCGAAGAATCCTGTTTCGAAAGATATAAAAGATGAAGTTATAGCGATATAAAATATAACTTGGTTACAACTACGGACAATTTGATTCAAAAATAAAACGAACTGCAAAAACGATAAGGATCTAGACGGCCTTTCACGCACACTACGATCCAGGGGCGTGGAGTGAGAGGGAGATAGGGCGTACGTTGTAGGGACAAGGACAGACGTATGGCATGGGATGCAATTTTCTATGTTTGATACGCATATTTGTGCCAAGACGTACCAGTATTATGGAAAAGCGTTCGATATGTTGAAAAATGTTACATAGGAAAGTTATTTGTTGGGTTTCACCCATTTTTCATCGCTCGAGTTAACGTAGTTTGATATCGTGTGAGGAGCTTGGAGCCAATGAATTTTAGAGGGGATATTCACGCTAAATTATACAGGATGTGCCAAAAAAATATTCCGTGAAGTAGACTCAATTCGTTTTTTGAAACGCAGACCAATAATTCATAATTTTTTTCAAGACTCTGAAGAATAGTGACAGAAAAATTGCTGTTATTTTGTATACTTATCGAACATTTATATTTTCAAAGAAAATTCATCATAAAGCACTCAAAAATAGGAATAAACAATCCAATTGAGAAGCTCGATGAACATTACTAGACGAAATCAATGTATATGTATGACAGGATGTTTTTTTTATTCAAAAAAAAATCCAATATCAATCATAAACTGAACTATCATTATGAACGTTCCTAAATGGGAACATGGTATTAACTTTTTATGTTAACACTATATACAACAATTTAACTGAGTTTTTCCACTGTATATTCACCTTCAAAGTGATTTTTTATTGATTTCTCATTGGAATTTAAGATATTGATTTACGGAAAAACAATCTGGTTTAACTGGAAAATAAAAATGAAGCAATTTTCTTTATGCAACAATGACTAATTCTTTACTGATTTATTGATTTCAATGAATTTCACATTAATTTAACAGGGAATTATGTAGGTTTCGAATATTCCCTTGATTTTTTCCAAAAAAAACTGCGAGTTATTGGACTTTCGTTATGAAAATCGCCGTTCGAATATAAATGTAAATTCTTACGAACTCATTTATTGTTAGGTCGACATTTCTTGATCAAATGCAAGGGGAAATAAAAAGTGGGAGTAAATAATGACTAAAATACCCCTCACCCTTTGTTTGCGCAGGAATCAAACTGCTGAACTGTAGCATGATTCAATATTTATACGTGAACGGATATTCAAAAAGTTTTCCATTTTCATTTAGTTGAGGAAATATTTCCTAAAATCAAATTTCTATAACTTTGACTCAAATTATATAGTTGAAAAAATTCGTAATACGTAAAAGAGATTATCATCCAAAAGCATGTGACAATGAGTAAAGGAAAAATAGTGATCATCAGGAATTGAGGTTTTTATTTTCAACCTCTTTTAGCTTAAGAATTGAAAATTATAAATCGAACTAGAAAAAATTGATTGGAATATTACAAATGAATTTTATGGATAGGACTATCTTGGTTCCTGATATAATTTTTCGACATAACAAAATTCAATTCAATAATAAGCTGTGCAATCTTTGAAAAAAAAATCTCTTTAGATCTGAATATCTGACATATTCAAACAAAATTGTGAATTACAGAGTACTGAAATTTCTTTTCTTCAATTTTATTCATTGAATAATGAAATTAACGAATTTGTGCAAAACCGTGCACTTACACATACATAACCTAGTATCTATCAATCGCAGAGCAATGCGGAGAAAAACATTATATAGAGAAACTATTTTTCATCCAAAAAAACAAATTTCAAGATCCTACCACTGATAGTTCGCGAGGTACAATTTTTTCAATATCAACCCCTAATTTCCAACCCTTAAATTTTATGTTTAGAACTCGTCGAAATCCCGTAGTAACTACGTCGTAATTTTCGAGATCTACCATCCGTGAGATGCGTAAATCAGTTCACACAGAATTACGCCCAATCGAGGAACCGGACGGGGTGCAAATTTTAGCCCCGGGCCACCCCGTCTAAAACCAATACTTATTGACACCCTCGTCCGATGAAAAAGTCCCCTATTCGTTCACCGCGTCGTTATTAAATATTGAATTGTGTCAATTTGTTTTCCGAAGGGGAGAAGAAAAAAAATGGAAGCGCATAATGAGGGTGAACATTGGGGCATGTTCTCACAGCAACATTTAGCATGTTCTTTGTGCAGAAGAAATTTTTTTTCATTTCTGTAGGTGGATTAGTTATCAATTCATCATATTTCAACAGATTTTGAATTTTTTTACTCGATCCATTTCCAACAACACGGAATCTCAACCTTTTAAAGCCAAATGAGCAGTCCTCCGAGTCTGGGAAAATTATAGTTTCTGATGTTAGACATTATGGGAATAAATTCTTCTTCTGTGAATATTGTAACTCCTGAAACTAAGTATGAAATATTTAGTGATTAAATTGTAGTGAAATTTTCAAGAAATTATTAGAATTTTTTTGTACCTTCAATTTCTTTTCTAATTTCACTATTAAATGTTTCGGAAAAATATTTTTAAATTTCAGTATATGATTTTAAAAATGTCATGCGTCTGAAAATAATATTCTTATGAACGCAGGAAAAAGCTAATTTTGTTCACCAATGATGATATTGACTTGCACTTCAATTAACGATTTAAAAATCGAAGATTAATTTAAAAGTTCAACAAGTTTCGAGGAAAGGCTTCGAATATCGATTAAAACTTATTTTGAGAGGGTTTCGCATCATTTTTTAGGTTTTTTCTGGGTTTTACTCCCAATATCTGAAACAGAACTAAAAATTGAATAATTCCAAAGTTTCTCCGAATGAAACTACCTTTTGAAAGTAATAGAAGCCAAAAAAATCAAAAATAAGTTCAGTTTTGATTGGATTAGAGAAAGAGTTTCGACAAAAGTCTAAAATCAAAAACGAAAAATAGAAAGAAAATAACTCCTAAAACTTTCTCGTTTGTCTGATGAAACAGTCAGATTTGTTCGAACCTGCAATCCGCATTCAATTTTTAATAGTCCTGCTTCAGATATTTGGAGTGAAAACCCAGAAAAAACCTAAAAAAAGGCTTTGAGTGACCTTCAATGGACTATTTTCCATATGATTTTTTAAATCTTTGTAATCGAATTTCAATTTCATATCATTATGAATGAAGATTATATTCCTCTGATATCGACATTCTTATTTTCGTAATTAAGTGTAGAGTCACTATTTAATTATGAAACCCATTGCCCAACTCAACTCAAATTCATTCCATAAAAATGGGCAAAATCCATAGAAAACCATCGATTTCCTTTTCTCCTCTGCCAAGATGGCGCCCCCACGATCGTTTTCGCCAGCCATCTCGCGAGTTTTAATAATATTCGTGTTTTGCTGTAATTTTCGAGAGGTTCATTTGGACATCGAATCATTCTGGAACAGCAGAAGGTAAAATTATCCTTTACTACCAATTTTCCAAATAATTTCCACCTAAATCCGGGTGAAATTGTTGCATCGACGGGGCTAGTGAGGCTTAAACATGAAATCGAGAACGATTTCCTGTGAACGAAGGGAAAATTAGGTGAACGTCCATCTTTGATTCATTATCTTCGTTTGTTTCGGGGATCTGGGACCAGGTTTCTATGTTTTGAGTGAAATCAGCATCAATATTCCGAAAATTTCGAAGCATGAGAAAATTTGTGTTTTTTTCTCATATAAAACCACAGCAAAATTTTTGGAAAAATTTTTTCTTCTAATGGTAGCATGGGAATTTAAGAGATGATGACCCCTTCAGACTTGAAAATTTAAATCCTATACAAGAAATTATATAAAAATTCTTTCGAAAAAATCAGCAAAATTTTTGGAATTTTTTTTTTCTACAGATACCATTTCTTCTTGAATTCGTCGACCTGACGCTTCAGATTTTAATAACTCTGTAAACATATCTCGTCGTTTAATGGCAAGAGAAAGAAGTTGGAAACAAATTCAACAATCAGGAAGTATTATACAATTCCCTGTGTCTAACTCAAAATAAATTGAGGGTAATTACATATAATTAAAGAATTACTGTCGAAGCAACATCTCCAAAAGCTTCTGGAATAGATCGCTGTGCACCGACAGGAAAGCACAGATAATCATCTGTCCTCTTGTAATCCGCTAAATATCAATTTTGCCAATGAAAATAAGACGTTCCTTATATTTGAACGCTCTTGACTCGTCGTTTTATCTCTATAAATAGAGTGCAGATGTAAATGCATCCAATATTCAAACAATGAGAGGCTCAATGACAACTGTCTCACGTGAATGTGGAGCAGTACGTTCATTATTTCTTAAATACGTGCATGTAAAACATCGGAAGTTTGGTATTTGTCACCTTTTGATTGTGAGAAATGCAACTTGAAATATTGAAGAAGGGGGCACAGGAAATTGCAGAAAGACACTGACGCGAGGCCATTTTCAATTTCGTTAGCGAGAAAATTCAAAATCTTTTTAGGTTCTTCTTATTCCACGACCAGCCAGAATTTTGCTAAAATTTGTACGTCAGCGTTTTTTGAGTGCTCCAGAAATAACAAGGATACCGAGGAAAATCCGCGAAATTATACATATTTTTTCCCAGTAGTACTTTCTTGAAAGAAGGTAGAATGGGATCGAATTGAAATTTGGTCAACTGTTTCGAAATATTAACTCGAAAGTACATGCAAAATTCCTCTGAATTCTGATGAAATTTTTCCAAAAAATTTTTCTTTTTATTTCAAATCTTTTTTTTCAAATTTAAAATGTTCTTTTTCGATTCTATGACCATATAATCCCTTGAATTTTGGGAGCAGTTGATGTCTAATTTTTTACCACTAACTACCAAGTTTCAATCCGATTACCTTAAAAGTTCCTCAGATATTGAGGGAAATAAGTTTGAAAATTCCATTAACAATTTAAATCATTGCATTTCGATGTAGAATCTACGCTCACAGTTTCATGTGGGTATTAATAGCTCCTTACTCTCGTAATCGTAACTACAACCGGACGACCATACAAACAAATTCGATTTTGGCAATGGATTCTTCAGGAAGTCCGACCTGCTCAAAAAATAACAGAAGTTTAGCAAATCTTTCGCACGCTGTTTTCAAGAACATATGCGCAATAATCTCCATAATTCCGAAATAAATATCGAATCGACCTCAAATTTCGTACACTATTGTTCAATACTGACTGATATTTTCCACTGAAAATATAACAAAAATATGCAAAACTCATGAAAAAAATGTTCATCCAACGATAAAATCCTCACGAAATTCCGTATAAATTGTGCGTCAGTTTCCTGCAACATACTGCGAAATTTTATTCTGATCGCACCAGTAGTTCCAAATCCGACTGAGCAAATAACCTCAAAATTCCAAACGTGTATTGCTCCGAAACTATTCGTTCAAATTTCCTCATTTAGGAACAGGACCGTCGCACCTTGATCTTGATACGAAACTCACCATGACATCAGCTTGTCCCGTTCTGGGCCGGCCAGAATGAGTGTTTTTCCTGAATTTGAGTTATTACTGCAAATGCAAATTTGAACATAATTATTATGGGTTTGATCCATCATTTTCCCAAATTACCTTCAGAAAGTATTCAAAATCAGATTTCAAAATTGGGGTTTGGGATTTGTCAGTCATGCACGAAGTGACAACGGTGTTTAGTAGAATAGCTTTTTCTGCTATAGAATAATGAATTATTTATTCCTATTCTGTGGTACACACATGTTCTTTGTCAATATAACCAAACAATTTCCGTTTGCGATTCGTCAGTAATATGACAGTCTGAGCTCTTCTTTTTCTATTCCTTGGTCGTTGTCTTCTACTCTAACCAGATCGCAGTATAGCTATCTCTGTTTTCCTAAGAAAAGTAACACATTTGACGTCCTTTTCTTTCCGAGAAAGCTGAATTCGACGTTGCCATATCGTGCACTCGAGACAAATCCCTTCAAATGCAAATCCCCATTTTTATTTTTCAGTTTTTTGGAGATCAAACATTTTTTTAAAAATATACTATTGAAATTATTTGTTTGAAATGTGTTGTTCTAAAGGTTTTTCATGAAAATTACTGCATTTTCGTTTGAAGGAAAAACCCCATTGACTGTGACCACGCATTCGTCATCAGTGACTCCGATCTAGTCGATTCCTAAATCAAGTGCGTAGATACTATTTCGTAAAGGCTCTTTCACACTACTTAGGTCTGTTGCAGGTCTACACTTATTGAATTCTGAAGGCACAACAATGTTTCAAACTAAAAGTGTACTCAACGGTTCCTCATTGTCCTAAAACTGACGAACACTCATCTCATGACATCCTTTTGAATGACATTCATTTTTCCATTCAATTTTTTTCGAAACCGTGCTAGAACAAAGTGTGTGAAAATGACATCGCCAAAACCTGTTTGAACCAACCCCTTAGATGACTGGTCGAAATTTTCTTTCACAATCCAAACTCAATAAACTCAGCACAAATATCTTTTCATTTACTCCCTATCGAAAAAAACTGCTCAAACAGAAGCCAGCGACTAAAAAATTAATCACATATGCATATCATTTCTGGGCCACCCTTAAGAGTGCGAAGGGGCGCAGAACCCCAACCGACCGTCGATTGTTTCAGGCAAAAAATTAACCCCAAATTATTTCCGTATGCAAATCGGAGAAGGCCAGGTAGAAGAATAGACTCCTGTCTAGAAGAATGAGTGTTTGTTCTGAATAGGAAAGATGTTGAGGAAGAGGAAACAAAATCTTCTCACGAAAGAAAAAATGGGCAATGTATACAGTTTTTGTCTCGCGAATGGTTTAATTATAGCCTCGGAAGACGCGGATGAGATTGTCCTGTTTGGGGATGGTGTTATCTACGTGGGAAAGTTGACAAGATGGATTTTGTTGTGGAAGCAAGTTATGGAAATTTTGGCACTTCAGGTTGCGGGATTGTTATCGGGGATGAATGAAATTGAGAAGGTAAAAACTCAAATTATTAATCAGAATAAGAAAGTTAGTGAGGCACTTACGTGAGATCAGAAGCTTTTACGAGCTTGTTAAAAATTTTTGCCGAAAATAATATTCTTACGCGCATGTTCTGGTGGTGGTCCAAATGTCTGTAATTTTCAAATTTTTTGACCGTTAGTTGGAGCATAACAGTGCACAACTTCTCACGGAATTTCGTTGCTATGACACTGTCAGTAAATTATAAGGAAATTTTAGCGAAAGTTCTTTCGAAAAAATTGTTTCTTCGGAAACTATTCATTGAATCCGGAAAAACTTCACCTCATACCTTGAACATCATATTTTTTTGATACGACCAAAATTTCTGGAGATATTGGGAATAAATATTTAAAATTTCTTGCTTGTTTTCTCGATACGAAATATTCATTTTGGTATTTTGGCCAAACGAGAAAATGAAGATCAAAAGAAAATAATTCTCTGTTGAGCGTTGAAAAACTGATTCCAGTTCAACTGTCAACAAGGTGTCACTTCTGTACCGGAACGCAGCCAATGTGATTTCTATGCTCCCCAGATCATAGAAAACTTAGATTTCTATGTACAATCCTCTTGGAGCGCAACGCTTAACTGACCATCGTCGTAAAAACGACGTTGGCGTTGGTTCGAGATTTCGATTCTCCTTTTTTTCAGCGATCGCCTCGGGTCACTCGATTTTTAGCCCGTGGACTAGAGTCGAACCGGTTTTTTACCGCGTTTTGCTTAGGTGGCGTTGACTTTAAAGCTGCGCGACCGCGGATCGTCATCGTAGTAGGCCGGTCTCGCTACAGACACGGGATTTTAAGTTGTGCGGGTCAGTTTTACGTTTTTATTTATTATTATTTTTTTATCGCGAACGTACTAGCGTGGGCAAAAAAGTAGCGATGACTTATGGAGCGGGTTCCTTGACTTTTTGAGTCGACCGTCGGCTTGTCTGTCTGCATAGCCTACTCGAAAAAAATGTAGATACCAATTTGAAACCGTGATACCGGGATTATCAGAGAATAATAGGGAATGTAAGGTCGTTGGACGGAAATATGTCGGTGGCTATCTATCTGGTAGATTGCGGATATGGCTGGATTCCTTGAATGTCATTCTATGATCTTTAACAGTATGGAATCCTACACTGCTATCTTGATCCGAAGACCTAAGGGTTCTTGAAACGTACGAGAAATCAATTTAATCGAATTGAAGTTTTTACAAATTCTAGAAAAGTATTGACAAGAAATCATCAGCCTTTGCGCGCTTATCGGAAAAAATTCTAGAAAAGCACTGACGTGAGATCAGGAGCTTTTACGCGTTTTGCTCAAATTTAAACTATTAGATCAACACGAAATTTTGCACCTAGTTGCGTGTTGATAATCATTACCTGATTACGAAGTTTCAATCTGATTGCATTGGTACTTTTTGAGATATTGCGGAAATAACGTTAAAATTCTAAATAACAACAAAATTTGGCAGATTTTTTCCATAATATCCGCAATGGAATCGAATTGAAATTTGGAACATTGTTTTTGAATACTGACCCTAAGGTTTGTGTTGAATTCCAATGAAATCTGGTCAATATTTTCAGAAAAAAAAATTTTTTTCATAAAAAATTTCTAAAATGTTCGAATAATTTTTTTTTTTTAATTCTCTAACAACTGGATCCACATGAAATTCGGCTCTAGCAGAAAGGTTTGAGAAAAAAAAAAAAAAATCGATAGGTGTCGAATCCTTGTGTGTCGAAGGGCACCATCAAAATGTTGTAGAGATGGAGATGAGACATCACCTCCAAACAAAGCCTTCTTGTCAAAATAAACTATCAATCTGCAAAATAAACTTTAAATCCGTCGACACGATCGAAGAACAATTTTCCTCGGAGTTAACAATAAAACGACGGCGAAAACCTTGCCGGGAAAATGCCCCGTAATTTCCAACCTTAATATAAAATCTATCGACATGCGAAATAATAAAATTGTAACGTAACCAAACTAATAATTTGGAAAATTTTTCGGCACGAATGCCCCTCAGACACGCCAATCTCTCATTTTTATCTGCCCAGCCGATCGACGCGGCGTTTTGTATCCGATATTAAAATTTTCCGGCTTTTCTCAAATCTGGAAAATTGTTTTTCCGGATACGTCGTTATGAAAATTCTGGTCTGTGAATGTCACAGCAAGGGAAAAGTGGTTAGATCTTTCTGGGGGTATATTGAGCGATTTTCCGGATGGAATTTAATTAGGTTTTCGACTTATTATGTGATTTTTTTGATTTTATTATGTCAATATTGCATTTTCCTCTTTTACGCGCTTGACGGCCATTTCCAAAATATATTTAGAAAAGGATAAGCTAACGACTCGAAACTTTCAATGTAGGTTGAATATCAACATGCGACGGTCGGGTACGTGAATTGACGAAATCCATCTAACAGTTTTGTAGTTATCACCATATCAAATTTTGAGGTTATTTTTTGATATCTTAAGAAGTAGTAATGTGATCACGTCGAAAGTTGATAGAAAGTTGTAGAATGCTGGGGTGCAAAATTGTGCAAAATTTCGTATTGTTGAAAGAATTAAAAAAGAGTCTTTCGAACTCTATCGGAAACTTTTTCGAAGAATTAATTATTCCACCCTTGACCTTACGTCACTGCTTTTCTATTTTTTTTTTAAGAAGAATAATTTTTATTTCGCTGTCGTTCCGCCCTCAATCAAATTTCCTGAAAGCCGTGGGAAATTTTCATGTGAAATATTTCTAAAAATGATTCGGGAAAAACATTGCTATTGTGGCACAATTTCATTTTTTGAAGTTTGAAATTTCAAAACCTGATTTCCAATATTCAGTGGGTTGGCAGCACAAATTTTTTCAAATTATTAAATAGTAGCATGTGTTATGATAAAAATTGACATATTTTTACATTCGAGTTGCATATTTTCAGTACTTGGTTAATAAACATCGATTTTCTAGATCAAATGAACCATTCATTTTGTAACTTGAGCGAAATTATACAAACTTAAATAATGAGCTATTGTCTTCAATTTGACTACATTTTCTGTTTCGAATTTCTAATATTTTCATTGTTGAAACAGATGCAGATGTAATAACTTCAAGAATACAATCAGCAAACTTGCACGAACTTCCGAAGAAATGATAATTGCGAAATTCGTTACACGAGTACTAAAATTCATAAGTACATTACTATGAACAAATAAATTGAAAAACTAAGAGAAAATTACAGATAAATGATATATCATTGAGAATTCAAAACGAAAGATGATAAATATTTAGTATAATAATTTTTTTCGAATATTATCCAATGAAAATACGGAAAAACAGAGATGTAAAAGTTGCGAGAAGATATGAAGGTTTTATTTTAACAATATCATATACCAGAGGAGAGTCAGGTTTTCCTGAAAATTCATTTAGTTTAATGAATGATAATGTTTCGATTGAAGCTTATTTTGGGAGCATTTTGCATCATTTTTTAATTTTCCTCTGGATTTCCACTCCCAATATCTGAAACAGAACTATTAAAAATAAAAATTGTTTTTTGATGGAAAACGCTCTTGAGGATTGCAGATTGAACTATTTGTCAAAGGCTTCTTGGAAAACAGATTGCCTAACGAAAAATACCGCAACAATACAAACGATAAACAAAGCGAACTGTAAAGTTTCAGAGTAGAAATCTGACTCTTTCCTCAGACAATCGAGAAAATTTTCAGAATTATTTTCATTCGATTATTTTCATTGAGATTTCTGTTTATTGGGAGTGAAAACCTGGAAATAACCTAAAAAATAATGACGGATGAAAGTACTTCCGAAACCTTCAATTTGTGAAACTCAATCTGCATAAAAAAGTGTAGATAATCCAAATACGCAAATGGATGGGCGTTTAAGCGCTTCTGGCTTGGATTTTGGTTTATTATTTGATGAAATCAAATAATAAACCTTAGTGATCGACCAGCGAAAAAAAAATTCAACCCCCCCTGAAAATTTCACAGTTTACGTTTTGGAGTATGTAGATTTGAATGAACGAATAAAAAAAATCCGTCCGTCCGCCGTCCCTTGTCCGGGGCTTTTCTCTGAAAGTACTGAACGGCAATCCTTGAAACTTGGTAGAAAAATCGTGTGTCACTCGGGGTTGATCCTCCAAGCTTGTCAGCAGGATCGGTGTACCCTAAGGGCTCTAAATGGGGGGTTGGGGGAAAAAAAATTATTTTTCGAAAACTTACCACCAAATTTTCATGAAACTCTGATCGATGATCATTGTTGCATAATTGAACCTAAAAAATTCTACCCGAATGATTTCTGACCGGTAGTTCCTGAAATATAAAGAAAAAAGCTGCAAATTTCCAATAATATCGAAAATGAATCATCGCATTCGGTTCTAAGTTGTTTAAGATATCAATGGTAAATTGGGTTACTTAACTAAGAAGATAATAAACCCTTGTGTAAAATTTGCAGTGTTTTGATAGACCTGGAATGTTCCGTACTTATATTGGATGTAGCGTATTCAAATTAGCCCCTCAGAAAAAAATCCGCCTTGAGAATGTTGCCAATGGGATATAAAGCACTGGGTCAACGCGATTGATGAAGAATCTCAGGAATGTTCACCCTCATAAGCATCCCCTATAATTACAAAGATTGAGGGAGGTTGGAAATCGATCGATACTTTCAAAAAACCCATTACGAATTCAAAATCACTCAGAGGCGACTTGTTTCTTAAGAACTGAAGAAGGTAATTCTCATTATGAATTTTTGAATGCTGACAAATTGAAACGAATTCTATAGAAAGAATAAGAGATGTGCTGGAGTCGAACAAACCGTCGAATGGAACGGGCCGAAATAAAAGAAAGAAGCACTTAGGGGATAACTCGATTATCGAGGCATTTCTGTGGTACTTAAGAGTTTGGAGAAGGGGATGATTTTGGGAAAAATCGACAGGACTATACCTGTAAACGAAGTTTTTATGCGCTTGTTTTGTGGAAGAGGAATAGCTTTCGAACGGGATGAGCTAGCGACTTGAAACTTAAAGGGTAGTTTGCGTATTAAGATGCGACGTTTGGGTTCGTTAATGGGCGTAATTGATATTTTGAGATTTTTAGTTTTCATCCGAAATTTGTCTAAAAAGATCGATTTGAACGCCTTGAAGCAGAATCCGTGGTCAAATCCAATTCTGTCCGTCCATCCGGCCGTCCGCATGTTCGTATGTGCTCTTACTGTGGAAGGAAAGTACCTAGCGACTCGAAGTTGTCAGATTAGGTTTGAAGTCCGAATATCTCGGTTGAGTTTGTTAATTCCCTGATATCTCATGAAGTACATAATCGATCAGATCGAAATTTCGTGAACATTTTTGGGATACCAACACGCAACTAAGTGCAAAATTTCGTATGAATCCATTTGTGTCAAAAAAAATGTTAGTTCGAAAATTTCTCAAATTTTTGATGGAAAAGTTTTTTTTCCCCGAAAATACTGAAAAGTTTCAAACTTAATTCAGCACAAACCTCACAGCCGGTATTGAACAACATTGTTTCAAATTTTAATTCGATCCGATATTTGCCAAATTTCGTTGTTATTTGGAATTTTAACGTTGTTTCCGCAATATCTCAAGAAGTACAAATGCAAACAACCTTTGTTGAAAATTCATT
This sequence comes from Myrrha octodecimguttata, assembly GCA_958510865.1. Lineage (NCBI taxonomy): Eukaryota > Metazoa > Arthropoda > Insecta > Coleoptera > Coccinellidae > Myrrha > Myrrha octodecimguttata. The sequence goes on from OY294064.1 coordinate 41,650,307, forward strand.
TTATTCGAAAATTATCCATCAAATTTCCTTTAAATTCAACACAGAGAAGGAGAAGCCCGTGAATGTTTCAGACCTCACGTCAGCCCTTTTCTAGGAATTTATAATTCAAAAGGAAAAAACGTAGATTCAAATTCACTTTGATTATTATTTATGAACGAAATATTGCCATTTTTGAATATCAGAGATCTCCAATGAGATTCTGATATCATTATTATGACTTTTCAACATTCAAAGACATCTTCGTGATGAATGGAATTTTTCTATATTCAGAATAACCTAGCCATTCTTTTCGGAATAACTGAAGCAGATACCACCTCTCTGGAATTTTAACTTAACCCAATATTTTATAAATTACTGAGATAATCAAACCAGTGAAACCCCTAATGCACAGCCAATAGACTCTTATTTTCAAGAATTATACGTCTTTTTATTAATTCACTTTTATACAGTTTGAATTCAATTCCTGTCACTCTGCGTGAAAAATCTGAGAATCACACCCACTAAGTTTTTCCGAGAAAATAATTTCCCATCAAATTGACCAATTACCACATTCATTTCCTGGCCTGAATCTCCACCCAAATCTGCAAATAACCAACCTTAAACGTACACTTCGATAAAATCATAAAAGCAAATCTTGTTCAACGTTTTACCCTTGACTGTTCCCCCTCTTCAAAAAAACATCTGAAATCCAGGGTTTCATTTGTTTGCAAGGCCGCCTTCGACTTACTCACTCGAACATTGCGCTGTACCACAGAAAAAGCAACTTGCAACTAACAAGTGCATTCAATTTACCTAACATGATATTCTGTGTTGTTTACGAAGCATTTCTCGCCGTTTGAGATCGAAAACGACGATCTTTTTTCGTTTTTTCTGACGCGGGTGACAGTCAAGTGTGCCATGAATGACTGCCAATCATAATAGAGTAGTCCGGATGTGTGAGTTTTGCGTTTTTTGGATTTTTCGGAATTTCGTGGGATTTCTGTGATTGTGAGTTTTTTTGAAGGATTTCTTTGGTGCTTGGATAGATGCTTCCTCAAAATGATGGAAAACGATCCTACAGTATGTATAAAAGATATGCTGGTAGATCAACCCTGATTGTATCGAGGTCATAACCTTATATTTTATGTTTCTGATATCATGACCCGCAATTTTTCACTATTATCATTATTCCTTTATCTATTTCAAGAATAGTTTATCTATTGTATGAACAAAGATTAACTTTTCAAGATTTAATAATATACCAAGATTTCCAATGCATCATGCAACACCCATTTACATATTCATATACCTACTTTACGTATTACGCACTATTCCAAACTCAATTGAATACCTTGCTCAAATTCTTGACATTTTGTTAATATATTCTGAACAATGTGTCATATTTTACTTTTAAACAATGACAACCTTATTTTTTCCAGAAATAGTTTAAACCTTAGAATCATCATAAATTTCGAAATATTAGTTCCTACGCACTCTTATTGCACCGAATGATGACGTCATGACTTTTGACATTTAAAAATTTGAATTCTTCATCATAGAAATGATTCAAGTGGATATTTCTACAACTAGACATTTGTGTAAGCTTTTATGATGTCAAAAAATATTATATTAGTTTTGGTGCCCAAAAAAATAATTCATTTCATGAAGATGACTGAATTTTAATATTTCGCTCCATAAATGATTGTTCAATTAAGACAAATGAATATTATTTGTTCATTCTATAGTGAACCTCATGACATTCTAACAAGACAACCTCACAAGGTTATTATTTTGGGCCAATCATTACGCAAAAATTCTACTGCTTTACTATAAAACCACTGTACTGCCCTGATACGACAGCAACATTTTTTTTTTATTTTTCCAACCTCAATATTGAAGAAAATATTATTCGAAAATTCTTCAGTTTTGTTACAAAAAAGTTTTTTCGGAAATTATTAATCATTCAATATTTTACTAGCATCGTTGATATATTTGCAATAGAACAAAGAATATTGATCCGATCATGATGAAACTTGGTATCTAGTTGGTAAATACAGATGGCCAATTTTGTACAGAATTTCGTGATTATCGAGGCATCAGAACAATTTTGAAAAAATGTCAAAATTTGAACGTGCGCTCAAAATCTACTGAGTTCACGTCAGTGCTTTCCTAGAATTTATGTTGAATGAATCGAATCGCCGTAGCCCCCTGTATATCTAATGATCATCCTCAGCGCCATATTTAACCTCCCATCACTTATTTTCAGGAATCTATCGCACTTTTCCATCAAAATGATTATAACTGAGCATACTCGGTACAACCTTCCTTCTAAAACCAATTTGCTTATAGCGCAGAATGCGGTAAAAGCCTAGAATATGGTAGTTTATAGTTGTCGGGTCAAGTCTGTTATAAACCCAAGCCCTGGCTAGTTATTTTTGCGGCCAGCGTATTAAAAAGAAGAAAAAGAAGAGGCAATAACTCGCCTACTTGGTCTCACATCATCTAACGGCCACAGAAATATACTTTATGGAGTATTGCGCTTAGGACTATATTTGATAGAGTTTAATGAGAGGAGAACTCGGTGGAATGTGCCTCTATGCCTTCGTAGAATCAGGATTTTTCTTCTTCTTGATTAAAAGTGGTAATTATATTTGATTAGCTATCTCCTTGACGGTACTTTACAAGATGGATGATATAGGGGAAAAACTGGAAACATTACGATGGACATAGATGATTCTTCATGATTAAAAGGGCTTTAAGACTGATACGAAAATCCTCAACATAGAATATTATTACTAGAATATAGTGGAATATACGACGTGCGTTATATTGAAGAAATCGGGTACATTTCAAACTTCTATTTCCATAGACCAACTTCTCTTATTGCGAGCATGTCTATGGAACAGCGTGCTGTCGATTTGGCAAGATGTTTGATTCTTTTTCTGGTAAATGGACACTGATGAAGAATACCTTGCCAAAATCGATTCTATCCGGCCATCTATCCGTTGCCACGACTTTGGGAACGAAAAGAGCTTGTGACGTGAAACACTAGGGGTATCGAAAGGCGATGTTCTGATGCCAAATCGGCCGAAATGTATTGGCGTAATACTCATTTGAATTTTTGAGGTTGTTTCCTGAGTATTTCTGGATTCACTTGAGACATTTGATTGACACTGGGTAATTAGTTGTAGGATGCCGGCACTCAACTGTTCTCGCTGTTATTTCCAGTATAACTCAAAAAATAATAATCCGATTATTATGAAACTTGGCAACTAGTTGACCAATGTTGATACACAGCTTTCTGCAAATTGTGATGATTGTGTCATTAAAACAATCTAAAAAAATTGAAAATGTTCTTCCTCTTCTAAATTTGCGCGCAGTACTTTTCTAAATTTTTTTCTGTCTTCGAAATATTTTCAGTGAGTTAATGTAGAATAGCACCTTTGACTCATTTCGCCTTCAGAATGCCGCAATATATGGCATTAACTCTTCGTCAAATATAGTTGATCGAGTACCCCATAAAAAATCGTTTTTTGTCTTCAGTATATTTTTTCGTCTCGTGACTTTCATTGAATATCAGAAAGACATTCAAAGAGACCGTTTTATTGATAAAGCGCAAAAACATTAACCATTTGATCTTTTTATGGGCGATCGTAAACTTGCGTGGTATCATAACAATGGTTTTCTACGATAATCGTGAAAAATAAATTCATACTTTCATGAGCTGCGGATAAGAAGTTACTGACCTAACGCAAGTCAATAAAACCTGTATTATTATACAGGAATTTATGTTACGTCATTGAAAATTATTTGCAGATGAGAAATCATGATTTTTTATTAGGGAGAAATTAAAAGAATCTTTTCCTAAAATGTTTTGAAGCAGTAGTTGATCCAGTCAAAATTTTGGCTTTTCACGTGTTCGTTTTGGGATCGTTAATGGACAAAATCGGTCTATTGGTTTCGGAGTTATACGCAATTCAAATTTTGAGGTTATTTCCTTGATATCTCAGAGTGCTGACGTGAAATTTTGTGCAGAATTTCGTGAGGATTGTTTTTTTTTTTTAAATTCAAAACATTTCGTTAAAATTTTTTTTTCTTACCTACTATCCATCACATTTTCATGAAATTTACAATCGACCTTAAGTCGCTTTTGAGAGACAGTGTACTGAATTTCTGTACGATTTGATGTTCATTTTCGTGAATATCAGGAAAGAATTAGGTCAAATTCCGTTGATATTCCCCAATTGGCTTTTCCTATTTCCTCAATATCTCAGAAAATACTGATTTGATCCGAATAAAACTTGATAATTAATTGACAAATTCTGATACGCAAGCTTCTGCAGAATTTCGTGATGATAGAGTCATTAGAAAAATTTCAAAAAATTCAAAATATTCAAATTCGCAAATTTCAAATTTGTGATCTTATTATATGATCTTGAGGAATTCCTACATGGTTAACATCTCTTCCTATTCCAAAATCTTCTCATTCGACTTTATCAAGCTCAACCTAACCTCAAATGTCACATAATCTCCTTCTTCAATGTCTTCCTTTAAATCATCCCATCCTAAAAGATCATCTCGCTCAAATAATATTCAACACCACAACCACTCTATTCTTCATTAAAATTTCGAATCAATCTTTCCTCGACGCCAAAAAAACTCGTCAAAAACCCAAGCGAACGCATCCGATGTCTCTTAATGTCACAAATGATGTCCTTCACGTCACAAACCTGTCACAAGTCGAAGGAGTATGAAATCTACGACGTGCCTGTCTATGGACGCGATCGTTATTTCTATAACTTGTACGACACCTTTTTATGACGACGTTCCATATAGGTTAGGTCCGAGAACGTGTTTCATTTGTTTCGACTTCGGCGTCTAGATGGCTTTGCAATTATCTTCATTATAGGAGAATTCGAGAACGGCATCCTTTAGCTGTGTCTCTCGAGTTTGTGGTATTTTTATTAGGCGCTCTGTCATTATATCATTCTGGGAAATGAGATTACAGGTTTTTCCGATACATTTTTTATCGATGGCTTTTCTGTATCGGATAGAATCTACCGGAAATGTCTCGGGATTTCGTTGTAAATTACGCCGTGTCCGTTTTGTCTTCATCAACACTCCAAAAGTTTTCTATGGTTCGTATCCGGCTCGAAGGACCAAAAAATCAGATTTGCTCGGAAAGAAATTCTATTTCTCTGGTTGGCATCCAACTGGAAGGACCAAATGTTCTCAAAATTAAAAAACAGGATATGCGCTTGATCATAAACGAATAATATCATGTTAGTCTCATACGTTAGGTTAAATATAGAAAGAAAACAACGTTTCTGTATACGAGTGTATGCATCAAGTTGGATAGGTCAAGGAACTGGTATCACTGTTGCATTTTTATCGGTCATAAGCATTTCAATAACATTATGTGTGGTTGTAAAAATGCACATACGTTCAAGGACTGACCGCATCTTTGAGGAAGTATATGTACCTTCACTTTGTACGAGTGTTATTCGAAAAAATCTGTTAGTTTCACCGAAAGGTGAGAAAGAGAATCATGAAAGTGTTGAATAATATTCTGTGGTGACAAGAAAAATGTATGACAGTTGGCGTGGAGAATGAAGTGTAACCAATATGACAACAACCGAAATCATTTTACTCTTTTTAATGCTTTTAACGAGAAAAATTCATCGTTCATTAGTATTCTCGAATGATTATGGTACAACAAGAACTCTAAACGCCCATGCCAAACACTGTCAAATATCAGTATGGCCAATATAACGAGTTTATCCCGAATTGTTTGCTTTAGAGTATTCATAAATCGTCCAGTTCACAAAAAGGACTTTCTCCATCTTTATAGCGTCAGTGTGGCCAACCAACGGTTCGAAATTTCTATTATCGTAGAAATAATAAATCAGAAATCAATTTTTAACAGGAAACTAAACGTGTACAGCCGGAGGACATGCTTGCTTTGATACAATATTTCATTATTTATTATTTACCGGTTGGTCTTGTCTATTTTGTTGGCCACCCGAGTTTTTCCCACGTATTTTTCGATTGTTTGATCTGGTCATTTATGAGGTAAAAAGGTCGAAACGTTGAAATAATTGAAGGGCTCCGCGGATTGCATGAAAAATGTATAAGGATTGATTAAAATACTATCAGGCAAATGATTATTTTGTTCAAAGCTAGACCTGGCTATTTGTATTGCAACTTGAAAATTGGTTCTGTACAAAGTGGATTTTTGTGTTGTACGAGTTGCAAAATTGGTTTTTCAACAGAATTGTCAACCTTCACACCTTTTTTAGTACATTTGCATTGGTTGAAACAAATTCTGGATTTACATTGCCTACATGAAAACTACATCAGCTTTTTCAGGTACTATATTGTGATTGATGGGTTGATAGATCTTTATTTAATCAATTGAATAGTTGAATATTTCGTACCTCCTGTGTGCAAAATGAAATATTCGTTCATACTTTTGAGCTTGTTTGCACAATTGAGTGAATTTCCGCTTTTATTTTGATATGTTGCAACACTGACGTGAACATGTCTAATTTGACATATATAACATTCTATGAGACCATAACGTGGCCTCATCTCGGAAAAATCAAGAAGCCAAGTTCAAGACAACATTTATCAACAAAACAGGCATTATTTACCAGAAGTCAATAAGCTGTGTTCTACTGGGTGTTCCGCTTATACTGACATGCCACTAAATCTATAAAAGCGACTGGAGAAATCATTACGCGAGATTATTGTTTTACATCGTTTGTTTCGCAGTGGAGATTGTTCAAAACACGATATTATAGTTATTTGTGAGGAATGACGGTCAATTAGTGGCTTAAAAGGGTCATAAAGTCTCGGTAGGTGTTCCGTGTAGGGGATTTTTCTGTTTCCGTGTAGGTATGAATCATGACGTTGACAGAGTTCGATCACAGAATGATAATATATCGTATCTATAGACGGTTTGGTATTTGTACTTCCGCGAGTATGCAGTTTGTATCGAAATTATGCCTAGCGAGCTCCTCTATGATTAATTGATAACGAAATCACTTAAATATATTCTTGATATATCTCACGATAACATATATATTTTTCGTGCTTTCCTTTTGTGGATTTTAGTGTTTTTAACTTGATTTTCTGTGACCTGCAATGTTTACCAACAGTATAATATTGTTTCCATGCCTCTAAAGTGATCTAAATAAGGACATTACATTTCTATAACTGGGTCGGCAAAAAAACATCCATTTTCGACTTTGTCGAGTTATTTTCACCTGGCTTCCCATAAATCTAGTAAAGTCCTTACGAGTTATTGATAAACAAGAATCAAAACAGGCACAAACATAGTAATTAACTGAAGTCCTAGAGCTTCATCTGGAAGTTACCGTTATACGGGAACGAACTCGATTGCAATTTTTAAAAATAACCTTGCATACGTCTTACCTTCACGGTATGAAATGTATTGCTTCCGGTCAAACGAACTAACTTCAAATAAATTGTGGACGAATTCATCGATAATGACTCTTTCTCGACCTCTTTCTCAGGTTCCCACACTTATCTATAATAAAAATGGAAAACTGGCTTTAAGAGCCTGCAATAATATGCAATGACTTTTTCTCATAGAAATTAACATGAAAATAACTTCTTCTTGATTTGGATTCGTAATATCGGCTACTAGATGAGACTCGACTAGTTCTGTGCGCTTAATGAGCACCGAACGATATCTTATGTTTCTATGCTTGAATGAGCAGCTAATTGACGTTTGTCATGTCTGTGACTTACAATATGGCGGATCAGTATCGAGACGTTTCCCACGCAGTTAGATCGGGACTGATAGGAGAATTTTCTATGGGATTCACACCGAAATATGTTTTGATTCTTTTTCTTCTTGACGTTGTTCTCGGTTATCTATTAATATGGCGAAAACAACACGCCCTCTGTTTGAGATAGGTGGAAAGGACATAACGTCCAGTCTATTATCATGTAAATTGAATGTCCACGTACTGAGGAATAAATTTGAAGAAGTATCTGCGAAGACTTATGAGAGAAAGTCTAGAAACCAGAATAAGAAGACCCCAGGTCCGTAGTAAGATGATAGTTTGGATCCTTAAGGTTGATCGTCAATTTGAGGTACCTCAGAGTTTTTTGGTTTTTTCTGTTATCTTGAATGATGAGGATGCGATAATTAATTGTAAAATACCGACGCCGACAATCTTCTTGAGGATCTCATCGTTGGAAAAATTAAAATAATTGTGTTGAAACATTTTTCAAATTTTGTCGAAAACACATATACCAACCTATAATTCTAGCTGAAATACTTCAAAAATGCTGACGCACATACATATGACAATTTTTTGAGGACTGTTTATCGTGATGATTTTTTTTAATTGCCAAATGTTTTCCAAAAAAACGTATACCCATATCCACATTATACTCCAAATTTGAATCAATGAACTTGATTCAAAAAAGGGAAAAACTCCAGAAAAAAGTACTAAAAACGAACCCGATAACTACAGCTTTTTCCACTCCCTTCAGAATTTTATATTTTAAACGACCCCCAAAATCACCATATTTGACCTCCAACGTGATAATGATGTACATCGATAGATAAACATCAAAAAGATTTTTCTCACCGCAAGTAAGATCCGACCCTGATTCCACCTTATAATATATCAAGTTAGCCATGAATCTTATAATGGCTATACGCCCTCTACATGCCAACAAAACAACTATGCATTTTTAACTTGTTCTCATTTTTATTTCTTTTGAGCAGCGAGTTGCCTTTTTCAAAGTGTATTCACCTAAGGCGGTCCATCTGAACCGTGGGCAAGAGAGGCAAGAAGACAGCCTCGATCACTCACTTGGTCCGCTGTGATAACATAACCTATCTCAACTGTGAAAATGTTGTTTGCAGATTTAAAAATAGCATTTAATCTCTTATATGTGGACTGTGTCGGCAGTAAAAACGCTGAATATCCAAGGGGTACTTAAAATGTCGTTGCTTCGACGTGAAATTCCTATTGAGCAAATTTTCGACTTTTATTGTACGGTAAAATTAGAAATAACTTCTCGGAATTGACTCTGAATGGGTGACGGTACACTGCGGTACAAAAAGTAGGATCGATTTTTCATTTCAATTCCCTGAATGGTGTGGCATCGAGAATATCTATGGATAACAGGTCTGGTAATTTTTGTGGCCATATCTCTCTTTTTCTGGATTCTCTTATCCACATATTCATGCTGTGGAATGGAAACAATATTATTCAAAATAATTAAACACAATCAACTGAAGCATTATTCATTAAGAGATAGATATTTGGGGCGTGTTTTCACGGTTTCCTGCAAGGAAGAACCGGGTTATCATGTTGAAATTGAATATTTGCAATTTCCGGATCTCAATCTGCTGAAGAATCCATAATCTCGTTCAATTCTGTACTTCATAATCCCCTCACATTTCGCATAAGCCTTCAAGTCGACCTTTGACAACCGATTCCCAAACTTCAGATCGATTGAAAATATATTTTCAGAGGTATTGGGAATTTTTTGTTATGGATATATCTGCCGAATTTTTGGGTAGATTTTGCTTATGCATGAGCTCGACTTTGGCGATTGAGCTCCAAACCTGCCATATAAAAAACCAATCCTTAGGTTGTTTGAACACATACCTCAGTCGAGAAGAAACAACTAGGAGATTTGATATTTGAAGAGCAGATTCTGAGCTTGATTGTTATAACAACCAGCACATTCATTCAACATGTTGTGGATTTTTCATTCAAACTTTGCAAGTATTAAGCCAATAGAGATAGTGGTAATGATTCCAAAATGGTGAATGAACCGGGATCGATCGCTTACTATGTCTAGTTCAAGAATTGTTTAAAAATATTCGGAATCGTCGACAGATATCGTTTTTTAGTTTATTTGTTAGCTCTATCCTTTGTTCTCTGTCTAGAGAAGTCGATGTGTCTTCCGAATCTTTCTATTGCGAGATAAAGTTCGTTTTGATTGACACCTCATTCAATCAGTATAATATAGAACAAACGGTGAGTTAAATGAATATTGCGAACTCAAAAAATACTTTACAGCCTGCTGCAAAGTTCAGAAATCACCTGCTATGAATGCTTCATAGAAGTTTGTTTGAGATTTTCCATTTTACATGTCAAATGACTTCAATATTAACTTATAAGCATCAACATACTTTGCGGTATCCTTAAGTATGGCATAAATGTGAAATTCAACAATAACATTCGCCGTAACTATTATATATGTATATTCATATCGAATCAGTGTTCATAACAGATAGAAAACGTCCGTAATTGTTACCACTCTTACAAAAACTAATTAATTATGCATTCCACATCGAAAACTGATCAAAACGACGCCATATATCTAATACCGCATTTCAATGAAATCGCTCCGGTACCCAATGATAATGATATCAACTTTTCCTCTTTGAGTTACAGACATTGTGGGTACTTTTACCACGTCATGATATGTCTGTAGGTGTCTAAGAACAGGTACTTGAAAAAACCAGACGCTTAAAAATAAACCTATGGGTCGCTTGACCAAAGGCAATAAACCCAAGGTGGCCTTGCATCATTGGTACGTTTACTCTTGTGGCGTCGACGACATCTCAAGGAAAATTGTTTTAATATTCCGGAAATGCAAGGAAATTAATGTATAGCCTGATGTCAGTTCCGCTCTTGAAGAGTAAATGAAGTGTGAGGAACTTTGGGAGTCTTAACTCACAAATGGGTTCTCGTGGGATCCTGGGTGGATACCTACACGAATTTTGCAATAGGTGGGAGATTTCGGTCTTACTTGCCAACCCAAAAATTTTGAAAGTTTTCTACCACTGAAAGTTGTGTTGGAGCCCCTGATTTCACGTCAATATTGTGAATGAGGTTCATTTAGGATAAGTTCCGTTAATCAACTTAGTTATTTCGGTATTTACTCGTGGAATTTGTTGATTCAAACTAAAAAAAACCTCTGATTCAGTCAAACCAAATATAACAATGACCAATGACAACATACTCATCATGGACTATGGATATCTTCCGTTGATGAATCAACAAAAATATCGACATAAAATAAAGCAATAATTTTTTTCACAACTATATAATTAAAAAACATGCATTAAATCGATCGGTTTAATTTGACGAAGGACAAATAAAACCATAAATGTGAATGATATTTCTATGACTCAATCGCCAGCAACGTACCTCGGAATGGACGGTTTTTTTTCGATGGTGCATTTCCTGATTCCTTCGCTTTCCAGGTCACTAGATTTCATTGGAATCGAAACAGGATGTTAAGAAGTTGACGGCAATGAAAAACTCAGGAATTATGGATATTAAAACAATTAATAAATGAGCCGGAGAAGACAACATTGAACTCGCTGGTTGTTCTGGTAGCTTATATGGAACTTCGGATGAAGACTGGATTTTTTTATTTACGTGTAATATATAGAATGGTGGGAAAAGCTTAGTGCTGACGATTCAATGAGAGATGTGTTGGATTTTATTCTTCGATAAAGGAATTAAGAGCATTATTATTGTGCTCACATGTCATCATGTTTTTCACCGATGAAGTATTTGTCGTTGAATTTATGAACAATACTTCATCAGTTATGATCATCTGAAATTTTTTGAAAAAATTTCGTGAAAATAGGATCACTTGGAAAAAAATTATAAGAATTTGATCTCAAAAAGTATTAGACGGATTTCGCTTGAATTAATTAGGTTATCCTCTTACGTTCTCCTTCATAAATCCACCCTTGATCCAACCTAGTAATATAGGACCATTTTCGGTGAACATTTCAAAAATTACAGACATTTGGGAAAAACTATAGAGGGCTGTTTACCAGCACAAGTACGTAAAAATCAATTTTAAAGTTCGAAGGGATTCGATTGAAAAACATGCAACAAGATCCTTTTTTTAAGGGGCGTTCATGTTTCCTTTCCTAATATCTGAATCAAATTATAATTCATAGGAATGATGTAATTCCACCTTTACGTAGCCTCTCAGAAAATTCAGAAGAATTGGTTCGACATTCAATAGAGGAATTGTTTGCAAAACGGAAAATGATTGGAGTAAAACGAAAAACTGAAATCATAAAATTGTATTCATAATAATTCTGTTTTTGTGAAAGGACATAATATATACAGGAGAAATAAAATGACAAGTTGACAAACAAGAATACAAAAACAAACTAACGAATAGAAACACACAAAGATCTCAAATAGCACGTGATAGATTTGAATAATACAAAGAGCAAAATTCAATATTCGTCCTGTATTTTGCTGAATGAAGAGAATAATTTCTCCCATTGTTTTATTGAAAAAGGCCATATTCGGTTGAGTTTGCCAAGATGAGAATTGAAAAACTTTTATATGAAGTACATCTGCTTAGCTGTGATGGTAGAAAATATACTTTTACAAAAGTTGAGATACGAGAGTGAACAAGAAAATAATACTGCAAATTTTCGCTTTATTAATTTTATTGTATGAAGAAAAAGTCATATATAGACTCTGAAATGTTACAATTAACTTCTTTGATCATTTACATTGTTTCAAAATTGTTCATGGAGAAACATTTTTCAAGTTTCTGCCCTGAACAAATAGTTTAAATCCTGCAATCTGCAGATATATTTTTCATAAATAACAATTTTCTTCAATTCTCAATGGTTTTTTTTATCACATTTTTGCAGTGAAATCCTGAAAAACACCTGGAAAATACTTCAATATCGTTCCTAAATAGACATTTGAGGAGATCCATTGACAAATATTAGAGTAAACAATAAATAAAAGGTTAATTTCTAACTAAACCCTCGAAACTCTTTTGATCCATCACACCATCGAACGCCTCAACTCAAGCGAAAAGCACACAATACTTCAAAACACCTCAAAACACATTGTAATCTGAATGAGTGTCCGTAATTGCTGCCATCAAATTGACATACGTCGGACACCGGCTACCTCGTTCAAAAACGTCAAAAATGGAGACATAAAGCTCGTAAATAAACTAAAGACCGCAAGAAATTAGAACCGAACAAATTGAATGGGTTTAATTTCTCGCGTAGAATAGAAATCGACGTATTAAAACTTGTCTTGTGATGTATTTCTGCTTTTATCGTGCTCCCGTTCCGTTGTCCATCTCTGTTCGTATCGCGGGAGTTGCGTGAGTTGGAAGAGAGAGGTCGCTGACTGACGTTCGTTACTCGGTGCACGGCGACATCCTTCATGACCATCTTGGATGCAGGCATAAATTTCGAGGAAGGACTGAAAAAGTTGGAAAGTATTTTAACGAGGATTAGGTGATTATTACGATCCATTGAAGCAAGCGCGGCGCCGATTGTTTCGGAATAGCGTTGTTTTTATGGGCCTTTCGACTTTCCAGATTTTAGTACTTCAGTTTTTCAGGTGGTTAAACTGTTGTCTTATTTCTATGATACTTCTAGGTTTGAATGGCATTTTATGTGTCTCATGTATTACCTTGATTCACTCTCAGTTCCATTTTGTTTGAGTCGTTGTGAATAAATATTGAATTATTATCGTATTGCTCGTATGGGCTACGAATTCATGTTCAAAACATCAAATTGAGTGTTTAGAAACAAAGCTGAAAGCACTATCTGCAAGATGAAAAAACTATAATAGGTATTCACCAAAATCATTTTTTTCTTCTTCAAAAATAACTCCCACTTCCTTTCTGAGTAACCAGCAATATTCATCACATGTTCTTCCCAGAAAAACCGTCATGATCATCAAAGGAACACCATGATATAAATCAGAAATTTCCTATCATCGTCAATTTGCAAAATCATAGAAAAATCTACATCAACAAACACTATCGACAGCAAACGTCATGTTGACGACATAGAAAACGACTACGTCTTGATCTTCGACAACCGAATCATTTGTGAACCCTTAGTCATCTTGAGGAGTTTGCGAAAACAGTTAAGGTTCAGCTTTACAACACCCGGATGTTTACAAATTGTCCTCCGACATAATGTTACGTCATTCCGCTATCATAAACACAACAGATCTACCCGTCTGCAAGATCTTTCACGTCATAAGTCATGACTGCAGCGTGCACACTTGAATTATAATAATTGCATTTGTGATTTTTGCCTAGAACACTTGTTATCTGACCTAATTACAACCGGCCAGTCAACTACTCGACACGTATGACTAGCCTCGCCATAGAAACGATAATACCTCGTGCACGACTACGTCTGGCCGAATGGAATGCAGCTAAGACCAATTTTCATATCAGAATAGAGAAGTTATTGAAAATAAGCTCTAAATTGGCGCAAATATCTCGAATAAAACAAAAGTTGATTTATATTCGTTTAGATTTGTAATAATAATTATAAATATAGAACAAATTTAAATTATTTGCTAGTAGTTTGTCAACTTTAGACCTCTTTTTCCTATAATTCCTTTCTAATCTCGACAACGAGGTGATTTTCGTCGATCAGTTCAATTTTGTGTTTCGTTGTGTAACATAGAAAACGGTACGAGGGTGAACGTGTGTTAACATCTGTGAATACCATTATAACTGTGCTCATTTAACCTAAAAGTGTAGATTTACCTGGATCTCTTCTTTCATCATCGACTCAACTTCGAATCCTTCCACCTTTAGTGTTATATTGCTCTCATTATTGAAGACAGTGAAAAAACTGTCCTGAATGGAGTTCCAAAATGTTCAGCGATGAACACAGTGCGAACATACCCCCTACGGTACATCCACAAACTTCAGTAGTGAACGCACCCCAAAGTTCTGTGGTCGAGCCACCCCAAAACCTTCCAGTGCCCCCTAACGTCATAACCTGGAGTGAAGCTGTACACAGCGCATCATCTATGTCTATGTACACGTCAAGTGCTATGACAATGTCTTTTCCAAGCTTCGATCCAGGTCCTAGCACCTCTTCTGGAGTCTACCACCCTCAGAGTATGTTCCAGTTTCCACCTTACCACGTTCCCTTCGATTACCAACAGGTAAAATGAAAGTTTCGTTATTCTATGATTGGAAACTCTCCTTCGAATCACGGTGTAATGAAAATTTAATCGTTCTGTGGCCATAGCGTGTCATAAAATCAAAGTCTTTTTCTTCGCGTTGGAGTCCTCATGCCGAAAAAACGATTTTCCTAAATACAGGTAGTTTAGATCACGATAATCTCGGAACGACTTCGCAATAAATTATTAATGAAATTTTACTTGGTGATTTATCACTTCCATCGTCATAATTTACCAGGTCTTTTTTCGTGCTTACGTTTTCTTTCGATAGCGCACAGAAAGAGAATTAAAAGTATGAGTTATGGGACAACCCTTCCTTACTTCTGTGTACCGAAGGGTTTCTCTTCATCCCCCAGAGATAAAAAAGACATTATACTTCTGCCCGCAGTGGCGTGTCGGAAGGGGTTCAGATTTGCTGTTGAATTGAAGAAAAACGTGTATGAAAAGTCAACTGTGTTACCGAAATCACGGAAAATTAGTTTGAAGCTGGGTAGTGATGAAAGAAATAACTGTTATTTTCATTTGATATTTCACTCCTATGATGAAAGTAGAATTCCAGAATTGAAGTGAAATATTCTAGAAGGTAGTATTCTATGATGTTTCAGAGAAACCACAGATTATTTCCTATCCGGAAATCCGGAATCGTTACTGTAACGATATATCTCTGGACGAAGAAAACGAGGTGTCCGAAACGTGCGTTAGACGCAGAAAGTGCAGGTGGATTAGAAAGTAGTTACACACTGCTCAATTTACATCTTGTTAATTTTGACAGAACATAAGTATCTCATAAGCTAAAACACTGTTTTCCACAATTATCCAAACAAAATGTCTTTTTACAATTTGCAAACAGTATTTCTGATGAAAAAACATCATCAGTCCATTTACAAAATTCTTGAGGGTTCCGTCAAAGAACATTCACTTGATGAACATGTTTACGGAACGTGCGTAACTTTACAAAAACTGAATAGAAGAAAAGAATCCAATTGAATGAACCAAATTTTTCCTAAGGGGTTACAGATAGAAAATACTATGAATATAAGAGAGAAGTCAAGATTGAACATTGTGTGGAATATGATGGAATTTTGCACTCTGGCACAGTTCATTCACGAGATGCTTTAAACCAGTTGTCTCAAGCAGATATCGACCATCTAATTTGTCTATGTAATTTTGACGTAAGACTAGCACATTGCCAAAAATACAGTCCACGAAGTAATTTTTCTATTTGTTACCCTTCTAATGTCACTAAGTATACATGAACAATTCACTGAGTATATGAACAATTCACAACATTTGTCGATCTAAGGATTCATTGCTTCCACCCCATATAGCCTACGCCACTGGATTCCTTGAAGCAAATGAAAAAAGCAATTTCAAAACTGCGCTCGACAATATATCATAGCGGAAAATTCAGATGTCTGACCGCAATTTTAAGCTACTTTAATTTTCCTTTTTTGCCATTAATGATAATGGCGATATTTCTCGCTCTGTGGTTTGCTACTTCCCCATGTTTTTGCCGCTAGAGCATCGAATAAGACTCTAAGGAAGTTTGGACACTTAAGAGTATTGGATAACGGACATTACTCATCATTGCAAGCGGCAACTTCTGCCTCATCCTGAAAAATTGCTGCTAGACACGGGAGGGTACTGAAGACATAACGTTTCTTGTTAGACGATGGAAGAGGTTCTGTACACATACAGGGTGGGACAGTGTTCAATTGTGAAATCTTAAGAAACGAAAGGAAATGTGAAATACTATGAAATTCGCTTTATAAATAGAAGGATCCTCCAATAAGTATAATGAGAACTTTGACAGTTGTCAGCGGCCGTATCGTTGAAACTACATCTGTCACTTTGGCTGTCATTAAGTCAGTCTATTTTGTTAAACCACCATTTACAGTAATAGAGTTCGAGAACGAGAGCAAATGATGATATTGTTAAAGTAAAAGATGTCCTTTTCATTCAATAGAAACACCAGAAAGACGTCTTCAGGTCAAGCGGTGGTAGCAATAGCACGAAATACCTAAAGACGCTTTTACCGCAGTCTTCTACTAAGCAATTTTTTGCTTCATCTGTGGAGTGTCGGTGAAGATCAAAGAAAGCTGACAACTAAAGGTGGAAGAGGTGCATCTTTTGGGAAACAAGTGGAAAACTGTTTCCTCTTCACGATACTATTGTTTGAACCTCTCGCACCAATTCTTTGTCAACAAGTTTTCCACTTGCTGCTCTGAGTTTGAGGAGAGCAACAGTTTGTACTCCTACAAAAAGTCTTTCACTTGTTGCTCCAATTTGAGGAGAGTAACTTTCAGTTGTCAACTCTCAATTTTCCACTTGTGAACTTTTTGCTACCAACTTTGGTGTGAACGCGGCTTAAGCAATTGACCTCATGATCACATACAAAAACATATAGACGACCAGTTTTCCAGATATCAACTAAATCAAAGAAGAATCGACCAGGTCATGACCATTGAACATTTTTGCACCTTTATCTCTTGAGCTAGCCGTGCCATGAATCATTTGCTGCGTTTGTTATGCCGCTGGCACATCGTTCTTCCTCGTTTTTTTCATTTCAGGCATCGATTATGCTTTTCGATTAACTTTTAAGTGAACGTATACTAACTCAACTTTTACAGGAAGTGAAGTAATTGGTTGTATCTCGAACGTGTGTAGGTGTATACGTTGATCAATATGCGTTTTCTCTTTAATTGTTCGCTTGCTAGCACGGTATAAAAAGTTTTACAGCAGATGTTGTACGGTATTGTCGAGATGATACAGGGGCGTACCGGGAGGTACTCACTTTGGGGCCTATTTATTGTTGTTTTGGAATTGAACTTGCTTAAATATCTGTC
The DNA here is from genome assembly GCA_958510865.1 of Myrrha octodecimguttata. Classification (NCBI taxonomy): domain Eukaryota; kingdom Metazoa; phylum Arthropoda; class Insecta; order Coleoptera; family Coccinellidae; genus Myrrha; species Myrrha octodecimguttata. Next base: position 41,668,140 of record OY294064.1, read on the forward strand.
ATATTGCTTGAAGTTCGGATTGATGCTGAATGTTGAGATAAGCAGTAGTTCTTTTTTATTCCTACAGAGGGCGAAGAATGGCAAGCGTTAGCATAAGACCCAAATGTTTGCTATTTTTCTTTTTTTTCGCAAAAGGTAGTTAACTACTTCATACTAGGAAAAAAATGTTTTCGAAAATCGAATTTTTATCGGAATTTTTTTTTTCAGAAACTATTCATCAGATTCAGCACATACTTCGGGGTCAATATTTGAAAATTGTATACTCAATGTCAAATTTTTTTTCCATCTCAACAAATATTGAAAGAATTATATATCAATAACTCCAAAAATACTCATTCGATCGAAATAAAACTTGGTTAGTAGTCTGCACATGCTGATGAGTAGAACGTTATTATGATCATATAATTAGAAAAATTCAAAAAAATTTCTGAACATTTTTTATAATATTTTTGTTCTTCCAACCTTCGAATAATATTGTTCTCAGGAAATTCTGCTCTATATTCAAGCTGACATTTTTCAACCTAGTAGTGGATTTCAATTTGGTCCATTATGTACGTTTTGTAAGGATACAATTTTAATTTACAATAAAATTAAAATAAATATCCCATTCAAATATCCAATCATATGAAGTTCGAAATGTATACTCGTTACTCAGTTTTCATTATGTTGAAATAACAAACAGAAACTAGTTTGTATAATTTAATTATTCATTTCGATTTGAGAATCAATTGATTGTATTTTATCTGGGCTTATCAGTATATCGAATAAAAAATCGATCAATTTATAAACTTATTTTGCTCTAAGCAACAACCAATAAATAATTCTTATCAAAAATGAGTTCATTCTTTATGGATTCTGTTTCTAACAACAGATAGAACTGTCGAAAAATGCATCATTTATTATTTTCATACTGGTTACGGGTTCTTTTAAATTCTTAATACGGCCCTTTTCGTTCATATCCAGAATACAGTAGCTTTTTTGTCCTTGAAACCATTAACTTCTTGCATAGCAATTCCAATTGAAATGGTGGTAAACTTTGTAAGGGTTAGTAAATGTTTACTTAAAATTTATTGCTCTTTTTTTCAATTATCGATAATTTGGCTTTGTATTGACCATAAAATTTCGAGGCAATTTGAGGCGCTGAGGAATGCAACTTTTGATGGATGTTACCTTTCGGTGATTGATGTCACTGGTTAGTTGACATTTACATAAAGTTTAAAAGAAGTCCATTAAGGATGTCACATATTTGATTGAAGGCAGTTCTTCTAGATCATGGCTATTGACATTGGTTTTTGTTTATTACTTCATAACTACTTGGAATTGAGCAGAGGAAATGACCTCCTCTTATACATAAAATGCACTGTAACGTTTTTCTCTTGACTCAGAAATTTGAAGGAAATAAAATAAATACTATTTAAATAATGGGACAACCAATTATATTTTAGTGATATTTGCTCGATATCTCGAGAACTACCGATGCCATCAGATTGATTTATGTTGATTGGTTCAAGAAGGATACGACGCGTAAACCTGTGAAAATTCGAGCCGTTAAAAAATTTTCAATAAAATTTATTATTTTCTAAGTTTTTGTGCAATATTTATATTTCAGATACTAGCTGTTAGATGCCGAAGAATTTTGAAAATCAATCTTCAATCGATATTCAACTACAGTGCAACAAATTTCAAATCGATCGCATTATAATTTCGGAAAAAATTGAAAAATAATATTTCGAAAAGCGTGCTCTTCTGAAAAAAACTATTTACAATTAAATAAAATTATAGTTTACAGAAGTCCCCTGTGCGGATTGTGGGATTTAAAATTATTTGTCATTGCAGTTCTTGAAAAAATATTCCCCAATAAACGAAATTGAAAAAATGCGAACGATCTTTATCTGACTACATCAAACGATAGGGAGAAAATATTCATTATAATTTTTTTTCAATATTTTCGAATTTTAAAAGTAATGTCAAGATGATATTCTCGCAGCCGCGCAGATTCACTTGATATAAACAGTTTGTTCAATCCTACTTCTTTTCATGGGGAATTTAGCCGAAAACGGTTCATTTCTTCATAATAATGGGCAAAAGCATTTTCTCTATTCAGCAAAATACAGAAAAATTAGAGTCCCCCTGTAGTTTGCTGAATGGAGTAAATAATGTTGTCCATTGTTCTACAAGAATGGACCATAATTAACTGGAAAAGAGAAGAAGAAATTTTCATATCAAGTAAATCTGCTTATCTGCGGTTTTCAAAAATATCATATTTGACAAAAGCCTTGGAAAGAAAATAATTCTGCAAATTTTCTCTTAATTGTCTGATAAGGAAGTCAAAAATAGACACCGCAACGACGTTTCTCAGAAATAATAATTTTATTTATTTATTATACTTTTAATAGTTCTTCAGGTATAGGGAGTAAAATCGTAGAAAAAAACCTGAAAACTAATTGCAAAATTCTCCCAAAATATCCTTCGATTATTGAGATATTTAGTCAGCTGTGTATCATACGCACGTTTCAATTTCTGAAACTTGAAGGTGAGGTGTAATCCTCCAAATGGGAATAATCAATGCACAAAATCCCCCAGAAAAATAACCTTCAAAGTTTTGGCTACAACTGACCCAAATATAAGGGATTAACAACTGACGTTTCTCAGAATGACAACTGACGTTTCTCAGAATGACAACTGACGTTTCTCGGAATGAAAACTGACGTTTCTCAGAATGACAACTGACGTTCCTCGGAATGACAGCTGACGTTTCTCCGAATGACAACTAACATATCTCCTAACCTCAAATGTCTCCAATATTCAATTCTATAAGGATGCAGTCTACGTCCCCTCTTGTGAACCTTCTTAAGAGTGACAAGACGACGTTTGACCGTGGTAGTTTGTATACATCTAGATTTAAATAACGAACGGAATTTATTGCAAACACCTATATCATCGCCCTTTTGATATAAGCTCAGCAAATATTTTGTTTCTAGGTTGTTTCTCTCGACAATAATTGTGTTTACGATTGGTCGTAAATAAAGCTCCCAAAAACGTTTGATTCCAGATCGATGGATGCCACTTTAGATTCTTCAACTAGAACTTCGCGATAGAAACGATGAACTCGAATTTTTTTTCAAAAGATGTCTTTCTTCGCGAAGAGACGATCGCGCCAAGAGGACGTCACGCCTTAACCTAATTGCCCAAAAAGACCAAAACGGCAGCCTTTCTCGATTTTCAAACGTTATTAAATCCCGGAGAGTTCCCAGTCTGGAGATGAAAAAACCGGGAATAACTCGAATGAAATATTAAAACTCGAGTATTATTTTAATAATGACGAATTAAGGACGGCAGGTAAGCTCGGGCTCAAATCGGAATTCTAGAATTCCTGATTAAAAACCGAGTTAATAGCCGGGGAAGTGGCGCAAGGACGGAGAGGGGGAAGGGTTAAAAAGTTCGAAAGAAATTAAGGGATATTTCAGCGACTGCAAGCTTAAATCCTGGATATTTCATTTCTGTGACCCTTCAGGACGAATCTGGAGAATTTAAGAACTGTCGATGGACCTTCGGCTCCAGATTTAAGCTTTTCGTGTGGGATAAAATCAGGGTTAAATCTGCAATGAAAGGTCTTGCAGGACATGGACACGATAAATGTCGAACGGAAAAAGCTATCGAGCTAAAACTTTCTGGGTAGGTTGCGCATAATGATGCAGGGGCTGAGTCCATAAATGAGCCAAATCAGCCAAATGGTTTCGTTGTTATAGATATTTGAAATTTTGAGGTTATTTTCTCGGTATCTCGAAAACCGTTCGAGAAATCTTACTGAAACTTAGTATCGGGTTGGAGCATACTGACTCGCGAAATTTTGTTGCGTTTGTGAGGTCTCTTGATTGGAATGAAAATTTGTAGAGATTTTTTTCAAAAAAAAATTAGTTTTCGAAAATTATTCATCGGATTTCGACGGATTTCTGCACGAACCTAAAACGTTATATTTCACAAAAGTACATCAGATTTCAAATTTATTAGGATTCAACTTTTGAAGGTATTGGGAAAATTATGTCAAATTACAAATTTTGTGCATTTTTCCTGGGTATCGTTGTTTTTCCAGAAATTACTAGAAAAATACTAATTGAATCATAAAGACACTTGGTAGCTTGTTGGAAAATGCTAATGCACTAGTTTGTTCAAAATTTCTCGATAATCGTGTAATTAGAACAATTTAAAACAAATTTGAAATTTTTTTTTTCGAAAAATTTCCAGAAGGAATTCACGCAGGCCTTGAACTTTATATTTCATGACAGTAAACCAGTTTCAGTTCGATCTGATTCAAATGTTTGAAAATTTTGGGAGGAAAATTTCAATTTTCGTGGTTTTTAATTTGTATCGTTGTTATTTCCTGAATTACTCAAAAAATACTAATCCAATCATGATTGAACCTGGTTACTCACGTTTTTGAGCGAAATTTTGTATTGATCATGTTATCACAACAATGGAAAAAAATTTTTGCGAATTTTTTTTTGGAAAACATTGTTGATCTGACTTGAATTCTTGTGGATATTGAGAAAAAAATATGTCAAATTTCGTGATGTTTTCTAGGAAATTTCTTTTCGGAAAATATTCATTATATTTCGAACTAATTTTGAACAGACCTTGAACTCCATACTTCACAACAGTCTACCAAATTTCAGTTGAATCTGCTTCAACTTTACGAAGATATTGACAAAAAAAATATGTCACTTTTCGTGGTCTTTTTTCCGTCGGTGTCAGTAACTCAAAAATGATCAATAATTCTCGAAATACTAATTTGATCGAATTGAAACTTTGTGGTGAGTCGTCAAAGATTCACAAGAAGGTTTATACTGAATTTCGTGAAGATGGTATGATTGAAAAGTTGAATGCCAGAGCGCAACAATATTCGACTCCAAATTCGTCAAATAGCTATCTGAATCGAGCTCTCAAAAATAGTCACTCCTACAAACCTCAATGCTGAACCTTCCCAAAGAGATACCATCACTAAACAGCGACAAGAATAGAAGTATCACGAATTCCCTAACGCAATTCCACAACTCGTACTTTTACCTCTCGATTACGACGTTTTCCCTACATAATAATTGTATAAAGGAAAGAGATGTCTGCGTTAAATAATATATGTTTTACCGATAAGAACAGACTGTATAATTATATCGGAGATTTGTAAGATATACCTGTACGAGTTCCTGCTAATAGACTGGTTGAAATAGCGTATAACAGGTCAATATTATGAATAAAATAGGTGTACAAAGTTGCGTAATAGAAAGTCTAGATCACGAACGCTGTCTTATCAGCACGTTTCCTCATTTTTGCTTAGGCAAATGTGAAACGGTGCAGGCGTAAGAGAAACAGATAAGACAGCTCAAGTGTTGTAGAATATTCACAAGCCCGTGCTACACTTTGCTACACGACGCTGACTTGACATGCGCATCCGTTGAAAGTCTACTGAATTTAAACGACGCGCATGCTCCTGTCAAATTTCCAAGGGATTTGCTAGGAAGCTACGAACGTCTTCGGAAATGCATCAATACATTTGTGTCTTTTAGAATTCCTACTCCGGGTGTACAAGACAATTAAAAGATCAATGTAGAAAGTATAAACCATCACACAAAGTTGTCGAGTGTGTCTTCTAACTCAGAAACTAGAAATCTTTCCACGCCCTCTGATGTTGAAAAAAAGAACGACATAAATGGTGATCTCCTGTCGTTTTTGATGAATTTACCTTGTAACAAAAAAAAAACAGAGGTCAATCGTAAGGTTAGGTTAGAATATCCACTAACTCGTGCTACAAGTCGGTAAAATAAGTTCCGATATCGCTGATCTATAGGCATATAGGCTGCTTTAAATCTTCGAAGATTATTGCTAGAAATTTTAAGTTTTCGGAGATGTAGTACATTAAGTCCTTAATCTATTTCTGTCTTTTAGAATTTTACAGTCATTAAAATAATGGAAAGTTCGATGTAGAAAGTATAAGCTTGTCAAGTGTGCCCTCTAACTTAGAGAATAGAAAGCTTTGCACGCCCTATAACGTCGAGTAGAAGAACGTCGGCTAACGTCGCTTCTGATGAGGTTACGTTGTATCAACAATAACGGAGGTCTCCGTAAATGGTTTACTCTAAGAATACTTGTCAGTGAGACAAACTGACGGGTAATTGACCCCAAGAATCCAAAAAACTATACGAATGAAAAAACAAGCCGCCAAAGCAAACCACACATACACACACAACAACAGCCTTCTGTTCTTCTGGTCTCAACTAACCGAAGCCTGCGTTCTTCCAGATCTTCATGACGAAGTCGATGCATATGCATGCCAGGGAACTGACTGGCAGATCAGAGGTGAAACCACATCAGTGCCAGCAGTGTCTGAAGAGCTTCAGCAGCAACCACCAATTAGTTCAACACATAAGGGTCCATACGGGCGAGAAGCCATACAAATGTTCCTACTGTGACAGAAGGTTTAAGCAACTGAGTCATGTACAACAACACACAAGACTGCATACAGGTAAGTGTTGTTTTTCTGTGGTTTATTTCTTTTTCTTCCAACTTCACGTGAGATTTTGAATACTGCGAATAAAGTATTCGAATACTATAAATGTAGTATTCGAATACTAAAATTGAAATAGTCGACTACTGCAGATGCAGTATTCGAATACTCCATAGGGAATTTTCGACGACTCAGAAAGAATAATGTGATGCTACATACATACAAAATTGTTGGATGAAATCTAGAGGGAGATGTGTATAGGCTGAAGATTTGAGAAGGGAATGAGTATTTCTGAGTTACCCATGCTATTGGATAGTCACTAGAAGTCTTCGAATACTCCATATTATAGTTTATTTCAAATAGTCCTTTTAGACTCGAAGTCGGAACGTTATAGAGTTCAGAACTAGGACATATACAACTTTTTTCTAGAAAAATTCATCGGCTGCATTATGCAATGGTAGATCGATACAGTATTCACATATCCAATAGATGGTAGTATGAAAGAATTCAAATTATTAATGCTATTTCTCGAGGTATATTGAGAACATTCAGAATGCGGATAGCATTTGATATATATACCTATTTTTTAAATCCGATCATCAACTGTGCTGCATCTTTTCGAGTTATTTCGAAGTGACAAAGTATTCGAATACTCAATCGGATATCTCAAGAGGTATCTGTAACAAATAGTATGTGAACGAGTGAGTGAGCGACTTGAAATCTTCAGGATTGGTTGTGTGACCGAATGCTATGGTTGATTTCGTTAGAGGGCTGAATCGGTCAGTTTTGAGGTTAACCTGATTGGCATTTATGTGGGTGATTCCTCATTATATTAATAAACAACGACATTATCAGATTCAGACTTGGTAATTGCATAGAGATTATCAGCATGCCGAATTTCATCCGAATCTTATTGTTGAAAATTTTTTTTTTTTTTTTTAATTTCAGAAATTTTGTCGATTTTTTTTCTCGGAAACTATCCATCAAATTTTCATGAGATTTGGAACGAAGGTTGATGTCCATATTTATCGACAGAGTACAGAATTTCAGTTCGGTCGAATGATGATTTTCGGAAAAGACAAACTGTTGGACTCTCGTCACAACTTTTTCAAAAACTTTTATGGTGGACTTCTAACGAACCATTAACATTATTTCTTTGGAAATTTCTCCATTAATGCAGTAATTCGTGAATTACTAGCTTATTGTCATGTCCCCAACACTTCACGTCAACTGTATTCGCCCGAGAATCCGATATTGGAAAAACTTAATAAAACGTTTCGCCTTCGTCTTCCGATAGCAAACCAGCCAAAATTAAAAAAGAAGCTCAATTCGGCCTGTAATAATCCGAAATGACCGGCAATCGACCAAACGGTGATTGATCTCCGATATGAGACTCGATTCTGGACTAATCATCTGGTCTAGCGCTGGCCAGTCGAACTTAATTCCCCCTAAGTCGATGCGAAAAAGAAATATTCGTTTAGACCCTCTGCGTTTTTTCATTAGAACGATTAGGGTGTTTATTTGAAATCAATTTATTAAGGGATGCGTTTTCAAGACGAGTTTTTTGCGCGAGATTTTGATCGAGAGGGATGCGTTTGTTCTTTGATGGAGAATTTTAGAGGGTATTTTTTTTTTTATTCAGATTCGATGAATTTTCATTTCTTGTTTTAAGTTGGCGTTGTGAGGCCGCCTGTGTAAGTTACGATTCTGTTTAATATTGCAGTTATACAGGGTGATTCGAAACGAAAGGCAAGTCTTGAAACTGCAGATACATTAAGGTAAAGGGAAACTTGTCTTGAACAGATGTTGAAATTTTTTTTACAAAAATTTGGACATGGATTTAATTCCGATATTTTTTGTAGTAACATGAAAATAAACAAAGACCTTGGAGTTAATATTGAACAACAGTATTTCGAATTTCAATTGAATTTATTATCGGAGATATTTGTTAATTTGAAATTTGGGGATTATTACTCCAATATCTGTTGAAATACTGAAGCGATCAGATTGAAACTTCATTACTGTTTAAAGAACACGGATAAGCACACTTATGCAAAATTTCGCGAGGATGGTAGTGGTAAAATTCAAAATAAATATCTTAGGACTTTTTCAAGTTTTGCCCAAATTTTTTTTAAACTATCCATCAGATTCCAATAAAATTAGTCACAGACCTCGAATTCGAAATTCAACATTTGTGCTTAAAGTTTCAGTTTGATCCTATTTTCATTTCAGAGAAATTTAAAGGTTATGCCAAACTCGGTAGCTATTTATATAATTTTTAAATTATTTCGTCAATATCTCGGTAAAAAATTAGGCTATCAAAGTTTAATTCCATTTTAGTTGTAGAATACTGACGCATGATTTTATGCAAAATTTTTAAGTATCGTACAGATAAAAAATTTTGAAAAAATAATTTCTAGAAAATTATTCAGATTTAAAATAAATTCACTCTTCGAAAACCATTCAGCGGCTTTCAATGAAGTTTTGCACAAACCTTGAGGTACCTATTCAACAACATAATTTTAAATTTCAGTCTAATTGGATATTTATCTTCAGAGAAATTAGGAAAAAATATGTAGAACGTTCTCCTCGGTAACGATTTGTTTCCGAAAAAATTTTAAAAATTTTAAATATTGCTACGATCTTGATGAGACTTGGTACTAGATTGAAAGGGGGATCTCAACTCTGTGAACAATTTCGTGATGATCAAGTCATAGGAACACTTTGAAAAAAATGAAAATTTGTGTGTCAACGTAATCTTTGGGTGGATTTTACTCATTTACGAACTCGACCTCGTGACTAAGGTCCAAATCCACTTCACAAATATCGAGTTTCTGAGTTGTGAGGAGGTCCGTGAACACAATAACTTCCGAAAGAAACTACTTAAATACTCGATATTAATAGAGTAGGTTTGTGGCTAAATTACGAAGACTGAATTCCTGAATGGGTAAAATAAACCTTATGATTCCGCAGATACATCCATTCAAAATTTTATATTCCTAAAATTTTCGGAAATTCAAATCGGATTCCTCCCGACTCAACGTCAGTACTTCTTTAAAATTTTCTCAATCTTTTTGCCCTGATGTCCCGTTCAAACTGCGGCATCCGCCTTATTGTTCCAACGGCCAAAGAAGAGAACAGCTCGGTGGTCTATATCGCAGTAGGCATCGCTTCCACAAACAGGTGTCTGGATTTCGGCGTAACTGATATATCTACAGACGGCTTGATTGAGTGGATCGCAGAGCACGGTGGTAGCACATGGCACACTGGAGCCCCAGATTTAAATGGACAATTATGGGTTACGTCAGGATTTTTTTGGCCGTAACGACGACAGTTGGTGGGTTCAGTTCTGGGTCTCGGAATTGTGTCAAGCGGTGGTTGAAGAGGTTTGATGATTCGGCACTTGGGGCGTTGGATGAAATGCCGTTGAAGAAGGGAATTGATTAGTTTGAACGTGTTGACAGTTGCCGAGGCTGATGCGGGGTTTTATAATTCATAATTCAAGGTTTGATCGATTGTTGGGGAATTGGGTCGATACCTGCCATGAGGATGGCAATAAGAACCGAAGAAACGTCGTTAGGGTAGAAATGTTCGATAGTTATACGAGGTGATTATTGAAGTCATCTCACGAATAGTGATCAAAATTTGTTTACGTGATTTGGTCTTCTCAATATAAATCTGAAGTTTCAACTCAGCGATCTATCTTAGTTTCGAATTAATGGCTCACAAAGTTCTGGAACGGTTAATTTTCTGGTCACTTTTCTACTCACAACGATTCAAGGTGTTTCCTTTCAAATTTATTCAATGTTCGATTGAGAAACATCTAATTCCACCAACCATTTTCAAGTAAAAATTTTTTTTTTTAACATTTCTGCACGCCTGTAAAGAAGATACGAAGACCTTGCCAAAAAAAATACCACATGACCTACTTTTCCTATTCAAAAAATTTAGAGGGTTGATGGGGATGGCACAGGGTGCAACAGAAATCCTTCAAAAATACATATAAATTTGGTAAAAGTGAAACAAAAATTGACCTGTTTCGGGATTTTGTTGCCAAATATTTTTCTTCTGAGAAAATGAATTTGTTCTATAATTTTGACGCGCACTGTACAAACTGTATAAAATGAAAGCACTAGGGTTTGATGAATGGAACAGGGTTTGTCGACATCCTTTTTTTCGCTGAGTTTACATAACTGTCCTCTCTACGTAAGTAAACGTCTGTCATTCAGATCGTTTTCAGTGTCTCATTTTGTCAGTTCATCTCAGTGTGTTTTTCCTCTTTTCTAGAACGAGTAAATTCCTACCCAACGTGCATGAAACGTTCCGTAACTGGCCATGGTTGTACCAAGAAGGGCAGATACGTTCGTTTTCTATCAGACCAAATTGCGGATGAAACAAGAAGCATTATTGCTATACGCCAAGCGGGAATTTGTTCAGTTAAAACTAATATAACGTATGGATAATTTATTTCGCATTTCCTGGGACGATACTAGCTCGAAAATCAATTAAATCTGGTCATAAAATCGACATATAAATTAGTATATATAGGATGTATGCGGCATGGGGAATAATTGAATTAGAAATTATTTATTGGATTTTCCATAACTGGGATTGTTATCAGAATAAGCTGAGCTTAGGGTTTATTTTGGGGTGTTTAATTCTACAAGGGGTACAGAAAGGATATGGAGTGTTTGATAGTTAAGCTCAATAAGAGTTCAAGAGTTTCATGAAAATTCGGTCAGTTTTCGAGAAATTTTTTTTTACTCCTACTCCCAGTATTGAGCTCTTACGGTACACCGATCTTGCTGAAAAGCTTGGGGGATCAATCTCGAGTGACGCACGATTTTTCAACAAAATTTCACGGATTTCAATTCAGTACTTTCAAAGGAAAGCCCCGGAGAACGGACGGCGGACGAACGGTTTTTTTTTATCAGTTCATTTTCAAATCTACATACTTCAAAATGTAAATCACTTAAGTTTATTATGTGATTTTATCAAACAATAAACCAGAATCAAAATATTTCCTCACTCTTAAGGGATGTTTTCTCTCAACAACACCTGCGATGCATTCACAATCTAATTCTTTCATTTGTATATCATTTACTGGGACTTGAGAAAAATGACTTTCAATACATATGAAATAGAGTATAATTATTTTGACATTCCGAGGGATGATCAGCCTCAACAACCCCTCAAATCAATCCACAATTTCATTAGTATAACATATACTGAGACTTGGAAAACATGAAAAAATACGTTCAATACGTGAAAAATTAACAAAATATTTCTAATTCTAAGGGTTGATCTCACTCAAAAACCTCCCCAATTCATCCCCAATTTAATTATTCCGAATGGTAACACAAAACTCGTTACCCTACTAAAAACCCAAGAATTTTCCAACGCTCTTCATCGATACCATGACCACGGACGACACAAGGGGTAGTTTCCACCCCTGTCTCCCTTTTAGGAATTTCCATCACCGCGATATCGGTCAGATAATTTTTGACGTTTTCTCTCTGGCCGCCAAGCTCACTAATAGGATGTTCTGCAACCCTGCACTTCATCGAACGCGGATGCAACTGCAAACACCCCTACGATCACGGGGGTTGCATTTTGCAGGGTGCACACACACACATACAAGTTCAAACCTCGTCGGAACATGTCGCAAATGAGAAATCACGGCGGATGGGGTAGTCCGGCCGTCCGTTGTGTCCACTATCGGTATGCATAAGGGTGGTTTTGCACCGCTTCATCCCCTAGTTCGACGTGAACGAGGTAGTCGGGTGAGAGAGAGTCCATCGATTTACGGGATACTTGCTTATACTTCCGATGCTCAAAGTGTCCGATACGGGGTATAGGTTAATATTTAAGTTTTATCATCTTGCAAATTAAATTATATATATACATTGTGTTCATTTAAAATTCTACCACCCTTAATATCTCTACCACCATGGACAATCAGAAAAATTGAAAAAATATGTGAACTTTGGTTTGTACGGGGATATTTTATACCGGTGGTTGCAATCAACTTGTGTCAATCCTGTGAGGGTGACAGCAACCCGTAAAAACTTAAATGAGAAGGGGGGCATAGTGAAACCTTGTTAAAAAAAAAGTAGACTAGTAACGATAGCAAGAGCAATAAATAATGATCATTATTATAATAATAAAAAAGAATTATAACAATAATAAAATAATAATTATAATAATCAAAATAAATTCAGTTCACACATACATGAGTTGAAGAGAAAACCCATAAATCCGTTAGGTTGTGCATGGGGTAAGTCCTCCGTTCTGCTGTCTATAGTCTTCTGGATTTGCAAAACTACTATTAAAAATTACTATGAAAAAACTTGAATATGAAACATGGAAGAAACAAACATTGAAAAAAACAGATGGTATTCTTAGCTGAGAACAGTACTACTTCACTACTTTTAGTTGATAAAAATAATAATAATAACATTTAATAATAATAGTGTCCTTATTTGAATGCCTTTCTCATACTCATAACAGCAGGGAGAAGTCTAGCATTGAAGTTACTTCATTCAACCCTAAAAAAATATTAACTACTTAAAAAATTTCTATTGAGAACAAAACATAAAATTCATTCATGCTGCCTCATAATTAAAGTATTTTCAAGCTGGACTTCAATGAGTTCAAGAAGATCGTGACAAGCATATACTCATTGTACAATTTCACAGTGTTGAAAGTGTCATCTGTCATTTTAAGGAATTTGACTTCGATCACTAGTGCAGTTCGGCATCGATGCAATTTCATCAATTGACTTACTGAATACGAATTTGATCCGAAAATTTTATTCCAACTCGTCGGAACCACTGCTGCCTTATTGACAGCTGTAACAGTCTCTTCCATCGAACAAAAATCGTCTGCACAAGACCGTGTAATTCGAAATTGTGAAGCCATGAAGTGTGATGTATTTCCATACCTCAGAAAATTGGTAAAGGTGTTTACCATATCACACGTGCCTTTTAATTGCTATTCCCGGTACCTACACAATGAAAACTAATCATAAAATTCGACATGCGCTATGTGCGTAACTTTGTGACCATCTTCAGGGCTCACAGAGCGTGGTCTATTTTCTATTTGACCTCTACTTGAAGCAGATGTTCTGTTATGGTTTGATTATTTAGGGTTACGGAACCGATTGAACTGGCCATATGCATATGAGGCAAAAAATGATACCTTTACCATAAATCGTTGAGTTGGTCTAGTCGTTGGGGGCATAGAAGCATGTGTTCGCGAGATGGAATGACCTAGCGTCGTATCACTCTATGAAATTGCTCATTGATTGAAACAAATGATTATATGGTACGAGAAGGGGTTATAGCATGTGGATTGATGGAAAAAATAGAACAAAAACTTTAATGGTTCGAATGAATATCCAATTAAAGTCTTGCACCTGGTGCGTTAGCTCAAATAGAGCACAAGTTGGTATCTAAGGAGAGTAAACGTTCATTTACATTCAGTTATTGCAATTATCAGCTAATTTAACTGATTTTGGTTTATTATTTGATAAAATCAAATGATAAACCTTAGAGATCGACCAAAAAAAATCACCCCTCCTGAAAATTTCACAGTTTATATTTTGAAGTATGTAGATTTCAACGAACTAATAAAAAAGAATCCGTCCGTCCGCCAACCGTTGTCTGGGGCTTTCGTCTGAAAGTACTGAACCGAAATCCGTGAAACTTGGTAGAAAAATCGTGTGTCGCTCGAGATTGATCCTCCAAGATTTTCAGCAAGATCGGTGTACCCTGAGGGCTCAAAAGTGGGGGTAAGAGGTAAAAAAAATTATTTCTCGAAAACTTATCGCGGAATTTCCATGAAACTCTCAACGTTGATTACTGTTGCATAACTCAACCCAAAAATGTTCACACGGATGATTTCCGACCAGTGGTCCCTGAGTTATGAAGAGAAACGCTGCAAATTGTGTTGCGAAAAAATAATGAGTTATGAATAATGTATAAGTTTTATTTAAGATATCAATGGTATTGGGTTATGTAACTGAGAAAGTAATAAGCCCTTGTGTGAAATTTGCAGCGTTTTTCATCAATATATTCATCTAAACTCCAAATCACTCCACATATTTCAATTTTTTCTGTTTTGGGTCCAACTCATCTTATGGACATCCTTTGGGATACTATTTGGAATATTTATTTTTGGTATTTTCAAAATCAACTCAACAAATATCGAGATTCCTTATAATCCGCGAAATTTTCCACTCAAATCGCGAGTTTCCCAAAATCGACCAAATACCGACATACCTTTCAGACCACCCTGTACAATCCTCAAAATACCGGCCAACTAGGAAGCTCCCTATCTCCAAGAAACGTCAATGTCTGCATACCAAACAAATATCCACCCTTCCTTATCTTCCTCAAACACATTCATTACCTAAATCAAGTCTGCCGTCGGCCAGAGCGAAAAAAAAACAAAAGAAAGGCCCGGAGAACAAATGCACAGCGTTTATTCATTCTGCCGGATGGACATATGGCGTATACGAAGAAGAGAACAATTACTTTTTCTACTTGAAGTACACCTTTATAATGGACTGTAACGATTATTCCTGCTGTATAAACCCACCCACTATACTGGCCTGGTTTAACCCTTGTACGCACATTGTTTCAAAATTTTCGATACACACCTGCCCTTTGGTTCAGTCATGCTTGTAATTCTTATGTCTTGTATCGCTTATCTTATCGTGACAGAGGGGGAGTTGCCCTATAGGAAGACGATAATATAATTTCGATTTTGCGATAGGGATGAGAAATGATGCTTTCTCCACATAAGGTTTTTTCCTTGCTTTGGTACAAGGTGAAACGAATTTTGGTATGACTGGTATACTCAGTGACGTCAAAAGTGTTACACCCTGGAAGAATAACCTCGTGAGCATATTTTTCTGTTGATGCGGTAGTTTTACAACTTCGTGAATTAAATACGCCAGAGTGTGTTCAGTTAGGTGCAAATTGAGCAGTCTCTTCCTCATCAAATCACAAACAGTTTCAATAGGATTTAAATTCGGTGAAAGAGGTGGCCGAGGCACAACGTGAACGTCAGCTTGTAGAAGTAAGTCCATAGTTCGACGAGCAATATGGAGACGTATGTTGTGTTGCTGAAGAAGCACGTCTGGAAGGCCATATAGATATAGCAGTAGAGTGGTCAGTAGTTCATCGTCAACCTGATGTACAGCTGCCATACTGCCTCAAATAAACAGGAGTGGACATCGGCTACCATAAGTCATAGTTCATAGTTCCTTAATACAAAACTCCAACAGTCCTGCTACATGAATACGACATCATGCCGTTGTCTCCCAATGCCGCCGTGATCTGCACCAGTTCAAACGTTGACGACAGTGGTCCGCAGTTGAAGACAGCACTAATCGTGGATGGTATGAGAAGTGAAAAAAGCGATATAACGTACGTATAGTATCAGATCTACTTCCTTTGCCGAACCATGTATCAGTGATTTGAGGCATAGTAGCAAAACGATCTCGGAGAGCCAGTCTACTGAAGCGTCTCTCTTAAAGTTCTCTGGTATTCCTCGGTCGACCACTTGGTCTTCTTCGTGATCTTCTATCTTCAGTTGTTCATATACGACGCACACGCAATGCTGTCATCACTGTACAAACCAACATCTAGATTGCGAATGTCTCTGGAAATTTTTAGGTTTTAAATTTTTTTTTCAAAATGACGATACGAGGCAGTTTTCTGAGAACTTAAATAATCAATTCTTATTGAAAATCGAAAAATAAGAGTCAATCTTGAACCTTTCCTTTCGAGATAATAACGCATGAATTGATTTCAACAGGACAACCTCTATACCCAACGTGAACACAAATGTTTCTTTTTACTTGAGTGCGAGTCTAACTTCATCCCTTATCAAACCACCCCCGTAACATACTAACCTACTTATACGAAATGACATTCTTAAATATTAATTAAAAACGTTCTAATCCTCCTCTGATAACCCTTTAGAGATTCTTGCACTCTTAAAGATGAAAATAGGGTTGCCCCAACCCCAAACGAGAAAAATTCTTTCTCAACCCCAGTCATCAGCGAGACTACATTATAAAAATCTGATAGGAAAAAAAGGGGTGCAAGACAAAGTGACAATTTTTTAACGATACCGAAGGTGTTGAATACATTAAAAAGGTAATTTCGTCTTTATTAATATTCCTAAAGTGTAACTCGGTCATTACAGACTATGAAGACGAATGCAAAAGGGTGTAAAAATGCTACTCTGTGTGCGCTTGAAGTGCTTGTCTATATTTTAAAATTAACGCGGAAGCGTCTTGTTAACATGGAAGGGAATTTTTATCACTGATTAGGTGTCCGAAAGGGTTTACGATGATAAAGACTATAATTAAGAGGTTAGAACAAATCTTGTCATTACGATGGAGTTTTTGGTAGTATCTGAGTATAGATATGATCTTGAGAATGATTGGATGGTTGGAATTGTGAAGGAATCTTCTTATTCGACCGATGTTTTGACATATTTAATATCTGTCTGTCTGACTGATGCAAAATTTCGTGAGTATCATATCACCACGAAAAATACTAGATTTTTTTTGTAAAATCCAATTCTCACTAGATTCCGTTAAAATTTTGAATGAATCTTACACTATGAAATTCGAATAACATAAAAGATCCTGACATCAAGTCAGTACTGTTTTCGATAATTTATGAATATGATACACTTAACAGACCCACAAATCCTCTTGTAATTTATTACAGACAATCTGAAACCATCGATGCGTCAATTTATTATCAAGTTAAGTCCATAATTGAACCAAAAAGGTAGGAAGTTAATAAAAAACTTTCTCCAACCATTTCCTAACGTCCTATCTATTTTTTTATTGTTTATCCGTTGAAACTTTCACTTTACACTAAACATATGCTCAAGCACGAGTCCGTGACATTGAAAATTCACCTTTCGGCACGTGCCTTTTAAGGTATTCTTCTTCTTCAGCTTACGGCCTGGCAAGTTTCAACATTCGGACCCTCCGCTACATACTGGCTTGCTGTTTTGCATATAACATGACAATCAATGGGGAAGAAATTTATATATTTCCTTCAGGAAACATAAAAGGGTTGTGGGTATCTCTCCGACCCTTTCTTACAAGACATAAATTGTTTTTATTTGTTTTTGTGATGCAGTCATTTGTTTTGAGCGGTTGAAAGGATATATCAGTTTGTTAATGAGGTGTTTTAATTCGAAGATAAAGAATTAGACCGCGTGTTTGTCGGTGAGGGTGGTGGTTTTTCGTTTGGAACGATTTAACGAGGATATAATTTGCGTATCTTGGATGAGCTTGAAAAAATGCAAATTTCTCTTCATGGTTGATCGTTTTGGTTGGGAATCGTAGAGTTAACCGAAATTTGTTACAATTTTTTTTACGTTCAATGAGGTAACTCTGTCGGCTCTACTGTGAACTGAAGAAATATCAATCCATAAAGGTTATCATTTTTGTGTCATATAAATATTCGCAGATATTTTCATGAATTCCTAAAAAAAACCGAATTATTCGACGCCCTTCTCAGACCATCAAAAAAATTATTTTTTCCGTACTTCTTCGATATTTTTTCCTGCCCCATTTCCGCTTTATTCTCAAATTTCTCATATCGAATGCAACTATTTTCATTTTTTGCCCACACTCAAATCCAAACATCAAATCATTCCACACGCTCCGATAAAATAAACCCATATAGTCTCAAATGGAATTCGTGCCCCTACCAATGACAGCCACTCAATCTGACAGCCGAATATTTATCCCGCGGCGCTGTCAATATCGAAATATACATTTTTTCGAAAGATTTTCGATGTTACCACATCACAATTATAGCGGGCCACGCCATTGGCTCAACCGGGGACAATATCAATAAAATCAGTATCAGCCGAAGTATAGCGGATAGACTGCTATGTGTATGCGTATGGATGTGTAGGTTTCAAAGGGGTGAGAGGGGTTGGAAAACGAGGGGTGGGGGTATGTGTTCGAATTTTCACCAGAAATCACGTGTGGGAAATTCGAGTTGGGATAGGTTAGGTACCCTGTGGAGAGCTTGGCGCTACATTTGGAGAGATTGAATGTTGAAAATCGAGACTTCAGATGGGAAACTTTCGAATTGTTATCTTCATTTGAACCTGAAAAGGCTTACAAGCAAGGAAGTGATTGAGCTATCAAAATTTGAAGGGTGCCTGACAACTCACTAGTTGATTTACTAAAGGTATAAGCTTCTGCCACTTTCCAATGAGATCTAATTTGACCTTTTGAGTATAGATTAAAGCTCAGCTTGGGAGGATTCTGCATCATTTTGTAAGTATTTTTCCCCCAATATCTGAATCAGAACTATCAAAAATTGAATATAATTATTTTTTATAGAAATCACTCCTGCGGATTTCAGGATTAACAAATTTGACAAATTGTTTGATCCTACAATCCTCAAGGGAGTTTTCCATAAAAATATTTTTAATTTCTAATAGTTTTGTTTCAATATTGGTGAAAACCTAAACAAACCTGCAAAATGCTCCTTAATGTATATATAAGAAGAATATTCATGCTATTCTAATGGGTCATATTTTGCAACATAATATCTCCACTAGAAGCTTTGTACAACATCCAAAAAGTTCTAGTGGCAGAAAATACCGCACGAAAAAAAAGTTTTGCCGGAAAATTATTTCCTACTTCTGACGGCCAACCTCTAATACAATAACTTCCAGATGATACAACTCGAAGACTCGTTACAGTATTTGATTTGAAGACCTTTATTGGTAAAGTCGTATTTTAGAATCGGTAGAATCTACGCCAGGTTGTTTTAGATATAAGATTTTAATGTTCACAATATTTCCATAAATACACAGCCTATCGAGTTTAAGTAAATAATCTGGTTGTTAAAGTATGGCTTCGAATTTCCTACAAAATTTTATTGAAATCTAGCGAATATTTTCTGAGATGTGAAATTATTATAAAAAGGCTTATTTTATATATCTGGTAATAAATAGTCACGAATTTTCGGCGTAAGTCTATAGATAATCTGCTCACTGTAACTACCTACAAAGTTTCACTTCGATCAGATGTTTTTCCAGTTATTGGGAAAACAATAATTTTGATGAACTAACTCTGGAACCTTCAACTTACCCCTTAGGTCTTTCCTTTGAGAAATTGCAGTGTTTGCATCATGAGGAATGGAAGTTGAAACTAATAATTAAATACTATTTGCGAGTTACCACATCAGACCATGAAAAAGAGAAATATTTTCCCTCAGAATATTTTGCTTGACATACTCATAATTGTTTCATCGATGTTAATTTTTTTTAATAGAGTACGCATGCTCACTACTATACATTGTCTAGTTGAATTTCAATTTCAACAAACAATGTTCAATGTTCCACTCTGTACACATTTTATGTATGTGCATTTTGTGCATTTTTCATATTGTGACTTGAATCCTTGCATGGTAATCGAAGACAGTATCACCAACTCTAAAAGAATTAGTGCATAATTTTATAGTACCGTCAGAATAATTACAGTTTAATTTTTCATACTTTCATAGAAGGTTTTCCCACGATTACAGTGAAGTGATGTTATTTTAGTCTTCCTCACACTTGTTTCATTTAATCTCATTTCTGTTTGTTAATACATTATCAAAACTTCGCTTGAGTTACAAAAAAATGTTTTATTTATACATTTCAGCATGAGGAGGTCCTATCCAATTCTACAATCTCTATGAATTATTTATTTTCAGTTCATTTCCAGCAACGAAAATAAAATAATCCCAACGATAAACTAACAAAACAAATCAATACTAACTGCAAAAGCAAATTTAAACAATTCCACCCCCCAAACCCACCCCTAAATTCACAAAGAATCCATTCGATCCTAAAATTCGACAACAATTTCATTTGAAGTATTACATGCAAATTCATGGGATGCACTTGCAAATATCAGCAACAACCCACTGCCGGTCCCACCCCTCGGACGCATAGGGAGGTTGGGATAAAATCGATAACATTCCGATGCCTACTTTTAAATAAAATTTTACAAACATGGCGTACACGCGCCACCGTCGATTGCAAATGTGCAAGAGGGTGCGTTTAGAGGGGTATAAATGCATGAGACGTAAGGGGGTTGGTATATATTCGCAAGGGTGGAGCCTGAGCCTATGTACTGGACTCTGAACGATGCATTGTGCATTTCAGGGGCTGCAGTGTAGAGCGAAACAGATAGAAATCCTGAAATCCACCCCACATGCGAAATTTCAACATGGTTTTGTCAACACGGGGATGAACCACCCTTGTGCAATGAATATTGGAGAGGCATTTGAATTTATTGAAAGGATAGTAAATAATTTTGCCAATAACTATCCTGTGATGAAGTTTACGCCGCTGATTAGTTTTGGACCCAAAAATTTGTTCGGGAGTAAATTAAATAATCAAATTGGGGGGTGTATATTTTAGGCATGATTAAAAACGTGAAATCCACTGAGTTGTGAGTGGTTTAAGGGTTGATACATGTTTGAATAACGAAAAATTGTCAAATTTTTTTTTATCTACTGATATAACTTGCTATAACTATTCACTTGAGTATTCAATTTCGTTCTGGAGTAAATTCAACAATTAAAACTTAAAACGAAGGGCGAAAACTTCGACTGGGTTGAGAATTCGGAATTCACTGATTAGATATAGATTTCAAAGGTAGATACGAATTTGGTGATCACAAAAAGTATCTCCCCTTTTTTATATCTACTGCTATAACTTGCAAAATGCTGACTTCAGCATTTAAATTTTTCGAAAATAAATTCCATAGATAATTCCAATGCACTTCGAATGAAAATTGTTGTAATTAAAGGGGCATTGAACAATTCCACAAATACATTATTTTTCATATCCATTGGGATAACTCGCAAACTAATAAGAATATTTCAGTTTTAATCGCAGATATATTCATTCGAAATGTTATTTTCCCAATATTTCTAAACATGAAGATTCTATAGAATTGGACTAGAAATAACGTCGCGAAGGTTTATGCATGTTTTGGATTCTGACAAGTGCGTTGAAACTATTATTTCCTGGTCAGCATTTTTCTCTATTTTTTTGAACTCGGATTCTATTGGGTTCAAAGCAAACACAAGCAATATTTGTATGTCGACAAAAAAACCAATAATTCCATCGTGCCACACAGCGACACAAAAGAGTAAGACCTTAAGAATGAAACAAACAACCCTTGGAACAATGAGGGTATCAAATAAAAACCAGATCAAACTTTTCGAAACCCCTAATCGCTAAAGAATGTGACCAATTTCAACCCTTTGTCGAAGTTACCAGTCGAATTGAGGGGTTGGCCTGAAATTAAAAAAGAAAACTTGGTTATTAGCTCGAATCGACTGAGAACTTTTTACAGGTTTTTAATTTGAATAGAAAGGATTAAAAGAGGCAGAAACTTATTTCTCTCGATAGGATTTTAAGGGTAGAGTTCGATGAATAATTTGTTTCGTTCGTAGCTAGAGACAATCTAGCCTCAGAAGGGTCATCAGGACATTATCTGTCTTTTATGACGAGGCTTTAGGGGTAGAAGCGGTAATCAAGAGATTTGAAATCTCTGAAGCCAGATCCTCAATGTATTGTGAGTAATTCGCGGCTTTTAAAGGAAGCGGGAATAGTATCATTTTTCGTTTTTAAAGGAAGCGGGGATAGAATAATTCTTGGTTTTATTGCTCGAGAATCTGCTTCGTTATTCATTCTATTCAACTGACTTCGAAAAAAGCGCCGTTAAGTCCGGGAAAACGCAAAATTTCACAATTAATTATTCGACCCTGATTTGACAGCATCTCCGTTATTTTTGACATTATCATAATGGTGTGACACTTCATTTCACACAACTCTGAGGTGCTTAATTGATTGCGATGGAAACCCAAGACGATACTGTCAATACTTCAGAATCTGAATGTGCGTATATAGGTGGAGTTTTGAAGTTGTGGATTCATTTTAACCATATATTCCTTTCATCAAATATAACTCAATGATGACTGTAGAATACGAGTGATAGCCATAGAGAACTTCACACCAAATTTCATTCCATTCGGAGAAACCATGTCAAAGATACAAAATTAATGTACAACTTAAAGACACACCCTGTATATTAATCAAGCATTTTACTAGATATCATAGTGGTGTGACGACTCATTTCGAACAACCCAAAGATGATAAATTGATATAGATAGTACTCATAAGCACGCATCAAGAATTTCTAGAAAAACTAACTGTAATTTTTTTCAGGTGAACGTCCCTACAAATGTCACCTTCCCGACTGCGGCAGAGCCTTTATACAACTCAGCAACCTCCAACAACACCTAAGAAACCACGACGCACAGGTCGAAAGGGCGAAAAACAGACCTTTTCACTGCAACATCTGCGGAAAAGGTTTCGCCACTGAGTCCAGCCTTAGAACCCACACCTCGAAAGTAAGCCATGTATGTACACTTGGTTTTTTATTATTTCTTTAATTCCTTATTTATTGTTCTGGTTTGGTTTGAACTGAGATGTATCTCTTGTTTGAGTTATATTTCAGTGAAAGTTAGTTTAATATTGTTTGGTTACTTTGATTTAAACATGATTTATTCTAGTTGGTTTTTATGAGTTTTTATTGTTTCTGAGTATTGGTTACATTTTTCTCAGTTGTTTTTACACGTATATCAATTTGGAATGGAAGATTTCAATTGAATTTATTTTTAATTTTCCACCAAGGTTCTTCAGCGGAAATCGAACAAACCTATTGAAATTATAGTAGTTGAGGAAGTTTTGCCAACTTATTTCGTGAATACACAAGTCCTCATTTTTCGCGGGAGAACGATAATTATTCTAGCGGCAGAACAAAAATAAAACATTTCAATTTTGATTAGAATAAATGGAAATGAAATTGTGGTTCTTTTAGTCCCGAACTTTTCGACGATAAATCCTGGGGAAAACTCCGAGTTTTCAAGACCTTGTTGGTGTGGGAAAGCGCACCTGCCTTTTTCATTTCCTGACAGATTCACCTCAATAAAAAGTTGTAGATTAAAAATTCTTCGTCTAGAAATAAAACCTTACGGTTTCACTGGCGCGAGTTTTACTCAAGGGTTGAAATTTGAGAAGACTCGTTTTATGACAGGGGTTAAAGAAAGGACAATGTATGAGGAATGAAACTATTCATATAGTGTTTCATTTTGGAAAGGTAACCACCCTTGAAATCTCAACCTCATACAAAATCAGAAAAAAATACAAAATGTAGAAAAGCACTGACGTGAGGCCAGTAGCTTTTACGAGCATGTAGAAATTCTAACTAACAGATCAACACGAAATTTTGCACCTAGTTACAGGTTGGTAATCTCAGCATGATTACAAAGTTTCAATCTGATTGTATTCGCACTTCTTGAGATATTGCGGAAATAACGTTAAAATTCCAAATAACAACGAAATTTGGCACAATTTTTTTTCTTATATCTTCGAAAGTTGATATCGGATCGAATTTAAATTTAGAACATTGTTGTTAAATACAGACTTCAAGGTGTGTACCAAATTCCATTGGAATCTAATCAATATATTCAGAGAAAAAAAATTTTCATCAAAAATTTTCGAATAAAATTTTTTTTCAGATTTTCTAACACTTGGATTCACACGAAATTTTGCTCTAAGTTGCGCATTGGTATTCTAAAACTGTCCATGAAGTTTCAATTTTTTCGAGTCAATAATAATTATAATAATAATAACAATGATAATAACACCAAAATAATGCCAAATTTTCCCAAAATAAGTTCTAACCGATCATTATCACTTTGTAGATTATTTCATAATATTATAATATAAGGGAATAAGAACGTATTGATGTTGTACAAATGTCTGTGATGTTCGATCTTCGAGCTGCCGAAAATGGGCTCACCATTAGGTTGGGCTTACCAATTAATCAATTAAAATCAGAAAGAATTATTGAAATTGTCATTCCTTTTTGCGCGCATGTTCTTGGGAAAAGCGTGCTATCGTTTTGTCAAATGTCTGTAATTTCAGAAATTTTGCCAAAAATGGTCTCAAACGACTAGGTTGGACTCACGGTGTCAAAATCGATTCCGTCCAGCTGGCCTTCCGTACGACGTACAGGCGTACAGAGGAAACTGTCGTTTTGAAAATTTTTGGATTGGTTGCATCTCAAAATGCGGAGGTTAAATTCATTAAGGGGCAAAATCGGACGAATAATTTCGGAGTAATAGCAATTTGAAGTTTTAAGGTTATTTCCGTCATATTTCGAGAACTACTAAAGTAATTGTAGTTAGTTGGCAGTTGTTGAAACATAAGGACTCGAAACTTCTTGAAAGATTTCGTTGAGATCGTGCTGGCAATAAATTTTGAATTTTGGTCTCACCTTGAGCTTCATATTTCACAGCAGTGTACCAAATTTCAGTTCCATACGATCGTAATTTTTGAAGATATTATGAAAAAAATTTCAAACTTCCTAGTTTTTTCTCGATATCGTTTTTTCCAGAATAACTCAAAAAATACTATTTCAATCATGATGAAAAATAGTTGGCTTGAAAATGCTGATCGTTAACTTTGCGCAAAATTTCGTTATGATCATGTCATTAAAACAATTTGAAAACAAATTTCAATTTTTGTCGTCAAATATTCAATATTATGTGATCTTCTGATCATATTCCACTCATGATATTCTGTCTGAACTGTAATTTTCCGATAAAGTACTGGATTTCAATTCGATCTGATCTGTATTTTTGGAAATATTGAGAAAACCAATTCTCGATATTTGTAGAGTAGGTTTGGGGGTCCATTACGAATGTCCAATTCGTGAATGGGTAAAATCCGCCCAGATAAACCCTTCAAAATTTCATTTTCCCAATATTTCCAAAAAAACGTATAAGATTGAATTGAATTCCAGTACTTTATCGAAAAAATCCTAGAAAAGCACTGAAGTGAAGTCAGCAGCTTTTGCGAGCATGTTCAAAGGATATCACAAATAGTACACATGCTCGCAAAAGCTGCTGACTTCACGTCAGTGCTTTTTTTTTCAAGGAAAGAACAAAATAGATGTTCGTTAGAATTCACGTTATCGACCATGCAACCGAACTATATTCCTCTACCCAAGCCACCCTGTATGACAGGAAGATATATCTAGTAGGACCAAAACCCCGTAAAGTTGCGTATATAAGAATCATAAATACACTAAGCCGCCTAACGAAACACGAAAATTTACGACTGAATTCGTACGTGCGGGCAAAAAGATTGCATGAAAAGGGACAGTACGTTACAGCAAATTGATTAGTTAGAAAACTTTTTGAAAAGGTAGATGTTGAAAGAGAACATCGATTCAGAAGTTGTTATTTGCTTCCAGCACGAAAGTGGAGTATGGAAATATATTACTTTTTAAGCGTTATTTCTCTGTGCAGGGAGGCCAACCACTCGGTTCAATTACTATACAGGGGCTGCACAATATTTAGGCGCTTGTATGCAGGGAAGATTGTATCTAGCTTTCTTCAGTAAAGGAGAATTTGATCGAGTCGTGGTTCTCTATAAGAAACCATCTATGAGTCTTATAATCATTCCTTCAGTGGTGGATCGACGATTTCCTGGTCCCCCCTCTACTTTTTCAATTTGTTTCAAAACAATTTTTCAATCAAATTCGCTTTTTTCATAACAAACAAAATTTATTGATCAAATTTATTGACACCATCAAAGATAACAGATGAATTGAAATCTACACAAATGTGAATAACTTAATAGGAGTATTTTAGTTAAACAAAACAAATCGTTAATCCTTTCTACAAAAACCCATAAAAATTATAATTCCGAGAATCAAATCAAGAAAACATTTTTTTCTTATTTTCATGTCTGCGAATTCTTTTATTGCAGCATTATAATCCAGACTCTTCGCTATACCACTCTTAACGGCCGATTGTAAACACAATAAATTCCGAAAGAAACAACTATTCGTGCATTGGTGAAATCCACCCAATGATTCCGCAGTTATATCCATTCGACATTTAATTTTTCTTATATTTCTGATAAAATGAATTCGATAGAAAATCGAAATATAGTAGGTACTTGGTAGAAAAATGAAGGTTAAGGCAAAATTTTGTCAGTAGTTATTAAATAGAATCTTTCCTATGGTAAAACTGCTTTTATCTTCGAACTATGTTAATGGAATAAACGGAACACCCCACACAGACTGAATGGTGAATTCAAATTTGATACTCTTAATATTTTTCATCCATAAATGTATAGACAAAATTTGAAAATTAATCATGAGTTCAAGAAAATCCATCAGTTGGGGAACAGCACTTTATTTTTTGTACCAAATGTCTGCAATTTCGAATACTGAGCAGAAAATGGTCTCAAACGAATAGATTTGACTCAGTGAAGAAAAATCCGATGTCAAATTCTATAGGTACTGTCCGTTGCCATAATAACTTTTGAATCGAACAAGCTAGCGACTCAAACCTGTCAGGGTGGGTTGCACATCGATATGTAGCAGTAGGGTTCGTTGACGGGCTTAATCAGCCCCAAAGTTTTTGAGTTATATTCATTTGAATCAATGAGGTTATTTTCTCAATATCCCAAGAAGTACTAATGCTATCGGATCGAAGCTTCGTGAATAGTCGTCGAATATCGACGTGCAACTTAATACAGAGTTTCGTGAGTATGACTTTGTCCGAGAATTGAAAAAAATTGAAAAGATTTTCTGGGTAGAAAAATCATCAGATTTTTAGGGAATTTGATACAGATCTTGAACTAGACCTCAAACGACAGTATATCAGACGTCAGCTCGATCTGATATTAATTTTCGGAAACATTGAAAAAATATATAGAATTTCGTTGTCCCTTTAAATAGCTCAAGAATAACCCTTTTTCAACGAATTTGAACGCGTCAAAGCTCTTGACTCAACGTCAGTGCTTTTCCGAATTTTTCCACTATCATCCCCAACAGAAATCTACTTTTGTCGAAGAAAAATGCAAATAGCTGCATCAGGTGCGGCTAATCTAAAAATCTGCGAAAGTTTAATCCGCAATTATTTCTTGAATCTTCTCGCTGGAGGGTTGCAACCCTTCCACAGTAATAAAAGGGATTACCGGGCATCTTACCCCATCTCGACTTATCGAAGAATGCGTCGATGAGATGCCTGGATTAGATTCTTTGGTTTCCTCGACGGTTTTTTATGACCCAGTGAAACGATTTAGATGAATGATGTGAAAATTCGGACTCAGGTGGTGAAGGATTTAGCCGCTATGTCTTCAAGTGTATCTGTGGCTATAGAGGACGAATTTTTTTCCTATTGGCTCTATTATTAAAAGCTTCCCATCTTTGAATTAAGATAAAACCAGGTTTGTGCGAGATATCATCGAGCATTTTCCTTCGTTAACAAGGTCCATCGTTGTGTTGGAATATACTCAGTTATATCAGAAGCTTCGAGTCCATAAGGAATTGCTGGTCTCGAATGACTAGGTTGGACTGATGAATTCGGTGTCAAAATCGATTCTGTCCGGCCGGCCATCCCTATGCACGATTACAAGCGTACAGAAAATCCTACGGACCATTTCAGAATGTGACGGATAAGTTCGTTAATCTAGAACTTGGTTAAAAGATGATTGGCTGTGAATTTGATAAAGTGTTCTGAAACACCTGATTGCACTGACGCTTGTCAGTGCTTTTCCACAATTTTTCTGAATTTTTCGTATTCTGTATATTCCGATATCTTTCTCGAATCTTTAGAATCCTGGAGCCCCCATTCTTGTATGCATCAAAGGCTGATTTTTCAAGGGGATACGTTCGGAAGCAGGTGGGAGGGGGTTAGAAGCAACCCCCACAATTCACAAAGAAATGGGGAATGCCTGGTTGGCATGCAACGTTTTTTAATGTATTTTATACACGCATATACCTTTTTCCTTAATTGTATACGGTGGTCTCGTTATTCGGGCTTCTGTATTGCTATTTATTTTCCACGAGGAAATTGAAAAGTTTTTCCTAGGGTTTTCCGATCGAATCGGAAGATATCTTGAGGTTTCCACAGTCGTTTCTTCGAGGAAACATGCTCGAGGATGTATGTCAGAGTATGATGGCTTCAGGTTGGCATTATTGGAATATGATTCAATCGAAAACTGAAATGTTGTAGATCCGTTCAATAGATATGAGTATTCGAATGAATTTTCTTACCATTTAATCAGATATTGATGAGCTTATAGTTATTTGACAGATGTCATGGTATGACAATCGACAATTGTCCAAACTAAGATGTCATAAGGTTAAAAAAAGTGGCGAGAATTTTTTGCATCATTTTTTTAAGAAAATCTTTCCTCTGGATTTGAGTAACTTTGCATCCGCAAACGGAATTTTAATAGGCTTCGTGCGATGTTCGTGTTGCATACGGATCCACGCAGATGGCAATAGCTCTTTAGTCATAGAATAAAGTGAACCCGTTCGAAAACTATTTTGTAGATTTTGTAGAACCCAAAAACTGGGTGGGAAGCACGAAAACACGCTTGCGTTAGGTATCTAGTTTTTGTGTCATCTTGAAAAACTGGAGGTTCAGATTGAAAAAATTCAATTTTTGTGACTTTTTACTTATATTTTCCATCAAAATGTGATGATTGGTTATTTTTATACCTTTATGGCAACTTATCTTTCTGGCCATCCTAAAGGATGTGTTCGTGAAGTTGCAATCTCATTTCAGTTGCACATGTTTGACGAGTACAAGGTCCTGTAGAAATTTCAAATGTTTCAAACTTGAAGGCGCACGCAGGAGATTTCCATATAGGCTGGGCTGGGCAGTATTTCAATTACTTGTAATTGAAATACGTATTTGAAATACAAAAACGTATTTTGTATTTGTATTTCAATTACTTCTTGAAAATGTATTTTGTAATTGGTATTTCAAATACCTGACGCTGAAGTATTTTGTATTTTGTATTTCGATACTTTTGTCTTCGAAATACTTTCGAACAAATACATCTAGCGCTGAGCGCTCTACAGAAAATAATCCCTGAATCCCCCTTCAGATGGCGCGACGTTCATCTGCTTCATCTAGTTCTTTTGCTAGCAATCATATTTTCGGCAAATGGAAAGGAAGAAAAGGTCCTGCGCAATGGTCATTTCATCATGGAGTTAGAGTTAGTCAACTTCTAAAAACGATAAGAGCAAAGAGCTTACCATCCTTGAACATTATCCTAACATGAAAAATCTAGAGAAGCACTGACGTGCTTCCACGTGAAGTCAGCAGCTTTTACGCGCTTGTTGACGTTGCGAATTGGTGACTTGGAAATTTCAATAGAATAGCAAAATAAAAAATTTTCCAATTTTTTCATATTCCAACCAAATTTCATTTAGACCAGATGAATAGTTTTCGAGTTATTGAAAAATAAAAATTTCAAATGGCTGTAGCACAAAAACCATTCGGCAGATTTGGCCCATTAACGAACCCAACCGAGATATACAGGATCGTAACCTAACCTGAAAATTTCAAGACTCTAGGTCCTTCCTTTCGAAAGTTACAGCGCACACGGCTGGATGGACAGAATCAATTTTGACCACGGATTCTTCATCAGTGAGTCCAATCTAGTCGTTTGAGACCAATTTCGGCTAAAAACAAGCACGTAAAAATGTGTTCATACAATATAACACAGTTTTCTGCCCATCAGGACCTGTAGAAAGATTGTTTTCTTTAGCAGGTTTTATTAATTCCCCAACAAGAGGATGTTGGTCTGATACGACGTTCAAAAATCTTGTGTTTCTGAAAGAAAATTCTTTATTTAGCGATAAAATAGCTGAGATGAATTAGTCGTACTCTTTTCACATTTTACGTAACACCTGAATGTATTTTGTAATTTGTATTTCAAATACAAATAGTTAAGATACTGTATTTTGTATTTTATATTTCAAATACCTGACTTGAAAGTATTTTGTATTTTGTATTTCAAATACCTGCGAGAAAGTATTTTGTAATTTGTATTTCAATTAAGCCAAGCATGTATTTTGCCCAGCTCTGCATATAGGAATGTTTTATGCATGAACTCCTCCAACACAACTTGCCTCAAAGTCCTTTTTCTACTAACCTGAACACCTTGTATTCAAATAGCTCACAATGACAGACTGACAACTGACGTTTCTCAAAATGGCAACTGTCATTATTCCCAACCTCAAATGTATCAAATATCGAATCTGATAATGAAACGACCTCTACGATAGATCGAGGACCTATTTTCTGAAGAGTAAATGTCGACAAACTGCCGTTATATTGTAGTAGTTTGTGAATAACTAAAACCAAATTTCAAACAGATCCTAGATATAGGCTCAGCAAGGAGAGTACCTACACATTCATTGAAAATTCGATAAACGTCATAAAATGACAGATTTTATCGAATGATGTTTCTCAAATTAACAACGGACATAATTCCTAACCCCAAATGTCTCAAAAACACAATCTAACGATTGTAGAAGATCGTGAAAATCATCCTCGACCCTTTTCCGAAGTCTCCACAGAGTGAAAGTCTTCATATTCGCCATTTGACCGTATTAACTTGGAGGAAGTGGGGACGAGACCCCTACAAGCTTTTCGG
Organism: Myrrha octodecimguttata; assembly: GCA_958510865.1. NCBI lineage: Eukaryota > Metazoa > Arthropoda > Insecta > Coleoptera > Coccinellidae > Myrrha > Myrrha octodecimguttata. The sequence goes on from OY294064.1 coordinate 41,699,242, forward strand.
AGGTGATATCGACTACAGACACTTTCTTAACTCTTAAACGAAGGCCTGTATTCAAGAAAAGTCATACAATGACAAAATGACCACTGACATTTCTTAAAATGACAACTCACTAACCTCAAATGTCCCAAATACCCAATCTGAAAATAAAGCGACCTCTAGGAGATCGTGAAAACCACCCACGAGAATTTTTCGAACTTTCCGAAGAGTGAAAGTCAGAAAGTCCTCCGTTGGACCGTATCCAGCGCCGTAGACAGCGTTTATGTACGAAAAATGAAAAGAAGCGTAGATAATAGCTCCACTTCCGGCCAGCGGGGTGTTTCCTTCGTCCGCCTCTCCCCCTATAGCGATTTTTTTCCAGCGGATGTGGGCGGGTGAAACCTTCGCGTGCGTAAAAAAATCACAAATAAAAATTCACGCGTTCATTTAGAATCATTTGTCGAGGGAAAAAGGTTTGGGTGGAGCCTTCAGACCGGCCGGCAAATGAAAGTACCTAACGCGAATGCGTCCGTTGATCGCGCTGTTGATAAGGACAATTATTACAGAATGTTCCAACGCGAGCGAACCGTGCGAAATCCAGTGCCTGTAACAATGGGCTGTTTGCTGGTAATTGCAGGAAAGACGCCATTTTAAATTTTTAAGCTTTTGGACTTACTATATTGCGAATTGTTATCGATTTGCGGGTAATTTTTCAGTTGATAATACCGATTTCGAGACTAGTTGTCTTTCATTTATTAGATTCATTATATACAGGGCGAGACTTCATCTTATACATATATTTCAACAATGGATACCTCTCATCAAATTAAACCATTTGCAATTTTTCAGATTCGGCTCAGGTGAACAGTTATAAGCTTATAAAGATTTCTAAATGAACTAATACACCCCTGCAATTTGATTGCGTTCAAGACGAATAACCCTTACTGTAAGATGTATGGTAAAAGAAAAACTCTTCTGCTTGAATTAAGGTAACTTGTTCGGGGCAAAACTTTATCCCTTATGATTAAGTGCATATTGCAGTATTTTTGTAACAAGAAATGTTCACTATATTTGACAATAGGAACAATGATCTTCAACTTGATATCCATAGAATATCCAATTATTCACACATAAGATAATACACAATTTCATCATCTTCTATTCTCATAGTGAAAATTTCAGATATATCCTAATTTTCATCGCTCAATCAGTGTAAACACATCTGTTGAACTCTATGAATTCTCTATTCACATATAAGAGATGTAACTATGTGTATTCTGTGGTCTAGTTGAGCGTGGTTGAAGCTTGAATCGAGATCTTTAATAGGTCAGAGGCGTATCAACAAAAATAGTGGAATTTATAGAATTTTATCGGATTTCATGACATTCAACGTTGAATATTTCTAAAACAGTGCATTACAGGTGCAATCCTAAAGAACATTCAAGTTAATCTTCATCTTCTCTAGCTATGCTGAGTTCTGATAGTTTCATGAATCGGGTATAAACATAACTAGGAAACCATTTGAAATAGCAAAGTGATTGAAGAATATTTAATTTAATGTTTGAAGAATATTTTCCATATTTATTAAAAAATTCGAACCAAAATTTTATTCAGCATATGAATGTCAGTGCTCCAAAACTTCCTTTTGAAAGCTATATTTTTCAACCTGAGCTGAATTTGGAAATATGGTTACGACAGAATTTTCATTTGATGAGGATAATCAGTTGTCAGAATCAATGAACAACTTGATGATTCAGAAGAATCTAAAGAGTAAGGATTTATACCATTTCTTAGGATTTCTTTCAAATGTAACGTTAGAGCCTACATTGACAATTGATCATAATCATTCTCTCAAACTTTTCATACTAAAGATTTTTCTTTCTACGAAAAAGGGTAATCTAAACTCAGTTTCATACTTTTATATAAACAATTTTGAATGTAAGGGTTCATCTCATAATCCAACATTCAACTATCAGATTTCAAGTCAACGAAAGCTATAAAAATCTAAAACTAAACTTCGGAAACAAACCGTGTACTTCAGAATTGATTCATTTTCAGTAACTTTTCATAATAAGAATTATTATTCGAAAATTTAATTGCTGGTACGTTAACAGTTTTTCGAAGTTGAACAATAACTTCGAATACTCATCTAGACCGTCCTTTAAAAAGGTTTTTACCTCTACGGAATTCACTGAATTCCTTTCTAATAAGTGTCGAACTGCATCTCTGCATACCTATTATTTATTATCCATAAAAGATTTAATAACTGCGAATGACATGCTTTTAAGAATTTCATGTCGTATTCGAACTGCCAGACCTATTTGAGATAGGTTAGGAAAGTTGCATAAAATGCCATGGTGAATAAATTACGAATGCATTCGTTCGTTTCTTTATCATTCATTCGATGCCTCACTTGTATGAACTTGAATGTTGCTGTACAGGGACGTGTAGAAAAAGGAATTGAATGTATTCAAGAATGTTTCAATTTTTAGTTTTTTTCACTCTCAAGCATTTACTTGAAAAAGAGGTAAAATTAAAAAAAAACTTTCAGACCGAGTAAATCTGTGTTGCTGTGATTTCATAAAAATGTCAAGTCAACCAAAGTCTCAAAACGAAAAATCGAAAGAAAATTATTATAAAATTTTTTCGTTTGTTTGATGATGTTTGATTTTTATCTGAAACGTCCAAGTTCGCTTTGTTTATCGTTTATATTATTCTTGTATTGTTGTTTTTCAAGAAACTGCCCTTGATGGATAGTTCTATCCTGCAATCCGCAAAGTTCTGTTTCAGATACTGGGAGTGTAAACCCAGAAAAAAACTCAAAATGGTGCAGACCCCTTCCAAAATAAGCTTTCATCGATATTCAAGAATGTGTCCAAATTTTTCCTTGTTGAGGAAGAGATCAGCAATAAATATATTATTACATTCAACTAATTCATACTAAGAAAATTTCATTCATTTTCCATTGCAACTCTTGCTATCGTAACTATTCTTCTATATTGAATTTTTCGAAAGAACCGAAAGGAATGGTCGAGTTCAGGACATTTTTGAAAGGGTAATTAGGCCTCCTTTACACTCAAGATCTTAGGAGTTGCTGTCAACAAGTTCACAGGGTTGATTCAAATCGATTAGAATCAACCGTATGAAGTGAACCCCTTCTAAACCTCTTTTTACATATTTTATAAGTTCTCATGAAAGATAAAGTGTGGTACCTTTTCAAAGTGACACACTGTATATTGTACACTTCTCAAGTATGGGAGTTTTTCCCTATCGATTTCTCAAAAAATAAAAATACGTATCAAGGGTTGATCCTCTTACAGCACGGGGTCGATAGAACAATCATTTCTAATTTGCTCCCCTGAGCAGAATTATTATTTTTCCTTTTTCAAGCACCACAGAACACGTGACGTCGACTTGGACGCGAGGGCAAGGACGGAGATATAAGAAAAAGAGCGGGAGAGTCCTCCCTTAGTTCGTTAGAACGATTTTTTTATTCTTTTTATTCGGCTCCCCTTTTTCCATTCGATATTATGACTCATCAAATATAGGTCAATTTAAACCCTTTCATTTTTCTGTCATCATTCTTAATATGGGCATATCGATCGTCGTTTTTTTGGAGGGTGTGGAATTCGATAGGGTTTATGCGATATGTGATGACGTAAATTGGATAAGGGATGGTAGACTGGAAGAAAAGTTTTAGGTAAAGAATTACGTTCGTAATAATATATTAGCTGCCACACTGAAAATCAAACAGAGGTATTTTCTGGTCAAAATTAATATTTTTGAAAATTGTTGGGACCAGTCAATTTTGTTCTTGAGAAGGACTTTTATGGTTTTTTCACAGTGCTCCAATTAGTCAGTTCATCTCAGGTATATATGCCCACTATGAATAGAATTTTTCTGAATTCCGTACTGGGTTGAATAATAAGGGCTTCAATAATTCAAGCAAAATTTCATGAGGATCATTCGATCATATATTCTGAAATCCAAGCTGATCGTGATCGATACCTGGATGGGTGACCACTGATCAGACGAATTTGAAGAAGCGCGTTAAAAGTACTTAATTTGGTGATTTTTCTGAATTATGTTATAGTCGTCAATTTAGGGGCAGTTATCCAGAGATATGTGACAAAAAACTTTAATCAGATGGAAAAGACAAATTGCAAACCTTCTTTCTCGATTATCATGAAAAAACAAGGAAATACGTAGTTCCTTTATTTTCTACAACTCCAGAGTTGTAAAAACACCCGAAAAATTCACATTGAAAACTTTCTGGTCATTAGCAAACTCGATTTTAACCTACAGAAACGGGTTCATAAAAATTAAGGCCCTTTTTAGAGCTGTTTTTACTGCGAAATAAGCAGGGAAAAATTGCGTGGCGAATTTCTCGGCTGGGAAAATGGGAAACTCCCATCTCTTCTCATTCAATTTCCCAAGCTTCGCTGCTAATTAACACGCATTCTTTATCACATCTACAGCTCGCATCTTGTATTTTTTGCGCCTGGCCTACGTGGGAAACGAAGCAAAACATTTCTACGGCTACGTCTGAGCAAAACACACAGGAATAGCAAAAAATTCATGGTTAGATTCTCCATAATACATTAACCATTACACAACAAAAAGTAAACTTTTACACCCAGAAAGAATAACATCCTGACCTGCATTTCTTGCAATGTGGTGGTCGTTCATCTAGAATGAAAAGTTAACCATTTCGGAAAATGTTAATAACATTCAAGCAAGAAATAAATCTGCTCCCCACCATTTCCCACCACGTGATATTGCACCAATTCAATTTGAATACAATATTTTATATTCAAAGTGAAAACATGCATCGATACAAAAAATCTCCTGAATATAATTATCAACGAATAATCGATTTCATTGACCGTCAAACTGGTCGCCAGGAAGTTCAGAGCAAAGATTATTTACGACATTTTATCGATGAAGAACCTTGGTGTTAAAAACCGACAGAGAACCTTGCACGTCATCTGTAAGGTCACTGTTGAAACAGGAAATGCATTTTATTGCTATTGAAAAAATCGATGGAATAATAATCTTTATTCACAACCACAAGAGAAGTCTTCCAAAAAGCATGCGGTTTTTCCTTGAACTCGAGTCGAATTGCACCATGTGGCAACGCTCGCTCAAGGGAAAACGTTCAGGGATGATTTTTCCCAAATGTCAAAACAGTAAACATCGGAGAAAATGTTCAAATCAAACCAAACAAAGTTGAATATTACGCGCGAGAAATTACCAAAGTTTGGTTTGGTTGGGCAATATCATTAACCGACAAATTTGTCAACAGTGCATTGGTCGTTTGCAGCAACATGCAGCTCTCATTGGCGGACCGAATGCGACGACCTGTCCTTTGTGTCACAAAATGTTTATTGGTGGTGAGAGCCTTATGGAGCACATGAAACACACTCACAAAGATCCAAATGCTTCAGGGGTAGCCAGTAAGTATCTAAGCTGTCGTAGAGCACGTTTTCTGCTTGTATTTGGAATTTACGCCTAGAAGGTTTGGGTTATTTTTAGACACTTGTAAAAACTGAGGGACATGGGATGATCCATGTGGAACACCCTCAGGTGAATTCATTCCGTTTGAATTAAAGTCAATGTATGTTTTCGTGAAGAGGACATATGTGGTAAATATTTCGTAATTGGCATTTTAATGAAAAGAAATTTAAACTATTGTTCTTCACTTTTAAGAACACAAACCTTCTGGACTAAAATAGTTGTATATAATGTAAGTTTTCATTCAAATGTTACCCGAACGATTGAAAATGTTGCCAAATGATCACGAAAGCTGCTGAAGGAATTGATAGACAAAAGCTCAAATACAAACAACTCTTCTCATCGGAAACAAAGGCTAAAATGCCGACAACCGGTTGAATACGGACAAAGGAACAAAAAGAATAAAAGTTAATGAAAAAGCAATTTAAAAATGAATTCGGCAGCGGTTTTTAAAATGGGCCTTAATCGGAGCTCGATGTAGTGCAGTTGAGGAAACATAAAAGGGTTCCTTTTGAATTTTTAAGTGAGATTCGACACTGATTTATTATGGAACTTGTCGATTTTATGTATGGAGGCAGTTATAGTTGTTTTCGGAGGGGTTCTATGTAAATATACGAGCGTTACAAATTGTAGGATAAATATGATTTCGGTACAATCGGTTTTTGTTGTGATTCGAGCCTTTTGAATGTCGTTGACATGTATTCAGACATCAGACATGACAAATACTACAGCATGCCTCTTGAAATATTTTCATCCTGATAAGAAAGCTTTCAACAACGGAAAGTAAACATAAAGTTTTTAATTAATGACAATATGTCGGACATGTGTATAAACACATTATTTTATCGAAATGAGATATTTATCCAATCAATTGCTGAGTTTTTATTTTCTAATTTCAATACACACAATTTCGAAGAAAACCAACAAACGAATAGCTAATCGGTACCTTCATTGAATTTCATTCTCGTATGGCACAAATATTCAATTCATTTATGCTTCTTGTTCTTCAACAATATACGACGAATATATATACTCCTGATTCAGACGAATCTCACTATATTTTCCTTCGTGATGGTTTGGTCTATTAGTTGAGCTTCTTATAATTCCTAACACATTTTAACGCTTAGTTCTTCCTGAAGAAATAGATGTAGATTAATCAAATCAAAGAAAATTTTTTTGGTTGCTTTGGCGGAACCCTTGTCCAAATGATGCATGCATATGCTTACTAACATTGATGTGTGAACTCCTCCCAATTTAGTGATGAGTTTACAGTGATTTCATGAAACTGGAGAAGTATTCTTAAAAATGATAACAACCCAAGACACCACCACAATAAACTATCGATTGCAAAAGTTTTCAAACTGTTAGATGAAAGAACGAGTGTTTTGTGTTTGGGTGTCTCTGGTTGTTCCTAAAACGCTTTTATTATACAAAAATCCTGGGGTGCTTTGCTTGATCTTGTTTTTCTCTCTCTGTTGACGTCATCGATCCTTATTTAGCCAAGAGAAGGACAGCTAATCATCCTTGCCCAGTATGTGGCAAGCATTATGTTAACGAAGGATCTCTGCGGAAGCATTTGGCTTGCCATCCTGAAACGTCACAATTATCGACCTCTTTGAGGATGTGGCCATGCTCAGTGTGTCAAGCCGTATTCACTCATGAATCAGGTATTCAAATCACGTTTCTTTGCATCTGTGAGTACAGGATGAAACACTGTATGAAACCGACTGGCTCCAGAATAGATCCTTTGGGCACACCGTCATCTATCGAACTACGCATCGTTGCACATCCGTATTCCGTCGATTCACATTCATCCAAATTCGTGCAAATCTAAGTAGTTTAAATTTATGTTTTGGGATACCTGAGAACCACGGCCACAAAATCGTTGTTTGGACTTTGTTTTCGACAACCAAAGAAATAAAATCAAGCAGGCTTCTCCCAGAATTGTCGTGAATGTTTGTTTCATCCTGTATCTCTTCTCCAAGACCTAGTCTTCACTCATTGTTGAAATTTTCACTTGTGGCAGTCACCACTCAGTTTGAAAGCAAGGAAAACAGCTTTGTTTGTGGGGATTTATTCACCTTGGTAAATTCAGACAATATTTTCGGACACTTTCAAACTTGGAGGTTGATATTATGGTGCTCATTAAGCATTGACTTATCGGGTTTGAATTTCAAGGTCTTCTGAGTCATATGGAGCACATGAGAATGGATCCAAAGCATCAGTTTGCTGCGCAATACGTGCTTTCTCGAGCAGCTGCTGAAAGGAGGGAGAGAGAAACACTGCTAGCAGCTGTTTCAGCATCTGCATCTGGAAGTGGTCTTCTTCCATTACCCCAGATGCCTGGACAAAGTAAGTCGAACATAAAATTCATCCCCTAGTCAACCTCCTGATCTACATTGAATACCTAGTACAAGTTTTTGTCCTGGAGTCACTGCAGATATTATTTTTGTCCACTTCTTTCAGCTGGAGGTAGCCCAATGTGTGCATCACCAAGTGCTCACAGTGATAGTTCTTCAGGTAATGGTAGACTATCTTCAACAGGTTCTGATGCCGGAGGGTTAAACAACAACAACAACAATTGCAACACCAAACTGGGAGACATCCTAAGAAGTGAGTTGAGATCTTCAACCAGTGTGTATTATTCAGGTCAATCAAAAGCACAGAGCTTATTGGACTGTTTCCTTCCAGGTAACAATGGACTTCACCAACAGTACAACGTGGAAGAACAGCTTCATAATGCTAACAGAATGGCAGCTTTAGCGAATATGGTCAGCCAAGGAGGTGTGCCACCTGGAATGGGTTCGGACAATATTGCCAACATAGCGAATCTTATGCGATTAGGAGTGACACAAGTGAGTGGAAATAAATTTCTCCAATGTGTCCGAAAGGATTCTTTGATTGCATGAGCTTATTTCATAACGATAAGGTTGTACTTGAGGTTATTCAACGTCATGTTATATTTTACTGTTTTATTTTTGATCATCCAATTATCTTAAGCCAATTTGAATTGAAATGTAGAGTGAAGTCGATCATCATACAAGATTCCATTTGATAAGTTTAGGGCTGACATTGATGTGAATTATCTCAGAAAATATCTCGATTGATTTTGTCCATCACCTCTCATTTTTTTTTTCTTTATTTTATTTTTTTGGTTTCGTTGCTTTCAGTTTCCTTTGAATTTCTACAATTAAAGTACGACCTAGAAAGCAAACCTCAGCTTGACTGAACAAACATTTGGTAATACAAACCCTGGTTGACCCCAGGCATCTTATAACAAATGTTCATCTTTCAGGCCAACCAGGTTAACAACACCAACCCCTCCACTCCACCAATCAATAATGACGCCTTGTCAGCTGTAAATGCATCTGTCAACGCAATGAACGTTATGAGGGCGTCAATGGAGACCATAAGAAACATGGATCCCATGAGATCTTCAGTGATGGACACGCAGCAATCTCAACAGCAAGAAGCTTTGAGGATGCAGCAACATGCTGAAGCATTGCTGAGGTCACAGGCTGAGGCAGCCTTAAGGCTGGCGATGAGTCAAGCTTACCCGCAGCTCAAGCAGGAAGACAATAACAATCCTCTACGTCACAATGGTAACTATCAAAGCCACCAAGGTCAACCTTCGCAACAGCTAAGTCCGGACCTTACAGAAGCCTTGAGGCTGCAGGAGCAAAGGCTAGAACAGGCCTTGAGGCTGCATGGCAGCGATCCAAGGACACTCGGATTTTCATTGAGTGGCCAGCAACAGAATCAGAATCAACCATGAAACTTCAGTTACTACTGAACGTGTCTTACGTTGAACATAGAAATGTATGTTTACCTGTACAAGTATGTATGTATATATGTATATGTACGTATGTATATATACCTACATAGGTTTATATCAGTGGTTATTGTTTTCTGCATTTTATTATCAAACCGCGTAAAACGTTTCTCTCTCTTTTTCCGGAAAATTTGTTGAAGTTTTATTATCGTTGAAATTTCTACCTGAATTTAGTTTTTCTTATTACATCTGAATACGAGTGAGGGAGCCAGTCGAAAGAAATTCGAACGTTGAGAAACCTCGAAAAATTCAGGAATATACGTTCAACAAAATTAATACGATTGGTAGTCGAATCTTGATATTGAATAAAGTTTTGAGGTTTTTATTTGGAAACATTTCATTGAATTTCGGAATTTGCACCGGCAGTAGATTGATTCCTATCGAAAAAGCATTGAATAATCTGCAACTAAATCTCGATATTTTTCAACTTTGGAAAATCAAAATTATGAAATGTCAACAAGAAATTTGATTGAATTTTGGAATCTGTCAAGGCTATTATTTAATTCAACTTGTCGATTCAGATCAGGGAGGTCTTGAATATTCCTCAACTAAAATCCTTATTCCACAGAAGAATTATATTTGGAATTTAATGTCTGTTGTTTGATAAGAAAAAAATCAGACACTTAACATCTTCTGTTTGCTGTGCTCAGAGCCCCTGAATTAATTTCTCGTGAAAACTCACTTCGAATTTCACATAATATTCAAAATATTTACAGAATTCTTCAATTCAAATATCATCGAATCGATTCAAGATTAAATTTTTCATAAAATTAGAAATCGTTCTTCAATATGTGTTAATTTCAATTGGTTTCGATCCTTCAGTCATCTTTCATTTCACTATACAGGTGTCCCTAACTTTTGTTGGTTCAAATCGGAAGTTTCGGGATTAGAGGCGATATTTATCTTCAAATTACACCTTTTGGAAGGTTGTACCTCCTCAGAATTACATTTTCGAACTAATGATCTTTGTGCGTTCATTAGAAGCATGAAATCTACTTAAATATAGTGTTCCGATTTCTGGACACCCTGTATATATCGGCCAAATTAGAAAAAATCATTGTCAATGAAAAGCATTAATAGGCATGATCATTCGAATTTCTTTTTAATGGCTTTCAAACTTTGTAAAAAAAAATGAAAAAACTAAAAAAATGTGCCAAATATATCAAATGGAAAAAGCGTTAGATCCGTTCAGTTTCACTCAATGACTAAGTCATTATCAATTATATAATTTGCACTTTGAAAGTGCAGGAATCATTTTGAAAAAACGTTAATTTGTATAGTATAAGTGTTGAAAATTTATACCTCACTGATGGTATAAAATACTTAAGTTATAGGATAGATTGTAAATATATACAAAAATTTGAATGACGAGAGAAAATGCGAGAATATTATTTGGATGTTTTTACATCTTTTTTGCGACATCAAAATTTTTCTGTGATTTGTTTTCGAATTTTCGAGAATGTAGAGCAATAAAACTAATTTCGGTCGAGATCTGTCAAAGTCAACCCCATTGTTTCCCCCTAGTTCCAATTCGATAACGGTTAAATCGATAAAAAAAGACAATGTGGTTAACATAAAAAGATCTCGCTATTACTTGCAATTAAAACACTGTGATTAGATGAAAATATATTAACTTGAACTTTATTTTTTCAATTCAATGATGTAGCAATTTTCAGATGAAATTGCTTCTTTGTTACTATCAGGTACAAAGAGGATAAATGTGTTCCTTTTTTGATTTTCTATGAGCGTGTGGTGTGTGATAGGATGCTGTATATTTTATTTTTTCATATATATAAAATTTTGAAAACAGAGTACTTACAACAGAATTTATATATACAGAAGATGTGAATATGTAAAAAATATTTTTTCTTTGGAAATTTAAGAAATTTATAGAAAAATTTTTTCAAATTTCGAATTTATCAGTCTGAAACTAATCCTTTAAGAGAATTTCATTGTTTTTGATTGTCTCGGAATTTTATTGAGTGTATATATCATATAATATATTGTATATAAAGCACAACAACATTGAAAAATATTTTTGAAGCAAAAATCGATTTGGGTGACCTTAGACGAAAGTCTGTTCAAAATTTTTGTAATTTCGGTCTCAAACATTGATTTCTGTATATATTCTAAAAAAAAACTACTTTCATTGTACCCAGTCTCCACAATATTTGCAATAGTCATTCATAGACAATAGTTTAAAAAATACAATAGATACAGGATAGCAGTTTCTGCTATTAATTTCCCTCAAAAGTGACAAAGAAGAGACAAAATAGGATTTACTTGCAGTAAATTACACAGTTTTGATTCGTGAAAGATTGTTTTTCGACAGAAATAAGAAATGGTGAACTTAGCTCTTAGATATTCGGCGAAAGAATCAGCAATCAGTGATCATGACAAAATTAAGTATTTTGGCATTATTTATAAAAAAATTAGAGCTGCTTTTCCATGTTTAATCGTTAATTTCTGTAACGGATCCATGTGATTTTCCGAATGTTTCCATTGGCTGGAAAAACGGGAAAATCACTCTTTTACGAACATTTTCACCAGACTCGACAAACGCATGATTTTGAAACAAAACGTGCGATATATTACCGAATATGACGCCATGAAAATACATAGTAAAAATAAGAAATAGCCCAGTTGCACCAAGTGCTTCAAACATTTTGCCCACTATAATAACAATAGTTATTATCCTTCAAAAATTATACAATAGCCCAATCAAAGGTCGGATCCGAGAACCATGCACGCGCATGCGCGGTGGTCCTCGGAAGCGGCCGTTGAATTCAAATTTTTAGCAAGCCCTTGGGGGTCCATCCAGGATCCCCCTACAACCAGTGTATTTTACATAAATATTCGAGTCTAAATGCCCGAATGGACAAATATTTATTGTAAAATTACAACAAAACAAAATTTTTTTTGCAATAGCCCACAATACATGTGCAGTTTTGCACACCGTTTTCAATGTTCAAACCAGATTTTTTTCTCAACATTCTTCCTTGTTTCATTCAAGCAATGCACGATGTCTAGTTCGAAAAGCAAAAAGGGACTCAAAAAAATATGCTGTAGGCTCAATTTCCTCTGTAATAGCTTCCGCAGCTTTCAAGATAGTTGATTTCTATACATTATCAGTGGCGTAGATGGAACACGATGATTTTAGATGTTTTAACCCCTGTTTCTCTGAAATTCTTTACCTTTTCCGGTGCTGTGTTTTCTCCAGTCGATGTTTCATGATTTTCTATGTTAATAGTGTATTGTCAACCCTCATCAGCTTTGCGACAGTAAGCTTATTAGAGCATATAAAAAAAGAAAAGCCCTTCTTGTGGACAGCATCACATTGTTTGTCGACTTTAAAAATTTTTTCTTTGCAATAGTCAAAACGCATGAGTGTTCTTATGCTATACAGAAAGTCCGGTATACCACACTTTTGTTCAAATTTATACCAACTTTGCATGGAAAATTCGAGTACCAATTTTCATTGCAAAGTTTTCCTCAGTTCATTACAATAATATATTCAGAATTTATATACAAAATTAACGAATACAGATTAAAAGAAAAAAGATCGCCTAAAATTCCTAGTCGTTATTCAACAACACTTTTCGTTTCGATTTCTGTTGATATTTCGTTGTTTTTTTCGATAGTGAGACTCGTTGATGACATTTTGGTCCGTTTATTTTAATTCGAACAAATCAACACATAAATATTAAAACTAGGGAATCTAAAAGTCACTTTTGGGAAACACAAAACTTTTCGGCAACTCCAGATAACTAAAATCGTTCAAAATCTACAGATTACATTTGGAAAACCACTTGTAATTCCATAGTAAACCCAAATAGTTAATAATATAAATGTTAGTTGTGTTATATTGCAATTTTTTAATGTTAAGTTGTGTTTTTTCGTATACGTCATACTGTAAGTTATACAATCGTACAACATTGCCGTTGTATACTTGAAGCTTCACAATTTTCTTGGACTTGCCTTATCTCAGCCATGCAAACTGAATTCAGAATTTCTCGAAGGCAACTTTCAGAAACTTCTACATTTTATTATCTCTTACAGCCTTCAAACGCTTCAACAAAGACCTTCAAGAAATTCAATTAGATTCCCTTTGCTTTTCTTGAAGTGTTTTGCTGATTTGTTTCACAGAAATATGCATTGCATGATTGGTTTGATGGAAAATATCAGATTTAAAATATAAATAATGCTGACACAAAAGTTGATATTGCTTGTTCCTTACCACATACATAGCGCAGATTATAGTTGAATGTTTCTTGTTGAATTCGATGTAGCTACAATAGATGAATACAAGTTTTTGTTGATTGTATCCAAAAGTAATATCAACTTCTATTCAGTTTCAGGTATACAAAGTTCGATTCGAGTCAAAAAATGAAACAAAAATCTAAACATATCCAATACAACAAAAAAATCAAACAATGTTGTACGACTAAAATATATTCAGTTTTCAATGATATTTCCAATGTAATATTGGATTTTATAGGATTGTCTCGAGAGACCGTTATTTTATAGTTACTTTTGAAGCTTAACAAGACTATGAGGATCTAGGACTTAATGGTCAAAATTGGATGGAGAAGAAAAATTTCCGTATTCAACCAGTTGATACATCACGTAATCTAGTCTAATTAATAAATGAATCTAGTATCAAAATGAAAAAGAGAGAAAATAAGATCGATTAGAATAGATGGCTAAAATATAAAGAATAATCAAATTAGAATTAAAAACGAAAATACGTTTATGAATCAATATGCAGATTGAAATAAATCATTCTCCATCGAAGTTTGTCCAATGTGTTCAAGAAACATTGAGGCTCAAAACTATTCTAGTTTCTGGAACTGTATATGTTGAAACTACAGTTGAATTTTCTTTTGCTTTGATGTATTTATTGAATTGTTATATAGTTTAAGTTAAATAGGTGTTGAAAATATTCAATTTCAAGTTTGATATTATTTGAATTGTGCTAACAAAAATGAATATTTTGAACAGTTCTTCAAGAATTGTTGTATATCAAGAGTGTAATGTTAAACTAGGTTTAAGTGAGGTTATATACTATTTTAATTTTTTACAATATTTGCCATTTTATTTCTCATTTGACTGCCATTTCGAACGTAACTTATGCTTTTTTAATTAATTTTTAAGTTCCTATATATATTTTTTGAAGAAACTGTAGGTACATTGCAGAATTTTTGTATGAATGTTGCATAAATGAAAAATTGTTCAAATTGTTAAATTTATGTTCTGTAAAAATTGGAAATCACTCAATTACATACACTCGAAATTGTACAAAATTTGTAAAAATTTAGACGAATTGAATTGATAAATTGTACATTATAGGGACTAAGGCAATATACAGTGTGTAATTGATACTTTCCACGGAAGTTTTCGAAAATTTAGTACTAGTGAAATTACCTTATCTGTGAAAATTGAGGCATTACAAATATTCGATTCAAAGAATTGATTTTATGGCACTAGATCATCAAAAATTGTGAATTAGATGAAAAATTATGTTAATGTTTTTAAAAGAAACAAAAATCGAAATTTTGGTGTATGATGTATGTGTGACTAATGTATCTAATATCTGAAAATAGCAAATTGCAAAAATTATTTCAGATGTTTCTCTTCAAAACCTTGGTCCCTTTCCCAACAGAACATTGACAAAGATTACGATATATATCACTATGAATATGATATTTTGTTGAATAATAATTATGCAAGACAGAAATTCATCAAAAATTTTTGAATTTTCAAGATAAATCTCTATTTAATGTTCTTAACTCCATCTGTATTGAAACTACCGAACTTAACTAGGATATTCGTTAACGAAGATTTCGCCCTCTAACGGTGCATTTATTAACAGAGCTTCTCATCCCAATCGAAATCTACTGACTAGGTGAATATCGTTTCAATTGAAGAGATTTCTATAACAGAAAGTGATGAAATTTGTGGGATTTAGACTTTTTTGGTCCTTTCTTCAAAGGATTTGGACATAAAATAAGCAAGTGAAAAATTAACATGGCATATATAAATATATATTCTTTTGAGAACGAGTATAAAATAGTATAAGCAGAGGAAATGTAAAAAAATGTATGATTTCACGTATGATACAAGAGCAAGATAAAAACCTCAGCAAAAACTGTGTCTCCCCCTATAAGTGTAGTTAAATTGGAATTTGTTTGAAGGACACGGATAGCATATTTTTCGTTGGAACATAATTTTTTCGTCATATTGAATATATTTTGACAAAATATCTTGACATAATAACTGAAACAGAAAGAGGGACAGAAAACTAGAAGGAAGAAGTAAATAATATTACCTAATTTGCTCTCTGACCGGGAGGGCCCGGTCAAGTTGATATTTCAGATCTTAAGAAAAACAAAGAACGCTACAGGCCCCTGATATTAGGGAATCATCTCCCGTAGATCCATGATTGGTTAGTTCACAGTAGAAATCTAATGAAATATCCGAAAAAAAATTGTGACATATTCTGTCAAAATAAATATAAACAATACAATACCTATAAAAATATAGAAAAAATTTTAATGTTTGTGTCCGGTGTGAAAGTTTTAATTTTTCGAAATAGTTTTTAGGCCTGAAGAAGCCGACAAAATTCTACCGAAATTTCGCAAATTATAGCTTCGAAATCATTGGTTTTTTTTCTGGTCCACCCACCTACAAATTTCAACATTTTCTGGTTCATTCGTAGAAGACACTAATTACAATTAAAATTATTAATATAAGAATAAACGTGCGCAATAGAATGAATTCCTATGGAATCAACAGTGGGACCCACATGCATTGAGTACATAAGAGAAGAAAATCCATTAATGATAGGGATTCGCGGTAGCAGATTTAAAAAAAGTCCTCTCTTCATTTAATTTGCAGAAAACTTCTGCCTGAGACATTTTTTATTTGAATCAATCCAATTCGTAATATTATTTAATCTAAATTCAATTTCTTGAACGTTCCATCCACTCCAAATTCTGTCGAGCTGAGATGGGTAGGGCCAATTCTGAGAGATTCATCAGCAACTTGATTCCGAAGATTCCTCAGAAATGATCTTTCTTCTTTGATTATGCTGTCCCATATATCTGAAAGTGAAATATATACGTGTAACTGAAAAAACATTCATATCTTCCGAATTTCCAGTTCACACGTTTAAAAAACTCCGTGATAAAGAATAGAAAACAGTGAAGGTACGGCCATTTGGATCAATTACTCAGTGCATATCGAACTTCAGCATATTTTATCGATTCTTTGTGTATCTAAATACGAGTTATCAGTAGGATACAGTTGAGTTCATGTCAATGTTGTAGAATATTCTGCAAATTCATTTTTCCGAACATAGTATAGTATGATCTTGGGCTGGCGCTTTCGCCATTTTGAAACGGGTATTTTTTTCCTACAATTTGGCATCGGAAATATTTCTCCGCCATATTCAAATAAAGCAAGTGGTCTTCATATTCATTTGATCTCTGTACCAGCGAAGAAATTTCTAAAATCAGTCAGGCAGTTCCCGAACATAATATGGTATGATCTTGGATTAGTGCTTTCACCATTTCGCAACAGGTCTTTTTTTTTTTCAATTACTTCAATTTACCATTGAAAATGATTCTACGTCATATTCAAATAGAGCAAGTGGTCTTCATGTTCATTTGATCTTTGTACCAGTGAAGAAATTTCTGAAATTAGTCAGGCAGTTCCCGACATTAATACGAAAATACGACAAACAACATTCGAATGTGTATTCTCACATTTTAGGAATCATCTTCATCTCTTATTTGGAACTAATTCACCTTACCACAGAGGTGTGTTTGGAAAGCTTACCAAGATACTCCCTGATAGATATATCATCTCCTCCATATTCCTTAGGGAGAAGGTTCTGTGGTACGTCTTTATGAAGAGAATCCATACTATCATGGATTTTGATCTGAAAAATGAACAATGCTTGAGTATATCTAAAGGGTCTTTCAATAGGGACGGGTCGATGTTGGCAGCCTGTGGCGGCCATGTTGTTTTAACGTCGTCTTTCTAACCTATATTTTTTTATTCAGTTAGTAATGCCAAATCACCATGGCAAGTTACACGGTTGAGCAACACGTCCAAATGTTAAAAATGTATTACCAAAATGAGTGTTCGTTAGTGCAAACGTTACGTGCATTGCGCCCATTTTACGGCAGACGAGGTGGTCCTTCAAAGTCGACTCTCCAACGTTTGGTGGCCAAATTCGAATCGACCGGTTCAATAAACAATCTGCCAACACCCGTACGTGCAAAGACCGCCAGATCGGCCGAGAACATCGCTGCTGTCCGTGATAGTGTGCAGGAGAACCCGAGGCAGTCAATTCATCGACGTTCACAAGAACTCGGTCTTTCACAAACATCAACGTGGCGCATTTTGCGTCAGGACTTAGGGCTGCACCCGTACAAGATTCAACTCACTCAGGAGCTCAAAGTTACTGACCATAGGCAACGCCGTTCGTTCGCTGATTGGGCTACAGTGTGTTTGGCAGAGGACCCCAACTTTGGCAGAAAAATCATTTTTTCCGACGAAGCGCATTTCTGGATGAATGGCTATGTGAACAAGCAGAATTGCCGTATATGGGATGACAACAACCCACACGAAGTTCACCAAGTAGCCATGCATCCACAAAAAGTGACCGTATGGTGCGGATTTTGGGCCGGCGGTGTTATTGGTCCGTACTTTTTTGAAAACGATGTTGGTGAGGCCATTACCGTCACAGGCGAACGGTACAGAAGGATGATCACCGATTTCTTTTGGCCCAAATTGGACGATCTACACTTAGACGACATGTGGTTCCAGCAGGATGGCGCTACGAGCCATGGATCTTCTGCATGAACGCTTTGAGGGCATGGTTATCTCTCGCAGAGGTGACGTGAATTGGCCACCGAGATCCTGCGACTTATCACCCTTAGACTTTTTTTTGTGGGGTTTTCTTAAGTCGCAGGTCTATACCAATAAGCCACAATCGACCGATGCCCTTAAAGTCAACATAGCTCAGGCTATCGCTGAAATTCAACCCGAACTATGCGGCAGAGTTGTTGAACATTGGACAACTCGAATTCGTGACACCGTGAGAAGCCGCGGCGGACATTTAAACGATGTGATTTTCCACACATAATGGCATATATAGCTCTTTCAAATAAAAAAAAAAAATCGTTAAAATCTCACACACGGCCTTTTTTATTTCATGTCAAAATCGACCCGTCCTTATTGAAAGACCCTTTATATTGCAGACACAGCAAGGTCGTTTCCCAGGTTGCATTTCAATTTTGTTATCTGAAAAACTCGAAAAATATCGCTCCAATTCAATTGGAATTCAGTAGTTGGTTGTAGTATTGACTCGAGGACGTATGCAAAATTTAGTGAGAATTGTTCAAAGAGAAAAATGCAAGTTATTATATATTAGATAATATCTGTACGATTTTGTCTGAATTCCTCAACCAAATGTAAGTAAAATTCTCGGTAGGTATAACTGGGGAATCAATAGGTGGATATTATCTATTCATGAATTGGGCTTTCATTTGTTGAGTACAAATACCTTAGCTATGACTTCTGATTGAAGGACCATTTTTATCCCAGCCAACAGCATATTTGCGAAATTTGTCGCATTTACGACATGCACAGCAGAAATTCTTCCACTAAAACAGTTCTGAAACATATATACAAGTTTAAATTAATTTCTTACGATCTATTGTCGAGAATAGTACATTGAAGGGTCCAAAATTATTTATTCATATTCCAGTTTCAATTCACAAGAATGAAACAAGGTTATAGATAAGCTTCGAGAATCGATGCCGTCTGAATTTCGTATCTGTTCTCAAATTTATTTCAAAGTAGTAAATAAAATTTTAGAAAAAAAAAGAAGAATAAAATGAACCAACTACAGTTCGCCCAGCTCTAATGAACTCCAATTTCTGTGAGGGCTTCAAGGAAGCTAAGTTCTCATTCCTCCAATAACTCTCCTGCCAAGACATACCTTGCGCAGGCTTGCAATGGCGAGGCATTCTGTGATCAGGTGAACAGGAGTTTCCTCCTTTTCCCCACAGAATCCTCATTCCTCAGTTTCTGATAAGCCCATTCTCTTCATATGCTTCCTTAGGAGACAGTGTCTTGTGAGGAAGCCAGTGTGGAGGCGTAGCTCCTTTTTACTGAGATCCAAAGGATTTGTGGACCTTGCAATTCGAAATTCCGAAGAAATTTCTCGGAATGATCCATTCCTGGAAGATTCCTACAGAGTGCTTCTCTTTCATTTTCTTCCTTCTCCAAAAACTCTTTCTTATAGGTGCATTTTCCTTCACCACAGCAAGGTTCTGGGCCAGTAGTTGGAGTTTGTTCTTCCTTTCTGACTAAAGTGTTAGTCTCCTCGTTACCTTTGATTCCTGAGTACCCAGGAACCCAGACTAAGGAGACCTTGTTGTTCTGGCCTACTTCATTGAGTGTCCTTCGGCACTCCCATATCAGCTTTGAGTCTACTCTATTCGCAACTACTGCTAAGCGATACGCCCTCTGGTGATAGAAATTCGAACACTTCCAAGCTAGTAGTTTTTCGACGTGCCTATTATTCTAACGTAATTTGCTCACTTTTGGAGTTCATTTTCGAGCTTTTGTGTTGTTCTCCGAGTTGAAATTTTGGAATACCGAAAGTGTTTGTAATATTCATCAATCGATTCCTTTCTTTCCGATTAAAAATTTCGATCGTATTAATTCGAAATGGCATCCTCCCGAAATGACTATTGTTGTGTGCCTCAACTCAATGTTATTCATGGTCAAAGAAGAAAGGATCATCTAGTGCCTCTACTTTTCATTTTTTCCAAAGCCAAATGAAATTAAAGTTAATTTGGAAACAGCATTGGGCAGGGAACTCAATGATAGAAGAAGGCCCAGTTTTAGAAATTGAAGATTGGAAAACAGGTCACGAAAAACATGAAAGTATGTTCACTGCATTTCTCTGAAGATGTTTATTTTCATAAAGGTAAATTACTTACAGTGTATTTATTTCGAAACAACTTCATGTCATGATGTTTTCAGGTGTAAATAAAAATGAGAGAATTTTGAGGGAAAATGCTGCAGAGAAACTATCGAGCACTTCTGCAGCTACCTAATTCACATACTACACAAAATCATATTCTAAAAGAGTGATCTGGTTGAAAATCTGACAAAAACTAGATATACTGTTAGAGTTGATAATAGCTGAAGTTACTCATATAAATACATCAATACTTTTCATTTCCTTCTATAGGTAGGTTGAACCGGCTGTGACATTTTTCATTTTGTATGTGTATCTTGAGCTGCTGTAATATTAAAATGAAATCCATTATATGTCTATCTGTTTCCTTTTCTTTAGAAATACGATGCAAAAGAACTAAAGCAGAAAATCTGTTTTCATTTTATTGATTCCTTCGTTTGTAAACAGAGAACAAGTCATATATATCATTTGGACTGATTCTAGATTTACCACATAAAATAGCCTGCATTCAGCACTTCTTCACATAAATAAGAGTCCTTAAATTACTTATTGAGGTGCCTATTTTTCCAGAAATTCAAGTAAACTTAGATATTGGTTTATTTTGATCCACCAAGCAACATACACTAAAATAACACCGAAATTATCCTCCAGGAACGATTTAAAGTACGATTTTATATCGTGATCCAAACGAAAAGTTCCTTCTCAAGAAATCTTACACAAAACTTTAATAATTTCTTTAAATATTCAAGCTCTGCTTAATAAATATTCGTTCTTCACCACATTTCTAAGGTTTGTTTACATAAAACTACTAGCTTGGACAGGTTCCAAATTTATCCGTTAGGGCGCTGGCATCTTCGCAGAAGTTCCCAATAGGAGTTCAGTGCACTGATAGCCTCTTGGCTGTCAGAATGGATCACTATGTCACACCCTTGATAGTTTATTTCCAGGCTTATGTCTATGCATCCATTTTCTACCTTAAAAACACTCCAGTAGGAGTCTAAAGATAGTGAACAGTTTCTTCTTAGCCCATATACTCCAGCGTCAGCCTCCATCATGGTTTAGAACCAATACCGATAAATGGTATACCATTTAGCGGTATTTACTCCGAAGTCGTGATGTACTTGTTCAGGGAGAACCAGGCTGTCTGACTTTCAATTCTCTCATTACCTGTACCTTCCCTAGATCTTATGAGGATAGCAGATATTCTGAGGATAGGATCGTTGATCGTTGAAAATTCATATCGAATTATTGAACTTCAAAGGGCAAACCTCGAAGGGATTAGAATGGTTGTTCGTACAATCCTATTTTTGGACTTGAGAAACGAGAGATAAACAAAAACTAAACAAACGAAACTTTTTTGCTATCGTGCATTTTTCTAGAATTTTTCACCGAAATGATTGTAGAAATCATCAAAATAACGATAATAATAATAGAATTCAATTAATTGCTTCGACAAAATTGTATGTTGTTCCAAAAAAACCAAAAATTAATCATGATTCCTTACCTTTATCAATTTCAAATGTTGGTGGAGCTTCACAATATCGAAATTCTTGAAGAATCCAGTTTTGAGCCCTTTAAAATCTAAAATTGCTACTCTTCCATCAGTATAACAGTACTTATTTACAATTTCCGAAACAATCAATTGGAATTTTAAACATTCTTCGAAATCTGTGTCAGCATCGTCATTTCTCGTCACGCAAAGAAGGAGTATTAGTTTACCGTCATTGGTGAACTTTCTCAAAGGAATTTTCACCCTGAAATTTATATTTATTGATGAAAGAGATTAATGGAAAATATGGAAAATAGAAAGATTTTTTTGGGATTTCAATTTTTCTGAATTTTGAGCCGAAAATAGTCTCATACTACTAGGTTGAACTCACTGATGACGAATCTGGTGTCAAAATCGATTATTTCGGTAAATAAACTTTAAACTTGAAAAAAAAAAAAATTAATATTATGTACGGAGAATCCTATCAACCTGAAACTTTCAGGGTGGGTTACATTTCAAAATGTGACGGTTGAGTTCCTCAATGAGTTAAAGTATTTTGAAAGTTTGAATTTATTTCCGTGATAATTTGGGAACTTCTGAAACAATTGGATTGAATCTTAGCAGTTAGTTCAAGTTTAACGACGCGCAACTTTTTGCGGAATTCTGTTGAGATCATAATGTCAGTATAATAAAAAAAAACATTTTCAACAATTTTCTCGAAAAAATTTTTTTTTCGGAAACTTTTTATCATATCTGGAAAAGAGTTTTGCGCAAACTTTGAGCTTCATATTTCACAGCCATGTACCAAATTTCGGTTTGATACGGTTCTAATTTTTAGAGTTTTGAAAAACTTATATCAAATTTCGTGGTATTCTTCTCGGTATCCTTGTTTTTTTTCGAATGCACTCGAAAAAAAACTAGAAAAGCACTGCCCTGAAATCAGCAGCTCTGACGCGTATGCCAATTCAGTCATCCCCTTGAACATGCACGCAAAAGTTGCTGACTTCACGTCAGTGCTTTTCTAGGTGAGTTTTCCGAATTAACGAATGATATTGGAGAGTAAATTCTATTTTCCCAATATTTTCAAAATAACAGATACGATCGAATTGAAATCTTGTTCTTAGTTGGAATTGACGTCGTGAATTTTATGCAAAATTTCGTGTTGAAAGGGCTTCTGACTTCACATCAGTGCGCATTCAGTACCTTTCAAAACAAACTTGAACAAACATCATTTTGTGGTGGAAACTAATATTCAAGAGTTCCTCACGGCTGATCGTGAATACAATATAAATGAACTTAGAAACTCGATATTTGTAGATTTGGCTTAGACCTCAATTACGAAGGCCGAATTCGTGAATGGGTTCAATCCACCCAATGATTCTGCAGGTATACACCAATTTTTTTCCAAAATTTTTAAGAATACAGATAGAATATCGAATGGAAATCAAATACTAGATTGCAAAATCACAATTCGAAGATATATACTGAATTCATGAGGATAATATGAATAAAATATCAGAAGAATGCAGGATATAGAATATTTCAAATCAAAATTAATTTTTTTATTGCTGTAATGACACGACCACCACGATATTCTGCACATAGTTGTTCATCAGTATTTTCAATCTAGTTATCAAGTTTTACCATGATCGAGTCAGTATTTTTGAGTTATTCCGGAAAAAACCACGAGATTCCTATAATTTTTTCTCGAATAATTAGAGTCCTTATGTTGGAAAAAAATATACTCACACAGGTAATGTGGATGGCACCACATTTTCAATTCCATCAAAGAGTGAACTGTAAATTCCTTTCATAGTAAAATAATTATCATATTTAATCTTCGACTGTTCTATTCTGAATTTGTTGTTCACTAATAAACGCTCTATGAAAGCATCATCTGAAAAAATACTTTTTTTCAAGAGTGAATAAGACAAAAACAATATAATATACACGGTTTTCCAAAGAAAAAGTTGCCTTATTGCTGTGATAGGTAGAAAACTTCAAATAATTTTAGTTTGTAATGTAACTTCATAAAAGGAACAATTATCAAGATACAAGGTACTGAAGGAAAAATGTTTTTTGGAATTATGTCCGAAATGATGTAATTTTTAACTGGAAGAACTAAATTTTGTTCGAAGATTTCTTTCTTTTCTAGGAACGGGGCCACCTCATTTCAAACCACCCTTTACACTGTTTTGTGTGGAAAATACCATGAATTTCGTAGACGAAATAGTCCGTATACAATATGGGACCAAAGTGGACAAAATTTCTAAAGAAAATGAAGATGTAATTCCACTATCCCTGATGGATTCAACTAGTTGCTGAAGAAGAAACTATCTGGATTTTTACTTACCATCTTGATAATCTTTTGGCAGATGCGACTGTTGCTTCGCCCAAGTTTTCAAAATTTCCACGTCCCTCTCAAAATCATTTAATTTCACACCTGAATTTTCCAACAAGGGAAGTTTTCTATTCTCGTAGTGTATAAGGTAGTTTTTAGACATGTTATTTTTCTTTCGTATCTGATTCTTTTCAATCTAGACTGACATCAAAATGAAACTGAACAGATCAAAACATCGATGTGGGACGACAAGAAAACATCGTCGATTTAATTTATTTGACCTCATTTCTTGCTAGAATTACTCGAGGGAAATGAATGAAAAACTCAATATTGAATGTTTTGACTCAAGCAATCAATTTCCAATAAATAATTTCTCCAGTTAAAAAATTGGATGTAATTCAATTCGAATTAGTCTATATTTCGCATTTCATTTCAGAATTATGAAAAGTAAGTATGAAACCATCAAGTCAAGTCAGTCCTCTGAGCTTCGAGTGATCCCATAAAATTCAACATAACATTGCAGTGGTTATTTCTAATTTACACGCTTTTTTTCAACGATACTTGTTCTATATTTCTGGAAATATTGGGAAAATTACATTTATAATTCAAACTTCTCTTTCAATATCTGCATTTCATATATTTTTGAACTTCACTACACAACCTCTCTCTGACTGTGATTTCTTTCGTAACCACGTGACAGACAAAAAATGTACAAAAAATACATGCAATCCAAATCATACGATTGAAACTCAGAAGTACAATTCTATATAAGGAAAAATGTCCAATAATCTGCAATGTAATACAAACTCACTATCAGAAAATGATTTATTTTCTGAAAACTTATTTATATTCATATTGTTGAAAGAGCAATATTCAATTTAGCATTTATCTATAATATGTCGAGCAAAAAGTATATGAGATTTGAAATTTCCTTTCCTTTTATTCCGATTACAGAAAAATAAGATCTTTAATCTTCTTCGACGATTTTCAATTGTGAATTTCCTCAACATATAAAAACAATTTCCTCTTTTTTTTTCCTGTTAAATACAGGCAATAGATATAAGAAAAGTATTTAAACGCACAAAATATTTTTTCCAACAACAAGATCCGTCAGTTCATATATTCGAGGGTTAAGGGAATTAACCTAAAAATCTGTGAAAATGATTTCTTCAAGGATCTGTTTGTTCTTCTTCTTAGCAGCCATTGCTGCTGTATCATCATATCAAGTAGTTGTACACAGGGAATTGGAACCTATGGTGAGTCCAATAGTTTTTTCACTTGTTCATTATACAAAATTATTCACTCAATTATTCAATTATTTTCCGAACATTCAATTTTTTCGAAACTCATTAACGCTCAATTTGGGATCAGCCTAAAGATTTGAAGTATTGAATACCAACAGAAATTTATGGTGTCATCAGCTAGAAATCCTTAGGCTTTTGTCCATGCACTTCTGGTTAAAGATTGGAAATTATTGTATGAATAATGAGAGGGTACTTTTTGGTCTGAATTAGAGAAAAACTCAATTTGATGGAATGCCGACGTTTCGATCTATTCAATACCTTCCTCAGGGCTCTACAATAAATGACACAATAATTAGAGTGTGAACATGATAGAAAGTAACATCATAATATTCTCGAGTGGAAAAAAAACTGTTAGGAACTTTTTATTGTTTTTGTATTGACGATTTTTATTTATATTTTATTCGTTATTTTTGTGACCTTACTAGTACCTGCTAGTTTTGTGATCAATTCTCTGTTTAACTCGTTGCTTCTCCGAGTTCCTAACAGTTTTTTTTTCCTCGAGAATATCATAATGTTGTTTTCTATCATGTTCACACTCTAATTATTGTGTCATTTATTGTAGAGCCCCGAAGAAGATATTAAATATATCGAAACGTCGGCATTCCGTCAAATTGAGTTTTTCTCTAATTCGGACCGAATAGTACCCTCTCATTATTCATACAATAGTGTTACTCAGGTCGTTAAAGCATCATAATTGGAAATTATCGTGAAAAAAACGGATGAAACATCCCATTTTTCCTGGTCAACAAATTAACAAAAAGTTTCAGGTGTACATACAATACATAACCTAAATTTTTAGTTAACTCTCCTAACGTCGAACAAAGGATTCAAATATTTATAAATTCTTTTATACTCTTCATGTTTCCTGCCATTACCCATATCTATTTTTGAACGCGAGAAACAGTTTAGAAATAATAGTTTCCTAAATATTCTTTCCAAAATACCTTAAAAATATCTGAGGAATTACCAATAAAATATTTTCCAAATTTTCAATACTCTAAAGAGAATATTCTACGAATAAAGGGTAATGTTCAAGTTTCTTGAAATATTTCAGGAAATTGATTATTAAGAGAATATTTATGGGATGCCTTGAGCTGTAAAAGAGATACATTCTGATCTCTGATTATAACTTTATTACCACATGACCGATTCCAAATCGACATATCTTTGAATTACATTCTAGGTGTCAATTCAGAATATACCAGGAATAGTCATTTCACATTCAAAGTTCACCTTCTTATATCATCGGACATGTTCAATGGATATAATAGAATTTTCCTTCAAATATATTTTAAGAATGTTTTGGGCATATTCAATTTATTGAAAGCTACTACTGGGCATTGAATATTCTAACATATTCTAGAATTTTCCAAGAAATTCTAGGATATTCAAGAAATCTTCTTCGAGTGTGTTCTGAATTTTCTAATATATTCTAGAAATATTGAGGGATATCCCGGAAATATTCAATTGATATAATGGAATTTTCCTCCAAATATGTTTCAAGAATGTTTTGGGTATATTCAAATTATTGAAAGGTACTACCGGGCATAGAAGTTATCCAAAATATTCTGGCAGATTCAAGAACTTTCCGAGAAATTTTAGGATATTCTCGAAATCTTCTTCGAGTGTGTTCTGAATTTTCTTATATATTCTGGTAATATTCAGGGATATTCTGGAAATATTTTCTTATATTTTCCAATATATTCTAGGATATTATAGAATTTTCCTCGAGTGTGAATATTTTGAATGATTTGGGGAATAGTCTAGCATATTCGGGGTTCATTTTTGGAGAGTTCCGAGCATAATTTTCGGGATTATTCGAGGTGTATCTAATCCTTTTTTTTTATTTTCAGATTTCAGATCCAATGCCAATACCACAACCGAGAGTAGTCCAAAGACCCATCATTATCCAACAGCCACCCCCCCCACCACCAACTACTGACAGTCAACTCCTTGGCCTGGACGTTCTGGGACTGAAAGCTGGTCTTGATACCAACCTGTTTGGTTTCTTGGGGAAGAAATAATTGCTGTATATGATCGATTTATATGTTGTTAAGATACACTAATGTTTTCCAAGTAGAATAGAAACTTGCATTCAGAATTTTGCATTAATTTCAATTCCCTGAAAGAGTAATACCTGCCCACGACATGTACATTTTACTTGACATCTAATTTGTTCCATATGAATCGAATCTCACCCTTATTCCTTACAACGAAAGATTCTCAGAGTTGAACACAAAATATAAGTTAACAGAAATTCTTCAAAAACACTGATCAGAAGGTGGCAAAATATGAAACATTAATCATATTAAAATATAATATATATAAAGCGGCGGTGGCTCAGTGGTCATAGCTCATGCCTCATGATCGTAAGGTCTGGGGTTCAAGACCTTGGCCGGAAAATAACATTTTCCAAGGTTCAGGGGACCGTCCAACCATTCGCTGTTGGGTAAACAATTAACAGTGCTGTTCCTAACGTTTCACAAGGAATTAGTAACAAAGCCTACACAGAACACAATCAGTATCCAAACTCGCTCAAGCTTTAAGCTTCTGGGGGGTTTGGTTGAAGCCTAGGATAGTCGGAAAGTACAATTACAAATACACATTGAAATTTTTTCAAATTGTTCTTATGACACGATGGTCACGTAACTTGGTACAAGCTTGTAAATCAGCATTTTACCAAGTTCATCAAGACTGGATCAGTGTTCTTTGAGGTTTTCTCAAAATAACAACGATAGGGATTGAATAAGCACGAAATTTGATAAGTTTATTTTTCCACGTCCCAGAAAATAAACATCACACACTGTTTTTAAATATCGACTTAAAGTTCTGTGGAAAATTTTATTGAAATCTGGTGAACAATCATGTATCAGGTGCACATCAAAATTTTTAACCTGATATTTTCTTGTAGTCCCATTTTCCAGAGAACGTTTGAAAAATATGAAGAATAATTTTTGTTCTACTCGACAACATTTCGCTTTTATTAAATTTTTTCCCTTTTCTCACAAAAAAAATTAATTTCCGAAAGAACAAATATGGGAGGAAGATCATTTTGATTTTCTTCATGGCATTTCCTATTGGCTACTCTTCAATTTAGTTGATTCGACCCCATTCTTTGCAGGATATACGGAAATAGATATTTAAAATACTGAATTATGTTGCTTCAAGCAACCAATTTTCAATGAATATTTTCTTCAGTTGTAAAATACTTTGTGACTTAATTCGAAACAAATTTTTTTTTCTCGCTTCTCATTGCAGAATTTCAAAAGTGGCATCAACTCTCCAAACTCATTTCTCAAAGTTTTTCATGACTCCACAAAATTAACATAACATTTAATTGGATATTTACCCATTAACTCATTTTGTATTCTTAGGTATAGTATCATGTTAACTTATCTTGTATTCTTATAGTATCTTGTATTTTTATAGTTACTTCTTTCGTTTACACGCGACAGATATAGAATGTACCCAAAAATTCATGCAGTACAAAAATATTATGAAATCGCTACAAAATTATACAAAGGTTGAATTTCGGGATACTATTCCCACATAAGGCAAATTTTCGAATTATCTGAATACGTAATGCCATCAAGAAGTAATCATTTCTTCAGAGATATGTAGGAACAATCTTCTATAAAAGGAAATATAATTTCATTTATCTTACATATCGAGGAAAATGTGAATAAGATTTGAGTACCTATATCACTTCCTCTTATTCCGATTACAGAAAAAACACAGGAATTCTTAATCTTCTTTAATGATTTTCAATTGTGAATTTCCTTAACATCTGAATAGCTTTTCCTCATATTTTTCCTGATCAATCCAGGGAACAGATATATAAGAAGAGTATATAAACACATTAAACCACTTTATGCAACAACAAGTTTCGTCCGATCATATATTTGCGGGTTGAGTGCAATCAACCTGAAAACTGTGAAAATGTTCTCTTTAAGAATCTGTTTGTTCTTTATTTTGGCCTCCATCGCCGCCGTTTCGTCATATCAAGTAGTTGTACACAGAGAGATTGAACCTATGGTGAGCGCAACATTTTTTTAAACTTGTTTATTACACAAAATTATTCATTTAATTAGTCAGTTATTTTCCAAACATTTATTTGATTTTTACATACTCATTAACGCTTAGTATTTCAAGAACACATTATAAACAGACATTCGGTATAGTATTCATACAAGGTAGAAAAAATTAAGCCATTTTTCATACTAGCGAAACATTCTAAATAGGTTTTGTCGTGAAAAGATGAAAAATACGAATCTCCAAATTTTGCATTGTTCATAATGAAACAAAAAATTGAAACATTGAAACTTAAAAAAAGCACTAGATATACATGGTGAATCCACCTAGAAAGGAAATATTAATTTTTGAACGCGAAGATCAATCTGAAAATAATTGTTGCCAAATATTCCTAAATATACCTGGAATATATCGGATGGAATATTCTGAGGAAAATATTCTTGGGTTTTTTTTCGGAACATACCTTGAATCCCTTGTACTTGACATTCTACAAATATCTGTGTTGTATATGCTTAGATTGTTTGAAAAAAATTTAGAAATGTATGAGTTCCTAGGAATATTTCAACATAAATATATCATGGAATATTTATATTTCTAGATATATATTCCACGAAACATATAATCTGAAATATTCAGTCAATATAATGGAATTTCAGTTGGAATATGTTTCAAGAATATTTTTGGCATCTTCAATGTATTGGAATGTTCTGCTGACCATAAAATCATCGTAAATATTGTAAAATGTTTTATTTTTATTACCTATTATTTACTAGAATATTTTAGGAATATTTATCGAGTGTTCGGAATATTTTTTAAATATTTCAGGAATATTCTAGAATGATTCTTATATATTCCTAGAATATGCAAGAATATTCTGGGCATATCCATAGAGTGTTCGGAATGATATATTCTTGTTTGGAAATCTCCGAGATGTGCCCGCTTTTGTCTGTGTAGAACTCACAAAAAAAATTTTCATTTTCAGATTTCAGATCCAATACCACCACCCAGAGTGGTCCAGAGACCAATAATAATTCAACAGCCACCCCCACCACCACCCACTACTGATAGTCAATTTCTTGGCGTGGACGTTCTTGGGCTTAAAGCTGGAATTGATACCAACCTGTTCGGTTTCTTGGGGAAGAAATAAAAGTTTTATATGGTCATATGATGTGTAATTCAAAATTGATTGAGTAGAATAGAAACGTGCATTCAGAATTTTGCATCCTATTGAATTTCCTGAAAGATTTATAGAAGTTTATGATCTGTATTTATTCTCATTTCTTTGAACAAAATATTTGCAGAGGTGATATTGGTGGTAACATGCAGATAGTAAAAATTTCAAAATCTCAAAATTCTACAAAAAAATTAATTTTTCATTTTTTCGTCAACTAAAAATAGCACTCTACGAGAAAATCCTTTAGAATTAAATCAGATGGCCATGTCATGTTAATCTTGGAGAGCAATTTCTTTGCCAAATTCAGCAAAGTATTTCGGAAAGTGGAGTGGAGTTCAAACCCCCATTTTCTATTAATATCATCCAAGTCGTCCACTGAATTCATATCTAACTGAAGTGCTTTTCAATTTTGATAAAATATTGATGGAACGAAAGTGAACTAACGAGGTGAATATCTTAAATAGGATGTGAAAAAAAAAGGTAATATCTTTACAATGAAATTTGGTGCTTTGTTGGCAAAATACATTACATCTTGGTTCACACAGAATTTATTTTTTGAAGTATGGGATTTCGAAAATAATTCCAATTTCAAAAATTTCAATGGATAAATAATAGAAGGTGCGAAAAAATTTTCCCAAATTTTCATTTGACTCCCTCAAATGAGCTCCATTATGAGACTAATCGATGGTTTTTTATTAAATATTTTCTATTCTATCCAGAATCGATATGGTTTGTACTTTTGAGAGATGTGGAAAATTGGACACATTTTAGAAATATTAAACTCAAAAGATTGTTTTCCTTTTCAAAAAAAAGGATGAAAATTCCTTAAATATAATTCCGAAATTGAGATGGAAGTTTTCATGGAAATATTCGACTAGAAAATTGACTATAATTACAAGGATCTATTGAGAATTCAAATAGGCTACAAAAAAGTTATTTATTCGTTTTTCACAGTTGAAATCGCGCTTGAAGTGGGTACTTCACATGCTCCAATATTTTAAGTCCAAGGAAAATGAGATAATTATCTTTATTGAGAGAATGCGTACTTTTTTCTATATACGTTCAAGTTCCAAAGCTGAAATTTCGTAGCGAATAAATGGCGTCAAGGTTCTCTATGTCAAAAAACACTAGTATTATAACTACGGTATCATCTCGACCAGATATTTTTGAAAGAAAACTCTAGACATGAACTGTCTTGACAATGGTTATTTCCTTTTTTTATTCTGTTTCAATTTATACTCGGAAGAAATAACTCTTTTATATTTCCACAAAGTTCCAGCCGAATAAGGAAAAATAACACTAATTTTTTATTGCATACACGATTTTGTCCTTTCGATATAGGTAACTAAATTGACTTATTTCCTTGAGGAAACCGAACTAGTATTTTTTCAAATTATTAATATTGGAATTATCGTGAAAACCGATGCCTTCGTTCCTCGATGAAAGATATAAAACAGATAGTTTTCCCCAAATATCAATACTGTAATTACATTTTCAAATCCACAATCGATCAAGAAGTTAGCGCTACTATCAACAATATCTTAGAAATCATCATGAAGAAATATCGTGTGCTTAATTTTTTCAGTATTCTGTTAGTGTTGGCCAGTGAATTAGAGGCACGAGCTGTGGTTAGTATAAAATTTATAAAAGCAGAGATATAGAGTCAGGAATTTTTGAGAGTTTGTTTCATTTCGGAGTTGGAGCAGTTCGCTTGCCAAAATACAAATGTACTGTATTTTGCAGGGGCTTGCACAGAAACAATTTCTAGTAGGAAATTCGGAGAATCGCTCTCGAAAGAATATATCTACTAAACCATTGGGCGGATTTTTCACATTCATTAATTCACCTCTCCTAAAATTAATCCCCAACCATGTCATACAAATATCGAGTCTCCAGGTCTCCTTTCTTTCCGAAAATATTGTGTCGTGAAAACAATAATTTCCGAAAAAACCCAGAAAAGCACTGATGTGAAGTCAGCAGCTTTTGCGCGCATGTTCACTTTTGATGATATCCTTCGGACCTACGCGCAAAAACTGCTGACTTCACGTCAGTGCTTTTTTAGGTTTTTTTCGATAAATTACTGGATTTCAATTCGATCTAATCTGTATTTTTGAAATTAATTTTTTGAATGGTTTTATCCAAGGAATCATTAGACGGCCGTAAACATAATAACTTCCAGAAGAAGCGACTTAGAGACTCGATATTTGTAGAGTAGGTTTGGGGCCTAATTACGTAGGTCGAGTCAGTGAATAGGTAAAATCCACCCAATGATTCCGCAGATATACTCATTCAAAATTTCATTTTTCCAATGTTTCCGAAAATACAGATTAGATCGAATTGAAATCTATTACTTAATCGAAAAATGGCAGCTCAAAGGTTTATACAGAATTCTATGAATATAATATGATCAGAAGAGCGCACAATATTGAATATCTGAAAAAAAAATCGAAATTTTGTCATCACGAAAAATTTCTTCAAAATTTACCGACAATAACTCAATTGAATTTCGTGAAAAGTTGCTCGTTGTTATGCTCCAACTAACTGTCATGTTTTAATTTTATCATTTTTGTAGTCCCTGAAATATCAGGGAATTAATCTCAAAAGTTCAAATGACTATGATTCCGAAACCATTCGACCGATTTGTCCCATTAACAAACTGAACCGCCGCATTCTAATGCGCGACCTGCCCTGAAAGTTTCAAGTCGCTAGCTTGCTCTGTTCGACAGTTATCGTTTCCCTTCGTGTTACCTTCGTGCAATTTTCTTCTAGTTTTGCATAGGAGCCGAGATGTCAAAATGTTATACCTTTTCGCACAATGTTTTTCATGATCAAATCCGCCATTATATTTCAGCCAGGAGACTCACAAGAATTAGCCGGTATCAATATTGGTGGACTTCACGCTGACCTCAAAACGAATCTCTTTTCAGCAGATGGACCCCTTGCACAATTTGGCAACGCAATAGCATCTGGTGCAAGCCAGCTTCAAAGTGAGCTTACCAGTGGAGCACAAGCCTTGCAAACTAATCTGCAAAATGCTAAAAGCTTCCTGGTGAGTAAAATCTTTCTTAAGATCTAAAGCTCTGTTCCCATTATACAAGGGCTATACAGTTGTGTCCAAGAAGAAGTTCTCAGCTGATGTATGTTCCAATGAATACATACTGCTTGTTCTTCTCATCAACTGTTTGCCTAGTTGTATTTGCCAATCTTCAAAATAACATAACTCATTTCATATTCAAGAGTATTCAGGATTGAATGTTAGTTCGAAATTTTTTCAGGGACAAGGATCACAACAAAAAGTAGCAGGTATCAATATTGGTGGTCTGCATGCTGACCTCAAAACCAACCTATTTTCATCAGATGGTCCTCTGGCACAACTTGGAAACGAAATAGCATCTGGTGCCAGCCAACTTCAAGGACAGCTCACAAGTGGAGCGCAAGCGATGCAAGCTGATATGCAAAATGCAAAGAACTCCATGGTGAGCAAAATCCAAAATCCTAATGAATGATCTATATACAATCTGTTGGCATTGTGGTACATTTTCATATGCTCAAAAGACATACGAAGTGTTACACTTGGAAAGAATAACTCCGTGAGCTTGTATTTGGCAATATTGTACTCTGGACTGATTCGTAGGACATCGTCACTATAACGTGCAGCTATCCCACTGCGTCTAATAAACAGAAGTAGCGATGTTTTCATAGGCAATAGCCTTCTGAACCATAACTACATCAGTCCTGAGTGAGTGCCTCCACTTTCTACGGGGCGTCTTACTCTTCTATGGCCATCATGAATACCTAGCCAGTTCAAACGTTGACTATAGTGGTCTGCAGGGGAAGGCATTACTCGTGGACGTTATAAGAAGATTCCAAAGGCTTGAATGAGACGATATAACCTAGGTACAGTAACAAGTATACCTTCATCTCCTAACCATCCATCATTGATTATGCTCCAGAAAGGTTATATAGAAACTGTAATTATCTTGTTACATATAAGCCAAAGGAATCGTCTGATTTTACGCCACAGCGCCATTTTCGTCTGTATCATTGTGAAAATAAACCAGAGTGATATTGAGCAACTTTGAGTGGAGCGCCTTTGATTTATTTTGTATTGACTATAGGTGACAGCCACGAAAACTGTACATATGGAACCCATTCTCTGCTTCCCTTCGTTTGAAACCCCTTTCTGCTGCCAAGCCATTGGGTGAAGTAATTGTATTCCACTCGTTCAGTTGTTCAATGTTCACAAAAATAATCTTCTGAAATTGATTCCAATCGACAATTGCAATCATTAATTGGTATAGTAGCCAAACTATCTCGTACAGCCAGTTGACTAAAGCGCATATCTTGACGTTATGTAGTACCTGATCAGTTTTTGATCCTCTTCATGTTCCTCTTCCTTCATTCGCCCAAACACGACACCGGTACATTTCTGTCATTGAGTTACAATTGACATGAACGCCCATTTCGTGATAGGGAAAACCTACATCTCAATAGTCAACAATTCTACTCCTGTCAGAATCGCCAACACATGGTGGTAATTTTGACGTCTCCGAACTCGAGGCATTTTGATACGCGCAACTATGGCTTAGTTCTCAAAGCTTTTCTTTCCGGATGTAACACTTCTTATGCCACTGAAAATAATGTTGTCTCCTTATCAGCCAGCGGCCTACTCATATCAGTCAAACTTGATTATTTTATCAGACAGACTTCTTCGGACCAAATGGACCTTTAGCACAACTTGGAAACCTAATAGCCACTGGCGCCAGTCAATTCCAAAACGAGCTCACCCTTGGGGCGCAAGCCTTGCAAAACTTTTTGCAAAACGCGAGAAACTCCATGGTGAGCAAAACCCACCATGTGTATACTATTCTCTCTTTATCAATTATCGGCAGAGTTAAAGTAGTCATACTTAAATATTCCATTAGGCGGATCTCTTTGGACCCAATGGACCTCTTGCACAGCTTGGAATCGAAATATCTTCTGGCGCCAGCCAGCTCCTGAGTGAACTCGACAGTGGAGCGAAAGCCTTGCAAAACGAATTGCAAAATGCGAATAACTTCTGGGTGAGCTGAATCTGTGTTAAAATCTAAGATTGTCTGAGTGTTTCGCCAGCCTTAAGTAAGGACAATGATCCATAGTTCGTACAGGGAACTTGCGCTAAACATTGTGTCTTGGCGTGGACCAATTCACCAATTGATCTCCTTATTTGGTCGCATGTATATCTATTTCCTTTCATTCCACTACTTGCTAGTTATCTGCGTCATGAATTGTTCATGTTTGAATACTTAGATCATATTCTTCATCATAAATCAGGAGAAAACAGAATTGTTCAGGCTCTGGAAATATTTTCAGGCTTCAGGTTCAGGAGAAGAAATAGCTGGTATCAACTTGGGCGGATTACATGCTGACTTCAAAACAAATCTCTTTGCACCAGATGGGCCTCTAGCTCAACTCGGCAATGAAATCTCATCTGGGGCTAGTCAGCTTCAGAGTGAGCTCACCAGTGGAACGAAAGCCTTGGAAGCAGATTTGCAAAATGCGAAATCCTCAATGGTGAGCAAAATCATCGTTGAACTTATTATTTTCTCTGTTTGTTGCCAAATCATCATCCCAATTTCCTACAAAGAATCCCAGCTGCATGTTTCGTTACTGAAGCGTCCAAATCTGAATAGGAGGATTCTTGTGGGTGGGGATGATTTTCAAATGAGTCTCCTTTTTGCAGATGAGTGTATATGTATAAAACTTTTTTCCATCCGAGTATTAATTATCTAGTTATATTGGTCAAACATTCATATTTCTTGATATAGAAATATTTTCCAGGCTTCAGGTGGCTTCGGTGGAAAAATAGCAGGTATCAATTTGGGTGGATTACATGCTGACCTTAAGACGAATCTCTTCGCACCAGACGGACCTCTAGCACAACTTGGCAATCAGATATCATCTGGTGCAAGCCAGCTTCAAAGTGAACTTACCAATGGTGCCCAAGCCTTGCAAATGGATTTACAAAATGCGAAAAACTCCATGGTGAGCTAGATCTTCGTTAAATTTTCTTATTTCTTGTCGTTCACACGTAAGGATAATAGTTTATAGGGAGACCCTTAGTTCAATAACTCTATCTTATGAGAATTATACATGGGAGGCTGGAATAATTTCTGAATTGTTCTCATGATTTTAAATTTTTTGTCGTTCAGTATGAATTTAACATCCTATTAATTAAACATCTTCAGGGTGACTTAACCAATGGTGGTAATGCATTCGGCATACAGCTTCAAGGTGACTTAGCCAACGGTGGTAATGCATTCGGTGCTGGTATGACAGGCGCAGCTAATTCATTGCAAACAAAAGTAACTGGTGGTACAGATCTATTTGGAAATGGTTTTCAGAATTTAGGACTGGGGGTGAGTATCAACTTCCTCATTGCCTCATCTTTCTGGTAGAGAAAGTTCTTTTATACCGTCCACTCTAGTTAACGTTTGAAGAACTTCGAAAACCAATTAATCTCAATCCGATGTCATTTCGCATCTGATTAAACATGAAACAAAATTGAACAGGATCCTAATCTCTTTTCAGCTATATTGCAAAATTGCATTTAGCTTAGGGGCTGTCAAACACAAAATTAATTTTGCCTCAGTGCTTATATCATTTTCTGAAGAAAACTAGTACAATTCTTGATGATGAGACTATCAAACTGCCAATTTTTTTCTGGGTGCACCACTTCTCATGTCACATTCAAATCTACCAACATTTTTCATTCCAAGCATCCAAATAAATTCATTACAGGTATCCTCCTCAGTATCAGGGGGTGCATCACTAAATGGTCTATTCTCAGGCGCCAACAATCCATTCTCTACATCCAACAAAGAAACTGATTCAAACGAAGGCTCAGCAGTAAAAATAAATCCTTCGGAGATAACGGAAACAATTTCTGGCGAACCAAACCAGAAATCACAAATGACCGGCAAAATGTTCAAAACTACAATGCAAGTTGGATCAGGTGGACCTGGACAAGAATCGTTTCAAATTCAAGGGAATGAAGCAGCTAAAGCTGGCAATGAGCTTCTGAGCATGCTTCAAGGTGCTAACGGCCTCCAGGGCTTAGGAGGAAGTTACAGCGGCAGTATTGACATCACTGGTCAAACTCCAGATATGCCTCATGTGGAGCTAACAGAGCTTTTCAAGAACATACAATTACCGAGCATGTGTGGAAGCCCCAAAGGTATCTCTAACGCTTTAAATCCTGAAAACCTCTTAGAGCCATTAACGCAAGGTCTCAATTCTTTGCCAAAACTTTCTGGAGGGGGAACATTGTCATTTCAAATACCTAAAGTAGATTTTGGAGAAGTTTTTGTTTCACCTGGTTTTCCTGAATTACCACCATTACCTCTTCATGGGCTAGCCATGGAGGAAGCTGCTGAAGCTTTTCCAGTTATAGCAGGATTGAGTTTACTTTAGTGATTTAGGGTAGGTCTTTTATTTTCATAGATATTTTGACGATAGTCGCCTCAGTGAAATGAAGAAGCGATGTCAATTCTTTACCAAATGGAAGATAAATTCAAGACTGGCTAGAATTTTCGTCATTCTTCTCATCCCACAAATATTCCATAAAGTAGATGATTCTAAATTAGAAGAGAATTATTTGGAAAGAATCACTTGAATCCATAAAAGTGTTTGTCCACCACCATTGAATATTGAATATTTTTCGATGGTTCTGTTGAAGGAAAATGAGTCATTAATCAAGGCGTGGATAATAGGTGTATATAATGAATATTATACCCTCCAAGCATAGATCATGTAAAAGTTTTGACGTTTTTCATAAGCCTGGCAGTTTCCAAATATCATAGAGAATGAAGTTTAGCATTCTGACAACTCTACTGTAGGTTCTTCAAAATTCAGAATTATTCCAATTGCACCAATAAGGTCGTGGACAAAGTATAGTATTTATCTCGCATATAATTGCTATTATTCACTTGGGTGATTTCACTCTCGTGAATAATAATAGTCATTATATGCTCGTTGATTAATATACCTCTGTAGGGAAAGAATTCCTTTGAAATCTGTTAGTATCTGTGAAAATTAAAGACTAGCCTGTTATTTCAACGTTATGTGGGAACGCTATTATACAGGGTGACTGATGACGTAAGGGACAACGACTCAGTGGAGACAGAGGGCATAGATCTGAAAGGGGTGGTTTACGAAACAATGCGAAAATTATGACAATGCGCATTGTCCGTCAGCTCAAGAGGAAAAAACCTACAAAATTACAGGCTCATATAAAATTTCAATTTTCGTGTCAGGAGAAAAATATCACCCGGTATGTGGGATAAAAAATTCGACTGGAAGTTTGAAAAAGGCGGAAAAACCTGAGTAGTGATCTGTTTTTTGTTTGAATGCCACAAATTTTGTATGGATTTCATGATATGTTGAAATTCGGAAACTACAAAATTTTCATATAAACTTGATTAAATGATATTCTTGAGAAAAAATACTCAGAATTTGAGCTGCTGAAAGTAAATTTGACTCATTTCAATCCCTCCTATCAAAAAATGTATTTCAAGAAGTAATACCTGCCTAAAATGAGTCAGGCTTAGCATCTTGAATTAAGTGTTTCTGTTCTATCAAAAAAATATTAAAATTTTGTAATATACTGGTTTCAACATATGAAATTAATAAAGATTTGTACCATTTAAAAAAAACGGATCTTTACTCAGTTTTTTCGCTCTTTTCAATTTTCTTTTCGAAGTTTTTCATCTCACATTCCGAGTGATACTGTTTTCTTGACAAATGAATTGAAATTTTTCAATATATGTCCTGCTATATTTTTCGATTTTTTTTCTTGAGCTCACGAAAAATGCACATATTATTATAGTAACCAGCCTGTAAAATATTATAAACCACCCTGTATCTCTGAAATCAATATGCTTATGGGAAATTTGAACCCTCCCTCCTCATTCAATTTGAGATCCTTCATCTCCACTGAGCCTTTATTCTTTACGTCAAAAGTCACCCTGTACTTTTAATCATTCTAATTTCTCATATGAAGTATGGGAACCTCAGAAATTATGTGAGTTTTTGCATAATAAAAGGTCCTAATGGAAATAATGAAAGATATAACCGCAATTTTTCTTACATGAGCAAAGAAACTTCTGATATGAATTTTCAAAAAGATCTCGTAGAGATGATGATAATAAAAAAAACGTTCATCTTATTTTGTGCTGAATTAATTTTCTGTATCATTTCAGGAGCGTAACATCTGCAGATTGAATTCATGATGGAACAATTATATGGATATCGATGATATCCCTAATTTACATTGGACTTTGAATTATTTAAATAAGAATATTTATGAATAAAATATCCACGATGAATCTGAAACATTCGATAATTTTATTGGAAATCCTGAATCCATAACCACAATCTAGTTGGTTCTATGGCGAAGACCATGATGAATATTCAATGCATGTGAACTTATCTTGAAAAATACAGATTTGTCTGTGAAACCTTTACATAGTATCTGTATTGTATAAAATACAATACAAAAATAATATTTGACACAGTGTTTCACCTTCCATCTTTCGATTTAGAATCCTCAGTATAGCATCTATTCTATATTATATGTCAAAATCATGCCATGTATTTTCACTACAACACCTGATTACAAACAGACTCTGCTGATTAGGAACTGGAACCCCTGGTGAGCTTATCAAATGCAAATATTTGTGCATAGAACAATTTTGCCACGAGTTCAATACCATCTTCTTGTTGTGATAAATGAAATTCAGTAATCAACACTTACAAAATCTTTATAACTTCAAGAGTTATGTGACAATTGATAATGATGACTCTATAGAACTATCTGTTCTATTTCTAACATTGTTTGAAGATATAAAGATTTTTAAAAGTGTTGTTTACTACCTTTCATTTATCAAAAGAAGAAGACGGCGTGGAACTTCGTTCTATGCACAAATATTTGCATCTGACAAGCTTACCAGGATTTCCGAATCAACTGAGTCTGTTTGTAATCAGGTGTTAGTGAAAACACGCGGAAGGATTTTGACATATAATATAGAATGGATGCTTCTGAGGATTCTAAATCCAAAGATACAAGATGACACACTGTGTCTATTATTATTTTGGTATTGTATTTTATTATGTTGCCGTTTTCTCAAGCTTTTTACTCAAATCATTGTATGTCAATCAATATAATAATTGAATTGGTCACTCATAGGTATTACATTGAAGATATTAAAAGTATAAAGTAAGATTTTAATATCGAAAGATATCATGTAAAAGTATCCCTGAAAAATCTGTTTCATTTAATGATTGTATTGTATTTATAACGCTTATCAAGTAGACTTTAAATTCAATTATGTAAACTAGTTTTTATACTTGATAAAGATTCAGAATTATATCTGAAATCGAAGAATATACTAGTATATCTACTGAAATTGCATTACATCAGTATGAAGAACATAAATAAAATATTTGAAAAATGCTTTAACGAGCTTACATTTCTCAAATTCAACGATTTGTTATAATAACCGAACCAAAACCAACAACCAAACCATAATTATCATCCCACATTATCCATATTTACCTAAAGCGTGGAATTATGGTTTTCGGAAGTGTGATGAAATTATTCACATTCAATTATTTATCAGTTAGCAGCATCAACAACAATTAAGCTGTGCTATAAAAATACAGGTGAAATTGTAAGAGTATCAGTTTCTGAATAAGCTCAGATAGTGAACCAAACGTCAAAATGAACGCAAAAATCATCTGCATTGCCTTCGTGCTTGTCGCTGTTATGGTAAGATACAACAATTTTTTTTTTCAAAATATAATTTTTTTTCGGTATTATATGCCTTTTTTCAAGCACTTATTGTAGGTGTTAATTTCAATTTTGTCCGTCCATAATCATATGACTGGCTACCTGGCCGTGAACACTGTAAATCACAAACAAATGAACCTATAGGAAATTTTCGTTTTTGATTTCAAATATATCCAAAAACTCAAAAAATCTTTTACGGAGACAACAAAACTTAAGAACCAACACAACACAAGGAGAAAAATTTCATGAGAATGAATCATCAAATACTACACCTTAACCTTGTGGTAGGAAGTTATACCAACAACAAAAGCATCTTCAAAGACCAAGTATCTTCCAGGAAATCCACATACTGCATGAATTTTATGCATCTAGGGTGTCAGCTACGAGAACAAAATTTCACAAGCGCCATCTCAGGAGAATCTTGACAACTCTATCTCTCTGAGATGCAGAAATCTTTGTCAAGTCATGTTGGTGCATGACGTTTATTCATTTGTCTTCGGTTTGGTAAATTACTGGTGCCATATTTGTTGATGCATTGTTGAATCTTCGTCCTCGTATTTATGTTGATCCCCCAAAAAGGCTAATTGTCGTATTTTCATAGCCATGGGCAAAACTGTCATGATATAGATTATAATGTATTATCTAAAACATTATTACGCATGTGTTAACCCTACTCATGTACTGTAAATAATCGATTTTCAATAAAGAAGAAGTTTTCCGTTTAGACTTGATTGATCAATAACAACACATGGCGCTGCGAACATAAGTGATAAGTCAGTCGAAAATTCGTAAAAATTAAAAACTGCAAATTCCGTAAGAAAATTCACACCTTTGAAATAACGCTGAATATTCAAAAATTCGAGGTGAAAAATTCTACAACTACAACTACATCAAGCTGAAGTTGATAAATTCAAAACGCTCCAATATGGCGACTGGAATCACGCCACCAACACATATGAATTTCAATGGTTCACTGGATGAAAATTGGACCTTCTTTAAACAAAAATTCGAGCTGTATTTGAAGGCCACAGATCTCACAAAAAAATCTTCGGAGACAAAATCTTCAATTCTATTGAGCGTTATTGGCGATGAAGCTTTGAAAATATATAATAATTTCACATACGAAGATGAAGATGAAAATAAAATGGACTATGAAACGATTCTACGCAAATTTGATGAACATTTCAAACCACAAAAAAATATCACATATGAACGATATATATTCTTCACGAGGAATCAACAAGATGACGAGTCCATCGATGCATATATTGTGGAATTGCGCCAACTTAGTGCTACATGTGAATTTGGTGACCTTCGTGACAGTTTAATCAAAGACCGACTGGTTTTGGGAATACAAAATTCGAAAAAGCAGTCCTTATTTTCCACAATCTAATGGTCAAATAGAGAGAACAATAGGGACTCTTAAATCAATTTTGAAAAAATGTCTATATGATAACACAGATTTCAATTTAGCTTTGTTAGAACTTAGAAATACACCCATTGACAATAATTTATATTCACCTGCACAAATCCTGATGCACAGAAATTTGAAAAGTATTTTGCCTGTTACTTCAGAATATCTTAAACCTAAAATAATAAATAACAAACATCACAGTACTAATTTACGTCAAAAACAAAAAAATTATAAACGATATTTCGACAGAAACTCAAAAAATTTACCTAAACTCGAACTCGAGCAAAAAGTGTTCATTAAGAATAATGGTTTTTATAATTTACCTGGAATAATAACAAATATTGATGAACGTTATAGGAGATACAGTATAAAATTGAGTGATTCAAATAAAA
Organism: Myrrha octodecimguttata; assembly: GCA_958510865.1. NCBI lineage: Eukaryota > Metazoa > Arthropoda > Insecta > Coleoptera > Coccinellidae > Myrrha > Myrrha octodecimguttata. Next base: position 41,742,540 of record OY294064.1, read on the forward strand.
TAGTAACTAGAAATCGGCATCAGATAAAACCCGATTTAACTAATTCTAGAATTATTGAGAACACAAATGCACAATTACAAAATCCTCATTACATCACAAGGTTCGGAAGAATGTCCAAACCTCCAGATAGATTTACACCATAGGGTACTAAAAATTTTAAGGTTTCAACATTGTAAATTCTCTGAATTGTAAAAACTTTTATATTTTGTAAATTTTCTGTCCATAGATTAATAAGCTTATAGAAATTGTTTAGAAAGGGAGATTGTTGGGATTTGAGAAAAACATTATTTTGCAAAAAGGGGAGATGTCATGATATAGATTATAATGTATTATCTAAAACATTATTACGCATGTGTTAACCCTACTCATGTACTGTAAATAATCGATTTTCAATAAAGAAGAAGTTTTCCGTTTAGACTTGATTGATCAATAACAACACATATAATGAATGTTCATTTTGATTTACAGGAATCAGTCATTTGTCAACAACCTCAGCAAATGGCTCAGGCTGGAATGGACCAAATGACTGGAGCAATGGGAAGTGTCCCAATGCCAGGTGCCCAACAGGCAGCTGATGTCATGAAAAAAGGTTTCCAGATCGCTTCGAAATTCGCAAAAGAAGGACAGCAAACTGCTGAGAAGGCCTTAGAAATGGGCAAATCAATGAGTATCTAGATCAAATTTGACCTGAATGCACCTAGTTTGAATATTTTGTTGTTTCAGAAATGCTGTGAATAAAAAGGTTTTGAAAATGTAATTTGTTCAATTAATTCAAGGCTTTTTACTGAGGAAATTTCACTGGTTCGTTTGAATTTACCATTTTGATATGGAAGGAGCCTCTTTCCTGATTAATTGATATTTGGATGAGTATAGGTCAATTCACTCTATGAGTTTCTTCGTATTTATTCGCTATTTTATTCAATCGATAACTTTTTCAAATGATTCTTAAACAGTTGTTTTTTCTTATAGTTTTGGAAAATATATCAGTACTTTTCTCAAGTCTTAAATGATTTAGAATTCATTTTCAAACTGAAAATATGTTTGTCCGTTTGTAAGCACTGTAATAGCCAAAGAATAAACATAGAGACTTCGGATTTTCTGGGTGAGATTATGCATTTAAATGCCAGAGTTCTTTTATGGAGAAATCTGACCAACGGTTTCATAGTAATTTCATCTAGATTCTTCTCAAATATTCAAAAAAAAAATAATGGTTCAGTTAACTCTAAATTTTGTGACTGGTTGTTGACCACCGACACGAATACATCTGTAAAATTTTGTTCGGATTGCCCCGCTTGAAAAATGGAAATATATATACAAATTCACGTCAGATTTTTCAAAAAAGTAATATATTTCCATTGAAATAAGTCCTTATATTTATATCTGAAATTTTGGAAAACTTGGACTTCTCTCAAAACATTGAATCATACTCAAACTGCAGTAATTATAACAAATCTGTGGTAGATGCATCGAAATTCCATTCGAATCAATTCGATAACAATGAAAATTATTCAAAACTTGTAGCGAAGTAAAAAACCAGGATGTTGGAAATTTATCGATAAAATTGGCATTTGAAGGTTCCAATCGATTATTTTGTAGTTAGTGATATTTTAGATATTTTATATATAAGTTCTGGATTTTCACGAATGTTCAGTTACTGTGGCTGTTCTATTAAACTTTCATCATGGAATCTTTCATCAGAGTTACATTTGTGGTAGTCGCAATAGTATTTTTAGTGGTGAGTGTTCAATACTTTTCGAAAATATTCAGAAATTCGTATTGTGGAGTTCATGTTCGAAGTCTGTTGATAAGGCCACTGCTTTAAGTTTCACTGAAATAACTGCTTCGGGGGAATGAAAATTCTATCTCCATGATCCCTCTTCTGTTCTCTTAATTGATCTTTCTGTTCCTTCTTATTTATTCTAGCTTTTGCTTTCATCTTTCTTCCGCGCTTCCTTTAGATAACAAGATCATTTTACCTAAATGTCAACAAATTCAAAAAATTGTTCTCAAATATTTCATATTCTGCTATCTTCAAATCATATTACCTCACGAAGTTTGGCATTAACCTTCAAGTTTTTTTCTGTAGAAGATTATGCACGATCAGTCGTTAGGCCGACCGAAAACACAATACATTTCGAAATAAACGACATACATACTCGATATTCGAAGAATATGTTTGGGATTTAATAATGAAGGTCGAATTCGTGAATGGGTGGAATCCACTCAATGATTCTGTAAATATACGCATGCAAAATTTTATTGTCTTCATATTTCCAAAAAAACATATCGTATTGGAATCTAGTACTTGATTGACAAATATTAGGGTGAAGTTTCGTGCAGAATTTCAAGCGTACCATATGAAGTTAGATCGATACATCTTTCCATCAGGAAGTAGAGCTGCATTTGGCGGGTTCAATACGTGGAAAAATGACCGCTTTACAAACGAATTTGAACAGGCTTCCAACTCGCCTCACGTTCAGTCCTTTTCAAGAATTTCCATTGAATTAAAGAGGTCATAAAATAGGGTAAGTTGTATAAAATACAACGAGCGAATAACTTCTAAGTATTCGCAGGCACATATACAGCCATTTGTCGAAATATTTCATGCGAAAATTGCATAAATTTAGCTGTATTTCATGAATGAAGCAAAGAAATCCAATAATAATAAATCACACAATATGGAAGGTCATTTTGATCACCAAAACGAGAGAACATAAGACTAGGAAACGTCTTTATTGAGATATTGGATTACTTCAATGCCTGTGTGAAATGTGGCACTGTTTTGATGAAACCACAAAGTGTTCACATCAATATCAGTCGATTTCAACAGAAAGATCTGTATTTTAGTCTCGCAATATCGATCATCACAAAACTTAATTATTTTCGAAGGTCAATATTCATCATATTTTCATCTGATTAAGATTTCAAATCAATATGTCTCCACAGAATACTGTATCAGCTGATCCAATGCTCGACGCTGCAAATCAAGCCACCAACGTGGCTGCAGACATGGCCAAAGTTGGTATTGATGCAGCCACAAATGCTGCAGACGCCCTCAGCAAGTTGCCCATGGTGGGTATAGTTCCTGGCAGCCAACAGGCCTTAGGAATGGCAAATATGGCATCAGGTTTAGCTAAAGGAATGGTGGACACAATCAAACAGATGGCATCTCAGGCAACCAAGATGATACCAATGAATCAGAAGAAGTAGAAAGAATTATATGCCTGTCATTCTTTAGATCGATCAAAATGTGCATAATATGAGTTACAAAATAAATAATGAAATTGATTTTTGAATGTTGGGTATACATTGTCGTATATTGAAGTGGAATCAGAGGTATTTTCTTAAAGAAGGGTCAAGATTTGGGAAAATCGCTAGGTCCCGTCAGTTTCTTTCTGGAGAAGGATTCCTTTTTTGATAAAATCTATAAACCTTAAAAAATACAGATTTTTCTGTAATACCTTTACATAATATCGTTCAATATCGATATCTTAAGAAATATACTTTTATTGTCTTCAACGTACTGCGTAACAAATTAAATTATCAAATCAACTGAAATATAATGATTGAAGTAAAAGAGTTGAAAAAATGGTAGCATAATAAGATACAATACAAAAATAATACTAGACAGAGTGTTTCATCTTCTATCTTTCAATTTAGAATCCTCAGTAGCATCTATTTTATATTGTATTCGTCTAGTATTTTTTGTGTTGTAGTTTATTATTTATTTAACTCGTCATTCACACATAGCGAGTTGAAGACAATAAAAGCATGTCGGTATTACAGAAATTTGATTGTATTAATAAGCTTTATCAAGTAGACTCATCTTAATTTGGAATCCATCATCATATTGTGTCATTTCTCTGAGCTGCAACCCTAATCGCTTGAATTTGAAAAGGAAAGATGAGTCTTGCGATATTTTGTTGAGATCTTTTCTTTTGAATATTGAATTTCTTGAGATTTGATCATTCCTTCACCGGATATTCGACTTTGAAAATTAAATATCAGCAATTAACGTATAGCATGGTATGATAACAAATTTCAAAGGGGCAATACAGGAGGAGAAAATTGCTCAGAAACAAGAATAAGTGATTTGAATGGTTTAACCTAGCAAATGTTCAAATTGAGCCTCGCCAACGTCCATAAAAAGGTATGAATTCTATTCAAACCATCGCCTCACATTCTGGATAATTTCAGGGGTAATTCAATAACTCAATAAAGACGTTTCCTGGTCATATATTCCCTCGATTTGGTAATCAGAAATGGCCTTCCAGATCGTGTGATTCTACACCATTGAATTAATTGCCTAATTAATGAAATTCAGCAGCAATCATCGAGAATCTTCATGGAATTTTCGAACGGAAGAGTGCGAATAAGTCAGCAAAGAACTTTTATATAAATATTCATATTCTACGTACTCCATGATTCAATAAAATATTAATCTAAGGACTGAAACATGCGTACTCTATTCAACTCAAATTTTGCGGAACCAAAAAATATAGAAGAAATATGTTCTTCCTGCAGAGCCTATTGAAATAAAACACAATATTGATGAATATCATGTTGGATTGGCTGAAAGTCGTGTTGGGACCACAGGTTTCACGTCAATTATACCAATGTAGTTAATATAGGGTATGTTCCGTGAACCAACTTGGTTTTTTCAGCTACTCATGTTCCACTCAGGAAAACCTAAGCATTGGTTCCTGAAAGAAAAGGTTATTTACAGAACTTAGTTGCTGAAGAAGCGGTGACTTTTCTGATCAAAGTTTATCGGAAGCCCTGTATCATAGTCTGAAATGACTCGTTGAAACGTACAGTTCAGAGCAGTGTTAGTGCAGCATTAGAAGAAGCCGATAATAACCTGAACTCATCCAGAAATGAACTGCATTCCCAACAAATTAAATTCGAATCAAAAACCTGATGGAATAATTTTCATTTCCGTATTTTTTCCTGTATAATCCGAGTGAAAATGGATAATCATTTCCATATTAATCTACTCATATCCATGAAAAAGGAAGTCTACTGTAATACATGAAGTACCTATAATAAAAGCGAAACTACATATGCATATGTCACTTCTTGTCCACAATTGATAGGAAAGGTGGGCGAAAATGCCAAAATTATTCTCTCCACTAGGGCTACTAGTTTCATTGACATTGGTGAGTGATCATTGAACATATTCACAAATAAAAGGGTTGCTACTCACAATTTGACATATACAAAAAGCAAATACACATATAAAGAGGTGTGGGGAACAGCGTGAAATTTCAACGAAAAATACTTATATGTACTTTTTTGAAAATTAACATCCATGAGGAATTGGTCATGACAGATTTGACCACCACGATTGTTCTTTTCTTATCAGACTATCGACCTGACTTCCATCATTTTATAGCACCTGGTCTCTAAAGCAATTTAACAGTTGTTCTAGAATCTGAAACATCACCGCAAGACTCAAAACACGCTTTTGCAATATATTCCATGTTCAATGGTGTTCAGGTCAGGAGATTGTGCTGGCCATGGCAGAACCTTCATTTCCAGGTCAAGTAAGGATCCAGTGTCTCTGTGAGCATTATCGTGCTTTGAAGAAAAGGTTTCTTCGAAATCTGCAGTATATGGCACAATAATAGTTTTCAGATAGTGGTTTCGTTATTTCCCTAGTGTCATGAAACCTTCCACTGTTACGAGATCAGTTCTATATTTTTTTGCAATGCCACCACGAACCATAACAGTTCTGCCTTGCTATCTAGCCACCTCATGTAGTTTCTGAGCCAGGATATCTCCATACTCTTTTCCTTCCAGAATCTGGTCTCGAAGCAATTCTTCTGTGAACAATACTCATTCCTATTCTTCTTAACCCTATTTTTCCACAGCCCAATCGTGAACTGGATGGAAAGCTCTTGGGGAACCAGCATTCCTATCTCAGACATCTCCTGTTTCCTAAAAACGTTGCCTCAGATCGCTAATATTGAGGCGTTTTCTATCTCAGCAACCTTTCACATACTGAATGCGGGTATATTTCGTAAAGTTATTTCTCTTGAACTTTTTTCACAGATTTCAGCAGTGTTATCGTCCAAAAATGGTATGTACGATGATCTGAGTGCAATCTTCAGACCTCCTCACAGCAAAAATATCAAAACAGAAGCCGTCAAAGACTACAGTAACACTTTAACAGGATTGGTTGCTGAAGGTCAGAAAAAAGCAGACTGCTATGGACGTGGAGGGTATAGAACCTACGGTGGAGGAGGTGGTGGAGGAGGTGGTCTTCCAATCATCATAATAGGTATTGGAAACACACTTTAAAAACTCATTTCGCTTCTATTGTATTTCTTGAATACTCCTGAGCTACCCAAAATTATCGAGGAGGTGGCCCACATTAAACATATTTATCGGTGTGGATAAGCGAAAGGTCAATTGGAGGGTACCAAAGAGCTCTAGATTTGACCGTGAGGATCTTAGCTAGATAAAAGTATTAGCTGGTTATGAAATAACACCTGGAACGTTACAGATTGTATGAGAAAATTTGAACGAATACTCTTATACTATTTAAGACAATGTAGACATTGTATCGATATGTAGGTCAGCTCCCATTGCCAATCAAGATTTATTAGTGTGTTGCAATCACAAATGTTTCCCTTTCAAATGAGAGTTGACCTGTCTCAAAGATTTCTGCCTTGTGCTACGGAACAACTAAATATTCTTCTATGAAACAGTAATATTCAGTTGCGTTGATATTGTTAAAGTAATCTCAAATCGCCTATAAATACACTCTGTGCAAGGACAACTTCAGCAGCTTACTAATTGAATGAGTAACAGATGTCACCGGGAGCTCGGAGTATTGAAAAGCAGCTGCAGTAATGCGTTATTCTTAGGAGTACTCTTAGAAATAACCAATTCGTTTGAGTATGTAGCGAATTCCAGCTCCTACGAAATACCAGAGACTCTGGAAATACCTTTTCCAATCCCTTCTACACCCTTACCCTTAAAGCCTTATACGATGTTCAGAGCTGCTGCACAGGCTGCCTTCGAAAGTCTTAGGCTCAGTTGAATTTTTGTCAAAAGCAGGAGTATCTAGTCCGAAGCCGTGTTATAATTTAGTTCTTCAAGACATTTTTGACTTTTAAGAAATGAATATTGCTCAATATTAACATTACGACCCTCAGAACACCGACATCTCTTACCCACGAGCCATCACAGTCAATTCCATTTAAGATGTTGGAGGGAGTTGCAACACCAAGCTGTTTCCTTCAAATAAAAGTAAACCGTCTTGGCGTTTTCTGAGAAATATCCATCCGGATTATTTCATGTGCGCCTTTATATTAAATATATATATTTTTGGTTGAAGGAGGAGGAGGTGGTGCTATACCAGGAGCTGGAGGAGGTTTTCCAGTTGCAGGTGGAGGTACTGCAGGTGGTGCATCAGGAAGAGCTGCTACTGCTGGTGGGGGTACTGCTGGTGGGGGTGCAGCAGGTGGTGGTACTGGAATACCTGGAGCAGGTGGAGGGGTTCCTATACCAGGTGGAGGGGGTACAACTGGCACTGGTAGCGGAGGTGGAGCAGGGATACCAACCGCTTGAAGATTTCAGTACTTTTTTATGAGAGTCTCCTCAATAAAGAAAAAATTTGAAATTATACCTGCCTGTTAATCATATTTTTGTTTGTTCTCGGAAACAAGCACTAAATTTTTGTCCAAACGTGTATATTCTTGAATATTGACCCGAGAATGGTCTTAAACGATAGTTTTTGGCTCTCTGATGAAGAATTTTTCGTTCAATTTCAATTATTTCCGGCCGGATAGCAATAAACACTATAACTGCCGACCAATGAGACCTAGAGAATCGAAATTTTTATAATGGGAGTTGATATTTTTGATAATTTTTATAATGGGAGTATGCTATGCGAAATTTTGTTCATTGCTGAATAAGATATATTTCTTCAATTATTTAGCTTTTCGTGAGTATTATCCATTCATCAAACTTGTCTGAATCAATCAGAAAAGGGCAGCAAGGCTAAAAGAAAAATTAAATAAGATTAAATAAGCATAAAATGATATAATTGATATACGTTAAAAGCAATTGCCTCACAGTTACAAAAAAAAGTTTAAGATTTATGAAAACGAGCAACACAAAGCTTTATTCATTGTAATTAATAAATTCCACTATCTTCATCTCATCGATGAATGTGCAATGACTGAGGTAGTTTGTTTAATTGAATGTTGAGAACTATATGAATTTATTTCTGCGATGAGATTCATCCTCTGAAAAATCAAAAAATCTTAAACTGAAATTGAATCATTCGCAATAGGCTAAGTAAATAAGATGAGTATTGAAAATTTTAATTTTAGAATCATTATGACATTCTTGTTCATAAATTCAAGTTGCTTCTTTTATCTGGCTGCAGCAGCAGTTGTTGTAGTTGTAGCAGCTGTAGTTGTAGACACAATTATAGCTAGAATGATAATGAAATGAGAAGAATTGAAACATTTCAATAATATTTAGCTGACTCCATATGAACGATGTCCAGTGGTAAGAAATCGTTTTCATTTACTTTCATTCCATTGAAATACAGTATAACAAAGTGGATTTCATTTTTTAAAGACGATATTGTCAAAATGATGACCGTTTTTTGCGAGCATGTTCTAGGGGAACAGCGTGCCATCGTTTTGTCCAAATGTCTGTCTCACTGATGACGAATCCGGTCCGGCCGTAGACACGATAACTGTCGACAGAAGCAAGCTAGCAACTTGAAACTTTCAGGATAGGTTGCGCATCAAAATGTCGCGGTTAAATTCGTTAATGGGCAAAATCAGTCGAATAGTTTCGGAGTAATAAGCACTTGAAGTTTTGAAGTTATTTATTTTTTATTTCGGAAACTCCTCAACGATTGGATTCAAACTTGACAGTTAGGTGAAGTACAACAACGCGCAACTTTGAGCCAAATTTCGTCAGGATCATATTGTCAGTTATTTTTAAAAAACATTTTTTTCGAAATTTTTTTCCAAAAAATTTTTTTTGGGAAACCATTCATCAAATCCAAAAAAAATTATACTCACACTTTGACCTTCTAATTTCACAGCTGTGTATCAAATTTCAGTTCGATACGATCATAAGTTTTGGAGATATCGGGAAAAAATATGTCAAATTTTGAGGTTTTCTTCTCGATATCGTTGATTTTTTCGGTATAACTCGAGAAATACTGATTCAGTCCTGATTAAACTTCACAGCTAGTTTTGAGATGCTGAAAGACAACTTTATGCAAAATTTCGTGATAATCGTGTTATTAGAGCAATTTGAAAAAAAAATTTCTATGATTTTCTCATCATATCATCCTCATTAAATTCTGTATGAAACTTCGATTTGTTATTTTTCGATGAAATACTGGATTTCAATTCGATCTGATCTGTATTCTTGGAAAAATAAAATTTTTAATGGGTATCTCTGCGGAATCATTGGGTGGATTTTACCCATTCACGAATTCGGCCTTCGTAATTAAGGTCCAAACCTTCTCTACAATTATCGGGTTTCTAAGTTGTTTCTTTCGGAAGTTATTGAGTTGAAATTTTTTCTGAACACTCTTGTCCTTTGACCCTTACATTTGCAATCACGCGTAAGCATAGCGCCGGGATAATGTCTTGCATTTAAAGGCAAATATTGTTCTGCAAGGCCTGAATTGTATGGGGATTATTATTGTAAACCTTTGATTTAAGGTATCCCCGTAAAAAAGTCGCAAGGCGTGAGGTCAGGCGGCCGAGGTGGCCAGGGAATATCTCCGAACTTGCTTATCAGTTTATTCGGGAAAATTGACCTTATGTAAATTTTTCATCGACACCCCAGCTGTGTAAGGAGTTGCAACATCTTGCTGAAATAGTGTTCGGTTATTGTAACCCTGATGCATCTGAAATTGCGGTAAGAGGAACTCGTCTATCATACGGCAACATACCGAAGCAGATACTGTTTCTCCTTGGTTAAAAAAATAAGGGCCAATTACTCCACTGGCAGAAATGGCACACCAAACTGTGGTTGTTGAACAATGTAAAAGGTTTTGATGCCGTTCCCTAGGGTTGGTGGAGGACCAGTACCGCATATTTCACCTATTAACATAAATATCAATATGGAAATGTGATTTGTTACTGAACAAAATATTTTCAAGCATGTGTGCCGTCCGAAAACTATCCTGTATTGTTCTGACGAAGATTCACCACACTAAAATAGTGCTAGACAGCGAACGCACGGTGTGCTTCCGACCAGTGACTTATGGCGACTCAAAAATCCTCGAATCTAGCGCTTCGATTGATACCCACTCACTAGCCTCACCCCGAAAGTATTTCGATAATAGCTGTTCAAAGTTGAAAAATTCCCACTGGACATCTTTGTAATGGAATATGATTTGTTCTTGGACCCCGCACTAATGCTATGGCAAATTGATTCTCAGTGGAATCGGCTAATTTTTCAATATGTTGTAGCTTTTTAACAACTGAAGAAAAAATTTAGAAGGCAAGAGCATCAAAAGCTTTTGAGCTACAGCTAGCCAAACACGGAGAATTCAAGTAACTTTTCGTGTTTGGCTGGCTGTAGCTCGATAACTGTTCATTATCTAGCTTTTTGCCTCTGAAATTTCCTGTTCAGTAGGTCGTCAGCTATAACTTATTAGCTTTGTTTCGGTTCCGAGTTCAGAACCAATTCAGAACTGTTCAGGATTGTTCGAGTATGCGCGATTTCGATGTTGTCTCTGAAAATTCGCAATCGCGCATGCTCGAACCGTCCCGAACAGTTTTGAACTGGAAACCAAAACAAACCCATTGAAAAATCAGCTGATTTCACCGATATCCAGTTTCCCATACTTATAAAGAGATGTGCAAAGGCGGATTTTAGTGTTTGACTGGTCTCAAGAAAGGTGTCCAGGTGCGGGGTCCTTTTCTCTCATGCTTGTAGCAGTATCCAATCTGTCATTAGCGTGAAAGTCATATTGGTCTGATCCCGAACTTACGTATTATTACTGGACGACCATAGCGTCTTCCACAGCTCTTCATATCTTTCCTCGATATTGAAGATCCCTCTTTGGAACTCAATGCTGACATTAACCGTCCTCCACGAAGTGCTGGCGCATGCGCGGCAGCTTTTGCAGCCGACGTATCTTCTTTATTCACCTTAATTCCAAACTGACCACTCATATCGCCCAGTACACCCATGGGTCCTAGTTTTATTGCTCCTGCTCCTGCAGCTTCAAATGATCTTTTCACGCTGTTGATAATATCGGTTGCAGAGGTCATGTTTTGTGCCTCTACCGAGACCTGGAAGAAAAGTTAAATCAGTCGCAACTGTGACACACATAAGAAGCTGTAATTGAAGGCAAAAGGATGTTTCACAAATTGCTATAACTTGAAGAAGAATTTTGAAGTTTTGTCAGGTAGTTTCCGCTTCTTTGGAGTTACCACGTTTCGTCCCGACTTAGTTTGAAGTAACTCATCAGAGTGTGCGCCAAAATATGTCAATGTTCATAAAGAAACAATATTTTAAATAAGCAAAGCTATCATCTGCAAAAGTTAACCCGAGTGAGGAAAAAGAGACAAATGTGAATAAATCTCTCAAAATAAGAATCATGATGGAATCCAAGAACTGTGTGTTCTCAACTGTATACAGCATAGAATCATTTGATTTTGAACTTACCAGAAAAAGAACAGAAAGAACTCCCAATGTAATAGTTCCCATTTTTGTTCGCCTGTTTTTTAGCAACAATTGTAAAGTCAGACTATATCTTGTAAACAGCTGTATTTCAATAATCGATGACAATGGCAGATTTTTTTTTTTAATTCGCAGAATTCATGAATACTTAACTTATAGCATCCTGTCACAATTCTTTATTACAGTCTGTGGCCTTCACACGGGTCACTTCTGTGTTCACCTGTTCCAGTGTGAAAACGTGATAATTAATCATAAAATAAATCTGTATTTCCTGTATACAAAATTGTGTAATAATTATGGAGATGATTATCAAAAATGAGATCATATTTACTATAGAGAAAAAAAACGACGAAAAATTCTAAAAACGCACTGATTTGATTTGAGTAGCTTTTACGCTTTCGTAATAACTGAAACAGTCACCTATTCAGGTATCGACGGCGCACAGCGCCGCTTATTTACTTCATCGTGAGAAGATTAGGCGATCTTCTTATCATACGGTCCTGATCAAATTGTGCATGAACTCTAAATCAGTCAAGTAGAAGATTTCTATTCAATCCAGTTATTCAGAAAATTTGGGAAAATAAAATTTTGAATGAGTATTTCTGGGGAATGGTGGGGTGGTTTCCATCCATTCATAAATTCGACCTTCTTAATTAGGCTCCAAAACAACTTTACAAATATAATTCATTGAAGCTATTTCATTTTGTAGGATTTTCCTCGGTTTTCACTCCCAATATCTGAAACAGAACTATCAAAAATTAAGTGAAATTGTTTGTATGGGGAACACCCTTGCGGATTGTACGATTGAACTATTTGTCAAGGGCAAATTCAGATTTTCTCGTTTGTCTGATGAAAGAATCTGATTTGCACTCTAAAACGTTACAATTAGTTTTGTTTATCGTTTGTTTTATTTAGGTATTGTTCATTAGGCAACCTGTTCTCCAAGAAACAGCGCTTGACAAGTAGTTCAATCCTGCAATCCGCAAGGGGTTTTTCCAATTTTCAATTTTTACTAGTACTGTTTCAGACTCTGGGAGTGAAACCCCAAAAAACACCTACAAAATGATGCATATCCTTCAAAAATTAGCTTTATCGATACTTATTGAAGTTGTTTCTTTCGGAAACCCCCGTCGGGGGGTTTGATTATGGGTTTGATTCATCATTTTCCCAAATGACCTTCAGAAAGTATTCAAAACCAGATTTCAAAATTGGGGTTTGGGATTTGCCAGGCATGCACGAAGTGACAACGTTGTTTAGTAGAATTGCTTTTTCTGCTATAGAATAACGAAATATTTATTCCTATTCTGTGGTACACAAGTGTTCTTTGTAAATATAACCAAACAATTTCCGTTTGCGATTTGTCAGTAATATGACAGTATGACAGTCTGTGCTCTTCTTTTTCTATTCCTTGGTCGTTGTCTTCTACTCTAACCAGATCGAAGTATAGCTATCTCTGTTTTCCTGAGCAAAGTAACACATTTGGCGTCCTTTTCTTTCCGAGAAAGCTGAATTCGACGTTGCCATATCGTGCACTTATGACAAATCCCTTTAAATACAAATCCCCATTTTATTTTTCAGTTTTAGGTGATCAAACATTTTTTTTTTAAATATAATATTGAAATTATATGTTTGAAATGTGATGTTCTGAAGGTTTTTCATGAAAATAACTGCATTTTCGTTTAAAGGAAAAACCTGAAGAAGAATTCTTGGTCGAATTCAATTCTGTTCGGCGAGATTTCCGGTATGTGCTCTAATTTTCGGAGGAGATACCCAGAATCTTGAAATATTGAGGGTGGGTTTGAAGCCTAAATATCTCGGTTGAGTTCGTCAATGGGCAAAATCCGATTACCGTGCCGAACTTATAGCCAGCTTAAAATTCGTTTCCTCAGTTACCGATTTCGGTTGGTACCAACTTGGGGACGTATTTAAAATTTCGTGAGAGTCATATCACTGGAAAATTTAAAGAAAAATATTTTCAGATTCTTTGATGTCTCAGAAACTTTTGGCAATATTCGTCTGAAAGTTTTGTGTCTCATAACGGGCATATTAAAAATGATTTATATTAAATATAGGCTACAAGGATGTTTCACGTGATAAAAAAATTGAGTTTTTCAAGTTTGATAAGCCTCTGAACCACGAAGGAACATCATTTTGGAGGAAGTCTTCTTTTAAATGGGTTAATTTCGGATGTTTAGAACAGCATCGGAGGATAAAAAGGTGGAGAGGTATGAAAAAAGGCAAAAATTTTGATTTCTTGCGAACAAATGGCGACAAAAAACGAAATCAATCCAAAAAAAAATTGTGAATTTATCGCAAAATGTAAGATTCGTTAGATGTAAAAATATATAGTTCAGGAAACACCTCATCCACGATTTGCTGCCGATTTATGGCGGTACCTTTCCAAAAGGAAAGAATGGAGATCTTCATGGATTATTGTGAAGATAAGTTCACAGAATCGCAAAACTTTCTACTGCCCCCCTATATAATTTTCCTCTATATTCTTATACCTCATAACGTAATAATTTTCATTCATTATTTTTTTGAAATGCATTTTCAACCGACTGCCAATACTAATGTGATCCTAATTACACTTAACTATAGGTAGATGAGTGTATTTACTCTGTACATACGCCGTGAAAACTGTGGAAAATTCTTCAAAAAACACGCAGTTCGTACGAGAAATGATTGGAGGTATATTACTTCAAATGAAGCTAATTTTCATTCAATTCTGAAAAGTCTCCAGGCATATACGTTCGAATTAAAAATGCCAAGTTTTGGAGGAGTTTTTGTGTTTACTTTTCTGATTTTTTTCCTACTCTATGTGAGTATTCTTTAAACTTGATAAAAATTCAAACTAATTATCAGAATCGTTCAAACTCAGATTATCAAAAAATGCAATACCTACATTTTGGTCATTTTGAAAAATTAGTCTCTTTCGCAAGCTTGTTCTGGGGAATAGAGAGTTATCATTTAGCCCAGATGTCTCTGATTTTCGAACGATTTTTTTGCCGAAAACGAGAAGAATTTCGTGTTTTCAATGTGTAACATCGGTGAAACGACTTTGGACATGGAGTAATACAAATTTGAAATTTGGTGATTTTCTCACAATATCTTTGCAAGTTCTGACACGATCAGATTGAAACTTTGTAATTTGAAGGTCAGTGACACGCAATTTTATACGAAATTTTGATGAGAGCTCAAGAACAATAATGTACATTGTTCATAACATTTCAGTGGATAAGCAAATATGCTAAATACAACATTTTATTGCCTAAAATTGACATCGGACCCTGAGTATTCATCATGCAACATTTTGTTAAGGCTGCAAAGATAAAAATTATTTTTTGCCAGTTGTAAAGAACGTTTGAATTCAATGAGGTATTATTTTCAGAACCTGGTTTCAACATTGCCGATCACGGGTGATGATGAAACTTCCCAAAATGTACCGGAAGTAACTTCTACAAATGCACTTGAATCCTCCAATGACGACAATATGAGAAATTGGGCTCAAAACTACGTTGAATGTTATTATTACAGAAGGCGAAGAAGGAGGAGAAGACATTATGGATAAGAGATTTTGGGAGAAAATAAGAAGAAGAAATTCATTCATGTTTATTCGCATTTATATCACAGAAAAATATTTTTCCTTCCACAGTAAAAACACTGATAAAAGCAAAAAAAAGTTTGTTGAACTAAGATTAGCATATAGAAGAAAAAGCACTGAGCAATATATTGACCAAAAAATATCATACAAAAATTATAATTCATTTCGTTATTAAGTATAATGAATAAACTGCAAGTTTATTAAACTTTAACCATTCAACCTGCTCCAAACCTGCTTTTCAGGTCTCCAAGTTGTTGCTTACAAAAGTTATTTTTTGAGATATGCCGTTAGACAGACTGTAAACACAATAACTCGTAGCGCGTTATCATTTGGACGAAATGTCAGTAGTTTTTGAATCTTGAGCCGAAAATATTCTCAGACAAGTAGATGGAAACCTCTGGAGAAGAATTCCTGGTAAAATTTTATTATATCTGTCCGTGTGTACCCTAACTGTCGAAGGAAAGGACCTAGACTAGAATTTCAGGATGAGCGTGTCATAAGAAATGTAGAAAAGCACTGACGTGGAAATTTGACATATAAATTCCCTTATATCTCCGAGAGTAACTATCGAATCGAATTGAAATGTGAAAAATTATTGTTGAAGAAGAATTCCACTGTGGAAATTTCGTTGAAATCTGATCAATATTTCCGGAGAAAAAAAAATTTCAACAAAAATTTTGAAAATTTTGGAATGAATTTTTCTTTATTTTGCGATGACCAGATTAACCCGAAATTTTGTACTGAGTTGCACGTCGGTAATACGAAACTATGTACAGTTTCAATCTGATCAAGTCAGTACTTCATGAGATATCGAGAAGTTAACCTCGAAATTCCAAATGGGCCTAGCTCCGAAACCATTCAACCGATTCCACACATCAACGAACCCTACCTAGATATTCAGACTACAAAACTGATCTGAGAATTTCAAGTCGCTAAGTCCTTTCCTCCGAAAGTTAGAGCACATACAGACGGCTGGCTGGGCAAACGGACAGAATTGAATTTGACCACGGATTTTTCTTCAAGAATTCAAACCTTATCGTTCAAGACCATTTTCAACTCGAAATTCTAAAATTACAGACATTTTGACGAAGCGATAACGCGCTGTTCCTCAGAAAAAAGCGAGTAAAAGATACTCGTCTGATCATGTAGAAACTGTGTATATATTTGTCGAATATTTTATTTTTACTACTAATCATATAGTTATAGATTAGAAATGGTCCCCACGCAATTCTGCATAAACTTTCAATTTGTAATTTTTCTATTCAGTTCTGTATCTCAATTCAATCCTATCTGTCTGATGAGCCAGTCTATATTTTTGAGAATATTTGAAAAAATTAATTTTGAATGCGTGTATCTGCGGAATCATTGAGTGGATGTTACCAATTCACGACTTCAGCCTTCATGCTAAAGCTCCAGATCCGCTTTACAATTATCAAGTCTCTAAGTAGATTCTTTCGGTACTTACTGTGATGACGATCGATGGTGATGCCGACTGCAAACAAAATAACTCCCGTATGGAACGACTTAGAGACTTCGCATTCGGAGAATAGGTTGGGATATTAATTAAGAAGGCCGAATCGATGAATTGGTCAAATCCGCCCAATGATTCTGTAGATTCGAAATTCTATATTTCCGAAACTACAGATCGGATAGAATTGAAATCTAGAACTCCACTGAAAATTGTTAGCTTGAATGATCATGCAGAATTTCGTGAGAGCCATATGGAGAGAAGATCATCAAAAATTTTCCTATGAAACGGAAGCTGCGTTTTGCGGGATCATTAAGTACTTAAATAGGATTTAATATGAATCGAATATTTGATTTTAAATCCATTTTTCACCTGAATTAACCAATACATCAATTTCCATCACAACTTTCTACTTAGCTACCTCTAAAAATAAATAATTCAGTATAGAAATGCTCGCCTGCAATTCTTTTTCACAAATTATGTAATAAAATATGTTAAATCAATTTTCATCTCCACTCAGTCGAAACAAGAACATGTAAAGAGACCTTATTTTCTGGGTGAAATCGGAATAATTACACAATTAATCATTGTGAACTTGTCATAATCAAAGTGAAAAGGTACAATCATTGAAATAATTTCGGATAATTGATTTAGTAGTTATTATCCAAAGAGTATAAAAATCAAGAAAAATCAGGAATTGTCTGTATCTACTCATCAAGATGAAACGTCAAATAAGTGCAATCTTAATTGTTTTTCTACTGACTTTGGTGAGTACCTTGTACATTTAAAATAAGTGAATAACTATTGTCTTTCATTCAATGTATTTGTTACACTCAATGACATTAAAAGTTCTGCGCCCAGAAATAACTTAATTTTTGGCAATATGGCAGTCTTCAATCGGGAATAAAACAATAATAATTAAAAACAATATACTATATCATGTGTATGACTATCCCATAGCTGAATACAGTCTTGTACATGTCTAGGCGTCTACGAAATAAGAGGTCAATGACTGCTGTGACAACTCATTCGATGCAAGTCTAATTTCTTGAATAAATTGTGCTAGAATCAGTGTAGGCTGGAGCGAATTGGACAGTCTTCTTCCCAGCATATCCTACAAATGTTCTATGGGAATTAAATCTGGCGGACAGGGTGGCCACGGCAAAACTATAACGTCAGCTTCTTGAAGAAAGTCCATAGTTTGAAGAGCAATATGGGAGCGTACGTTATATTGTTGGAAAAGTTGCCAATAAGATGAGGCAGTATAGTGGAGCCTCTTGCCTGAAGCGTCTATCTTGACATTCTGGAGTGAGCTTCTGTTGGCCAGTAGGTCTTCTTCGTTCTTCTCTACCTTCATTTATCAACATAAGTGTCACACGCATTACTGTAATTGTAGTACAATTAGCATCACGGCAAATTCCTCGAAACTACAAACCTATCCCTGTCATCCCTCACATGATGATTATTTTTGTCGTCTTTGAACTCAAAGCATTTCATTACTTTTCACTTCAGATGAACACAAATTGACTGCCGAGCATAAAAACTGAAAAAACTGGGCTATTAAGTTTTCATGAACCGCTTTTTTACAAGCAAAATGACTTAAAAACCGTTAGTATTAATTGTGAAGATCTGTCTCGTTCTCGTTCACCTTCTACATGAAAATGTCAAGAAGATGAGGAGAATGGTGCTTTAAAATCGACAGGTCAGTCTAGAAGAGACCTTTCACATTGTTTAGGATCTTCGGGCATTCAACTTATAGCACAACTTGTGCCATAGAGCCAAATTTTTTTCCAAAAGAGCAATGAGAAAAAGTTGCCATAAACATGATTTAACGAGCAAGAACATTCAAACATCATCAAGCTGACTTGAGTTACCACTCGTAGATAGAATAAGAGTTGTTGGAGGCCATATAACAAAATGCTATGAAGACATTGAAGGTTCTCGGAAGCTCACCAACACTAGATGAATTACTGCATCAAGCGTTGGCATACCTGTATGAGTTGATATGGATTCTAATTCGGAAAAAAAAATAAAATGAATTTGCAAGAAGATTAACACAACTTACTTTCATTCACAATCTCCTGATACTTTTCGATCAAATAAAAATTATTTATTCAACTTTTTTACAGAGCATCTCATCTGCTCAACTTCCAATGGCGCCACCAAAACCAGGAGGTGGAGGTCAAGGTGGGGCAGGAGGGGGTGGTGGGGCAGAGGGAGGTGTTAGAGGGGGTTTCAACATGGGAGCTGGTGCTGGAGCTGGTGGAAAGGCTGGTGGAAAGGCTGGTGGAGGTGCTGGTTCTGGTTCTAGTGGCAAATAGGTAGAATATATTTTTCTCAATACTAGAGTGATTTCGTTTCAGCCTATATTCGGAGAGGTGTGAAGTTGACTTCATTCTGGCCATAGACATAGAGCCAAATGAGTTATAACTTTACAGAGTTGGTCACCTTCAAAAAGAGACAAACTTATCCCCTCCATCATAGATCATAGATAGAGAAGATAGAGAAGAGAGATGTTAGATCTGCAATCCTCTGTCTTCTCCTATCGCAGTCCATGTAGAGTAAACAGAACTTTTGCCCATCTTTTAAAATCGAACAGTGCATATAGAAGTGAAAATCTCACATCCAAGACTACAAATATTATAAGTGAGAGTAAAGCCACCATTGTTTTTAATATGTCAATATTAACATTTTGTACAAGAGATTGCTACTAAAGTTATGGTTGATTGGAAACTCTGGTGGTGGTTGATGCGATCGCGAATTTCGAAATTTTCAAATTTATACACGAAACTGAATATTTTAAACAGATAATTGAAAATTTTATTTTGGATGCAACAAGGATTTGTAGGGTGACCATTTTCATAAAATCATTTTTTTCGATTTGTGATGTATATTAGCTCAACAGTAGTATTTTCCAACTAGGAATTAGATTTTAGTGCAATTGGATCTGTATTTTTCGGAATATTGGGACAATTTTTATCATTTTTCTACAGAAACGATACTGGATATTTCAAATGGGTATAACTCCGAAACTGTTCGACTGACTTGGCCGATAAACAAACTCAACCGGGATTTTTCTGTTTCGTGCCTAATCTGTCTCTAAATATAGTTTCTCATAGCTAACCCCCTATCCTTTTTCTTCAGAATATACCAGGTGTTCTAGAGGAAGATGGTAATATCGGTTCTTGTATAGTGACCACCCCAGGAATCTGATACCTTCATGTATGACTCAGAATTGAATATGCAAAAAATTTCCAGTTGTATCTGTATAGAATAGGATAAAAATAATGAACTTATAAAACTATTCGTCCTCTAAATACTTCATTGTTGTTATGGGCCAAAGAAAATAAAATGCAATAAAATATTATGTTACCTAATTTACCTTTCATCCATGATTACTATGATTTCTTGTGTATAAAAATCTCTTCAGTTGTTGAAAATGCCATGAATTAAAATGCAACAATTCAAAATTCAATAGTACAAAATTCAAAGAAAAATATCACTGCCAATGAAATTTCAAATTTATATCTTGATCTGCATAAAGTGAAGATAAAACAATTCGAAATGTTCAGGTAAAAAGTTTTCGATATGGGAGACCTCGTAAGAATTTCGAATTAGCAAAATGCACGCAATAATGATCAAAATTTACGAATTATTTTTCGGAATATTTCAAACTACACCAATTCGATTGGAATTTTTTCGTTATCTCATATTCATAAATTCAAAGAAATTTTTATGGGAAAGTAATGCCCAACTTAAGGCTGAATCTATTAAATTTATTTTGTAAAATACTGCTCACGATAGGAAAATGTCACATGAATATGTTTATGTATTCATTATCTCAAATTATTTAAAATTTCAGAAAATATAAGTTGAAAACTCAGTTCAACTGATTCGGAGAGTATTATTGATACTGCTTTTTGGCTTGGAAACTATCCAAAAATGTTGTTGGTCAAAACTATTTTCGTTATATTCGCTATCGCGTTTTTTTTAATAATTGTAAGTAATTTTACTGTTTATTATACTTATATACTTTTTATATTTCCGTGAATTTTATTCATAGCACACTTATGTCCTACATCGATTCCATTTCTCATTTATTAATAAATAATATAGCCCTTAAAGTTATATTGAATGTAGGCGTAGTTTCTTATAACACACCCTGTGTAAGCATGTCTCATTTTCAGAACATATCGAATACTGTAGGATCTCATTCTCTTGTATCGACCACAAATCAATATGATGACTCCACTGATACAATGAATGCCTGAAATTTAGGAGGAGAAAAAAATAAAAGAGCTGTTAAATGAATTACGTAAGACAAAAATATTATCATTTCTTTGTCCTTGTCTAATGTATTCCTTATCGATGGAAATTGGGTAGAATAAAATTGGCATCAAATTGGTATTTTACTGTTAACACTTCCACCTACCCCTTATACTTCAATATCTGAAAATTTAGGAGAATATATATTTTGAAACACTATCCTTCTCATAGTTCTAAAAAAATTGAAAATATCAAACGTTCAAGAATGAAGCTAGGATGATATTGACTGAACAAGTCATATGGTTAGTACCCATGAAGTATGGTATGGACTTTTCTCCTTAGGCTAATATCAATGAGAGTTCATTGATGCATTGTCCTAAAAATTATAGAGAAATATTCATTGACAAAAAATTTGGAAATAATTGTTCGAGGCTCAGATCTAATGTCGTTTTCAATTGCCAAATTAGTAAGCACTCTGCAAATTGTAAGCAATTTTAGAGTGCCACATTCATCTATGGAAGTTCTTCTTCTACAAATCACAGTCATAGGGACTATTCGATCCAAAGACATGGAGACTTAGAATTATCTGGAGCCATAGATTATTTATCGTAAAACATATCAGTAGTATTGTCCAGATCTTCACATATTGGCAGTTGTATTAGAATAAAGAATAATGATTTATTCTGAATCTGTAATATTAAATTGTCGAAAAACTGATTCAAGTTCCAATTCTCACTGATATTTATTAATAATTCAAATAGATCAACATATACCAAACATCACAGTATAAAGATTGACAAGCACTGAAATTTAAGTTTTATATATTTTAAGATTTTGACTATCTCCTTCTTCTACTTCGAGATCTCCTCCCACCACATGATGACGAACGTTCTCTATGATGTCTTCTTCTTCTTTTCACCTTGAGGGCAGACCTACCCATGTCTATGTACTTCTTGCGGTCACATGGGTTCATTCTTACCCAACATTTAGCACCCTCGACTGCAATTTTGGTAACAGGCCAATCGCAGTGCTTCACTCTGAACTCTCTGAGGAAGTTGAAGAAGGCGTTTCTGGTCTCCTTTCCAGGATTGCAACTCCTACCCTTGGGTTGTCCACAGGTCTGCTTCGGTTTTTCGCAGCTTGCTTTCTTCGCAGGCTTAGACTCACCACAACTCTTCTTCTCGGGTTTGGACTCACATCTCCTCTTCTCAGGTTTGGACTCGCCACAGCTGTTCTTCCTACCGGATGAACAAAAACCGAACATTATTGATAGATTCATGTATGACTCAGAATTGAATATGCAAAAAATTTCCAGTTGTATCTGTATAGAATAGGATAAAAATAATGAACTAATAAAACTATTTGTCCTCTAAATACTTCATTGTTGTTATGGGCCAAAGAAAATAAAATGCAATAAAATATTATGTTACCTAATTTACCTTTCATACATGATTACTATGATTTCTTGTGTATAAAAATATCTTCAGTTGTTGAAAATGCCATGAATTAAAATGCAACAATTCAAAATTTAATAGTACAAAATTCAAAGAGAAATATCACTGCCAATGAAATTTCAAATTTATACCTTGATCTGTATAAAGTGAAGATAAAACAATACGAAATGTTCAGGTAAAAAGTTTTCGATATGGCACACCTCGTAAGAATTTCGAATTAGCAAAATGCACGCTATAATTATCAAAATTTACGAATTATTTTCCGGAATATTTCAAACAACACCAGTTCGTTTGGAATTTTTTCGTTATCTTATATTCATAAATTCGAAGAAATGTTTATGGGAAAGTAATGCCCAACTAAAGGTTGAATCTATTAAATTAATTGTAAAATACTGCTCACGATAGGAAAATGTCACATGAATATGTTTATGTATTCATTATCTAAAATTATTTAAAATTTCAGAAAAAATAAGTTGAAAACTCAGTTTAACTGATTCGGAGAGTATTATTGACGCTGCTTTTTGGCTTGGAAACTATCCAAAAATGTTGTTGGTCAAAACTATTTTCGTTATATTCGCTATCGCGTTTTTTTTAATGATTGTAAGTAATTTTACTGTTTATTATACTTATATACTTATTATATTTCCGTGAATTTTATTCATAGCACACTTATGTCCTACATCGATTCCATTTCTCGTTTATTAAAAAATAATATAGCCCTTAAAATAATATTGAATGTAGGCGTAGTACTCTTAATGTCGAATGGAAGGACCTAGACTAGTATTTCAGTATAAGCGTGTCATAAGAAATCTAGAAAAGCACTGACGTTGAAATTTGACATATTAATTTCCTTATATCTCCGAAAGTAAACTTCGAATCGAATTGAATTTTGAAAAATTGTTGTTTCCCCAAAAAAAAAGTGCGTAAAAGATACCTACCGATCATGTTGAAACTTTGTATATATTTGTCGAATATTTCATTTTTACTACTACTCATTTAATGATAGATTAGATATAGTCCCCACGAAATTCTGCATTAACTTTCAATATTAACTATTCAGTACTGTATTTCAATTCAATCCTATTTGTATTATGAGCCTGTCTGTATTCATGAGAATATTCATAAATTTAATTTTGAATGAGTATCTACGGAATCATTGAGTGGATGTTACCAATTAACGACTTCAGCCTTCATGCTAAAGCTCCAAACCCGCTTTACAATTATCAAGTCTCTAAGTAGATTCTTTCGGTACTTACTGTGATGACGATCGATGGTGATGCCGGCTGTAAACAAAATAACTCCCGTATGGAATAACTTAGAGACTTCGCATTCGGAGAATAGGTTGGGATATTAATTAAGAAGGCCGAATCGATGAATTGGTCAAATCCGCCCAATGATTCTGTAGATTCGAAATTCTATATTTCCGAAACTACAGATCGGATAGAATCGAAATCTAGTACTCCACTGAAAACTATTAGCTTGAATGATCATGCAGAATTTCGTGAGAGCCATATGGAGAGAAGATCATCAAAAATTTTCCAATGAAACGGAAGCTGCGTTTTGCGGGATCACTAAGTACTTAAATAGGATTTAATATGAATCGAATATTTGAGTTTAAATCCATTTTTCACCTGAATTAACCAATACATCAATTTCCATCACAACTTTCTACTTAGCTACCTCTAAAAATAATTAATTCAGTATAGAAATGCTCGTCTGCAATTCTTTTTCACAAATTATGTAATAAAATATGTTAAATCAGTTTTCATCTCCACTCAGTCGAAACAAGAACATGTGAAGAGACCTTATTTTCTGGGTGAAATCGGAATAATTACACAATTAATCATTGTGAACTTGTCATAATCAAATTGAAAAGGTGCAATCATTGAAATAATTTCGGATAATTGATTTAACAGTTATTATCCAAAGAGTATAAAAATCAAGATACGTCAAATAAGTGCAATCTTAATTGTTTTTCTACTGACTTTGGTGAGTACCTTGTCCACTTAAAATAGATATAGCAGATTGTTTCTGAAGTGAATAATTATTGTCTTTCATTCGATGTGTACCTACTCAATGATATTGCAAGTGTTACTCTCAGGAAGAATAACTTTCTAAATTTGAAAACAAAACAGTGTGTAACTACTCTCTAATCCACTTACACTTTCTGCGTCTAACGCACGTTTCGGAAACCACGTTTCCTTCGTCCAGAGACATATCGTTACTAACTGCAGATACAAGTTCACATGCTGAACGAGTGGGGAGGGTGGTAGGACCAATAGGAAAAGGGTTGTTGAAAGGCCATAAGGGTAGTACTGGGCTATGAAGGGTGAGTCAGATGAATATTCGAAATAATTGGTTACTAATGGCGGTAAGGCCATTGTTTAGCGATCTATCTCTTCTTTGGAACATATGTATACCTTCAAGCTCATTTGAGTGAGTTTTGTCCGAGCTTTAATAGCTTAACGGATTTTTCTGAAATTAAATGACCGGTTATTAAAACGTGATAAGCGACCGCTGATGTGATGTGTTCCTTAAATCACGTGTTGATGTTCCTCGCTGTTTGTTTAACACATCTTACTCTTATTCACAATCTCCTGATACTTTTCGATCAAATGAAAGTTTTCATTCAACTCTTTTGCAGAGCATCTCATCTGCTCAACCAAAACCAGGAGGTGGAGGTCAAGGTGGGGCAGAAGGGGGTGGTGGAGCAGAGGGAGGTGTTAGCGGGGGTCTCAACATAGAAGCTGGTGCTGGAGCTGGTGGAGGTGCTGGTTCTGGTGCTAGTGGAGGCAAATAGGTAAAATATATTTTTCTCAATACTGGTGTGATTTCCTTTCAGCCTCCATTGGGACAACATTTTTGAGATAGGCGGTACTTCTCTTTTATTCCTGCAGAGGGAGAGGTTTGAAGTTGACTTTGTTCTGGCCATAGACATAGAGCCAAATGAGTAATAACCTCACAGACTTGGTCACCTTCAAAAAGAGACAAACTTATCCCCTCCATCATAGATCATAGATAGAGAAGAGAGATGTTAGATCTGCAATCCTCTGTCTTCTCCTATCGCAGTCCATGTAGAGTAAACTGAACTTGTGCCCATCTTTCAAAATCGAACAGTGCTTATAGAAGTGAAAATCTCACACCCAAGACTACAAATATTATAAGTGAAAGTAAAGCCACCATTGTTTTTAATATGTCAATATTAACATTTTGTACAAGAGATTGCTACTAAAGTTATGGTTGATTGGAAACTCTGGTGGAGGTTGATGCGATCGCGAATTTTGAAATTTTCAAATTTATAGACGCAACTGAATATTCAATTGATTTCAATTGAGTAATTGGGTTTTTAAACCAATAATTGAAAATTTTATTTTGGGTGCAACATGGATTTGTAGGGTGAATATTTTCATAAAATTATTTTTTTCGATTTGTGATGTATATTAGCTCAACAGCAGTATTTACCAACTAGGAACCAGATTTTAGTGCAATTGGATGTGTATTTTTCGAAATATTGGGACAATTTTTATCATTTTTCTATAGAAACGATACTGGATATTTTAAATGGGTATAACTCCGAAACTGTTCGACTGATTTGGCCGATAAACAAACTGAATCGGAATATTTCTGTTTCGTGCCTAATCTGTCTCTAAATATAGTTTCTGATAGCTAACCCCCTTTCCTTTTTCTTCAGAATATACCAAGTGTTCTAGAGGAAGATGGTAATATCGGTTCTTGTATAGTGACCACCCCAGGAAACTGATACCTTCATGTATGACTCAGAATTGATTATGCAAAAAAATTCCAGTTGTATCTGTATAGAATAGGATAAAAATAATGAACTTATAAAACTATTTGTCCTCTAAATACTTCATTGTTGTTATGGGCCAAAGAAAATAAAATGCAATAAAATATTATGTTACCTAATTTACCTTTCATCCATGATTACTATGATTTCTTGTGTATAAAATCTCTTCAGTTGTTAAAAATGCTATGAATTAAAATGCAACAATTCAAAATTTAATAGTTCGAAATTCAAAGAAAAATATTACTGCCAATGAAATTTCAAATTTATACCTTGATCTGTATAAAGTGAAGATAAAACAATACGAAATGTTCAGGTAAAAAGTTTTCGATATGGCACACCTCGTAAGAATTTCGAATTAGAAAAATGCACGCAATAATGATCAAAATTTACGAATTATTTTTCGGAATATTTCAAACAACACCAGTTCGTTTGGAATTTTTTCGTTATCTCATATTCATAAATTCAAAGAAATTTTTATGGGAAAGTAATGCCCAACTTAAGGTTGAATCTATTAAATTTATTTTGTAAAATACTGCTCACGATAGGAAAATGTCACATGAAACTGTTTATGTATTCATTATCTCAAATTATTTGAAATTCCAGAAAATATAAGTTGAAAACTCAGTTTAACTGATTCGGAGAGTATTATTGATACTGCTTTTTGGCTTGGAAACTATCCAAAAATGTTGTTGGTCAAAACTATTTTCGTTATATTCGCTATCGCGTTTTTTTTAATGATTGTAAGTAATTTTACTGTGTTTATTATACTTATATACTTATTATATTTCCGTGAATTTTATTCATAGCACACTTATGTCCTACATCGGTTCCATTTCTCGTTTATTAATAAATAATATAGCCCTTAAAATTATATTGAATGTAGGCGTAGTTTCTTATAACACACCCTGTGTAAGCATGTCTCATTTTCAGAACATATCGGATACTGTAGGATCTCATTCTCTTGTATCGACCACAAATCAATATGATGACTCCACTGATACAATGAATGACTCAAAGTTAGGAGGAGAAAATAATAAAAGATATGTTAAATGAATTACGTAAGACAAAAATATTATCATTTCTTTGTCCTTGTCTAATGTATTCCTTATCGATGGAAATTGGGTAGAATAAAATTGGCATCAAATTGGTATTTTACTGTTAACACTTCCACCTACCCCTTATACTTCAATATCTGAAAATTTAGGAGAATATATATTTTGAAACACTATCCTTCTCATAGTTCTAAAAAATTGAAAATATCAAACGTTCAAGAATGAAGCTAGGATGATATTGACTGAACAAGTCATATGGTTACTACCCATGAAGTATGGTATGGACTTTTCTCCTTAGGCTAATATCAATGAGAGTTCATTGATGCATTGTCCTAAAAATTATAGAGAAATATTCATTGGCAAAAAATTTGGAAATAATTTTTCGAGGCTCAGATCTAATGTCGTTTCCAATTGACAAATTAGTGAGCGCTCTGCAAATTGTAAGCAATTTTAGAGTGCCACATTCATCTATGGAAGTTCTTCTTGTACAAATCATAGTCATAGGGACTATTCAATCCAAAGACATGGAGACTTAGAATTATCTGGAGCCATAGATTATTTATCGTAAAACATATCAGTAGTGTTGTCCAGATCTTCACATATTGGCAGTTGTATTAGAATAGAGAATAATGATTTATTCTGAATCTGTAATATTAAATTGTCGAAAAACTGATTCAAGTTCCAATTCTCACTGATATTTATTAATAATTTAAATAGATCAACATATACCAAACATCACAGTATAAAGATTGACAAGCACTGAAATTTAAGTTTTATATAATTTAAGATTTTGACTATCTCCTTCTTCTACTTCGAGATCTCCTCCCACCACATGATGACGAACGTTCTCTATGATGTCTTCTTCTTCTTTTCACCTTGAGGGCAGACCTAGCCATGTCTATGTACTTCTTGCGGTCACATGGGTTCATTCTCACCCAACATTTAGCACCCTCGACTGCAATTTTGGTAACAGGCCAATCGCAGTGCTTCACTCTGAACTCTCTGAGGAAGTTGAAGAAGGCGTTTCTGGTCACCTTTCCAGGATTGCAACTCCTACCCTTGGGTTGTCCACAGGTCTGCTTCGGTTTTTCGCAGCTTGCTTTCTTCGCAGGTTTAGACTCACCACAACTCTTCTTCTCGGGTTTGGACTCACATCTCCTCTTCTCAGGTTTGGACTCGCCACAGCTGTTCTTCCTACCGGATGAACAAAAACCGAACATTATTGATAGATTCATGTATGACTCAGAATTGAATATGCAAAAAATTTCCAGTTGTATCTGTATAGAATAGGATAAAAATAATGAACTTATAAAACTATTTGTCCTCTAAATACTTCATTGTTGTTATGGGCCAAAGAAAATAAAATGCAATAAAATATTATGTTACCTAATTTACCTTTCATCCATAATTACTATGATTTCTTGTGTATAAAAATCTTTTCAGTTGTTGAAAATGCCATGAATTAAAATGCAACAATTCAAAATTTAATAGTACAAAATTCAAAGAAAAATATCACTGCCAATGAAATTTCAAATTTATACCTTGATCTGCATAAAGTGAAGATAAAACAATACGAAATGTTCAGGTAAAAAGTTTTCGATATGGGAGACCTCGTAAGAATTTCGAATTAGCAAAATGCACGCAATAATGATCAAAATGTACGAATTATTTTTTGGAATATTTCAAACTACACCAATTCGATTGGAATTTTTTCGTTATCTCATATTCATAAATTCAAAGATATTTTTATGGGAAAGTAATGCCCAACTTAAGGTTGAATCTATTAAATTTATTTTGTAAAATACTGCTCACGATAGGAAAATGTCACATGAAAATGTTTATGTATTCATTATCTCAAATTATTTAAAATTTCAGAGAATATAAGGTGAAAACTCAGTTTAACTGATTCGGAGAGTATTATTGATGCTGCTTTTTGGCTTGGAAACTATCCAAAAATGTTGTTGGTCAAAACTATTTTCGTTATATTCGCTATCGCGTTTTTTTTAATGATTGTAAGTAATTTTACTGTTTATTATACTTATATACTTATTATATTTCCGTGAATTTTATTCATAGCACACTTATGTCCTACATCGATTCCATTTCTCGTTTATTAATAAATAATATAGCCCTTAAAATTATATTGAATGTAGGCGTAGTTTCTTATAACACACCCTGTGTAAGCATGTCTCATTTTCAGAACATATCGGATACTGTAGGATCTCATTCTCTTGTATCGACCACAAATCAATATGATGACTCCACTGATACAATGAATGACTCAAAGTTAGGAGGAGAAAATAATAAAAGAGCTGTTAAATGAATTACGTAAGACAAAAATATTATCATTTCTTCGTCCTTGTCTAATGTATTCCTTATCGATGGAAATTGGGTAGAATAAAATTGGCATCAAATTGGTATTTTACTGTTAACACTTCCACCTACCCCTTATACTTCAATATCTGAAAATTCAGGAGAATATATATTTTGAAACACTATCCTTCTCATAGTTCTAAAAAATTGAAAATATCAAACGTTCAAGAATGAAGCTAGGATGATATTGACTGAACAAGTCATATGGTTATTATCCATGAAGTATGGTATGGACTTTTCTCCTTAGGCTTATATCAATGAGAGTTCATTGATGCATTGTCCTAAAAATTATAGAGAAATATTCATTGGCAAAAAATTTGGAAATAATTTTTCGAGGCTCAGATCTAATGTCGTTTCCGATTGCCAAATTAGTAAGCACTCTGCAAATTGTAAGCAATTTTAGAGTGCCACATTCATCTATGGAAGTTCTTCTTGTACAAATCACAGTCATAGGGACTATTCGATCCAAAGACATCGAGACTTAGAATTATCTGGAGCCATATATTATTTATCGTAAAACATATCAGTAATATTGTCCAGATCTTCACATATTGGCAGTTGTATTAGAATAAAGAATAATGATTTATTCTAAATCTGTAATATTAAATTGTCGAAAAACTGATTCAAGTTCCAATTCTCACTGATATTTATTAATAATTCAAGTAGATCAACATATACAAAACATCACAGTATAAAGATTGACAAGCACTGAAATTTAAGTTTTATATAATTTAAGATTTTGACTATCTCCTTCTTCTACTTCGAGATCTCCTCCCACCACATGATGACGAACGTTCTCTATGATGTCTTCTTCTTCTTTTCACCTTTGGGGCAGACCTAGCCATGTCTATGTACTTCTTGCGGTCACATGGGTTCATTCTCACCCAACATTTAGCACCCTCGACTGCAATTTTGGTAACAGGCCAATCGCAGTGCTTCACTCTGAACTCTCTGAGGAAGTTGAAGAAGGCGTTTCTGGTCACCTTTCCAGGATTGCAACTCCTACCCTTCGGTTGTCCACAGGTCTGCTTCGGTTGTTCGCAGCTTGTTTTCTTCGCAGGTTTGGACTCACCACAACTCTTCTTCTCGGGTTTGGACTCACATCTCCTCTTCTCAGGTTTGGACTCGCCACAGCTGTTCTTCCTACCGGATGAACAAAAACCGAACATTATTGATAGATTCGTTAAATTTAGAAGTGTATAGAGCTTCGCATTCTTTAAAAACTTTATCACATTCAAAATTTGACACTGTCTAGGATGACAGTAGATGAACGAATGACACGAGAGGTTGTATCTTCGATATTATTCTGAGTTTCTCGAAAACGCTGGAAATTATATTCGAAGACTTGATTATCACTTCTTGACGAGGTTTGGGAAAACATTTTGAGTGTGTGAAGAGATTATTGCAAATTCAGGGAGACTGGATTTGGTGGAGATGCTCAACATATTCAACAAAAACCTGGAATATCCTCAAAAACTTTTTTTAGTTTGCTCAAAAATGCTATCCCAACAGAATTTCGCAATCCGTAAGGCGTTAGTTTTTTACAACTCGGTACAAAGTTTCAATCCGATTGCATAAAAAGTCCTTGAAATATCGGGAAAATCCCCTCAAAAACTCAAAATTACTATAACTCTGAAACTGACAGGCCAATTCGGTTCAATAACAAATGCATCGGGTGCATTTTTATACACAACCTCCCCACAAAGTTTCAAGTCACCATCAAGCTCTCAGGTTTTGTATTTCAGTCAAATCTTTCTTTAATTTCGAGACAGCTTCACCTACAGACAAGAAGGGCCAACTAGCTTTCGATTCAAACTAAACTACACGCATGAAGCAAAAAATATTCAGTTGAACATATATATTGATTTTGCAATCACAATACAGTCCTAAAACACAAATTTCCAAAAATATAGTCAAACACTTCAATGCTTCCTCCTACTTCTGCTTCTCCTCCTCCTGGACTTGGATCTTCCTCTTGACTTCGACCTTCCCCCTCTCCTCCTCCTACTATAACAACATGCACCTTTCACCTGACGTCCACGTGCCTTGCCTTTCTTGAGTATCGAACCTGTCCTCTGTTTCTTCTTCTTCGCCAGTTCTGCTTGCTTGACGAACCTCACCCTATCAGAAGGACACATTGAATGCCATAGCCTTGCTCCTTGTACAGCTATCTTGGGCACTGGCCAATCAGGGTGTCTGCTACTATAAGATTTTATAAAGTTGAGGAACGGATTTCTGGAAAGCTTTTTCGATGTCATTTTGGGCGCTTAATTTCGTTAATAAGGAATTGAAGGCTGATAATTTTACGGTTTGAAAAATAAAAAACCAGATTAATCTGAGTTGCTGTCAAAATGACGCTGAACATTGAAATCGGCCATGGGTAACTAGTATTTCAGCGTTTGTAGAGGTCACTTGGAAACCATGTTTTACTAACATCAAGTTGTTAGTCTCACTACTTTCATTGAATCAGGATTCAATAAACAGTTGAAAACGGGGCTGTATTTGTGGATCTTTCAGAATCTTACGATGCAGTGTGGAAAGATGGTTCAATATTCAAACTTCATAAATTTCTGGAATGTGGAAAAGTAATTCGATTGATCGAAAATATGTTATCTGACAGAAGACTCCGTGTTTTTGTTGATGATGTTAGTAGTAGGTTCAAAACCTTGAATAATGGACTCCCACAAGGATCAGTTTTAGCTCCCTTTCTATTTAATTTATATTTATGTGATATTCCAGCAACTTCTTCAGAGAAATTCATCTATGCGGATGATATTGCTCTGGCTTTTCTTCATTCTGATTTCAAAGTCATTGAAAACACTCTAAATACTGATTTAGAAATTCTGAAGAATTATTTTGTTGAGTGGCGTTTATGTCCAAATTCTAATAAAACAGAAGTCTCTTGTTTTTATTTGAATAATCAACAGAAGTTTAAAACTGTGAATGTTACTTTTAATAATGCCGTTCTGAAACATAATATAACTAAATATAATATTATATAATAAATATCTTGTAGTGAAATTAGATACTTCTTTAAATTTCAAGGCCCATTTGGAAAACTTACGCATGAAGTTGAAATCTAGGAATAATATTCTTCAAAACTAGCTGGTTCTTCATGGGGGGCTGACCCTACAACTCTTCGTTCCGCAGCTTTGGCTATGGTTTTTTCTGCTGCTGAATATTGTTGTTCGGTTTGGTTCAATAGCGCTCATGTTAGTAAAATAGATGTACAGCTTAATGTTGCTATGAGAATCGTTAGTGGGACCATAAGATCTACACCTTTACAGTGGTTACCAGTTCTCTCAAATATTGTACCGCCCCATATTCGTTGACAGGTTGCAGTGATAAAGTCTTGGGATAAATATCGTTCCTTTCCGAATTTATTCCCAATCATTTCTTATATTCCGGATTCTTAAATTGCTAGATTGAAATCTCGTAAACCTTTATGGATCAACGATTTTCTTTACACCAATAAAAGTGACAAAGAAGTTTGCAGTTCGGAATGGAATTCGTGTAATGTTTTCAACAAAGGTTTGATCAGCGATCCTTCAGAAAAAGTTCATGGTTTCAATCATCCTAGGAAAATTTGGTGCATTTTGAATCGACTTAGAACCAATCATGGTCGCTGTAATAGTTTCCTCTTCAAATGGAATTCGGTCGAAAGTTCAAAGTGCGACTGCGGAGAAGAAGAGGAAACAATAGAACATTTAGTTTATAGTTGTCCAATATATAAATTTGACGATGGTTTCGAGGAAATTCATTCGGTGTCTGATTCTTTTTTGAGATAGATCGTGAACTTCAATTTAATTTAATGAGTACTAAATCATTTACTAGTTCATATTAGTTTTTTTTTTCGTCTTCTTTTTTGTTTTCAGGTATGATTCCAAGATTTCAACCTGCATCGCATAGGAAAGAAGAAATTTTGTCGATGAAAAAGAAGCCCTTCAATAAAAAACAACAATTTCATTACACTTATACGGGGAGACAGAGTTTTTCCTGAGGTTTTTATCTGTGCTCTTGTTTCATACGTAAAAATGTATGGTACCCCGTTTACATTTCCTCTGCTAATACTGTTATGACACAAATTGTTTGATATAAAAAAATTTACTGCTCATCTCAAAAGAATATAAATATATATACTAACATCATGCTTGGCAACTAGTCCATCGGTGTATTCATCAGATCAACTGAATCAACTGCCGCATGTTCAATAAACATGAAAGGCTTCATCAATTTCTAGCCTGATTCCTCAGAGGAACACCATAATTCACGATCGTTACTCTTTATGGACTGAGGTACAAAGTAAAATGACATAATGCACGCCATCTATTAGAGAAAAGAGGTGGAATAAATGATGTTACTACTTCCGCGATAACTTGTGAGAAGGAAGACTATTCACACAAAGTAACAGAAAGAATTATAATAATTTATTTTCTTAATTATGCATGTGAACAATTCTTATAACTACTATTGGAACTATACATAATAAGGTTTTTAGTTGAATTTTTAACCTTATATTATTCTATCCAGCATCAATTTCTCGACAGCTATACATTTTTTCTTATAATATCGTCCATCCATTTCCTATAATATGCAACTTTCACATAAACTCCTGGCTTGTTCGCATAGGCACACCTGTGGCCCCAAGACGTTATACCATACAATGTGAAGAGACCTTTAAAAATTCATCAGTTAGGAAAAACTCACATTCTACAATACAATTATGGTAAGTGATGATTCCTCAAGTTAGTAAAAACTCAAGAAAAATTCTCTAAGCGCTTTTTTGCATCTACTAGTCTACAAGTTCAAATAATTCTTCAATCGAAGCATGTATTACCATGGTCCAAGCAGGCTAAAGGGCCACCACTGTCTCCATCACAAGCATCAGTGCCTCCATCTAGGTATCCAGCACAAAACATGCCATCTGTCAAGGAGTCACCATACACATGTGGCATAGTGCAGACTGATTTTCTCAAGAGAGGAACTGTACCAGCTCTCAACTCATTTGAAAAAGCTGAAATTTCAAATTAGTGTACCTAAAACTGAAGCCTGAGAAGCATCAAGTTCTCTACAAGAAAACATATCTATGCAACTTCGTTGCCTTAGTTCACTTCATTGATCCCTCAATCAGATAAGTCTTACAGCTATTACCAACCTGAACCACCGCTTTCAGTAGAACCAAATCCAGAAATAGTACAGTTCAGATCGATGTCATAGTCGGTATCTTCATCAGGAAGACAAACAGCTTGAACATCTTGACTCAGTCTGAAACCTTGACCTTTTAATTTCACCAGAGCGATGTCGTTGTTCATCTTGTGTCCTCTTCTGAAGTCCTCATGGATGTAGAAGTCCTCTATGTATGCGTGTTGTTCAGTGCCTTCATCTTCTTCTATGTTATAATCCCCAGCGACAACGATGTACGCGCCTTTTGGGTATCCAACAAGGCAATGAGCGGCTGTTAAGACGAATTTAGAGGATATTATAATTGCACCACACCAGTGAGCCATACGGAGCTTCCCCTTGACCCTGATGGCAGCCTGTGAACCAAGAAATAGTTACAGAGTAGTCAGTATTCTTAGTTATATCTCATGTTTTTCTTCGAATAGTTGGAGAATGAAACATACTCCAATATTCACCACAAATGACCAGATCTGGTTTCAGTAGTGTTGCTAAACACACCTGCCACGGATAGTCCCCAATTTTAGCCTTTGATCCTTGGACAACCCTGAAATGAACGCTACTGTCTGCTGTGAATATGCTATTCTTCCTCCAGCCACATGTTGTTGGATATATGGGGTAGGAAGGGTCTGTAGCTACACCAGGAGTTTTCATTTCTTGAGGATTCTTCACGTGTCTTTCGATCCCTGACGTGTCTGAATTGCTACAAATAACACCAATATCTTCACTGTGGTCACAGTTGTGTTCCCCCCACTTCCAATGAATGCACTTGTCTAATGTGGATTCATTTCCATAGCAGGATACTTGGTCCAGCCAAATTGGACCTTGACCTAGAGTAAGATATAATTTAATTCTTCATGAACTAACCGATTATATGAATCCAATTACTCGAATATTGTAATGTGAAGACATACGTATGGTGAAAGATATTTTAACCACGAACCAAATGTAATAACAGAATCAATACTAACCTTCCCCAAAGTATGCTTCCTTCTTAACAGTCACTGTTCCCTTGTATCCCAAACTCTTACAAACGACTTTAGCAGCATCTTCGTTGAAATCATCGTCACACACTGTACCCCAGACACCATGATGAAGAACTTCCACCCTTCCTTCAGCTGTATTTGTACCATTAACCAGTCGGATCTCAACAGGAGCCTTGGAAATGATATCACGTTATAGATCTTTATGCCTCAAACTGATTTCAACTTTCATTCCATGCAGACTTACCGAACATATTTCATCAGTTTCTTCGGATCCGTCAGAACAATCTTCGAGGCCATCGCATACGAAAGCAATTGGTACACATTCATTGGTTTCCTTGCATTTCCAGAAAGAATCGGGGCACTTATCTTGCAATCCGTTACATACCACTCCAACAACCTGGAAAAGATCTACTCTTGAACCTATAATTTTCTGTATCAATATATCAAGAGGAATAACCAGTAGCTGAAACTATAGGACAATTCGTCGAAGATCTTCAATAAGGCTTTAAGTCCAATATTATTTTTACTGATCTCTACTTTCAGATGAAAAACCTTAATCATTCGTACCTCTTCGTTGGTGCAATCGTGGGAGCCCCAACCATTGAAGTCACAGTCTTTGATGGAAGATTCATTTCCTAGGCATGTGACGTCGTCCATCATGTAGAAAACCTTCTCTGGAGGGACATCTTTGGCAAAGATGGAACTTCCTTTTACCTCTGCTGCACCCAAATGGTATCCTAATTCTTTGCACACTACGTTAGCATCTCTCATGTCAAACTTGTCATCACACACATATCCGGTTCGACCAAAAGCTGAAAAGACTTATTTTATTGAACATCGTTCCGTATATTTCATTTGCTTATATTTTCTAGTCATACACTGCTGAACACTGTTCTATGAATTTCATTTGCGTTCACTTTATGGTCTGTTCTGTTTATTTGTGTTGGTTCATTTTGAATTGCTGGTAACCCCACTAATTCCAGTTACTTTCTTTTCTGCTTTTAAGCCATCTGTAACTGGTGCCAGAGCGAGTTGTGAAAAGATAAAGTACACAAGCTACACCGTCACCAAAAACAAACGGTAATCACAAGTCAAAAAACAAGAGGATAGTTCAGAAGAAAGTTCTCATTCATGGCTAGATCAAGAGTTTATTCTCAGCGATCCTTCGTGAAGGTTGTGTATTGAATACCAGTTCTGAATATATTATGATTCTAACAAAAGAACAACTATGTCATTACCTATAAGGTTCTTCATGAATGTATTCTATTATTATTACTAACCAGATATTTCGATTCTTCCTTCCCAAGGTTTCTTTCCACCTTTCAAGTCGATACTGAAGCCAATTTTCTCGGAAGAACAATTTTTCTCATCCTCTCTGTCACCACAATCATCTTGACCGTCACAGATCTGGGATTTGGGGATACATTTGTTGTTATCGCATTTGAACATGTTGCTACAGTCAAGTTTGAAACTCTTCAACTCGTAGTAGTCATTTGGTGGATAGGACATAAGGCGTCCAGTCATTCCCTCATTTTTGTCCGACAGTAAACAACAGTTGTCTATTTTCCTAAAAAAAAATCTCTTACTACATGTTCAAATGGGTTGAAAGTTGAAACAGAATGATTCACCTGTAATTGAAAGATTTACAATCGAATTTCTTCGATTCTAGGCACAAATAGGCACATGATGTTGCCGTTGTGTTGTCCCATCTTTCTTGTTCCACCACAGCTAACCTGGTGTCCTTTTTGACATCAAATTTTCTCATATAATCAATACATTGTCTTTCATCTTTACCATCAGGACAATCCTGAAAACATTTTGGTGAGAATCATACAACTCGCAACTTCAGAGACGTCACCTGGAAACCATTGCAAACCAAATCCTTTGAAATACATTTCGTGGGGCTACAAATGAATCCATTCTTCTTGCAATCAATGTCCACATTATTTTGAGCATTATTGGCTCCGATTTCGGATTCCATGGTAGCATCCAGATATTCATAAACATAGTCTGCATTGGTATCTGTAGCAGGGAACGGAGGTGGCCAAGTTTTGGTTGGTTGTTTTGGTATTTCTCTTTTATTGTCATTGATTAAGTTCTGATCAACTGGTCGACTAGGCGTTTTTCTTGTTAAGCCATTACTAGTTGGTCCTACATCATCATAGTCCGAGCTTTTGTGGAAATCCTGAGATTTTGGTGGTTTTGTAATGTAATGCCCCCTTCTGGTATAGTTTGGATCAGGACTCAAATAAGTAAAACTGGTAGTCAGTTCTTCATTTCCTTCCGTTGTGGTTGTAGTTTTTCTAATAGGTTT
This sequence comes from Myrrha octodecimguttata, assembly GCA_958510865.1. Lineage (NCBI taxonomy): Eukaryota > Metazoa > Arthropoda > Insecta > Coleoptera > Coccinellidae > Myrrha > Myrrha octodecimguttata. The sequence goes on from OY294064.1 coordinate 41,780,722, forward strand.
GGATGTCGTGTAAGGTCGTATATCATTTCCATCCGGTTCTATCACACCCTTATGGTTACATTGTACGTTATAATCGTGATCGCAAACCATCATTTGTTCGTTGAACAAAGTCCCTGGACCACAAGGCATTATGAAAGTTTGTCCATTAGCGCAGTTCAAGAACAAAGAGCAGTTGTAGGGGTGTGGATGAACTCCAGTTGCTCCTGGTGGACATTTTACCTGAGGTAGATTAGGTCTCGTGTTTTGACTTGAAAGTACAGTGTTTGAATTGTAAATAGGCTTGAAAGGGTTATATATTTGTTGATTATTTTGGTGGTATTGGCCTTGATTGAACTGTTGAATGGTGGTTGGTTGGTTAGGATGACCCTGTTGTGAATTTCTGTAAGGTCTTTCTCCACAGTTTGAGTTTTGGGGAGAACAGTTAGATATTATTCCTATGCCATTTTGGGGTGGGTTTCTATCAGAAGTCACTATTATTTTTCCTTCTCTAACGTCGTTTGGCTGTTGTTGTTTAGGAGGATCTATACATTCTAATGTGCTAAGCCTACATCCTATAAACATTTTGCTTTTTGGGTCCCAATATAACCCTTCATTATCGGAATGAATTGGCATTGGTGGTCTGGTACTCTGTTCTCTGCAGTTAGAGATAGAAGGGTTACACCTGGTGTTTTGGGAAGGATATAATCCTCCATTTGAATACTGATTGATTCTGTCTTTATTTTCCTGGAAAGGCGGTTGATTCAAGGTTTCAACGAATGGAGGATTGCCATTTGTGTTAGCATGAGGAGGTACAGACGGATTACAGTTTGCATTTGGTAGATTGCAATTGGTAGTAGGTTGTCTATTGGAACCTTGAAGGAAACCAGAATCACCCCCATCTGGAGGATGTGAAGCAAAGGCTTTTGGACACCCATTCACATTATCACAGTTAGAACGAGTACCTGAATTACCATATTGCGTTTGGTAATACAATGGTCTTGAAGGCTTGTACTGTCCAGCACCCTGATGAGGAGTACCCACAACAAAATAGTCAACACTCTGTTTTTGCAAACTTTTATTTTCGCCGTTGAAGCACTTTGCTATTTTAGGAAAGTCGCATACATTTCTGTTTATGTCGAATAAAGTACCAGGGGGACAGATTTGGTGCATTGGTCTGCCTTGCATGCATACTACAAAACTGGAGCAGTTCGAATAATTGGGTATTCTTCCAGAGAAGTCTTCAGGACAGTTCGGTTGAACATTTCTAGTATTTAATGTATGGGATAATGATGGAGGTGGGTCTTCGTATATTGTACGTCTTGGTCCTGTTATGCATCGAACTTTTTCAGGAAAATCACAGGTTAATGTGTCTGGGTTGAAGAGAGTACCTGAAAATCAATATTGTGGTATTCAAGGTTGACGAGAATCATCTTTATCACAAGCAGTCATCGAACATCTTATTTTGTAAATACCCAAAGACTTGTATTACAGTGTATTCAGAATCGTCAAACATATTAATAATATAATAATTATTTTATGCTTGAATATTGATGGAATTTTTTGAAAATTCTATGGTTTTATGGTAGATGTGAGATCACCACATTTCCAAAAATTGTAGTTCACGAGATTATTCTTTTCGGTGTAACCATGATGTAAAGTATATGGTGTGCTCATCTGAAAGAAAAGTGACGATAGTAAGATTGAAATACAAGGAAATATATATTCTACGCATTGAATTTGAATGAAAAAAGTTACGTCATCATTGGTTAAAACGATTACAGATGAGCACACCATGTTTTCACTTCTAATGTTCACTGGGTATATTCCGAATATCAATAAATCTATTTCGATCACAAATATCTGGAAAGTTGCAGTCTTCTTCTGAATAAGATTCAGATGATCACATATTATTCACATCTTACCTGGAGAACAGTTCTGCACAAATGTTCTACCCTTCCAACAGTTCAAGAACTGATTACAGGATAAAGAATAAACTAATTGACCTGTCATACCAGGTGGACACTTTTCATAAGTTTGTAACTGTTTTTTCACCCTTACTATCACTTTTTGGTGCGTTCCATCTTCCTTACCACCAACGCTGTTATTAGGTTCAGCTTGACCATCATTTGGTCTGTATACAGGGTATATTTTTCTCGTGGTTCTCTCTACTATTTGCTCAGGTGAGAGTGCGTTACCTGTGCTGGGATTCTGATAGTTCACGTGACTGTAATTGTGGTGCATCAAGATGTTATCTTTAGGGGTGTTTCTCCAACCTGTTGTTTTGATTCCAGGGGTAAGATGAGGTTTTTTTGGGATTGTGTTCGATGGGGTGTACACCTGAAAAATTAATGAAGAGTTGATTATATCAGTGAATAGTTACTTAAGTTGTTATTTTAACGATTGACTGTTAGAAACAATTTGAAAACCTGATATTTGTAGAGTATGTTTAGACCACAATTGCTAAGGCCGAGTTCGTGAATGGATGAAATCCACCCAATGATTTCGCAGATATACCCAATCAAAATTTTCCCAATATTTCCAAAAATACAGATTGAATCGAATTGAAATCCAGTACTTTATCGAAAAATTACCCTTCGAAGGTTCATACAGAATTTAATGAGGATGATATAATAAGATCACAGTATAATATTGAAAAAAAATTGGAATTTTTTTTCAAATCGTACTAATGAAACGATCATCACGAAATTTCGCACGAAGTTGTCTTTCAGCATCCTCAAACTAGCTGCAAAGTTTCATCATGATTGAATGACCATTTCTTGAGTTATACCAAAAAAAAACAATGATATCGAGAAGAAAACCACGGAATTTTACACATTTTTTTCAATATCTCCAAATCTAATAGCTGTATCGAATTGAAATTTGGTATACTGCTGTGAAATATGGGGCTTAAAGTATGCACTGAATTTTTTTCAGATGTGATGAACAGTTCGCGAAAAAAATTTTTTTCGAAGAAAATTTCGAAGAGAATTTTTTTCAAAATTTACAGATAGTATGATCTCAAAATAATTTTGCAAAAAGTTGTGCGTTGCTATACTCCAATCAACTGACAAGTTTCGATACAATCGTTCCAGTACTTCCCGAATTATCGCCAAAATAACGTCAAAACTTCAAAAGGCTGTAACTCCGAAACCGTGTGGCCGATTTTGCCCTTTAACGCACTCAACCGTCGCATTTTCAAATGCAACCTTCCCTGAAAGTTTCAGGTTGATAGGATTCTCCTTACAACCGAAATCGTGCCTACGGACGGCCGGCCGGACAGAATCGTTTTTGACACCGGATTCGTCATCAGTGAGCCCAACCTAGTCGTTTGAGACCATTTTCGGCTCAAAATTAAAAAATTACAGACATTTGGACGAAACGATAGCATGCTGTTCCCCAGAACATGCGCGCAAAAAAACATGAAATTGGAAGTACTTTTCTCCAATATCTCCCTGAATTAAAATCAGATGAAACTGAAATTTAATACACTATTCCGAAATACAAAGTTCGACTCCAGTGTGAATTTTCTTTGAAATCTAATGACACAATCATCACGAACTTTTTTACAAGGTTGTGAACTCCGTCGCATTTTTTTCTCCTCCCAAAAATCAATTTATTTTTCAAGCACCCGATTTCAGTCGAAAGAAAAATTCCATCTTTTGTATAACTTACGCTTGAGGAAAATTTCACAAACATAAACAGTAGAAGTATCAGGTAACACCACGTCATTTTAATTTTTTTCAAATTCACTATTGTCACATTAAATTCTCATCATTCCTAAAAAAAAAACAACTATTTCTTGACAGAATGGCTAGATGCAAACTTTATTGAATGATAAGTAACAAGAGCAACGATGCTCTCTTGTTATCTTGTTTATTGTTCGAGGGGTCAACTGTTTGCCCTTTTCCTAGTAAGAGTTTCGATTATAATTTTCTCCTAAGAAATATTATTATTTTTTTAGGAAGTACTGAGAAGTAGTTTAGAAGAATTAGTTTATGAAATTTCTAGGAAAACACTGACGTGAAGTCAGCAGGTTTTGCACGCATGTTCAAATTCAAGCTAACATTTTTCAATCGAGTACGTACTGGATTTTTAATTCGATCAAGACTGGTTTTTTCTTGGAAATATTGGGGAAATAAAATTTTAAATGTGCATCTGTGGAATCAATGCGCAGATTTTACCCATTTATGAACTGGACCTTCGTAACTAAGCTGAATTCGCAAATGGGTGATATCCACCCAATGACGCCGCAGATGTACCCATACAAAATTTCATTATCCCAATATTTCTAAAAATACAGATTGGATCGAATTGAAAGCCATTACTTGCTGGAAAATGACAGCTCGAAGGTTTATGCAGAATTTCGTGAGGATAATATTATTAGAAAAACGCAGATTAGAAAATATTTTTAAGAAAATTCTGAATTTTTTTTCATATTGTTCCAATGAGAATCATTAGGACTTTTCACACAAAGTTGAGCACCAGCATTCCCAAACTAGTTAACAAGTTTATCAGGATTGGATTCGAATTTTTAATTATTCCGGATACAATAACGATACAGATTTTGAAACATAGAGTTCTAGGTGTGTGCAATTTTTTTCCCTATTTGATGATCAGTTCCGCAAAAAAAAATGTCTTCGAGAAAATGACAACTTTACTGATCATACTTTGCTGCTGACTTCACGATAAAGTACTGGATTCCAATTCGACCTAGTCTGTATTTTTGGGCATATTGGGAAAATAAAATGTTGAATGGGTATATATCTACGGAATCATTGGGCGGATTTTATGCATTCACGAATTCGACCTTCGTAATGAAGCCTCAAACATAGGTACTCTACAAATATCGAGTTTCTAAGTCGTTTCCCTGGAAATTTTTGAATCGGTCAACCTTCTATGGATCGCATAAAATGATCAAAATGGGTTGAGATTTGGAATCAATGATAAACTCAAGCAGTTCTGTCCACCTATTCTTTTGGGGATCTCCTTATAACTTTCAAATTTGTGCTTTGAAAAATTTAAAATTGACGGAAACCAGTTAAATCTGATGAATATCCTCGTAAAAAATTTCCAAGAAACAATGGAAAATTTTCGAGAATTTTTCTCAATAACTAGTGATAACATCCCAACAAAATTCCGCAAGCATTCACGCATCACTCTTCTACAACTATACCTAACTACCAATTTTCAATCGGATTTTTCAAAATTCAGTATAGCTAGTGTCATCTATCGGTAAGTTACCATACTCGTATTGTAGTTTTCAGCATTTACGACAGATGTCGCTAAACCGTCTCTATGAATACAGTGACCTCAACAATTTGTATAGTCACTGTAACTAAAAATGTATTGATTTTTCAAAATTCGGTATTGCTGCTGCCATCTATAGGTGAATTGCTATACTCGTTTTGGAGTTCATAGTAAATAGGAAAGATGTGAGAACTAAATTTTCAATATAAATAAATATATTGATTTTTCAAAATTCCAAAATTCAGTATGGTTGGTGTCATCTATCGGAGAGTAGCAGTACTCGTATTGTAGTTCTTAGCAGGGGTGTAAAACTTCTGTGGTTAGTCTTCAGAGAACAAAAATTTCAGTATATCTTGTCTATGTTTCAGATTTTTATTTAAGTAATTTAGGTCAGCCTAACGGCCGACTGCGTAAACACAATAACTTCCGAAAGAAACAACTTAGAAACTCGATATTTGTAGAGTAGGTTTGGGGCTTAATTGCGAAGGCCGAATTCGTGAATGGGTAAAATCCACCCAATGATTCCGTAGATATACCCAATCAAAATTTTATTTTTCCAATATTTCCAAAAATACAGATCAGATCGAATTGAAATCCAGTACTTCATCGAAAATAACAGTTCGAAGAATTTAATGAGGATGATATGATGAGAAAATCATAGAAATTTTTTTTTTCAAATTGTTCTAATAACACGATTATCACGAAATTTGCATAAAGTTGTCTTCCAGCATCTTAAAACTAGCTGTGAAGTTTTATCAGGACTGAATCAGTATTTCTCGAGTAATACCGAAAAAATCAACGATATCGAGAAGAAAACCTCGAAATTTGACATATTTTTTCCCGATATCTCCAAAACTTATGATCGTATCGAACTGAAATTTAGTACACTGCTGTGAAATTAGAAGGTCGAAGTGTGAAAGGATTTTTTTTTGGATATGATTAACGGTTCCGAGAAAAAAAATTTTTTGTAAAAAAATGTCGAAAAATATTTTTTTTTAAATTTACTGACAATATGATTTTGACGAAATTTGGCGCAAAGTTGCGCGTCGTTATACTCCACCAAACTGCCAAGTTTGAATCCAATCGCTTGAGTAGTTTCTGAAATAAAAAATTAATAACTTCAAAACTTCAAGTGCCTATAACTCCGAAACTATTCGACCGATTTGGCCCATTAACGAACTTAACCGCGGCATTTTGATGCGCGACCTACCCTGAAAGTTTCAAGTTGCTAGCTTGCTTCTATCGACAGTTATCGTGTCCTCGGTCGGACGGACGGCCGGCCGGACAGAATCGATTTTTTACACCGGATTCGTCATCAGTGAGTCCAACCTAGTCGATTGAGACCATTTTGAGCTCAATCATCGAAAATTACAGACATTTGGACTAAACGATAGCACGCTGTTCCCCTAGAACATGCGCGCAAAAATAATGCATTTAGAGCTTGTTTGGATATATAGAATAAAGGAACACTTGAACTTTAACTATAAATTGTATTTCATTTGCTGAAGCCAGTCGCAGTTAGTTGGACGAATGATTCAAGCTCTTATAATTTTGTCGACATTTTGGAACCGATGGTTCCTTTTTCAAGACTCGTCATAAAATTACAAGATCTTGCGTAATTTGAAATTTTGGGTAGATCAAGAAACGTCGACAAAGTTATAACAGTTTGAATCAATTGTCCAACTCGTTATGATATACGTCCCGTATTATTATTATGGTAGGTTTTTCTTTCGGGATTTTTTGCAGCAGTTTCGTATAGTTCCATAAATTTAATTCTGTTTGATTAGTGTTGGACCTCCCAATATATAATTTGGTACAAGACCTAACATAAAGATCAAAATGTATCATGACATTTGTGTTTTTCAAGTTAAGTTCGATAAACCATTATACAGAGTGTAACAGCCAAATGGAATAAATTCGATATGGAATAAATGAGGGGGTGTTAGGAAAAACGCTCGGACACGTCGATTTGTAATTTTAAATGCGCATAGTTTTCAAGAAAATAAAATTATATAGGGCGTTCCATGCGTCGTGGCCAATACCAACTTTCTTATTTCTAATGTAATCCCCTGTATATTATTTATTTATTGGATTCTTCAGAAAATTCTAGACATAATTCATGTACAATGTCCTATACCTATCTTCAACTTTTTCGGAAATATTAAGTGTTTTCAGAAATGTTGAGTAACGTTAGAAGACAATTCTACACCAGATTAGCATGTTGCCAAGACGTTCGCAGCGAGCATTTTTAACATTTCCTACATTGACATTAATGTTTTTTTTAATTATTAAGAAATAATCAGTATTTCTTATTAGGTTTTAAGTGTAATGTACCGAATTGGTGAAATAATATAATTTTTATTTAAAACGTTGATTTTTGCACTAAATCTGAAAACACTTAATATTTCCGAAATAGTTAAAGATAGGTATGAGACATTGTGCATGAATTGTGTCTAGAATTCTCTGAAGAATCCAAAAAATGAATAATATACAGGGGGTTGCATTTGAAATAAGAAAGTTGGTATTGGCCACGGTCACATGGAACACCCTATATAATATTATTTTCTTGAAAAATATGCGCATTTAAAATAACAAATCGACGTGTCCGAGCGTTTTTCCTAACACCCCCTCATTTATTCGTTATCGAATTAATTCCATTGGGCTGTTACACTCTGTATATGTGGAACTTTTTAGAAGATCAAATTTTGGTCAAGAATCTGATTACTCAGTGTCACCTTATACAGAATATTGTGATGGATATTGTCCAAGATGTGAAGCAAAGAAACTAAAACCTAAAGGAAGCCCAAAAACCAGCAAATGATGAAATATCAACCCATTACTATGAGTCTATGGATATAATCTTCCCAATGAATAGCTAAGATCTGAAGACATTTCAGACTTTTTCTAGTTGTAAGTACAATTTTGATCTAGATGTAAGTGATTTAAATGAATTCATGAGTAGAAAGTTTAATCTACCGGCCCAAAGTGTGAATTCATTTTTTCAAATTAATGAATATTCACAAGTTGCATGTTGTATACAAAAGGGTTCCATTTCAACCCATTCTGACCATTTTTATGCAATTCACAGAAGGTCAACCAAATAAAAAATTTTCGCCTAAAAATAAATTGTTATGCAACTAATGATACTATCAAATGTATTACTGGTTGCAGAACAGCTAATGCACCATCTGACGGTATTAATGCACAAATATTTTAATTAGCATAGAGATCTGTAGAAATAAATTTAGGTGTGCACCTAGATTTTCCTTTGGTCCTCAGATGGCGCTTCTGCATCACGGCAACTAGTAATACAGTTCCATGTATCATCTGTTGCCTGACGTTTCCTTTTTCAGGCGTAATATCTTGATTTTTCTGTTGATGGACAAATAATCTCTTCAGAACAATTTTGGAACTTATGAGGATCACGTCAAAATCAGTGAGTGGGGAGAATTACTCGAGTTTATCATCTATCTCCAATTTCATCTCATTCTGTCCATTTTGATACGATTCTTAGAAGATTGAACAAATGAAAAATTTCCAAAGGGGTTAACCTTACGATTTTTCGAAACAAAATTTTGGAAGTTATAGAAATGACGTGAAAATCGTTTAATGGAAAGAACGGCATTAGTTTATCATCTATTTCAAATTTCAAACCATTCTTACCATTTTTATGCAATTCACAGAAGGTCGCCCAATTGAAAATTTTTCAAAGGGATTTACCTCACGATCTTTCAAAACAAAATTTTGAAAGTTATAGGAAATGAAAACATTTCTATTTTACAATTTTTGTTGATAGAATTCCTACTGCCAACTAGAAGCAACATTTTTTAAACGAGGACAATGACATGCAAATTCTATTTATGAGTCCATTTACTTGAAGTTGTGTTGTGATGGAAGTTATAAAACAATCAATTTATTTCTGCGATATATGCTCTAAGATGATATTTTTTCGATTTTTCCAGATGTTTTCCCTGAGCCAGAGGATTTGATGGAAGCAAGTAGTAGTTCAGCAGCCCCAACAATAGCTGCACAGAAAAAACATCATGGTAGTAAGTTGAGCCCCTCAACCAACAGAAGGCTGAAGAGGATGAGTAGTACCATCAATTCTCTGAGATGCAAATTGTTTAGGAATAAGGTCCCCCACTGTTTCTGCAAAGGAAAACCCATCCAGTCAACAAACATAGCAACCATATCTTGATTAATAAGTGAAACAAAACGATATCTTTCCAAGGATGCTCACATTATTTTCTCTAATGAGTTGAAGACAAACTTTGCTAATAAATTCAATAAGAGGCAAGATGATGGCTTGAAATAAATGTGCTTGTTATAGTATTATGCTTCACCAAAGGGATATGAAACATTTTTAAAATCACTCAACTCGCTGACTATCAGGACCTTGAGAAGTTGGCAGGCAAAGCTTAAAATCTCTCCTGATGTAAGTCCAGCTATAGAGGAATCATTAAAAATTCATTTTAAAAATTGCTCAGAAAACAAACAAAAAATATACATGTTATATTTTTATGAAACCTTGCTTAATGAAGAGATTCTTTATGATGAGTCACATGATAAAATAATTGGAGTTGTTGATGCTGGTAAAATAAGGAGAAATGAGAAGGCTACGTCTGCACTTTTCTGTATGGTAAGGGGCATCGTTTACAATTGGAAATTCACTTTGGGATACTGGTTTTTCAGACTCACAGCCACAAATGAATTTTTACCATTAATTTTTTCTGATTCACTTGATTCTGCATTCAGAGCTGGACTCATAGTTAGAACAGTAGTGTGTGATCAGAGTCTGGTGAATCAGAATGTGGCCAAGCAGTTCCAAATTTCAATTGACCAAAGTGTTGTTTTCAGAAACAATGAAAATTTTTTTTCTTTATGATGCTGCTCACCTACTGGAAAGTTGGAGGAACAATCTTTCAAAGTATGATCTCAGTTTTAAAATTAAAACTTTTAGCTGGAAACTCATTCAATAAGCTGGCTGGTCTCCAAACCCTCTGCGTTAACGTTTACCACCTAAACTTACCGAAGAGCATTTCAAGGTGACTTCCTTTAATGCTATGAGGGTAAAATATTCCACACAAGTATTTAGAGAATCTGTAAGCATAGCAATGCTCGTACTACAGCAGTTTGGAGAGCTGCCAGTTGATTCCCAAGCTACAGCTGAGTTTGTGGGTGAAATGGATGAATTGTTCGATTGTTTGAATAGTAGCAAACTTGATCGTGATTTGATGAAAATGAGATATGTTTAAAAATTCGAGGTTTCTACTATCCAAATGATCTCCGCCTTGCATTAATGTTTTTATTGTAACCATAAATAGTGTTCTGCAGCTTGCAGCGAACTCGCGTTCAGATTATGGTGTAGTCAAATTATTAATAAGGCATCTTAATGAAGGTCCTGTTGAAAATCTTTTTTCAACAATGCGGCAACAACATGGACGCTGCCGGAACCCAAGTTTGCTGCAATTTGAGAATAGTCTGCGGAATGAATACTTGACAAGCATTTCAACATTATCGACCTGAAGAAATTGTCAAAAAGATTTTTTAATCTTGTTGAAAAAATTGACTCAGTTGAGCGAGCTCCCCCAAGCTCAATTGAATAATGAAACTGAGGCATCTTTGACTTGGTCAAAATACCGACATTATTGATGTTGACCAGAAAGATAAAAATGCTATATATTACATAAGCGGTGATATGGCCAAAAATTTCTTAAATTGCATTCTTGCGAAATCTGTGAGAATGTACTTGTGGACAAGGAAAAAAAATTAACTGGTCAGCATCAAATATTCACGTATTTCAAGCAAGGGGAATCACTTCCAGAGCATTAAGGGGTTGGAGTATGCATCTCAGGGGTTGTATGAGTATGAGAAAAGATAGCTTGTCAACTTAATGACTGAATCAGTTTTTCAAATGATTAATAAATTTTTCTTCTTGTAGGCAAACAGCGAAGCATTCTTGGGCAAATACGAAGCTGGCAGTGCGGAAGGAAACGCCGGAGAAGCAAGTTTGTTCGTTGATAAGGACCATGTCTACTAGATTTGATATACATGTACATACTAGGTTGTAGCAAGACTATTTTTGTGTATCTACATTTGAGCTTTTTAATTTTCATACAAGATTATAATTTCCTCAAATCCAAGAGACATACTTTATGCCATTCCTACCATAATTTTTCAATGATTCTGCTCATATTTTGAATGTGTATGCAACGAATACATTGTTTTCGAGAATAAATGAAGAATATTTATGAATTTGTGTTTCATTTAATCAATTCTCACATAACACGAATCATCATAACAAAATGGAAAGCCATTCCAACAATATAGTGCAACCTTTGTTATAACCACAGCATAGAAGACTCAAGAGGAACTGGCCAGCCGACCTTGGATAGAGTTACAAAGGTCTTTTCACTGGAAAAGACCTTAATATGATATGTCAGAGCCCAAGCTCCATAGTCAACAAATTAGCTCATAGGATTCAGTATTGTGATTGCTAATACACGTATCAAAATGAAAAAAAACTTTCAAGAAAGCTTCCGCTCGTTAGAATGAGATTTCGAAATTAAATGTTGCATAAAATACCTGAAAGAATGAGCATCTGAATCAAATTCCTCAAGGAGATGCCAAAACAGACATTCTGTCATTCTTCTAATGCATAAAAAGTATTTCATCCATTGAATTTTCATAATCACAAAGGGCTGGATACGGTCCTGTCCTGAGAATCGTTCAAGGTCGAGTACATTTTTAAAATGGGCGTGGTTTCATAAAATTGGCGGGAAATATCACCTGCTCCGGATACCTTCAAAATACCTCCTCGCTGTTATATGCTCCTGATACTTGATTTGGTTGACATAAACTACCCTAAAATGCGAATATTTGATGGAACTTTCCCAAATTGCCAGAAGCCTCTAGATTTCCATTTTCAGTAGCGTTTTCGCTGGCCAAAATGTGATTTTGTGGAAAATTGATAGTTGAATTTACGCTGCTCCTGATACCGAACAAGGATTATTTATTCTGCGTGCGTATATGCATTATTGGGTAGTGTTTGAAAACCAGTTCGAGTATCAGGAGCATATAAAGCGAGGAGAAATTTTCAATAAACTGAAAAATGCGTGGATTTTTTGGTTGATTGGATGATTAGCTCTGATCAAGGGGGAATATTTGTTGATTTATCGACAGATATTTGTCCTAGTGATTATGTTATTCCATTATTGGGGAGTGTTTGAAAACCAGATCAAGTATCAGGAGCACAGCGAGGAGGTGTTTTCAATAAACTGAAAAATTGAATATCCATTAGAAAAATGAAATTAATACATATCCTATTACCCCTGATGAAATAAAGATAACTCCTTATTTGAGTGGGAAAGCTCCTGATACTCGATCTGGCTGTCGGACTTCCTGATGGGAAAATATTTGATGCAATTTTCAGAAGAGCTTCCGCACGATGGAAGGAGATTTTGAAATTGAACGTTGCGTGAAATACCTGAAAGAATGGTCCTTTGAATCAAATTTTAAAAGGAGATGCCTTTCAGAAATGAGATGCCAATACAGACATTCTGTCATTTCTCTAATGCATAAAAAGTATTTCTTCCGATTGTGCTATGAATTTCCATAACCAGGCCTGGATGTGGAAGTATCCTGAGAATCGTTCATATCGTTATAATATATTGGCTGGAAATATCAGCTACTCCGGATAATTCCCAAATACCTCCTCGCTATCATATGCTCCTGATACTCGATCTGGTTTTCAAACATTACCGAAAATGCATATACGCAGGCAGAATAATCCTTGTTTGGTATCAGGAGCAGCGTAAATTCAACTATCAATTTTTCACAAAATTACATTTAATTCAGCGAAAACGCTACTGAAAATGGAAATCTAGAGGCTTCTAGCAATTTGAGGAAGTTCCATCTAATATTCGCATTTTAGGGAGTGTATGTCGATCGAATCGAGTATCAGGAGCATATGAGAGAGAGGAGGAATTTGGAAAGTATCAGGAGTAGCTGATATTTCCGCCAATATTTTAGAACTATATGAACGATTCTTAGGATACGACCAGATCCAGCCGTTTGTGGTTATGAAAATTCATGCCACAATCGGAAGAAATACTTTTTATGCATTAGAGAAATGACAGAATGTCTGTATTGGCATTTCATTTCTGAAAGGCATCTCCTCCGAAAATTTTATTCATTCTCTCAGGTATTCCATGCAACATTCAATTTCGAAACATCATTCTAACGAGCGCAAGCTCTTCTGGAAGTTGCATCAAATATTTTTCCATCAGGGTAGAGTTCGACAACCAGATCGAGTATCGGGAGCTTTCCCACTCAAATAAGGAGTTATCTTCATTTCATCAGGGGTGATAGGATATGTATTAATTTTATTTTTCTAATGGACATTCAATTTTTCAGTTTATTGAAAATACCTCCTCGCTATTATATATTATGCTCCTGATACTCCATCTGGTTTTCAAACACTACCCAATAATGCATATACGAAGGCAGAATAATCCCTGTTCGGTATCAGGAGCAGCGTAAATTCAACTATCAATTTTTAACAAAATCACATTTTGGTCAGCGAAAACGCTACTGAAAATGAAAATCTAGAGGTTTCTGGCAATTTGAGAAAAATCCATCAAAAATATTAGCATTTTAGTGCGTGACAAGCAAATCGAGTATCAGGAGCATATGAGAGCGAGGAGGTATTTAGAAAGTATCCGGAGCAGCGGGGAATTTCCCGCCAATTCATATTAGCCACGCCCATTTTACGAGTGCATTGAACTTGAGGTGAAATCGGGACAGGATCGTATTCAGCTATTTGCAGTCTTTTCATTTGCAAATTGAACACGTTATAAAGCGGAGGTTTATGCCAAAGAATGAGAACTTCTGACGTAATGAAGATCAGTAACATCGATTCATCCAGGAACAATTTGAAATATGTGTATATTTTCTTACGGAAGAAGGAAATTGAGTGAGTATTTCATCCAAAAATGCAGGTCAGAATAGAATAAAAAATATGTGCTTGTACTGTTTCGTGGATTGTGCTGTTCATTTTCAATGAGTATTTGGCTCCATTATTTTACAAAAAGAAATGTGCCCTTGAATTCGATGTACTACGGAATATTCTTCGAAGATGGCTTTTTTTGACTGAATGTGAGAATTCAGTAAATGAAACACAAATTCATAAATATTCTTCATTTATTCTTGAAAATAATTTATTCGTTGCATACACATTCAAAATATAAGCAGAATCATCGAAAAATCATGAAAGGAATGGCATAAAATAAGTCTATTGGATTTGAGGAAATTACATCTTGTATGAAAAATTAAAAAAGCTCAAATTAATAGATACACAAAAAATAGTCTTATGCTATAACCTAATATGTACATGTATATCAAATCTAGTAGACATGGTCCTTATAAACGAACAAACTTGCTTCTTCTTCCGTACACTGCCAGCTTCGTATTTGCCCAAGAATGTTTCGCTGTTTGCCTACAAGAAGAAAAGCGTATTAATTATTCGAAAACCTAAGTTTCATAATACTGATTGAGTCATTAAGTTGGCAAGCTGTCTTTTCTCAGAAATTTATGCAAATGGAATTGAAGCTTTGGTGCAAAAGATGCCACTCAAGAATTATCGAAAATTTTCAAACTAGGTAAGGGGAATTTCAAAATCAATTTGACATGGTGACGATATTTGTCGACGTTGTTAATTAATGAAAAAAGGAATAAAGAGGAGATTGTTCGATGCAATAGTCAACGTCAGAAAGGATCTCAGGTTCTACAATTGGCACGATCCTATTGGCTTGGCCAACTGATAGGAAGGGCCCTAAAACGCTAGGATGTGGCTGGGTAAGACAGGTTTGTTCTCCAATCTTTAGAACACAACGCCAGTTGGTGTTGGCGTACCGGCAACTATCTTTCTTGTAATGGGTGCTAGTTCTTAATTCTATCATTATAAATATTTCGTGGTATCATCTAGTCATCGCGTCAGTTACTCAGGATCCATGTGCACGTGTACAAGCATTTTGAGGTGCGTTGGGGTGCCCAATCAAATTGCAAAATCAAGGACGGCAGGCAGGAAAGCCCGCAAAAGGTGAAGTGATTTGTCTTGTTGGTCTGTGGTATAAACACCAAATTGGTCTGTTCACATCAAGGCGGAAATATAGATCATACTTTGGAAGATTGTTCCTCAAACTCTTCGTTAGGTGAGGAGCATCATACAGAAAAATTTTTTTTCATTATTTCTGAAAAAAACACTTGGTCAATTGAAATTTGTAGCTGCTTGGCCACATTCTGATTCACAGGACTCTGATCACACACTACTGCTTTAAGTATGGGTCCAGCTCTGAATGCAGAATCAAGTGAATCAGAAAAAATTGATGGTAAAATTCAGTTGTGGCTGTGCGTCCCCAAAACCAGTATCCCAGTAGCCATCTCATTTCTCCTTATTTTGCCAGTATCAAAAACTCAAATTATCATGTCACTTATCATAATGAATTTCTTCATTAAGCGAAATTTCATCAAAAATTAATATGCATATTTTGGTTTGTTTTCTGAGCAATTTTTCTAATGAATTTTTAATGATTCCTCTATAGCTGGACTTACACCAGGAGAAATTTCAAGCTTTGCCTGCCAATTTCTTAAGATCCTGATAGTCGGCAGGTTGAGTAATTTGGATAATGTTTTATATCCCTTTGGTGAAGCATAATAGTGTGACAAGCACATTTGTTTCAAGTTATCATCATACCTCCTTTTGAATTTATTAACAAAGTTTGTCTTCAACCCATTAGAGAAAATAATGTGAGCATCCTTATGGAAAGATATCCTTTTGATTCACTTATTAATCTAGAAATGTTTGCTCTGTTTGTTGAGTCGATGGGTCTTCCTTCGCAGAAACAGTGGGGGACCTTATTCCTAAACAATTTTCATCTCAGAGAATAGATGGTACCCCTCTTTCTCTTCCGCCTTTTGTTGGTTGAGGGACTCGGCTTACTACCACGTTTTTCTCTGCCGCTATTGTTGGAGTGGCTTAACTATTACTTGCTTCCATCAAATCCTCTGGGGAAACATCTAGAAAATCGAAAAAATATCATTTTAAAGCATATATCGCCGAAATAAATAGATTGTTTCCTAACTTCCAATACAACTTCAAGTAAATAGCAGTAGGAATTCTATCTACAAAATAGTAAGAGTTGAATATTTTCATTTCCTTTGTGCAATTTTGATTGTTTACTTATGCCAATAAAATTAATAACAGGGTTAACTCACCAGCATTAGATTGAGGTACGCTTCGAGCTGCCTCACTAACACTATTCTCATCGTTGATCATCTCAGACCCTGATTCAGGATAGACATCTAATGTAGGTCCATTCATGTGCGGAATAATTCCACGCTCCAGGATACTCCGTGGATATGTGAATCTAAACTGGTTTTTCGTAAATTGCCCGCTACACATAGTATAGCATTTTAACGAGCTCAGGTCAATATCTTTGCGTCCAGAGAATTCGATCCACTTCTTAGCACTGAATAATAATCGAAATCAGATAATTTATTTATATTGATTTAACTACTCATACTTACATGTTCATGTCCTTCGGTAATGTGAAAAACGCGAGGTCCGGATTTTTCATTTTATTGTTGGAGCAGGTTAATACCACACAATATGAACCACGACTCATCTTGACGAGGACTGCAAAAATAAATCGGTATATAATTTATAGAAAAATTAAAACCCGTGAATCAAATAATAGTAAGCACAGCACCAAAGATTATTTGCACAGCTCTTTCAAGGCGCCCAACGATCAAACGAGAGGTTAATAAACAAAAACCAGAGACAAGAGAATGATAACACCATAAAGTAAATAACAGTACACTTGTTCCATGACCAAAAACTCGTTAGACAACTAATGATACATTGAATTGTATTACTAGTTGCCTATAAGCAAAAGCATCATCTGTGAACCAGTGGCCACACCAGGTGCACTTGAATATTTACATCTATAGATTTCTATAGCAATGGAAAATCAGTTTGTTCAGTGACTTGCCAGATGGCGATTCGGCTCTTTGAAAACCAGTAATACAACGTATTGTATCATTAGTTGCCTAGCATTTTTTTTCAAGGCGAAATATCTTTTTTCTGATATAAATTGATGTGTGAATGTCTGCAAGTCGCTGAAAATGATCGACATGGGTTGAAATTTGATACAGGTGAAGAAGTTAGGCAGTTCTCTTCACCTTCCGTTTTTTACCATTCTTATAACTTCCAAAATCGCAAGGTTAATGTGAATCGCGTAAAAATGGTCATAATGGATTGAAATTTCGAGTTCATACATTATAGCAGTTCTTTTCATTTACTGATTTTGACGGTATGATAGTTTTCAAGTTTATGCTAAGGATATTGATTTATATAAATAGTAAAATCGAAATTGTCAGGCAATCAATGATACATCTAATTGTTTTATTGGTTGCTTATAATCAAAAGTGCCATCTGAGGATCATTGGAAAAACTATAGCATTTTGTAAACGTTCTTCTGTAGATTTCTGTAATTAAAATTTTGTTTACGTACTGTTACCAACACATGACGCAATAGCTGTTGAGCAACTAGTAATACAATGTATTGTATCATCAATTGCCTAACAAACCTTTTTTCCAGGCGAAAATTCTAAATAGCACCAAAATTTTGTAAATTATTAACTCATTCAATATTACATTCGAAACTCAATGGCCTTACCAATCTCTTATTCCAATATAGAAAGATATTAATCTCTCACAAAATTTTCCTAGCTTTATGCACAACAGTATTTCAATTTATTATCAATGATTTCAAATAATAAAAAGCATCTGGAAAGACTTCCTCAAAACATTTCACAGTATTTGGTCCCGTTGATGCTTTGAATCCTGTTAACTGTTCTTTGGGAGATCAAAAGTAAAGTATAGTTACAAACTGTTCAGTTAAAGCACTTTCTTTTTGAACCAATTAGAGCTTTTTCTTTTTATTCGATAAAAGAGAAGCATTTCAACTTTAAATGTCTCGAATAGTCAATTTAAACATTTCCTTGAATTAAAAACCTAGAAAAACACTGACGTGAAGTCAGCAGGTTTTATGCGCATGTTCCAAGGAGATCACCTAAAGTCCGTTGTGTGGGGTCAATACGTGAAAAGATGACCGGTTTGGCAAGGAATTTGAACATGCACGCAAAAGCTTCTGACTTCACCACAGTGCTCTTGTAGGTCTTTTCCCAACATCTCCGGAAATTATGATCGTATCAAACTGAAATTTAGTACGCTGCTTTAAAATATGAAGCTTTGGGTTCGAGCAAAACTTCCTTCGAATATAGTCAAGTTTCCATGAAAATAGCCCATTAAAGAACTCAACCGAGACATTCTGATGCGCGATCTAGCCTGTAAGTTTCCAGCCGCTGGCTTGCTCCGTTCGATAGTTATCGTGTGAATTAACCATCAGTAAGTCCATCCAATTCGTTTGAGACCATTTTCAGGAAAATATTCAAAAATTACAGATATTTGGACAAAACTATACAGAGTGTAACAGCCAAATGGAATAAATTCGATAACGAATAAATGAGCGCGTGTTGGGAGAAACGCTCGGACACGTCGATTTGTATTTTCAAATGCGCATATTTTTCAAGAAAATAATATTATATAGGGTGTTCCATGTGACCGTGGCCAATACCAACTTTCTTATTTTAAATGCAACCCCCCTGTATATTACTTATTTTTTGGATTCTTCAGAGAATTCTAGACATAATTCATGCACAATGTCCTATACCTATCTTTAACTATTTCGGAAATATTAAGTGTTTTCAGATTTAGTGCAAAAATCAACGTTTTAAATAAAAATTTCAAAAAGCACTGCCGTGAAGGCAGCAACTTTGGCGCGCATGTTCAATGTAGATGACCGCTTCAGCAACGAATTTGAACGTGCACGCTGCCTTCACGGCAGTGCTTTTTGAAATTTTTAACTGATAAATTACTGGATTTCAATTCGATCATATCTGTATTTTTGGACATATTGTAAAAATAAAATTTTGAATGGGTATCTCTACGGAATCATTGGGCGGATTTTACCCATTCACGAATTCGACCTTCGTAATTAAGCCCCAAACCTACTCTACAAATATCGAGTTTCTAAGTCGTTTCTTCCGGAAGTTATTGTGTTTACGGTCAGCCTAACGGCCGACTGCGTAAACACAATAACTTCCGAAAGAAACAACTTAGAAACTCGATATTTGTAGAGAAGGTTTGGACCTTAATTACGAAGGCCGAATTCGTGAATGGGTAAAATCCACCCAATGATTCCGTAGATATACCCAATCAAAATTTTATTTTTCCAATATTTCCAAAAATAGAGATCAGATCGAATTGAAATCCAGTACTTCATCGAAAATAACAGTTCGAAGTTTCATACAGAATTTAATGAGGATGATATGATGAGAAAATCATAGAAATTTTTTTTTTCAAATTGTTCTAATAACACGATTATCACGAAATTTTGCATAAAGTTGTCTTTCAGCGTCTTAAAACTAGCTGTGAAGTTTAATCAGGACTGAATCTGTATTTCTCGAGTTATACCGAAAAAATCAACGATATCGAGAAGAAAACCTCGAAATTTGACATATTTTTTCCCGATATCTCCGAAACTTATGATCGTATCGAACTGAAATTTGGTACATTGCTGTGAAATTAGAAGGTCAAAGCGTGAGTATAATTTTTCTTGGATATGATGAATGGTTTCCGAAAAAAAAATTTTTTTGGAAAAAAATTTCGAAAAAAATTTTTTTTAAAAATTACCGACAATATAATCCTGACGAACTTTAGCTCAAAGTTGCGCGTCGTTGTACTTCACCTTACTGCCAAGTTTGAATCCAATCGCTCTAGTAGTTTCTGAAATAAAAATTAAATAACTTCAAAACTTCAAATGCCTATAACTCCGAAACTATTCGATCGATTTGGCCCATTAACGAACTTAACCGCTGCATTCCAATGCGCGACCTACCCTGAAAGTTTCAAGTTGCTAGCTCACTTCGTTCGACAGTTATCGTGTCTACGGTCGGCCGGTCGGACAGAATCAATTTTGACACCGGATTCGTCATCAGTGAGTCCAACCTAGTCGATTGAGACCATTTTCGGCTCAATCATCCAAAATTACAGACATTTGGACAAAACGATAGCACGCTGTTCCCCTAGAACATGCGCGCAAAAATGATTTTATTTCACAAATTCGGTACATTACACTTAAAACCTTATAAGTAATACTGATTATTTCTTAATAATTGAAAAAAAAACAAAAAAAAACATTAATGTCAATGTAGGAAATGTTCAAAATGCTCGCCGCGAACGTCTTGGCAACATGCTAATCTGGTGTAGGATTGTCTTCTAAAGTTACTCAACATTTCAGGCGTGACTGATACAATCGCAAGTGTGATTCGATTTTTTAGGTGATCTAAGTTTAAGGGTTTTTTTTTGTTTTTTTTTTAATTTCTTCTCATTAATGGTTTTTGCTTAGTTTCTTCATATCAAGAGATAAATGGGAAATAAGTATTGAGTGTAATGTATCGAATTTGTGAAATAAAATAACTTTCATTTAAAATGTAAATTTTTGTAAAAAATCTGAAAACACTTAATATTTCCGAAAAAGTTGAAGATAGGTATAGGACATTGTACATGAATTATGTCTGGAATTTTCTGAAGAATCCAAAAAATAAATAATATACAGGGGGTTACATTTGAAATAAGAAAGTTGGTATTGGCCACGGTCGCATGGAACACCCTATATAATTTTATTTTCTTGAAAACTATGCGCATTTAAAATTACAAATCGACGTGTCCGAGCGTTTTTCCCAACACGCCTTCATTTATTCGTTATCGAATTTATTCCATTTGGCTGTTACACTCTGTATATCACAGTGTTCCCAAGAACATGCGCGCAAAAACTCATTCGAAACACCAGTAAAATGTTAATAAAAACCACGATATATTTGAATAATATTACAGAGCTCAAATAAAACACACCCTGCATCATTCTTCGCCGTACAAGATTATCAAACCCGATTTAGTCTTTATTATTAGTCTCAATTCGGTCACTGCTTGGATATGACTCGACAAAATAGTCTGAAACACCTCGTTTCCACAGTTATTCAGGTTAAGACTCTCCAGTTCGGACACGATATCGGTTTGAGTGGAAACTGTCGACCAAAGATGAAGGATGGTGTCGAATTTTTTCGTCGCTGTTTTCAGGGTTTCTGCTAGATCTAGGACTGCCCTCTTCTCTTTAGTCTCCACCGGGTTCTTCTTACCCCTTTTACCCTGTCTTGGTTTCACAAAATCGTTACACATATCATAAATAATGCAGGCAATGCACACAATCTGGAACAAAACCACAAATGTATAAGACTTGCGACCAAATTCTGAAAAATTCTACCAAAGCACTAACGTGAAGTAAGCCGCTTCAAATTCATTGTCAAAGCGGTCATCTTTTTACGTATTGACCCTGCCAAATGCACCTTTACTTCCTGATGGAAAAATTTAAAAAGTTATCATTTTTCTATCTACTGGGCTTCAATTCGATCCAACGCTGTATTTTTGGAAAAATTGAGAAAATAAAATTTTGAATTTGTATATCTGCGGAATCAGTGGGTAGATTTAACCCATTCAGCAGTTCGGTATTCGTAATCAAGGTCCGAACCTACTCACAAATATGCAGTTTCCAAGTTGCTCCCACAGTCCATCGTAAAAACAATAACTTTCAAAAGAAACAACAATGAATTAGTGTGTAGCGAATTCATCCGCTTCAACAAAAACGGAAAAAAGGGCGGAGTCGAAAGACGAAATTCAAATCTCTGAAAAATCGCATAAATATATTTCGCTCGGCTTCCAAAAATCACTTGACTCGATTCGACTCTCTCTCCGATACATCTGCATATCACCGCTAAGAAGATATTCGATCTCGACCGACATCTGCATTTCATCTTTCAAGAAGCTCCAACACATCGACATCTGGTTTACTACCCTCGACGACTTCCGTCCTCTCGACGTTACTGACCACAAGCCGGCGCCAGCTACCTATCAGCTCCCCAGGGGACCTACGCCGAAGAATTGTTAGCCGTTGTCCAACAAAGAGAATTTTATTGCCTTTCGAATTCACTTTTGTTATAACACTCGACAGAAAAATAAACAGGCTAATCTGTTTTCTTTATTGTGTGTTTGATTTAACAGAACAGACGACCCCACAAGTGAATGGGTTAAATCTACCCAATGATTATGTAGATATACAAATTCGAATCCAATTGAATTAAAGTACTTGATTGAAAATTGTTCCATAAAGACGATATTTTGCAATTTCATCATGATAGTATCAGTATTTTTTGAGTTATTCCAGAATTACCAACGATACCGAGGAAAAAACCAACAAATTTTACATATTTTTCCCAATAACTTTGAAAACTATGACCGGATCGAACTGAAGTTTGATACACTGTTGTGAAATGAAGAGTTCAAGGTCCCTGCAAAATACAGTGCACGTCAAAATTATGGAACAAATTCATTTTCTCAGATGAAAAATATTCGGCAACAAAATCCTGAAACAGGTAAATTTTTGTTTCACTTTTACTAAATTTATATGCATTTTTGAAGGATTTTTGTTGCAGCTTGTGCAATCCCCATCATCCCTCTAAATTTTTTGAATAGGGAAAGTGGGTCATGTGGTACCTTTTTGGCAAGGTCTTTGTATCTTCTTTACAGGCGTGCAGAAATTTTCAAGAAAATTTTTTTTTTTTAAATTAGTTAGTTCAAAGATGTTTTCAGTATGTACACTTTGTCATGACTCATTTTCACGCAGTGTTTAACACATTCTAATTTTTCACGTGAGGGGGTTGAAAGGGGTTGAAAGTTGTGCATGAACAAAACTGCAATGGTCGACTTTCATTCGGTGAGAAATTTCATCAAGTACCATCGTCTCAAAGTAAATGAGCCATGACAAAGTGCACATACTGAAAACCTCTTTGAACTAACTAATTTTTCAACAAAAAAAAATTTTTTGTTTGAAAATTTCTGCACGCCTGTAAAGAAGATACAAAGACCTTGACAAAAAAGTACCACATGACCCACTTTCCCTATTCAAAAAATTCAGAGGGTTGAAGGGGATAGCACAGGGTGCAACAAAAATCCTTCAAAAATGCATAAAAATTTGCTAAAAGTGTAACAAAAATTGACCTGTATCAGTATTTTGTTGCCAATATCTTTCTTCTGAGAAAATGAATTTGTTCCATAATTTTGACAAGCACTGTATATTTCGAATCTTATAAACAGTTTCCGAAATAAAAAAATTTCAGGAAAAATTCTTTTTCAAATTCAATAACCATACGATCTCAACAAAATTTTGCGATAAAGTTCGCTTTGCTATGCTCCAACTAAATGCCAAGTTTCAATGCAATTGCTCAAGTGATTCCTGAAATATCAGGGAAATAACCTCAAAATTTCAAATTACCATAGCTCCAAAACCGTTTGGCCGATTTGGCAAATGCAACATTCCCCGAAAGTTTCCAGTCGATAAGTTCCTCTGTACGCCCGTAATCGTGACTACGGCCGGACGGATGGACGGAATCAATTTCGACACCGGATTCGTCATCAGTGAGTCAAACATAGTCGTTTAAAACAAGGTTCGGCTCGAAATTCGGGAATGGGGGTTTGTCCTGAATTTGGTTAATTACTGCAAATGCAAATTTGAACCTAATTATTATGGGTTTGATGCATCATTTTTCCAAATTACCTTCAGAAAGTATTCAAAATCAGATTTAAAAATTGGGGACTGGGATTTGCCAGGCATGCACGAAGTGACAACGGTGTTTAGTAGAATAGCTTTTTCTGCTATAGAATAATGAAATATTTATTCCTATTCTGTGGTACACACGTGTTCTTTGTCAATATAACCAAACAATTTCCGTTTGCGATTTGTCAGTAATATGTCAGTCTGTGCTCTTCTTTTTCTATTCCTTGGTCGTTGTCTTCTACTCTTACCAGATCGAAGTATAGCTATCTCTGTTTTCCTAAGCAAAGTAACACATTTGACGTCCTTTTCTTTCCGAGAAAGCTGAATTCAACGTTGCCATATCGTGCACTCAAGACAAATACCTTTAAATGCAAATCCCCATTTTTATTTTTCAGTTTTAGGTGATCAAATATTTTTTAAAAAATATAATATTGAAATTATATGTTTGAAATGTGATGTTCTAAAGGTTTTCATGAAAATTACTACATTTTCGTTTAAAGGAAAAACCCCCATTATCAAAACTGATTTCTACTGTAAATGTACTCCATTCACTTTTATAAACTATCCCGGTTGACCATGATTCAGGTCTATCAAGTTTTTTTATTTTATTTTTCATGAAAATAACTGCATTTTCGTATAAAGGAAAAACCGCATTACAGACATCCACACAAAACGGTAGTAGGTCGCTCCCCAGAACAAGCGAGCAAAAAAAAGTGATAAAAATTTGAAAGTTGATATCGAAAGGATTAATTTGACTCGATATTGTACTCACTTCAATATTATTTACAACGTACTCCATGGTGGTCCTCAACTGCAAGAAGTCCACAGTTTGCTTTATCATTGCATCTACGTTTTCTATTAATTTATTTAGTTCAGTCTTTATAATGGTAAGCAACTCGTCGATTTTTTCTCTTTCCTCCTTTACAATGGCTACGAGAAATTTGAATAGGTTCCCTAGTATCGTCTGATAAGGACATATCAGAGAGCAGTGGATTCTCGAAGGCAACGGCAAGGTTATACGATCCTGAAAATAATGAGCAATTTATCAGTTTTTCCAGAAGAAATGGATGTATACTTCATTTACTTTCATAAAGTCAATCGGTAGGCCGTGAAATAGGTTTATCTCAAATATTGTACCGCCCCATATTCGTAGACAGGTTGCAGTGATAAAGTCTTGGGATAAATATCATTCCTTTCCGAATTTATTCCCAATCATGTCTTATATTCCGGATTCTGAAATTGCTAGATTGAAATCTCGTAAACTTTTATGGATTAACGATTTTCTTTACACCAATAAAAGTGAAAAAGAAGTTTGGCGTTCGGAATGGAATTAGTGTAATGTTTTCAACAAAGGTTTGATCAGCGAACCTTCAGAAAAAGTTCATGGTTTCAATCTTCCTAGGAAAATTTGGTGCATTTTGAATCGACTTAGAACCGGTCATGGTCGCTGTAATAGTTTCCTCTTCAAATGGAATTCTGTCGAAAGTCCAAGGTGCGAGTGCGGAGAAGAAGAGGAAACAATAGAACATTTAGTTAATAGTTGTCCAATATATAAATTTGACGATGGTTTCGAGGCAATTCATTCGGTGTCTGGTTCTTTTTTGAGATGGATCGTGAACTTCAAATTAATTTAATGAGTACTAAATCATTTGCTAGTTCATATTAGTTTTTTCGTCTCCTTTTTTGTTTTCAGGTGTGATTCCAAGATTTCAACCTGCATCGCATAGGAAAGAAGAAATTTTGTCGATGAAAAAGAAGCCCTTCAATAAAAAACAACAATTTCATTACACTTATACGGGGAGACAGAGTTTTTCCTGAGGTTTTTATCTGTGCTCTGGTATCATACGTTAAAAACGTATGGTACCCCGTTTACATTTCCTCTGCTAATACTGTTATGACACAAATTGTTTGATATAAAAAAAAAGTACTGCTCATCTAAAAAGAATATATATATCTTTATATCAAGTTTTTGCAACTAGAACTTAGTTAGGTTGGAACTTGTGAATTGCTAAGGTCGAAATATCACGATCTTGGATTTTACCCATTCATGAATTCGGCCTCCTCTACAAATATCGACTTTCCAAGTTGTTTCTTTCGAAGAAACGACTTAGGAACTCAATATTTGTAGAGTACGTTTGGGGCTTGATGACGAAGGTCTTATTCGTGAATGGGTAAAATCCACCCAATGATTCCATTCAAAATTTTATTTTCCCAATATTTCCGAAAATACAGATTAGATTGAATTGAAATCCAGTACTTCAACGAAAAATGACAGTTCGAAGGTTCATACAGAATTTAGTGAGGATAATATGATAGGAAGATCACAGAATATTGAATATTTGAAAAAATTATTTCAAATTTTTTTTCAGATTGTTCTAATGACAGGATCATCACGAAATTTTGCACAAAGTTGCCCTTCAGCATCTTCAAACTAGCTGTGAAGTTTTATCATGATTGAATCGGAATTTCTTGAGTTATACCAAAAAAAAACAATATCGAGAAGACAACCACGAAACTTTACATATTTTTCCCAATATCTCCAAAACCAACAGCCGTATGGAATTGAAATTTGGTACACCGCTGTGGAATATGAAGCTCAAGGTATGAGAGGAATTGTTTCCGAATATGAATGATAGTTTCTGAAAAAAGAATTTTTGTATGAAAAAATTTTGGAAATTTTTTTTCAAGTAGGTGACCATACGATACGGATAAAATTTTGCTCAAAGTTGCTCTTCGTTATGCTTCAACTAACTGCCAAGTTTCAATCCAATCGCTCCAGTACTTCCTGTAATATCAGGAAAATAACCTCAAAATTTCAAGTGGCTATAACTCCGAAACTATTCAACCGATTTGGTCCATTAACGAACTTAGCCGGCGCCTTCCAATGCGCGACCTAATCTGAAAGTTTCAAGTCATTAGCTGACTCCGTTCGACATTTATTGTGTTTTCGACCGGCCGGCCGGACAGAACGTATTTTGACAACGGATTCGTCATCAGTGAGCCCAACCTAGTCGTTTGAGACCATTTTCGGCTCAATCATCGAAAATTACAGACATTCGGACAAAACTATCACGAAATTTTGCACAAAGTTGCACATCAGCATTTTTCGAAGAGTTGCCAAGTTTCATCATGATTGACTCAGTAGTTTTTTCAGTTTTTTCGGAAATATCAAAGATATGGAGGAAAGAACCATGAAATTGACTAACTTTTCCCCAATATCTCTGAAATTAGAATCAGATCGAACTGAAATTTACTATACTGTTGTGAAAAATAGAGTTTAAGGTCTGTGCGAAGTTTCTTCGATGAGTAGTCCTCGGAAATTTTTTTTTTAAGAAATTTACATTCCGCTCACCTGACTAATAGGCTTGTAGTCCTTCTTCCTCACACAGTCCTCTAGATCCTCCCATTCCTTCAACACCTTCTCCAACTTAACGATATGATCCTCCTTATTACCTTCCAACAATTTGGCAACGTCCAAAGCTGCAATCGTGGCGTAAACAATTTGAGCACGCAGCTTGAAAAAATCCACATCCTGAGCAAACAGATTCTTGATTTCCTCGGACTCTTCCGGTGGCCCTTCCACTCGTTCGGGGTCCCAATTCGAGTACACATTGAGGTCGCTGTTATTCCTAAGAATTAGTAGGATGATAAGAGAAGGCAATATTCTGCAACAGGCCTTATTTACAGGGTGTCACATTGAAAAGAAATAGGGGACTTTTCTAGTAGAAAACTCAAGATTTTGGAAAACCGCTCGGACTATTGAATTTTGTTCTTGAGAGGTTTATTTTCTTGCAGAAAATCCATCATCGAATGAATTCATCCCTCTGCGAGGCAACCCCAATATCTTAAATTTTTATAGAGGAGATGGGTCGTAAGATGTGTTGTTGAAAAAAGTCTTTTTCTTCCGAATATGACAGTCAAATTTTATAGAGCTTTGATCATTTGTTTATAAATATTTAACTTCGAAAATTGAATAATACCCGATCTACCTGGATTATAAGATGATTACCAATTCTAAACAGACAATCAGGTCGATTCTGTTTGCAAATAGCAATATTGCTAGGAAAAAGATATTGCTATCATAACAAGATTGGAATTATTGGTATTCTGATCAACGATTTTGAGCAATATGGTCTGTCACTTTAACAAGAATATTGCTATCAACATTGCTATTTTAGCAACCTCAAAATAGTACTTGCTATGCTTCATAACAAGAAAGTTTAGAAAAGGAATCTCTCAGAGATCCATTTGTTTCAGTATTATTTCTTCCAAGAATTCGAAAATATTGAAGATAGGGAAGAATGTGCTAATAGAAATGTGTTCAAGGTTCTCTAGAATATTTAATTTTAAGGATTCTTAGACTAAAACACCGGCATAGTAAGCAACAGCTGACCTGATTATTTTAATGATCTCAACAACAGCCATCCCTTTCAATTCCCAACAGAAAAGTTCATTGAATTTCGAATTATTATCGGCTGCATAAAATTGCTGCATTTGATTTCTGGAAACCAAAATTCTATCGGTATCCAGGAAATAGGTCAATTTGACTTTAATTGGTTTTTCTGTTTCATAACATTTTCGAATAAGTCGATGTTTACATGAATAAAAAAAAGTATATGCTAATGGAAATGTGTTCAAGGTTCTCTAGAATATTATTTAATTTCAAGGAAAATTCTTAGACTAAGATACAGGCATAGGCAACAGCTGAGATGATTATTCTAATCATCTCAACAACAGCAATACCTTTGAAGTGCCAACGAAAAAGTTTATCGAATTATTAACGCCTGAATAAAATTGCTGCATTCGATTTCTGATAATCAATATTTTATTGGTATCCAGGAAATTGGTTATTGGTCAATTTGACTCGTTTCGTTTCCTAACATTTTTTTATGTCGATGTTTACATGAATAAAGAAAGCCGACAAAGCCGTAGATAGAGGTTATGTATGCGAAATCATAAAGAAAACTCACGAATTAGGGTTATTTTCTTCTTCCTTGTAGTTCTAAAGTCACAAAATACAGTGTTGTCAGCTCTAAAATCACCAATTATGGAAGTCTATGATAGCAATATTGTTATGACAAAATTCATAACAAACATTGCTATAACACTCGAAACAGAATACGTAACATCATGGCCATATTGCTATAAATTAGAAAGATAGCAATATGACTAGAATAGCAAGGTTCATAGCAATACGCAAACAGAATCGACCTGAATATAAGAAGGGAAAATTCGTTAACAAAACATAGAAAAGCACTGCACAACGAATATGAACACGCAAAAGCTGCTGACTTCAAGTCAGTGCTTCTCTGGGCTTTTTTCGATAAAGTACTGGATTTCAATCCGATCTAATCTGTATTTTGGAAGATTGCAAAATTAAATTTCGAATTGGTGCACCTACGGAATCGTTGGGCGATCGTAAACACAATAACTTTCGAAAGAATCGACTTAGAAACTCGATATTTGTAGAGTAGGTTTGGGGCTTGATTACGAAGATCGAGTTCGTGAATGGGTAAAATCCACCAAATGATCCTGCAGATATACCCATTTAAATTTTATTTTTCCAATATTTCCAAAAATACAGATTAGATTGAATTGAAATCCAGCACTTCATCGAAAAACGACAGCTTGAAGGTTCATACGGAATTTCATGAGGATAACATGATCAAAAGATCGCAGAATATTGAATATTTGAAATTTCTTTTTCAAATAGTTCTAATGAAACAATCATCACGAAATTCTGCACAAAGTTGTCTATCATTTTTCTCCGTTATTACTGGAAATATTTCAAGTATATAAACATGGTTGGAAGATTCAGTTATACTATTTTCTTGTTCAGAAATTAAGAATCGAGTTTTTCAAAATAAAGTTTTTAATCAGGGTCTTTTTGCGTGCACCAATAGAAGGAAATTCTTCGTCGTCTCTTTCACTTAAAATCTATCTCATTTTGGTGATGAACTTAAGATCTATTCATATAAAATATAATTCCTTGGTTTTCACTCACGTACGTCGAAAATGTTGGATAGCTTGTGCTAAATTATTGATTCCAAATTATCAGGGATACTATCAGAAAAAGTAGATTTCAATTCTACATAGCAATTCCTTATACTTTGTCCCTGCTTCTTCAAAACTACCTTCGGCATTTTTAGTTTCTAAGCGTGATGATTATGTTGAGATTGAGAGTAGAAATTGGCATTGACATTTGGCAACGTCTCTGGGAATTATTTTGACATTGCCGATATTTTATGAGTGCCAACCTGCGTCAGTTTCAAGTAAAAAAACTTGATAGACCTGAATCATGGTCGACCGGGATAGTTTATAAAAGTGAATGGAGTATATTTACAGTAGAAATCAGTTTTGATAATGGGGGTTTTTCCTTTAAACGAAAATGCAGTAATTTTCATGAAATACCTTCAGAACATCACATTTCAAACATTTAATTTCAATATTATATTTTTAAAAAAATATTTGATCACCTAAAACTGAAAAAGAAAAATGGGGATTTGCATTTAAAGGGATTTGTGTTGAGTGCACGATATGGCAACGTCGAATTCAGCTTTCTCGGAAAGAAAAGGACGTCAAATGTGTAACTTTGCTTAGGAAAACAGAGATAGCTATACTGCGATCTGTTTAGAGTAGAAGACAACGACCAAGGATGAGAAAAAGAAGAGCACAGACTGTCATATTACTGACAAATCGCAAACGGAAATTGTTTGGTTATCTTGACAAAGAACACGTGTGTACCACAGAATAGGAATAAATATTTCATTATTCTGTAGCAGAAAACGCTATTCTACTAAACACCGTTGTCACTTCGTGCATGCCTGGCAAATCCCAAACCCTAATTTCGAATTCTGATTCTGAATAATTTCTGAAGGTAATTTGTGAAAATGATGAATTAAACCCATAATAATTATGTTCAAATTTGCATTTGCAGTGATAACCCAAATTCAGGAAAAACCCCCATTGAGTTGATCGAAACATGCTAGTGCACGTAACCAAAAACTTATTTCTGACCGATTCTCGATTGAATTAATCCAAAAAGGTATAGTTTGAAAAATTTTTATGTAACATTAAAAAGCGTTGTTTACATCATTCGAATATAGCGCGCCCACCAATGACGTCACAACACCGAGGACAAACTCAATGACATTTCACAGAGCCCTGCTTCTCATAAAGATCCATTCTCACCTGAGCAGGTCCCATTTCGGATTCAGACTGTTTCCCAAACTCGTGCTCAGGGCCTCCAGGTCCAAACAACACATGAAAGTCAACATGATCTTATCGATGGTCACGGCAGCGTAATGAAGACTGTTGTTCAGTCTCTCCCTGAAATCCATGAAGTCCTCCAGTTTGGCGAAGGAACCGAACTTGTAGGACGAGGTCAGATGATCCGCGCTCTAAAACGAGATTTTCCTATTATTTTCCCGATTTTCTCGAGCCGAGCAACTCACGTCTTTGTAATTCGAAGAGAAAAATTTCAAGGTCGTGTCGTAGTGTGAGGTCGCTATACCTATGAGGCCGGTGGTTGGTAATCTTGCGCAATGAATGTAACCCAAGGAGTCTAATTGTAAATGTTTTATTTCTAGGCTATCGTACATATTTTGAGCGCCAACAGCACCACCTGAAAATATCCAAAAATGTTACCAACAAAAAAATATGGGTTGCCTCTCAAAATATTGCTTAATGAAATAGTTCCTATGTAAGGAGTTAGTCAAGAGAAAATTGAACTACATGAACTACACTTAGGTTTTTTTTCGATAAAGTACTGTAAGTAAACACAATAACTTCAGAAAGAAACAACTAAGAAACTTGATATCTGTAGAGAAGGTTTGGACCTTAATTACGAAGGCCGAATTCGTGAATGGGTAGAATCCACCCAATGATTCCGCAGATACCTATTGAAAATTTTATTTTCCCAATGTTCCTAAAAAAACAGATTATATCGAATTGAAATCCAGTACTTTATCGAAAAATAACAGTTCGAGGGTCTCTACAGAATTTAATGAGGATAATATTAAGAGAATATCACAGAATATTGAATGTTTGAAAAAAAATTGAAATTTTTTTTCAAATTGTTCTAATGACACGATCATCACGAAATTTTGCATAAAGTTGTCCTTCAGCATCTTCAAACTAAACGCGAAGTTTCATCGTGATTGAATCAGTATTTCTTGAGTTATCCCAAAAAAACAACGATATCGAGATGAAAACCACGAAATTCTACATATTTTTTTCCAATATCTCCAAAACTAATGGCCGTATCGAACTGAAACTTGGTACACTGCTATGGAATATGAAGCTCAATGTATGAGCAAATTTGTTTTTGAAAATGATCAATATTTTCTGGGAAAAAAAATTTTTTTCGAAAAAAACTTTTTTTCTCAAATCAGTGACCATCGGTCTCAACAAAATTTCGCTTGAAGTCGCGCGTAGTTAAGCTTCAACTAACTGCCAAGTTTCAATCCAAATGCTCCAGTAGTTCCTGAAATATCAGAGGAATAACCTCGAAATTTCAAATGGGTATAACTCCGAAACCTTTTGGCCGATTTGGCCCATTAACGAACTCAACCGCGGCATTCTGATGCGCAATCTATCCTGAAAGTTGCAAGTCGCTAGCTTGCTCCGTTCGACAGTTATCGAAGATGCCGGACTTCGGTGCACTTCAGTTGAACATCGACTAAAAGTTTTAAGAAGAATTCCATCAAAATCTAAGAAATAGTTTTCGGCAGAACAAATTTTTTCAACAGTTGTAATTTTTTTGGATTATTTCTTAAAATAAGATCACCACAAAATTTTGCATGAGTTTGGGCGTCTGCATTCTTAAACTATCTGCCAAGTTTGGATCTTTTTGCATCAGTATTTATTGAGATATAACCTCGAAAATTAAAATGGCGATAATGGGTTATTACTGCAAATGTAAATTTGAACATAATTATTATGAGTTTGATTCATCATTTTCCCAAATATCCTTCAGAAAGTATTCAAAATCAGATTTCAAAATTGGGGTTTGGACTTTGTCAGTCATGCACGAAGTGACAACGTTGTTTAGTAGAATAGCTTTTTCTGCTATAGAATAATGAAATATTTATTCCTATTCTGTGGTACACATGTGTTCTTTGTCAATATAACCAAACAATTTCCGTTTGCGATTTCTCAGTAATATGACAGTCTGTGCTATTCTTTTTCTATTCCTTGGTCATTGTCTTCTACTAACCAGATCGAAGTATAGCTATCTCTGTTTTCTTAAGCAAAGTAACACATTTGACGTCCTTTTCTTTCCGAGAAAGCTGAATTCGACGTTGCCATATCGTGCACTCAAGACAAATCACTTTAAATGCAAATGCCCATTTTTATTTTTCAGTTTTAGGTGAGCCAACATTTTTTTAAAAATATAATATTGAAATTATATGTTTGAAATGTGATGTTCTCAAGGTTTTTCATGAAAATTACGGCATTTTCGTTTAAAGGAAAAACCCCCATTCTGAACCTGTGTTGAATTTAATAGAAATCTGACGGAAAGTTTCCGAAAGACAAATTTCAGTAAAAATTGATACATTTTCGAACAAACTGTTTTCGAATTCTTAACAATAGGATCTTTGCGAATTTCGCAGAAAGTATAGCACCTGTATTCTCCGACTGATTACAAAATTTCAATCGAATCACACGAGTACTTGTTGCGATATTGAGGAAATAGCCTCAAAAATTCAAATGAGTATAACTCCAAAACCGTTGGGCAGATTTTGCCCATCAACGAACTTAACCGAGACATTAAGAATCTAAACCTACCCTAAAAATCTCAAGACTCCAGGAGTTTTCCTTCAAAAATTAGAGCACTTGCAAACAGATAGGTGTGAATTTGAACACAAAGTCAGCAGGTCCAACTTACTCGTTTACTGCTCGAAATTACAAAAACGTTTCCAGCATGAAAACGCTCATTTTCCCTAGAAAAACCACAAACACTCACCTACGGTATGGTACAACCTAATGCACAACAATTTCGCATGAAAATTACTCGGGCTCTTCTTGAGCAACCACTCGAGTAGGACCAGCGCCACCACGATGGGCTCGGCGCTCTTCTTCAGCTGCGCCAGATCGAACATCACGTGCGCCGCCAGCAGCGCGTACGGATCCGAAGGCCCCAGGTCTGTCGGCAGCAACTGGCTGCCGTACGATTGGTAACCGTGTTGGTAGTGCAGGGAAAAAGCAGTGACGAGAGCTTTTAGATGGACGTCTGGCAGACTGCGGTGGCTGCCGCACAGTCTGGACAACTGGAGGGCGCTTATGTGCCTCTGCATCTGTTGCTCCTTGGAAGAAAGAATAGGTCTGTTCGTTAAACGCAACAAGGAAGGACCAACGATAATAGTAAATTATTCAGCAAGCGGCAATGTAGGTCATAACTCACGACGATGAAGTTTGTGATTCATCAAGTGAGTTAAGACTAGCTGGTTGAATAAAAATAGACTCTGCAAACTCTTCTGCCGTGTAGGTACTTTTGTCAACCTTGGTCCCAGCAGAGAAGCCTTGCTTTCGGCAATTTCCTCTCTTTTTCATTTAATATAGTGAGTTTTAGTAGTGAGTTATTATATCTCACGTTGTTTGATTACAGATACTGTTAATTGCTCAAAAGCAGTTAAATAATGAACATATTCCCGTTTTCTTTCATAATTACTTCACTATGGTGTTTACTAAACATCAGACTTCATTGTTGCTACGAGGGTAGGCTATAATCACTTACCGACTTTGGAATATTTGTAGCGCTTATACCGACGTCCTTCAGGAGCCTAGCGCTCAAATCCGATTTTTTCTCATCGTCCAACAATTTCAAATAAGACCTGAGATCTGTGACGCAGCAAGGCTTATGTCCGAACTTTCTGAAATACTCCACGAAAAGTTCTATGGTTTCACCTAGTAGTTCCGAAGTATCGACTTCTTTTTCTACAAGTTTTGAGCACAGTTCAAACCTAGCCAAATAGGGACCCCGGAGTAGAAATCCTTGAAATTGAAAATAATATAAAAGAGTTTATGAAACGAAACTAAATACAATGGACATTTCAAGTTGATTGCTTCGAAAACATATAATTTATTCATCAATTTATACGGATGAAAATAAAGAAATAAACCATCAAATAGTAGGAAATCGTAACATCAATGCTTTGATTATTTTGGTTGGTTGAAGCTAAATTGAAGGTTATGATTAATTATTAAGTGAATTATTAGGCTAGCTCCAATTCGAACAATTGAAACATGGTGTTGGCTTAAGAATGAAAATTCAATTCTTCAAATTAGGTTAGGACTATCGGTTACACATTCAAAATGTTTGAATTGATGTTCTTTCACTAAGATACTTTTGGAATAATTTTTATAAATTTATTTTCAAACCCGGTTAACCACTTTGATGTTTGTTTTGCAGATTGTGACGTCATCACAGAAGCGTGACAGTTTGAAGCGTTTGTGACAAGAGATGTCAAAAGCTGGAGGTGAGTGCTTTAATTCATCAAGTGAGTTATGACTTACTTTATCTACGACTATAACAATAAATATCAAGATACAAGTAGAGGTAAAGAACTTCATTGACAAATCAGAAATAAATTCCTGGTGGTTGTCAGAATTTCTCATAGATTTGAGAAGCGTCAAAAAAATTACCAACTTTCTTTCCTATTTTCGGTTCATTTGTGACCCTGCAGTCCTTTTAAGTTCTTTCCCCACCTTCCCTCCAAACCTAGGACCCCTGCCATTGGCGATATACGTTTCTTTATTTTCCGATTCATTTCAGTGAGTTATAGCAGTGAGTTGTTATAACTCACTTTGTTTTTTATAGAAATTATTTATAGCTCAAAGGAGCTGAATAGTGAATATTCTTAATAGTTAAAACGTTGAGTTGACTTTTCACCAGAATATAAACATTTGAGATAATAAAAAATATGAACCAAATACTAGAAAATTTTC
This sequence comes from Myrrha octodecimguttata, assembly GCA_958510865.1. NCBI lineage: Eukaryota > Metazoa > Arthropoda > Insecta > Coleoptera > Coccinellidae > Myrrha > Myrrha octodecimguttata. The sequence continues at coordinate 41,816,688 of OY294064.1, forward strand.
AACAACTCGAAATGCCCTTTGTAGAGATATAAATGGAAAGTAGGTATGTTTTTTTACCATTATCAGCGCCATTTTCAACCAATCCACAAATAAATTCATGTGCCTTTTCTGGTGTATCATCAATACTCTCCAGATCGTCTTCCTTCGATTCATGATTGTCTGCGTTATTGATTAATTTATTTTTAGGCATCAATTCCAGTACTGAATTCACGTAATACTTCCAGATATTCCATTTATCTACACTGCAATACATAATGATAATTTATAAGAGAATATGAAATAAAAAGTGAAAAATACCTAGACTAACCTATTAAACCTACCTCTCGGCAAGAATTTTCTTACAGATCAGATTAACGTCACTCCATCTTCCGAGATTGATCAAATATGGTATTTTAGCTACAGGAATATCGGTACAAGACAATTTTTTGCCAAGTTGACCATCTATAACTTCAAGTATTTCTTTATACTTCTTTTGCTGCTCTAGAATCATGATGTAAAGTTGTACTTGCTGATCTGCATCCATCCTGTTGTCTGCTATAAGCTTGTCCATCATTCTCTCCGCCAAACTTAACAGTAGATTTCTTTTTTTTGGATCGTCCTTATCTTGAGGATATTCGTAAGAGAAATCAATATAAATTTCCAACAAACCCGTCATTAAGAATGTATAATGTACTCACCTTCCCCTCTTGTAGCTTGCAAGAGAATGCTCATAACAGCCCAACAATAATAGGGATTTTTTGGTTTGAACTTATAGAGTGCCATAGCTGCTCTCTGTTGAGATTTAAAATCGGAAATTCTAACGTATGACATGAAAAGATGCGTGTGCAATTCCTCATTTGAAGGGTCCAATCTTACAGCTGTCTCGTATATCTTACAAATCCTTTCCACTGAAAATAAAGGAATGATAAAAATTCATTTAAAAAAAGGAGAAGTCCCAATTTTTAATAATTTGCCTTATTACAATGGTATAAATGATTACCCTGGTGTAATTCCCGATAGCACAAGGTCATAGCCTGCAAAGTGGCCTCATCTGTTGGACTCTCAATTATAAGGCTATCTAAAACTGCTATGGACTCACTCTCTTTACCGATACGAAGTAATGTAAGAGCTTTCAGTGCCTTTGCACACAACAAATTTGGCGTTTTCTTCAATATTTTATCACATACGTGTAACGACTTCTTGTTATTACCACTGTCCAGCCATTCTGTAAGGAAGAATAGAACATTTAGGTGTTTTCAGTATATCCATTGACAGGTATTACAATGAAATGGATCGTTTGAAAGAATCGCTTTTTATCGTTTATAAATCTGAGCTAACTTCATCTAAATATTTGTATTATTTCAGGAATTATTAAATAGATATCTAAAGTAACAGAATTGTATGCTTTACCATAAATTGGTCGGAGTCTTCGCTCAATAACTGAACTGTCATGTACGTGGTTTTTAGACATTTTGGGGCTTATAATAAATAAACGTTGGACAAAAATGTACAGAAATGGCTTGATTTATTCGGTTACCAATTGGGGAAAATTGTACGATAGACAAAAATATAAAGCTTTTTCTTCAAATAAATTTTCCACAAGGCACCGAAATGAAAATCGCCATGACTGAATTTCTAACCTATAAACTTGTCAAAAATCTATGGTTTCTTATGCTGTATGTGCACGATTTCTTTCGTCACAGAATAGAGAAGTATTATATATACTTCTCTATTCTGTGCTTTCGTGTTATCGCTCGGTCTAAGGAATGGTCTCTACATTGCAGCAGGGGGGTGAAGCGACGGTAGGAAAAGTGGAAACAAGGACATACGTTTCCACTTATTTTTATCTGTCAGAAACGTATGTCGTGGATATATCGAAATGGAAGAATGACATGACATTATGTCAAATGATGAAATGATATGCCAATTTCATTTTTGGCGTGTTTTGTGGCAGTTTGTTATTGATATTCAAAATTGAAATTAAAATAATACCCGTGTAATATGAAGTTAATATCTTTTCAGGTGTAATATGTGTAACCATATTGATTTTCAGGATTCAGATAATGTTGAATTCGAAGGAATCATTTATGTATGAGCTCAAGCACTAATTTTTAACCATGATAAGATTAAAAAAATGGTAATTACTTTGACTATCATTACCTATGCAGTACAAATAATACATCATTTAGGCATGTGTATTCACAATTATTCAGTCTTAGATTCTAGTGAAAACAGTATGAAAGTCCATCTTGATACAAAGGCTATGGCATAATGTCAGTTAATTTATTTGGAATTTGATATGTTATTAGGTGTATGTATATTCGGTAATTCCAGCCTAAAAATCTTTTCAGTTGAACCATCAGAAACATAACATATATTTCCCATATCCTAAGAATAATAATTACTGGCCGGGTGCAAAAGCTTTACCTGGGATTATATCACTTATTATTCTCACAGTTCATAAATTTAATTCGTGTGAATATTCTACTAGCATAGTGGAGTACTACTTAATGAACTATCATTCAGGGAACTATCTTATTGGGAGTCTTATCTTTGAAAGATTAATTCGGAGTATTTATAGTTAATCTTTATTTCAATATTCATCGTCTAATTGTTGATTGATTTTCTAGAAAAGTGGTATTGCCAGGAAGGACTTGGACTGAAGATTTCTACATGATTTTGGCAGTTTCTTTGGACTTTTGGATGCCGCTCCCCTCCCTTGATGAATCAGTGATATTGAAAATTAGTGAAGTGAATATATTAATCTTTGTGACAACATTAGGATTGTTGTGAATCAGTGCTAACCTTCTCAGAAATATTTCTTCAACCCTTATTATGGATTTATTTGGTTTCTCTAGGAGCTAATTGTATTTGTTTGGTCCAGAAAACCGCAACCTATGTTATAAGTATTCATATTTCGTTAGGTAAAAAACCAATATCGGATACTTGTTTATCCTACAATTCAGTGTTTCACACACATGTAATTGCAAACATTATTGTATTCAATAAACTATTATTTATAAAGCTTTTTTCTAATTGAAGACAAAAATTCCTTTCCATTCAATTTAAATTTAGAGCACAGAATAATGAGAAATATTAACTGAACCACAGAGCACCAATGTAATTTTAGAGAAAAATGACATATACTTCAACTGGCGGACACCCCCTAGAACCATAATGGAATATTCCCACTTATTTTATGACAGGAGAAATGTCACAATTGTTGCGCATAGTTTACAAGGCAGGTTGCACTTCTTATATTTTGATGTTCTGTGCATTGCAGTGTGTTGTATAAAGACCATACTGTATAAAGACAATGTCTTTATACAATGCTGTTTTCGTTGTTTTTAAACAATGCTGTTACATGTAGTCAGTTACTATGTACATTGTTTAAGGAATGCTATGGAGGATGATTAAGATGGATATGTTCCAAAATTCCGACGATTTTTGTAAGATTCGCAGTTAAATTGAATCAATAACTAATGGAGGCATAAATTGATTTTTGGCAGCTAGTCAAGTTGAATATTGCTTTCGCCTTCCAGTAGGATTCTATTCTGCTAAAAGAAATGTATACAATTTCTCCATATTAGCATTAGGGCTATGTTGTCTTCAAACAATGATTAAACCTTTGTTTAAGTACAATGATTATGATGTCTATGTATGATTCTAATTAATAAGCGGCAACCAATCATGAGAGGCTCTCAGTGGCTAGCTGTAATGTGTGTTGCCTATAAAGCCAAGATCATTTCAGAGTCGCCATCTTCTGGTTACCTCCTCAAATAATAGATATTATTTTTGAGCTTCTTCTCTTTTTCTCTAGCCAGCTTATAGTGGTTCACAGTACTCTCAACAGATGTCGCCAAAAAGCACAATTTTGAAAGTTAGCAAGAATATATCCTCAAAATTGATGTGTGAAGAACTGCTTGAGTTTATCGTCTATTCCAAATTTCAAGCCATTCTGACCATCTCGAAACATGCTGTTCTTCAATCTGATCGCTTCGGTACTTCTTGCGATAATGGGGATATACTGTTCAAATTAAAGATTAATCTTTGGATCCAAATTTAGATCTACCCCGTACAGATAAATGCATAGGACGCTTGTGCAATCCAGTCGTGTATGGGGTAATTTCAGTAGGAAATTCGAATTTAATAGACACATTTTGATAATACGATAACGTGCTGTTCCCCAGAACAAGCGCGTTGAAAATAAACCAACATTACTGAAAATGCTGAGAAACCAGCAGAAAAAAAAATTGGGAAACGAAAGACAATTTAATGGTTCATATTATTTACTGTATAGATATATCAGTCATCTACAAATCACAATATATCATTATTTTACACTATACATATAAGTACCTATTATGAACATATATTTCTCAAAATGAAAATATTTGAACTACTATGCTAATATCACATTGATCTTCGATATTCTTCTTACAATTTTGGTTGTTTGTATACATAATTTGAACACTTAATTGTCTAAAATTCTATTCCTATTGTTGGTTGTTAGGGATCTCCAAGTTTTAACTTGTCTGTGGCATCATCGGAATGTACTTTTCAGATGGTCTGAACTGCCAGGATCTACAAACTTCTACTTTTTCCGCGTCTGTAAGACCGTACCTGTAAAAAAGTTGCAGAAAAAAGTTAAAGTAACCATATGAATTCAAGAGTATTGGAATATAGTTGATCGAAAAAATGAGAACACTAGAAATAATTAAAAATAAATACTCACCCTAAACAAATAAAAGAGTGTGTCAATTTTGAAAAGATCACCCGCCTTTATATCTCGGATCAAGAGTGGAAAAAACAAAACTTACAGATGCCATGTTATGAACATTTTTTCCGCAATATAACTAAATTTGTAATTATACATTCTTCTTCAGAGTGATGAATAACAGAACTACTAACAGAACATGTCAAGTGTATAACATTTTTGAAAATTACCTTCCAAACAAGTTGTCACTCAATCCCCCTTCATTTAAGATTTCAGGGGTTGCCCACTTCACGCTAATGGGGTCCTACAAACTAAAGATTAACTCTTATTTTGTATTTTTGTTGATTTCGTATGGAAAAAGAGATATTGAAAGGGTGCAGCTACTTTTAAGATTGACACACTGTATAAATGAGGTACAAAATGTCTAGATATTTCGAAGAAAGGTATCACTGAACAAAAATAAACAAAAAAAAATAAATTAATTTTATTTGTTATTAAATAATTACAAAAATAAATATCATAATAATAATGGCACTATAAAATCCTTAGAGCTTTAAATATCACGTTCACAAAATCAGGTACTTTTTTGTTTTTGAGAAAAGAAAATGGCTTGAATTGCCTGAAATCTACCGGAAATTTCGGGGATTTCGAAAATCTTAGAGGGCAGTTATTATGATGGTTGACTCTGGTACCACGACTGTAAAAAAGGGAAAGAATGTATTGAATGTAGAAAAGATAATGTGTTTTTGAATAGAAGAAATAGTGCTTGTTCGAATTCCTATTCCGAGAAGCCACACCAGTTTCAAGTAATTAACCTGAACTTCAAATCTATATATGATCCTCACGAAATTTTGCACGAACCACCAAGCAATCATTCTCGAACCTAGTGCTCGATTTAAATTCGATGTATGGGACTTGTATTTTTGAATATATCGGAAAAATAAAATTTTAAGGAATATTTTTCGATTTATTAGAAAATAAAGTTATCCGGAAACGTTCGGCCAATATTGTCCATGAACGAACATACCGACTCATATGAACACTAAAATTTTAGCTCTTTCACCTCAAAAGTTTGAGAACAAGTCTATAAAACGTTTTAATGGATCAAAAACACATAAACTTATTCTCTAGATGTGAAATAATTTTCTGTTCAAATGCCAACATGAAACTACCGATATTATTAAGAATTCAAGAACCTTATATTCAAATATTCTAATTATCGATGTCGATATACATAAAACAACTATTCAATTTCAAAAAGTGTAGTTTTTTGAAAATATTTGTATACGTAGTAGATGACATCTGCTGACTTTAGCATCATCTAAAATGAAAGCGCCCAATGAAGTAAGCAAAGATTTCTTCAATCTTTGTACGTCAATGTGGAACAATGGATTCTATACTTCCGAAGTATGAACTCTGTACTACGAAGTACAGAGTTCTATGGTGTGGAGAAACCTCGAAGTGCTGTTTCTAAAGAAGCTTAATAGGTGGCACTGAATGCATCGTTTCAGGCCACACTTAATACAACCGTGTTACTTTAATCTTGTATATCAAGTTGCTCAAAAATGAATTTCAATGTAGGAAACAACTTCTAACGATTTAAGAATTTGAAAGATTTGATGAAAGTTCGAAATGACAGGTATTAATGAGGAATTTCATTTAGTCTCACCCATGAATCGCAGCACAGGGTGTTCGTTCTCTGAAACAAATTATTTGAATGACGTTAAAGAATATTGCTCCGATAGTATTAGCAGTTTCTGAGTTGACATTCTGTAGACATCTTCTGAACTTCGCATCGCAGTCGCAGTGTGATCTGAAAAATTATAATTATGAACAAGGTGTACCTATAGTAATATAAAATTGTAATTTTATGCCTGAGCGAGCATACAAACAAGTTGATTTTGATTTTATACCTTGTAAACGGTGATTTGTTACAAATACCCCTCTCACAATTGCCTGGCTCCAAATATTTATCACAAAAATCATGTTCCCGACAACATATGTCCTCTTTTACGTTATATCCAACATCGGAGTAATTTTTTGCTCTATTTCCTGTAACAAAAACAAACATTTATGCAGCTTATACTCATTGAGAATATACCCACAAAGAATCTCTGGGATGTTAGATGTAAATCGGAAATCTTCTTCATAGGTATATCCTCAAAGAGTTCCTTTTATTCTTTTATCTTTTTATTTTTACCGAACATGAAGAAGAACTATAAAATCCACCTTGAAATAACTCCAACCCAAAACATTCGTTTCAAGGATTTGTTCTGATACCCAAAGAGTTTGAACCATACGATTCTCATGAAATTTTACATGAACTTTCGTGTCGTCATTTCTCAACCAACTTCTAGATTTCAATTCGAACTATAATTTTGAAAATATCGCTGAGATAAATTTCGAATGGATTACCTAAGGAATTATTGAACGTAAGCACAATATTCATTCGAAATACGTTTCTTCAAATATCTCCCAAAAATAAAGATACTATCAAATTTGAATCTAGCATTCCGTTGAGAAATGACGGCGTTGAGGTTCGTGCAAAATTTGGTGAGTATCATATATTATTAAAAACCGCCTATGTTATCTAGATTCATTGGGATATCAAGAAGGGGATTATACCATGGCCATCAGAAGATGATTTTGATTTTCAACTTGGCTATTATAAATAAGCCACTTCAAAATTTTGAAACTGGGTTTGACTCAAGCATCAATTCTTCGATTTCATACTTACAACTTACCAGGTCCGCACCACTTGGTTCCTGGGTAGATGAAACCACCTTGATGTGCTGAATGGACAAATTTGTCATTGCAAATTGCCAACAGTTTGTTTATTGAATCGTCTGTCATCTGCCTGACGCGTCTCTGATCAGATGCGAGTAATCTGGTACGTATTACTCCCCTGGAAACGACGAAAATACCATCTTAAAATTTCGTCGAGAGTGTCAGTACATTTGATCTGCCCGTTCATGTGACCTACCGTTCGTATGAACTACGGGTTCGTTAGAACTACCGTGATTATGATGGGACGCCCTGTGTATGTCTTACCTGTCTTTGTGTATATGGCAGAATGGTGGTCGAGCAGTGATTTCAATCATGTTCGACATGGAGTTGTCAGCTATTAGCACGCTGCTTCCAAATATCTCACCTATGACGTTGATTGTTATGAAAGTTATCCAGATCAGGGTTCCCTTCAATTAGAGAAAAATATTAGAGTCGAAATTGAGACAAGATTCTATTGTTTGAACAGCAAGACAGAAGTTTATCATTTATTATACAGTGCGGGTCAAAATTATGGAACAAATTATTTTTTTTTCAGAAGAAAAATATTTGGCAATAAAATCTTAAAACAGGTCAATTTTTGTTTCACTTTTACCAAATTTGTATGCAGTTTTGAAGGATTTTTGGTGAACCCTGTGCCATCCCCATCAACCCTGTGAATTTTTTGAATAGGGAAAGTTGGTCATGTGGTACGTTTTTTGGCAAGGCTTTGTATCTTCTTTACAGGCGTGCAGAAATTTTCAAGAAAAAAATTTTTTTTTGAAAAATCAGTTACTTCAAAGAGGTTTTCAGTATGTGCACTTTGTCATGGCTCATTTACTTTGAGACTATGGTACCTGATGAAATTTGTCACCGAATGAAAGTCGACCATTAAAGTTTTGTTCATGCACAACTTTCAACCCCTACGAACCTTTTAATGCACTGTACTGCTCGACTTTCATTCGGTGTCAAATTCCATCAGGTACCATCGTCTCAAAGTAAATGAGCCATCACAAAGTGCACATACTGAAAACCTCTTTGAACTAACTAATTTTTCGAAAAAAAAAATTTTTCTTGAAAATTTCTGCACGCCTGTAAAGAATATACAAAGACGTTGCCAAAAAAATACCACTTGACCTACTTTCCCTATTCAAAAAATTTAGAGGGTTGATGGAGATTGCACAGGGTGCAATAAAAATCTTTCGAAAATGCATAAAATTTGGTAAAAGTGAAACAAAAATTGACCTGTTCCAGGCTTTTGTTGCCAAATATTTTTCTTCTGAGAAAATGAATTTGTTCCATAATTTTGACGCGCACTGTATAATTGAATCTAGGTCTCTTAGTAAATAATTCGGTGAAAATTAAAAAAATTATAATCTTGTTCAAATTCATGAATTCGGTCTTTGTAATTAACCTCCAAACCTACTCTAAAAATTTCGAATTTCCAAGTTGTTTCATCCGGAAGTTATTGCGTTCACGGTCGGCCGTGAGGACAACTGCAAACATAATATCATCGGAAACAAACGACATATAGAAACTCGATATTTGTAGAGTACGTCTGCGGATTAATTACGAAGGTCGAATTCGTGAATGGGTAAAATCCACCCAACGATTCCGTAGATATACCCATTCAAAATGTTATTTTCTCGACATTTTCAAAAATTCAGATTTGATTGAGATTGAAAAATGACAGATGGCCGATTTGGCGAACGAATCAAACAAGCGCGTAAAAGCAGCTGACCTCACGTGCGTGCATTTCTAGAATTTTTCAAGGTGCTAACCAAGATAATCAGTTATTACATCTTCTCATTTTGTTACTTTCCACTGATATTCGAGTGAAATGCGATAATGTTCTTTGATGGACTACTATGAACGGGATATTCATTTATTTTTTTATAAACCTTGTACATTACAGTAATTATAGATCGGTAATCATCAGATGCTTGATTGTCACAATCTAGTTTTTTCATCAGTTGCTGATTATAGAAAGTTGGTAGAGATTTGTTACGTTGTATTATGTTGAAAAATTCCGTGTTCAATTGCACTATCAATCTTGAATTATACCCTTGAAAAAATCACGCATACACTTCTTACTTCTTATAATAATTAATTATGTATTTCATAAAAAGTACAATGAGTTGGCATTTTAAAAATATTGATCTATGAAATATTTTATAATTGATATCTTCGATTGGGAACAATGGATTTACTCAACAATTCAAGCTGGATGGTCCCTAGTATACACTGTGTGAAAATAAATAGGAACACCCTATATTTGCTCGAATTTATTCGTTATCGTTGTTAGTTTATTTCCATGCAAAATTAAAGCTCTTCTTAAATTCAATTGAGAATTGAACTAGTTACTAAGATATGTCGACAAAAAGGCTTATATACTCCGCACTCGTTTGGTATCCACCATGTTCATGACATAATTTTCTCAAAAAAATTATTTCGGAAACTATTCATCAGATTCTGATGAAAATTTGTGGACATTGAAGTCAATATTTCAAAACAGTGTATCCAATTTAAGTCTGATACGATTATAATTTTCGTAAATCGATATTGGTTAAAAAAATATGTCAACTTTCCTGTTTTTTGCGCGCATGTTCTAGGGGAACAGCGTGCTATCGTTTTGTCAAAATGTCTGTAATTTTCGATGATTGAGCCGAAAATGGTCTCAATTGACTAGGTTGGATTCACTGATGACGAATCCGGTGTCAAAATCCATTCTGTCAGGTCGGCCAGCCGGCCGGCCGTGGACACGATAACTGTCGAACGGAGTGAGCTAGCAACTTGAAACTTTCAGGGTAGGTCGCGCATTGAAATGCCGCAGTTGAGATCGTTAATGGGCCAAATCGGTCGAATAGTTTCGGAGTTATAGCCACTTGAAATTTTGAGGTTATTTATTTTTTATTTCAGAAACTACTTTAGCGATTGAATTGAAACTTGGCAATTAGGTGGAGTATGACAACGCGCAACTTTAATGCGAGTTTTGTCAGGGTCATACTGTCAGTAAATTAAAAAAAAAACATATTTTTTCTCGAGAACTGTTCATCATATCCAGAAAAAAATTCCACTCGGACTTTGAACTTCATACAGCAACAGCAGTGTACCAAATTTCAGTTCGATACGATTATAAGTTTTGGAGTTATCGGGGAAAAATATGTCAAATTTCGTGGTTTTTTTCTCGATATCGTTGCTTTTTTCGGTATAACTCGAAAAATACTGATTCAATCCTGATAAAACTTAGCAACTAGTTCGAAGTTGCTGAAAGACAACTTAATGCAAAATTTCGTGATGATCATATCATTAGATCAATTAAAAAAAAACTCTGTGATTTTCTTATCATATCATCCTCATTAAATTCTGTATGAACCTTCCAACTGTAATTTTTCGATGAATTACTGGATTTCAATTCGATCTGATCTGTATATTCTTGGAAATATTGGGAAAATAAAGTTTTGAATGGGTATATCTGCGGAATCATTGGGTGGATATTACCCATTCACGAATTCGGCCTTCGTAATTAAGGTCCAAACCTTCACTACAAATATCGAGTTTCTAAGTTGTTTCTTTCGGAAGTTATTGTGTTTACGCAGTCGGCCGTGAAGGCAGCAGCTTTCGTTCGCAAGTTAAAATGCGTTGCCGAAGTGGTAATCTACATTGAACATGTGCGCAAAAGCTGCTGCCTTCACGGCAGTGCTTTTCTAGATTTTTTCTCGGTATCGTTGTTATTTCTGGAATAACTCAAAAAACAATGAATTGATCCTGATGAAACTTGGTAACCAGTTAGAATATTCTGATGCACAACTTCCTGCAAAATTTCGTGATGATCGTGTCATCACAACAATTTTAAAAGAAGTTTAAAATTTTTTTTCAAATTTTATATTCAGCAATCTTCTGGTCATATTATCCCTACGAAGTTCTGCATGAAGCTTCATGCTGTCATTTTTCAATCAGGAACTAGAATATGATCCGATCCAATCTATATTTTGGAAAAAAGCTGATCGTAAACGCAATTACTTTCAAAAGAACCGACCTAGAGAGTAGATATTTGCAGAGAAGGTTTGGGGCTTAATTGAGAAGGTTGCATTCGTGAATGGATGAGATCCGCAGTGGCGGTTGCCCAATAATGCCACGTTGCCGCTCGCCCTCCCTAAAAAATATATTGTCGTACGACGTACAGCACAATTAATTCTTTTTGAAATAATTAAAATTTCATGAGGAAACAGCCACCTTTAGTTAATATTCCAACAAAAATGCTGAAACGCAACTTCGTAAAGAATTTAGTTATGATCGTATCATTAGAACAATTTGAAACAAAATTTCAAATATTTTCTTTCAAATAAATATTTAATATTCTTTGATCTTCTCATCATATTATCCCCAGTGAATTCTGGATGAACCTTCGAATTGTTTATTTTCGATGAAGTACTGGATTTAAATTCTATCTAATCTGTATTTTTGTAAATATTGGAAAAATTTTGAATGGGTATATCTGCGGAGTCATTGGGTGGATTTTACCCATTCACGAATTAAGCCTTCGTAATTAAGGTCCAAACCTTATCTACAAATATCGAGTTTATAAATTGTTTCTTTTCCAATTTATTGTGTTTACGGTCCAGCCGTTTAGGTTTGGGGCTTAATAACGAAAGTCGAATTCGTGAATGGGCAAAATCTGCCCAATAATTCCGTAGATATACCCATTCAAATTTTCATTTTTCCAATATTTCGAAAAATACAGATTAGATCGAATTGAAATCCAGTCATTTATCCAAAAAAAAATTTAGAAAAGCACTGCTGTTAAGGCAGCGGCTTTTGCGCGCATGTTCGAATTCGTTGCTAAAGCGGTCTACATTGAACATGCGCGTAAAAGCTGCTGCCTTCAGGGCAGTGCTTTTCTAAATTTTGTATATCAATATTGGGTAAAAAAAATATGTCAACTTTCCTGGTTTGTGTGTCGGTATCGTTGTTATTTCTGGAAGAACTCAAAAAATATGTCGACCCTGATGAAACTTTATCACCAGTTAGCAAATTCTGTTGCACAACTTTCTGCAAAATTTCGTGATGGTCGTATCATCGGAACAATTTGAAAAAAGGTTTAAAATTTTTTCCAAATATTTAAATCCAGCGATCTGAGACTAATACTAGTTATTTGTAGAGAAGGTTGGGGGCTTAATTACGAAGGTCGAATTCGTGAATGGATGAAATCCACCCTATGATTCCAAAGACATACCCATGCAAAATTGTATCTTCTAGATAGATTCAAAAAAGTGGACAGAAAATTTGAACCGTATAATTGAAAGGATACATTTTTGAGAGAAAAGAACTGTAATTATTCATTTCAACTCAATTCCCAAGCAAAACTGGTACTGTAAGGTGCATCATACATTTTTCATTTCATGCAGTATATTTCCTCTAAATTATCACATTTTGCCGGAACAAACACTTCAGGCCTCTTCAACCTCATCATACAAACACGAAAATTTTGCAATAACAATAACAATAAAAAAACACACACCTGAATTGAAGAGAGATACATTACCAAGTAAAGGGGGTCAAGTTCGTCAAAATAAATAAATGGAACCTGTTCTTTCTCTTCATATCTAGTAGGCGAGTAAAAGCTCAATTTCATTCCAATTAAATAATATGGCATTTGATATACAAGGTGAACTTGCGAAAACATAAAACATTTTTCCAACTGCTGGTGTAGATCAACCGGAATTCTTAATTATTTTGCTTATATTGGTGTCAGTGGGTTATATATTTTTGTGGAAAAATTTTTAACCGATATGAAATGGATAATTTATTGAAAACAGCTGTTTTAATTTAGGGAGGTCAGTTGTCTTTTTTGTAGGAGTATGAAACAATTTCCAACTTATTTATATTCGGAAAATTTTGAGAATACTTACATGCATGCTTGGTTCTCAAGCGAAGGAAGAATCTGAAATAAAAAAATATGAAGATAAGAATAGTGGGAAATAGAATATTTTGAGGGAATAGAATAGTACTGATTCACCACTTCTTTCACGATTTGTTGACCTTCTATTCATATTTTCCTCATGAAATTCTGCGCGAACCTTCAATCTATGGTTTTTCAATCGAGTACTAGATTTCAATTTTTTTGGAAATATTGGGATAATGAAATTTTGCATGGATATATTAACGGAAATCTTATTCGTTTTCTCGGAAGTTATTGAAAAAATCATGCGTACAAGTTGAATCTGAAGGTTTTTTACACGCACTTGTTGTGGAAACATTTTTGACAAAATTTAATTAGTTGAAGAAAACAAACGATGCAAAATTTGAGGTGAATCAAAAATCTAGAAAAGTTCCTGACCTCACGTAAGTGCTTTTCTAGCTTTTTAGGCGCTTGTTCTAGGTAACAGCGCGTTTTCGTTTCGTCACAATGTCTGTAATTTTCGAATTTGTATCCGAAAAGGGTCTTTAATGATTAGGTTGAACACACTGACGAAGAATACGTGGTCAAATTCAATTCTGTCCGTCCGTCCGTCCGTATGTGCTCAAACTTTCAAAAGAAAGGACCTAGCGACTTGAAATTGTTAGATTATGTTTGAAGTCCAAATATATCGGTTGAGTTTGTTGATGAGGGAAATTTTGAGGTTAATTCCTCGATATCCCATGAATAACTGGTTCGATCAGATTGAAACTTCGAAGGTAGTTCTGGAATACCAACGCGCAGTTTGGGTGAAAATTTCGTGTGGATCCAGTTGTTCTAAAATTCAAAAAAATTGTTTATTCGAATATTTTTCGAATTTGTTTTGAAATTTTTTTTCCTCCGCAAAAATTCATTAGATTTCAACGGAATTTGGCACAAACCTTACAGTCAGTACTTAACACCGATATTCAATTTTATCCGATATTAACTTTCGGAGATCTAATAAAAAAATATGCTAAATTTCGTTGTTATTTGGAATTTTAACGTTATTTCCGCAATATCTCAAGAAGTACAAATGCAATCAGATTGAGACTTCGTAATCAGTTGAAGAATACCAACACGCAACTAGGTGCAAAATTTCGTGTTGATCAAGTGCTCAGAATTTGAACAAGCGCGTCACAGCGCCTGACCTCTAGTCAGTGCTTTTCTAGAATTTTTACGCGCTTCTTCTGAGGACCAGCGCTTTATCATTTCGTGACGATGTCTGTGATTTTCGAAATTTGAGTCGAAAATGGTCTCAAACGATCGGGTTGAACTCCCTGAAGGAGAACCCGTGGTCAAATTTGATTCTGTCCGTCCGTCCGTATGTGCTCTAACTTTCGGAGAAAAAGACTTAGCGACTTGAAATTATCAGATTATATTTGTAGTCCAAATATCTCAGTTGAGTTCGTTAATGGGTGGAATCGGTTAGATAGTTCTGGAGTTGGGCCCATTTGAAATTTTGAGATTAATTCCTAGATATCTCATGAAGTATTGACTCGATCAAATTGAAACTTCGTGGACAGTTTTGGAATACTAACGCTCAACTTGGAGCAAAATTTCGTGTGGATCCCGTTGTTCAAAAATTAAAAAAAAATTTTATTCGAAAATTTCCAAAATTTTCAATGAACATTTTTTTTTCTCTGAGAATATTGATTAGATTTCGAGGGAAATTTTGAGGTTAATTCCTCGATATCCCATGAATAACTGGTTCGATCAGATTGAAACTTCGAAGGTAGTTCTGGAATACCAACGCGCAGTTTGGGTGAAAATTTCGTGTGGATCCAGTTGTTCTAAAATTCAAAAAAATTGTTTATTCGAATATTTTTCGAATTTGTTTTGAAATTTTTTTTCCTCCGCAAAAATTCATTAGATTTCAACGGAATTTGGCACAAACCTTACAGTCAGTACTTAACACCGATATTCAATTTTATCCGATATTAACTTTCGGAGATCTAATAAAAAAATATGCTAAATTTCGTTGTTATTTGGAATTTTAACGTTATTTCCGCAATATCTCAAGAAGTACAAATGCAATCAGATTGAGACTTCGTAATCAGTTGAAGAATACCAACACGCAACTAGGTGCAAAATTTCGTGTTGATCAAGTGCTCAGAATTTGAACAAGCGCGTCACAGCGCCTGACCTCTAGTCAGTGCTTTTCTAGAATTTTTACGCGCTTCTTCTGAGGACCAGCGCTTTATCATTTCGTGACGATGTCTGTGATTTTCGAAATTTGAGTCGAAAATGGTCTCAAACGATCTGGTTGAACTCCCTGAAGGAGAACCCGTGGTCAAATTTGATTCTGTCCGTCCGTCCGTATGTGCTCTAACTTTCGGAGAAAAAGACTTAGCGACTTGAAATTATCAGATTATATTTGTAGTCCAAATATCTCAGTTGAGTTCGTTAATGGGTGGAATCGGTTAGATAGTTCTGGAGTTGGGCCCATTTGAAATTTTGAGATTAATTCCTCGATATCTCATGAAGTATTGACTCGATCAAATTGAAACTTCGTGGACAGTTTTGGAATACTAACGCTCAACTTAGAGCAAAATTTCGTGTGGATCCCGTTGTTCAAAAATTAAAAAAAAATTTTATTCGAAAATTTCCAAAATTTTCAATGAAAATTTTTTTTTCTCTGAGAATATTGATTAGATTTCGATGGAATTTGGCACAAATCGTAAAGTCAGCTTATGTCAACTATGTTCCAAATCTCAATTAGATCCAATATTTACTTTTGGAGATATAAGGAAAAAAAATGTGTCAAAATTCGTTCTTATTCGGAATATTAACGTTATTTCCGCAATATCTCGAGAAATACAAATACAATCAGATTGAAACTCCGTAATCAGGTTGAGATTTTCATCACGCAACTAGGTGCAAAATTTCGTGTAGATCTAATAGTTAGAATTTCAACAAGCGGGTAAAATCTGCTGACCCCACGTCAGTGCTTTTCTAGATTTTTTTACGAATATCCCATGTACATGTACAAATCGTTGAAGTGTGGCCAGACAGTACTCCCGTAAACTTCTAGTATTTCACAAATCGATTAAAACGGAAACCTTAATTTTTTTCACCGAGTAAATGCATACCAATAAAGTGCTAAAGCGTTTTACTTTGAATGTGTGGAACTTCGCCGATTGCTTCCTTTACTAATTCATTAATTGATTTATTGTTATATGAGGCAACAATTTAGCTTATCTTTAACGGTAATGCAATTAATTGTTCCTGAAGCAACAATACTAGAGGAAGTTGGGTGAAACTGCGATTATACCTGAAATTGTAGACAGCTATGGATAGACATCTCCTTGATCGCGATTGATTAATGGCTCGAACTTCTTGAGAAATATAATTTTATTATTGTTATTATTACAGCGGAGATTGTTTTTGGAAGTTACGAAGTTTGAATTTGTTGATGCATGATAATTGCATGCATATAGCGAAAATTTCATTTTCTATGTTTTATCTCTAAGATAAGAGCGAAAGTGACCTGAACTTTTGAATGGAATGAGCTAGCGATTTGAAACTTTCATGGAAGGACCTGCATCCAGCGATGCCAGTTGTTAAATATGAAATTATGGCGCAGCGATGCCAGAATGATGGGATTTCAGGCAAAATTTTGGTACAAGTTTTATAACGATACATTGATTAAAAATAAAACGTTAATTCAAATTTACTTTGTCCAAATGATGAATTTAAAATAGGAAACATAAACGAAATTAGAAATATTTGAAACAATTACCGATATATTAGATAATATTACGTTCAGAAAAACGTATGACCTCATGGAAGGAATTTATTTTTTTTTAGGATGGGTTTTCACTACGAATATCTGAAACAGAACTATTGAAAATTAAATAAAATTGTTTTTTTTTTCATGGAAATGACCTTTGCGGATTGCAGGATTGAAGTATGCGTCAAGGGCAGTTTCTTGCAAACAGATTGCTTAATGAACAATACAGGAATTATACAGTGCGCGTCAAAATAATGGAACAAATTCATTTTCTCAGAAGAAAAATATTTGACAACAAAATCCTGAAACAGGTAAATTTTTGTTTCACTTTTACCAAATTTATATGCATTTTTGAAAGATTTTTGTTGCACCCTGTACAATCCCCATCAACCCTCTAAATTTTTTGAATAGGGAAAGTAGATCATCTGGTACTTTTTTGACAAGGTCTTTGTATCTTGTTTACAGGCGTGCAGAAATTTTCAAAAAAAAATATTTTTTCTTGAAATATTAGTTAGTTCAAAGAGATTTTCAGTACGTGCACTTTGTCATGGCTCATTAACTTTGAGACGATGGTACCTGATGAAATTTGTCACCGAATGAAAGTCGACCAATACAGTTTTATTCATGCACAACTTTCAACCCCTTTTAACCCCCTTATTTTTTTCTCTATTGAAGGGTTCGTAGGGGTTGAAAGTTGTGCATGAACAAAGCTGTGATGGTCGAGTTCCATTCGGTGACAAATTTCATCAGGTACCATCATCTAAAAATAAATGAGCCATGACAAAGTGCACATACTGAAAACCTCTTTGAACTAACAACATTTTTCAAAAAACATTTTTTTCTTGAAAATTTCTGCGCGTCTGTAAAGAAGATACAAAGACCTTGCCAAAAAAGTACCACATGACCCACTTTCCCTAATCAAAAAATTCACGGGTTGATGGGGATGACACAGGGTGCAACAAAAACCCTTCAAAAATGCATAAAAATTTGGTAGAAGTGAAAAAAAATTGAACTGTTTCAGGATTTTGTTGCCAAATATTTTTCTTTTGAGAAAATGCATTTGTTCCATAATTTTGACGCGCACTGTGTAAACGAAAAACATAGCGAGCTGTGGAAACCCAGGAAAAACCTGAAAATTGGTGCAAAATACTCTCAAAATGAGTTTTAAGTAATAAGTAATTAATTATTTTTTGCCTTGCGGAAATCAATTTATTCACTGATTTATTCTACTTCCTTCGAATCACAAAATTTTGCCGCATTTAATACTTTTATTAAGCCTCTCTCAGATCATTTGATTCAGAGAAAGTGGATGAAAATATTGGAAATACTTAGCCTTTACTTTCATCTTACATAAAAGGAATTCTTCGTTTTTTACTTCTACTCTCTCTCTCTATAGGAAGTACTGTCCTTCTAAGGCATTATACAGGGTGTAGTATAAGTCATTGGAAATATTTCAACTGTAGGATTTTGAGAACAAATTACCCGGATAGATACACAGGGTGTTGACGTTTGAATTTTCGTAAAGTTTTCTGCTCATAACCTCTGCATTTCACAAGATATTCAACTAAAATTCGGTATAGATATTTAATTTTGAAATTCACACAATATGACCTGGCAATTTTGATTGCAAATCTACAGGGTTATATTTTTTGTAGCAATGATTAATTAAGATTCTATAACCTCGTTAAATCATCCTGCGAAGTGCTGATAATATGAGAAAAAAAACTTATAGAAAATTCAAACTTGAACACACTGTATATCTAAAACGGAACGTTTTCGGTCCCATGTTTATGTTGCTTTTTTCTTCGAATTCATGTGTGGAATCTCCCCTCTTCTTCTGTACTATAATTTAGGGACACCCTATATATAAAGCCCGTTATAAAGGGTCTTTCAATAGGGACGGGTCGATGTTGGCAGCCTGTGGCGGCCATGTTGTTTTAACGTCGTCTTTCTAACCTATATTTTTTTATTCAGTTAGTAATGCCAAATCACCATGGCAAGTTACACGGTTGAGCAACACGTCCAAATGTTAAAAATGTATTACCAAAATGAGTGTTCGTTAGTGCAAACGTTACGTGCATTGCGCCCATTTTACGGCAGACGAGGTGGTCCTTCAAAGTCGACTCTCCAACGTTTGGTGGCCAAATTCGAATCGACCGGTTCAATAAACAATCTGCCAACACCCGTACGTGCAAAGACCGCCAGATCGGCCGAGAACATCGCTGCTGTCCGTGATAGTGTGCAGGAGAACCCGAGGCAGTCAATTCATCGACGTTCACAAGAACTCGGTCTTTCACAAACATCAACGTGGCGCATTTTGCGTCAGGACTTAGGGCTGCACCCGTACAAGATTCAACTCACTCAGGAGCTCAAAGTTACTGACCATAGGCAACGCCGTTCGTTCGCTGATTGGGCTACAGTGTGTTTGGCAGAGGACCCCAACTTTGGCAGAAAAATCATTTTTTCCGACGAAGCGCATTTCTGGATGAATGGCTATGTGAACAAGCAGAATTGCCGTATATGGGATGACAACAACCCACACGAAGTTCACCAAGTAGCCATGCATCCACAAAAAGTGACCGTATGGTGCGGATTTTGGGCCGGCGGTGTTATTGGTCCGTACTTTTTTGAAAACGATGTTGGTGAGGCCATTACCGTCACAGGCGAACGGTACAGAAGGATGATCACCGATTTCTTTTGGCCCAAATTGGACGATCTACACTTAGACGACATGTGGTTCCAGCAGGATGGCGCTACGAGCCATACAGCGGATGCCACCATGGATCTTCTGCATGAACGCTTTGAGGGCATGGTTATCTCTCGCAGAGGTGACGTGAATTGGCCACCGAGATCCTGCGACTTATCACCTTTAGACTTTTTTTTGTGGGGTTTTCTTAAGTCGCAGGTCTATACCAATAAGCCACAATCGACCGATGCCCTTAAAGTCAACATAGCTCAGGCTATCGCTGAAATTCAACCCGAACTATGCGGCAGAGTTGTTGAACATTGGACAACTCGAATTCGTGCCACCGTGAGAAGCCGCGGCGGACATTTAAACGATGTGATTTTCCACACATAATGGCATATATAGCTCTTTCAAATAAAAAAAAAAAATCGTTAAAATCTCACACACGGCCTTTTTTATTTCATGTCAAAATCGACCCGTCCTTATTGAAGGACCCTTTACATGGTAATAAAATTATCGAATAGAACAGATTTATATGTCATAAAGATTTTTCTGTAAAACCAATGAGTATTCAACTAGTTCAATATATAATTGAAATCAAATTTATCGTTTACCTATTATTTAAATTTCTTGATTTCAATTATTTATTAAATGCCAGTTGTTATAATTTTGACATTCGTCCAAGATAAAGCACCTAAGTTAATTGTAATAATGAAATAATTAATTGAATTAAATTATATCTTAAGATGTTAATATCAAGAGATATTAAGTATGTATAAGTATAATGTATTACCATTGTATAAAGTCTTTTAACAACGGTACCTATTTCCGAAAATCTGTATAACAGAAATCTGTATTATTTATTGTTGTGTATTATTTCAAAATTTATGAATTATTTGTGCCCGTACACTTGAAATATTTCATATTAGGAATGAAATATATGTACTATAAACCCTACTTAATTATGCTAAACAATCGTTTCTGACTACCACCAGAGAAGTAGGTTAGATAGCTACATAATTTTTCACTTAACGAAATTTTCATTCCAATTCTGTTCAGAAGTTTTCGATGGAAAATTTTTTATGATGAAACAACTAACTTGTCTTTGACTTCAAAGCATCATGCAGTTTCACATGCCTGTTACTTAAGCCAATGTTTTATTCATCTATTGATCAATCGCAATAGTAAGAATATTATTCTTGAGGAAGACTCGGATTTCAGAATCCACAAGGATTCTATTGAAAAGATCAAGTTGGTGGGAATATTGTATATTTGTTGAGAAAATCATGAACCTTGTGTATGTAGATTTATTGATGTCGTTTTAGAAGTGAATTATTTTTGTTGTTTTTATGATTTTTTTTTCTATTCGATTAGCATATGAATTAATGTTTTATGAATATAAGTATAATATTATATCGCACTGTTGCTCTATTTTAAGAATCTTATGCTGGGGAGAATTGCATTAGTGAAGTATCCATTTTATAGTTGTTTGAAGTAGCATGGAAATTTGGGAAATAATCTATGAGTGAATTTGTAGTGTTTATGGTTTATATCTGAAAATTTTAGACCTTGAAGCTTTAAAGGGGGAATTAGAATGATCTCTAAAGGGATGTGATTTATTGCAAAACTGAACACTGCAATAATTCAAAAAGAAAAAGTAATTCAAGATATACTTGAGTCCCTTCTTATCAGGTATATCTTAATTTTTGCGCGCATGTTCTAGGGGAACAGCGTGCTATCGTTTTGTCCAAATGTCGGTAATTTTTGATGATTAAGCCGAAAATGGTCTCAATCGACTAGGTTGGACTCACTGATGACGAATCCAGTGTCAAAATCGATTCTGTCCGGCCGGCCGACGACACGATAACTGTCGACAGAAGCAAGCTAGCAACTTGAAACTTTCAGGATAGGTTGCGCATCGGAATGCCGCGGTTAAGTTCGTTAATGGGCCAAATCGGTCAAATGGTTTCGGAGTTATAGGCACTTGAAGGTTTGAAGTTATTTATTTTTCATTTCAGAAACTATTCGAGCGATTGAATTTAAACTTGGTAGTTAGGTGGAGTATAACGACGCGCAACTTTGAGCCACATTTCGTCAGGATCATATCGTCAGTTAAATTTAAATTTTTTTTTTTTGGAAACCATTCATCATATGCAAAAATAAATTTCAGTCACACTTTGAGCTCTATATGTCACAGCAGTTTACCAAATTTCAGTTCGATACGATCATAAGTTTTGGAGATATCGGGAAAAAATATGTCAAATTTTGAGATTTTCTTCTCGATATCGTTGATTTTTTGGTATAACTCGAGAAATACTGATTCAGTCCTGATAAAACTTCACAGCTAGTTTTGAGATGCTGAAAGACAACTTTATGCGAAATTTCGTGATAATCGTGTCATTAGAACAATTTGAAAAAAAAATTTCTTTTATTTTCTTATCATATCATCCTCATTAATTTCTGTATGAAACTTCGAACTGTTATTTTTCGATGAAGTCCTGGATTTCAATTCGATCTGATCTGTATTTTCGGAAATATTGGAAAAATAAAATTTTGATTGGATATATCTACGGAATCATTGGGTGGATTTTACCCATTCACGAATTCTGACTTCGTAAGTTTCTAAGTTCTTCCTTTCGGAAGTTATTGTGTTTACGCAGTCGGCCGTTAGGCTGACCGTAAACACAATAACTTCCGGAAGAAACGACTTCGAAACTCGATATTTGTAGAGTAGGTTTAGGGCTTAATTACGAAGGTCGAATTCGTGAATGGGTAAAATCCGCCCAATGATTCCGTTGATATACCCATTCAAAATTTTATTTTTCCAATATTTCCAAAAATACAGATTTGATGGAATTGAAATCCAGTAATTTATCAATAAAAATTTGAAAATGCACTGCCGTGAAGGCAGCAGCTTTTGCGTGCATGTTCAAATTCGTTGTTGAAGCGGTCATCTACATTGAACATGCGCGCAAAAGTTGCTGCCTTCACGGCAGTGCTTTTTCAAATTTTTTTTTGTATGTGACTTGTCCTTTAATACATGTGAATTATGTGAAATTATTGTTATAATTTTTTAACGTAAATTGTTTTCGCTACTGAAAGGAACGCTCTTTCTCCACCGAATATCTGTAATTTCAAAATTTTGAGCGATTAGGTTGGACCCACTGATGAATAATTCGTAGTCAAATGGTATTCTGTCCGTCCGTACGACCTCACAGCGGGACCTAAACACGATAACTTCTAGCAGGAACAACTTATAGAGAAGATACCTACTTACAAAGTAGGTTTGAAGATGGATGAAGAATGTAGAATTTGTGAATGGGTGGAATCATCCTTATGATTCCGTAGATTCATTAAAAATTAAATTTTATTAATATTTCCGAGAATATAATCGGATTTCATCTAGTTAAAACTTGGTTTTACAGAATTATACAAGGTTCATTGGAAAGATACCAGGAAAATCACAAAAAAAAACCGTTGTCAACATCTTCGATATATCAAAAACTATGTGTCAAATGCTGGTGAAATTCTGTACTTACATATGGGAGATATTAAGTTGAGGATGTGATATTACAAGGAAATATTCAAATGATAAATCATTTTAGGCTGATCGTGAACACAATAAATATGGAAATGAACGACTTGGATACTTGATATTTGTGAAGTTTGAGCCTTGAAGTTTTTGAATATACTGATATTGTCGCACTACATAGAAGTGTACATTACTCCAGCAAAATATCGATCACCCTGTAGAATTTGTAGAGTAATTGACATGTCAACCCTCAGGAATATTTTATGAATTTTGTTGAAATTTTTTATATCGAAAACTATTCATCACATTTCAATGAAATTTTGCACGCACCTTGAAGGGAATATTCTACAACAGAGTACCAAATGTATGTTCGATTAGATTCAAATTTTCGGAGATATAAGGAAAAAATATGTGGAGTTTCGTGTTTTTTTCGGTATCGTGGTTATTTCAGGAATTTCTCAGAAAATACCGAACCGATCATGATTAAACTTGGCAACTAGTTGGCCAATAATGATGCACAGTTTCATGCGGAATTTCGTGATGATCGTGTCACTAGAACAATTTAAAAAAAAATTAAAAATTTTAATTTTCGCTAAAGCATATTTTCAAAATATGTATCACATTTTCGGTTGTAAAACAGTTCAAAACTAACTATCATCAACCAAATCTCACGAAGAAAATCAAATAAACAAATGAACACCTACCTTTCAAAACACAAACATTCAAATGCCGAATTTCCTCGATTCAAATAACACCCGGAAAATCTAACTTTTCACATCTTCCTCTTGATTGTTCACCTTTCTTCGATATCAATTATTCGATTGTGAATACTCTCGCGAACAACGCCAAGATGATTGCCTGATAACATTGAACCGTCTGTAGTTGTTTGCAAGACACCCCACTCGCAACTGCTCTTTCTTGTGCACTTTCCGGAAAATTCAATGTCAGGTACGTCAGAGGTGCATCGATCTGGTTTGTAGATTTTCCGGGCCGAATCAGGTCTGATTCGATGTTTTCCGAGGTCGCCGGATGCAGGATGGGCGAAATTCTACTTTTTCGCGCTTGTTCCAGGAAACAGGGTGCTATAGTTTAGCCCAGATGTCTGTAATTTTCGAAAATGGCCTTAAACGACTAGGCCGGTCGTAAGTTGACAGAAAATTGGGGAACGGAAAGAGTAAGCGATTTCAAACTTGCGGAGTAAGTCGAGCATGAGGATGCGAAGATTATATTCGTTAATTGGCCAAATCGACTGAACGGTTTTGTAGTTATGGTCATTTTAACTTTTCAGGTTTTTTCCTCGATATCTCAAGAAGCACTCATGTTATCGGATTGAAATTTGGTAATTAGTTGAGGAATATTGATGCACCACTGATCGCACATTTTTTGGGATCATATCGTAGGTGAATTTCAAAAATTTTTCAAATTTTGTTCAAATTATTTTTTCTACAAAATATTCATAAGTTTCCTATAAAATTTATCACGGATCTTGAAATTAACGTTTAACAAAAGTGTAACAAATTTCAATTGAATCCGATTTTTATTCTCGGAGAATTTGGAAAAGGAATTTGTCAAGTTTCGTGATTTTTACGCGCTTCTTCTGGGAAACAGCGCGTTATAGTTTCGTCACAATGTCTGTAATTTTCGAATTTCGAGTCGAAAATGATCTTAAAAGATTGGGTTGAACACCCTGAAGAAGAATCCGTGGTCAAATTCAGTTTGTCCGTCCGCCTGTCCGTCATATCTAGCGACTTGAAATTGTCAGATTAGGTTTGTAGTCCAATTATATCGGTTGAGTTCGTCAATGGGTAAAATCATTATTATAGTTTCGGAGTTAGGCTCATTTAAAATTTTGAGGTTAATTCCTCGATATCTCATGAGTACTGAATCGATCAGATTGAAATTTATTAGACAGTTTTGAAATAGCAACGCCCAGCTGAGTGCAAAATTTTGTGTTGATCCAGTATGCAGAAAATCAAAAAATGTTTATCCGAAAATGTTTCAAATTTTTAAAGAGAATTTTTTGTTTGAAAATATCGATTAGATTTATTTATTTATTTATTTATTTATTTATTGTTGTACAAGGAATACAAACAGGATTATCCCATAAATAGTATTCACAGAATAATATAGTTAGCGAAAAAAAAACAGTGACAAATTAATTAACTAAGTTCTACAGAACAACAAACAAAAACAACAAAAGGAAATCTACATCGAGAGAAAATGATTTTTCAAGAGCACTTTCGAATTCAAAACACTACCATGAAAGATGTCTACAACTTCTTGAAGTTCGTTACAGGCGCGAAGCATTCGAATCAACGAAACTTAGCACACACCCTAGAGCCAGTATTCAACAACAATAATTCAAATTTCAATTCGATCCGATATTTACTTTCGGAGATATAAGGAAAAAATATGTAATTTCGTCATTATTTGGAATTTTAACATTATTTCCCCAATATCTCAAGAAGTACCAATGAAATTAGATTGAAACTTCGTAATCAGGTGGAGAATACCAACGCGAAACTAGTTGCAAAATTTCGTGTTGATCTTATAGTTAGAATTTGAACGTAAAGGCTCCTGACCCCACTTGCTTTTCTAGAATTTTTCATCTGGTATCGTGGTTATTTTCGGAATAACTATGGAAATTCTGATCCGATCATGATGAAACTTGGCAACTAGTCGACAAAGGCTGATGCATTACTTCATGCGAAATTTCTTGACCATCGTACTATTAGATAAATTAAAAAAATAATAATTTCAAAGTTTTTTTTGCCCACGAACTTTTCCTAGGCTCTCTGTTATTTCGAAATAATTTCAAAACTAGTAATCCGATCATGATGAAATTTAGTGACTTTTTGGCAATGACAGATGCACAGGTTTATGTAAAATATCGTGAAAATTAAATCATAAGAACATTAACAAATAATTTTAGCTCGATCTTATCTGTATTCATGGAAATATCGGAATATTGTGTTTACAGACGGACATACAAAGCGAAATATGACGTCGAATTCTTTATCAACAATTACTTAAACTACTTTGATTTTTTTAAATGAATTTTCAGCGAATTTTTAATACAAAACCGATCGTAATCAACATGATTAGTTGCAACTTTGGGAACCCATTTGAGTTCATTCAATATTGTTGTTTTTTCCAAGGAGAATTGCATGAATTCAAAGAAACTATAGGGTGTTCCAAATAAACGAATTATAGCATTGTATTAATATAAAGAATTATATCTTCCTACAATCATAAGTATAGGGTTTTAGTTAAACAAAAGTGCTATAACTCCAAAGCTGTTTTACATAAAGAATGAATGTGCTATAAATTGATCAATCATATGTAATTTCCTGACAAATTATAACTTTTAATAGGCCGAATAAATCTTTTCAATTAGAAGATGATTATCACTGATTAAATTCCATGAAATTCTCCGCTTCTTTGTAACATTTTATAGATCACACGAGTTTTTACATTCAATGTCATTATCATCATTAATTCTCATGGCATATGGAATGTTCCCATATTTAACGATTTCAATTGAACAACGCGAAAAGATTTGATATTTATCAAAAAAAAGATTATTTCTCGTTCAGAATATTGATTTATTTGAAAACAAAAAAAGCAGAAATGCTACTGTTTAGTTCGTTAATGGGTTGAATCGGCCAAACATTTTTGGATTTATGGTCATTTTGATTTTTGAGGTTATTTGCTCAATATCAACAAGTGGAGGGCTCGACAGAATTTTTTGGTTTCGTATGGTTAGTAAATTCAGGAAAAAATCTTTTTCGGAATTTTTCGTGAATAAGTTTGTTTTTTTTTAATCAGATTTCAGAGAAATGTTGAAGAAACCTTGAATTCTACATTTTACAACAGTGTGCTAAGTTTCAAATAGATACGATTTAAATTTTTGGTGATATTTTAAATATATATTCCTACAGTGCGTGTCAAAATTATGGAACAAATTCATTTTCTCAGAAGAAAAATATTTGGCAACAAAATCCTTAAACAGGTCAATTTTTGTTTCACTTTTACCAAATTTATATGCATTTTTGAAAGATTTTTGTTGCACCCTGTACAATCCCCATCAACCCTCTAAATTTTTTGAATAGGGAAAGTAGATCATCTGGTACTTTTTTGGCAAGGGTTTATATCTTCTTTACAGGCATGCAGAAATTTTCAAGAAAAAGAATTTTTGTTTTTGAAAAATTAGTTAGTTCAAAGTGGTTTTCAGTATGTGCACTTTGTCATGGCTCATTTACTTTGAGACGATGGTACCTGAGGAAATTTGTCACCGCATGAAAGTCGACCAATACAGTTTTGTTCATGCACAACTTTCAATCCCTTTCAACCCCCTCACGTGAAATTTTTTTTGTCTCTATTAAAGGGTTCGTAGGGGTTGAAAGTTGTGCATGAACAGAACTGTAATGGTCGAGTTTCATTCGGTGACAAATTTCATCAGGTACCATCGTCTAAAAGTAAATGAGCCATGACAGAGTGCACATACTGAAAACCTCTCTAAACTAACTAATTTTTCAAAAAAAGAATTTTTTCTTGGAAATTTCTGCACGCCTGTATAAAGAAGATACAAAGGCCTTGCCAAAAAAGTACCACATGACCGACTTTCCCTATTCAAAAAATTCAGAGAGTTGATGGGATGGCACAGGGTGCAACAAAAATCCCTCAAAATGCATATAAATTTAGTAAAAGTGAAACAAAATTGACCTCTTTTAGGATTTCGTTGCCAAATATATTTCTTCTGAGAAAATGAATTTGTTCCATAATTTTGACGCGCACTGTATATTCAGCCTTCTTAATCCAGGTCCAAACCTATCCTATAAATACAGATGTTCTAAGTTGTTCCTTTCGGAACTTGTGTACGTAGGTTCACCAAAATACTTGAGCAAATCACTTACACGTCACCCGCATAAGTTTAAATCAAGAAATACTCAGGTATCATTCAAAAATATATATTTCAGGAGTAAATTTACGAAAGTACAGGTAACGCCAATATTAACTCCAGAGGGATTTCTGTCATGACAGGTTTCAAGCAAGTATGGAAATGTTTTTCCAATGCCGCTGTGATATCTGGCAACAAATCATGCAGGATAAGCAGTGCGTTATCATTGAAGACCTTCTCATATTCTGGTGTTAAAATTTTTTTCTTGGTCTCGCCGAACAGACTGCTTAGTTTGATGTTGATAGCACCGATCTTCAAGAGCGGTATCTTCAGATGATTAAGGCGGAGTTTTCCGTTATCCAGGCCTATTGCCATTTCCAATTTCATGTCCACGTTTTCTGAAAAGGAACAAGTATAACACAAATTCTTGAAATCTAGAAAAGCACTGATGTGATGTCGGGAGCTTTTACTCGCTGGTTCGAATTCTAACTATCAGATCAACACGAAATTTGGCTCCTAAATGCGTGTTGGTAATCTTCACCTGATAACGAAGTTTTAATCTGTTTGCATTTCTACTTCTTGAGATATTGCGGAAATAACTTTAAAATTCCAAATATCAATGAAATTTTGCACATTTTTCTCCATATATCTCCGGAAGCAAATATCGGATGGAGTTGAAATTTGAAACATTGTTGTTAAACACTTATCTGAGGTCTGTACCAAATTCCATCCGAAATCTAATCAATGTTTTCAGAGAAAAAAACTTTTCATCAAAAATTTCAAAAATTTTCGAATAATTAGAAATTTTCCAACAACAATTTCAAATGGGCGCAACTCCGAAACTATCCAACCGATTCCACCCATTAACGAACCTAGCCGAGATATTTGGACTCCAAACCTAATCTGACGATTTCAAGTCGCTAAGTCTTTTATTTCGAAAGTTAGCGCACACACGGACGGACAGAATTGAATTTGACCACGGATTCTTCTTATGGCAGTTCAACCCAATCGTTTAAGGCCATTTTCGGCGCAAAATTCGAAAATTACACACATCGTGACGAAATGATAACGCGCTGTTCCCTAGAACAAACGCGTAAAAAGCGCTCACTTGAAGGAAGCAGCTTTTGCGCAAATGCTCGAATTCTTTGGCTGAATTTTTTATATTGTTCTCATGACATGAACACCAACAAATTGAACAAAATTCTGCACCAGAAATTGCAAATTACTCATAGAGTTTTATTTTGATCAGATCAGTATTTGTGAATTATTCAAAAAGACCACCGATATCTAGAAAAAATGGAACTTCATTTACATATTAAAACATAGAGAAAAAAATTCTTCCAACGAAAATTTGAAGAATTTTCGAAAACGAAATGAATGGAAACCATCTCTTATTGACCTGTCTATTTACAATACATATTTACTTACTGAATACGACACAGCCATCTCCTTTACCCCAAATTGGCAACACTAGACATCTTCCATTTAAGTTATATTTTTTGTTTATTTTCAACTGAATAGCCCGAAGCTCTAATATGAATTTTCCTGCAACTAGATCTAATCTGAAATTAAAAATAAAGAATTATCTTGATATCCTATTGGGTTTATAGGTGTGGAGTCTCAAATCTGATCAATAAATAATATTACTAATAGTAAGATAATATTAATAATTATTAAAAATATTAATAATAATAATAATAATGATAATAATAATAATAATAGTAATAATAATAATAATAATAATATTTTTTTCGATCTTATGCGTTGTGTACTATGAATAAAGTTTTATAAAAAATACTCACTTGGAATCTTTCACTGTCGCCTTGTTCAGACCTTCAATTTTTATGTTTTCTAGTGTTTGGTCCAGTTGAAGTACGCCCTTTCCAGGGGGTATCTTCAGTTTTGGTATATGCAGTGGGTTGCCAAGAGCTGAAAACAGTGCATTCACGCGGAATTAAGTTCTGGAGTATGTGTATGCTTTGTTGAAGTATTTTTTTTTCAAATTGATCTAATGATATTACCGAGAGTATATGAAGGAATAAAAATAAAATATCTTACATTCGATGAGAAGGGGAACTAGTGTTGAAAATTTTTTCTTGCAGCATGGCTCATCGGATGTTTGACATGGATCTCCAAGTCCATCTGAAAACATGAGAAAATACACAATTTAATTCAAAGTATGGTTAAGAATATCTTACGAAAATTGAGCAATTTCGCCTTAACATCAAATGTTGCCAAGCTACTGGCGAAAAAAAAAGTTGATAATGCAATAGTTAATCTCATAATCGGTCACTTCTGACTATGTTAAACCTTTTGGGAAGACTCGATTAGGAAAATTTTATCACTAGCCTTAAATAGATCTTGAACGTGATTTTTGATCACTTATTTTACATTGAAAACGGCGAAAAGAAAATTTAGCGATAAGACACGCAAGTTTTTGTGTTTAACAGATGATTTAATCTCAACTAATTCTGCTTTGGAATTTTAAATCTAGAATGGGAAAAAATATGTCGTTTTTGGACAAGTTTAATTGCATACGATCATATTATTAATTTGGATGATACAAATAAAATTATGAAAATGAATCCATGTGTAATATAGTTGATCTGATGCAATTTGTACTCAAAAAAAGTTTTTTTCGATGAAGTACTGGATTTCAAATCGATCTAATCTGTATTTTTGGAAATATTGAGAATTTTGAATGGGTATATCTAATGGCCAACCGTGAACACAATAACTTCCGAAAAAAACATGTTAGAAACTTAATATTCCTAGAGTGGGTTTGATCCTTGATTACAAAGGCCCAAGTCGTGAATGGGTAAAATCAACTCAATGGTTCGGCAAATATACCTATTGAATTTTATTTTCCCAACATTCACAAAAATACAGATTAGGTCTAATTGGAATCCTGTACTTCATCGAAAAATGTTAGTTCAAAGGTTCATACAGAATTCAGTGAGTATACTATGATCATAAAATCACATAATATTGAACATTTGAAAAAAAATTGAAGCTTTTTTTCAATTGTTCCAATTATACGATCATCATGAAATTCTGCACAAAATATGATTAACAGTTTTAGAAAAAAAAACTTTTTCTAAAAAAATTATGAATTTTTTTTTTCAATTTACTGACAGTACGATCTCAACGAAATTTCGCAAAAATTTGCGAGTCGTTTTACTCCATATAATCCCTGCTAGCTGAATCCTGTAAAATCGAATGTGTAACATGGCCGAGTGTATATTCTGAAAATAATTTGAATAAATTTAAAAAGCCTCAATCAATATATTGAATAACATACATTTTATTCATTTCTCGTTGAAATTATTATTTGATGCACACGAAAATAAAAAAGAAAATTCGCAATTATTTCTATTTTACAACTTATTGATGACATTGGGGAATCTCATTAAATTTTTTGAGTTAGTTTTTATATTCGAACATAATTACGATCTTCGTACTAGCCATAAAAAATTGCCATAATTAGTATAGTTATGTATGCGTCGAAGAAATACATGCTAAAGAGGAGCTTCGTATCCTAACCCTTCCAATTGAATCCTAAAAACTGGAAAGTACATATAAATTGTAGCAGTTTTGATTTATAATTCATTCATTTTGTGTAGTTGCCCTAAATTTTATCGATATGAAGCTTATAGTGGCCTCTGTTCTAACTGCTTTTATGTTTCAAGTTATTTTTGCTGAGGAACTTCGTAAGTTCGTTATATTTTTGATTTATGATTTTTTTAATTTTTCATTCATTGATTTCTTAATTTCTGCTCGTTCGTCTGTTCTTTCCATTCATGACTCGTATTTTTCATAACTAGTTTCCATTTAATGTCATTTAATTTTTTTCGATTTCATTCACACCCGTACCTTTGCGGTTCAGTTCATTAATGAACAGAATCTGTCTTAAGGTTTTTGAGTTATTTACATCTGAATTTCCGGTATTTCCTGGATTGAAAAAAAAAACAACTACAGATTCAATTGAATGGCATTACTAGATTTGTGAGAATCATGTCATTGGGAAATATGAAGAAAAATCTAAAGTTTATTCTAAAAAATTTTATGTTTCAGAAACAATTAGTCAGATTCGGCTGAAATTTTGTATCAACCTTCTAAATGCCATTTCACATTATTTGAAAAAAATATGAAAATAAAATAGCGAAATATACGAGGGTCACTCATAATATTTTATTTTTGTATGTATTTGTGAGTATTTACAGTTATAGTTTATTAGCAAGATGCTCCTGGAAGATGGCGTACGTTGTTATACTGCAGCGATCCATCTGAAAGGTGACATGTATCGGGATTCCTTCTGCGGTTTTATCCGAGGTAAGTTGACCTGACGATCAGTAATAACTGTGAAACAGCTGTAGTCATTACTCTTGGATCCGTTTCTTCGGTGTAGATGTTTTGGTTGATTGGATGATTAGCTATGATCAAGGTGGAATGTTTGTTTATTTATCGATAGATATTCGTCCTTGTGATTATGTTATTATTATTATTGATTATGAAAATTTTATTGATTATTCAAGAGCACAGATAAAAATGTTGATGTTATATTAATTTTCTCATTCAGCTTCGGATTTCAAGAAATGTAGTGCCCAAGATTCAAAATGTTTGACGGATGCTATCAACGATGCACTACCCAAATTAGCTGGTGGTAAGTGATTTCAGGACTGTTTTTATCACGCTCTGTTTGGGAAAAAGTGTTTAAAATATTACACAAAATTTCGGTGAAACACTGACTTCAAAAATGAATATATTTGTGTACATAACTTTGTACCAAATGGTGCCTTATTTGTGTATTCCTTGAATTAAAAATGTTTTCATTAATATTTTATTCTGTAAAGGTCTGGAAAGCCTTGGAGTACCACCACTGGATCCTCTTCAGATGGAAAAAGTTTCAGTGGCGTCCGGAAAAATTGTCCAATTGGTTCAAAATTATGACAAAATGGATATTAACGGTTTATCTACTGTTAAAGTTTCAGAAATGAGGTCTGTATAACTTAAAATGAACTGAGTGAATGTTCAACAACCACAAATTGAAATAAATATTACTAAAAGTCTAAAAAAGCGCTGACGTGATGTCAGCAGCTTTTGCGCGCATAATTTTTTTTGGAATGCTTTAATGCTACGATCATCACGAAATTTTGCACCAAACTGTGCGTCATTATTTGCCAACGAGTTTGTTACTTTCATCATTTGGTTGGTCTTTTCTGAGTTATTCCAGAAACGTCAACGAAACCCTGGAACGAACCACGAATTTTCACAATATTTCTGAAAATTGAGTTCGGATCAGACTGAAATTCCATGCACTGTTGTTAAATATTGACTTGAACGTCCGTGCAAACTTCATCGAAATCTGATGAGCATTTCCCGAAAAAAATTTTTTCAATTCAATGATACACGAGATTCCAACAAACAACCAAAATTTTGCAAATCGGCTTTTTGCGACTAATTTGCAAGTTTGCATGGAGAAATTTCTGAGAAAACGATAAAATAATCTCAAAAATTCAAATGAGGATAGGTTTGAGCAAAAGGATTGCACGCTGCTTCCTAAAAAAATAATTTATCATTAATAATATAAGTTTTTTTCGAATTGTTATTTTAAAAAATGTTTCCCAGAAAACTTTTAATCAGATTTAAGTGGAATTTGGCACAGTTCTTGAAGTCAAAATTTAACAAGAGTGCTCGAAGTTTCAGTTCACCCTTCATTTTCATTGATACCATAGAAAGATATGTCGCAGATCGTTGCTATTTGAAATTTTGAGAATATTTCATCAATCAAAATTGAACCGGAGCATTATGTGCAGAATTTCGTGAGATTCGTAAAGATAGAAAATTTAAAAAATAAAGTTTCATGATATGCCAGATTTTAGTTAAAAAAAATCTTCATAAACCAGTCATTAGCCTATAATGAAAATTGACCTCATTTCACAGCAATTCTAGAATTTTTTGCATGAGTAATTTCTTTCGATATTGAGTTATAACATTTGCCACTACCTTGTCTTCGATTTTTTCTGATGATTTAGTAGACAAACAATTTTTCTAATCATCTCAGTATGATAAGATGATTTTCTTCATAGAGTCGACCTAGACAAAGGAAAAATTACGATAGATGCAAGCTTTTCGAAGTTAGAAATTAAAGGTTCATATTCAGTCAAGGGGAAAATTTTGGTTCTTGACGTTTATGGTACAGGGAAGTTCCTTATAAATTTGGGTAAGTTCATAAACATTCTTCCAAAGAACTCAAACTCACTGGGAGACTTTCTTAAAGCAGCTCATCAGTGTTGATTCATTTCAATATTGCTGGATATCCCTCATTAAATTAAAATGTGAAATTGTATGATGATCTCCTTTCATTCCAGCAGACGCAATATTGCATTCATGACACAAAATAGGTTACTTTGACTCTATAGCATATTTTCATTTTAAAATTAATGAAAATAATTAGAGGAAAACATTTCATCCCTATGTAACGTATCTAATCCCAATGTTCTTTCTTTATGTTTTTTTATGTATTCAATGAATGTACTGAAATGTTGTTCATTTTGAATCAAGATGCGAAGAAAATAAAATCCACAAGTCTTCTATAGCATAACTAGGATGTAAATGGGATTCATAATTAACTTCACTAATTTGATCCAAATGTGACACACATTGAGATGTTTTCAATATTTTCATTCAGTAGGGTTTTTATGTTATCATTCAACTAAGATTAACATTACGATAGTTTTGTCGACTAAATTTGGATTATTTTTCAGATAATGTCAAGGCAAAGGGTATTCTGGATATTCAGAAATATGAGAAAAATGGAGAAACTTATATCAAAGTAACGAAATTTCCAATAGTGCTCGATCCAGGACACGTAGGTTATCGATTCGACAATCTTTTTGATGGCAATAAGCAACTTGGGGATAATATCAATAATGTATTGAACGACAATTGGAAAGAAATATTTGATGAGTTGGGAGGAGGATATGTGGATCAAATTTCTGCTAGTTTGATTAATTTGTCGAACAAATTATTCGAAAAAGTACCTCTAAAACATCTCTTTCCGTCTAGTTGATCTAAATTCAGTTTAGTGAACCTACAGATCATTGCAATTATATATTCTGATAAATAATAATTGAGTAAGTAGGTACTGCAGTTTTTTTACGTGTTTGTTCTTTAGGGAACAAGAACGTTATCATTCTGCCCCAACGTCAGTTTTTTCGACTTTCGAGTCTAAAAAAAGCCTTGAATTCATACAGTGTATCCCTTTGAAGAGATTAGTGAAAAACGAAGAAGAAAAAAAATTTCAAAAAGCACTGCCGTGAAGACAGCAGCTTTTGCGTGAATGTTCAATGTAGATGACCGCTTCAGCAACGAATTTGAACATGCACGAAAAAGCTGCTGTCTTCACGGCAGTGCTTTTTGAAATTTTTCTTCTTCGTCTTTCACTAATCTCTTCAAATGGATACAATGTATGAATTCAAGGCTTTTTTTAGATGATTCCGCAGATATACCCATTCAAAAATTTATTTTTCCAATATTTCCAAAAATACAGATCAGATCGAATTGAAATCCAGTAATACATCGAAAAATTACAGTTCGAAGGTTCATACAGAATTGAATGAGGATGATATGATAAGAAAGTAACAGAAATTTTTTTTTCAAATTGTTCTAATGACACGATTATCACGAAAATTTGCATAAAGTTGTCTTTCAGCATCTTCAAACTAGCTGCGAAGTTTTATCTAGACTGAATCAGTATTTCTCGAGTTATACCGAAAAAACAACGATATCGGGAAGAAAACCTCGAAATTTGACATATTTTTTTCCGATATCTCCAAAACTTATGATCGTATCGAACTGAAATTTGGTACACTGCTGTGAAATATGAAGCTCAAAGTGTAAGTTGTATTTTTTTCTGGCTATCATGAATGATTTCCGAAAAAAAAATTTTGTGGAAAAAAATTTCGAAAAAAAATTTTTTTTTAATTTACTAACAATATGATCCTGACGAAATTTATGTCAAAGCTTGCTTCTGTCGACAGTTATCGTGTCGTCAGCCGGCCGGACAGAATCGATTTTGACACCGGATTCGTCATCAGTGAGTTCAACTTAGTCGATTGAGACCATTTTCGGCTGAATCATCCAAAATTACAGACATTTGGACAAAACGAGAGCACGCTGTTCCCCTAGAACATGCGTGCAAAAATTACCCCCGCTGAAAATTTCACAGTTTTCATTCTGAAGAAGGTATGTAGATTTGAATGAACTAATAAAAAAAATCCGTCTGTCCACCGTCCTTTGACCGGGGCTTTCCTCTGAATGTACTGAACTAAAATATGTGAAACTTGGTAGAAACATCGTTTGTCGCTCGAGATCGATTCTCCAAGCTTTTCAGCAGGATCTGTGCTTCAAAACTGGGGGTAGGAGGGAAAAAAATATTTCTCGAAAGCTCACCACCTAATTTTCATGAAACTCTCAACGTTGATTACTGTTGCATAACTCAACCTAAAAATTTTCACCCGGATGATTTCCGTCCAGTGGTCCCTAAGTTATAAAGGAAAACGCTGCAAATTGTGTTGTGAAAAACCAATGAATTATGAATAATATGTAAGTTTCATTTAAGACATCAATGGTATTGGGATATTCAACTGAGAAAATAATAAACCCTGGTGTAAAATTTGCAGCGTTTTTGAATTGAATAATATGGGTATAATTAAAAGAATCACTGTACTTGTTGAAGTATATACATATGAATCACCATGACCACGTGCAAATGAATCCATACGATTCGAAATTTGACATTTTTGTAAGTCACAAATTACTGACATTAATAAAAAAATTGCGTGATTTTCATTTTTCGACGCATCCATGAGTACGTACGTGCCTTATGAGTAATATTTTCGAGTGCTGGAGGATATTTTAAACATCATTTTAATCGATGTGAAATGGATGGTTTACGGGTGTAGGTCAATACAACTAAAGGCTTTTTTTGGAAAAAATGCCGACGTTTCGATTTATTTGAAATCTTCTTCGGGGCTCTAAAACATTTACACTACAGTAATGAACAATTTACATACAAAA
Source organism: Myrrha octodecimguttata (assembly GCA_958510865.1). NCBI lineage: Eukaryota > Metazoa > Arthropoda > Insecta > Coleoptera > Coccinellidae > Myrrha > Myrrha octodecimguttata. The sequence continues at coordinate 41,854,017 of OY294064.1, forward strand.
TAACTATGGAACACACATATTAAAACAGGTCGGAAGCTACCTACATTTTCACTTTGCCTTCTTGGACACGTTGAATCATAAATGATAAAAAAATCGTGTTTTCTAATCGATGTACTCAATAAATCTAGATTAATTGATGTAAGTTAGTCAGTTTGTCGTTCCTCATTGCAATAATTTGGTTCTGAACCTAAATGAAATAAATATTCTCAATTTTTCCTAGTTTTTACCTTTACCCGCTTGATTTACGTAGAATTTTATCACTTGATGACATTGGGAACTACATTCAAGTTTTTATTCGGTATTTACATGGAAATATAATTAAGATTGCGATACTAACATGGAAAATGGCGATAATTGATGGATAGTTGACGCATGCGTTGAAAAAATATCCCGACGAAGCTGTGTTTTGTATCCCAACCCTTGCAATTACTGAAAATCAGGACAATAGGTATAAATTGAAGATGTTTTGATTATGTCGTTTATTTCTTTCGAGCGGTTTGTTATGACATATCGATATGAAGCTAATTTTGTCATCTATTCTGACTATTTTGATGATCCAAGCAACAGTTGCTGAGGAACTTCGTAAGTTTATTTTATTTCAGTTATTGTTTTGCATGCCCGTATTATAAGCAGCACAGTGGTATTCCCCAAATGTCTGTAAATTTCGAATTAATTATGTTGGACTTACTGATGAAGAATCCGATGTTGAATTTTATTCTGACTTGGTTCCGTTGTAACTATAACTTGAGAACAGAAACAGTTAGCGACTTGAAACTTTTTAGGGTAGGTTTCAAGTCAAAATACAATTTCCACATTCTTTAATGGGCTGAATCAAATGGAAATTTTTGAAGTTATTTTCATTTGAATTTTTGAGATTATTTCTTCAATATAACTACTAACGGGATCGTTTTGAATTTTGATAATTAGTTGTGGAATACCAACCTCTGAATTTTGTTGAAATCATATTGTCGGTGAATTAAAAAATTCTTAAATGTTCCTAATTTTTGTTTCGGAGACTATTTATCAGATGTCAATGATATTTTGCAGGAATCCTGAAGTCCATATTCTACAATGAAACACCAAATTCCAGTTTGATAGGATTTCAATTTTCATAGATATTGCGGAAAAAATATATCAAAGTTCGTGTTGCTTTCCTCGGTGAATTGTTATTTCCGATATGACTGAAAATTATTTATCCGAATATGATAAAGCCTGGTACGCAGTGGAAGATTTTGTGTTGATCATATAATCAGAACAATTAAAAAAATTTTTTCGCCTAAGAATATAAAAATACGCTCAAAAGGTTATGTCATCACTTCAAAGCTTCTCTATTATTTTGCTGAATTATACGAATCTCCTAATTATCTTTGTTCTTCAGTTGAGATTCACCAGTACTGCTTTATTTAAATTTAAAATTCTCAAGAATTTTGGTTTTCTAGTCGAAATAATACCTTATGATCATTATGAAATCCATACACTACAAATAGTTTGTCAAAGTAGGATTCCTATTCCTCATTCTTCAGTCTTTAATTTCTTCAATTTATCTACTTATTTTGATTCATTGAGTCACGATCAACAATCTGAGAGTGCCTGCATCTTCACAATTTTCCAAAACTGTTAGTTTATTATTAAGTATGTGAATTTATATTGCCAAAGTCAGATAAAATAACTGTAAAATTATTTTAATAATTTTCCATTCAGCTTCAGATTTTAAGAAATGTAAAGTACAAGATTCAACATGTTTAAAGGATGCCGTCAATGACGCACTACCAAAATTAGCTGGGGGTAAGTTATTTTTAGCACTGTTTACAAAACTACATACTACCTACTTCTTTCGTCAAGAAATATAACGATACACTTGCTGTTCGTGACAAGCCAAAAGTATACCTGGATTAGAAAATAGCTACACAATATTTTGTATCAATAAATTATATATTCTTTCGAGAACAAGCATTACATTTCTTGGAGTATGAAACAATATAGCATGTATAACATAAATTACAGTATAAGTTGAGTGAAATATAAAAGAGGTATCAAACATTTTGACGTATGATACAAGAGCACAGATGAGACTCCAAAAAAATCTCTGTCGCCCGTATAAGTGTAGTGAAATTGAAATTTGTTCGAAGAACAAGCCAAAATATTCAGTAAGATCGAATCTTTTTGATTGGAACATAATTGTTTCCTTTTGTTCAATTCATACTGACAATATATCTTGAAATAATACCTAGAACAGGAAGAGGGACAGAAAATCAGAAAAGAAGCGGTGAATTTGCTCTCTGACCGGGAGGGTCTTTCGACTAGGTCTGGTCCTCTAAGCGATAATATTTCAGATCCTCAGGTGTGAACGTAGAACGCCGCAGGTCCCTTACATTAGGGAATCTACAGACATATCAGTAGTCTATACACAGTGAACTTGGAATCTTGTAGTTCTGTTTCCCTGCCAATCAGTGTAGAAAATGGAAATATAGAAATTTTTTCTCCTAGGTATCAAGGGCCTTGGTGTCCCTCCACTGGATCCCCTTCATATGGACAAATTTTCAGTGAATTCTGGAAAAATCGTCCAGTTGGTTCAAAATTATGGCAAAACAAATGTCATCGGATTTTCTACTGTCAAAGTTTCAGACATAAGGTTTGTAGAACTTTAAATGGGGACTTGTTCTGGCAAACAAATATTCTTAGTGAAAGATTCTCCTGTTTCTATGCGACATTTGAGCCCGCAATTTAAAAAAGCCAAAAATTAGGGTAAATGCAAACTGGTGATTACCCGGCATTGATTTCTAGAGAAAATAGTATGTCCGTGGGCGCAAAATGGCGAATGCGCCGGAATTTTTATATGCCAAAGTAATCGATATGGGACTGCATTCGCCATTTTGCAACATTAAACTATCTAACCGCTAGGAATTTTACAATGCTGTCTCTGACATTTAGAAATAGGCAAATCTATCTTTAAGGAAATAATATGGCCTACACTAGTTTACCACACTAAAAAATCAAAGTTTCTTTAACCAAGACACGGCATATTATGGAGCTACAAAGTGTTATAAATGACAACACGCTTCATCAAAAATTGTGAGATGCTGTGCCAAAATACCTTCATTTCTGCAAGCATTATAAATGATCTAAGAGTAAAAGATGACTTCCTTTACAGAATTGACCTCGATAAAGGAAAAATTACAATAGACACCAGCTTTGCGAAGTTAGATATCAAGGGTTTGTATACAGTAAGGGGTAAAATTTTGGTTCTTGATGTTTATGGTACAGGAGATTTTCTGATTCGATTAGGTGAGTTTGAAAAACAATTCATCAAAAGAACTTAAGTTCAGTTTCAACTAGAAGACTTTCTCAAAACACCCTTTTAGTAATTATTTGATCCAATAAGGGTTTGGTATCCTTTATTATAAATCATTGGTAAATTTGTATGATTATTCATTGTATTTCATGAACTGCAGATGCTAAAATCAATTTTTGTTAATTTCTTTTCAAAATCGGAACCAACCTATATTTCTTGTATTGCTTCACAATCCAGCAGAAGAGATGTTGCGTTCATGACACAAAGTGAATTGCTACAATCTATTGCATACTATTCTAAAATATGTAAATTCGCATTTTTTTTCTCCGAAATTGAAAATTAACACTTCTATGAATTTTTTAGATTATAAATTACATTAGCTCAATTCAATACTTATGATTTCTCAATGAAAAATCGAAAAGAAACAGTCTTTCTTTGATTCATTTTTATTTCTGCATGAGCGATGCTACATTCATAAAACATAGTGAGTTTCTATATTGCGTGATTAATCCTATTTTACTTCTTCGTGAAAATTAGAGCTGAACATTCTTGATGATTGGTACATGTTGCTCAAGTACTTTTTTCATTGTGTCTGTCATTCTGAATCAATATGTGAAGATAACTATAACCACAAAGTTCTTCAATAGCAGAACTAGGATGCAAATGAGAGTCCCAATTCACTTCATTGGTGAAATCTGAATGTGACACTCATTGTGATCTATTCGATGATATCATTTAAGCCAAGCTGTTCCGTTAAAACGCAATTCAGAATAACATTCCTATGGTTATATAGATTGTGATTTTTTTTTCAGAAAATGCCAAGTCAAAAATTTTAATGGATATTCAGAAATATGAAAAAAATGGGGAGACCTATATCAAAGTGACGAAGTTCTCAATGGATGTCGAACCTGCCCTCGTCAATTATAGATTTGACAATCTTTTTGATGGCAATAAGCAACTCGGCGATAATATCAATAATGTATTGAACGACAATTGGAAAGAAATATACGAAGAACTGAAACAAGGTTATTTCGAGAAAATTTCAATTGCTTTGATGAAATACTCCAACAAATTGTTCGAGAAAATACCATTGAAATATCTTTTTCCTTCTGGTTGAACTCATTTCAGATTTTTGAACTCTATTAATTCTCAGTTTCTTTCATTCTAATGAATAAATAATAAAAAAGTACTGTATTTTTTTTATACATATGATGAATGAGGTTTATAGGAGAAAATTATCTGTTGGACAACCTTCGTGGTTCTTTGTTTCATTTATTAGAGATTGGATCTCACCGATTGCCTGAGCATAAATGATTTCAGCATTTACGCTAATGGTTTTTGATGTTAAATTCCACTAAATATTGGTTCTGGAGTTTTTCTTAGGCATTCGTTGTCCTCCTTCATGAGAACCGGACCGAAATTGTTGTTTTATTCAATCTAACCCGACCTTCCTCTCAGTCTTCCCTCTCATTTTCTGAATATAAAAGTATTTTGGGTTGCGAACACAACGTAAACTCATATTGATTTTAATGGACGATCACAATGTATTGGCCATGGGTGGGTTTTGAGTTTAGGTAGAAGTGTTCAAAAAGGGTGGGATAGTACAGTAAGGTTGTTATTACATTGTTTTAGTTTAGCATCTAAGGTGTAAGTGTCGTACAAAATTCTAGATCTACCTCAAATTTCATTCCTTACTTATTTTTTTCCTAAGTTTCACTTCACGTGGTACAAAAAAATATGGATATAAGACATATTTTTCGGAACCACCACAACCCCTTCTGCAGGTGGGTACCATATTATTTATCAATTATTCTTAGTCTATACTTTGTATAATGGCGTCAGGGTGATATACCAGGGATTCACATTTTCTGACAAATAGAGCGTGTAAAAAAAGTCGTAATGTTTATTATGAGAACGATCACAAGAAGTCATTTTCATTTCTGGTCCAAGAAAATCTCCGAAATCGGTACGGCGTTAAAAAATATTGCCAACTTGGACTCTAAAATTTGATTGAATGCATCATAATACAAGGGACCAAGTTCGTCATAAATATCCTTCCAGTTTTCGTTAAGGACCTTGTTGATGTTGTCTCCAAGTTGTTTATTCCCGTCGAATAGGTTATCGAACTGGAAGTGGACGATGCTAGGTATCTGTACAAGATTTGCTTTCTTCCCTTTCACGTATCTCTGGTTGTTCCTTGTTATAATGTCGAAATCGAAGGTCAACGTAGTATTTCCTGCTCCTGAAAATTCCAAACGTTATTATATTGAAGCTTTTTAAGGTTCCTCAAGGGTCCATAGATAGGGAGGTTGCGATATATCTTTTAGACCAAAGGGTCTGAGGTAAGAGGGCGGTGGATGTGGGAGTGTATTCGTTGGTGAGCCTGTTTTTTTTACAAGCATAACCTTTTCCTTATGAGATTCTTAACTAACCTTTCATTATTTGTTGAAAATTATTATTTAAATAATTTAATTGATTAAGTATACTCAATAGATACATTTCAGCATGAAGTATATATCATCGCGGACTATAGAGATGTGTAGATAATAGATTATTTCGAATATTTTCAGGTGTTATAAGCGGCAATAATGTTAATATGATTTATAATCTGTATGTCTGCAATATAGAACAGTTTTGATAATTGAATTGAACAGAATATGTTACTGTACATCATCAAAAACGAATTTTGACTGATTCTTGATTGAATTTAGCGGAAAGGAATCGTTCAAAAATTTGTATATAATATCAAAAAGTGTTGTTTACATCATAGCGCACTCACCAATAACGTCACAACAGGGAGGACAAAATTGAGGACATTGGGCAACCCTATTATATATAAACCCTGGGTTCAACATCTTCCGGAGTGTCACGTTTCGTCCTGGCTTGATATGGGGGAACTCGTCGGGGCATACGCCAAAGTAAGCTATGTTTATGTTTTCTCATTGAAAAAGTGAAGTATTGAGCTTGATTTGCTTCTTTTGACTCGCTTGTTTTGGGGAACACGAACGTTATAATTTCACAAAAATTTCTGTCCTTTTCGAATTCGCTACTTTTTCTAATTCTCAGGATATTTTTTATTTATCTCGAGAAATGGTGATGCAATCAAATTTCAATTCGATATTTAGTTGGGGAATGTCGTTGAGCAAATCGATGCAAAATTTCGTGGAAATGAATATTAAGTATCCTTGAAAAATTAAAAAAAGTTTCCCAAATTTCATTTTTCCGGAGAGCAGACTTTGATGAGATTTTGGCATAGACATCCAACTGGATATTTCAGTAGCGTACCGAGTGTAATATGGATGCGGTGTGTACGAAAATATTGTAAAAGACTTTTTGGAATGCCAGGAAGTTTTGGGTGGATTTTACCTATTCATGAACTAGAACTTTGTTATTGAGCTCCTTCTTGGCTCTGCCATTAAGTACTTGTTGTGCTCGGTATTTATTATGTTGTATGAAATATTCATAATTGAACAGTGCGTAACTGAAGAAACGGTGTTTCCTAGAGTATAAATGGATTAGAGAATAGTTACGCACTGTTGTGTGAGCTTGGGACTTGAAAACCAAGTTGAATTCATGTACATGTGTCGAATTCGACCAATAATTCCATGGATCTGGCTCTGACGAAATTTTGCATGCACAAACATGCCATCACAATTATATACCTACCAGTTTTTACGAAGAACCCTCCGTTTCCCTTAACTGGTATCAGAAGGACTTTTCCATCGATCTCATAGGTACCATTCATGCTAATCTCTTCAAAGGTTCCAGTAAGTATGATTTGTCCTTTCTCCAAGTCGAAGCTGCGAATTAAAATCTTATGCAATACCTCAATTCTTCGAGGCGTCGTTTAGAGCAAATACATATATTCATTTTTGAGTCAATATACAGTGTGTCAATTATAAAAAACCACCCTATATATCTCGGCCCCTATGCGAAATAAAAGTTTACGACATTTTTGAATGGACCATTGAATACCCTTTAAAACAAGGTGTTACTCCACTCTCTTCCCCATTCAAGATTTTACATCATGCTCCCAGGATTGATATGTATTTATTTGAAAAACCCGTGTAAAATATCTGCCTACGAATCAAAGTTTACTTCTTGTTGCATTTTTTTTTGAAATTGCAATGAGGCTCAGGTAATAAGGGCCTGTACCTTTTCATATTGACACACTTTATGTATTAGTTGTGCGATAAATTTATTTTCTGTGACCATATATTAATTATTCATTTATTATTATTTTTTTAATTCATGGAAGATAGGAATAACAAACGGGTGTTTCAACCCATAAACAGTATTCACAAATAACAATGAACAAAAAATCACACAATCAAAATACAAACTCAAATTAACCATTCAAATTTACATGAAGTCTTGAATTTTTCAGGTCAGGTGCTACCAAATCGGAACTTGGTTATTATTCGGATGATACAAACGTAAAGCTTACTGCAAAGTTTCGTATGGATCGAGTAGTTGAAGAAAATTTTTAAAAAATTTTTGAATTTTTTTTGGAAATATCTCATTTTCTCGGAAAATATTCTTCAGATTTCAACGAAATTCGGCACAGACCTTAAAATCAGTATTCACCAACAATATTTCAAATTTCAATTCGATATAATATTTACTTTCGGAGATATATGGAAAAAAATATGTCAATTTTCGTTGTTGTTGAAATTTTTAGGTTATTTCCTCAATATCTCAAGTAGTGCAGATGGGATCACATCGGAACTTTGTATTATTTGAAGAATATAAAAGTGCAACTAAGGAAAAATTGTTTCCGACAATTATCCACTACTCTATCGGAAAAAAAAATAGTTTTTTCTGATTTATTGTTCAGATTTCGCAGTTAGTTTTTCGAATTCCAATTTGATCTGACGTTTAGTTCCAGAGATGCTTTGAATTTCAGGTGGACTCGATATTCATCTTCGGAGACATTGAAAGATTAAGGTTATTTCCCCAATATCTCAAGAAGAAAAGAAGCGATCAGATTTACACTGATGAAGTTAGTCGAAGAATTACAACGCAGAATTTGGTGAGGATCGTAGGGGTAGAAAACTGTAAAAAAGAAAATTCTGGAAATTTTTGTTGACAAAATTTTTCACCGAAAACTATTCATCAGATCTCAATGGAATGGCCAAAAACTTCGAGTAAGTATAATATTTTACAACAGTGTTCCGATATTTATCTCCGGAGATATTGGGGGAAAAATTCCTGGTTAGTTTCTCGGTATTGCTGTTATTTACAGAGTAACTCAAAAATAATGAAAATTCGAATGGATATGAATATGCAGAATCATTGGATGATTAAACCAATTCTCGAATTCAGGTTTCTTTATTGAACCGGTTCAAAAAATATCAAGTTTCTGAACAGATTTCCATTTTACGGTTAGCAGTTAGGCCGACCTTAACCATAATAACATCCGAATACGACTACTAAGAGATAGGATTTTCTCATAGTAGGTTTGAAGGTAAATTAAGCAGATAGAATTCGTGAAAGATTTCCATTAATGTAAATGGATATATATATATACTTGATTGAAAAATGATGGCTCTTGACCTCACGTCAGAGCGTTTCTAGTTTTTTATATATCTGAAGCTCGCAACACGTCAATATATTGCGTTTTGTTGAAAATGAATTTATCGGAACGAAAAATAAAAGTATATGGACACACAACATAAATTCTGTATTGTTTTGCTACAACTGATGAATAGATTGACTCAAAAATACATATACAGGGTATTTCTCGATGATATGATATTTAAGGAGGCTATTCCTTCAGCCATTTCCAGAAATTTTTTCTTATAACCCCAATGATGCTATCGCAAATTTTTCAAAAAAATTTGGCACCGAATTTCACTGCATCAAGATACATTTTCTGATGTACCAACGATTTTAGTATTTTCACCAGTGGCGTCTGTAATAGTTTCGCGTTGAATATTTCGGGAGAAAAAAATGGTACGATACTGATTGTTCTCAGGTTAAAATTATTTTCGAAATTCCCATTCATTCCGGAACCAATTCAATCTCTCGATTTTACTTTATCTGGGGCATGGTTTTCGTTTAAAAAAATCAAAAATTGTGTGGAATTATCAACCCAATTTTCAATTAATTTTATTTCGTTTTTGGAGAGAAAACCATGCTCCGAATAAAGTCGCAGATATCAAATAAATTCAGAAATGAATAGCAATTTCTCAGATACTTTGTAGTTTGAAAAAAAGTAATGTCTACCATTTTTTTCCAAGAATATTCGATGTGAAACCCATCCAGACGCCAGGTGTAAAAATAATGAAATTGTTTGTACATCACGTATCTTGATGCACGTGGATTTCATAGAAATATCTGGAAACTGTACCACTCTGTATTTCAAAAGTTAGCAAGTTTACAACATATGTTTATGAGAAGTTTTTCTCACAATTTTGTCCCAATCGGCGCATGTTGTAAAACCAAAAGAGACAGAACACAGAATTTCCTTACTCTACATTATTAAGTTTGTGGCTGCAAACCCCGATCAAAGCAAGGTTTTTGTAATGCTGAGCCACCTCAATAACTCCATTTCCAGCTGGAATACTGAACTCTGGGACCACCAGAGGATCTAGGGAGTCCAGTTTGTATTCGGGTACACCTGAAATCAAATGATTAGAACATCTTTTAGAACAATCTAGCGAAAAAAGTTCTGGACAAACACTGACGAGAGGTCCCCCCCCTTGCTAGAATTCCGAGTCATTTCCTCACGAAATTTTGCATTGATCTACCCTTGAGTCATTTGTTCTTGCCGGGAAACTAGTAGCTCTGAAGCATTAGAAGCCATGTTCAGGTCTGAAAGTAGTTTCTTTGGGTAGTTCACTGTAGATATGAGCACGGCCGATTGTAGACACAATAATTTTGGGAAGATTAAACTCATAGACTCGATATTAATTATTTCATTGATTCCTTTCAGAAGTTATTGTGTTTAAGGTCTACCTTGCAGCCGATTATGGACACAGTTGTTTATTGTTCGCTATTGTTTCAGTAGTAACCCAACAAACACAAAATACAGCAATTGTGCAGTTACTGCATTACAAGTTACTGCCACCGGAATGCAGTACATAAAATGTTGTATTGAAACTAGCACAATCTCTGCATTGGTGATACTGCTTTCTTAAATGCAGTCTTTTGAATACAGCTGCTGTACAGCTTTTGTACAACAAAATCGAAATGCTGTATGAGACAACGTTGTCTCTGTCTTTGATGCTATACCACACACCTACTATGCCGGTTGAGCCGTTGTCAATCGTCGTCGTCGGCCATGCTGTTCTGTAACGGAAATTTGTTCTTTGTGTCATTTTTGATTCAAGCTATTTGAACTGACTCTTTGTTTCAAGTTGACTGTGTTGCAAGTGCGAAAAACAAGTGTATCGACATGATAAATTCCCGAAAAAACGAAATGAGGCAAATTAGGTGTGTGGCTAAGTCAGTTTAGATGTTGCCGTTTTCTGGAAAAAATGGACAATAGTAGAACATATCTGGGTCTCTACCTGAACACGATAGGGCCAACTAAGAAACAGAATTTCGAAGTTCTAACATCAATGAAGGAATTTTAGGTATTTTATTCACACAAGGTGAAACTTTTTTGTTTAACTCATTTTTCTTCACTTTAAGTTGCTGTACGCAAAAACAAAGGGAGCAAAATGATTCACCAACCGATATTGAAACAACCATCACGGTATGATTGAGAAATATGTACTCATTTTAGAGGAATTAGAAAGGAACGAGAGAGAGTCACCCAATAATATATTATATTTATAATGTTTGATATAGCCGGTATTTCTGTAAATTCTAGTTTTTTCTGTTACAGTCATGTTCCTTGTGCAATATTTCTTTTATTTAGTTGAATTTGCTGTGAACCACATTCCGTAATATGCCCAACATGAACTAGGTTGACCCGATTCCTAAGACAGCCTGTATGTTTCAGGAATGAGGCTCACCTCCGAAAAACCTATATTTTTCGAGTAATCGCATTGAAATTCTAAACATGCATACAATTGACTGTCTCTCATCGCTTCAACTGGAAATGGCCGAACGATTTTTTCAAAGAATGTTGTGTATATTTTTATATATTTGAATTCCATGCTGGGTTTTGGTGAAATGTCGTGAAAAATTAAATAATTTGAATATTTTTTTTATAAAGTAATCAATATCTAGATACAGAAAATATTGCAGAATTTTTTCTACCGAAAAACATAGATGTCGAATATGCAAAAATATATACATCACATCATATAAGAAAATCAAAATTATTCGGCAATTTCCGAATAAACTGGAAGTCGTAGACCCCCTTTTTTCACAACTGTCGATGGTTAATAATTAAGTATCAATGTGCAAAGTTTCAATTCAATCTCTTAAAAATAATTATTTTTTCGGCAGTAAGTCTTATTCCTGTGGGTTTCGTTATACAGCCGAGCTTCTGCGGCATTGTTGCTGCTTAGAAGCTTCATATCGAAGTAGCACAGTTGGTGCATTATTACTACGTACAAACTGCATTACAAAGAGGCATAGCTCCACCACAACTGCTGTATAGTGGCTGTACTTCGAATGCAGTTTGAGCTGTACAGTTTCGATGCAATTTCGCGGGACATATACGGTCCGTTTCGATACAGTTACTGCACCACCATCGCTGCACTTCAAGTGCAGCAACGCTGTACAGTTTTTGTACTCTTGCTGCGTTTTAGTGTTTGCTGGGAAACGTCTTATCCTAGTAGAATCATAATTTGGCTGCCTGTTGTTCAATAAAATACTATTTAACATGAGTTATATTCTTCTCGTAAATGGTAAAGTTTTCAAAAAAAATTGTAGGGATAAAAAAGTTAGTGAATTAATTGGGCTTTTTTAAGCCATGTTTCTTCAAAAAGAAAATTTCCATCAAAAAAAAGTTGCGAGAAAAAATATCTTAGTGGTTGACTATTCTAAGCCCTTCTAAACATACTTCAGGGTTGAAAAAACTCCAAGATGTGTTGTTATTGACTAATAATATTCATCAAGTTTCGTGTCTTCAGCTTAATATACAGGGAAAATGTAAAAGAGAAACAAACTTTTCCGGAGTTAAGTTTTTCAAAAAATTTCATACCAAATAGTCACCTTCATATTCATCACAGAATCACCCCTAAAATTTTTTCTGTGTTATTCAGATACACCCTGTATACTTGAGTACTTTGGTATATACTTGACACTATAGTGTCAAGTATATATATATATACCAAAAAGTATCCACGTTAGCCATAACATTAGTGGAATAACAAAGTAAATTTATTATTGCTTTTTATTACAGTTAAACTATAAGAGAGAGATAGATAGACTTACCATTTGCAATGTTCGCTAGTGCCCCTTGAGCTGCTTCTGTCACACAGGCATTATCTTTGTAGTTACATCTTTTAGCCCAAGCAGCTGAAATTGATAATGTCGTCAGATTTTTCAGAAAGATTCTAACCAGTTGAGTTTTCTGGGAAATCCCAGAGCGAAGGCTAAGGAGGAAAAAATTAAATTCCAACACAAAATCAGAATTAAATTTTCATTAAAACCCTTAACACAATAACTTCCGAAACTTGGGTAAAATCCACCCAATTATTCCGCGAATATTACTTGAGAAATTTAATTTTTTCAATATGTCCAAAAATATAGATCCGATCGAATTGAAAACTGAAACTTTGTTGAAAAATGACGGCTGAAGGTTCTTGCGAAATTTCAAGAGGATATCTACTGATTAGTGGATTTAATACATTTATAAATTCAACCTTCGTAGCTAAGATTCAAGAAAAAATAATTCTTAGAGTCTGTAAATGACTAAAAAATTTAAATTCCATTAAATGGTGAGATTCACATATAATTCTGTAATTAGAAATAGTGTTTTTTATTATTTCCGAATACAAATGTCCGAAACAAAAATTTCGAAGACTTTTTTTCAGATATTTTTGAGAAGCTATCGCCAAGAAATTTTGCACGGTTCACAGCTTGGGCTTTTACAACTAATTTCAAAGTTTTAGCATGATGGATCCAGTATTTTTCGAGATATTTTAACTGAGAAACCGTTGAGAAGATTTTGCCCATTAACGAGACGCAAAAGAGTTATTTATATTTCAAACCCAAGCACGATTAGAGCACATACGGACGGCCAGACAGAATTGAATTTCAATAAGGATTCTTCATCAGTTACATTAAAATTCAAAAATTTAGGCAGTATAAGTAGAAGGAGCTCTTGAAAACTAAATGCCAAATTGATTTTTCGTTAACAACAACAACTTCTAGACAGTTATTTGAATAAGTAGTATCATTAATTCTCTCCAGCATCAAGAATACTTTACATTCTAGGACAAAAAAATCAACAATTCTATATGTAATAATAACTTGTACTCACGCAATTTTTTCCCATATATACAAACTACAAATAAACTGAACAAGACCACCACTTTCAACATCGTCCACCTAACTGAATCAATACACTGTATCTGAACACCTTCATCTGAAGGCTTAATTCTCGGGAATATAATGGAAACTTCAAGGTGGAGAACAGGATGACCCTCAGGACCACAACTGAGTTAATTAAAATGTAATTATTTCGGAAACCGAATATATCTCCGCATTTTTTAATCCAGACCTAAGAAATGTTGGGTTACGCGCATACCTGTTTGAGATGCCTCCGTTACTGTTGACGGTTCGAAGGTTCATACAGAATTTAATGGGGATAATATGATAAGAAGATCACAGAATATTGAATATTCGAGAAAAAAAATGTTTTTCAAATTGTTCTAACGACACGATCATCACGAAACTTTGCGCAAAGTTGTCTTTCAGCATTTTCATACTGGCTGCGAAGTTTCATTATGATTGATTCAGTTTTTTTGAGTTATACCGAAAAAAACAACGATATCGACAAGAAAACCACGAAATTTGACATATTTTTTCCCAATATCTCCGAAAAATTATTATTGTATCGAACTAAAATTTGGCACACAGCTGTAAAATATGAAGCTCGAATTCTAAGTGGAATTTCCTTTCGGATATGATTAATGCTTTCCAAAAAAAAATTTTTGATGAAAAATTTTCAAAAAATTTTTTTCAAATTAACTGGCAGTATGATCTTGACAAAATTTCACTTGAAGGTTCGCGTCGTTGTACTCCACCTAACTGCCAAGTTACAATCTAATCGCTTCAGTCGTTTCTGAAATAAAAAACTTCAAAATTCCAAATGGCTATAACGTTCGACAGTTATCGTGTTCACGGCCGGCTTGTAGGTCGGACAGAATCGATTTTGACACTGCATTCGTCATCAGGGAGTCCAATCTTGTCGTCTGAAACCGATTTCGGGAAAAAATTCGAATATTACAGACATTTAGAGAAAGCGATGGCACGCTGTTCCCCTAGAACATGCGCACAAAAATCACATAGTACGATAAAAATAATTGAATAAATATAATTGCTTGGTAATGTACAGGGAGTATCCATATGGAAGGCGCTGGTGTATGTCCAAATGTCTATAATTTTCGATGTTTTTCCTAAATGGGTTTCAAACCACTAGGATGGACTCACTGATGAAGAATCCGAAGAAACTTTAAACTTTCAGATTAGGTCGTGCATTGGAATGCGGTGGTTAAGTTTGTTAATGGTACAAATCGGTCGAATAGTTTCGAAGTTATAGTCATTCGAAATTTTGAGATTTATTCCCAGATATTTCAGGAACTACTGAATCGATTGGATTGAAACTTGACAGTTAGTTGAAACATACCAACGCACAACTTTTCACGACATTTCGTAGAGATCAAAATGTCAATAAATTTTGAAAAAAAAATTTCCAAATTTTCTACGAGGATTTTTTTTTTGGAAACTGTTCATTGAATCCGAAAAAAAGTCGCTCGTACCTTGAACATCATATTTTACAGCAGTGTACCAAATTTCATTTTGAAACGACCATAATTTCGGGCGATATTGGGAAAGATATGAAAAATTTCGTGATTTCCTTCTAGATATCGTTGTTTTTTCCGGAATAACTCAAAAAACACTAACTTAATCACGATGAAACTTGGCAGCTAATTTGAAAATGCTGATGTACAAAGCTTCGTGATGATCGTGTCATTAGAACAGTTTCACAAATTAATTTAATTTTTTAATATTCCCAAAAATACAGATTGGATCGAATTGAAATCCAGTAGTTTATCGAAAAAACCTAGGTTTTCGTTTGAAAATCAGAAGCAAGTACTGTTATATTCAAATTATTAATCATCATCCAATTGGAATCGTAATGCATTAAGAATTGATGAATAATCACATGAACATGTTAATTACCAAGATCCAAGGATCAGTTATCATAAAAAGTTGATTTACTTGTTTCGAACAACAAAATTATAAATTATATGTGTTGAATCGAAAGCTAGAAATGAAAAAACAGTGATCCGGCTTGTTTCCGGGAACTTCTTGATATTATTTATATATTATAGTGTAACTACAACATCGGCCGTCCGTAGACACGATAACTGTCGACAGAAGCAAACTAGCTACTTGAAACTTTCAGGATAGGTTGCGCATCAGAATGCTGCGGTTAAGTTCGTTAATGGGCCAAATCGGTCGAATAGTTTCGGAGTTATAGGCACTTGAAGTTTTGAAGTTATTTATTTTTTATTTCAGAAACTACTCAAGCGATTGGATTCAAACTTGGCAGTTTGCTGGAGTATATCGACGCGCAACTTTGAGCCAAATTTCGTCAAGATCATATTGTCACTAAATTTTAAAAAAAATGTTTTTCGAAATATTTTTACAAAAAAATTTTTTTTTCGGAAACCATTCATCATATCCAAAAAAAATTATACTCACACTTTGACCTTCTAATTTCACAGCAGTGTACTAAATTTCAGTTCGATACGATCATAAGTTTTGGAGATATCGGGAAAAAATATGTCAAACTTCGAGGTTTTCTTCTCGATATCGTCGATTTTTTCGGTATTACTCGAGAAATACTGATTCAGTCCTGATTAAACTTCACAGCTAGTTTTAAGATGCTGAAAGACAACTTTACGCAAAATTTCGTGATAATCGTGTTATTAGAACAATTTGAAAAAAAAAATTTCTATGATTTTCTCATCATATCATCCTCATTGAATTCTGTATGAAACTTCGAACTGTTATTTTCGATGAAGTACTGGATTTCAATTCGATCTGATCTGAATTTTTGGAAATATTGGAAAAATAAAATTTTGATTGGGTATATCTACGGAATCAATGGGTGGATTTTACCCATTCACGAATTCGGCCTTCGTAATTAAGGTCCAAACCTTCTCTACAAATATCGAGTTTCTCAGTTGTTTCTTTCGGAAGTTATTGTGTTTACGCATTCGGCCGTCAGGCTGACCGTAAACACAATAACTTCCGGAAGAAACGACTTAGAAACTCGATATTTGTAGAGTAGGTTTGGGGCTTAATTACGAAGGTCGAATTCGTGAATGGGTAAAATCCGCCCAATGATTCCGTAGATATACCCATTCAAAATTTTATTTTTACAATATGTCCAAAAATACAGATATGATAGAATTGAAATCCAGTAATTTATCAGAAAAAAATTTCAAAAAGCACTGCCGTGAAGGCAGCAGCTTTTGCGTGCACGTTCAAATTCGTTGCTGAAGCGGTCATCTACATTGAACATGCGCGCAAAAGTTGCTGCCTTCACGGCAGTGCTTTTTGGACTTTTTTGAAAGATACAAATATGTTAAAAATATAAAAATTTTTTTCGCTGTCGACCTCATACATCAAGATACGCCACCGTTGTAAATATTGAACTTTTCAAAGATTTGGAGAAGAGAGTGAACTTTTCTGAATTCATGATGTATTTTCCTATACAATTTTTCAAACAGAATCATTTTGAGAAATACTTTTCGAGAATCATTTAATGGAGTTCTCCTCTTGAGTTTTTGAAGAGAACTATTTCATGAAGTACTTTTCTGGATTTTTTCATTCCATGCAGTTTTTGTTTCAGGATTTTCCAGACGGAAACATTTCAGGAAGTAGTACTTTTTTAGAATTTTCGAAAGTTATCTTTTCCTGAGGTTCCTTTCTAAAATTTATCATTAAAAACATTTCATCTAAAAGTAAATAACAGAAGAAAAGTCCAAAGTATATTTCACAACAATTCACGACTAATATTTCAATAATCTAAAAACACCTCTGAGAGCGGTACTCTAGCAAAGAACCTGTTCACCACTTGGAGGAGAGCTTGGGCATAAGCATCGGTGTAAGAGGGCACCAATTCGTTGAAAATTTCCCTCCAGTTATCGTTCAGAACCTGAGCTAGGCCATCCTCAATGTCTTTGTTCATCTCGAACATGTTTTTGAAATTATAAGAAGCATGATCAACGTCAAAAATCAAGGTAGCTTGATTTCCTCTCAGGTGCTTCTTGCCCTTCTTCGTGTAGGTTTCGAAATGGAAGTTGAGTGTTCCAACTGGGTTATCTTCAAAAAAAATAAAAATTTTGTGAGAAATTAGCCTTTAATAGAACAATCAAAATATAACTTCAGTGCGCGTCAAAATTATGGAACAAATTCATTTTTTCAGAAGAAAAATATTTAGCAACAAAATCCTGAAACAGGTCAATTTTTGTTTCACTTTTACCAAATTTTATATTTATTTTTGAAGAATTTTTGTTGTACCCTGTGCCATCCCCATCAACCCTCTAAATTTTTTGAATAGGGAAAGTAGGTCATGTGGTACTTTTTTGGCAAGGTCTTTGTATCTTGTTTACAGGCGTGCAGAAATTTTCAAGAAAAAATTTTTTTTGAAAAATTAGTTAGTTCAAAGACGTTTACAGAATGTGCACTTTGTTATGGCTCATTTAATTTGGGACGATGGCACCTGATGAAATTTGTCACCGAATTAAAGTCGATCATTACAGTTTTGTTAATGCACAACTTTCAACCCCTACGAACGTGAAAATTTTTTTTTCTCCATTAAAGGGTTCGTAGGGATTGAAAGTTGTGCATGAACAAAACTGAATTGGTCGACTTTCATCCGGTGACAAATTTCATCAGGTACCATCGCCTCAAAGGTAATGAGCTGTGAAAAAGTGCACATACTGAAAACCTCTTTGAAGTAACTAATTTTTCAAAAAAAAATTTTTTTCTTGAAAATTTCTGCACGCCTGTGAAGAAGATACAAAGATCTTGCCAAAAAAGTACCACATGACCTACTTTCCCTTTTCAAAAAATTTAGAGGGTTGATGGGGATGGCACAGGGTGCAACAAAAATCCTTCAAAAACACATATAAATTTGGTAAAAGTGAAACAAAAATTGACCTCTTTCAGGATTTGGTTGCTAAATATTTTTCTTCTGAAAAAATGAATTTGTTCCATAATTTTGACGCGCACTGTTTAACAATAGTGAGCAGGATTACATATCGATCCAATATTGGTTTCCGGAAATATTGGGAAAAGAATATGTCAAAATTCGCTTCTATATAATAATCATTATCATTATTTCTTTATTTTTTGAGGAAGTTTTCTATATTCAAGTTGATTATTTTTTGAGGAATTTTTCTACATTCAAGTTGATTATGATTTCAGTCGATCAACATCGATTATCGGAAAATTTTTGAATACAAGGGCACCTTGAAATTCACTCACCTAAAATGATGCTAAAAGGTCCATGGCCTTTAACAGGAAGTAAGAGGATTCTACCATGTGACTCATAAAAGCCACTTATAAGCAGTCGATCAGTGGTAGTGTACATCAGTAAACTCTGATCCTTCAAGTCTAACCTGAAAGTAGAGAATTCGTATAGTTTAATACCATTTTTCACCCAATTATCAGAAATTCGCGATATTTGAGCTTGAAAAAGTCGTAGTAATAGACAGCTTGAAATTTGGTGCCCCCAATAACACAAAGATAAAGTGAAGATCGTTTCATTAGAATAATTGAAGGAATTTCCTTCCCAAAATTTCGGTATTGCAAAAAACATTTTACAAATTCCGCTAAAATTACGTGTTTTCTTGAATTATCAGTTCGAAATTTTATTTTACACATATATCCAAATTTAAAGGTCCAAACCAACTGAAATCTAGGTATTGGTTGAAAAATGAAAGTAAAGAGGTTTCTTCTGAATTTCGTAAAGATTACTTGATTAGGAGATGGTTGATTGATTTTTATTCTAAAGTCAAGCAGTCTTCAGCAGTCTCAGTACCTGCATGGGTACCCGCCATGTCTAACAATTTGAAAAGCTTGTAAAAGCTACTGAATTTATGTCAGATCTTTTTCAACCGCTTCTAACATTTGAATCTCGTATTCTTACTTGAAGCTTGTAACATTGCATCTTGTTAATCCAGTGAGAGTGACATTTTTGTATTTTTGCTGTAGTTGAATGACTTTTTGACCACCACCTAAGCTCATTTCAGGAATGAAAAGTGGGTCTAAAGGAGGTATTCCAAACTCTTTGATGCCTAAGGAAGAAATGGGATTATCAATGAATTGAACAAAATGAAGATGAATTTTATGTGTTGATTTTATGTTTCAAATGACAAATAGTTGTGCGAATCGAATATAAATTTTGCCGAAATCACTCATACGTAAATTTGACCAGCAGCAAACTTGCATACTACAATTGATCAATTTTGCCTGCAAAATTCCTTATTACGTAGTGTCATACAATGTCTATATCTGTGATAAATGTTCATTTTCGATAGCTAATTCCACCCAAAATCTCAATTTTCAAACATCATAGTGACGTCCATGAGACGCCAATGTGTGGTCCAAGTAGGCATCATCATAGGAAGTAATAGAGACCACAGAATGACGTCAATGGCACATCCAGAAGACGTCCACTTAGCTTCATGGGACCCTATTCTTGAATGTGATGGTATGAAGTCTCTATCGTTACATTAAAAATGCACCGCGTTTCCTTGACAACAGCGTTTCTCCCATTCCCAATTCAAGAATAGGGACCCAGGAGTATTTCATACGGTTAAATTCGACAAAATAAAAACAATTTGACGGCTTCGATATTGAAAAAAAATTATCAAAATGCAGAATTGTAAAGCGATTAACTATGCTCACCATCTTTGAATTTAGGAATAGCATCTTGCACCGCTTTGGTGAGACACCCATTATCTTTGAAACTGCATCTCTGGAAACTTCCAGCTATAATTCAGAATTATTGAAATGTTCATTAGATCACCCTGTATAATTTTTTATACTCACGCAATTTCTCAGAGAATGCCAAAGCGAATAGAGCGAAAGAAACAATCAAAAATTTCATTTTTCAACGTGTGCAATAGCTCGAGGAACACATTGATATTTTGAAATAAGTTGGAGTTACTTTCATTCATATTTATATTTTTTGAATCCGTATTTAGGTGGGGTTTCTTCATTTCTGGTTCTTATGGTATCAACAGTTTAATTTCAATAATGTTTAAATTATCTGACATCATTTACTCTTGATTTGGGTTTCAACAAAGGAATCGAATATTGTAGGTATCTCAAAACGATATGCAAATATTAATGATGGGTAAATCTGAGTATCCGTGCTCTAGAACTGGATTTCGAAAGGTCTCGTATCAGTTTAAAATACAGTTCAGAGTACACTATTTAAGAAATTTGAAGAAGGTAGATATGCTTTTCAATTTTTTTTGAAATTTTTCATGAATTCCATCACATTCTGAATATTTTAATGCATGAAGTATGTTATTATTTTGCACAAACTATTTTTCAAGTATTTCGATCCGAAAATGATCTTAAATGACTAGGTTGGCCTCACTGATGAAGAAGAATTTATGGTCAAATTCAATTTTTTCCAGCCAGCCGACCGATCGTAAGTGCTCTTATTTGCCATAGGGAAATGCTACGGTATGGACATTTTGAGTGTAAGGTTGAAATATGGATATATCGGTATGTTTCAATTTGCAAAATCTATCCAACGGTTGCAGTTTCAACTACAGACCACCGATTTGATCGAATTGAATTTTGGTGAGTATTTGTGAAGTAATTATCCGAATATTATTGCAAAATATCGTGAGCATTGCATAACTGAAAAAATACAATAAATGAAAATTTTATCAAGTATATAAGATTTCGTATAAATTCAAGACAAGCCATTTTGAACCTGAGTATCAGATTTCACGAAGGTTCATGCTGAATTTCGTGATATTATTTCACTAGGAAAATTATTCTTCACCAAAAATTTTAACCCAGAATATGACGTTTAGATTTCACAGGAACTTATTTTTTAATCAAGTACAAAATTTCAATTCCATCGGAAATGTATTTTTCGAAATACTGAGAAATACTTTCAATTCAAATAACTACAGAATCGTTGGTAGGATTTCAGTCAATCCTCCGAATATTTGAGTTTCTCTTATATGCTCATTCCTGAACTTGACCTTCAAAATTGGGAATCAAACCTACCCTAAAAAGTTTTTTTCGGAAGAAACTGTGCTTTTTATCGCCTTGATTCTAGAAATAAGCGAGCAAAAATGGAAAAATGAAGAAGTCATGAAAGCGCAACAACATTAGATGATTATTGTAAATTGAAGTGATACATACTTTCAAAAAAGCTAAAGACCTTTTCAACCGTTGTGAATTTTGAATTATTAGGGAAAAGTTATTTTCGAAATTAATTTTTCGAGAACGAAGTACAGGGTGGGCAAATGTCGATGTTTTATTTCTACAACTATTGAACCAAAGGAGATAGACGAAATCTGATACCCCATTCTCGTTCTCTTTTTCTGAGAAACTAACAAGAGTAATATTTATTTTTGGCCACTTTCTTTTGTTTTCGAGTTATAAGCGAAAATTGGAAAAATGGCGTTATCGAAAAAAATTTATTTCACCGCTAATGCTGATGATAGAGCTTTGAAATTAAAATATTACACAGGCACTCCTTCACGTAGAATCCAGTAGCGTACTCGTCTTTTTAACAGGTTTTTTTGTTTATGAAGCTATGAACCAAGATTAGTTTTTTTTTAATCAGAACCCAAGATTTCTGTGCCATATATTTCGAATGTATTCAGAAAAACCTAGAAAAGCACTGACTTGAGGTCAGGAACTTTTACGTGCTTCTTCAAATTCTAACTATTAGATCCACACGAAATTTTGCACCTAGCTGCTTGTTGGTGATATCCACCTTCTACGAAGTTTCATTCTGATTGCATTTGTACTTTTTGAGATATTGCGGAAATAACGTTAAAATTCCAAATATCAACGAAATTTGGCACATTTTTTCCTTATATCTCCAAAAGTAGATAGGATCAAATTGAGATTTTAAACACTGTTGTTAAAAAATGATTTCAAGGTTTGTGCCAAATTCCATTGAAATCTAATCAATATATAAGGGAAAAAAAATGTTCATTGAAAATTTTGAAAACTTTCGAATAGAATTTTCAAAATTTCCAAGAACTGAATCCACACGAAATTGCGTTCTAAGTTGCGAGGTGGTATTTCAAAAATATCCACGAAGTTTCAATTTGATTGAGTCAATACTTCATGAGATATCAAGGAGCTAACCTCAAAATTTCAAATGGGCCTAGCTCCGAAACTATCCAACCGATTCCACCCGTTAACGAACTTGCGAGAGATATTTGGACCCCAAACCTAACCTGACAATTTCAAGTCACTAAGTCTATACCTTCGAAAATAAGAGCACATACAGACGCCTGACGGACAGAATTGAATTTGACCACGGATTCTTCTTCAGGCGGTTGAACCCAATCGTTTAAGAACATTTTCGGCTCAAAACTAGAAAATTACAGACATCATGACGAAATGATAACACGCTGTTCCCTATAGAACAAGCGTGTAAATAAAGGTATCGAATTTCGTTGCTATTTCAATATCGAAAGAAATACCGCTATGGCAATAAATTTAACATGCTCGCAAAAGGTGCCGACTCAACATCCGTGTTTTTCAAAATAATTATGCTGAAAATTCTGGGTCTGACATCATTCTCTTTTATATTTTAATTTATGTTTTTATGCCGATTCTTCTAGGGGCCTCTAGAAAACCATAGAACATACATGAGCTTCTGCAAGTTAAAAGTATCCGTTACTGTCTTCTCCCACTACATCTGAATGATCACTAAATGATTGGATATATTCTCATTATTAATTTAATTCCCACGTTATCAATACAATAAAATAAATTATTTCAATTTGACATTTCATAAAATGTTCAGTCTCAACAACAACCCCCAACAGTGTTCTCTTCTCTGCACAGCTTGTCAGTTCAGTTCTCAGGCAGGAATATCTCCGATACAGGAACCCTAGCGAAAAATCTGTTCGCAATACCACTCAACCATGAGCCAATGACTGCTTCAAAGCTAGGTGTGAGCTCATCATAGATCTCCTTCCAGTTGTCATTTAACACCTTGTTGATTTCTTCTCCTAGTTGTGGGTTTCCACTGAAGATGTTCTCGAAGTAATATTTGGCAAAGCTGGCGTTGACGTGGTATTCTAGATCTATGATCCTGGCGTATTTCTTCCCTTTCTTCTCGAAGAGTTCGAATTTAGCCCTGAAGGTTGGTCTTGGTTTGTCTGGAAAAAAAGAGAAGAGAGTTAATAAGATGTGTATCATCAATATATTGTTTTCTTGCTTGTCGTTTCTGCGTCTAAGTTATACTTCTACTCTACGCTAGAGGGCAGGGCAAGATGTTATATCTCGTCGCGAGAGGGCACTATTGTCAAATTATTACTTCCTAGAGTGGTCCTTCAGCAGCTAAAGGCCAGAAAGCATACCTTGAACTCACTATTGTTTCTGTTTATAACGTCAACCCAAAATGCGATAGAATCTCCTTTGATATATTCAGAAAACTCACTATGACAGATTCAAACATTCCTAGTTCTCCAATCTCTCCAAATTTTCATAAACTAACTGATTTAAGATAAATGATTCTCAGGGTATTTTCGATACCCTCAGAAGATATCCCTGAGAGGAAAGAATTGAAAATCATCATTCAAATGGCCGAAATAATTTTTTCCTGGGAAAAAACCTAGAAACGCACTGACGTGAAGCTTTTGAGCGCATGTTCAAAGGAGTTCATCAAAAGTGCGTTTGGTGGGATCAATTCGTGAAATCATCGCAACAGCTGCTGACTTCAAGCTGTCATTTTTCCATAAAATACTGGATTTCAATCAGATCTTATCTGTATTTTGGAAATATTGGACAAATAAAATTTTGAATGGGTATATCCACGGAATCATTGGGCAGATTTAACCCAACAAATTCGATCTTCATAATTAACCCATTCAGAATTTATTTTCCCAGTAATTCCGAAAAAACAGATAAGATCGAATTCAAATCCAGAGCTTGATTGAAAAATGACTGCTCGAAGGTTCACACGGAATTTCGTGAGGATAATTTGATCAGAAGGTCGCAAAATATTGAATATTGGAAAAACAAATTTTCATCAGCATTTTCAAGCTAGTTACCAAATTTCATTATGCTTGAATCAGTAATTTTAATTTTAATACTAGAGATAAAAACAACAAATTCGATAATGCAGGAGTTTATAAATCGAGTTGTCAAGAATATACCGGTATGTATAAAGTTATTTTTATTTCTAGAGAGGGCGAGAAATCTTTGTTCTGACCTCAATTTTAACTCGAAAGTGCAATGAGGAAATGATACATTCTCCAAGGTTTTGTAGCAATCTCCCAACCACGATCAAATAGTTACTGACTGATAGAATGAGAAATGAAAATTCATCAACTTCTAAAAGGTACCATAGTTTTTTTACCAGATGATAACTGATGAAACATTGAAAAGAATCAGTCTGAATCACGGCCTAAATTAGTTACATTACACTACTAAAGGTCATCAATTAATCCTATGGATAGATAATCCTTTCTGGACCCATCCTTAGAGATGTTAGCCCAAAAAAATCTAGTGAAAGATATCGGCATTGGAACTATTTCCTAGAGTTGCAAAATGGTGCAGGTGCCAGTCCGAATTTTTCACTTTCGAGTTAAGGCTTATTCACACCTCATTCAATTAGTATAGTATGGTATAGAATTTTTGTACTTTACCTAATATAATAGTGCACCTTCCATGTCCAATAACTGGAAGAATCAAAACTTTACCCTTCATATCATAATCTGCCTCCAGTTTGAAACTAGGATATGACATGGCTATAAACATCTCACCTTTTGTCACATTAATCCTGGAATAAACAGAGAAAAGTTACTGAAGAAACATAATACTTCAACATTGACCAAAAATGAATATTGTCTTCAACCTTCACTAGGCTAATTGCTAGTATGGAGATTCCACATTTCTTTCACCATGAACTAAAATTTAAAAAAACTTACGCAGCTTCCGTTACTGTTATATCTCTTGTTCCTGTAACAACGACATTCTTGTAGAATTGTTTAACGTTGACAATGGATCCCGCTCCAATTGTCATCTCAGGAATCATCAGTGGATCCAAAGATGGCAATCCAAATGATGGCAACCCTAAAAAATAAAAATAAATAATAAATAAAATGAAAATTCGGTTTTGCCAAAAATGTCTATAAAACACAACCACTATCTGTTTAGCCATATTGATTCAATTACTCGTGTTCACATTCAAACGGATCAGGAAGAGCGTTCAGTGATAATCTGATGAAGATACTGTATAACGAAACGATGTTTATGTGTCATTGGAAAAAAATATGAAAATTGAAATTCATTAACTTGCAGTGTGTCAACTTGAAAACGTAACATCTTAATATCTCAGTCACATTACAAAATCAGAAAAATGCAAAGAAAGATAAACTTTGGTTTGTAGGGGTACATTTGATACGGTTGGTTCCAATTAACTTGTATCAACCCTGTGAGCGTGGAGAATGCAACCCCTAAAATCTTGAATGGGAAAGGCAGTTTACCTTTTTTCTGGAAGTATTTGATTGCCTTTTCAAAAATTCCATTAACTTGGCATTTTTCGCTAGTAGTTTTCCAATACTAGCATTTCTTGGACAATTGAATTAGAGACACACTCACAGGTTTGATAAACATTGGTTGAAACCAATCATACAAAATGTCCCTCACGGACCAAAGTTTACATCTTTTACCATTTTTTCTGATCTTGCATGGTGGCCGAGATTTTACAAAAGGCACCTTTTAAATTGACACGCCGTATTGATGTTGGCTATTCCTCAGAAATGTTTCTCTACCTTTTTCCAACTTTCTGATTCCATCTCCGACAGCGTCTCTCAGACAAACTTTGTCACTCTGCTTACATCGTTTGAAAAAGGATGCTGAAATCAAATGAGAAGTTAAAGTTGACTTAGTTTGGGAAATGAAGAAAATACTCACGTAATTTTGCAGCTTGACTGAAAGATAAAAGGCATACAAAGCCTAGGAGTACCACTCTGATGTACATGATGGTAAAGTGAATG
Organism: Myrrha octodecimguttata; assembly: GCA_958510865.1. Lineage (NCBI taxonomy): Eukaryota > Metazoa > Arthropoda > Insecta > Coleoptera > Coccinellidae > Myrrha > Myrrha octodecimguttata. The sequence goes on from OY294064.1 coordinate 41,880,681, forward strand.
AAGAAATATGCTAAATATTCATTTATATGGTCAAGAAGATAATGAGACTTGTCGAAATTATTCGGATAGATTGTCCGAAGTGGAAGAGTTATAATAAAAACATCGTTAAATGTACGATTTCCAAAAATATATCTATCTAAGCGATTGATAATTATTTTCGAAGTACATATTTGTGTGCTGACATTAGGCACTTGATTTCAACATCAACAACTTATGAGAAATGCACGTAGTTTTATTGACTAGATAAGGTGAGAATTCCCTATTTATTGCTCAGGTAGAATTTGACTTTAAAGATTTAGGTTCTTTCGAAAAGTAGGGGCTAAATTCAGGATTTTTTTTAAAATTATAAATCCCAAAAAGTTGTTGTCAAATTTGGCCACTGCATATTGCATATTCGGTCGAATATGTATTTTTGAAAATATTTGAAAAAAAATTTTTGAATGGGTAGGTATATACATGGTGTATGAATAACACCGAAAAATTCAAGGGGTGATTCTGTGATGGAAATTGAGGTTGCTTTTTGGTATAAGATTCCTTGAAAGACCCCCCCCCCAGAAAAGTTAGACTTCTTCGAAGATTAACAAAAAAAATTGTTTCTCATTTATATTTTCCCTGTATATTAAGCTCAAGATACGAAACTTGTTGAATATTATTTGTCAATAAAACTACACATTTTGGAATTTTTTCGACCCTGAAGTATGATAAGAAGGGGTTGAAATAGTCAACCCCTAAGATATTTTTTCTTACAACTTTTTTCTGGATGAACATTTTCCTTTTAAAAACATGACATAAAAGCCGAATTCATTCACTAACTGTTTTATCTCTACAACTTAGAAACTCGATATTTCTAGAGTAGGTTTGGACCTCAATTACGAAGGCCGAATTAGTGAACGGGTAAAATCCACCTAATGATTCCGTAGATACCCCCATTCAAAATTTTATTTTCTCAATATTTCCAAAAATAAAAAGTAGATCGAATTGAAATCTAGTACATTATCAAAAAAAATTTAGAAAAGCACTGCCGTTAAGGCAGAAGCTTTTGCGCGCATGTTCAATTTAGATGACCGCTTCGGCAACGAATTTGAACTTGTGCGCGAAAGCTGCTGCCTTCACGGCAGTGCTTTTCTAAAAATTTTTTCGATTAATAACTGGATTTCAGTACGATCGTATCTGTATTTTTGGAAATACAGATCAGATCGAATTGAAATCCAGTACTCCATCGAAAATTACAGTTCGAAGGTTCATACAGAGTTTAATGAGGATGATATGATAAGAAAATCACAGAATTTTTTTTTCAAATTGTTCTAATGACACGATCATCACGAAATTTCGCATGAAGTTGTATTTCAGCATCTTCAAACTAGCTGCGAAGTTTTATCAGCATTGAATCAGTATTTCTCGAGTTATACCGAAAAAATCAACGATATCGAGAAGAAAACCTCGAAATTTGACATATTTTTTCCCGATATCTCCAATACTTATTATTGTATCGAACTGAAATTTGGAACATTGCTGTGAAATATAAAGTTCAAAGTGCTAGTGAAATTTTTTTTCAGATATCATAAATGGTTTCCAAAAAAAAAATATTTTGGAAAAAAATTTTGAAAAAAAATTTGTTTTTAATTTACTGACGATATGATCCTAACAAAATTTGGGTCAAAGTTGCGCGTTGTTATACTCCACCTAATTGCCAAGTTTGAATGCAATCGCTCAAGAACTTTCTGAAATAAAAAATAAATAACCTCAAAATTTCAATTTTCTATAACTCCGAAACTATTCGACCGATTTGGCCCATTAACGAACTTAACCGCGGCATTACAATGCGCGACCTACCCTGAAAGTTTCAAGTTGCTAGCTCACTTCGTTCAACAGTTATCGTGTCCTCGGACGAACGGACGGCCGGCCGGACAGTTTCGATTTTGACACCGGATTCGTCATCAGTGAATCCAACCTAGTCGATTGAGACCATTTTCGGCTCAATCATCCAAAATTACAGACACTTGGACAAAACGATAGCACGCTGTTCCCCTAGAACATGCGCGCAAAATTGACAGTTTGAAGATTCGTATAGAATTTGATGAATTTAATATGATTAAGAGATCACCAAAAGGGCGTTTGGTGGGGTCAATACGTGAAAAGATGACCGGTCTAGCTACGAATTTGAACAGGCGGACAAAAGCTGCTGACTTCACGTCAGTGCCGTTCTAGGTTTTAAGTTATGTGTTTCCTCCACAAAAATACTCTCAATACTTCTATATTCATCTGTACCTACAGCTACTCACAAATTTGTCTCATATAATACTGTATTAATCTCAGACAAAACACTCGTCCAAGGTGTTAATCTTAATATCACTCTATGTTTCAGTCAATCATTTAGGAACTCAATCTACATTTAAAAACACGTCTTTCAAGGCCACCCTGTTGAACAGTCTGTTTGCCAAGTCCTGGAAGATGAGACCGAAACTCTGTTCGTATCCATTCCTGACGTCTCCAAAGACAGCATCCTGGTTCTCATTCAGGACCCTATTGATCTCTGCACCGAGTCTCTCGTCGCCATTGAAGAGGTTGTCAAATTTGAACTCCACCTTGTCCGGGTAGAGGGTCGATGTGTAGTTGACGATGTGGATAAAATCCTTACCCTTCTTGTGGACCTTCTCTCCTTGGAGAGTGTGGTTTATATGAGTGTTAACTGGAAAATGAAGAATTGTAGAGATAGCAGTTATGTTGTTGCATTAACTGGAGCTCTTTCATCTACATAAACCTATTTCTTTAAATAACATAATCACAAGGACGAATATCCTATTTCTTTAAATTGGGTATCTGAGATAATGTTGGGTATCTAAGATACTATTCGGTAGCTGAGATACTTTTCAGTTTCTGAGATACTGTTCGATTGTTAAGATACTTTTTCGTATATATAAAATTCATTCCAGTATCTGAGATACCTTTCGTATCTGAGATACTTTTCGGGTTCTAAAATACATTTTGGTATCTATAAAATTCCAGTATCTGAGATACTTTTCGAGTTATATAAATATTTTTCGGTTTCTTAGATACTGTTCGATTTCTAAGATGCTTTTTGGTATATATAAAATTCATTCTAATATCTGAGATACCCTCCGTATCTGGGATACTTTTCGGTTTCTAAGATACATTTTGGTATCTATAAAATTCCAGTATCTGAGATAATTTTCGTTACTTAAGTTATTTTTCGGTTTCTGAGTTACTCTTAGGTAGCTAAGATACTTTTCTGTATCTGAACCATTTATTCTAGTATCTGAGATACTTTTCGTTATCTTAGTTACTTGTCGGTTTCTGAGATACTGTTCGATTTTTGAAATAGTTTTTTGCATCTATAAAATTTATTCCAGTATCTGAGATATCTTTCGTATCTGAGATCCTTTTTGGGTTCTAGGATACATTTTAGTATCTATAAAATTCCAGTATCTGAGATACTTTTCGTTATCTAAGTTACTTATCGGTTTCTGAGATACTGTTCGGTTTCTGAGATACTTTTTTGTATCTATAAAATTAATTCCAGTATCTGAGATATCTTTTGTATCTGAGATCCTTTTTGGGTTCTAGGATACATTTTAGTATCTATAAAATTCCAGTATCTGAGATACTTTTCGGTATCTAAGATACTTTTCGGTTTATAAGATGCTTTTTGGTTTTTCAAGTACTTCCTGGAGTTCGAACTTCTAACCTCACGGTCATAGAGCCGAGGTCTTTGCCACTGGTGCAGACCGCCACTTAAGATGATAAGATTTGAAAACTTTCACCTAAATCTGATACTTACTAAGTGTGACATTGCAAGGCCCGTTTCCTACAATCGGAAGTAAAAGAATTCTTCCATTCATTTCATAATCTGCCTCTAATCTCAGGAATGGTGTGATGGACTCAGCAAGGAATCGAGTATTTGGCTCATCGTACCTTGAAATACCAATATAGTAAGTTCTTGGTTGATAAAGTTTGGCTTTTGAAATGTTCATTTTAGCATATCTCATTTACGAGTTTCTGAATGATACTGTAAAATATATCGCTCTGTATAGATCAATCCTAGGAAAATTGTTATTGTTAGTATGTAATTCCAAAAGATCCATCTACGATGTAACCTAATGTGGGAGTTTACTTACTCACTAGAACTCCAAGAATTTCCAATTATAATTGATATACAGAGTGCCACATTAAAGGAAACAGGGGTCTTTCCTATTAGAAAGGTCCAGATTTTGGAAAAATCATTAGTACCCGACAGTTTGTTCTCGAGGGGTTTTCTAAGATAAATATTTTTAACGGTTGGCCAGCATCAAGGCACCTTTCTATTGAATTTAAACATTACTGATATTGTACTTACGAGAAATTCAGGACTTTAGAGTGAGTCAAACCATGCAACTTGATGTTCCTGAAATTCTGTGCAACGTTTACAGGGCCCGACCCTGCACCAATGGTAAGGGCCGGAATCAGGAGGGGATCAAGGGAAGATAAACCCAGTTCCGGTGTCGGATTGATCAGTTTGTTGATTGCGTCTTCTACCGCTTTTTTGAAACAATCAGATGAGCTTGGATCATTTATTTTGCATCTGGTCCAATCGTCAGCTGAAAGTCAAACAGAAAATACAGAAAGCATCCCATGAAAATCAATGATATGAAGATTTTTTTTTCTAAAATTTAACATCCGTTCGAATTTCGTATTAGGAATTCCATATTTCCAAATTAGCACTCTGTGTACTCCTGTTTGGGTAACTTGAAATATTTATTTTATTTATTTTAGGTATAAGAACTTTTCAGAAAGTTGTCAGAAAGCACTTCTAGAAGCAATTGTGTTTACGGTCGGCCTAACGGCCGACCTAACTTCTGAAAGAATCAACTTAGAAACTCGATATTTGTAGAGTAGGTTTGGATCTCAATTACGAAGGCAGAATTCGTGAATGGGTAGAATCCACCCATTGATTCCGCAGATATACTCATTCAAAACTTTATTCTTCCAATATTTCCAAAAATACAGATTAGATCGAATTGAAATCCAGTACTTTTTCGGAAAATGACAGTTCGAAGGTTTATGCAGAATATCATGAGAATAATATGATCAACAGATCACAGATTAATGAATATTTGAAAAAAAAACTTTGATTTTTTTTTCAACTTGTTCTAATGATACGATCATCACAAAATTTTTCAAAAAGTTGTCCAGCAGCATTCTCAAACTAGCTGCCATGTTTTATTCCGATTGAGTTAGTATTCTTCGAGTTATTCTGGAAAAAACAACGATAGCGAGAAAAAAAACACGAAATTTAGATATTTTTTTCCAATATCTCCAGAAATTATGGTCGTATCAAAATAAAATTTGGTGCACTGATCTTAAGATGATTTTCGAAGTATGAGCAGAAGTTTTTTCCGGATTTAATGAAAATAAAATCTGATGATTCAAATATAAAATTAAATAATGAAATTGGCAGGAATGAAATCCAACACATTGCTTAAACCAACTCACGCAATTTTGCTCCACCAATCGATAACACAAAAAAATCGAGTATCACAAACGCACAACATATCGAAATTTTAAAAAACGTCATTTTGTTATGTAGATTCGAAAAATAATTCGAAATGCGGCAAACTTAGAAACCAAGGTAACATGCGTTCCACCAAAAAAGAAACGAAGAGGTACCGTCAAATAGAAAAATTGAAATGAGGAGACTTGACAAGCCTTTATCCGTTTTATATGGATTGGTTTCATGATCACCCCCCATTACCAAATATAAGAGCTTATTGGTACTTTTAGGTCCGCTGAACGCTTACATGAGAGTGTGCAAATGACTGCGTTTTTGCTTGAAGATCCTAGATAGAATTTTAGTGTTTCTGCTACGCTATGTTTCTCAGCTTTTTCTCCATGAGCAACATGCTATAGTTTTTTTGAAATTTCTGTAGTTTTCGGATTTTGAGCCGACAATGGCCTCAAACGACTGAGTTGCTAGCGACTTGAAACCCTCTGAAGAAGTAGCGCATTTAGATACGATGGTTACATGCGTAAATGGGCCGAATCGGGAGAACTGTTTTTGAGTTCGAATTTACTGTCACTATGGAAGGAGAATTTCAGAACAAATTTGACATGATCAGGTTCGCGTAATTTATGAATATACGTCAACGGTGCCTCGGCTCCTCAAACCAGATAATCCTTTACAAATATAGGGTTTTGTTAAGATGATCTCTGATTGCCTGGAATAAGAATAAACCAAATGGCAATTCGGTACGGTGGGGATTTCTGGAGATATTACGAATAAAATATGTCAAATTTCGAGGTTTTTTCCTAGCTATCGTTGTTATTTCTGGAATAGCTCGGAAAATACGTGTCCGATCGAATTGCGACTGTGCGACTACATGACAAATGCTGATTCACAGTTTTGTACCCAGTTTCATAATGATCAGAATTGTTTTTAAAATTTCCAAATTCCATTTTGAATTCTAAAGAAAATTAATTTTGTTAACCGGGTAAATGTCAACTAGATCGTATCTGTTGTTTCCAAAATCTCTGATATTTTGCAGATATTGGGATGATCAATTCACTTGAATTCTCAAACATGAAAATTCGTGGAATATGTACAGGGTAATTGTTTACATATTACTCAATTGCGATCTCAGTTAATATTGATCTTGCAACGACGTTCAAATGGGCAAATATGAAGTATTATTTATAGGCATTCAGAATTTAATTCCGTACTATAAAATGCAGAAAGGCATTGTGAATCTAAAAATTTTATGTAAAATTCACTTGATGGCACACTGTGTATTTTATAATGATGACCGTTAGAGTTCTTCCGTCTTATTTCAAATATATTTGTGCTTTATCAGACTTATCTTTGTCAATGTTCGAAAAATATAGATTTTTTGTCAGATCTAAGGGAGCAAAGCCACATGACAATGCTGCGATCAGAGTAGCCATGAATAATCAAACAACTGAAAAAATTGACAATCTCAACAACCAACCAGAAATATTTGGGAAAACACTCGAAAACTTCACAAAAACATATCGATTTTGTGTAGAAGTGCATTGGGGACATTTTGAACACTCAATTACAATATTTGTTGATAAATATACAAAAATGAAATAAAGTATCAGTTGTTTTATTATCAATGGCTTCTGGGATATAAGAAATTTGAAGATTAAGGTATACGTAGATAGAATTGTATATCATTATTATCTCAGAGCTGTATGCATAAACGAAGTCACCCTGTCTTATTGTCAACATCAAATGAATTGTTTGAAATAGAAGTATTTCTTTACTCCAAGGTAAACTTCTTCAAGTCAACCGTTCATGTAGAAATGTTTGATTACTAATGGTGAGATGTTCTCTACGACAAGGAAAGATGTTTTTTTAAGTAGAATTAATTTTTTAGGACTTTCCGTTCATATCTTTGAGAAAAATATTTCGGACCAATATACAAGGTGGTTCACCGCGATGGCATATTAGACGTTTATGGAAAACTAATAATAATTTTTTGATGAAAATTTGCATGTAGTGATTAGCGGTAATGAACTTTTTCCCTTGAATATTTTCAGACGTCTTCAACTTCCGGTTATACCGGAATCAGCCTACTACTTTATTTTTTAAATGGAACACCCAGTATATCATCACATCATAAGAAAGCTTGTTTGATGATATTTACAACTATATGCCTTACCTTGGAAGAAAACTCAATAGCAGTTTCTGAGTTATTCAAATTCTTATGAAAATAAATTGTGTCGACAAGGACTTGCAGTTTTTTTGATTATTTCTGCAGTAGAAGTGTTTTTCAAAAGTACTTTTTCATTCTCAACTTTGCCAATATGTAGTTTTTCTACAAGGTTTGCTATTTGTGGAGAAAATGTACAGGGTGTTCATGAAAAGATCATCAATTTGATCAAATCAAATCCATAAAAACTCAAGATTTTCGAATTATAACCTATATTTTCCCAACTGTCAGTCGATTCTTCTTGAAAATATGAGAGGGATGACACGAGTTAACTCTATACTTAGAATGAAAACTTCTAGAATTATCTAGGGAAACAAAGTCTCAAGAATTCCTCAAATTTATTTTGAAAACAATGTTTTTTGGGAAACCTACATCGGAATTCTATTAAATTTGACATAGGCCTTGAAGTGAATATTAAACAACAGTGCACTAATTATCAACTCAATCTTATATTCCATTCCGGAAATATTTTTGAAATAATATGATGAATTTTGCTCGAGCAACGAATTCGAACAACCATGTAAAAACTCCTGACTTCAAGTATGTGTATTTCTAGTTTTTGTCCTACAACAACCGAGCAAAAAAAGTTGAGACTACAGAAATGAAAGAAATATGAGGAAACAATAAACCTCCGTTGAAATAAACGTTTCTGTATTTTCAATTGTTGATTCAGCGTCAATGAGTATCCCAAACTTGTATAAACAAAAATTCCACAAATAAAAAATTCACATATGTCGCGTTGAAGTCCAAAAATTATTCATGGATTTCTGCTTTATTTAATTCATCCAAATGATAGACCTTCAAAATTTATCTTTCACATTTGCCAGTCAACCTTACGTTTCTTTAACAAAATTTCGTAAATTGGATAATTGTAGACCAGCAATTTGTAGCAGGTACTTCACTTATATTATTTTTTTCAGATACCATCTACATAATCATTTGAATACCACAAATACGTGCGTGTAGAGAAGTCAAACAAAGCTGACCTCGGTCAAGTTCAAGTTGTCGAAATTACCATAAATTAATATTTATCAGGTGTCCTTAGATAGATATAATTCAACCCGCATTGATATGTAGAAATGAAAATTGGGCAATTTTGGTTTCGCAAATGGAATTGAGTCCATAGATGTTTGGTATTAATTTTATTATAGGTATATAGTTATGAAGGTGTTCCGAAATTAGCACAACATTTTAGATAAATGAAAAACACTGATCAGATTGAAACTTCGTTATAAGTTGAATATATCGATGCACAACTCTATGCAAAATTCCGTGGGTATCGTATAGTAATAATGGTCACAGAAATTTCATTGAAAAATTCTTTTTGACGAAAACTAAGAGTCAACCTATTTTATGAATGTTGGTGTTCCACAAGGTTCCATACTGGGACAGTCATTATTTATTCTGTACATTAATGACTTGCTGTGCCAATTTGGTGAAATAATAGCATATGCAGATGACACAGTTTTGATGTTGGCAGGTGAGTCATGGATAGAATTGTCTAATAAAATGATAGAAAAATTAAATTACATATATTCATGGCTCTATTATAATAAACTAATAGTTAATCTAACAAAAACAGTAATTATGGCATTTGGAAATTAGGAAGATATGACTCCAGGACAATATCAAGTAACTAAGCTATATTTTTGAAATGGTAATTTCTAGCTCTATCGAGATTTGTAAATATATACTAGGTGATCCATTTGAAATACATATTTTCATAGCGATGTCTCGTAAATTATCAGTTTACAGAAAGCTGTATTAACGTCATTGAATTTTTTGTTAGAAGTTGCTACGAGAATGTTTTCATAGAAATGAAAAATTTGTAACAGATGAAAAGTCTGCAATATTTCTAAAATGAACATTTTCGAAAAACACCCAGTAACTATGTAACGGTGATAGCTATTGAGTTGCGGTTTTCGCCAATGAGTTCCTCATGAAAATTTGCCCTCAGACAACATCACTTTTCGTCTATTCAGTACAGAAATGGGGCTTCCCATTCAAAGGTGTCCAATTATTTGCCCACCCTGTACCTATTAGCTTTCAAAGAATACATTCAGAAGAAATGATGAAATATCTTCCTAATTCAATAATTTCTTAAAATTGGCGATACGTAGGTACATTTCTATAACTTATTCAAACTTATGACACTCATCATAAAAATATATTCTGCATGAAAAATTCAGCTTTCTGTCGTTCAAATTATTTATTGCACTTTTGAGAAAACTGCGTATTGAAAAAATATTGAATTAATATTTTTATTACCGTTCAATATTGTTAAACTCAATGACAAATCAGTCAGCTAAATTTAGTAACATGAAAATAAGTATCTTTTATTTTCTCAACACGAGTTAAGTCGTGGGTTAACGTAGACTGAAAAATTGAATTGCACATCGAATTGCAATAGTATCTGGCCTCTACTCCGAAGTAATTGTTACTTTTATATACATTTCATCAGATGTAGCTCATTGCATAGGTTGATTCAAGAAGATATGAAAGATTTATTTATATTCCTTTTCTGAATTTTGATAATACAATCGTTCCTTGCAACACATGAATAATTAATTATAAACTATTATAGTTCGGATTTGCAGATAACATGGAAATACCATTAGTGTCTAGATATTCTCATTTAGAATATTTGCCATATTTCTGTACTAGATAGACAAAAACTGATGTCGGAGTCTGAAGGACAATTTCACCCGGTGTTTCCGGGAATGTTCATTCTGGAAATATTGCTGCTGCAACTTTTTTTCTGTTGAAATTTTTTTTTTCTGTAAAAACATTTTCGTAGCAACTTATCACCTAGAATATATTCTATTCTATATTTGAGCTTTTCTAGGTTTTTATTTGATTCAATTCAGATCAGCATTTACTTCAAAAGTAATGTATGACAAACACCACTATCTAAATGTGCACTTAATTCTCTTGAGTCCATACCCAAAATATTTCACCACCAAATAATTCTACTCAAGTACCTAATGCTTGTGGGACTCTCAAAAATGCATATATAGGTATAACTATAAACCACTTCCAGAAATTTATGGCCTCTCAAAACTGTTTCTCCGTACAAGGTTAATTCTTTGAGTAATTATTTTTCAATATTCGTTTAGTGCATTAGTATTCATCTTCTAAAGTTATCGTTCTATTGTTGCGTAAATATAAAGGTATGCAGAATGAAAAGAAGATAAAATTGCATAATGAATACCTTGACCAACAACAAAGAACAATTATTTGACTTCTCGGTGTGCAAATTTTACAACTTATGTTTGAATTGACAAGTACCAATGAAGTCGAGATGACCAATAAACCGAACAGAATTTAATTTCACCTCTATTCATCGATAAGTCAGAAGATTTTACGAGCTTATTCAAATTCACAACCGAAGCAGTTTTCCATTTAGGTATTGTATCGCCTCCGACCAAAATACCACTTAAAACAACTATGCGATATTCCAAATATATGATCCTCGCGAAATTTTGCATGAACTGTCATTTTGCAACATAGAACTCTATATTACTACCTGGAAAGGACCCGACCCTTCTTCAACTAAGCTTAAAGCGTAACAAGGAGCAACGAAACAAAGATAGCGCTATGGACGATAACCTCTCCCTGTCACACCCGTTGAAGTAAATGGTGTTTAACGGCTCAAATTTGGTTTTACTTGGAAATTCAGGTGGTTTGGGTATTACATCATTTAGAAAGAGCAATATTTTTGAAAATGAATATCTATTTTTGTCTGATATGCCATTACTTTCTCTGCCTTCACCGCGTGTGGTTCAAAAAGTGAAGAATTATGTTGGTGTGAGCTGTGCATTGACGATTGACGATAGTTTCATCATCATAAAAATAAATTTAAATAATAGGAACATAGGAAAATACTTCTCCAAAAGCACTGACTTGAAGTCAGGAAAATTTAAGCGGTGGTTAAAATTCATTGCCAATGCGAAATATGACATACTTTTTTCCGATATTTTGGGAAATGTGTGTCGAATCGAGCTGAAATCTCGAACATTGCTGTTCAGATTCGACTTCAAGTTCTGCGCCAAGTTTCATTGAAATCTCATTGCTAGTTTCCGAAAAAAATATTTTTTTAACGATTCTTCATGCAATGAGTTAGCAAGTTTCAATCTGATCGCATCAGTACTTCTTGAGATATAGAGGAAATAAAATAATATATTTGAAATTAATATAACTTCGAAATTGTAAGGTAAATTCTGCCCATTAACGAACTTATTTTGAATTTTTTAAGTCGCTTTAGCTTTTCTCGGTAGTAAGTTATCGTGGCAACGGGCGGCTGAATAGAATTCAATTTGACATTGAACTCTTCATCATGAGTCCAACCTGGTCGCTTGGAACGATTTTCGGCAAAAAAATGCAAATTTACGGAGGATGATAACGCGCTGTTCCCCAGAAAAAGCGCTCACTAAGTTGAAATTTCACTTGAACATGTGCGATCTTCTTCAATCCTGCCTTATTCACGAATTAGTCAGAAAAAAATTCAGGTTCTCCTAATTTGAAACGAAAAATTGAAAATATTTAGAATAAATGCGACAAGTTCCCTTTACTGCAATGAGGAAGAAAGAGATAGATAACCGTCCACTTCGCGGGTTGCATAAGCAACGAATTGGCTTCACTTGTCGCTCAAAACGGGTCCCTTCCAGGTATATAATATAGAGTTCATTGTTTTGCAAACAAGTATCAATGGAATATTTTGGCTTATTCTACCCATTTATGAGTTGGAAGTTCGTGGCCTCATCAAATTTTCTGTCACACTTGTAGTTACGCCAGCATCGCATTCTCTTAGACAACACGCAATACAAGTATGTTTATACGAGCCTTATTAGTGGTTGCGTAAAGAATAGATAAGGTTTTCTTTCAGTCATATTCAGTGGTGTGCTTTTTTATTTCTGTGATTGATTCGATTCAATTTTATTGTTTGTTTCTAGGGATACGTTATTAAGGAATACGAAAGTGATATAAAATGGCTGTAAGTACAACATTTTATACCTGAATTCCGATTCAATAATCTTTCGTTACCAATTGGTAAATATTCAGGATGTTCCTGAATGTTGAATAGATGTTCCGAAGCATCGTATAACCTAACCTACCATTTCACCGCAACAACCTGTACTTAACATGCATTTCTTATATGATTTCAGGCAGCAGCTGCGGCAAAAATCGCAGAAGTGCGTGAAACTACACGCGTTGAACGTATTGGGGCCCATTCTCACATTCGTGGTCTTGGATTAAATGACAGCAATGAAGCTAGAAATGTAACTTTTTGTGATCTGTTAGACTTATTTACTTGAAACATTTCTATTTTCAAGGTTTCCCAAGGTATGGTCGGTCAAGTCACAGCCAGAAAAGCGGCTGGTATAGTTTTACAAATGGTACGAGATGGAAGAATTGCTGGAAGAGCTGTACTGCTTGCTGGACAACCTGGTCAGTGTTCCCGTGTATTGATTAAACTTTTATAGCATTTCTATAGGAACCAATTAGATGAGGTATATTCTTTCAGGAACTGGAAAAACTGCCATTGCTACAGCGTTGGCTGCATCACTAGGACAAGACACCCCATTTACTAGTATGTCAGGATCTGAAATATACTCCTTAGAAATGAGCAAAACTGAAGCACTCACTCAGGCCATACGAAAGAGTATTGGAGTCCGAATAAAGTGAATATGCATGATGGAAATATTGTGTAATAAATTTAAAATCATGAACATTTTAGAGAAGAGAGTGAAATCATCGAAGGTGAAGTTGTTGAGATTCAAGTCGACAGACCTGCCACAGGTGTTGGTTCCAAAGTTGGTAAACTCATCTTAAAAACAACAGACATGGAGACAATATACGATTTAGGTGGAAAAATGATTGATAGTATACTGAAAGAGAAAGTACAGTCTGGTGATGTTATAACCATTGATAAAGCAACAGGTTAGTTGACTAAATCATGTTCCTGCTCAAATACAACCATGATTTCTTTAGGCAAAATCACACGTCTTGGTCGCTCTTTCGCAAGAGCTAGAGATTATGATGCTACAGGTCATCAGACAAGGTTTGTTCAATGTCCTGAAGGAGAACTACAGAAAAGGAAGGAAGTGGTACATACAGTAACTCTGCATGAAGTTGACGTCATTAATAGTAGAACTCACGGGTTCTTGGCACTTTTTGCCGGGGATACAGGAGAAATAAAGCCAGAGGTTAGGGAACAGATAAACGGAAAGGTAGGTGAAATTTCATTTATGATATCTCCAAATGTTGTATTTTTGGCTCAAATGTACTCTTGAGGTTACGCTTTGTATGATTTACTTGTTTTTTTCTTGAATCATCTTAGGTAGCCGAATGGAGAGAAGAAGGCAAAGCAGAGATCATACCGGGTGTTCTTTTCATTGATGAAGTACACATGTTGGACATAGAGTGTTTCTCCTTTTTAAATCGTGCTTTGGAGAACGAGATGGCTCCAATAGTCATTATGGCTACCAACCGTGGTATCACTAAGATCAGGGGTACCAATTATAAGTCGCCACACGGAATTCCCCTAGATCTGTTGGATAGAATGATCATAGTACCAACTAAACCTTATGAGGAGAAAGAACTGAGAGAAATTTTGAGGTATTTGGATTTTTTCACAATTAAAATATAGAAATTGTTTATACTCATCTTCATTTTGACAAATTGTTATTTTCTTCAGTATTCGTTGTGAGGAAGAAGACTGTCAAATGACAGATAACGCTCTAACTGTACTTACTCGTATTGCTAAAGAAACTTCTTTACGTTACGGTATGCAGCTCATAATGACATCCCACCTGATCGCTAAGAGGCGCAAGGCCCCAGAGGTGGATGTCGATGATATTAAAAGAGCCTATACCTTGTTCTTCGACGATGGTAGGTCGGTACAGTTCTTGAGAGAGTACCAACAGGAATTTTTGTATAGTGCGGGTAAGTGAAATTTTGTTGAGATTTTATTGGTTTTGAATTGTGTCTCTTACATTTAGATGATGATGCGCAAATGGAAATTGAGGAATCTGATCAATAAAATGAAGAGATGATTTGGACGCAGTGGTGTTACGTCTTGTCTTGGTGAAGACCAGTTTATGTTATGAGTGATTTTGGTTTTAATTATAGTTTTGTATGAAGAAGATGAGAGAAGTTTTGATATAAAGGTCCTGAAATTTCAAGGATTACAATCATTGATGAAAAATGTACATCTTGTTCAGTTCGCAATAAATCTGAAGAATCAATTTGGTAATTATTTTTGAACATTTTTGAAGTCTTATATACTTACAAAATATCTGTAAAACTAGTATTTAGAAACTTCATACTAAACAGGATGTTTTTCAATAAATTTCTCAATGGCAATGTAACACAGCAACTTGTGAAAGAAACTTCTTAGAGGCTATTTTAAGAGCAATTTTGTCTCAGGAACAAAGGCTGATTTCGTAAATGGATAAAATCCGTCCAATGGTTGTGCAACTATATCCATTAGAAATTGTTTTTTTCAAATATTCACCTGAATTCAAATCTGATTGAATTGAAATCTAGTACTTGGTTGAAATCTGATGAATCATTTAGTGTAGTTTTATTATCATTGAAATGATTAATCGATTAACCTCTATCTTCCTCTTCTTTGGTGCATAAAAAAGAGGGAGATACGCCAATTAATCAGTTCGATGAGAATAAAAACCTAAAAAAGCACTGCCGTGAAGGCAGCAGCTTTTGCGCGCATGTTCAATGTATATGACTGCTTCAGCAACGAATTTGCACGCAAAAGCTGCTGCCTTCACGGCAGTGCTTTTTGAATTTTTTTTTTGATAAATTACTGGATTTCAATTCGATCTAATCTGTATTTTTGGAAATATTTGAAAAATAAAATTTTGAATGGGTGAATCTACGGAATCATTGGGCGGATTTTACCCATTCACGAATTCGACCTTCGTAATTAAGCCCAAAACCTACTCTACAAATATCGAGTTTCTAAGTCGTTTCTTCCGGAAGTTATTATGTTAACGGTCAGCCTAACTTCCGAAAGAAACAACTTAGACATTCGATATTTGTAGAGAAGGTTTTGACCTTAATTACGAAGGCCGAATTCGTGAATGGGTAAAATCCACCCAATGATTCCGCAGATATACCCATTCAAAATTTTATTTTTCCAATATTTCCAAAAATACAGATCAGATCGAATTGAAATCCAGTACTTCATCGAAAAATTACAGTTCGAAGGTTCATACAGAATTTAATGAGGATGATATGATAAGAAAATCACAGAAATTGTTTTTTTCAAATTGTTCTAATGAAACGATTATCACGAAATTTTGCATAAAGTTGTCTTTCAGCATCTTCAAACTAGCTGCGAAGTTTTATCAGGACTGAATCAGTATTTCTCGAGTTATACCGAAAAAAACAACGATATCGAGAAGAAAACCTCGAAATTTGACATATTTTTTCCCGATATCTCAAAAACTTATGATCGTATTGAACTGAAATTTGGCACACTGCTGTGAAATATGAAGCTCAAAGTGTGAATGGTTTCCGAAAAAAAAATTTGTTGGAAAAAAATTTCGAAATTTTTTTTTTTTAATTTACTGACTGTATGATCCTGACGAAGTTTGGCTCAAAGTTGCACGTCGTTGTACTCCACCTAACTGCCAAGTTTGAATCCAATCGCTCAAGTATGTAGTTTCTGAAATAATAAATAACTTCAAAATTTCAAGTGGCTTTAACTCCGAAACTATTCGACCGATTTGGCCCATTAACGAACTTAAACCGCAGCATTCTGATGCGCGACCTACCCTGAAAGTTACAAGTTGCTAGCTTGCTTCTGTCGACAGTTATCGTGTCCTCGGACGGACGGCCGGCCGGACAGAATCGATCTTGACACTGGATTCGTCATCAGTGAGTCCAACCTAGTCGATTGAGACCATTTTCGGCTCAATCATTTGAAATTAAAGACATTTTGACAAAACTATAGCACGCTATATGAAAATTGTTTTTTTTATGGAAAATGCCCTTGCGGATTGCAGTATCAAACTATTTGTCAAGGGCACTTTCTTGAAAAACAGATTGCCTAATGAACAATACAAGAATAATACAAACGATAAAGAAAGTGAACTGTGACGTTTCAGAGTACAAATCTGACTCTTTCATCAGACAAAGGAGAAATTTTGAAGAATTATTTTCTTTCGATTTTTCGTTTCGATTTGAAAAAACAATTTTATTTAATTTTTAATAGTTCTGTTTCAGATATTGGGAGTGAAAACCCGAAAAATGATGTGATATCCTCCCAAAATAAACTTTAATCAACAGTTAGTGTTTTCTAACTTTTTTTCGATAAATAACTGGATTTCAATTCTATCTGATCTATTTTTGGAAATATTGGAAAAATAAAATTATTACTTCATACAGGGTGTTCCAAAAAAAGTGTTGTGTGGACCCTACATAAAAAAGATTATTCCAAAGAAGAACTCAATTGAATAAAAGTTATAAAGCAAGAACAAACGATAACGGAATACAATTTATTTCATTCAAACAACACAATCTCAAAAATCAATTCATCGAATACTTTGAGTTATCTTCAAGGTAGGAAAAGATCATCTTCTGGTATTTTCTGGAAAACTTTGTTGGCAACAGCTTTATGCACTTCCCCGTAGGCTGCCTCGAAGCTAGTTCCTAATTCCTTGAAAAGGTCCAGAGCATTGTCATTCATGGTTTTCAAAATGGTCTCGGAGAGTTGCTCGTTTCCTGGCACTATGTTCTCGAAATAGTAATGGACACTCTCAGGTTTGTTCTGGAGTTTCCAATCAACAACTTTCAGGTAATTCTTGCCGTTCTTCTGGAATCTCTCAAATTTGATGTGGTGTGTAGATACCACGTTTTCTAGAAAAATAAGATTTTAATCAAACCAAGTACCGTTCCAGATGATCTATATGAAATCAAATTTCGGTCAAGGAACAACTATTGAAAGGAAACTATTCTTTCAGCAACGTTTCGGCCCTTTATTGGGCCTTCTTCAGGCTAAAATGATACAAAAATAAAAGTTAACAATAAAATGAATATAAAATAACAATTTGAGCTATACAGACAACATACAGGTCAGCAAGAACAAAATCTTAAGAAAGAATCGTCAATACAACATATAAATTCAAAAGCTCAGTAAAACAGATCTCAAATGAAAACAATTAAATAGGTACTTATTTCGACATCCCAGAAAGATACACTACACTCACAGCCGTCTCTAGACGCATTAAAGACGGCTGTGCTACACTTATCTGACCGACTTACCGTCAGAACAATAAAACCTTAAATGAACTTTCACATGAAGAAAGTATGTGTTAGAAGAATGAAAAATGTTTTTCGAACAGGGTAGTCTATACATCGATGTATTGTTTTGAATGGTACAATCTACAGCGTTGTCATCTCATGCTGTTTCTTTGGGTCATAGTTTCGATTTTGACAATGTAGAAATATTGGACCGTGAGACGAATTGGTTCAGACGGAATTTCAAAGAGATGATACATATAAAGAAAAACTCTAACTCGGTCAATTTCCGTTCTGATATTGGTTCCTTGAATGTTGCATATTCGAATTTAATAAGCGAGTGTTGAAGATAATAAATTTGCCGTGTTATAAGTTACGCCAATGGACACGAGAATAGTATGTGTGATCATATATGTTTTTGCTTGACCTCTGTTGTTGACATCGCTTATTCGGAATTTCTTGTTGAGGGATTGTACCATTCAAGACAATACATCGATGTATAGACTACCCTGTTCGAAAAACATTTTTCATTCTTCTAACACGGACTTTCTTCATGTGAAAGTTCATTTAAGGTTTTATTGTTCTGACGGTAAGTCGGTCAGATAAGTGTAGTGTATCTTTCTGGGATGTCGAAATAAGTACCTATTTAATTGTTTTCATTTGAGATCTGTTTTACTGAGCTTTTGAATTTATATGTTGTATTGACGATTCTTTCTTAATATTTTGTTCTTGCTGACCTGTATGTTGTCTGTATAGCTCAAATTGTTATTTTATCTTCATTTTATTGTTAACTTTTATTTTGTATCATTTTAGCCTGAAGAAGGTCCAATAAAGGGCCGAAACGTTGCTGAAAGAATAGTTTCCTTTCAATAGTTGTTGACCGAAATTTGTTTTCATATAAGATTTTAATTGTGTCATAAATTCAACCTAATTTCGTACATGCATACGGCCTGACAGCAGATTGTGAACACAATAATCAAAACACAGCTAACAATTTAGAGAATTGAGGCCTCAGTTCGTTTTTTTTTGAAAATTTTTTTGGTACAAAAATGGTTGGAAAAAATTTGTAAGAAAGCGCAATGTTGTCACTTTTCATTTTCAGCTTTTTGGGAAAGTAAAAACTGAAATTGAGTGAAGAATGGTTTACTAAGTATAACATTGCACACTCTCACAAAAAAAATTGAGTACATATTCCAAAAACTAATCACTAGCCTGCGAAACGACACCCCGATTCCTCTCATTATCGTCGAGAATTACAGAATTTTACGCAATGAATATTTCCTGCTGCTATTGGCATCGTTGCAGCATGCAGACCGTAGGCTGATGAATGACCTTGAAATCTTTCTATGGCTTTATGAACCTTGAATGAGTCCATTCTGAAGGAATACATGAACTCGAGTTAATTTCATTACACCTTACTATTTGCTCTTAACCTAATTTCGTGCTTACATAAGGCATACGTATGTACAGGGTGAGTCCTTAAGTTGTATATTAATTTTAAACGTAGATTCCTATCATCAAATAAAACACTGTAAAAAGTTATAAGTATTTAAATATTTCTCAATGTGCTAATACACATCTGCACTTTCTTTGCAACATATGTATCACTTACGGCGATTTGTGTTGCAAAATAATCAATCTATTGCTTGAATTTCAAGGATATGATTGGGAAAACTCATTTATTCACTTAATTCTTATGATTTGGTACTTTTTGTGCTGTATTATTGTGGAAAAATTATTTCACAACACTTGACCATTGAAACACTAATCTTCCACTTGAAATTCTAGTTGTTTCCCTCATGAGATACTCCACAATTTCAATCTTGCCCATTCTTATATTTAAATTTCATCAAATGCATAGATGAATTATAAGAAATCATTCAACTAACCTAAAAACATGAATTGAACTCTAGAATTATATGGAAAGTCTGGTCCATAGACAAGGACTATGGCTGATGTGGTTTGGTCACGATATAGCATAGATCTTATATTTGGTTTATGCGAAATAGAAAAATATTTCTTCGTATTTTATGTCCCGGTTAAACGTGAGCGGAGCTTAATTCACAGTCTTTAACTAGCTCAGGGGCGGATCCACAATTAAAAAAAAAGTTGCTCGAAGTTTATCAGAATTTATGATTCGATTCGTTTGAGGGCAAATAACAAGGAATAATTAAGTATTCTAAAATGATTAATGGGTTAAAATTAATGTACAACTTGAAGACTCACCCTGTATAACTACCATCTCTGTGAAGAACGGACAATGCCGCGTAGTTATTCCACAGAAACATTACTATAACCGTAACCTAACATTTCACAATTAATCGTGGAAAGTGTTAAATTTTCATGGCCTAGTGACTGACTCTATAAGAGTGACGGAGTATGAAAACTAGTCTACGTAAGGCTTTTCTAGATTTTTATTTTATAACTCGTAAAACTATAATATTAATTTAAAAGAAAATTCTCCGGCTCTACTCACCGAAAGTGATTTTACATTTTCCTGAACTGTTTATAGGAAATGTCAATAATTGCCCTTTGGCCGTGTAATCAGCTTTCACCTCAGAATGGGGGGTTAAGGCTTCAACATAAAACTCCAATTTGTCCCAGTCTATTCTGCAAGTAGGATATTATACAGTGCGCGCCAAAATTATGGAACAAATATTCGGCAACAAAATCCTGAAACAGGGCAATTTTTGTTTCACTTTTACCAAATTTTTATGCATTTTTGAAGGATTTTTCTTGCACCCTGTGCCATCGAACCCTCGAGTTTTTTAAATAGGGAAAGTGGGTAATGTGGTACTTTTTTGGCAAGGTCTTTGTACCTTCTTTACAGGCGTGCAGAAATTTTCAATAATTTTTTTTTTTTTTTAATTAGCTCAAACAGGTTTTCAGTATGTGCCCTCTTGTCATGGCTCATTTACTTTGAGACGATGGTACCTAATGAAATTTGTCACCGAATGAAAGTCAACCATTACAGTTTTGTTCATGTACATCTTTCAACCCCCTCACGTGAACAATTCTTTTTTCTCCTGTAGCGAATTCGAAACACGAAATTCAAATCTCTGAAAAATCGTATAAATATATTTCGCTCCGCTCTCAAAAATGACTTGACTCGACTTCACTCTCCAATCCATCTGCATTCACCGCTAAGAAGATATTCGATCTATCGCCGCATTCCTGACCGACATCTGCATTTTATCTGTATCCGGCGCTAGCGAAGAAATTCCAGAAGGTCCAACATCTGGTTTACTATCCTCGACGACAGAAGCCCTTTCGACCTTACCGACCACAAGCCGGCGCCAGCGAAAAACTACCTGACGACCCTCCAGAAGATTTACGCCCTCCGAAAATTTAGAGAGTTGAAGGGGATGGCACAGGGTGCAACAAGAATCCTTCAAAAATGCATACAAATTTGGTAAAAGTGAAACAAAAACTGACCTGTTTCAGGATTTTGTTGCCGAATATTTTTCTTCTGAGAAAATGAATTTGTTCCATAATTTTTACGCGCACTGTATATGAAATTATCGAAAACTTACACGAAAAACTGTATTTGGTTTAAGAAGATGACGAGGATAATATCCGACACCTCTTGTGCGTAATCTGATATAAGTTCTTCCCCCAGAGCCGTAGCTAGAGATGACTTTGAAGTAGGACCATGAAGATTGAAGGTAGGACCGTAAAAATTTTCATCGAACTAATGAATTTTCGAATATTAAGCTTTTGATTTTTTAAGGTAGGGCATTGCCGTACCCTTGCTACGGCCCTGATTTCCTGTGAAGTCATATATCGAGCAATAAAGATTGTACTCACTTAACTTTCAAAAATTTAGTATCAGGTATTCCAGATATTTCACAATTTTTGTAGGTCTGCTTGAAACCGCTATTTTCACTGCTCATTTCTGTGATTGCGACTGGGTCTAAGATAGCAATGCCTAGAGGTTTATGACCTAAAATAATAATGTAATCATCAATAAAATCAGCAAATATTTCAACTTGAAAAGCAAATGCTCAAAAGAATTAACAAATAAATCTTATTTAAATCGTATAGAAATATTCTTCAGAAAAAGAGGTGTTCTGAGGAAAACTAGTGAAATTAACCATCAGGATTACAAGACGAAATTTGAACAGCTTTTTTTGGTGCTTCTTATGGATCGATAAAATATAGGGTGTTCCATTTGAAATAAGGAAGATTCCATAATTTTTATTTCCAATATGTGACAGGCTGTTTTCGATACCCTGTATATTTCAGTTCGATTTCAGATAAACCGTTTGAGAGAGTAACCAGCCTTCACTATTCGACCAGAAATAAATTCCAATGGGACTTGGCATAACTTGGCAATTTCAAATACTCTCAGTGGCGAATATTTATAAAAAATGACAGGTCAGGCAGAATATCTGTAAATCCGTTGATATTTTTGTGGTGAAGATATGTATAAAGTGAATTTTATTTTTGATGCCGAAACCGAAAAAGTAATAAAAATACATGTTGCCATTTAAAAAAATACAGTTGGGACCCGCCCAGAAAAAATTAAACACCCTGTGTGACCGAAAACATTTTTAATTTGCTGAGTTCCGGCAATAAATAAATATCACACAGAGTATAACAGCCAAATGGAATAAATTCGATAACGAATAAATGAGGGGGTGTTCGGAAAAACGCTCGGACACGTCGATTCGTAATTTTAAATGCGCATAGTTTTCAAGAAAATAAAATTATATAGGGTGTTCCATGCGACCGTAGCCAATACCAACTTTCTTATTTCAAATGTAACCCCCTGTATATTATTTATTTTTTGGATTCTTCAGAAAATTCTAGACATAATTCATGTACAATGTCCTATACCTATCTTCAACTTTTTCGGAAATATTAAGTGTTTTCAGAAATGTTGAGTAACGTTAGAAGACAATTCTACACCAGATTAGCATGTTGCCAAGACGTTCGCGGCGAGCATTTTGAACATTTCCTACATTGACATTAATGTTTTTTATTTAATTATTAAGAAATAATCAGTATTACTTATTAGGTTTTAAATGTAATGTACCGAATTTGTGAAATAAAATAATTTTTATTTAAAACGTTGATTTTTGCACTAAATCTGAAAACACTTAATATTTCCGAAATAGTTAAAGATAGGTATAGGACATTGTGCATGAATTGTGTCTAGAATTCTCTGAAGAATCCAAAAAATAAATAATATACTGGGATTTGCATTTGAAATAAGAAAGTTGTTATTGGCCACGGTCACATGGAACACCCTATATAATATTATTTTCTTGAAAAATATGCGCATTTAAAATTACAAATCCAAGTGTCTGAGCGTTTTTCCCAACACGCCCTCATTTATTCGTTATCGAATTTATTCCATTTGGCTGTTACACTCTGTATATGAAACACAACTATTAAAAATTTCATAAAAATTTATTATATGAAAACAATTATTTCATTCATGAAAAACGCCCTTGCGGATTGCAGTATAAAACTATTCGTCAAGGTCAGTTTCGTGCAGAACAGATTGCCTAATGAACAATACGTTTTTATATTATTCCTGTATTGTTCATTTGGCAGTATGTTTTGCAAAAAAATGCCATTAGCAAATAGTTTAATACTGCAATACGCAAGGGCGTTTTTCATGAAAAAAAATTTTTATTTAATTTAAATAGTTCTGTTTCAGATATTGGGAGTGAATACCCAGAAAAAAAACATTTTTTTTATTTTCAATTTTTGTCTTTGGACTGCATGTAATGAAAAATATAAATGGGTTGTCTTCTCAATTTGTTTCTTGCTTAAACTAGCGAAATATATCCGTCGAATGACAAACTCCAAATAATTTCACTGATCGAATAATTTATTGTTTTTTTATTTATGAAAAATTCATTCAAATAAGTGAATAAAATGAATGTATTTATAGCTTATTACTTTAGAATGTGAGAACTCTTAAATCAGCGGTTGCACTTCGTCATTGTGTCCTTCACTCACCTCAGCAACAGCGTAATAGTCAATCCACAAAAGTTCACCATTAATTTGAATCTGTACTTCTTGATTAATTTGATATTTATTGATTCCATACGTGCAAGTACTACCCTTAAAAAAAATGTATAAGTACTTACCTCCACCAAACCTTTTTATTCCATCTGTCATTGCATCTCTGAGACAATCATCGAAATTTGTGTCTGCCTTGTGACATAGTTTCGTACCTTCAGCTGTGAAAGAAATATTTTTTATTTATTTGTTTGCGCGCATGTTTTAGGAAATTTTATGCAATTGTTTTTCTCAAATGTCTGTTATATTCGAATTTTGAGCCGAAAATGGTCACAGACGACTAGGGGGACTCACTGATGAAGAATCCGATGTCTAAATTGATTCTATCTGGGCAGCCGAGGACACGCGATAACTGTCGAACGGAAGGAGCTAGCGACTGGAAACTCTCAGTATAGATCGCGCATGAGCATGCGCCGAATAAGTTCGTTAATGGACAGCTTAGGCCGAGTTGTTTAGGAGTTAAAATCATTTGAATGTTTGAAGGTATTTCTTCAATATCTCGGAAACTAATCGAGCGTTTGGATTGAAACTTGGTAGTTATAGTTGTAGCATACCAAAGAGCAATTGCTTGTCTATATGTCTATATTTGTTTGGATCGTGTGGTAAGAAAATTCGAAAACTATTCATTAGAATTCGACGGAACATGTTCAATTTAGTACTTTTTTACTTTGTATCGTTATCATTATTCATTTAATTATGATGAAATTTATCAACTCAGTGGAAAAATGCTGACGCCCAACGCTGCGCAAAATCTCGGGATGACCGTATCATTGGAACAATTCGAAAACAATTAATTAGTGGTACAGAATTTCGTTAATAAAATTTTTAATGGAAATTTTTTTATCGGAAACTACTCATCAGATTTCTATGAAATTTGGCACATACCTTGAAGTAAATGTTTTACCACAGTTGACCAAATTTCAACTCGACTTGATATACAGCGCGCGTCAAAATTATGGAAAAAATTAATTTTTTCAGAAGAAAAATATTTGGTAACAAAATCCTGAAACAGGTCAATTTTTGTTTAACTTTTACCAAATTTTTATGCATTTTTGAAGAATTTTTGTTGCACTCTGTGCCATCCCCATCAACCCTCCAAATTTTTCGAATAGGGAAAGTGGGTCACGTGGTACTTTTTTGGCAAGGTCTCTGTATCTTCTTTACAGGCGTGCAGAAATTTTCAAGACAAAATTTTTTTTTTTTTGAAAAATTAGTTAGTTCAAAGAGGTTTTCAGTATGTGCACTTTGTCATGGCTCATTTACTTTGTGACGATGGTACCTGATGAAATTTGTCACCGCATGAAAGTCGACCATAACGGTTTTGTTCATGCACAACTTTCAACCCCTACGAACCCTTTAATCGAGAAAAAAATGGAGCCATGACAAAGTGCACATACTGAGAACCACTTTGAACTTACTACTTTCTCAAAAATAAAATTTTCTTGAAAAATTCGGCACGCCTGTAAAGAAGATACAATGACCTTGTCAAAAAAGTACCACATGACCCTCTTTCCCTATTCAAAAAATTTAGAGGGTTGAAGGGGATAGCACAGGGTGCAACAAAAATCCTTCAAAAATGCATACAAATTTGCTAAAAGTGAAACAGAATTTGACCTGTTTCAGGATTTTCTTGCCGAATATTTTTCTTATGAGAAAATGAATTTGTTCCACAATTTTGACGCGCACTGTATATTTTCGGAAATATCGAAAAAAAATTCAAATTATCCTTCGGCAAAAATTTTAACAAGCTTTTTAAAGCCCTTGACCTCAAGTCACTCCTTGACTAGAATTTTCATTACTTTTGTTTATTCAGAAAAAAAAATTCAGACATTGCTCCCCTCGAAATTATATAAATTTTCAGCATAAAATGATTTTATATTTCGGTAATAAAAAAAACTTACGTAGCTTCGAACTGAGTGCAACTGAGGCTAAAAAAAAAACACAAAGTGAACCCTTCATCGACATCTTAGATATCGACCGGTATGATTCTTTCAATAACTGCTAGATCATTATGTCTCTCCTCATTTTAATATTTACACCGATATGAAGTGGGGATAGACAATATGATAATGATTAACGGCTTCAAATTTCCACCTGATTGTTTCTTGGACTTTATATCCTCCTAACGATCTAATAATTGATGATTCTGGTGATCAACACCAAGAAAAAACAGGCAATTTCGTCCAATGATCATCTTATGAGGATGTGTGAACAGGACAACATGAATTAAATACCCTGATTTGTGTTTTCATCGAGAAATTTGTAGCCACTTAGTTGACCAAATCGAGGCTATTAAGTTTTGGAATCTTATAATTAATTATTATTATTATTCGAATATTCTCGTGTAGTCAAAAATTAGAGAAGCTAGAATATCTGAAACAGAACTATTAAAAAAATCTAGAAAAGCACTGCCGTGAAGGCAGCAGCATTTGCGCGCATGTTCAATGTAGATGACCGCTTCAGCAACGAATTTGAACATGCACGCAAAAGCTGCTGCCTTCGCGGCAGTGCTTTTCTAGATTGTTTTCTGATAAATTACTGGCTTTCAATTCGATCTAATCTGTATTTTTGGAAATATTGGGAAAATATAATTTTGAATGGGTATATCTACGGAATCATTGGGCGGATTTTATCCATTCACGAATTCGACCTTCGTAATTGAGCCCCAAACCTACTCTACAAATTTCGAGTTTCTAAGTCGTTTCTTCCGGAAGCTATTGTGTTTACGCAGCCGGCCGTTAGGCCGACCGTAATTTTCCAAAAATGCAGATCAGACCGAATTTAAATCCATTACTTCATCGAAAAATAACAGTTCGAAGGTTCATACAGAGTATAATGAGATTAGAAAATCACAGAAATTTGTTTTTCAAATTGTTCTAATGGCACGATCATCACGAAATTTTGCATAAAGTTGTCTTTCAGCATCTTCAAACTTGCTTGCTTATCAGGATTGAATCAGTATTTCTCGAGTCATACCGAAAAAAACAACGATATCGAGAAGAAAACCTCGAAATTTGACATATTTTTTCCCGATATCTCAAAAACTTATGATCGTATTGAACTGAACTTTGGTACACTGCTGTGAAATATGAAGCTCAACGTGTGAGAGGATTTTTTTTTGGATATGATGAATGGTTTCCGAAAAAAAAAATTTTTTTAATTAACTGACAATATGATCCTGACAAAATTTGGCTCGAAGTTGCGCGTCGTTATACTCCACCTATTTGCCAACTTTGAATCCAATCGCTCAAGTAGTTTCTGAAATAAAAAATAAATAAGTTCAAAATTTCAAGTGGCTATAACTCCGGAACTATTCGACCGATTTGGCCCATTAACGAACTTAACCGCGGCATTCTAATGCGCGACCTACCCTGAAAGTTTCAAGTTGTTAGCTCAATTCGTTTGACAGTTATTGTGTCCACAGCCGGTCGGCCGGACAGAATCGATTTTGACACCGGATTCGTAATTAGTGAGTCCAATCTAGTCGTTTGAGACCATTTTCGGCTCAATCATTTGAAATTACAGACATTTTGACAAAACTATAGCACGCTATATGAAAATTGTTTTTTTATGGAAAATGCCCTTGCGGATTGCAGTATCAAACTATTTGTCAAGGGCAGTTTCTTGGAAAAAAGATTTCCTAATGAACAATACAGGAACAATATAAACGATGAACAAAGCGAACTGTGAGGTTTCAGAGTACAAATCTGACTCTTTCATCAGACAAAGGAGAAAATTTGAAGAATTATTTTCTTTCGATTTTTCGTTTCGATTTGAAAAAACAATTTTATTTAATTTTTAATAGTTCTGTTTCAGATATTGGGAGTGAAAACCCGAAAAATGATGTGATATCCTCCCAAAATAAACTTTAATCAACAGTTAGTGTTTTCCAACTTTTTTTCAATAAATAACTGGATTTCAATTCTATATGATCTATTTTTTGGAAATATTGGAAAAATAAAATTTTGGATGGGAAGATCTACAGAATCTACTTAATATTAAGTTAGCAGAGCCACCCCTTTAAAAAAAAACGAAGAGCGCGACGAATTTTATTCTTCCACGACAAATAGTTTTGGTCGTCCTTCAATCGTTCCGCTCATTTCCGGAAAAAAAAAACGGTCATCTAATTAACTTTCTGGTATCACAAAGTTACGTCGATGTATATCCGTGAGAATGGAATATTTCCTTTATTCAGTATTGAAACGAAAATTGTTCATCTCAGGAAATAGAAGATTTAACATATACAACCCAATATCAGTCAATAATGATACGGAAAAAATACCTGAAATATCAATTTACCAATGCAGTGTTGCCGAATCTGACAAATTTCCTGAGAAACCAGAAAATTTCATTAAAACCTATAAAAAAGCTATAAAAAAATGTTTTTTTCTGGTTTTTTCAGATTAGATCGTCTACGACAAATACTCGACAATTACTCATAACATTTTTGATCGAATTCGACGCATATTTTAGAATGGCTCTGCCAACTTAATATTAAGTTAGCAGAGCCAACCCTTAAAAATAAACTAGAAGCGCGACAAATTTTTTTCTTTCACGACAAATTCTCGACAAATATACGACAATTAATGAGATGGTTTTCATTGACTTCCGTGCAAGTGGCTCTGCTAACTTTATGGACATGAATTCACATTATATCATCTCAAATTATTTATTTTCCCAAACTAAAAAATAACGTAATTACTACAACCTCTATGTAGAGAGGACAACGTTGTGTAGTTATCTGACAGGAAGATCACTATAACCTAAAATTTTCAAAATATACATCGTGAAATGTGTCAGAATGTCATGGCCAACCGGGATAGTTTATAAAAGTGAATGGAGTATTCTTGGAAATATTGGGAAAACAATATTTCGGATATTTATTTATGTTAGTCGCTCAGACCAAATTTTCACGGTTTTAGAACATCCTATACTTCGAAATAAACAACATGATATTTGAAAATCCCCACTAATTACCATAATTATTTTCTACATCTATAATGAAAAGCAAATTATCGTTTAACTTACATAAATATCTGGTAATTTTCCTGATACATCTGGCACATACACCAAATCATTGTCTACAAGTAAATTATGGGCCGAAAAAAAAAGAATAAAGTGCAACTCAACGTATGAATTATATTTATAAAAAATTAATTGTTGACATCTGAGGTGTCATTATTTAACGCGCATGCAAAAAATGTATTAAAGCACTTGTTGGTGAGTTTTGGGTTATTATAAGTGACTGATGTTTGAGAATTCATTGGGAGCAAAAACTACTGAAATTAAAAACATTTTCAAAATGCTAGAACCATTAGAAATTTCATGATTATCAACAAATAAAATGATTATTAGTGGGAGTAGCACCACTTTCTTCATCTAAGTAATAATTTTTTGCGCGCATGTTCTGGAAAACAGCGTGCTTTCGCTTTGTCCAAATCTCTGTAATTTTTTCGAAGTTTTTCCAGAAAATAGTCTCAAACGACTAGGTTGGACTCACTGATGACGAATTCGGTTGTCAAAATGGATTCTGTTAGGCTGGCCGTTCATCCGGGGATACGATATCTGCCGAACGAAGCAAGCTAGCGACTTGAAACTTTCAGGGTAGGTTGCGCATCCAAATGCAGCTCTTGGGTTCTTTAGTAGGTGAAATCGATCGAACGGTTCCGGAGTTATGGCTATTTGAAATATTGAGGTTATTTCCATGATATTTCAGGAGCAACTGAAACGATTAGGTTGAAACTTGGCAGTTAGTTGGAGCATAAGGACGCGAAGTCTTGTTGAGATTATACTATCAGTAAATCTGAAAAAAAAGTTTTCAAAATATTTTGGGAAAAAAATTTTTTCTTCAGGAACTATCACTCATTTTTAAAAATTTCTTATACCTTGGGCTCGATATTTCAAAGCAGCGTATCAAATTTCAGTTTGATACGGTTATAACTTCAGGAGATATTGGAAAAAAGTATGTCAAATTTCGTGGTTTTTTCTCGGTATCGTTAGTTTTTTTGGTTTAACTCAAAAAATATTAATTCAATCATGATGAAACTTGATAACTAGTTTGAAAATGCTGATGAACAATTTTATACGAAGTTTCGCGATGATCGTTTCATTAGAACAATTCAAAAAAAATACGTGAAAAATTTACCGCTTTGGCAACGAACTTGAACATGCGCGAAGAGATTTCTGACTTCACATCAGTGATTTTTTAGATTTTCTGCATGATTTTGATTTTATCACATTTCTTAGAGTGACTCTTTCAAAATGTAAGCATATGTCTGAGAGATCCTGGAATAAAAATCATCTAAATTAATGCATTTAAATTCAGCGAGAAAAATTTTCCGATGGTTTCAAGGAATTACAGTGCACTGAAGGTAATATTAGGTATAATCACAGAGTAATGTGCTTTTAATGGGGTTCACTTTTTCAGAGAAATATATATATTATTTATCAACCTATCATGAAGAAATATAGGTAAATATAAAAAGTAGAATTTGTTGAATCTTTAGAAGTTATCTCGTGTTAAAGTGTTCCAAAATTACAGATTTCTTTCAGAACCATGGATATGTTCTGAACATATATAATATATATTTCCGATGATTACATTTTTATGACACCAATGGGGGTTCATCCTACATTTCTTCCTTCAATAACTAGCATGTCGATATCCAATTTACGATCTTATCTATCTTCGAGCATATGGGTGTCCAACGCACGTTTCTTTCTTAACCGAGCATATAGGTCTCCAACCTACGTTTCTTTCGTAACCAAGCATATAGGTCTCCAACGTACGTTTCTTTCTTAACCGAGCATATGGGTCTCCAATGTAAGTTTCCTACTTAATCGAGCATATGGGTATCCGGCGTAAGTTTCTTTCTTAACCGAGCATATGGGTCTCCGACGTAAGTTTCTTTCTCAACCTAGCGTATATGCGTCTACAACGTACGTTTCTTTCTTAACCGAGAATATAGATCTCCGATGTAAGTTTCTTTTTTAGGCGATAATATGGTTCTCCAATATAAGTTTCTTTCTTGACCGAGAATATGGGTCTCCAACGTAAGTTTCTTTCTTAACCGAGCATATGGGTCTCCAACATTCGTTTCGTTTTCAACCGAACGATTCCAGTATATGGTTTTTCAAAAATTTTTCAATTTTTTTCCTATAAAATTTGACAGTCAGTATTCAACGAAAATGAATCAAATTTCGGAAATATTGGAAAAAAATTGAATAAATTCAGCTTGCCTTGACTCATTTACGATCGGATTTCAGGCCAACACAATAACTTCCGAAAGAAAGAACTAAGAGAATCGATATTGAAGTAGAGCAGGTTCGAGGCTTGATTACGCAGGTTGAAGTCGTGAATAGGTAAAATCCACCCAATGATTTCGAAGATATTATGTCCGTTCGAAATTTGATTTTCCCAAAATTTACAGAAATATATACAGTCGAATTTAAATCTAGTACTCGGTTGAGAAACGATACCGACTTCGAATTTGAACAAGAGCATGAAATCTCCAGACTAACATTGCATTTCTATAAGTTTTTCAAATATATAATGATATAATATATATAATCTGCAGTCCTCAAAATATTCAGCTCAAATTCGGACAATTTACATTGAAAGAAATTATTATATTATTATAATATATAGAATCTGCAGTCCTCAAAATATTCAGCTCAAATTTGGAAAATTTACATTGAAAGAAATTAATCCTCAACATTTTTCATTCATTGTCTGATGAAGGAGTCAGATATAGTCTCCGAAACGTTATAGTTCTATTGGTTGATCGTTAATTATTTCGATATTCTTCATCAAGCAACTTTTCTTCAATAAACTGTGATTGACGATAGTTTGAATGCCTCAATTCTCGATTTTCATCAATAGTTCTATTCAATTTTTAGTAGTTCTTGTTTAGTTTTCAAAAAAGTTCGGATACTAGACCTAACTTTTTCAAAAGAAATAAATCAGTACAAACTCACCATTTCCAATCGGAATAATCTTACAATTGTTTTTTATTCGCTATAAAATTATATATGTTAGTATACATCTTACATATGTTATAATATAAACTATAATAACCAATTGATCCATAATAATAAATCGGAATATTCCCACTGGCTCCAATACACTATA
Source organism: Myrrha octodecimguttata (assembly GCA_958510865.1). Lineage (NCBI taxonomy): Eukaryota > Metazoa > Arthropoda > Insecta > Coleoptera > Coccinellidae > Myrrha > Myrrha octodecimguttata. Next base: position 41,912,838 of record OY294064.1, read on the forward strand.
ATTTCGTGGGCTTCTTAATCGTTATCAGACCACCCTTAACCCACAACTTCTTAATACTCTTAAGACGGGACTCGACCTTCCTCATAATCTTAAAAAGCTGTCCCATCGTATTCCTTATATTCAAGATGTCTTTCATCACATCAGGCTGACTTTCTGATCCAATATAATCCATCCATGATGGTTTTCTGCCCATGTTCCTCCTGTTCATCATCTCACTCAGGTTCCGTATTCCATGGATGGATAATATGAGGTCCTCGAGTCTGGTTGAACAGACATCCCAAAGATTCGATTGTAGAAATTCTAACTCAGAGGTCCTCTTGGTGACTTCTTCATATCTAACCATAGTACTTGATATGTGGGACCTCATATCCATCACTTCTTCGTGGTAATATATCATACGCTCCAACTGAAAAAACATTATGCAACATTGAAATTTACTGACGTAATATGAGGACAATGGTTTTTGCGCGCATGTTCTAGGGGAACAGCGTGCTATCGTTTTGTCCAAATGTCTGTAATTTTGGATGATTGAGCCGAAAATGGTCTCAATCGACTAGGTTGGACTCACTGATGACGCATCCGGTGTCAAAATCGATTCTGTCCGACCGTAGACACGATAACTGTCGACAGAAGCAAGCTAGCAACTTGAAACTTTCAGGATAGGTTGCGCATCAGAATGCCACGGTTACGTTCGTTAATGGGCAAAATCGGTCGAATAGTTTCGGAGTTATAGGCACTTGAAGTTTTAAAGTTATTTATTTTTCATTTCAGAAACTACTTGAGCGATTGGATTCAAAATTGGCAGTTAGGTGGAGTATAGCGACGCACAACTTTGAGCCAAATTTCGTCAGGATCATATTGTCAGTAAATAAAAAAAAAAAATTTTCGAAATTTTTTTTCCGGAAACCATTCATCATACCAAAAAAAAATTGCACTCACACTTTGAGCTTCATATTTCACAGCAGTGTACCAAATTTCAGTTCGATACGATCATAAGTTTTGGAGATATCGGAAAAAATATGTCAAATTTCATGGTTTTCTTCTCGATATCGTTGATTTTTTCGGTATAACTCGAGAAATACTGATTCAGTCCTGATAAAACTTCACAGCTAGTTTTGAGATGCTGAAAGACAACTTTATGCGAAATTTCGTGATAATCATGTCATTAGAACAATTTGAAAAACAAATTTCTATAATTTTCTTATCATATCATCCTCATTAAATTCTGTATGAAACTTCGAACTGTTATTTTTCGATGATGTACTGGATTTCAATTCGATCTGATCTGTATTTTGGAAATATTGGAAAAATAAAATTTTGATTGGGTATATCTACGGAATCATTGGGTGGATTTTACCCATTCACGAATTCGGCCTTCGTAATTAAGGTCAAAACCTTCTCTACAAATATCGAGTTTCTAAGTTGTTTCTTTCGGAAGTTATTGTGTTTACGCAGTCAGCCGTTAGGCTGGCCGTAAACACAATAACTTCCGGAAGAAACGACTTAGAAACTCGGTATTTGTAGAGTAGGTTTTGACCAGTAATTTATAAGTAAAAAATTTCAAAAAGCACTGCCGTGAAGGCAGTAGCTTTTGCGTGTATATTCAAATTCGTGGCTGAAGCGGTCATCTACATTGAACATGCGCGCAAAAGTTGCTGCCTTCACGGCAGTGCTTTTTGAAATTTTTTTTTGCTTAGCCTAGATATCTGTAAGAGACTATGATCGAGTTGTCCAGAATGCCATTGAAATTTGCCCCTGTTCTGACTTAAATTCAAGCCCAAAATTGCTTTTGACGGAAACGATACGACGCCAGCTCCATGGGAGTCTATGTGAGAAAACAAAATCCCGATACAGTCCTTGGACACCCTGTATAAAGCATGTAAGTAAGTAAACTCAGACTCACGCTTCCTTCGTACATCGTTTTCAGTTTTTCGTTCACCTCCTGGTGCCTCGCTATAAGATACCTCTTCTTAGATACCAGACTACAATATCTCGATATCACATCGTTCACTGTCGCCCTGCTTCCGAAATCATACAGTATGGACCTCAAAAATTCCTTGATTGAAAAAAATGTGGATGAATATTATGTGAGAAATTTTATTCGAAGTGACAACACTGTGAGCGTTCTGGCAACGCTGTGTTGTTCTACACTAATACTAGTAGTAGTGTGTTCATGTCTGTCACATGCGGAGCATTTGTAATCTGTGTTTTGTGGGCTGTGGTGCAGTCCGAGGGGCTACCTCGGTAGCCTAGAGGATGAAGACATTGTCTAGGATGCTGAAGGTACTGGGTTCGAATCCCTGCGAGGTCATGGATGTTGTGTAAGTTTAGGGTATAGGTATATATTTGTGTGTCTTAATAATGAAAAATGTCTTTATCAAGGTATGAATATGAATGTTTGTAAATGTAAAAATATATACAGACGTAACGTGCGTTTTGAGAGCGCCATCAGTTGGGATCATGATATAAGTAAAACTTTCCTTGAATCTTCAACTTGCTGACGTCACTTTTTTTGTAGATGAGCACACCATATTTTTCACATCATGATTGAGATGTATTTTTGTTGAGAATATGGTGCGATAGAATATGCTATGAACAATTGTACGAGTTACCGGAGAGAACTTTTTGAAGGGACTAAAATTATTCTTCAAGAAAAATAATACTGATAAGTCAGTCTAATAACTTTCCTCCCACACCTCGTATCAAAATGTAGCCGTCCTCTACAAGCAAAAGGGCTCTAAAAGAGGTTGAATTTGGAGAATGAAGATGAGTGTTGAACGCAATATAGAGGTTATTTAGCCCTTTTCTCAGTTGGTCTACACCATACCTCGTAAATAAGATGTTTCCGGATTTCTTCTGTGAACTTGTTCTTATATTGTCTCAGCTTTACCACCTCCTTTAAGAGTGCTTCAATCTGCTGTGAACGCTGTCTTACAAAAATTAGGTTTTCACGCCACCTTATGAACGCCCGTTCTCTCTTCGCCTCATTTAAGTTAACTTGCTGAAGAAGAAAGAATATGAGTAGGTTAATTGTTTTTTTACAGGAGAATGCTTAAAAAATCGAGCTCATAAATTAAGAACCTATATAGCTCCCTCCTTGATGCGTTACTTTAAAAAAAAACGCAACTTTTTGCTCCCATACTCAAGATAGAATATCTGTCGATAAAACAACGAATACTCCACCTTGGTGTGAGCAAAATATCTAATCAACCAAAGCCTCTACTCGAGGAATTCAGTCAATGTTATTACCGATCATCAGAACCATTCACCTTGGAAATCACAAAATGGATTATAGATTCTAGATTCTTAATACCTGTTGGATGACTGTCCTGATTAAAAAATTATACGCCATCTCAGGAATTTGTCACTAACCTTTTAGAGTGCAGAAATTAGAGCGATATGCATGACGTTCATCTAATTGTTGTTTCAGGTCGCAGTACCACAGTTGGATGAACGTCTCGCACATCGCTAGAAGTTTTCTGCCCTATAAGTCTAAGACTTTGAACTCCAACACTTATAATTTTTACCTCATTAAACTCCACAAAACGTTGTTGAAACGCTTCTTCTTGATCGTGAAGTTCCTTTTTCTGTGAGGTTATATTTTCGAGAACCTGAAGAGCATTCTTCTTACGTTCGTCGATGTTCTTAGCTACTCGAAAACTTTTTTCCCAGCATCTTGTGCTAGTCAAACTAGCTAAAGGTTCGAAATTTCTATCTTTTTGTATTGCACCAATTCTGAAATGATTATTTTAAGGGTTAAATGTGTAGGTTATGACTCCATTTACTTTTATGAATTCAGTCAGAAGGCCTTGAAATAGTTTCATCAAGTTTTTGTGACTGGAACTGTATCAGGTTGGCAAACGTGGAATATAGTCAACGTCAAATTAATATGGCGAGACTTTACCAATTTTCATCCAAGTCTCTATGGTTTGGTTTAGTTACTTACATGAATTCTAGTACTTTCGAGTAGAACCGACAACGCCGCGTAGTTATCTGACACGAAAATTACGGCGTGATGTGGTTCTGTCCAAATGTCTATAATTTTGGAATTTTGAGTAGAAGGTGCTCTCAGATCGTCTAGGATGGACTCACTGATGAAGAATCTGATGTCAAAATCCATTCTGTCCGGCCGGTCGTCCGTTGCCAATATATCTTGAGAATGAAGAGAGCTATAGCGAGTTGAAACTTGATGATTAGTTGTAGGATACTAATGCAGAGCTGCTTACGAAATTTCGTTGGAAACGTATTGTTAGTGAATCGAAAAAAAATTTCGAAAAATTTCATAATTTCCTGTTGTTCTTTTCTGAAACTATTTATCGAATTTCGAGGAGATTTTGCACATACCTTCGAATTAATATTTTACGACAGTGTACCTAATTTCAGTTCGATCCTGTTCCACACCAGCAATGTTTTTATCTCATATCAAGCTTAAACAAAATAAAATTCAAATTTTTTACCGAGTTCGTCTGTCGAAGCTTCTAGATGTTTCATATATGATGTTTTGTTGATACGCATCTGTTAGTAATCTTTCTCGAAGCCTGTGAAAATCCACCATTCTTTCACCCTTCAATGATAGTTCTTGTTCTTTCAGATTGACAAGATATTCTAGTGAAAGCTACGTACTTGATTCAAATTAGAGTATACAGAGCAAGATGCATAGACTATATTGAATAATAGAATTTCTATGCATCTCAGATCATACTCTGACATGAATATATCTATGTACATGGCCTTTAATCTTGTGGAATTTGAAAAAAAAAATTCAGAAAAAATTCTAGAAAAACAATGACGTGAAGTCAGCAGCCCTATCCCGCATGCTCAGATCCGTTGCCAATGCGGTCACTTATGCCATAGTATAAAGAATTATTGATACAATGCCCATAAAAAATTTCATTTTAATTTTTTTTTGTGGTTCTAATGAGGCGACCATACTGCAATTTTGCAAGAGTTTGTGCACCAGCGTTCATCAACTGGTTACAAAGTTTCATAGTGATTGCATAAGTATGATTGGAGATATCTCTAAAATAACAACAATACCTTAGAAAAAACCACGAAATTTCACAGGTTTTTTTTCTGAATATCTTCGAAAGTGAAAATCGGACTAAGATGAAATTCTTCATACTATTTCGAAACATCGAATTCTAGGTCTGTGCCAAATTTCATCAAGATATGATGAATAGTTAACAAAAAACTCACATAAACACAAGGACGAATATCCGTCGACGAATCAACAAATGTTTGACCTCTATCAGAGCTAATCATCCAATCAACCAAAACATCTGCACCAAAGAAACGGTGTCCAAGAAGAATGGTTACAGCAGTTTTTACCGATCTTCAGACCTTCTTACTTCGATAAACTGCAGAATAAGACTCTGGATACTTATCACCTGTCAGTTGGAACACTGCAGTAAAACTACATACATCGCGCCATCTTCAGGAGCATCTCGCGAATCCTAACCTTCGAGTGCAGAATACTTTGATCGATGTGCATGACGATCATCCCATAATTAGTTTATTATTACTGGAGCTTTTCTCCTCCTTGAACTAATTCCTATCTTTATTTCCAAAGAAATTTGGCTTTTTAAAATTTTCTTACAAAAGGATTCCAACGAAAATTCATAGACATTTGGGCAAAACGAGAGCACGCAGAAAAACAGTCTGTAGATTCAAAGATCATTTCAGACCGAATTATTTGATGGTAACTCTACAAGGACTGTATTTTGGAAACCATACGAAACAAAATTTGCGTGCAAGGTATCTAGTACTGCAGAAAATGAAACTCAAAACTCAAATAACCTCTTTATTCCCAATTTTTTGAGTAAATTCACAAATAAAACTTGAAGACTCATCATATAAATTCAACTGCATAATTATATATAAATTATACTTATAAATATAAATAAATGTATAAATCTTATCGATTAGCAACAGTATCTCTCTATACAATTCACCCAATTTGTATCGATATTTACTTCACTTACTTATTCTGCTTAGTCTTGGTAACTTTTCTGTAGGTGCCAGAGATTTAACTCTTCTATCAGGTGCCACAATTATTGCCCTCTCGTTCGTATCTTGTGAATATGGATCAACAGGGGATAGCTCCTGAATCTTCTTTCTCACGAATTCTCTTTCTGTGAAAGTCAACCTACATGAATAGTGGAATATTGAGGATTTCATGACCTTCAAATGGCAGCAAGATGAAACCTCCTTAATTGAGCTCTCAATATGGTGAAAATTTTTAGGCTCTTCCAGCTATTTAAGTCAGTGAAGGTAAGAAACCATTAAACTCAATACACCAGACACCTCTAACATCATTCTTATTTGATGGAAACTATTGCGAAGCTTTTGCAAACATTCTGGAAAATTTCATATTCCCAGAAGAAATCATCAACCAGATGAAATGTCATCATTGATCCGAGCCAGTCTTGTTGTCAAGGTCACCAGAATCCTGCTGATGGATAGGCAGCTTCAGATTGAGACATTATTCTGCTAATTTCAGCGAATCTACATAGAATTCCATGCTGTTGGTGGTAAACAAAGAAAGTGCTCTATGCACTCGAAAGATGAATAGATTGAGACAAATAAGGAAAACTTTTTACCACTGGAAAAAAAAAATATCCGTAAACGACGGCTCTGGTCTTCTAACTAAGCCCTTGGATTGGTTGCCGGAGGAAAAATTGTTGATAACCCCAATTTGAAAGGAAGAATGAGCCTGACATCTACTTCAACTAGCTAAGGGACAAAACAACCACCATACTGCAGGTCATCCAATTCTCTCAACTCAAAGCAATTGCTAAAACTCACCAAACAAACAAAACGAGAACTACAAAACAACAGTGAAACATCAACGAAACACGTCCTAACAATCATCGAATTATAGTTTCAAAAGCACATTATTCCACTCAGAAACAGAAAGGCCCTTGAATTGGCCCTTGTGGAACTCCTCATTATCTCTACAATGAATACTGATTCACTCCCACTTCGCTACATGCGGGAAGTCGATGGTCTAGACTGCCTCTTACCCTTCGCTTGGTACCCAGTCAAGATGGATGGTAAGGTAACCGGCGACTTGACCTTATTATCGCCGAGATCTCTGGTCGACGTGGTGTCCAGCAAAGCGGTGAATTTCCGCTCGATCAGCTTCTTTATCTGCAGTCTTCTGGCGGCGGTGTTAAAGTCAGCCAAGATATCTTCAGTTTCTTCTAGAGCTGCGAGGGCGCTGTCCGAAGTTGCAGACGTCATTACGAACGCGCTTGCAGCGGGGGATTCTATGGTGACGTCTTTGAGCATCTTTTGGGCTGCAGCTGCCGCAACCCATTTGGACTTATGGGATTTGGGAGTCATCAGGGAGGTGTAGCTCGCCTTGGCTCCCGTAGCTGCGAATGAAAAATGAAGTTATAAAAATGTGGTTGCCAAATTGGACATATGAACTCAATTTTTTTTACAAAAGTTCCATTCAAATTCTCTATTTCTACAAGGAGTCGCTTCATCATTGAAAACTCACCCCCATATGTCAAATCCTGTAGCTTCTCTTTGAGCTTCTCCTCTCTTATGGCCAGAAGAGCCTGCTTGTAATGCTCTTCGAAATTCTTGACCTTGGCGTGCTTCCATTTATCCTGGTCTAGCTTTATCGGGCACACATCTTCTAGTGTTTCGTTCTCCATAGCGAGTTTGAGGTAACCTGCAAGATCCCCAGGTCTATGTCCGCCCTAGTGAGATACTTCAGAATTATTGAAACGAAATACTAGCACTAAGGAATCAAAGTAAATGAAAAGGCTAACACTCTAGCCAGAAATGGAGCACAGAAGCTACCTACTGGGCTAGAACCTTTCTGTGGTATAGGCAAATGCACCTTTCAGAAAGAGTTTTTGGAGAAGAAAGAAAATGAAAGAAGATCACTCTGGAGGAATTCTCCAGGAATGAATCATTCCAAATTCCTTCGGAACTTTGGAATTGCAAGGTCCAAATAAAATTTAGATCTCAATAAGAACAAGTTACGCCTTCTCACTGGCTTCCTCACAGGACACTATCGCCTAAGGAACCCTATGAAGAGAATGGACACAGTGTAAATACCCACCTTAACATTCGCTGCTTGGTCTCTATTCGCCTTCAATTTGCTACCCAGTGCGGAATTCCTACGGACATCTGGTTTCGACACAGTCCTTTCTTTGATCTCGAAGGCATCTCGCTCAGGGTCCATAGAGGTAGCGACATTCTTTTGACCGTGTAGTTTTCTCAACTGGATCTCTATCCTTTCTAGAGCCTTCAGAGTTTCATTGATGCGAAGCATCTTTCCTATGTCGTCTTTTTTCGTTTTGACCAACCTAAATGGAAAATTTCGATATACTAATTCCAGTGGGAAATATAGCTGGCACTGATGATGAACCTGATGAGGTTAGAAACATGAGGGCTAAGAAATGAGTACCTTTTTCTTCTTCTGCGTATCCTGTAGAAGGCCATATCGAACATATGCCTCAGGGCCATTCTAGACCAGCTTATGTTCTGAGCAGCGGCAGCATACTTGTTGCAGATATCTTGGAGGACCACCTCCCACGCGTTTGACATGTACCTAGAGTCGTCGTACTTCCTCCTCATCTCCGACAGTTGGTTGGATAGACTAAGGAACTTCAGTTCGGCAACTTCCATCATTTTGAGCTTAAAATTGGAAAAGAATCATTTCGAAGTAAAATTGATTAGAAATACGAAGTATTTTTAAGACTGCGCCGATGAGATGGTTCATAGTTTACATGGCACCATCGCACACAGAAATTGGTGAACATCACATTCAAGTTTCAGATCACAATGGTGAAGTCAGAGTGACTCACATGAGGGTTCATTCTTAGCATTGCAACTCCTGCTATTGCAGTTCATATGGTTGATACAAATCTAACCTAACTCCTAATTGTACGGTAGGAAACATTATTAGTCCAAGGGTTGGTCCCCGAGGCAAACCTTGCTCTAATCATACTATAAAGTAGCTTTATACTATGCTCTAATGGTAAATTTTTAAGTCATTGACGTTGTTTGATGCGTGATTTTTTTGAGCTGGCCGATGTCTACTTACATAAACTATACGTCGGTTATGAAAATCTTCGCTAGCTTTTTGCATTTGTTTCCCAACGGTTTGCTTAGTTTCCTCCAAGAGAACGTACCTATTGATGACTTGGGGGATGGTCTTGAAACTTCCCGTCATAATTACGGAATTAAGATAGTCCTGGAAGAAATAGTAAGATATGCATCATCGTCATCCTTAAACTACCGTATGGTTACCATTTACCTCGTATATCTTGTAAGCAAGCACTCTTTTTTTCAGTTTCTCAACGAATGCTGTGATATTCTCGGACTCCGTCTTCATCTCGCCGATTTTTCTGGTGCACTCTAGGTTCAGAGCGTTCATATCGTTTCTTTTTTGTTCTGCTCTAGTACGCTTCGTATTGTTTCTGGAGAGAAACTAGAAATGCATAAAACCTATGTAATATTTTATGGTGGATGCGCTTTTCAGCACATGTGGTAACAAAAAATTTCTAGTGAAGAATTGGCACGTATCTGAACAAACTGAAACTTCAAGGAATTGAGTTTGACTTCAAACTACCGTGAAAAGATTGTTCGAAGACTAACAATGGTGAAAGCATTGTATAAAGACAACCTTGTCTTTATACAATGGTGGAAGTTTACTAATCCCGTTGTGTATATACAGAAGATGTCTGAAATTTCACTTGCCCTACATGAGAAAATGGCGGATGCGCTGGAGTAAAATCCTAGTCATTTGTGCGATTCTGTCAAATTTTGTGACATGAAAAATGGAGTATGAATTTCATCCATGAACTATCAGTTTAGTATGACTATAATTTCACCTTATTGAATAGTATGAAATTATTCCTCAATTCAGTTTCCTTAGCTTCAAGTTCTTTCCACTCTACAGCCAAATCTTCCTTTTTCTTCTTGGCATCCTCCTGTGCACGTCGCAGTCTGAATTCGCTTTGATGCAGTACATTTTTCATTTGCAAGAACTCCCCTCTGTAATTCTCTGGTGGTCTGTCTAAATCCAAATCGTAACTGAAAAATTCGATCATTTTCATCTGAATCATTCTGAACATTGAAATTAATGGGGATTTCATAAATAATCATAATTATAGCTTTACATACCATGGTGCGTTGAATATTTTCTTCGATTTCTTATAGTAATACACGTTATTATAATTCGGTTTGTGAGGTAAATTGAATTTCCACCTCCACCTCTCCGCTGTAGTTTTCAATTCTTTTCTCAATTTTTCTTCGCGATCTAGTGTCGCAGCTGAAAACACTCCTATTTTCATTTTATTTCCGCAAATTCTCTGATAGAAACTTCAATAATTCACTGCCAAATTATATTTCGATTTGTTGTTTCAATAAAAGCTGTGATTTACATGGCAACGAAATTATTTTAGACTCGGACCTCTAGAGAAAAAGAAGAATGGTGTCATAAAAGAGCACAGAATATTAATAGTGAACTAACCTCAATTTCCTAACATCTCTCCATAATCTTTTCATTCGTTTCTTGTTGCTGCATCACACGTTTCGTGTCAAAGACTTAAAGTGAGTTTATATGTTAGTTTAATTATTGAATCCTTCTTATACCTCCCAAGATAAATTAATTTTCTTTTAAATACCATCTCCCTTGTCAACAATAATTGTAATTTAACCAATTTTTTTGTATGATTGATTCGATATTTTAGGATTACATGATATAATGGCATTGTTTATCTAATTTTTTCTTACTTTTTTTTTTAGATGCGTTACGTGGCAGCCTACCTCTTAGCCTCCCTCGGCGGAAAAGCTTCCCCAAATGCTTCCGATTTGGAAAAAATCTTGAGTTCCGTCGGTATCGAATGTGACCAAGACAAGGTTAAGAAAGTCATCGGCGAACTCAACGGGCAGACCATTGAGGAAGTCATTGCCAAAGGTAACACTCATTTTCTAAATAATTTACCATTTAAATATTACATTCAATGATGATTCAAATTCACACCATCTTTCGTTTGATATCCTGTGATGCAAACATTTTTCCTGAAGCCTCAATGAATTACTTCTGTTTGAGTTCTAATGTTTTCAAGGCACTAATGATTTGTTTTTTTGTTTTAGGAAGGGAAAAATTGGCTAGTGTACCTGCTGGTGGTGCTGCTGCTGCCCCAGTTGCAGCAGCCGCTGGTGGTGCTGCTCCAGCTGCTGAAGCCAAGAAAGGTATGTCTCTGTTGCTTGAATATTGTTTCTAGTCAACCTCCGTATTTTTTATAGTGTTAAACATGAAATGCAAGTGAGATGTTTTCAATACCTCTATAAACTGCCCCACTGCATTTCTTATTGTTATGTTGATTTTGATTTGTATTGATTCAATTATGAGATTTTCAATTACTGAAGAGAATTTTTCAATTAACCGAATGTATTCATTTTATATAGTCAAGATAATGCCAAACTACTCATTGGTGCATTTTATCATGATGAAACAAAAACAATCACCATCTTTCGGCTGAAACACTGTGCTGATTTCTCTTTTGTCTGATGTTTCCTGTCCATAAACTTTTCTTAATTTTTTAATTTCTTAGTATTCATCACTGTTTTTGTTCTTTGCAGAAGAAAAGAAGGAAGAGAAACCTGCTGATTCTGAATCAGATGATGACATGGGCTTTGGTCTCTTCGACTAAGCTTCTAAAGAATTTAAGAATTAAGAACTAATGTTTTAAGTTTTTAAATAAAAATAAAATTAAAAAAATTGTACCAAACTGTTATCATTAATATGCTACCTAACCATTAACATTGTTATATTGATATTTTCTTCTTGATTATCTACTACTGCTGATGAATAAGTCAGGTTTCAAAATGTTACTATAATTAGTAATAACTTTGAATTGTATTGAAGTAATTTCTTTTAAAACTTTTATTTTAAAGATAAACTACAGAATTTTGTTGTGAAGAAAATATTCCGAAAAATCTATGGTTTATTAGTCACCATCGAGAAAACATGCGCAATCATCGAAATTTACTTCCAACGTCTACAGTTGCGCTCGACAGGCGCCATCTTGGGTGTCTAACATTTTGTGTAAGCTGTCATGTCAGTCGATTTCTAAAGGGAAAACTCTTGTGTTCGGAAAAGCGATATAGTGTAGTTTTTGTTTCGTGAAAGACTGATAGTATTTTAAGTTAAGAGACACAGGAGTCGATTTACAATAAAACCGTCAAAATGGCAAGTCAAATGTTGCCAATAAAATTCCAGGAACATTTACAGGCAAGTGTCTTTGGAGACTAGTTTTACGCCCCTTGATTTGTTATAATTGATTATGTCGTGTCAAATGATGAAGATTTATTGCTCAATTTGGTCGAGGGATGATCAATCGATAAGTAAACTAGATTAGTTATGTCCTTATGCCGGTCTTCTATCCTAGAGGTTGTCAGGTACTCCGCAGGTTTTAGGGGGCGGTTTTCCATAGAGATCTATACGTCTTCTAATCTCGTATTTATGTCACCCTTGCTCCAAATTGATACGAAATTCTTTCCGTTTAAAAAACAATATTGATATAGGTCAAAATACATGCTCAGAATAAATGTCTTAATCAATTCCTGGACAATATGATCCAGATATTCTAATGTGAGAATTTCATCCTGGATGTCTCTACCGGAATATCTAAGCGTTCAGGTTTGTTTTCACGGATTCAACTTACGAAAACAAAACAAATGTAATTCTAAAAATAAGCTGATGCATTGGTATGGAGTCTCTACCTTATTGATACTGAAGGAGGTTTTGATGTGTCCAGGAAGTGCTCAATGTGAATGATTGATATTACCCAGGCCATATGAATAAGCACTATCCCCATTCCAAGATGCAATAAATGATTTTTTGTGTTATGCTTACAAAGAAAAAACATATGGTAATAGAAACCAAAAGTAAAGCTTTCTGAAGAACAATTATTCAGAATATTATCAATATTCAGAATCGGTTTGTAGATACTGTATCAGCATATGAATGCTGGTTTTCCTCTGCATCTCGTGCAGTACAATTGATTATTCAATCAAGATGAAATCTGAGTCATACATCCTTTCTTGTATGACGTTGAAAAATGATATGATTTAATTTTACTAAAGAAAGTAGTTCATTCCAGATATGTCCCAATTTTCAATTAGAATTGTTTGAAATAGCCACTATAGAATGAAATTCAAGTAATTTGAAACTATCGAGTGTTCTATCTCATAATCACATCTGGTTACTAATGAATAATTTGAGATGGAGCAATTTCGGGTGGACAAAAAAATCAACTTTATTGAGAATTAGGAGCAATCTTTATTTTTTTGGATGGGAGGAATACAACCTTAAATGTAGGAAATTTAATGAGGATACCATACATTTCTATGTATGATACAAAAGCACAGATATGTAAGAACCACAGCAAAAACAATATATACAACTCAATTTGACCAAGTTATAACTTCTGCACTCAGAAATCCCTCAAATTCAATCAATCTTGCTCTATGACTTGCAGTCCAAGTACAGTCTTCCAAACAAGGATTTTGAAGCTCCTCAGGTGTAGGAGGAAAACCATAAGCCCCAATATTTCTCAGATTCGAAACTATTATTCTCTAAGAAAGTTAATAAAATAGCGGAAATGAATTGACAAACTAATGGCAATACAATGTGTTTTACATTACACCTGTTGTGAATTCAATGCACCTGCCATTGTTGGTGGAGGCTTTTACGATCTAGAGGCGAAAAATCCAGTAAGTGAGGCGAACCGTGTCCAAGACCTTGGAAATTTTGGAGGTGCATATCATTATATGGAACTGAACCTTTTATTTACCGACCTAATGGCAAATGACGTATCAAATGAATATCGGGGTTCCTATTCTTCAAATATAAATTGAATGAACTTGTGAAATTTGATGGGCAACTAATCAATTCAAGAAGAACTTCAGGCAAATAAGATAATGAAGTGATTTGTTGGTATTAAGCACTTGAAGTGTCATCAATTTTAATTTGCCTTGTTTCAGAAATATTAACACTTGACATATCTGATGTTGATTTGATACCTACATGAAAAAGAGGTTATGAAAACAAATACAAAATGTTTCCGGTCTTGTTTTACTTCCTGTTATTTCTAGTTTTGCTGAAAATAATCATTTGCTAGATGCGGTAATTCCGCGAAATGTGTGATATCATGTAAATATGGAATTGCAAAATATTTATGAGTAAAAACGAACTATGGAAATTCTATGGTTCAATTGCGAAATGACCTAAAACTTGATATATACAGGGTGGCGAAGATTCATTTTACGCCCTTCCTTTGGCCTCTTGTTTCTCTGGCTACATTTCTTGAACTTGAAACATTGAATTAAATATGTCCACTAGACGGTCCTTTTTACGTATCAATGAAAAATCTACTTTCGGAATGACTTCAACTTTTAGATTTCAAATAGGACACACTGTGTATTAATCCTGATAATTTGAGTCCAATAATAACTGAAATTTGATATCTTATTATGTCAGAACGCCCATTTAATTTTTCGATCTATTCGTAAAATCACGGGGAACGTGTTCACAACAGCCCCAAATCTAGCCATGCTTCTTATCTGGTAAAAAATCTGATTTTGATCACTTTGTTGCAACTGTCCTATGAAGCAACTTAACAGTTGATTTTGCGTTCGGAACACATCTGTAAGATTAAAAAACATGCTTCTGTGATATCCACCATACTTGTTCAATGGGATGCAGGTCAGGAGATTTTGTTGGCTACGGCAAAACTTTAAATTCCTGTTCATTTAAGAAATTAGTGACTATGAGCTATATGAGGTAGAGCATTATAGTACATTAAAAGGGAAGTTTTCACCGGAACCTGCAGCATTTGGCACAATAACAGAATGCAGAATGTTGTTTTGGTATATTCTAGCTGTCGTGAAACCTTCTATGGAAACTAAATTAGTTCTATGGCCTATTGCAATGTCACCCCCAAAGCTTCACTGTTCCTATTGAACTAATGATGGGAGAATGAGTAGAAGAACAAGAACATGTTGTTGCAGCCAAAATTACTTTCCCGCGCAAATTTTTACAGTATAAATCATTGGATGAAAATCTCGGATTTGTGTAAATAAACATTTTCATAAACACGTTATTACTGCGACATCTATGTAGAGAAGACAACATTGCGTAGTTATCTGACAGGAAAATGACTATAACCTAAAATTTTCAAAATATACACGATGAAATTTGTCAGAATGCCATGGCCAACCGGGATAGTTTATAAAAGTGAATGGAGTATATATTATTGGTTCAACTTAAAAATCTCCTTTCTTTGATTATTAATGTGAAGTTTGGCATCTGCTCAATCTAATCACTGGTCCTAAATGCCGGCAGTTTCAATGAATGATATGGAATTATGATCATTCAACCGGGATAAAATTACCAAGGTCCTAGGTTAGGTCAGTTGAATTAAGTACAGTGCAATTGATTAAGATTGAATATCAGTTGCGTGCCATGAATGGGACGTCGATGCCAAACTTCACTCGTATTGAATGTGACATTTCCTTGAATGCCAGGTGAAATGATTGTTGAATAAATATGAAAAAAAAACCAAATAGAGGAAACTCAAATGAATACCTGATCAATATTAGCATCCCAATGCTTCATTGAACAAGATTGTTTTTCTGTTAATGGATATTTTCGGAAGGATTTTACATTCGTCCGATTTCTTTTATTTTTTACAACTGTGCAGAACAAATTTAGAATTTTATACTCCATTACCTTGTTACTAGAACTGAGTCAGGTTGGCACTACTGCAATGTCGTCAAGGTCAAAATATATATTTTTATTAATGACTATGTTTTGATTTGGTAACATACGTAAATACTACAACTTTAGTGTAGAACAGACAACGCCGCATAGTTATTCAACAGAAAAATGAACTTAACCTAACATTTTTATACAGGGTTGAATGTTTCGTACTTTTATGGCCCACCGACCTACTATAAGAGTGAATTGTGTATATTGGTTCTGAATATCTTCCCGTCTTATTTTAAATGGAGAAACTGATTTTATTCTCACTGTTTCAGCTGGTAAATGTCGGCATCAATGTGGCAAACATCTCATTTGCTACCCTCACTATGGAAAGCGACAAGTTCATCTGCGTCAGAGAGAAAGTGGGAAACACATCCCAAGTAGTGATCATAGACATGGCAGATACAGCTAACCCCATAAGGCGCCCTATAACTGCAGAAAGTGCAATAATGAACCCCGCTTCCAAGGTCATAGCCCTCAAAGGTAAGCCTTAATACTCCTTGTATCTTTCTTTATGACAGCCAAGGGGGGTTTTTCCTGAATTTGGTTTATTACTGCAAATGCAAATTTGAACATAATTATTATGGGTTTGATTCATCATCTTCCCAAATATCCTTCAGAAAGTATTCAAAATCAGATTTCAAAATTGGGGTGCGGGATTTGTCAGGCATGCACGAAGTGACAACGGTGTTCAGTAGAATAGCTTTTTCTGCTATAGAATAATGAAATATTTATTCCTATTCTGTGGTACACACGTGTTCTTTGTCAATTTAACCAAACAATTTCCGTTTGCGATTTGTCAGTAATATGACAGTCTGTGCTCTTCTTTTTCTTGCTCGTTGTCTTCTACTCAAACCAGATCGAAGTATAGCTATCTCTGTTTTCCCAAGCAAAGTAACACATTTGACGTCCTTTTCTTTCCGAGAAAGCTGAACTCGACGTTGCCATATCGTGCACTCATGACAAATCCCTTTCAATGCAAATCCCCATTTTTATTTTTCAGTTTAGGTGATCAAACATTTTTTAAAGAATATAATATTGAAATTATATGTTTTAAATGTGATGTTCTGAAGGTTTTTCATGAAAATAACTGCATTGTCGTTTAAAGGAACAACCCCCATTGTGGGTCAACATTTTGACTTACCGATGAAATCATGTCGTTGTCTGAAGACAGTCTCTGACGTTTTCCGTTTATTCAAAATGAAATTAATGGCAGTGTATCGTTAAATTGTTTCATCATCATTAGGCAAGGCAGGAGTGGAAGCTCAGAAATCGCTGCAAATATTCAACATCGAAATGAAGTCTAAAATGAAGGCACACACAATGAACGAAGACGTTATATTTTGGAAGTGGATTTCCTTGAACACGTTAGCTTTGGTTACTGAGACCTCGGTCTATCATTGGTCCATGGAGGGAGATTCAACTCCTGTGAAGATGTTTGATCGGTAAGTTGTTTCGTTTGAAGAAGTAGTATTGAAAAGACGAGTATATTTCTGAATGAAAAGAGATGGTCAGATGTGTTTTCACTCATTGTGCTTATCGGGAAACTTTCATAAATATCATTTTGTTTGTATTAAAGATATTCACTTCGTTATATACTTTACCCCCAATCAATTTTTTATAGGCTCAATGTCAAAATGGCAATAATTGTCTTCAAACATGTAGTCCATTCACTTTACAAAACTATCCCGGTCGGCCATGACATTCTGACATATTTCACTGTGTCTATTTTGAAAGTGTTAGGTTATAGTAATTTTCCTGTCAGATAACTACTCAACGTTGTCCTTTCTACATAGAAGTCGTAGTAATTACGTATTTTTCAAAATGTGAATTTACTTAGGGAAAATAATGGAATTGAGAAAATATTATGTGAATTCAATAATTCCAAAGACCTGGCGAATGTTGAGGAAACTTTTTTCTCTGTTAACACTGGAAATATTTCACTATATAAACATGGCTGGAAGATTCATTTATGCTATTTTCTTGTACGGAAATCAAGAATCAAGCTTTACATTTTACTGAAAAATAATGGATAGAGTGGTCTGTTACTTTGTGATAGTTCATTTAAAAAAAAAAAATTAAAGTACTCGTATCACCCAGCAGTAAAACTTCTGAACGAACAGATAAACCTATGGAATTCCCTACTTTTCGTAATTCTCAAGAAATAAGTATACAAAAGACATGTAAATATCTTGTTGCACAACTTGAAATGAAAATGTTAGATAGCTTGTGATGAATTATGGATTTCAAATTATCAGGGTTACTATCAGAAAAAGCAGATTTCAATTCTACATAGCACTTCCTGATACTTTGTCTCTGCTTCTTCAAAACTACCTTCGGTATTTTAAGTTTCCAAGCGTGATGATTATGTTGAGATCGAGAGTAGAAATTGGCATTCGGCAACGTCTCTGGGAATTAGTTTGACATTACCGATATTTCACGAGTGCCACCCTGCGTCAGTTTTAAGTAAAAAAAACTCCATAGACCTGAATCATGGCCAACCGAGATGGTTTATAAAAGTGAATGGTGTATAGCTTTGAATATCAGAAAAATGATCTAGGGATTTTGCCGGGGTTTGGTTTAGTTATGTTGAAAAATGTTAGGTTAGCTTCATTTTCCTGTCAGATAAATACCCGACGTTGTACGTTCTACATTCCTAGCTTTCTATTTGACTGATTTATTTCCGAATTTCTTCACTTCGAACTGAAGTGAATTTAACAAATAGAACACGACTTATAACAGCTGACGTGCTGTTTTGACAGTTGAGAGGACCAACAAAAAACTTGAAACGGATTGTTTACTATGGGAAAATGCAATTTGGCTTGTGATCTTATATTAATTTAGATATTTTGAACTGAAATATTTACTACTACACTATCTAGAAACTATATCCGAAGTATCTAATATCTCTTTTCTGTGCCAGCTTTACTGAATATATCGAATTTTTCGAATAAACAAAATTCTTGCCATTCGATTCCGTCTTTGCATGTTGCTGGGTTTTCAGTGAGACAGGACATTTAAAATCTAAGCTTTTTTGATACAAATTTAGATAGTCAAGCTCGAACAATCAACATCCAATCGAGGAAAACTAGCAATGAGTTGTTGAAGTATTTTAATTTGAAACTATGTGGACAGGAACTCAATTTTTCTGTTTCTCAAATCAATGACTAATTTCATATTAAATACACCAAATCAACAAAACAGAACATCAAAACAATCTTCATATTATAAATTATACAGTTTCATTTATAGCGATGCAACCAGGGGAAAATAATTCACTTAGTGTGATGTTCAAAATTAGTAGGTGCTTGCAAAATTTTCAGGTTCCATTTGTATGTTTCATCCATTAATGAATCTTCAATTGATGGCTTCTCAAATTACAATTCAGCAGAAAGTTTATGTAAATCGTCGACAAACAAATTGTTCATTTAGTAAAAAGCAAGGTTATGTTGAACTGATGTGATTACGGAAATCAAACTGATTCTGCCAGAGAGCAACATCAGTTAGGAGTGAAGCGCATCAGTTCAAAATCACAACATTGTCAAATAGAACGCAGATCAACTGATTTTGCATCAGTTTGGAAGTGATACAGCGGCAAATAGAAAGCGCCGATTGAAGTAGTAATATTTAAGTATGTATCTAAATCAAATTATACAGTGAAGAGAATATGTAGGAAGTTCGTTTCTAAAATATATGATTACCTAAACATCACTATATTATTTTTTAAATTTCAGTCACTCCTTATTGAACGGTTGTCAGATAATCAACTACCGTACAGATCTGAAGCAGAACTGGCTGCTTCTGGTAGGTATAACAGCCCAGCAGTCGAGAGTAGTTGGGGCCATGCAATTGTATTCGGTAGAGAGGAAGTGCTCTCAGCCGATCGAAGGCCATGCGGCATCTTTTGCCACGTTCAAGATGGAGGGTAACCCTGAACCGTCTACGCTGTTCTGTTTCGCTGTGAGAACAGCCCAAGGTGGGAAGTTGCACATAATTGAAGTGAGTACTACAAACCGTCATCATTATTATTCTCTTTATCAAATAGTGCTTTAATTATTGTCAGATAAAAATCCTGCTTCGAACGTAATTACAACAAGTGTACTATTTTTCTCAGTGCAAATAACCATGCCAGATTAAAAGAATTTTTAGAAAAAAACAGCTGGCCTTCAGGAAAATATAACGCAATGATTTATTCACAAAATCTACAATTTAAGTTCGGAGATATGGCAACACTGTAACCTCACAAATCATTCCTGAATAAGTAGAAATCAGACACAAAGTTTGAAATATAACTTCTCTACCTACTCTTTTGTCTCTGTGCTTTTGTTGCACGACTTGAGGATAGGACTCTGAGACGGTGTTGCCAAGTTTCTCCGTACATAGCTTATTTTAAAGATGTTGGTAGTTGAACCGAACTAGTTCAATTTACCTTTCAACCCTTTCTATTTGAAGGTGATGAATGAATGAAAATGGAGTAGTTCATTTTATTGAATTATTGCCAAGATACCGTCCACGATTAGTTCTTCCTTTAACCGCGGACCATCGTGGTCAATCTTTGAACTGATCCATCTGAAATTCGCCAACAATAAACAACGAGCTTCAACAAATATTTCGTTCACACAACACGTTCCGTTTCCCGTCGGATAACTCCTCTATACTAGCGTACAGATATTTTCGATTTTTCGTTTTAAATATTGAATATTATTACAACTAAAGGACACTTATACTTCTTCAATGGTTCCTGGATAGTTTTCAGACTGATTAAAACTAGTTGGTGATTATTTTTATAGTGGAAAAATTGATCCGAAGATCAAACATTTTTAGAGCTTTGGCAAATAATGAAGAAACTGAATACTTATATATTCAGATTGGGGTAAACCCGCAAGATTTCCCGTCGCCGAGATATTGAAAAGATATTTACATCATTGTACACAGTGTGATTTTCTGAATAAAAATGTGAAATCGAACATAGGCGGTCTCCCTTAATTTGGAAGATATGGGCCCCCAAAGTTCCAAAATGAGTCGCTTTCAGGTCCCTTTTTCCATCATAAAAACGATCTCTCACTTCATCTGTATGGTTCACACACCACCTTTGAACCTTCAACCAACAATAAGCAACAACACTTTTTTTCAAGATTAATCAATATTTAATGAAAAAAATAATGAGATTACTGGACACCCGCTTAACCTCTATTCCTTCTGATTTCGACTCAGACTAAAAGTGAAGTTTGGCAATGGCGCAAATTTCATCGGTCGGAATCGTGCCATCGTGCGTATTCGTGAATGACAGGTTATTGCTGTCGAGAACAATGAAATATGTTCTTAGTGCTTACTGTTTACTGCGAAACTCTAAATCTTCCAATAGGAGAATTCGTTTCTAATGAAATCTACATGGTTGACACACATAGTAATGGAATGAGAATACACCCTGACATATATTTCAACGTACATTTTCTTCATATATGTGATAGGACGCGCCCTTTCCAGATTTCCAATGAAATCGAGGATATTATATAGCCCATTTCATTGGAATACCCTGAATCTCATTCTAAACTGGGACCATCTCGAAGACACAACAAAAAACGAAGTAGATAACAACCTCCCTATTTTGAAGGGGATAGAAAGAAAGTTCAAACGAAAATATTGAGAGTGAAACCTTAAACAAATATTCTCAATGATTTTGTTTTGATGTTAGAATAACCACCTCTTCTTCAGTGACAGAAGCATTTTCCTTACAATCATATCCTTCAACTGTCAATCATTTCATATTTCCCGCCAGCAACTACTCTTCGGTCATAATACGTTGGCCAGCGATGAAAAGACGCTGTTGCCAAGCTCCGCTTCAACATTGAGAAGTATTTCGTAGAAATATAGGTTAAGTTGTTGTCTAATATTTTCACATTTCTTCCTTTAAATAATGAATATTCTTGAAAGAAAGTGTCTCTATTCGTTGGTTGAAGGTTCAAAGATGATTTATGAACTAGATTTGAGAAGTGAGAGATCATTTTTATGGCGGAAAAAAGGATCTGAAAATGCATCAATTTGGAACTTTGGGGGCCCATATCTTCGAAACAAAGAGAGACCGTCTATGTTTGCCTTCATATTTTTTGTTCAGGAACTCACAGTGCTCACAATGATGTGAATATCTTACTTATAGCTTCGCGACGGGAAATCTTGCGGGTTTACCCAGATTGGCACCTTTTCGAATACAGGCATTAACAAAATCTATGGAAAGCCATTCCAGTCTCTTGCGCTTGTTTTAATGCATACCCTCAAACATTCTCTTCGCTCCAAAGGTCGGCCAGTGTCACCCGAGCAATCAACCGTTCCCTAAGAAAACAGTGGACGTTTTCTTCCCGCCAGAGGCCCAGAACGACTTCCCTGTGGCGATGCAAGTGTCTTCAAAATACGACGTGATCTATCTCATCACCAAATACGGCTATGCCCACATGTACGATATCGAGAGCGGTATCTGCATCTACATGAACCGGATATCGAGCGAGACCATCTTCGTAACGGCACCTCATGAGGCGACCGGTGGAATTATTGGTACGTTGAATATCTTGTTTTTTTGAGGTTGTCGTGATTAAATATGACCTTAAGTTATCCGGAAACATGTGAAACCTGCTTGTGAATGTTGCCATATGGGAAGTTTCGATCCCCAATTGTTTAACGATTTTTCCGTTGTCTCTGACGATCAGTCGTTTAATTTTGGGTTATCAAGAGCAAGAAACTTTCGCCATGAACAAAGATTTACAAAGACAGATATACTCTATTCACTTTTATGAACTATTCCAGTCGGCCATGACATTCTGACACATGTCACTGTGTATATTTTGAAAATTTTAGGTTATAGTCATCTTCCTGTCAGATAACTACACAACGTTGTCCTCTCTACGTGGAATTCGTAGTTATTACGTATTTTTTCCAAAATGTGAATTTACTTTGGAAAAATAATGAATTGGAGGAAATATTATGTGAATTGAATAATTCCAAAGACCTGGTGGCGAATATTGGAGAAACTTTTTTCTCTGTTAACACTGGACATATCTCACGTATATAAACATGGTGGAGAGATTCAGTTATGCTATGTTCACTTTTATAAAGTATCCCAGTTGGCCATGACATTCTGACACATGTCACCGTGTATATTATGAAAATGTTAGGTTAGAGTCATTTTCCTGTCAGATAACTACAAAACGTTGTCCTCCCTACATAGAGGTCGTAGTAATTACGTATTTTTTAAAATGTGAATTTACTTTGGGAAAATAATGAATTTGAGAAAATATTATGTGAATTGAATAATTCCAAAGACCTGGTGGCGAATATTGGAGAAACTTTTTTCTCTGTTAACACTGGACATATCTGACGTATATAAACATGGTGGAGAGATTCAGTTATGCTATTTTCACTTTTATAAAGTATCCTGGTTGGCCATGACATTCTGACACATGTCACCGTGTATATTATGAAAATGTTAGGTTAGAGTCATTTTCCTGTCAGATAACTACAAAACGTTGTCCTCCCTACATAGAGGTCGTAGTAATTACGTATTTTTTAAAATGTGAATTTACTTTGGGAAAATAATGAATTTGAGAAAATATTATGTGAATTGAATAATTCCAAAGACCTGGTGGCGAATATTGGAGAAACTTTTTTCTCTGTTAACACTGGACATATCTGACGTATATAAACATGGTGGAGAGATTCAGTTATGCTATTTTCACTTTTATAAAGTATCCTGGTTGGCCATGACATTCTGACACATGTCACCGTGAATATTATGAAAATGTTAGGTTAGAGTCATTTTCCTGTCAGATAACTACAAAACGTTGTCCTCCCTACATAGCGGTCGTAGTAATTACGTATTTTTTAAAATGTGAATTTACTTTGGGAAAATAATGAATTTGAGAAAATATGTGAATTGAATAATTCCAAAGACCTGGTGGCGAATATTGGAGAAACTTTTTTCTCTGTTAACACTGGACATATCTGACGTATATAAACATGGTGGAGAGATTCAGTTATGCTATTTTCACTTTTATAAAGTATCCTAGTTGGCCATGACATTCTGACACATGTCACCGTGTATATTATGAAAATGTTAGGTTAGAGTCATTTTCCTGTCAGATAACTACAAAAGTTGTCCTCCCTACATAGAGGTCGTAGTAATTACGTATTTTTCAAAATGTGAATTTACTTTGGGAAAATAATGAATTTGAGAAAATACTATGTAAATTCAATAATTGTGAAGACCTGGCGAATGTTGAAGAAACTTTTTTCTCTGTTAGCACTGGAAATATTTTGCGTATATAAACATGGTTGGAAGATTCAGTTATGCTTTTTTCTTGTACGGAAATCAAGAATCGAGTGTTGAAACTTCAGTGAAAAATAATGGATAGAGTAGTCTGTTACTTTGTGTTAGTTAATTCGGAAAAAAAATAAAAGTACTCGAATAACCCTCCAGTGAAATTTCTAAACGGACAGACAAACCTATGGAGTTCCCTACTTTTCGAAATTCTCAAGAAATAAGTCTACAGGAGACATTTAAATACCTTTTTGCACAACTTGAAATACTCCAGTATGAAAATGTAGTGGTACTACAAAACCTGTATCACCTTAAAAGAACTAACTCAATTTACAAAGTTCTTAGGGATCAATGTGAACGATACAATGGGTTTTCACTCTCATACGTCGAAAATGTTGGATAGCTTGTGATAAATTATTGATTTCAAATTATCAGGGTTACTATCAGAAAAAGCAGATTTCAATTCTACAAAGCACTTTGTCTCCGCTTCTTCGAAACTACCTTCGGCATTTTGAGTTTCCAAGCATGATGATTATGTTTAGATTGAGAGTAGAAATTGGTATTGGCATTTGGCAACGTGGCTGAGAATTATTTTGATTTTGCCGACATTTCACGAGTGACATCCTGCGACAGTTTTAAGTTAAAAAAACTTGATAAACCCAAATCATGGCCAACCGGGATAGTTTATAAAAGTGAATAATAATAATAATGTTTATCAAGATTAGCAATGAACAACGATGCTATACAGAAAATTACAAATAATCCATGAATTTAATAAACAAAGAAATGACCACAAATGCGAATGGAGTATTGGTCTCATTCTTGTAGAATAGGGTAGTTGAGGACCTTGACAAAAATATTTGTTCCATTTTAGGAGTCAACAGAAGAGGTCAGGTCCTCTCTGTGTCGGTCGACGAAGACAACATAATCCGTTACGTCAGTGGTGTCCTCCATAACCACGATCTAGCCCTACGTATAGCGTCCAGGAACGACCTTGCAGGTGCCGAGGATCTCTTCGTTAGCAAATTCCAGATGTTGTTCCAGAACGGGCAGTACACAGAGGCCGCGAAGATCGCTGCCAATGCGCCAAAAGGTAAGTTTGTTTAATTTGCAGGTTAAGTTGAACGGAAACGTCATCGTTGACAGATGTCAAATGCTTGGAAGAAAAACTAAGGTATCTAGAATACTGGTGCAGTTTTGTTTCAGCCTTGGTAGCTACAAACATTTGGAGATACGCTCCAATTCCTTTTCATTCCTGCAGAGGGCGTGGGATGAAAGTTTCATTTGAAGTTAGTTTTTGTTCTGGCATTAGTTCACCTCAAAATTACATCCGAGTTACGTACAGTGACTTGAACACTAATTCAAAAAAAAGAACCTAATTAGTCGCATATTACAATGACAACAAATATTTTGTCGTTTGACGAAACACGGCGAATTATAATCTGTGACGGGATTAACCAATAGAAAATGAAACAGCTCTTGGCGCCACTGTGATTATACAGTCACTTATGCATTTATACTGCACTTCATTTGAAATTTACCTTTATTCCGACATTCGATTCAACCTTGAAATTGCATTTGACAGATTCACGACGATAAGGGCGCCATGAGAAACGTTGTGGAAATCGACTGAACTAGCGTCCCATCTCTTGAAATTCCTAGAAGGCTTAGCACTGCTTCACGTGAAATAAATCCATTGTCGTTTAAGACATCTTAGAAAAAAGTTGCTCGGGTTGCTTTTGAATCAACTTGATAATAAAATCTCAGATCAATGAAAAACCATAGATTAATTAGTAATGTCAAATATACAATCAACGTTTTTGAATAAGTATAATTACAGAAGTCTGCAGTTATATAGAGGCCTTGAAACTAAAACAAAACAAAAGTTGAGATGGCTGTCGATATGAGCGATGTTGCCAAGAGTAACATGATTTACTGTATTCGGCTGCTGACAGTGTTGAGCATTTGGCAACAGGGATCTATGTTCTTTTATTGATGTAGGATTGAAATGCAGAGAAAACTTCAAAAAATATTTTTCTTTTAGGAATTCTTAGAACTCCAGCAACCATTCAGATGTTCCAACAAGTGCCTACCCAGGCTGGCCAAAATAGTCCGTTATTACAATATTTCAGTATTTTGCTTGATAAGGGGCAATTAAATAGGTAATTATTTATGGAAATATTGCGATAAATGTTTTAATTAACAAATGAATAATTAGTTGTTTCGACAGTTTGGACATCAACTTTAACCTGTTGTGTATTGTATTGGTTACTATTGTGAATAGCTATTTGGTTTATGTGTTCGTATTTTTTGGAACTTTTTTCATCGGTATCTTTTTAAAATTACTCAGAAAATAATGATCAAATTACAATCGCACTTGTTAACTAGTTGGCAGATGCTGATGCACCACTTATTGCGAAATTTTTTGATAATCGTGTTGTTAGAACAATTTAAAATCACAAGTTTTTTCGAATGTTTCATATTTGTCGATCTTTTAATAATATATACTCCATTCACCTTTATAAACTATCCCGGTTAGCCGTGACATTCTGACACATTTCAACGTGTATATTTCGAAAATGTTAGGTTATAGTCATTTTCCTGTCAGATAACTACGCAATGTTGTCTTCTCTACATAGAGGTCGTAGTAATTACGTATTTTTCAAAATGTGAATTTACTTTGGGAAAATAATGAATTTGAGAAAATATTATGTGAATTCAATAATTGTGAAGACCTGGCGAATGTTGAAGAAACTTTTTTCTCTGTTAATATTGGAAATATTTCACGTATATAAACATGGTTGGAAGATCCAGTTATGCTATTTTCTTGTACAGAAATCAAGAATCGAGTGTTGAAATTTCACTGAAAAATAATGGATTGAGTAGTCCGTTACTTTGTGATGGTTCATTCAAGAAAAAAATAAAAGTTCTCGAATAACCCGGCAGTAAAACTTCTGAACGAACAGACAAACCTGTGGAATTCCGAACTTATCTAAATTCTCAAGAAATAAGTCTACAGAAGACATTTGAATACCTTAAAAGAATTAACTGAATTTACAAGGTTAATGTTGGTCCTCCAATAACTAGAAACTGCAAAAACTACTCGTAGCCCATTAACAGTAATTAAAAAAGCCTCAAGTTCTAAATTTTTCCCAGATACGAATCCCTAGAACTCTGCAAACCGGTGCTCCTACAAAACCGCAAACAACTCCTAGAAAAATGGCTGAAAGAGGAAAAATTAGAGTGTTCCGAAGAACTCGGGGACCTGGTGAAACAGGTCGATCCAACGTTGGCCCTTTCCGTATATCTCAGAGCCAACGTTCCGGAGAAGGTGATCCAGAGCTTCGCCGAAACGGGACAGTTCCAAAAGATCGTGATCTACGCCAAGAAGGTGTCCTACACTCCGGACTACGTCTATCTGTTGCGTTACGTCATGAGGACCAATCCGGAGCAAGGCGCCAAGTTCGCCGGGATGCTGGTAGGGGACGCTGAACCCTTGGCCGACATCAACCAGATCGTTGATATCTTCATGGAACAGAACATGGTGCCGCAGTGTACCGCTTTTCTCCTGGAGGCTTTGAAGAATAACAGACCGACCGAGGGACATTTGCAGACGAGGCTTTTGGAGATCAATCTCATCTCTGCCCCGCAGGTTGCTGATGCTATTTTAGGTGAGTGTTGAATGGGGGATTTTCCTTTAAACGAAAATGCAGTTATTTTCATGAAATACCTTTAGAACATCAACTTTCAAACATATAATTTCAATATTATATTTTTAAAAAAATGTTTGATCACCTGAAACTGGAAAATAAAAATGGGGATTTGCATTTGAAGGGATTTGTCTTGAGTGCACGATATGGCAACGTCGAATTCTGCTTTCTCGGAAAGAAAAGGACGTCAAATGTGTTACTTTGCTTAGGAAAACAGAGGTAGCTATACTTCGATCTGGTTAGAGTAGAAGACAACGACCAAGAAATAGAAAAAGAAGAGCACAGACTGTCATATTACTGACAAATCGCAAACGGAAATTGTTTGGTTATATTGACAAATAAAACGTGTGAACCACAGAATAGGAATAAATATTTCATTATTCTATAGCAGAAAAAGCTATTCTACTAAACACCGTTGTCACTTCGTGCTTGCCTGGCAAATCCCAAACCCCAATTTTGAAATCTGATTTTGAATACTTTCTGAAGGTAATTTGGGAAAATGATGAATCAAACCCATAATAATTATGTTCAAATTTGCATTTGAAGTAATAACCCAAATTCAGGAAAAACCTCCATTGTGTTCGTACAGATCAGAAAAATCATTTGTGGTATATGAGATTACAATGCCTTCAAATGATGCGTTTTATCAATACAATATACAAGGTGTCTCAAAAGAAATTTTATATTTCAAAAATCGATAGAAAATAAAATAATAATAACAATAACCTTTATTCTGTGCCTTCAGATTCGAATTAATCGGAAAATAAAACAATGATTCATTATTAAAATCAACTTGAACAAAATTAAAGAAAAATGTTCTTCTCAAAACAACAAAATTTGAAGTAACGCAATTCTCAATTTTTACCCCCAGAGGAAATCCTTGTTTGTGGTAAAATAGTAAATGAGCTGTTTATCAAAAAAATATTTATTAATTGTTAAAATACACTCTTTGGGAATTCATTTCTCGAAAATAATCTCTTCTAAATGTTTTCCCTCGAGTTCGCGACTATCATTCAATCTAACATTAAAATTTCTGATGACGGATTGGCAGGTAGGCTCCATGATGGTTCCCATTTCGTGGCGAATATTTTGTTTTTAACTGGTCCAGGAAAGTTGGTTTTTTAATGTAGACTTTAGATTTGGGGTAACCCCACAGGAAAAAGTCCATAGGAGTCAAATCAGGACTGCGTGGCGGCCAATTTATGCCACCTCTTCTCGATATTGATTTGCCTGGAAAAATTACACGAGCTCTTAGCAGAGACCTATTGGACGTGTGCGACGTTGCTCCATCCTGCAAGAACCGTGTTCTTTGATTATAGCCAAGAAAATTTTGCAGTTCAGGCAACAAAACTCATCTGACATCCTAACATAACGCTCTGAATTTACTGTAAGAGCACGTCGCCTTTCAATCTTCAAAAAAGTATGGACCGATAGTTCCTCGCGATGACATTGCAGTCCAAACGGTCACTTTTGGCGAATGAAGGGGTTTCTGATCTTATATTTGGGATTTGTTGCACTCCAACAGCGACAGTTCTGCTTGTTTACGTGCCCATTAAGATGAAAATGTGATTCATCAGAGAATAAGATGTTAAATGTTTGTAAGTGCTCAATTGCTTGGTTTACGAATTCTAGACTCTGAATGGCATCCTGGGGTTTTAGTTCTTGCACCAATTGAATTTTATAGGGGTGCAACTTTAGATCTTTGTGCAAAATGCGATGAAGCGATGATCTATGCGCGTGCAAAGCACTTGCACGCTTCCGAATGGAGAGATCAGGATCATCACGAACAAACTGATTAGTGCGTTCCACATTCCCTTCCGTTCTCGATGACCTTGGTCGTCCGGATTTTGGTTCACCTAGTGTTGAACCGGTCTCCTCAAACTTCTTCACCCAATTCCGAATGAGAGGAATGTTTGGTGCGTCATTTAAGTGACGTAAACCACGAACATTGCAGACATTTCTCCGCGCGATGGTTGCAGAATTACCGAAAGGTTCTATATCAACTGAATTTCCGAGAGCCAGGCTACCGATTAACATAACCCTCGCGCCCCTCAGATGTCTTGCTTTCACACAGTAAGTTAAAGAAATATAAAATTTCTTTCGAGACACCTTGTATGTCAAACTGTTACCACGTGTACTCACTAACACCTGATTACAAACAAACTGATTTAGAACCTATGGCAAGCTTGTCAAACGCAAATATTTCTGCGTAGAACAATTTTGACGACTTCTATATCATTTTCTTTTTTCGATAAATGAAAGGTATTACAGAAAATCTGTATTTTTTTAATGATTGTATTAATTACCTTCATCAAGTAGACTCGTTCTTAATTTTCATGGACCTCTTCGTACTTCCAATACTCACCGAAATAATTTTCCTCGCAAGATTTGTTCCAAGAACAAAATTCTGGAAGTTTGTTAAGCATTTGCCCGGAAAATTCCCGAGTTAAAAATTCGTTTTTACCTGATATAAACAAGCGGAGAAGCAGTCAAAGGCTTTCCTCTCCAAAAACCAGGCTAAAAGTTCCTCTGCCAATTCTTGATTTCTAGATTCTGCAGTGTAGTCCATAGCGTCCCTGAACAGTCTATCCTTTTTACACAGCTCTACGCTCTGTTTCCATCTATTGTTGTCTGCGAAATAAACCGTCATCAGCTTCCGAATTACCCGAATAGTAAACTAACAAATTACCTTTGTAGAGATAGGCAGCAATACGTCTAAATTCTGTCAATTAGTGCTTTTCTAATTTTTGGGCAAGACTGATATTATCAAAGTTATCGAAAGCATCTATAGACGTTCGAAGTCCGTGCAAAAAAATCCATTAAACTCTCTAAAACCACTCCGAACAACTATGACATACCTGGAAGTCCCCTTCCTCAATCAACAGGGAATTAAGAGCCTCATTGATCGCCTTGTTGTTCAAGTTCTACACGGAACGCAACCAAATTCCCAAAAGCCAGGCTACCGATTAACATAACTCTCGCGCACCTCAGATGCCTTGCGTTCACACAGTAAGCTAAACAAATATAAAATTCCTTTTGAGACACCTTGTATGAATATGTTACGATCTTCCACCCTCCAAAACGTCCAATACAAGATAGGCAATTCTTTCAGGAAGCAACATGTTCTCGCATTACGACCGAGCCCACATTGCCCAGCTCTGCGAGAAAGCAGGTCTTCTCCAGAGGGCCCTGGAGCACTATA
Source organism: Myrrha octodecimguttata (assembly GCA_958510865.1). NCBI lineage: Eukaryota > Metazoa > Arthropoda > Insecta > Coleoptera > Coccinellidae > Myrrha > Myrrha octodecimguttata. The sequence goes on from OY294064.1 coordinate 41,943,854, forward strand.
CCGACCTCTACGACATCAAGAGGGCGGTGGTCCACACCCAGTTACTACCCGTCGACTGGCTGGTCGGTTTCTTCGGAACCCTCAGCGTTGAAGACAGCTTGGAGTGTCTCAAGGCGATGTTAACCGCCAACATCAGACAAAACCTTCAGATCTGCGTGCAGATAGCCACCAAGTACCACGAACAGTTGACAACGAAGTCCTTGATCGATCTCTTCGAGAGTTTCAAGAGTTACGAAGGTAGGTTTTGAAGGTACCGCTTTAGGAATCTTTCGAAAAAATTGTCAAATAATGCAGCCGTTCAAAGAATTCTGTCTATCCAGGTCTTTTCTACTTCCTCGGCTCCATCGTCAACTTCTCCCAAGACGAAGAGGTCCACTTCAAGTACATCCAAGCAGCGTGCAAGACCGGGCAGATCAAAGAGGTCGAACGTATATGCAGAGAGTCGAACTGTTATAATCCGGAACGCGTGAAGAACTTCCTCAAGGAGGCCAAGCTGACCGATCAGCTGCCTCTGATCATCGTGTGCGACAGATTCGATTTCGTCCACGATCTGGTCCTGTATCTGTACAGGAACTCCCTGCAGAAGTACATCGAGATCTACGTGCAGAAGGTCAACCCGAGCAGGTTGCCAGTGGTCATCGGAGGACTCCTAGACGTCGATTGTTCCGAAGACATCATCAAGAACCTGATACTGGTCGTGAGGGGACAGTTTTCGACTGACGAGCTCGTCGAAGAGGTCGAGAAGAGGAACAGGTTGAAGCTGCTTCTACCGTGGTTGGAGTCCAGGGTTCACGAAGGTTGCGTTGAGCCTGCCACTCATAACGCCTTGGCTAAGATCTACATCGATTCGAACAACAATGCGGAGAGATTCCTGAAGGAGAATCAGTGGTGAGTGGAATGGGTAGGGACAAGAAGGGAACCTTGGGGAATACCAACTAACTATACAGGTGGATGGTCTTTTGAATGTTTATGGAGAACAGATCATAATTTTGTGCTGAAAATTTGCTTCTACGAGTTTTCCACAACGAGCATTCACTGTAAAATATCAAAATCATGATCCGTTCAGCGTAAAAGTCTAAAAGACCATCAACCTATGGGGCACCCTGTATTTTAACTTGGGTCACATTTTTGAATCATTCTATTCTTCCAGGTATGATTCTCGAGTGGTGGGGCGTTACTGCGAGAAACGCGACCCCCATCTGGCCTGCGTGGCCTACGAAAGGGGCCAGTGCGACCGAGAACTCATAGCCGTGTGCAACGAGAACTCCCTCTTCAAATCCGAAGCAAGATACCTCGTTCGCAGGAGAGACCCAGAACTCTGGGCCGAAGTACTACAAGAGAGCAACCCCTACAGGCGTCAACTCATCGATCAGGTCGTCCAGACCGCCCTCAACGAGACACAGGACCCCGAAGACATCTCAGTCACGGTCAAAGCTTTCATGACAGCAGATCTGCCCAACGAACTGATCGAGCTATTGGAGAAGATAGTCCTGGATAATTCCGTCTTTTCAGACCACAGGAACCTGCAGAACTTGTTGATCTTGACCGGTAAGGAATATTGAGGGTTTTTCGTTTGACGGGGTTCCGCAGGGGTCTGTTCGTGGCACTGAAATATTCGCGTTTTTAGCTATTAAGGCCGACACGAGCCGCGTGATGGACTACATCAATCGTTTGGACAACTACGACGCCCCGGACATAGCCAACATAGCAATCAACAATCATCTATACGAGGAGGCGTTCGCCATCTTCAAGAAGTTCGACGTTAACACCTCGGCGATACAGGTGTTGATCGAGCAGGTGAACAACCTGGATCGGGCCTACGAATTCGCCGAGAGGTGCAACGAACCGGCCGTTTGGAGCCAGCTGGCCAAGGCGCAGCTCAAGCAGGGTCTGGTGAAGGAGGCCATAGATTCTTACATCAAGGCCGATGACCCTTCGGAGTATATGGCTGTCGTGGAAACTGCCAGTCAGAATAATTCCTGGGAGGATCTTGTAAGGTAGGTGTTTCGTTTTGATCTATACGGGTACGATTTGCGCGATTGTTGTAGGGAACAGCGTGTTGTTGTGCCCAAATGTCTGTAATTTTTTTTGAACGGTCCTGTAGACTAGGTTGGGCTAACGGATGAAGAATCCATAAGCATACTGAAGGGTTTCCAATAAGAGGTGTTATTTTGAATAGCCCGCTATTTTGGTAGATGTCACTTTTGAAGCTGTCATTTTTTTGACATTTGACAAGTAGAAACTACGCCATTAATTAAAATGGAACGATACACGCTTCAACAACGCATTGAAATTATTAAAATTCACTATAAAAATGGTGAAAATTTGGCAGAGACGGTTCGTAAAACTCAAACATTTTTGGGTCGTCGTGAAGCACCTTGTCGGACCGCAATAAAGAAATTGGTGGAAAAATTCGAGCTGTTGGGACAAGTTAGTGATGTGAAGAATAAAACCCGTGCACGTCGCTCAAGAACAGCCGAGAATATTGCTGCTGTAGCCGAAAGTGTTGAAGAAAACCCAGGTTTGTCCATTCCTCGTCGTTCTTTGGAATTAAGCATCCCACAACCATTACACCGTATTTTGCATAAAGATTTGGGTCCTAAGGCTTTATAAAGTTCAGTTAACACAAGAACTCAAGTCGGCCGATCATCAACAACGTCGTGTCTCTGCTGATTGGGTCGTTGAAATGCATGAAAATGATCCGGAATTCCATGAAAAATCATCTTGAGTGATGAGGCCCATTTCCACCTCGGTGGCTTCGTCAACAAGCAAAATTGTCGCATCTGGGGCTCGGAAAACCCGAGAGTTATTGTTGAAAAGCCTCTCTATCCTCAACGTGTGACTGTTTAGTGCGGTTTATGGTCCGGCGGAGTCATTGGACTTAACTTTTTCGGAAATGAGGCTGGAGCAACAGTTACGGTGAATGGATTGCGCTATCGAGAGTTGATTAATGATTTTTTATGGCCGGAATTGGATGGTATTGATCCGGACAACGTTTACTTTCAACAAGACGGCGCTACGTGCCACACAAGCAACGAAACCATTGATCTTTCGTGGAAAAAGTTTCCGGACCGTGTTATCTCTCGAAGAGGTGATCACAATTGGCCATCAAGATCTTGTGATTTAACACCTTGCGACTTCTTCCTTTGGGGCCACGTGAAAGAGATGGTCTACGCCAATAGCCCAGCGCGATTCAAGACCTCAAAGATGGAATTCGTGAGGCTATCGAGGACATAGGACAGCCACTTTGTGATTTGGTTATGGAAAATTTCATTAAAAGGATATGGTCCTGTAAGCGTGGTCGTGGTGGTCATTTGCCTGATGTTATTTTCCACTATTAACGGCATAGCTTCTTCTTTATAATGAAATAAACATCCGATCATTTATATTGAAAAATGGCATTTTTCTTTGAATATCAAAATAACACCTCTTATCGGAAAACCCTTCATGTGATATTACATACAAATGGTCGAACGATTCCCTTTTGGCTGAATTCAATGGAGAACTCCCACAAAGGCTTCGCCAGAGCGTGGAAACACGCACAGAAAACACAAAAAAATAACCCAAAATTACTGAACAGGCCTGCCAATGTATTTTCCTACCAACTATTCCCACACCTTAGGTACCCTCTGGTCCAAAACCCCACTCATCTAGCAACCCCTCCTTTCTATGAACCCCGCATCGAACCGAATACCTAACCTCACTTATCGACCGCACTAAACGTCACTCCGTCCGCCCGCAGATACCTGCAGATGGCGCGCAAGAAGGCTCGGGAGAGCTACATCGAATCCGAGCTGATCTACTCGTACGCCAAGACCGGCCGTCTGGCCGACCTCGAAGAGTTCATATCCGGCCCCAACCACGCGGACATCTTGAAGATCGGCGAGCGCTGCTTCGAGGACAAGATGTACGACGCGGCCAAGTTGCTGTTCAACAACGTGTCGAATTTCGCGCGTCTGGCCATCACGCTGGTCCATCTGAAGGAGTTCCAGGGAGCGGTGGACAGCGCCAGAAAGGCGAACAGCACCAGAACCTGGAAGGAGGTCTGCTTCGCGTGCGTCGATCACGAGGAGTTCAGGCTGTCGCAGATGTGCGGCATGCATATCGTGGTGCACGCGGACGAGTTGCAGGTAAGAATCGATTCTGTGTGTTTTAACTTTCGAAGAAACGTACCTATAGTCCATTCACCTTAAGAGCAAACAATACCAGGTGGTGTTGAATGGGGGTTTTTGCGCGCATGTTCTAGGGGAACAGCGTGCTATCGTTTTGTCCAAATGTCTGTAATGTTGGACGATTGAGCCGAAAATGGTCTCAATCGACTAGGTTGGACTCACTGATGACGAATCCGGTGTCAAAATCGATTCTGTCCGGCCGGCCGGCCGTCCGTAGACACGATAACTGTCGACAGAAGCAAGCTAGCTACTTGAAACTTTCAGCATAGGTTGCGCATCAAAATGCCGCGGTTGAGTTCGTTAATGGGCCAAATCGGCAGAATAGTTTCGGAGTTATAGGCACTTGAAGTTTTGAAGTTATTTATTTTTTATTTCAGAAACTACTCAAGCGATTGGATTCAAACTTGGCAGTTTGGTGGAGTATAACGACGCGCAACTTTGAGCCAAATTTCGTCAAGATCATATTGTCAGTAAATTTAAAAAAAAAATTTTTTCGAAATTTTTTTACAAAAAATTTTTTTTTCGGAAACCATCAATCATATCAAAGAAAAATTATACTCACACTTTGACCTTCTAATTTCACAGCAGTGTACCAAATTTCAGTTCGATACGATCATAAGTTTTGGAGATATCGGGAAAAAATATGTCAAATTTCGAGGTTTTCTTCTCGATATCGTTGATTTTTTCGGTATTACTCGAGAAATACTGATTCAATCCTGATTAAACTTCACAGCTAGTTTTAAGATGCTGAAAGACAACTTTATGCAAAATTTCGTGATAATCGTGTTATTAGAACAATTTGAAAAAAAAATTTCTATGATTTTCTCATCATATCATCCTCATTAAATTCTGTATGAAACTTCGAACTGTTATTTTCGATGAAGTACTGGATTTCAATTCGATCTGATCTGTATTTTTGGAAATATTGGAAAAATAAAGTTTTGATTGGGTATATCTACGGAATCATTGGGTGGATTTTACCCATTCACGAATTCGGCCTTCGTAATTAAGGTCCAAACCTTCTCTACAAATATCGAGTTTCTAAGTTGTTTCTTTCGGAAGTTATTGTGTTTACGCAGTCGGCCGTTAGGCTGACCGTAAACACAATAACTTCCGGAAGAAACGACTTAGAAACTCGATATTTGTAGAGAAGGTTTGGGGCTTAATTACGAAGGTCGAATTCGTGAATGGGTAAAATCCGCTCAATGATTCCGTAGATATACCCATTCAAAATTTTATTTTTACAATATGTCCAAAAATACAGATATGATCGAATTGAAATCCAGTAATTTATCAGAAAAAAAAAATCAAAAAGCACTGCCGTGAAGGCAGCAGCTTTTGCGCGCACGTTCAAATTCGTTGCTGAAGCGGTCATCTACATTTAACATGCGCGCAAAAGTTGCTGCCTTCACGGCAGTGCTTTTTGGACTTTTTCATTTAAACGACAATGCAGTAATTTTCATGAAAAATCTTTAGAACATCAACTTTCAAACGTATAATTTCAATATTATATTTTTAAAAAAATGTTTGATCACCTAAAACTGAAAAAGAAAAATGGGGATTTGCATTTAAAGGGATTTGTCTTGAGTGCACGATATGGCAACGTCGAATTCGGCTTTCTCGGAAAGAAAAGGACGTCAAATGTGTTACGTTGCTTAGGAAAACAGAGATAGCTATACTTCCATCTGGTTAGATTAGAAGACAACGACCAAGGAATAGAAAAAGAAGAGCACAGACTGTCATACTGACAAATCGCAAACGGAAATTGTTTGGTTATATTGACAAATAACACGAGTGAACCACAGAATAGGAATAAATATTTCAGTATTCTATAGCAGAAAAAGCAATTCTACTAAACACAGTTGTCACTTCGTGCATGACTGACAAATCCCAAACCCCAATTTTGAAATCTGATTTTGAATACTTTCTGAAGGTAATTTGGAAAATTGATGAATCAATCCTATAATAATTATGTACAAATTTGCATTTGCATTAATAACCCAAATTCAGGAAAAACCCCCATTACGGCCAAGGCAACACAGCCACATTCGAGTTTCATTAAAACGTGTTAATATCTCAAGGTCAGGCACTTGCGCGCGGTCTACATGCTTTAACGTTGCCTATAGCCACGAGAAATATTAGAATTCGGAGAAATTTCGACGTTTTTAGGAGAAAACTGGGTGTCGCTCTTAAGGCGTCATTGATTTTTTGTGAGAATGCGCAATGTTAGTTATTTTTCCATTTTTCACTACATTTCAGTTATTAATTTTCCCGATAATTCTTGAATATAACATAGTGGCAACCATTTGCAAAAAAATATTTTTTTTTTAAACAAACTGTGGCCTTTAAAAGTCACCCCGTTATATTCAATGTATTGTTTGCTCTTAACAAAGTCAATCGGTAGGCCGTGGAATAGGTTTATCAAGTTTTTGTTACTAGAACTGAGCCAGGATGGCACTACTGATTGATGTCGAGGTGAAAATAATTTGGCGGAACATATTTTCATCAAATACTGTTTGGTGACATAAATATATGTAATTTACTAAAGCCTTTGTGTGAACGTTCAACGGTGCGTAGTTATCTGACAGAAAAATTACTATAAAATACCATTTTTACTCGCTTGTCCTGGGAAACAGCGCGTAATCATTTCGCCGAGATGTCTCTAATTTTCGAATTTTGAGCCAACAATGGTCTTGAACGCTTGGTTTGAACTCCCTGAAGAAGAATCGGTGCTCAAATTCAATTTTGTTCGTCAAGCATCTGTATGTGCTCTAACTCCCGGAGGAAAAGACTTAGCGACTTGAAATTGTCAGACTAGGCTTGGAGACCAAATGTCTCGGTCAAGTTCGTTAATGGATGGAATCGGTTGGATAGTTTCGGAGTTAGGCCCATTTGAAATTTTGAGGTTAAGTCCTCGATATCTCATGAAGTATTGACTCTATCGAATTGAAACTTCATGGACAGTTTTGGAATATATATATATATATATTCTTTTGAGAACGAGCATTACATTCTAAGATATATCACAGTGTTAGCAGAGGAAATGTAAACGGGGTCCTATACTTATTTGCGTATGATACAAGAGCACAGATAAAAACCTCAGGAAAAATTCTGTCTCCCCGTATAGGTGTAGTAATTTGTTTATAGAAGATGGATGGCATCTTTTTCATTGGAAAATAATTTTTTCGTCTTCTTGAATTCATTTTGACAAAATATCTTGACATAATATCTGAAACAGAAAGAGGGACAGAAAACCAGAAGGAAGCAGTAAATAATATCACCTACATTTGCTCATGACCGAGAGAGTCTTTCGACCAGGTTCAGTCCTCCAAGCGATGATTTTCAGATCCTCAGATGAACGAAGAACGCTACAGGCCCCTTTATTGGGGAATCATCTCCCATAGATCCATAATTGTTCATTTCGAACTAGAAATCTAATAAAATATCGGGAGTAAAGTGAAAAACTTGTGACATGTATTATGTCAGGATGACATAATAATACCAACGCAGAACTTGGAGCAAAATTTCGTGTGGATACAGTTGTTAAAAAATTAAAAAAAAAAATCCTATTCGAAAGTTTTTTTCTCCTAAAATATAGATTAGATTTCAATGGAATTTGGCACAAACCTTGGAGTCAGTATTTAACAACAATGTTTAAAATTTCTATCCGATCCTATATTTAATTTCGGAGATATAAGGGAAGAAAATGTTCCAAATTTCGTTATTATTTGGAATTTTAACTTTTTTTCCGAACTATCCCAAGAAGTACAAATGCAATCAGATTGAAACTTCGTTATCAGGTGGAGATTACCAACACGCAACTAGGCAAAATTTCGTGTTGATCTAATAGTTACAATTTGAACAAGCGCGCAAGAACTCCTGACCTCACGTCAGTGCTCGGGAGTCTGCGCGCAATTTAAAACTCGTTGCTAAAGGTCATCTTTAAGTTTTTGTGACCTTCTAATCATAATTTTTCTCACGAAATACTGCATAAACCTTCAAGCTGTCATTTGTCAATCAGGCACTGGATTTCAATTCGATCCAATCTGTATCTTTGGAAATATGAGTAAATTCACGGAAACTTTGCAATTGTAACTTGCTCTACAAATATCGATGAATGAACCCTCTTTTCCAGGATTTGATCAACTACTACCAAGACCGTGGATACTTTGAGGAACTCATTGGTCTCTTGGAAGCTGCCTTGGGTTTAGAAAGGGCCCATATGGGAATGTTCACGGAATTGGCAATTCTTTACTCGAAATACAAACCAGCCAAAATGCGAGAGCATCTAGAGTTGTTCTGGTCCAGGGTCAATATTCCGAAAGTGAGTAGTTCAAATGTATTTTATTTATTTAATGTTTGATCTTGTTCCTTACTATTCAACCTATCGAATAAAATGTTTGAAGTAGATTCGGTTACTCATCGAAGGGAAAGATTGAATTATTTTCTTACTTTTCCCCTCTTAGGTCCTTAGAGCAGCAGAGCAAGCTCACCTTTGGGCCGAACTAGTTTTCCTGTACGACAAATACGAAGAGTACGACAATGCCGTTCTCGCAATGATGGCTCATCCGACCGAAGCCTGGAGGGAGGGTCACTTCAAGGACATCATCACCAAAGTTGCCAACATAGAACTCTATTACAAGGCGATCCAGTTCTACCTGGATTACAAACCGCTTCTTCTAAACGACCTACTTCTCGTCTTGGCACCTAGGATGGATCACACCAGGTAAGTTCGTCGACCTAACCTCAAACGTCAACGTCACTTGTATTGACGTTATTTCCTTATGTCAGGGCTGTCCAATTCTTCTCGAAAACTGGTCATCTTCAGCTGGTGAAGTCGTACCTTCGTTCGGTGCAGAACTTGAACAACAAGGCGATCAACGAGGCTCTTAATTCCCTGTTGATTGAGGAAGAGGACTTCCAGGTATGTCACAGTTGTTCGGAGTGGTTTTAGAGAATTTAACGGATTTTTTGCAGGGACTTCGAACGTCTATAGATGCTTTCGATAACTTTGATAATATCAGTCTTGCCCAAAAATTAGAAAAGCACGAATTGACAGAATTTAGACGTATTGCTGCCTATCTCTACAAAGGTAATTTGTGAGTTTTATTCGGGTCATTCGGAAGCTGATGACGGTTTATTTTGCAGGCAACAATAGATGGAAACAGAGCGTAGAGCTGTGTAAAAAGGATAGACTGTTTAGAGACGCTATGGAATACACCGCAGAATCTAGAAATCAAGAATTGGCAGAGGAACTTTTAGCCTGGTTCTTGGAGAGGAAGGCCTTCGACTGCTTCTCCGCTTGTTTATATCAGGTAAAAACTAATTTTAAAGTCGGGAATTTTCCGGGCAAATGGTCGACAAACTTATAGGATTTTGTTCTCGAAACATATTTTGCAAGGACAATTATTTCAGTGAGTTTTCGAAGTATGAAAAGGTCCATGAATTAAATTAAGAACGAGTCTACTTGATAAAAGTGAAAGGAAGGAGATGATGAAGAACTTGTCAAAATGGGGGTTTTTCCTGAATTTGGGTTAATACTGCAAATGCAAATTTTAACATATTTATTATGGGTTTGATTAATCATTTTCCCAAATTACCTTCAGAAAGTATTTAAAATCAGATTTCAAAATTGGGGTTTGGGATTTGTCAGTCATGCACGAAGTGACAACTGTGTTTAGTAGAATTGCTTTTTCTGCTATAGAATACTGAAATATTTATTCCTATTCTGTGGTTCACTCGTGTTATTTGTCAATATAACCAAACAATTTCCGTTTGCGATTTGTCAGTAATATGACAGTCTGCTCTTCTTTTTCTATTCTTTGGTCGTTGTCTTCTACTCTAACCAGATCGAAGTATTGCTATCTCTGTTTTCCTAAGCAGAGGAATACGTTTGACGTCCTTTTCTTTCCGAGAAAACTGAATTCGACGTTGCCATATCGTGCACTCAAGACAAATCCTTTTAAATGCAAATCCCCATTTTTATTTTTCAGTTTTAGGTGATCAAACTTTATTTTTAAAAAAAAAAAAAAAAAAAAAAAAAAATTGTTTATTGTCTAAACAGGTAAATCCCAATTACAAGACAATATATTATATTGTACAAAGTTGATGAACATGACAAAATTAAACGCTAACCCAATGAAAACAGAAAAAAAAATTAAATGTACAGGCTAAAGATCAGTTTGCCCAAGACGCAGTAATTCCCTCAATTTAGCCTTGAAAGTTCTCAAACTATCGTGGAAGACATCAACATCAGCACATATTCCATTAAATCGTTGACACATCACATACATTGGTGATCTAATCATCATGTTAGTCCTCGGTTTGGGGAGGTAGAGCAAGTGTTCCAGACGACTACCATTGCGCGGAATACGAAAGCTCAGCTTGGCAAGCAAATCAGGACAATCCATAAAGAAATTGAGCAGCTTAAAAAGGAAAAGACATACACTGTATACTCTCCTGTTCTCCAATGACAAGTATGAGAACCTATTCAGAAGCGAGGAATGGTCAAAACCTCGGGCTGGGTAGACACCATCGAATTTAAAGGATAAAAATTTCAAAAACTGCCTCTGAACGGACTCAAGTTGGTTGATATGAACACTGTATATTGGGCCCCAGACAAGATTGCCGTACTCGAGTCTGGAACGAACATAGGAATTGAAAAGGGTAGCAAAACAGTATGGATCCTCGAAATCCCGACATACCCTGAAAACAAAGCCAAGCATCCGCTTCGCCGCAGTTGTAACATTATTATAATGAGGAACAAATGTTAATCTATGGTCAAATTCAACTCCCAAATCTTTAATTTGCCGAACTCTCTCCAATGCTACATGGCTTATAGTGTAGTCGTACACAATGGATGTGTTCTTATGGGTGTAAGTAATTGTTTTACACTTATTGATGTTTAATGGCAATTTATTATTATGACACCATTCGCTCAGCCTATCGAGATCTTCTTGGAGCAGCCAACAGTCATGTAAGGTAGATATGGTCCTGAACAGCTTGAAGTCGTCAGCAAACAATAAAAAGTAGCAGAGTAGATTGTCACCAATATCATTTATAAAAATGAGGAAAAGTAGTGGCGCCAAATTACTGCCCTGAGGAACGCCGCTTAGCGCCCGGAAGGAACATGATCTATGACCTCTAAATTCCACATATAAAATACGATCAGTGAGGTAAGATAGGAAGAGCAATAGCATCCAGCGATCGAAGCCAATCCTCTCAAGCTTCTGCAAAAGAATTGTGTGATCCACCCTGTCAAAAGCCTTTGAAAAGTCGGTGTATATAGCATCCACCTGCAGCTGGTTGTCCACAGCCTCACAAACAAACTGAGTAAATATTGCTAAATTGGTAGTGGTAGATCTTTTGTTAATAAAACCATGTTGTCTATCCGATATGAGGTTCCTGACAGGGGGAAATATTCTGTTATATATGCACATCTCAAAAATTTTAGCAAAGTTGGATAAAAGAGTAATAGGCCTATAATTTGAAATGTCATCCATTTTTCCGGATTTAAAAACTGGGCATATTACTGAGGTTTTCCACAAATCTGGAAAGCAACAACTCTTTAAGGCTAAGTTATATATTGTCTGCAGTGGCTTGGATAAGATATAAGCACAGTCCTTCAGAAGAAATGCTGGAATGCCATCAAAGCCACTGGTGAAATTAGGCTTAAGTGCCTTAAGGCAGTTCAAGACCTCACATTCATCAAAGGACCTTAATGAAATAATTGGATTATCGCTGACTAAGGTTGGGAAAGAATTAGGAGCCGAAATATCAGTTGCGTTATCAATATATGCGCTACGGAAAAAATCAGCAAAAGCATTGACAATCGTAGGAGGATCGCTGTATTCAACCTCGTTCAGACGCAAAATACCCGGAATTCTTGAAGTTCTCTTTTTGTTGTGGAAATAGCTCCAAAAGGCAGATGGATCACCCTTTATAGAACTTTCCGATCTGCGTTTATAATCCTCATAGGCAGCCGCAACCTTGGTCTTAATTAAACTTCTCAATGATCTGAATTGAGCTCTCAAGCATTCATTGTTGGAATTTTTCAATTTTTTGAATACTCTACTTTTCTCCCTGATAAGGTTAATTATTTCTCTAGTGTACCATGCAGGATATTTGCTATTGAAATTTTTTTTAAGAGGAACGCATTCGTTGAAAATATTAAAAAGAGTATTATAGAATGATTCTACTGCTACGTTAACATTATTGAGGTTCCCCAAGAATGACCAATCTGTGCCCAGAATCGTAGAGTAGAGAAGAGGAAAATTGGATCTTGCAAAATTGAACTTTACTATTGATTCATCAAATGTGATACCAAATGTTGGCCTGGGACAAGTTAGTATTATATCCAGAGCAGGATGATATCCATCCTCCGGAACAAATGGAACTTCACTTTGGTGTACACAGCAGCCAGTATTTGAGAAAACCAGATCTAAAAGTCTGCCGGAGTGGTTCAAGATGGAATTGAACTGTTCCAAGTTATAAAAACCAGCAAACTGATCAAGCCTGAATAGAACATCACTATGCCTGCTCCTATCACCGCCAAAATCTGGTTGATTAAAGTCACCTATAATTAGTATTTTATTTCCGTATAGGTATTCTAGAGACTCCAGCATTTCAAACAGATTAAAAATGTGTGACAAATTTGCTCTTGGAGGCATATAGACAACAAATATGTAAAAAAGTTTGTGTTTGTAAAGTACCTTGCAGCCAACAACATCAATGGAAAGAAAACCAGCACGAAAACCCGCCAAGTCAAGCTCAATCACTTCACAGTCACTTCTCACCCCAACTAGCACTCCCCCACCACGAGAAACTGAATTGGCATCCAAGTTTCTGTCACTTCTCAATACAGCATAGTTGCTGGAAAAAAGTTCCATGCTGTACACATTTGGCTGAATCCAGGTCTCAGATATAGCTATAATGTGATATTCACCGGTTGAAACAGACCTGAAAAAGTCGTGAGTCTTCGTATTGAGTCCTCTTACATTTTGGTAGTAGCAATGAAGATTGAGCCCTGCCTGTTTAGACCGCCCAATTAGTTTTTCTGAATAATTTTAGGCTCTCCATGTATATATTTAATTATCAGGTTGACTTCACCCTTAGCAGTACGATCTCTGAGTTCAGCCCTAATTCGGCGGTATTGTTCCATCTGGCAAGGCGTCTTGTCAGATGTAATGAAAATGTTTTTGAATTTATCAATTTTTCTCACCTCTTTAGACCGATATATCATCTCATTAGCAGGAGCTCCAGACTGAAAAATTATCTTTATTGGTCTTGGCTTGGCTGTACATTCATTAACAGTAACAGCACGACCGACACGAAAAAATCTGTAGTGCTTCCGTTCTACTTCAGGGTTAAAAATCTTCGCCAACTCTCCAACAGTCTCCCCATCATTCGCTTCACTTTCCGGCAAATTGAAAATCATCACATTCCTCCTCCTTATTTCGCGCTCGGAGATCTCCTCAACCACACGACTAAAGTTCGCTCCATCAGAAACCTGAGAGCCTCCCACCTTTCCAGTCTTCAAGGCTGCTATCTCCTCCCTCAAGTCTGCCATAGCCCGCACTCCATCAGAAAGTTGTTGATCCTCAGCCCTATTGGCCTTCAGAGCTTCAACTTCCATCTTCAAGTTGGCAATAGCCTGTACAAGCGCTGGAACTTGATGTAGACCGGTGGTGCAATTATCACAAAGAAATCGCAGAGTTCGTTTCCTCAGCTGCATGCATTTAATTTCAGATGCGGTCAAATCAGAACAGGAAGAATGCACGGGTCTCCCACATGAGTCACAATCAAAATAAATATCGTCACCTTTCAGGTTCTCCTCGCATCTGCAGCATCTGGCCGGCATGTTGATCACTCTTATCAGAGAGAAAATCCCAAAAGCAAGATAACCGGTGACAAGTTTTGTTTAGCAGATGTTTCAATTAATTTCAAGAATTTAGATACGTTTGGGCTTCAATAAATAATTCCCGACACAATAGGGATTAAACTAGTGTACCACTAGATGGAGCAAACTTCTATCTTCAATTTGGTATAAATATCAAAAATTAAATTTTCCTCAAAGTATATCAAACAAAGCAATAATCGAGGAGCAATATATCAACTGTGTACACACATTGACTATTTATGATGGAATTTTTAAAAATAATATTGAAATTATATGTTTTAAATGTGATGTTCTAAAGGTTTTTCATGAAAATTACTGCATTTTCGTTTGAAGGAACAACCCCCATTGTTCTATGCACAAATATTTGCGTTTGACAAGCTTGCCAGAGGTTCTAAATCAGCTGAGTCCGTTTGTAATCAGGTGTTAGTGAGTATGCGTGGTAAGGTTTTGACATACAAGGTGTCTCAAAAGAAATCTTGTATTTGTTTAGCTTACAGTGTGAACGCAAGGCATCTGAGGAGCGCGAGGGTTATGTTATTTGGTAGTCTGGCTCTTGGGAATTTAGTTGCTATGGAGCCTTTCGTGGGAGTGGACGTTGTGCGTGCGAATTTTTCAAAAATAGTCATTCCGCCACTATTGCGCGAAGAAATTTCCTTTATGTTCGAGGTTTACGTCACTTAAATGATACACCAAGCATTCCTCTCATTCGGAATTGGGTGAAGAAGTTTGAGGAGACCGGTTAAACATTAGGTAAACCAAAATCCGGACGACCAAGGTCATCTAGAACGGAAGAGAACTCGGAACGGACTAATCAGTCTTTTTGTGATGATCCCAACCTCTCCATTCGGAAGCGTGCAAGTGCTTTGCACGCGCATAGATCATCGCTACACCGTATTTTGCACGAAGATCTAAAGCTGCACCCCTATAAAATTCAATTGATGCAAGAACTAAAACCCCAGGATGCCATTCAGACCTTAGAATTCGTGAACCAAGCAATTGAGCGCTCACAAACATTTAACATCTTATTCTCCGATGAAGCTAATTTTCATCTTAATGGGCACGTAAACAAACAGAACTGTCGCTATTGGAGTGCAACAAATCCCAAATGTAAGCATCAGAAACCCCTTCATTCGCCAAAAGTGACCGTATGGGCTGCAATGTCATCGCGAGGAACTATCGGTCCATACTTTTTTGAAGATGAAGGGGGACGTGCTCTTACCGTGAATTCAGAGCGTCATGTTAGGATGTTAGATGGGTTTTTGTCGCCTGAACTGCAAAAATTTCCTGGCTATAATCAAAGAACGTGGTTCCAGCAGGATGGAGCAACGTCACACACGTCCAATAGGTCTCTGCCTAGATCTCGTGAAATGTTTTCAGGCAAATTAATATCGAGAAGGGTTGACATAAATAGGCCGCCACGCAGTCCTGATTTGACTCTTATGGACTTTTTCCTGTGGGGTTTCCCTAAATCTAAAGTCTACATTAATAAACCAACTTCCCTGGACCAGTTAAAACCAAATATTCGCCACGGAATGGGAGCCATCACGGAGCCTTCGTGCCAATCCGTCATAAGAAATTTCAATGTTAGATCGAATGAATGTCGCGAACGCGAGGAAAAACATTTAGACATTATTTTAAAGAAATAAAATCCCAATGAATGTATTTTGATAGCTAATAATTATTTTTTGGGTGAACGGCTTATTTTATTTTTTATCGATTTTTGAAATATAAAACTTCTTTTGAGACACCTTGTATAATATAGAATAGATGCTACTGAGGATTTTAAATCGAAAGATAGAAGATGAAACGCTGTATCTATTCTTATTTTTGTATTGTGTTTTATCATGTTACCGTAGTTTCAAGTCTTACTTCGAACGTTGAAGACAATTAAGGTATATCCTAAACAAAATCAATATCGAAAGATATTACGTGAAGGTATCACAGGAAAATCTGTATTTTTTCAATGAAATGAAAGTGAAAACATTAAAATTATCGCTTCGATATAAAAAGAATTTTCAAGCTCCGATAAAACTTCTCGTAAGAAGAATCACTGAGGGAGTGTCATTTCAGTGCTATGATTTACTGAGGCCCGACGTCATCTTGGAACTGGCCTGGAAACACAAGATCATGGACTTCGCCATGCCCTATCTGATCCAAGTAACCAGGGAAATGTCGACGCGCATCGAAAAATTGGAACAATCGGAAACGGAGAGACAGACAGAGGCCGCCGAAGAACCCAAATCGATGATGATGCCGGAGCCACAGCTAATGCTGACGGCAGGTCCGGGCATGGGTGAGTTTCCGTTAAATACTCTTTCTGTCGATTATCCAGTTTTTAGCGAGCATGTTCAAGGATGGATTAACGATGGTGAAAAGATTGGATATACCCCATTCACTTTTATAAAGTATCCCGGTTGGCCGAGACATTCTGACACATGTCACAATGTATATTTTGAAAATTTTAGGTTATAGTAATTTTTCCTGTCAGATTAGTACGCAACGTTGTCTTCTCTTCATAGAGGTCGTAGTGATTACGTATTTTTCAAAATGTGAATTTACTTTGGGAAAATAAGGAATTTGAGAAAATATGATGTGAATTCAATAATTGTGAAGACCTGGCGAATGTTGAAGAAACTTTTTTCACTGGAAATATTTCGCGTATACAGGGTCTTTCACGAGGAACCTCACCCATATTTATACGGGAAACTACTGAACGTATTTTCATGAAATTCAGCACTTATAAGTATTTCACGATGCTGATGAAATCTAAAATATTTTCAAGGCATGAGCACCTCCGGTTTTTCCGGAAATGACGTCAACTTCCGTTTTTCAAATTAGAACACCATTTTTTTATGGCAGATATTGAATCTACGTTAAAAAATAATGTGAGTGTATGCATCACACCCTTGCCCTAAAATGGATATTTTCTGAGTTATTCACAAAAAACTGTTTTTCGTCTTGAATTTTCAGCTATTTCTTTTCCCTTAACGCCAAAAAGATGACATTTTCGGGAACTGTTATTTGAACCATGCTGTAGATTTTTCACCCCTTTTTGGAGCCGACTTCA
Organism: Myrrha octodecimguttata; assembly: GCA_958510865.1. Lineage (NCBI taxonomy): Eukaryota > Metazoa > Arthropoda > Insecta > Coleoptera > Coccinellidae > Myrrha > Myrrha octodecimguttata. Next base: position 41,960,991 of record OY294064.1, read on the forward strand.
AGTTACTATTAGGAGAACCATGGCAAACTCTCGCAGTTATAACTAGAGAAAATGTCATCTTTTTGGCGTGAAGGGAAAAGAAATAGCTGAAAATTCAAGACGAAAAACAGTTTTTTGTGAATAACTCAGAAAATATCCATTTTAGGGCAAGGGTGTGATGCATACACTCACATTATTTTTTAACGTAGATTCAATATCTGCCATAAAAAAATGGGGTTCTAATTTGAAAAAATTGATTTTTCACGATTTTGTCATCCCTAACTTTGAAAGCGATTTTTTCACCCCCTGTATCATGAATCGCGATTTCGATTTTCAAAGTGGATACATCGATCTTACATCTTGAAAAATCCCAAAAATGAAAATTTTCCATCCAAAAACCTCGAAGTTATTCTTGTTTCAGCGGAGCTCTATTTTCGATTTATTTTTCGAATTTTCCCGCTCAGAGAGAATTTTCCAACCAAAACTGAAAAATGTTACATCAAAATAAATTGAAATTTTCTAAGGAATCTATTTCTGCAATAAAAAAATGGTGTTCTAATTTGAAAAACGGAAGTTGACGTCATTTCCGGAAAAACCGGAGGTGCTCATGCCTTGAAAATATTTTAGATTTCATCAGCATCGTGAAATACTTATAAGTGCTGAATTTCATGAAAATACGTTCAGTAGTTTCCCGTATAAATATGGGTGAGGTTCCTCGTGAAAGACCCTATATAAACATGGTTGGAAGATTCAGTTATGAAATTTTCTTGTACGGAAATCAAGAATCGAATGTTGAAATTTTACTAAGAAATAATGGATAGAGTAGTCCGTTACTTTGTGATAGTAAATTCGAAAAAAAAATAAAAGTATCCGAATAACCCTGCAGGAAAACTTCTAAACGAACAGAAAAACCTATGGAATTCCCTACTTTTCTAAATTCTTAATAAATAAGTCTACAGAAGACATTTAAATACCTTGTTGCACAACCTGAAATACTCCAGTACGAAAGTGTAGTAGTACTACAAAACCTGTGTCACCTCAAAAAAACTAACTCGATTCACAAAGTTCTTGGGAATCTATGTGAACGATACACTGGGTTTTCACTCACATACGTCGAATATGTTGGATAGCTTGTGCTAAATTATTGATTCCAAATTATCAGGGTTTACTATCAGAAAAAGCAGATTTCAATTCTACATAGCACTTCCTGATAATTTGTCTCTGCTTCTTCAAAACTACCTTCGGCATTTTAGTTTCCAAGCGTGATGATTATGTTGATATTGAGAGTAGAAATTGGCATTGGCATTTGGCAACGTCTCAGAGAATTATTTTGACATTTCCGATATTTCACGAGTGCCAACCTTCATTAGTTTTAAGTGAAAAAACGAGATAGACCTAAATCATGGCCAACCAGGATAGTTTATGAAAGTGAATGGAGTATATATGGTATCGATACTTTTGGGTATTGTTGCATCCCTAGCTCTAGATACTCTAGATACTAATGACCTGTTAGGCGAAATACTGCATTATAAAACCTCATACAACGCCATCTACCAGATATTAAAATCTAGAGCCCTATTCTGCGGTTAAGAAGGTAAGATGGTCTGAATATCGTGAAACTGCAGTAAGCGTACTCCTTGGACATCGCGTCTTCGGTGTAGACGTTTTGGTTGATTGGATGATTAGCTCTGATCAAGGTGGAATATTCGTTGATTTATCGAAGGATATTCGTTCTTGTGTTTATGTTTGTTCATTAAAAAAACATTGGAAACTTGTATAGAAGTCTGCTATTCGTGTTTGAAATTCCATTTGACAGAATAACGATAATACCAGCGCAACTAACCTATATTCTATAAAAAACGCTGCAAATTTTACACGAGGGTTTATTATTCTCTCGATTAAATAACCCGATTACATTGATATCTTAAATAGAACTTACAAGAGTACTCGAAAATCTTTGTTGCTGCAATAAAATCTTACTCTTGGATGCGTTGAAAAGGAACGCTGCAAATTTTACGCAAGGGCTTATTATTTTCTCAGTTAAATGACCCAATACCATTGATATCTCGGTAAACCCGCAAGATTTCCCGTCGCGAAGCTATAAGTATGATATTCACATCATTGTAAGCAGTGTGAGTTCCTGAACAAAAAATATGAAGGCCAACATAGGCGGACTCTCTTTGTTTGGAAGATATGGGCCCCCAAAGTTCCAAATTGTTGCATTTTCAGATCATTTTTTCCACCATAAAAATGATCTCTCACTTCTCAAATCTAGTCCATAAATCATCTTTGAACCTTCAACCAACGAATAGAGACACTTTCTTTCAAGAATATTCATTATTTAAAGGAAGAAAAGTGAAAATAATAGACAACCACTTAACCTATATTTCTACGAAATACTTGTCAATGTTAAAGAGGAGCTTGGCAACAGCGTCTTTTCATCGCTGGCCAACGTATTATGACAGAAGAGCAGTTGCTGGCGGGAAATATGAAATGATGGACAGTTGAAGGATATGATTGTAAGGAAAATGCTTCTGTCACTGAAGAAGAGATGGTTATTCTACCATCAAAACAAAATCATAGAGAATATTTGTTTAAGGTTTCACTCTCAATATTTTCGTTTGAACTTTCTTTCTATCCCCTTCAAAATAGGGAGGTTGTTACCTACTTCGATTTTTGTTGGGTCTTCGAGATGGTCCCAGTTTAGAATAAGATTCAGGGTATTCCAATAAAATGGGTTGAACAATAACCTCGATTTCATTGGAAATCTGGGAAGGGCGCGAGCTATCACATATGAAAAAAATGTACGTTGAAATATATATCAGGGTGTATTCTCATTCTATTACTATGTCTTTCAACCTTTGAGATTTCATTAGAAACGAAATCTCCTATTGAAAGACTTAGAGTATCGGAGTAAGCAGTAAGAACTGAGATACTGAGAACATATTTCATTTTTCTCGCCAGCAATAATCTGTCATTCACGAATACGCACGATGGCACGATTTCGACCGATGAAATTCGCGCCATTGCCAAACTTCACTTTTAGACTGAGTCGAAATCAGAAGGAATAGAGGTTAAGTGATTGTCCAGTAATTTCATTGGTTTTTCATTAAACATTGATAATTCTTCAAAAAAAGTGTTGCTTATTGTTGGTTGAAGGTTCAAAGGTGGTTTGTGAACTATACAGATGAACTGAGAGATCGTTTTTATGGTGGAAAAATTTCAAAAAGCACTGCCGTAAAGGCAGCAACTTTTGCGCGCATGTTCAATGTAGATGACCGCTTAAGCAACGAATTTGAACGTGCGCGCAAAAGCTGCTGCCTTCACAGTAGTGCTTTTTGAAATTTTTTTCTGATGAATTACTGGATTTCAATTCGATCATATCTGTTTTTTTGGACATATTGTAAAAATAATATTTTGAATGAGTATATCTACGGAATCATTGGGCGGATTTTACCCATTCACGAATTCGACCTTCGTAATTAAGCCCCAAACCTACTCTACAAATATCGAGTTTCTAAGTCGTTTCTTCCGGAAGTTATTGTGTTTACGGTCAGCCTACCGGCCGACTGCGTAAACACAATAACTTCCGAAAGAAACAACTTAGAAACTCGATATTTGTAGAGAAGGTTTGGACCTTAATTACGAAGGCCGAACTCGTGAATGGGTAAAATCCACCCAATGATTCCGTAGATATACCCAATCAAAATTTTATTTTTCCAATATTTCCAAAAATACAGATCAGATCGAATTGAAATCCAGTACTTCATCGAAAATAACAGTTCGAAGTTTCATACAGAATTTAATGAGGATGATATGATGAGAAAATCATAGAAATTTTTTTTTTTAAAATTGTTCTAATAACACGATTATCACGATATTTTGCATAAAGTTGTCTTTCAGCATCTTAAAACTAGCTGTGAAGTTTAATCAGGACTGAATCAGTATTTCTCGAGTAATACCGAAAAAATCAACGATATCGAGAGGAAAACCTCGAAATTTGACATATTTTTTCCCGATATCTCCAAAACTTATGATCGTATCGAACTGAAATTTGGTACACTGCTGTGAAATTAGAAGGTCAAAGTGTGAGTTTAATTTTTTCTGGATATGATGAATGGTTTCCGAAAAAAAAATTTCGAAAAAAATTTTTTTTTAAATTTACTGACAATATGATCTTGACGAAATTTGGCTCAAAGTTGCGCGTCGTTATACTCCACCAAACTGCCAAGTTTAAATCCAATCGCTCAAGTAGTTTCTGAAATAAAAAATAAATAACTTCAAGTGCCTATAACTCCGAAACTATTTGACCGATTTGGCCCATTAACGAACTCAACCGCGGCATTCTGATGCGCAACCTATCCTGAAAGTTTCAAGTTGCTAGCTTGCTTCTGTCGACAGTTATCGTGTCTACGGACGGCCGGCCGGACAGAATCAATTTTGACACCGGATTCGTCATCAGTGAGTCCAACCTAGTCGATTGAGACCATTTTCGGCTCAATCATCCAAAATTACAGACATTTGGACAAAACGATAGCACGCTGTTCCCCTAGAACATGCGCGCAAAAAGGGACCTGAAAACGACTCATTTTGGAACTTTGGGGGCCCATATCTTCCAAATTAAGGGAGACCGCCTATGTTCGATTTCACATTTTTTATTCAGAAAAACACACTGCGTACAATGATGTAAATATCTTTTTAATATCTCGGCGACGGGAAATCTTGCGGCTTTACCGATATCCCAAATAAAACCTATATATTATTCATAACTCATCGGTTTTTAACACTAAAATTTGCAGCGTTTTTTTCTATAATTCAAGGACCACTAGTCAGAAATCATCCGGGAAAAAATTTTTAGGTTGAGTTTTGCGACAGTAAATCAACGTTGAGAGTTTCATGAAAATTCGGTGGTAAGTTTTCGAGAAATATACATTTTTCCCTCTACCCCCAATTTTGGGCACAATTTTGAAAGTTGTGAGAATGCGTCGAATTAGGTTAATACACGGTTGAATTAAATCAATAACTCCAAATGCTCAGAATATATGCCCGGCAACCAGTCATACAGGTGGTCTCGTACCCATCCGTAATGTGTGTTGCCTATACATTCAAGTTTAAGGCGAAAGGGCCATCTATCGGTTAGTTGCTCAGTTAATACTAACTGTTACTAGATTTCTTTCTTGTTTTCCCTGTCAGCTTCCAATAGTTTGCAGTACTCCTAGCAGATGTCGCCGAAGTATGTTATCAAAGATTAACAAATTAATCAAATTTAATATTTGGGAATAATTTGAGGACTTGGTTATAACACTATGGTCTTTATACCAACCCAACTGTCGCATTTTGAGATCATTTGAGATATTCAGTATCAGGAACATATAAGATTGAGGAGGTATCTAAAAAGTATCCGGAGCCGCTTTGAATTTCCCGCCAATTTTGAGAGGGGGCCTGGCTTTAAAATTGGCCGGAAATTTTCAGCTGCTCCGGATACTTTCCAGATATCTCCTCAATCTTATATGTTCCTGATAATGAGTATTTGGATATTGCAAATTTGCAGCGTTTGTCTTTATAACTTAGGGACCACTGGTCTGAAATCATCCGGGAGAAAATTTTTAGGTTGAGTTATGAGACGGTAATCAACGTTGAGTGTTTCATGAAAATTCGGTGTTTTCGAAAACCATTTATATTCCCTCCAACCCCCAATTTTGAACACAATTCTGAAAGTTGTAAGAATGCGTCGACATAGGAATACACAGTTGAATCAAATCGTTAATTAGGAATGGTCAAAATATATACCCGGCAACCAGTCATACTGGTGGTATAGTGTTGCCTATACATCCAAGTTTAAGGCGAAAGGGCCATCTACCGGTTATCTGCTCAGTTAATACAAACATCTATTTCAAGCGATGGACCAAAAGCTCCAGTAATTGGGAACTTCTGCGAAGATGCCAGCGCCCTAACGGATTAATTTGGAACCTGTCCAAGCTAGTAGTTTTATGTAAACAAACCTTAGAAATGTGGTGGAGAAAAATTATTTATTAAGCAGAGCTTGAATATTCAAAAAAATTATTATGATTTTGTGGGAGATTTCTAGAGAAGGAACTTTTCGTTTGGATCATGTTATAAAATCGTACTTTAAATCGTTCCTGGAGGGTAATTTCGGTGTTATTTTAGTGTATATTGCTTGGTGGATCAAAATGATCCAATATCTAAGTTTACTTGAATTTCTGGAAAAATAGGCACATCAATACGTAATTTGAGGACTCTTATTTATGTGAAGAAGTGCTGAATGCAGGCTATATTATGTGGTAAATCTAGAATCAGTCCAAATGATACGACTTGTTCTTTGTTTACAAACGAGTGAATCAATAAAATGAAAACAGATATTCTGCTTTAGTTCTTTTGCATCGTATTTCTAGTGTAAAGGAAACAGAAAGACAAATAATTGATTTCATTTTCATATTACAGCAGCTCGAGATACACATACAAAATGAAAAATGTCACAGCTGGTTCACCTACCTATATAATATAGAAATGAAAAGTAGTAATGTATTTATATGAATAACTTCAGCTATTATCAACTCTAACAGTATATCTAGTTTTTGTCAGGTTTTCAATCAGATCACTCTTTTAGAATATGATTTTGTGTAGTATCTGAATTAGGTAGCTGCAGAAGTGCTCGGTAGTTTCTCTGCAACATTTTTCTTCAAAATTCTCTTATTTTCATTTACACCTGAAAACATCATGACATGAAGATGTTTCGAAATGAATACATTGTAGGTAACTAACCTTTATGAAAATAAACATCTGCAGAGAAATGCAGTGAACATACTTTCATGTATTTCGTAACCTGTTTTCCAATCTTCAATTTCTAAAGCCAGGCCTTTCTTCTATCATTGAGTTCCCTGTCAAATGCTGTTTCCAAATTAACTTTACTTTCATTTGGCTATGGAAAAAATAAAAACTCGAAGCACTAGATGATGATCCTTTCTTCTTTGACCATGAATAACACTGAGTTGAGGCACACAACAATAGTCATTTCGGGAGGATGCCATTTCGAATTAATACGATCGGAATGTTTAATCGGAAAGAACGGAATCGATTGATGAATATTACAAACACTCTCGGTATACCAAAATTTCAACTCTGAGAACAACACAAAAGCTCGAAAATGAACTCCAAAAGTAAGCAAATTACGTTAGAATAACAGGCACGTCGAAAAACTACTAGCTTGGAAGTGTTCGAATTTCTATCGCCAGAGGGCGTATCGCTTAGCAGTAGTTGCGAATAGTAACGGTTATCCAAACTGACATATAGGCAAAGGATAATCTGTCAATTTTGATAACCGAAACTATAACCAGAGCATTTGGTCCATCGCTTGAAATTGATTTAATTGTTATTAGATTTCTTTCTCGTTTTCCTTGTCAGCTTGCAATAGTTTGCAGTACTCCTAGCAGATGTCGCCGTAGTATGATATCAAAGATTAAAAAAATAATCAAATTCAATCTTTGGGAAAACTTTGATGACTTGGTTACATTGTATAAAGACCACTTTGGTCTTCATACCAACCCAACCGTCGCATTTTGAGATCATTTAAGATATTCAAAATATCAGGAACATATGAGATTGAGGAGGTATTTAGAAAGTATCCGGGGCAGCTGAAAATTTACCGCCAATTTTGAGAGTGGGCCTGGCTTTAAAATTGGCCGGAAATTTTCAGCCGCTCCCGATACTTTCTGAATATCTCCTATGTTCTCCGAATACTTTCCAGGTACTTCTTCAATCTTATATGTTCCTGATAATGAGTATTTGGATATTGCAAATTTACAACACAATTCGCAGCGTTTGTCTTTATAACTTGGGGACCACTGGTCGGAAATCATCCGGGAGAAAATTTTAAGATTGAGTTATGAGACAGTAATCAACGTTGAGAGTTTCATGAAAATTCGATGGCGAGTTTTCGAGAACTATTTATTTTCCCTCCTACCCACAATTTTTAGCTCAATTCTGAAAGTTATAGAAATGCGTCGAAATAGGTTAATACACAGTTGAATCAAATCGATAATTCCACATTCTCAAAATATATACCCGGCAACCAGTCATACAGGTGCTCTTAGTGTCTATCTATAATGTGTGTTGTCTATACATCCAAGTTTGAGGCGAAAGGTCCATCTACCGATTGTCTGCTCAGTTAATACTAACTATTATTAGATTTCTTTCTCGTTTTCCTCGACAGCTTGCAATAGATTGCAGTACTCCTAGCAGATGTCGCCGTAGTATGTTATCAAAGATTAAAATAATAATCAAATTCAATCTTTGGGAAAACTTTGATGACTTGGTTACATTGTATAAAGACCACTTTGGTCTTCATACCAACCCAACCGTCGCATTTTGAGATCGTTTGAGATATTTAATATCAGGAACATATGAGATTGAGGAGGTATTTAGAAAGTATCCGGAGCAGATGAAAAAAAAATTTTGAGAGTGGGCTTTCAAATTGTCCGGAAATTTTCAGCTGCTCCCGATACTTTCTGAATACCTCCTCAATCTCATATGTTCTCCGGATACTTTCCAGATACCTCCTCAATAATAATGATAATGAGTATTTGGATATTGCAAATTTACAACACAATTCGCAGCGTTTGTCTTTATAAATTAGGTACCACTGGTCGGAAATCATGCGGGAGAAAATATTTAGGTTGAGCTATGAGACAGTAATCAACGTTGAGTGTTTCATGAAAATTCGGTGTTTTCGAAAACCATTTATATTCCCTCCAACCCCCAATTTTGAACACAATTCTGAAAGTTATAAGAATGCGTCGAAGTAGGTTAATACATAGTTGAATTAAATGGATAATTGCAAATGCTCAAAATATATACCTGGCAACCAGTCATACAGGTGGTCTAGTACCCATCCGTAATGTTTGTTGCCTATACATCCAAGTTTAAGGCGAAAGGGCCATCTACCGGTTATCTGCTCAGTTAATACTAATTGTTATTAGATTTCATCTTTGTTTTCCCTGTCAGCTTGCAATAGTTTGCGGTACTCCTAGCAGATGTCAGCGAAGTATGTTATCAACATAGAACTCTATATTACTACCTGGAAAGGACCCGACCCTTCTTCAACTAAGCTTAAAGCGTAACAAGGGGCAACGAAACAAAGATAGCGCTAATTACGGTAACCTCTCCCTGTCACACCCATTGAAGTAAATGGTGTTGAACGGCTCATATTTGGTTTTACTTGGAAATTCAGGTAGTTAGGGTATTACATCGTTTAGAAAGTGCAATATTTTCGAAAATGAATATCTATTTTTCTCTGATATGCCATTACTTTCTCTGCCTTCACCGCGTATGGTTCAAAAAGTGAAGAATTATGTTGGTCTGAGCTGTGCATTGACGATTGACGATAGTTTTATCATTATAACAATAAATTTAAATAATAGGAACATAGGAAAATACTTCTCGAAAGGCACTGACTTGAAGTCAGGAAAATTTAAGCGCTGGTTAAAATTCATTGCCAATACGAAATATGACATACTTTTTTCCGATATTTTTGAAAATGTGTGTCGAATCGAGCTGAAATTTCGAACATTGCTGTTTAGATTCGACTTCAAAGTCTGCGCCAAGTTTCATTGAAATCTCATTGATAGTTTCTGAAAAAAATATTTTTTTAACGATTCTTCATGCAATCAGTCAGCAAGTTTCAATCTGATCGCATCAGTAATTCATGAGATATAGAGGAAATAAAATAATATATTTGAAATTGATATAACTTCGAAATTGTAAGGTAAATTTTGCCCATTAACGAAGTTATTTTGAATTTTTTAAGTCGCTATAGCTTTTCTCGGTAGTAAGTTATCGTGGCAACGGGCGGCTGAATAGAATTCAATTTGACATTAAACTCTTCATCAGTGAGTCCAACCTGGTCGCTTGGAATCATTTTCGGCAAAAAAACGCAAATTTACGGAGGATGATAACGCGCTGTTCCCCAGAAAAACCGCTCACTAAGTTGAAATTTCACTTGAACATGTGCGATCTTCTTCAATCCTGCCTTATTCACGAATTAGTCAGAAAAACATTCAGGTTCTCCTAATTTGAAACGAAAAATTAAAAATATTTAGAATAAATGCGACAGAGTTCCCTTTACTGCAATGAGAAAGAAAGAGATAGATACCCGTCCACTTCGCGGGTTGCATAAGCAACGAATTGGCTTCACTTGTCGCTCAAAACGGGTCCCTTCCAGGTATATAATATAGAGTTCATTGGTTATCAAAGATTAAAAAATTAATCAAATGTAATCTTTGGGAAATTGTGAAATTTTCAGAGGGGGGGTTCATTTTATTATTTTTTTTTGGTCGTTTGAGTCAGATTATTTGATATTATCAAATAATAAACCAAAAACGAAGAGTGTTAAACACGGTACATGTCCCATATCAGACTGAAATGTTTAACAAGAGAAAGCAAACCCACCATTGTTTCAGATATCTTACACTTAATTTAACACATTTTTTTTCCTTTTTAGGTATGCCTCCCCAGCAGTTTGTTCCTCAAGCTTATGCGCAGGCTGGTTACGCCCCCCAGATGCCATACCAGGGCTATCCCGGCATGTAATATACGTCTGCTCTAAATTGTTCCCAAATGACTAGCAAATGGATATAGTACAAGACAATATAGTGTGTTACACAAGGGGGTCGGTTCGTCTTGCCACTTGACAGAAATATTTAAAAAAAAACTATTTTAAACAGAAAAATATCTAGTTTCAAATGGGGCTGATAACAGCCGAGTATTTCCAGTATTCAATTAATTGTATGAGTGTTGATTTTAAGGGGACGCGAGAGGAATCGACCCTTCATAAAAATGCTTGAAAAGAAGTCTTAGGAACTTTCGTTAAATTGTGTCCATTCCGCCAAAAGTCTTGTAAAGGAATTTTATGGATCATTAATTTTGTTCATAGTTCAGAGTTTTGAGATTAACGCAGGCAATCGTTGAAAGTACGGGATGTTCGGGTTGGTAGGGAGAAGACAGAAAGGGTAGTTTTCTGGTCGGTTTCATTCACAAAAAATCCAAGGGTGTCCTCCTTGCTTCCTTCAAGTTGGATCGTTTAAAATGTGCTCGGGACCTTCAGACAGATAAACAATTAAATGATGAATTTGCGACGTCATGAAGGCGCCTTTTCGGTGTTAATATATGACTTGAATGACAGGCTTTACGGAAAGTATCAAAAAAATTATATTCTTTTTATTTTGAAGAAAATATACACGGATAAAGTTTTTAAAAAAAAATCTTAAGTGATCTTTAAGTTTTTTCGAAACTACACGGAATCTAGCTGCTTTAAATAGTATCAAATTAAGTGTTACTCTGAATTTAAAGGTTTAAAGAGTGTCATAACCTTTAAACCATTGAATTCGAAGAATATTTCGAAGATGAACTCAAAAACCTGATGAAACAATAAAAAAACACTTCGAGGGTAAAATATTTGTGTAATTTTGAAAAAATGAAAGGCTACAATGATAAAATATAATTTTATAAATTTTCTCGAGTGGTTTTCGTTGAGATTGTAATGAATATTATTTATTCTAATATTTACCGATATCTTGTCTTTTGGGACATCCCTCGAAACCAAAATGATGCCTCTATGTTGTTGCAAACTGTTTTTCTCACTTTTAACCAGCTGAAAGTCGTATGCGCATTGAAAACATTGTAACTTAGGGAGAACGAGGAAGATAGCCCCGAATTGGTGTTTTCGACCAAAGAAACTACCCTTGTAATCTTCTTACTACCAACTACGGAACACCCTCTATATTAGTTAATTGGATATGAAAAAATGTAGATACTAACCGGGGTTTTAATCTCCCGAACTGTAAAGAATTTTTTTCAGCATTAATGCCTTGTTGGTCAACAAGAGGTTAAAATACTTCTATTATTGAAAAAGTCTAATCGGTAAATTTAAAATTTGATTTATCCGTTCACGTCCATTCAATATCGTGCTTTATTTTTGTTATTTTTTTAAATGGATGCTTGTTTACTTTTTAGTATGTACATAAAGCATATTATGTGCTAGTAAATGGAAAGAAGCAGAAGACGTACTGTGTATATAATAATAATATATTGATAATAATATAGTATAATTTAGTTGTCGATCAAAATTTTTATGTTTGTCGTTTTGAACGTTCGACCTACTTCAGATTAGTGATTTTAGGCATTCCCAGTTTGGTTAGAGCGAAATCTTTTCTTAAATTTTTTAATTTTTTTTCAAATAACTGATAGTTGTTTTATTAGGATTTTAATGATGCACATCAAATGAAATATTTATTCAGTGTATAAGCAAGTTGAAACTTTTATTTAGTTTGTATTATTATATATTTGTAAATGTTGGTATATTTCTCAGTAATTGCACTTTAATGCAACGTTCTTGTTATTTTCCTATAATCATGAACAGCTATATTAATTAAAGACATTACCTATATTTGTCCTTTTTATTTTCCTGCAAATTTGTTTGTTCTCTTTTTTGATGCTCATAATTTTCAGGTTGACCAAATTGAAATTTTTCAGAGCACAATTTGTAAAATTTTAAGAATGCGTCGAAATAGGTTTTTATACAGTTGAATCAAATCGATAATTTCGAATGCTCAAAATATATACCCGGCAACCAGTCATACAGGTGGTATAGTACCTATCCGTAATGTGTGTTGCCTATACATCCAAGTTTGAGGCGGAATCGCCATCTACTGGTTATCTGCTCAGTTAATACAATTGTTATTAGATTTCTTTCTTGTTTTCCCTGTCAGCTTGCTATAGTTTGCAGTACTCCTAGCAGATGTCGCTGTAGTAAGTTATCAAATTTAATCTTTGGGAAAAATTTGAGGACTTGTTACATTGTATATAGACCACTTTCATCTTCACAGCAACCCAAACGTCGCATTTTGAGATTATTTGAAATATTCAGTATCAGGAACATATGAGATTGAGGAGGTATCTAGAAAGAATCCGGAGCCGCTTTGAATTTCCCGCCAATTTTGAAGCCACGCCCACTTTCGAAATTGGCGGGAAATTTTCAGCTGCTCCGGATACTTTCTAGATACCTCCTCGATCTCATGTGTTCCTGGTACTAAAAATTTGGATATTGAAATTTTGTATCAGGAACACATGAGATCGAGGAGGTATCTAGAAAGTATCCGGAGCAGCAGAAAATTTCCCGCCAATTTTGAAGCCACGCCCACTTTCAAAATTGGCGGGAAGTTTTCAGCTGCTCCGGATACTTTCTAGATACCTCCTCGATCTCATGTGTTCCTGATACAAAATTTCAATATCCAAATTTTTAGTATCAGGAACATATGAGATTGAGGAGGTATCTAGAAAGTATCCGGAGCAGCTGAAAATTTCCCGCCAATTTCGAAAGTGGGCGTGGCTTCAAAATTGGCGGGAAATTCAAAGCGGCTCCGGATACTTTCTGGATACCTCCTCAATCTTATATGTTCCTGATAATAATTATTTTGGATATTGCAAATTTTTCGATAGTGAACTAGTTGACAATAACAATATATAGAAATATATTCTGTAGCTTCTAAAACGATTTCAGTGACATCTGTTGAACATTATACGAAAACAAAAATATGGTATTTAGATTGCAGGAAAAAACATACAGAAATCTTTTTGGATCTTCAAAAAGATCCTTTGGCGTCATCTACTTCAGGAAATGTTCAACAGAGGCCACCTTTTGTATGAAGCACAAATTCGAGAATTGTAATGCATTTTGGAAATGGAACTCCTATTTCACCGAAAGAGTGAGAATGGGATGATTCTTGGAATGGATGATAAATAAGAAAAAATTTTGAACTTTCTGCTATAAATTCTTTTTATTTATTATAAACCATTCTTACAGAAATTGTGAGCTCTTTAGGAGGCAATTCTCTTTACATATCACACAGTGTATGTATGTCACAAAAAGTAATACTCTTTCCATAAATAAATACCCTTCAATTATCAACGCTATTTACATTCATCGTGCCTTATCTACGAGTTGATTACTGGAAGTTTGCCTATAAACCTTAGGTTTCAGCACTGCTTTGTCCAAAATTTCCGAGAAGGTCTTCTGCGTCAAATCACACAGCTCCTGACTTTCCTGAGCTGATACCTCCAGACTTTTGCCTAGATGTGCATCGAAATGCGACGCCAACGAAGCCTGGGATTCTGAGATCTTGGCCAACTGCATCAAAAGATTCATTATGTCAGGAACTAAAGGCGGAAAGGCTTCACTTATCCTAACAAGAGCTGGAAGAATCGGCGTGAACAGTTTAACCCTTTGTGCACTGGAAAGTCCTGTTGAAAAACATCCATTTAATATGCATAGACCATCAATTGGTTGCTACAAAACACATTTGTAATATCTTTATATTTTAGAAACCCTGAATCTATAATTATCAACCAAAAACTGAACGACAAAAAGCTTTATGGGTCTTTCAAATCGAACCTAAGTCAACAAAATTTAGTTATTGAATTCAAAGGAGTCTACCTGATAATGGTTATAAATACAATCAGGAGTATTATTTTTGTAGTGTGCTTTATTGTGCACCATGTTCTCAAGTTTTCGACTTGAAGACAATAAAATACAGAGAGATCCAAGTAGTGACGTCAATATTTTTTTTTAGATTCCTCACACCTGGGGCTATCCAAAAATACCTCTTGTATGTTGAGCGATTTTTTGTAGTTTTCGAGTTATAATTTTTTTGTGTTTTTTCAATTCATTATGCCAGCAAGGTTTCTTAAATTCATATATTTTTATGTAGTACGTATTTTGAAGAATTGTTTTCTGAAACATAATCTCCTTGAATGTTGTTTCAATAAAAAAAATAACTCAGCTTCCTGAAATCACTCAAAGCTACTTAAAAAAGACTTGAAAGTTAGAACATTAGTTTTCAGTAGGATTCACTCAAACATTCAACATCAATTTAAAAATACAAAAATTTCAAAAAGCACTGCCGTGAAGGCAGCAACTTTTGCGCGCATGTTCAATGTAGATGACCGCTTCAGCAACGAATTTGAACATGCACGCAAAAGCTGCTGCCTTCACGGCAGTACTTTTTGAAATTTTTACTGATAAATTACTGGATTTCAATTCGATCAAATCTGTACTTTTGGAAATATTGGAAAAATAAAATTTTGAATAGGTATATCTACAGAATCATTGGGCGGATTTTACCTATTCACGAATTCGACCTTCGTAATTAAGCCCCAAACCTTCTCTACAAATATCGAGTTTCTAAGTCGTTTCTTCCGGAAGTTATTGTGTTTACAGTCAGCCTAACGGCCGACTGCGTAAACACAATAACTTCCGAAAGAAACAACTTAGGAACTCGATATTTGTAGAGAAGGTTTGGACCTAAATTACGAAGGCCGAATTCGTGAATGGGTAAAATCCACCCAATGATTCCGTAGATATACCCAATCAAAATTTTATTTTTTCAATATTTCCAAAAATACAGATCAGATCGAATTGAAATCCAGTACTTCATCGAAAAATAACAGTTCGAAGTTTCTTACAGAATTTGATGAGGATGAGATATGATAAGAAAAATCATAGAAATTTTTTTTTTTAAATTGTTCTGATGACACGATTATCACGAAATTTCGCATAAAGTTGCCTTTCAGCATCTCAAAACTAGCTGTGAAATTTCATCAGGACTGAATCAGTATTTCTCGAGTTATACCGAAAAAATAAACGATATCGAGAAGAAAACCTCGAAATTTGACACACTTTTTCCCGATATCTCCGAAACTTATGATCGTATCGAACTGAAATTTGGTACACTGCTGTGAAATATGAAGTTCAAAGTGTGAGTGGACTTTTTTTTCGAATATGATAAATGGTTTCCGAAAAAAAAAATTTTTTGGAAAAAAATTTCGAAAAAAAATTTTTTTTAAATTCACTGAAAACCTAATCCTGACGAAATTTGGCTCAAAGTTGCGCGTCGTTATACTCCACCCAACTGCCAAGTTTGAATCTAATCTCTCAAATAGTTTCTGAAATAAAAAATAAATAACTTCAAAACTTCAACTGCCTATAACTCCGAAACTATTCGACCGATTTGGCCATTAACGAACTTAACCGCGGCATTCTGATGCGCAACCTATCCTGAAAGTTTCAAATTGCTAGCTCACTTCGTTCGACAGTTATCGTGTCCTCGGCCGGACGGACGGCCGGCCGGACAGAATCAATTTTGACACCGGATTCGTCATCAGTGAGTCCAACCTAGTCGATTGAGACCATCTTCGGCTCAATCATCCAAAATTACAGACATTTGGACAAAACGATAGCACGCTGTTCCCCTAGAACATGCGCGCAAAAAGGAGTTTTCATAGTTTCTGGCTGAGTTTAAAAACTTCGCACGGTCCTAAACTACCAAAGTCATAAGAAAAAATAGTACTTTATTGGCCATTTTTTGCTGCAATCGGCCATCCAAGGCGGAGAGGCTAAAAATCGTTGTAACACAAGTAAAGTTGTTTTTCTACTTTTTGTCATTCTTATGGCAAATTAACCTTGAAAATGTGACTTGAGAGTAATTTCAATTGAAATTCCTGACAAAATAATTGTAGCTTGTGTTATTTTTACAGTGAAATGAATTGGGCGTGCAGAGCCAATCGAAAATATGGCCTGAGCGTCCGCCTGACCTGAACCCTATCGATTTTTTTATTTGGGGATTTTACAAAGAGCTGGTGCAAGCAACGAAAAGTAACAACAGAGCAGAATTAAGACATTTTTCAATCAGTGGTGAGACCAAAATTATTGTAAAAATGACAAGAGCTACAGTTAGTTTACAGGAATTTCAATAAAAATTACTTTAGAAGCACATTTTTGAGTTCAATTTACCATAAGAATGATAAAAGTAGAAAAATGACTTTAATCGTGTTTCAATAATTTTTAGCCTATCCTGACATAGTACATGTCACAAGTTTTTCAATTTATTCCCAATATTTTATCAGATTTCTAGTTCAAAATAACCAATTATGGATCTATGGGAGATGATTACCCGATAAAGGGGCCTGTAGGGTTCTTCCTAAACCTGAAGAACTGAAATATCATTGCTTGGGCGACTAAACCTGGTCGAAAGACCCTCTCAGTCAGAGCGCGAATGTAGGTGATATTATTTACTGTTTCCTCCTGGTTTTCTGCCCCTCTTTCTGTTTCAGATATTAAGTCCGGATATTTTGTACCAATGAATTCAAGATGACGAAAAAATTATTTTCCAACGAAAAAGATGCCATTCTCAACAACTAACATTATACTCAATCCAACGACAAAAGCATTGCTACAAAAAGCTGGTTAAATCATTATTCTCACCTCCCAGAAGAGCATACAGAAGGTTCAAAGCGGTTACACAGTTGTTCAAGTTCTTGGGTAAAGCGTATTGTATGGAGAGATGAGACAACAACTGTATGGCGAAAATCTGCTTCTTCAGGCTGGGTTGCTGCATCAGTTCTACGATGAAGTCTGCACAAATGTGCATCGACGGGATTCCTTTCACTGTTACTGCTAGGAGTTCGCTGGGGTAACCCTGTACGGAGAGATAAGGCTATTTATTACATGAAATATGGAGGTGGTAAAATATACTTTTAATAATGATTCATTTTGATTGGATTGTGAATTCTCAGGGAACAATGTTCAAAGTTATAAGAATGCGTGGAAATAGGTTAATACACAGTCATAGAACTCTATATTACTACCTGGAAAGGACCCGACCCTTCTTCAACTAAGCTTAAAGCGTAACAAGGGGCAACGAAAAAAAGATAGCGCTAATTACGGTAACCTCTCCCTGTCACACCCATTGAAGTAAATGGGGTTTAACGGCTCAAATTTGGTTTCACTTGGAAATTCAGGTAGTTTGGGTATTACATCGTTTAGAAAGTGCAATATTTTTGAAAATGAATATCTATTTTTCTCTGATATGCAATTACTTTCTCTGCCTTCACCGCGTGTGGTTCAAAAAGTGAAGAATTTTGTTGGTGTGAGCTGTGCATTGACGATTGACGATAGTTTCATCATTATTACAATAAATTTAAATGATAGGAACATAGTAAAATACCTCTCGAAAAGCACTGACTTGAAGTCAGGAAAATTTAAGCGCTGGTTAAAATTCATTGCCAATGCGAAATTTGACATACTTTTTTCCGATATTTTTGGAAATGTGTGTCGAATCGAGCTGAAATTTCGAACATTGCTGTTAAGATTCGACTTCAAGGTCTGCGCCAAGTTTCATTGAAATCTCATTGATCGTTTCCGAAAAAAATATTTTTTTAACGATTCTTCATGCAATCAGTTAGCAAGTTTCAATCTGATCGCATCAGTACTTCTTGAGATATAGAGGAAATAAAATAATATATTTGAAATGGATATAACTCTGAAATTGTTAGGTAAATTTTGCCCATTAACGAACTTATTTTGAATTTTTTAAGTCGCTATAAAAAAATTTACGGAGGATGATAACGCGCTGTTCCCCAGAAAAACCGCTCACTAAGTTGAAATTTCACTTGAACATGTGCGATTTTCTACAATCCTGCCTTCTTCACGAATTAGTCAGAAAAAAATTCAGGTTCTCCTAATTTGAAATGAAAAATTAAAAAGATTTAGAATAAATGCGACAGAGTTCCCTTTACTGCAATGAGAAAGAAAGAGATAGATCCGTCCACTTCGCGGGTTGCATAAGCAAAGAATTGGCTTCACTTGTCGCTCAAAACGGGTCCCTTCCAGGTATATAATATAGAGTTCATTGTACACAGTTGAATTAAATCGATAATTTCGAATGCACAAAATATATACCTGGCAACCAGTCATACAGGTGCTCTAGTACCTACATGTAGTCTGTGTTGCCTATACCTCCAAGTTAAAGGCGAAACCGCCATCTACCGGTTATCTGCTCAGTGAGTACTAATTTTTATTAGATTTCTTTCTTGTTTTCCCTGTCAGCTAGCATTAGTTTGTAGTACTCCTAGCAGATGTCGCCGAAGTGAGTTATCAAAGATTGAAGAATTACACAGCAGTGTACTAAATATCAGTTTCGTCCGAGTCAAATCTTCATAGATGTTGGAAAAAAAGATGTCAATTTCCGTGGTTTTTATTTTCGAAATGACTCGAAAATTAATGAGCCAATCATAATGAAACTTGGAAACTTGTTGAATAATGCTGGTACACAGCTTTGTAGCAAATTTCGTGATGATCGTTTGTCATTAGAACGATTAAAAAAAAATTGTAATTTTTTTTTCAAATATTCTATATTCTGCGACCCAATCTATATTTTTTCCGAAAGAAACATCTTAGAAACTCGATATTTGCAGGGTAGGAATGGACCTCAATTATGAAGGTCGAATTCGTGAAAATTTAAAATCCGATCCCCATGCAAAATTTGTTTTGCCAATATTTCCAAAAATCCAGATCAGATCAAATTGATATCTAGAACTTGATTGAAAAATGATAACTTGAGAGTTCATGCAGAATTTCACGAGAACCATATGAAAAAGATGGCCAAATATTTCCATTAGGAATTAAAGGTTCATTTGACCAGGTCGATACTTGGAAAGAAGACCGCTTTCGCAACGAATTTGAACATGCACGAAAAAAACTGCTGACTTCGAATCAGTGCTTTTCTAGAAGTTTTTTTGAAACAGTTACGAAAAATTTACAAGAAATGTAAAAAATTTCAAATGAAGATTTCTTCATACAATTCTATTCAACTACCAGTGGAGCAACAAAAAAAAGTTCTTAAGTGGACGAACGAGCATGTTCATACCTACGTTGTTTTTGAACTTACCTGAAAATGAACCAAGGTTGCCAAACCTGCCTCTGCTATAAAAACTTGATGGATATAACTGCAAACTAAAGAACGAACTTCTTGGAGAGCCCACTGTTGACCAGGAACCGTTTCATCTGTGTCTGTTTCCAAGCAAGATTCCAAGAGCATCTGTACTGCAGCACTCTCCTAAATAACCGAAATATGCGGGATTTATACCATTGAAAAAACCATAACAATATCTGAAGAATCCCAAACAATAGTTGTAAGTCCAATCTTTCATTAAATTTTTTGTCATTCACCGGATTTAGTTTCTATTTGAAAGAAATCTTTAATATTTAATGGATCTATTCAAAATATTAAATAATTACTAAATATAATAACCGAAATATGCGGGATTTATACCATTAAAAAAACCATAACAATATCTGAAGAATCCCAAACAATAGTTGTAAGTCCAATCTTTCATTAAATTTTTTGTCATTCACCGGATTTAGTTTCTATTTGAAAGGAATCTTTAATATTTAATGGATCTATTCAAAATATTAAATAATTACTAAATATAATAACCGAAATATGCGGGATTTATACCATTAAAAAAACCATAACAATATCTGAAGAATCCCAAACAATAGTTGTAAGTCCAATCTTTCATTAAATTTTTTGTCATTCACCGGATTTAGTTTCTATTTGAAAGGAATCTTTAATATTTAATGGATCTATTCAAAATATTAAATAATTACTAAATATAATAACCGAAATATGCGGGATTTATACCATTAAAAAAACCATAACAATATCTGAAGAATCCCAAACAATAGTTGTAAGTCCAATCTTTCATTAAATTTTTTGTCATTCACCGGATTTAGTTTCTATTTGAAAGGAATCTTTAATATTTAATGGATCTATTCAAAATATTAAATAATTACTAAATATAATAACCGAAATATGCGGGCTTTATACCATTAAAAAAACCATAACAATATCTGAAGAATCCCAAACAATAGTTGTAAGTCCAATCTTTCATTAAATTTTTTGTCATTCACCGGATTTAATTTCTATTTGAAAGGAATCTTTAATATTTAATGGATCTATTCAAAATATTAAATAATTACTATTTAAAATATAATAACACAGCCCTGAATGAAAAGTTACAATCAATCAAACTTAACCTACAAACTACAAGATTTCCTATGCTTTAAAATATCCACAGGTGTTAACAACAATTTTTTACCGCACTTATCACACTCAAAAAGCTTCGAATTAGGTTTAATAATTGTTGGTTGTGAAGATTCCCCTTCCCCACCATGTTCCTTTTCTTTCTTAGTTTTCTCGCACTTAACTTCATGTTGCAGTCTCTTGAAAATAGACGGACTCAAAATTTTATCACCGCAAACATTACAAACGAAGGTTTCTGCTAAAATACTTTCTTCCAAGTCCCAAGCCCATTCCTCATCGATCAGGCAATCATAAACGATATTTTCAGTTAAATTAACACCTCCAAACTTTTGGTTCTCCACAATTTCAAAATCTTCATCGAATGGATTAAATGATTTATCTTCGTTCTCGAAGAACTTACATTCTCGCTTGAATATAATCTTCAGATCGGCTGTTAACAGTCTTTTGATATTGTAACTCACACCGGTCGTCATAAACGAAATTAAATCCTCGATGAAATAAAATATATCCTTTTTATTCATTTCGGAAGACTCATCTTTACTTAATTTCTTCTCCAAGTTTTTCTTCCATTTCTGTCTCAACACCGTAGACATTTTCAATAATTTCTTTCCCTGTCCGTAAAAGGGAACATCGACGCTCAAGAAATCGTCGAAAACAAACTTTGTCAGGCTAGAATTCGTACAAATCCTCTTACCGAACAACATCAACGTTTGTAAGGCAGGCATACGAAAACAATTCATAAGGTAAACCTTCTTCGTTTCTAAAATCGACTGGTAGATCAACACTTGATGTTTTCGACTGATGGGTCTGTTACTGAAGTAGTTGGGAGGGGGAACTTCGATGTCATCATTATGCAACTCGAGTATCTCCGGATTCGTAACGAAATAACTGGTAGGTCTAAGAAACAGGAAGTTCTTCGATTTGGTGTGAAAAAGTTTTTCGGAAACGGTTTTAGAGGAGTTATGTTCGTCTTCGACAGCTATCTGGGGGTACAAACCGCTTGTTAGAATGAGTTTCAGCAACATCACGTCTTTGAAACTATCGGCTGATGTTTCTTCAAGTAAACTTTGCAACTTTTTAAAGTCGTTCGATATTCTAAACTCCACATCTCTTATATCGCTTTTTTCTTCTTGCTCCGTGTACTCGTTGTAATTTTCATATTTTAACTGCTTTCTCCTTCTAGTTTTTTCCTCTTGTTTCATTTGGTACCTCATCGATTTCAAATTTTTCAGCTCGCCGTGTCTTATAGCCCTTTCCCCGCTAGATAAATTGGGTTCTATATCTTTGGACAACAAATCAGCTTCGTTTAAGATATCCCTGAACTGTTGAAGCAATTTGGTGACTTCGTAAAATCTTTGTTCCTCTAAACACCTTTTCTTGGCCCATTTTCTCGAACTTTCCGTATTTGAATGTTTAGAAATAGGCGTTGAGGAGTGCTTTATGTTCAACCATTCTTTGTAAAAATTAAGGTATGTCAAAGGATCACCATGAGAAGATTCCAAAGGTTTTCTCAGATTTTCAGCGTCCAAATTCTTATGGGCTGTTTGTGATATTGGACATTGGACGCTGAGCAACGCAGCCAAAGCAAGAATCGAGTTAACTCTTCCAAACACCGTCGATAGAATTAACATTTTTCCAATGGTGAGATCCACTGGTAAAGAACTCAAAGCTTGTCCAAGAGGAGTCAACTGTAACGTATCATTGTCCAAACCTAATGCACCACTAAATTTCAACTTTTCAACAGCTTGTTCCAAACTTTGAACGCTTGGTTTCTCTAAAAACGGAAAATGGGTGATATCGTTCAACCCCAACGATATCATGTACAAGATCAAGCTTTCTAACGGCACCAAATGTATTTCCGCCGGGGTAAATGCTTCGAATTGACTGTATTCTTCCTCAGAATACAATCTAAAACATACGCCCGGACCTGTTCTTCCTGCCCTACCCATCCTCTGCTTAGCCGAATCTTGCGATATAAACATTTCGGATAACTTACTAACACCGCCGTTGGTGTGGTACATCATTCTATTCACTTTGCCGGAGTCTATAACAAACCTTATACCGTCAATCGTAACAGAAGTTTCTGCGATATTGGTGGATATAATACATTTTCTCACACCTTCCGGGGGATAATCGAAGACTTTGTCTTGGTCCTCCAAACTTAAAGTACTATGAAGCGGCAGAACGATCCAATTTTTCTTTTGCTCACTGTACTCCAGCACGGCATCAGCTAATCTTGATATTTCATTGAAACCGTTCAAAAACACCAACATATCACCTTTTTGATTCAGACGGTATTTCTCGTCTATCATCTGTATTATCTGGAGGTAAGGCGTACAGTTGAATTTGTCCTTCTGGCGTTCGTAAGGATCCTTAACGACAGGTCTATAATTAATCTCAATCGGATATAATCTTCCTGGAACTTGTATGACTTGAACGTTTTCCTCTGCGAAATAATTTTGAAATAGTTCCAAATTGATTGTGGCAGACATAAGAATCAGTTTGAAATTGTCCCTTTTATACAGTAAACATTTCATAACTCCAACTAAAAAATCACTGAATAAATGTCTTTCGTGAACTTCGTCCAAAATTATAACATCGTAGGAATTAAGTGTTGTTTCTTCACTTGCTTGTCGCAATAAAAGACCTTCTGTCATGAAAATTATAGCAGTATCTGCCCTTTTTGATTTTTCAAATTTTATTTGATAACCTACTTTACTCTTGAATTCGGTTAAAGTTTCATATGCTACTCTTTTCGATAAAGAAATACATGCTATTCTTCTGGGTTGTGTACAGACAATCTTGTTATAACCTGCTTCTAAGATATATTGGGGTACTTGAGTGGATTTTCCGCAGCCTGTATCCCCCGCAATCAGTAACACTCTAGATTCGTCCAACTTTTGTATTATTTCATTTTTATACTGAGCTATTGGGAGTTCACTCTGTGCCTTTTTCAGCTTCTTCAACTTCGCAAACTTTATTTTTTGTTGAAAATCATTGTAAATTTTAATGACCACCAAAAACTCCCTGAAGTCCTCGTATTTTATCCTTACTTTTCTACCATTCTTATCTAATGCAGGTAGTCTATCGAAAAGCACATTACGTTTATCAGTGAATTCAACATTGAGAAGAAAATTTCTATCGAAATCGGAACTTTTCAACTGTTGTCTGTTCTGGTACTTATCGTAAAATTTCCAAAAATCCTCCACATTTTGTATATTGGCATGTTCTTGTAAGAATCTCTTCAGTTCATACTTGTAGTAGTCGATTTTTCTGTTTTCAGGCGAAGGTGAACGTTTGCGCTTGGAAAAACGTTCTTCATATCCTTCATTAGAATTTCTTCTCCTTTTATCACGATATTTGCTTTCTTCCGAAGAGAAATCTCTTCTTCTGTAACTCATTTCCCTTGAATTTGTAAGGAAACAAAAACAAAAAAGTACGGTTATATTTATCTGTCAAACGTTATTAACGTTATCAAAACCATAGAATATGGTAATAATCTTTCACATCAAAATACTCTGTGGTTTTGATAACCTTGATTTAATTATTTTGACAGATTTTCGAACAGACAACTTCCTCCAGTTAATGAAGTTGATAACTGGTTTCAGCGATTTCTGATCCATTTTCGATTAGATGAATGCAAAATAAACAAGGGTTACTTTACTCATTAATTCTTTTCAGGTCATTACCCACCTGTGCATCAATTGTTGCTTTGCATATACTTTCTCGATCTGGCTCCACCACAACTTGTCCACCGGCGTCTAACTTTGGATTGGCTTGAAGATGCTGCAAAAGCTGACTTCTTGAAGAAGCTAAGCTTGCCCTTAACACTCTGAGAACGATGGCATACATTGGAGCGCATCTGAAAACACGTTCATCGCATCGTAGAATCTAAAAGAAGAAAATTCAAATTGAATTTTATGAAGAGAAAATTTTTGTCTCTTTACCTGCAGGGGGTCCTCCGCAACATCTATCCTCGTCAAACTCGAAAAATCGTCCACTAAATTCTTTACTGTCAAAACCCACAGTCTACGTGGCAACACTGTATTCAACCGAAGCCAGATATCCTTATATAAGTCTTGAATATACCTAGGAACTTTTTCCCCCAACACCTTCCTAGCATAATAAGTGAAGACTTCAGCAAATGGCCAAATATCTATCGGTTCATGTTTCAGAAGCGTTTGAAGAACGGAATTCAACTTTGATGGATTCTCTTCGATGTTGTTGAATGCCTCGACAAGACCTTAATTTGAGAAAATTGGAATGAATAGAGTAATTGTAAACTTGGAAGATATATAAAGGCGAATATATACGTGAATATATAGAATTACACTGTACCAAAGTAACTTACTCATCTCAGAAATATGCTCAGTTCGACTTTCCACTGTCATTGACATATCGTCTAACCAATCTTCCACAAGCGCCAAATGGGGGAAATGCGTCGCCAGCAACTTGAGAAGGGGCCCAAACAACCCCGAATAAGAACTCTGATCCTTCTGGGCGTGGTGGAGAAGATACTTTATAGGAAGTTCGGACATGAACTCCGAACTGTATATCTTAACTTTCCTGTTATGAGCCGCCAACACTTGAGCGTTGTTAAGCCTGCAGTCCTCGTACAACAGCAGGTAATAGAGCAAAAGAAGCTGAGGGGTGAGACTTGTACTGTCCACAAGCACGTCTTGATTGTCTAAACTGTTGTCAAAGTCCATGGTGAATATGGACTTTTTTGTATCAAAGTATTGACCGAATATTGAGCTCTGGAAGACCCTGCGAATTTCGTTTTCCGTCAAGGGTTTGTTAGTGTGTTCTGCATTCTTTGTGGTCGGGACGATAATGCTGTTGACGAAGACTTCTACTAGAAGGGGAAGTACTGAATGTAGAGGACTTACACTGGTGCAAATCTGAAAAATTAAGAAACATACTATATGGTATCTCATATAATGGAAAATCATTTCAACATGATTTGATTTCCTATAAATATTGAGGAGACCATATACCAGGTGTTCCTAAAGTGGATAAACATTTCAATTCCTTGTGAAAATCCACAGGATGATATTTTTTTGGAGCAATCTTCGATTCATTTGACTTTCTGTCCCTGCTACAGATTTTGTGTGAGAAATGTTGAACAGTTCCTGCCATTCACTGATAAACCTGATTGTTGTTTTTCTGTGGATTTTCCCATACCAATATGGCCGACAATTAGAAGGTGTATATTTGTATTCTGTGGTGTACAGCAAATGAAACAAAAATAATCAGTTCAACGTCGGCCATATTGGTATGAGTAGATCCACAGAAGGTTCTCAAAAGTATGTGACACTTTTCAAACGTTATGCCCCCTTCACTCTTTTCTTACCTCTATGGACAACACATAGTTATCTTACAGGAAAATTACTGTTACCTCACATTTATTAATTCTTTCATCGCCTACCGACTAACTATATGTAAATATATATGCAAGGTTATCATGACAGACATATTATTAAAATACCTGTCTATAAATCCAATTTTTAATGTTGACATTATGCTTGGCGAACGCCCTGGACTTCAGCAGCTGATGTATGCAGTGAATCGGTAAGAAACCGGTCATATTGGCGTTCAGATTATTCGTAACCGGTACTTTGATAGCATGAGCTGTTACCACCTGTTCAGTGAAAATCTCCTGGGTGAAGACCGTCTTCATTTTAGTCATGTTGTTATGCCTGATGGGTATTTTCATGCCAAGAGTTGCGCATACGAGATCACAGATGGCACTGAGCTGGTTGCTGTGGAAATGGATGGCCATTAGTAGCAGCATTTCACCAAAGGAGGCTGTGACTCCACTTGCCGATTCAAAGTAGGCTTCTTCCTTTACCAACCATTGCACCTAAAAGAATATGTAGAGGGAAATATAAGATAAAATGACCCCCCTTAAAAGAACTGCAAAAATGAATAAGATCTAACCATACTCACCCATTCTATGCTTCTCCTCTCATGTTCAGGCGTGAATATCAAAGAAGGACAAGCTATAAGCATACACAAACCAATGGATACAAACCTCACACCTGCTGGAGTTGGACTTGGATGCGAGGTCAACAATCTAATGATTAGAGCAACTTCTTCATCCTGGAACCTAAAAAAGCCGTTTTTATGTTTTAAATATAAAAGCGCAATCTTTTTCAACTCACTTGATGGCTGCGATTCCCCTCAGAGCACAGTATAACCTCAACAAAGCTGAGGCTTGTACTATCATGTTGTCTGGTAGATGGCTCTCTATCGAAGCATCCAGGATGACTTGTAGCCTACGGAGTAATTCGTCTCTTAACTGCTGAAGAGCATTGCTAGGTACCTCGCCTTTACGTTTTTGGCCTGTGCGAATGAACAATGCAATCCAATTTCTGAAAAGAACCAATTGTACCAATTATACAAAAAAAAATTAAACCTTGCTCACCTTATAGATTGATCATTTCCCAATAGCAAACCAGAAATGAATGCTACCATGTCACTATCACCACTATCTGGGTTTTTACTGCAATGTTCTAGCGACAGCGTAATAGCCAAAGCTGGCATACGACATAACTCAACACATTTATTACGAACCGTTAGTGCTTGAGATGGATTCATTGTACAAAGCAGGGATATAGCATTTGCTCTTGCCAAACTGCTTATACTTTCCTCTTGTTTTTCGCCAGATTGAATCAAAAATGTACTTACTGAAAACCATTTAGATTTATGATTCATTACTTCTTTCATTCTACATCCTTACCTTCTTTGAAACTGTCTGGAAAATTAGCCACTATTCTACATATGATAGCATAGCCATTATGAACATGTAGAAGAATTTCCACTATATTAATAATATTCAATGTAGTCGGTAACTCTGCCAAGGCGATACAAATGATATCAGACAACTCCTCAGAAAATATATCATTGTCAAACAAATCTGAAGCTTTCATGTAGGTTTCGTTTTCGTTATTACTGTCCAAAGGTTCCTGTATTTGAGTTTGTATATACAAAAGTTCTCCCAATAAGATGCTCAAACGTCTTGTCATATCACTTCGTTCATATTCTAAAGCCATACTTGTATTGAGAAGATTGCCAATGAGAATCGAATCATTCAGACATGTGTTTCCCTTCTGCCGTAACTGTTGTTCCTTTCTAACGTCTACTTCCAATCGGTGAAAATCAATGGATAGTAACGCAACAATGGAATTTACCAATTCCATTCCAGAAACGATAGTCAAGATATCTATTTTCATATTGGTACACTTCTTAGAAGTGTCTAAAGGTGATATGAGCCCCATTCTTACCAAACACGGTAGTACAGGTCGAATTTCTTGTTCGGTACATTTTGCCAATTCGTTCATATCTACATTTTGAATTGCCCTGAAGACTTTCGGGTCAACGCCTGCTAGAAATGCCATTTAGATAGCTTGATTCGGTACAAGTAATCTTTAATACATTGAATGATACAATTATTTACATTTTCCAACAAATAAATAACTTTTGTTTTTAAAATTCTAGGTTATCACCACAGAATACGAATAGATCACAACCATAAAAAAACGAAGGTAATTTGTCAGTGACCGAGGGAATGAATTTTATTTTCGTTTCATATAAATGAACTGATATTTATTTGATGATTCGAATTTCGTCGATTGAGTTTAAAATTCTCCATTTCACAAATACTTCTTTCCATCCACGCAACAGTTCTGGCAATTTGGGGGAATAACCAAGATAATTTTCTGATGTTGGCTATATTCAAATGCCACATGCCAACTGTCAGTGTGTCAGTGTCAGCTGTCAGTTGATTCATGTTCGTATCTTGTCGGTTGTGATTATTTTTGTAGATTAATGAAAACTAGAAGCTATGAATCACTGTAGTTTGTAGCGTTTTCCTTAATGAATTTGCTTATTAACTGATCAGGAAGAATTTCAAAAAAATCATCAATCATGGCTAGAGATTACGATCATTTATTCAAATTGCTCATAATTGGAGATAGTGGTAAGTTTTAGAGTGGGTGGGGTCAAAAGGCCAATTTATAGAAACATAAATGTTGATGTTTCCTTGAATTGCCGTCTAATCGATTCTAAGAATCTTGGTATACCAGAATCTTAAATTGGATGCTTGAGGCAGAGATTGTTGGAAAATTCAAGGAATATTTGATCATTAGATTCTCTGTTCTGATAAGAATACATTTTCTGCTGTAGGCGTTGGAAAAAGTTCGCTGCTACTCAGATTTGCTGACAATACTTTTACTGGAAATTATATCACCACCATAGGAGTAGATTTTAAAATTAAAACCATAAATATAGATGGCCAAAAAGTTAAGCTGCAGATTTGGGATACAGCAGGTCAAGAAAGGTTCAGAACCATAACAAGCACGTTAGTACATATGATTTTGTTTCTAAAGAGTTATTCACTTTATATTTTCCAACAGATACTATAGAGGAACTCATGGTGTAATAGTTGTATATGATGTTACTAATGGAGAATCATTTGCGAATGTAAAAAGGTGGCTGCATGAAATAGAACAAAATTGCGACGTAGTGAATAGAGTTTTAGGTAAGCAAGATGGAAGAAAATTCACAAAGTTCATATTAAAATTTCATTTATTTCAGTGGGTAACAAAAATGATACTCCTGAGAGAAAAGTGGTCTTAACTGAAGACGCTCAAAGATTTGCAGATACCATGAACATTCAATTGTTTGAAACTTCAGCCAAAGACAATATGAACGTGGAAGAGATGTTTCTTGCCATAACACGTCTAGTATTGAGATCCAAGAGGGAAATGAAGGAACGGCAAAATTTCACTCAAGGTGATACTGTCAATTTACGCAAAAGCAACAAGACAGGAAAGAAAAAGTGTTGTTAAACAAATAGTGTTCAACAGAGTCAAGCCAAAATGTTTTGTGAATGTGGATTATTTTGTGATGCATCATAGGAGTTCTCTATAAGTGTTTATTTCTACTTCAACCTAGCAAATTAATTGAATCAGTATAGAAGGAAAATATCTTGGTGAAAGAATTCAGGAGCCTTACCTATGGAGTGAAGAAGTTTAATAGTATTGAAGTGTGGTGAATTTAGGTTGAATCCAACATAATTAAGGTTTCTGTTCCACCCCTTTATTTAAACTGAAAATAATTTCAGTGGAAGCAGCATTCAATTTTATTTGAGAAATTCCCATAATAGTTTCTGGTTTATCCTTATAGTTATAAAATTTTTACTTTAAGAACATAACTGGATTTTGAAAAATTTTAGTAAGTAAACTAATTCCATCGATAAACAGAAAAAATTCGATGGATTTTCTTTAAAAGGTATTATTATAAAGAGATTATCAAAACTAATGATAAGATATATTTTATAGTTCTATTTCAATATTCCATTTTAGCATTTCCTGCAGAGGAAACAATATTCCAAGCATTTTCAACGTCGAAAATTTAGTTCCTTCTTTGTGTTATTTTATTTATTTCAAGTAACTTGGTATTTGTACAAAAAATACTAACACCTATCTGGAGCATTTAGCAAAATAATTCTCAGATTTGCCTATTTTTGTTAGAATAGAAATAATATTTTGTATACTCTGTATATATGTATTATATTAGTGAAATAAGAAAATAGTCTACAAAAAAACTCTGTCCTACAAAATCGCATAAAACCCCATCAATGATTTCAGTTTTTACAAATATTATTTTACACTTTCAATGAACAACTCTATTATTTGTTGTTTTTCCAAAATTAGAGAAAACTTTGTTGATTCCAGAGATTTTAATATGTATATTCTGAATTTATTTTTCCCCAAAATTATAATAAACCAGGAAATTTGGAATATTTTAATGTAAGAACATATATGAACAAAGTATATGTTGCGATATAAAAGCAATATTTCACCTAAAAGTTCATTTTTAAGAAATATAATGACATATTCCTTTATTTTTATGTTAGTTAAACGAATTATTTAAAATTCCTTTTTATAAACTTTATTTACTCAATAGTTGAATTTATTAAAATCATTTCCATAATAATTTGGTGTTTAATTCAGAATTTTAAAATTAATAAAAGTGAAAGTGTTCTTTTAATTCAGTGCGTTTCATTCAAAGTGACAATTTAATTCGTTAATCAAAATTTTCAGTTATCAGAACAAAAACTTGAATGTCATGAATTTGTCAATTTTTTAATGAAATAATGGCAAGAATAAAGAAAGTTACCAAAGTATTTAGAGCTGCGAACATGAATAATGAAGAATCTACAGATAAAAAGCTTGAACGAAGCGTAGTCGATATGAATAGTCTCAATAGCAGAAAATTATGCACCAACGATAGAAACCGAAGAATACTTCTGAACTTGAAAAGTTATCCAAACTTATTTTTCACCAATAATTTCTGCAATAACATATTTCCTGTAGTACGAAAATATTCAAGCTCTGCTTCTACACAGACTTCCTGCAATGAAAGTTTTCCTGACGAAAGAAAAAGTATGTCCACACAAACAAGTTTTTGGGCACCGGAAAATGAAGCAAAGGAGGGGAAAAGAGTAAAGTTGCTTGGATATTCAAAATCTGACTGTTGTTTACTCCAAAATCACAAACTCAACCCAGAAAATAGGTTGGTAAATATATTCAATTCTAATTTGTGTCACAAAACTCTCACCTCCAATTTTTAATGCCAATCTTAATATTTTCAAATAATCCTGGTGTCTCTTAGAGAAGCCTAAAATCGATGTAATATAACTAAAATTCAAGAAAAGCACTGATCTGAAGTCGCCTCAAATTTGGGAGCCAGAGCGGTTACCCCTACATGTGTTGACCCCATGAAGCGCAGCTTGACTTCATAAAAACGATTTCGCCATATTCTAGTAGCATGATACTACAGAAATTTTGCATGAGGTTTCAAGTTCTCATTATTCAATCAGATTTCAATTCGATAGGAGATGTATTTTCGAGAATATTAGGCCAATCAAATTCCAGATGATTTATCTATGGAATCATCAAACGGATTTTAACCATTCACTGATATGGCCTTCATAATTACGGTCTGAACTTTCTCGACAAATATCGGGTTTCTAACTTGTTTCTTTCGGAAATCATTATCCTAAAAAGATGGGAATTTCTTCCAAACAGTTCGAAAGTATGAAATAAAAATAGCATGAACGAATAAAAACATATGAAATCTGTTATTTTTGAGCAATAAATCGCGAATTACAGCCTCTTAGATACTCGACTGACTCTAGATCGAGAAATTATGTTTTAGGACATCACAAGAACAGTCGATATCAGACTTTGGAATAATCAAAAGCCCTGAGCAACATAAAGACAATGAGAAACGCACAAATGTTATAATCCTCCATAAGAACGAAAACATAAAGAACCCTAAAACGTCACCATTGAAAAAGAAAATGAAGATTAAGAAAATAAAAAACCAAAGACGAAACAAGTTCTTCACAAGAGTATACACAAACAAAAAAGGCAAAAGACAATTTCATTCATATAAAGTCAACAGAAACCTGAGAATAACTGAGGAATTTCAAGATGAAAACGCTTGCATATTTCATAATCAATTCGTCAAAAAACTAGGGATATACAGCGTGACCGCTGTAGCTAAATACTCTTCGAAACTAGTAAGACTCTTTTCAGACTTAGGACTCAATATAGCGGAGGTAAAATTCACATTCTAGCTCATCATTTCGATTTAATCAATAAGAAATTAATTTTTAGAGCCTAATAAACTTATACAAGTTGTATGAATCCCAAAAATGTCAGTCTTTAAATACAATGTGCAGTTGTCAACAAATCAATCCAAAGATCGACCAACTGGCATCGAAATTAGGTCAACTCGAAGACAGCTTGCATATTTCTCAAGGTCAGATTCGCGAACAACAGAAATGTATTGATCAAACCGTTGAACTGACCAAAAAATTGGAAGAAATCAAGCAAAAATTGGAAGCCTACGATCTGATGAAATCGGAGTTGGCTGCCCTTAAAAAACGGTTGAATGAAAGTGGTGAAATGCCACAATCAATCAAGATTCCCCCACCACCACCACCTCCCCCTCTACCCATTTTTTCCTTGACGACAAACTGTGCTTCCAAAACTTTCTTAAAAGTTGTAGAAAACGAGAGGAAGCTAATCAACTGTGAGAGCTCAAGGCCGATAATAACGTTGGAAGATATACTTAATGTTAAACTGAAGAAAATATCTGTAAGTATGAGATTTTTAAAAGAATAAAGCTTCACTAATCGAACTCAAAAAATAAATGAAAGAAAAATTTGTTAGATGAATTTTGAAAGCACTAGCTTGAAATCATGCAATTAAAAGTTCTTCTGTGGAACCTAATAATAAGTTTCACGCCATTTTAACAGTGAATTAATTGTTCATTTATCAATATCTAAAGATTAATTGAATTTTTTTGGCAGGTGACAAACATCTAACAGGATCCAGTATTATCAGAGTTACGTTTTTATTGCGACGATATATTTTATACTGTATTTTAATCATTTCATTAAATAAATGAATTTGTACCTCTTCATTTCCCGAATTGCTTAAATAACAACAATCCACTAATCAAAAAATTTTATTTCTTTTTTTTATAACACCTAAACTTAAATTTATATTACACATTATAAAATATATACAATTGTCTAATAATAAAACTATTTTTAAAAAAATCAGTTTCTGCTGGAAAAACTCAAGAAATTCCTCATACAAACTGTACAAAATAACATGCTTGACACATATTCAAGTCTGTTATCAACGAAGAATTTTTTGACAATCATCTCCGCGAAAAACTTGATTTTTTTTATTTAAAATGAACCTTTCTCAATACATTAATCATAAATAAAATGACTTTTCTTTTAAGCAGCAATGCGGGCACCTCCAATAATTAGAAGAAGAAATGTTGAACAATTTTCGATTAAACTACATACAAGGTGTTCCAAATCATGCTGTGATTATTTGGAAAATTTGTGACAGTCCCTTCAAAAACTAGAGATTTTTGTATTTGATGAATTAGCCGGAGGATTAGACTCTATTTGCCAATACAGGGTGATCCAATATGTTATGCACAAAGTTGAACTTTGAATGTATTCCAGATTCTTGGTAGATTGAGTTCTTTGATATTTTCATCATTTTCCTAAGAGACTATCATCCAAATATTGGTCCTTATTTTGAGCCGAAGTCTTAAAACTAATTCAGAAATCACCATCGCTAATAACCAAAAACAAAACGAAAATATCACAAGTTCCACAACAAAACAACAGAAAACCAGACACCCTCCCTCAAATATCAGCAGCGCCCCGCACCGCAACCAAAATCAGCCTAAACATCTCCTTCGACAGACTCTATGATTGAAAAAACAAAAGATACACACCCAAACTTGAGCAGGGCACCGTGATTCAATATTGCCGAACCTTCCCAACCGGTCTTGCCTTCCTCGATGTTGCAACAGCATTCGGAGCGTTCGCCCCCATCCAAAGCGGTCATCTTCGACTCATAAGGGCTCTTCTTTGTCCGGCACACTTTCCTTTTCTTGTCGATCATTTCCCGGACCTGACCCTCGAGTGGGACCGCCGAGTCGGCAGGTGTCGTCGTCCCGTTCACTGGCGCTCCGCCTTCGGTAATGGGGGTCTTCTGAATACGATGCACCTGGCTCTCGTTGGAATAGAATATGTTGTTCACGTATGTGCCATGAGGAGAATAGTTGATCAGCTCGTAGTGTTTGGAATACTGAAAATTCGCAATTACCTGAGTATATTCATTGAATAACTCTCCTTACGATAGTAACAGATATATTTCCATACTGCATATTGAAAATATAAACTACCTATACTTACTTCATCAAAAAAAATAACAGCATGCTTTGGGGATGAGTAATTGCAATGCCCAAATCTCTCCAAATCAACATCATTGGTGGAGCCCTTGCCGATGTTCAGAACACGATACCTCATTGCTACAGCTTCTGGGAACCTGGTCGAAACTGTTGGTCTATAACCCATGTAGCTTGCATCATGTCGAACATCGGTTGGATCAACTTCAGAAGTCCTGAAAAAAACATTCGATTCATTATGTATTCCTAGAAAGAAACATGCATTAGCTTACCTGACATTATAAAAATGTTTGGAGACAACAGGACATAAAATAGCTCTGGCCCTTAAGCTTGACTTTATTTTCTTCTTCTTGGGACTCGAGAAAACTTTACTTATCCTCTCGATGTCAGCAGGTGTCAACAGTTCACTTGGTAAAGGCATGTTTTTCAATCTGTTTGAATTCAAACAATGGCTCAAATCGTCAGATTTATTCGATTGATTTACTATGTTTTGAATTTGTTGATATGCCAAGAGTCTTATCAGTCTATCATCCAAATGTTCCAAATTCACTGAAATAGGTTCGAAAAAGTAAAGAATTGTATGGTCTATGTGATCATGAACTTTCAGAATGTAATACCATAACATACCTCTATCTGACTAATCAAGGAAAACTCATGTTTCACATATAAACTCCTGCTATTGTTTCTATTCAATATAATACCTTATTATCAATGTTATGACTCAAACTTATGATATACGTCTAAATTATGTTGATAGAGATACTTTCAGTAGAGTTGATATCAAGTTGAAGTCTATTATCTTCCATATTTTGAAAAACTTTTCGAAAATTCAAACTTTGAATGCGCAGATTTATACGATTTTTCAACATCTCAAGCAGATGTCACAGAAGAGCAATTAGGAAACAAAATTTTATGTTCTCAGGCAAAAGAAAGCACCAGAGAATAACATCTTTTCATTCAAAAACTGAAAAAAATTAATTGTCAATTTCTAGAATTCTGTCTCATATTGAAAAACATTGAAAATATTATGAACAAGTGATTGAACTTGTTATTTTCCTCGTTTTCTAGTGGAAATGAACCACAGAAAAAAATTTAATTGTTTGTTTACATACTCTCCTCTATGGATAACCTAAATTTTCAAATGAAAGGTAAACTGTAAAAAATAACTATGAGTAAGAAAATTTCAAGTCAGCATTCAATGAAGATGAATAGAATAATTTAGAATGCCAATTTAGGTTACAAAAAGCTGATACTAAGAAGAAAAATAATGTTTGACTTACCATCACAGATTTCCTTTTTCACAATATCGTCATAGAAACTACCATTAAAGCATTCATTTTTCACAAACCCATTCACACTTTGTTCCTTTTCAACACTATTATTTTCAATTCTTTGAACATTATCACTAACTGAAGAAACTCTTTCTTCAACCTTGATATCTACATTACATGTACAATGTTTTTCATTATTTTTACATATTTTACAAGTGAGAAGATTATCATTATTTTCCTCTCCAAAATCACCATTACTAGGTTTCTCATTTTCAAGAACCGAAACCCTTAAAACATCCTTGAGACTTGGCAAAAGACTGACAGGCTGCTTATAATGGTTTTTCACCATTTCTGGTACTTTTACCTTGTTTCTCTGACATAACCTGTTTTTCACTCTGAAGGGAGGATTTTTCCTGTTAATTGTTCTGAAAAACTCTAATTTCACAGCATGTTGGTCCAAAGGTTCACTTGCAAATTTGTCCCAAAGCTTTATTCTCTCTGTCAGGGATGTGGACTTCAAGAGTACAGAGTCCTATAAAATAAGTACTTGAGTACTTTGTCAAAGTCTCATACATTTCTTACCAGTGCATGTTCAACATGAACAGGACACATCCATCTCGTCATCGGAGGTGCAGTTAGAGGCGGATCTAGGCAATCCATGTGGAAGTAGAGAGAACAGTAATCACAAGCAATCAATGGTGCCACTCTACATGATTTTCCACATTCATAACATTTCTTAGCTGGCAAGGGAACCAGACCACCAGCAGTTTTGTCATATTCTCTTGAATTTCTCAAGTTTTTTCGTATTTCAGAAAAATCTACAAAATATTTGGAAAAAATCACAATGATTATTCATGTTTCATAACTGACCTTTGTCTGTACCAGGAAAAATACAAGGCACACTCATACTACGTGGCAGTTCGAATTGTTTTGGATTCATTGAACTAGCTACTTCTATCAAAATGTCCATTGGTGACATTTTAGGTTTTTTTGTGGGTTTTACAAATGTACTTTCTGCAGGTGTTGAACAAGACCTCTTGCTTCGTGTCAAAGGTACGGTATTCTGTGTTTTAGCATGTATACAACTATGACATAGCCATTCCCCATTAGGAATATCATTGCTTTCCAAAGGAGGATCACTAAAAGTAATAATTAAGTGTTTGAAAAATATTTACTGTAAGTTTACTCACTGGCACTGTAAGTGGAAACTTGAAGGACATTTATCGCAACAAATTAAATCTCCCCCTTCTCCACAAGCATCACAGTTATCGTGGTTATGACCTTTGCCAGGTCTTCGGAAATAGGGATGTTGCTGGTTTTCCTGGGCATCTTTGAAATCATCATCCGTTGGGGGTGCCAGTAGGGCTTGAATTTGCTGGAAATATAGTTCATTCTTGATTCGTTGTTAGAAACAAACGCAAGTTATAGAAGAACTCCGCCATTTTATGATAAAATCAAGGATATATACAATGAGAAGGTAGAAAGTAACTTACATCCATAAGACCACCAGAGGTGTCCATATCGTACACAACGTTCGCCATCCTTTGCAAATTCCTAATCCTTTGAGACTACATTTAGAAAGTAGATTCAATTCATTAACATGTATTTAAAATAGGTGATTTGTTAGGGCCATTTGAGCATCAATAATCAAACAATCATAGTATCTTTCTAGAAAATAGGCGTAACTCCCAAATTTTGGAAAAATTACATGAATATACTACCATACATTATAAAAATTACTGCAAATTTAATTAAATTCCTGTTTTTCAGTATTTATTTCAGAAATTTATCCAAAATTTGACATAGTGGCGCTAAAAGGTCGCCATATTACAGTGAAACATAGAATGGCATAAAGTTTGTTGTTAGTAGTAGGAAGGTTGTTCACAGTTCTTATGTCATTATGAAATCGTTGTTTAAGGACAATGATTAAATATATTCATAATGGAAGTGAAGAAATATTTGACGAAAGGAAGATATGTATTCATGTTAACCGTCTTTTTATGATGTTGAGGATTTTTGAACTATGATAATGAATAATCAGTTCATAGTTCAAATATTACCTTTACCTGAGACCACAGAACAGAACATTATTGGGATATGAAATTAGGACGGTCTCCTTCACCAAAAGTTATATTTCACCAGGCTGAAGAAAAGGACTTATTTATAAGAATATGTATATAAATGGTGAGTCTCCCCGTATAAGAATAAATATGTTTCGAATTCGAAACAAAGAGCTTCACACTAGTCAAGTGAATATTCATCATTTTATTGAACGGTTAAAAATCAACGAAACGATAAATGCATATAATATTTCCTTGCACAATATAAAATAATTCTATCTACTTATATTTCATAATAAAAATAATCCCTTATATAAAACAACAATCGTCACAACTTTATCCTCATAAAAATCAACATCTGAAAAAATTTTCTCTCCTGAATAAATGTAGGCTATTTATTAAATAGTGGTGTTTCTGTTCAACGGAATACATAAAGCCTCAAGATATATCAATTTCTAGACTTAACTTATATCCAACATGACGTATAACCTTCAATGTTCTTTATGAAAAATATTTCTAACATAAATTTTCCTCTTCATCTTCCTCGTTGTTTCCTTGATTCAAGTCTGCATCTTTTCTACTTGTACCTACATCAGGTCCAAATTGACTGGAAGACACACTTTGAGAATTCTCTTTAACCATTGGTTTTGCTAAAGTGAGGCTTTCTTCAGGTAGTGGCATATCTCTGGCTAAAATGGCATATTCTACATCCATGTGTTTAATAAAGGGGTTGTTGAGAGCGGCTTTAGCAGCTTCCGGATCTTCTTCATCATAAGCTTGAAGGAGCATTTCCAAGCATTGAACCTCTGGTCCTTCACAGTAATTGCCCCATTCCTATTATAATAAAAATATAGTTATTTAAATATTTATTGATGAGTAGTCCCAGAAAAAAGGCTTACCTTAAAAGCCTTTTCTGCAGCTACAATATCTCCCCTTGCAATTTGGACCAAGACCAAAGCAACAGCCAATCTTCCTGTTGCCTGGTAAGATTCAGACTGCTCCCTTAGACCCAATTCTCTTCTAATTGCATCAGCAGCAGCCTCAAATTCCTTCAATTTAACGTGAATCCTTGCAACTTTACTCATGTACTCGGCTGCTTGCCGGGTTGAGTCTTGCACCAGAGCAATATCTGCAGCTCGTTGAAATAATTGAAGAGCCTCGGCTGGATATTGAGCTTCTAAGATTTTGCCAGCCTTATCTAGGGATGAAGTTGCTGATTCTCCACTTCCATGAGTCTGGAATAGATTGGCTGCCTTTTCTGCCAACTGAGGTACATCTTTCAGGTCGCCTAGTTCTTTTGATACAAGAATTGCCTGATCTAATGCTTTAGCAGCATAAAATATAGCTCTATTCTGCCTGTGGCAATCAGCTGCCTTCAACAAAGCATTTTTGCATTGATCAAATGCTTTAGCATTCCTGAAGCAGGTCGCAGCTTTGTTATATTCATCTGCCGCATTTTCATAGTCCGGTCTCCATTTCATCAATGATGTTTTCAAGCTCTTTTCTGCATTTTTGACGTGTTCCAATCCCTCGTCGATCTTTCTGTCACTGTTCATATTAGCTATGAAGATAATTCAGGATATTATACTTTGGAAAGTGGGAGTTCCTCCTAGTTTACCATATCCTTATATAAAAAGATCTTTCACGTCCAGAGATTGATTATTCAAATATTGAATGTAATTGGTAGTTCTTGTATGTTCACAATTTAAGATTTATTTATAATGATGATGTTATATATCAACCAAATTTCGATTCTTAAAGTGGAAAATACGACACCTTTGGTGAAAATTCGATCAATATTTGAAATCTTCGAGTTGTGCAAATGTCAAAATTTTGAACAGATGACCTACGACATAGAAATTCAATATTCAGGGATGGGCTAATTGGTATTCATCGTTTTATTTCGAGGCGCAGCATTCTTGTCGAGAAGGAGGGTTCACACGTCTACGAGGTGTGGACCTTTAGACACCGCCATCTCGGTAACAATGCCTTGCCGCCAAATAAAACGATAAATACCAATCTATCTACTAACTACTAATTTGTCGTGTACGTTTTTTATGTTCTTTGTAATTTGACATCTGTAATCAAATGATTATGATTTGGAGATATTGCGGATATGAGAAAAAAGAAGATTCTTAAGATTTGCATATTTATTTGTCTCGGTGTTGCTGGCTTTATAGATTTGGGATTTCTGGTAGTAATTGGAACTTATGAAGCACAGTTTTTCTGGATGTACCTTCTACTTACTGGAATTTTTTACACCATTGGAACTATTGGTACTATTAAGGAGAAATACTTATTGCTATACATATTCGCTGGTTATATCGTTGTCTACAGATGCATAGACGTTGCACTCAGAACTTTGGATATAATTAAAACAAATCATACAACGAAAGATCACGACTCAGTGACGCCTAGAGTGAAACGAGATGTTCTCATTGGAAATGATGGTAAATGCTGTTTGCTCGGATCAGCAACTCCGGTGGAATATCTGATTCCCAGTTGTTGTCACAACTCTCCTCAGCTAGGAGATCCGGTTTCTGAAATTTGCCAAGGTGCTGGATTCGGAAAATATGCGCACAGGTAAGGTAACAACAGAAAGTTCCAGTCACTGTTATTTTCGATAGAAGCGATTCACTACGTTATCGTATCGGCGTGATAGTCACCCCTAGGTCGGTACCCTTTTCTGGAACGAATGTTCGTATGCAACTCGAAATACTTTTATTCAACTAGTGAAGATAGTTGCAATACTGTAATTTATAAAAGAAGTGAGTTAAATTGACAGTTTATTGATGAGAAAAAACTTTTAACCCACGAACCCGATGGGCGACTGTATTAATTCCTACGAATGAATGATTTATAAATCACTTTTTTTTCGAAACGATATCCGAAGTGTCGCTTCGTAAGATGAGGCAAAGTGTTGAAGGGAGTTTTTGGTTGTCAAAGATAGATTAGAATATTATTTAATGAGCGTTAATGTAGGTCATAACTCACGCAGATTAAGGGTCGGTATTATTTTTTTTTCTATCATTTCCTGTGCTTGGCCATTTCGAACCATCGACACATCGAACATATCATTGGTTAAGATTCTTTACAAATCACCACCACCTAGACACTTTACAACATCCATGACCTCGCCGGGATTCGAACCCGGTACCTTCGGCATCCTAGAACATGTCTCCACCCTCTAGTCTACCGAGGTAGTCAGGGGTCGGTATTTTAAAACTTATTTGGACTACAGAGAGCAGTTAACTCTCATTTTTGAACTAGATTTTACGAGTTAACTTCTAGTTATCTGTCAAAATAGTACACTGCAAACCCTTTAGATCTTGTAGGTTTTTTCCCCACCCTCGATCCGAGCCGAGGACGCTTGCCTTCCGTGATTCTTCTCTCTTTACCGATTTATAGCACACGTTGTTTGTTAACAGACACTATCAAATAATTATAAATAAATAATTAAAATGATATAGATCCCAATAAAATTTTAAAGGAAATACTGCGCCTCTGGCTCATATTATAATGAATTATGAAATGGTTTTCAGTCATTTCTTGAAACAGTTCGATTGTTGCCAAATCTTAACCTAGCATAACCACACTTTTTATGGCTTATCTCTAATTATGATTGATTAACAGTTCAATATATTGGTTTACAGATGTGAAAAGGCAACGGGAAGGAAGGCCCCTCCATTGGTAGAAGAGCCTAAGAAGACAACATCAGTAATTTCACTTTTTGCAATATTCTATTCTGTGAGGACTATTCTCGATGTAGCTCTTTTATTTTTCGTTCTTTTACTGGCTTATATGTTACAATATAAAAAATGATGTTCAAAGCATTTATTCTATTGAAAAGATTTCGCAAAAGAACAGATGTTTGCGAGAGAAAGTACGGGTTCAAACTTAATCTTTTCGCAATGATTTTTCTCCAAATGGCCGAACAAAAAAATAATAAAAAATTTCCACGAAGCTCAGTAAACTCGCTCCCAAGAATAACGCTGTTATCCCTCCAGTCGACACTAAAAAAAAGGACACTTGATACACGGCAATAATTCGGAAATAGTTACCAACCTACGAAATCCAATTTGCCCCTGACAACCTTCCGCTTGTACCTTTCGCTTGGTAACCGGAGTAGGCTTATTTCAACAATACCAATGTCTTCCTTGATGCTGAAAAGTACAGGAATTCACCGTAGGTCTCGATTTTACCATTTTTCTCACCCAGACTTCACATCCTTGATGACAGACATTTCGAATTCGGTACAACTTGGTAGACAATCGCAAACCAGACCTGTTCTATTAGACCAATGAGCCTTCAAAACTATAAGATTGTTGTAATGCTTATTCAAGCAATATAAACCATTTATGTCGCAGAACAGATCCTCAGCTTGAAAAAAGGGTTATGAATAATTAGACGAAAGATGAAAATCTAGTATCTACAAGATAAAACTTCGTTTAGCCCACATGAAGAACAGAAATGGTCCACGATAGGAACCCTGTGGGACACCATATATACACATTAACAGGACACTTACGAACGTGTGGCATCAAATGGTGGACACATCCGCACATCTCTAGTTGAGCTTTTTTCCTGCAATCGACACAGCAAGCGCTGTAGCTGTAGTGTTTATGAACATCCAAATTATTTTCGTAAATGAATCTACATTTTCTCTGTTCGATGCTCACATCTTTAACCTTGAAATACACGCCTGTGATCGACAGAAGAATGATTTAGAAAATTGAAAACCTACCTCTGGTTGATTCTCAATTTCTCTGATTGCAATATATCTTTTGGTGTGAATGTGTGGACTTATTTGAATAACATCAGTTGTGAATGTTGTCAGTGTGGGCACTTCTTGCTCGCCCAAAAGGTAAACCTAAAAATGAGAACCTGCCAAGGCCAAAAACTATCGTTGTTCAGAGCGTTTTTTGGTTTTATCGACTTTTTGGAGTTTTTTATGTTACTAGAGAGAGCCTAATATTTGAAAACACTGTAATTAAGAGAATAAAAACTTACAAATGCTATCCCTTTAATCTCCAAGCGCAGTCTACCAGGACCCGTCTTTTGGTTAGATATCATGGGGAATCTAGGAGCCTTTTCATTTCTGAAAATCGCGGTTTTAGATCAAAAATATCCCCAGTAAGTATCAGACGAAAAAACCTTGTTTGTATGGAGTTGATACCAAAACACATCCCTAGTTCCGTGTCCATAGCGTGAAAAAAATCACAGCAGTTGAACTCTCTCTCGTTCCAAACACACTTCTGAAACATTTTCGCACAAGGGTTCCTAACCTAGAACAGACACATCCATTTTTGACTAACCTCAAATGAAAGAACATGAAAACAAACTAGCCAGTCCAAATTCGTTGACGAAGCTGTCATCTTTGGCGATCTTCTGATCATATGATCCCCACGAACTTGTGCATGAACCTTCAAGCTGTCATATTTCAATCAAGCACAAGATTTCAATTCGATCTTATTTGTATTTTTGGAAAGTATAAAATGTGACACTTTTTTGAAATGTAACCAGCTACAGTTGATCTTATGGAAAAAAAATTGAAACGAACAGAATACAAACCTCTGCAGGAAACTCCACGAAATTCTTCTTGAAACAATCCGCATGCTTCTCGGTTGTATTGGGGCCGCACATTTGAAGTGTATAAAATGACAATCCTTTGAAATAAACAATTTCTTTAACTATTTCGTTGAAGTTGAAATCGTGTGGATTGCCGTATGTCCTAAAAAAACAGAACACCTTTACATTCACATGATATTCGTAGAGTATAGGCTCTGGGCCCAATAACGTCGTAGACGGGCAGAATTCACCCAATGATTCCCGTTCGAAATTTAAGTTTTACAATATTTCCAAAATGACCTTGCAAACTGGGTTTTGTGTTGTGAAATAGTGGCTTGAACATTCGTGCAAAATTTAGTGAGAATGGTATGATCAGAATATGCAATGTGCTTGTCTGAAAATCAAGCAGCGTTGGACGGGATGGATATTAGGATGGGCGAACGCTCTGCACAAGCACGCAAAAGCATCTGACAACATGTCAGTGCCTTCTCGAACTAACTTATCGGCAAATTCGCTTATCCTTTCTTGATTGTCTGTCTCGCACACTGTAATTGAGGGAAAATGGGTGTCCCATTCTAAATAGCTAGTTTCAGCTACGAAACTGATAGCGTTATTTTGAAAATCATTCCACGCAGTCAGTATGAGCATAATCGTGGCAAACCAGCTGATAATGCAACAGGCGGTCCAGAATATTCTGAAAAGAAGGATAACCACTTATAAATAGGTACAGAGTATTCCAGAATTATAAGAACAAAGGAAGACAACTTTAGACACGTGCTGCTTATTTCATAATTGATAGATGTCGCGCGAAGCTGAGATACTACGAAAGCAGGTCCAGTAAATACGTTATTGTAGCGGAACGCAAAGATGTCGACAACTTTTTTGAGAATCTACGGCTACTAGCTCCTTTTGCACACTTGAAACTCTGAAAATACCGTTTTCAATGACTTCAAGACTTTCGCCCTAAAGCTTTATACGGAAGTACTGCGGCTGTATTGTAGGCAGCCTCGAATGTTTTATGTGCCTTTTTCGGGCCCTTTTTTTTCATTAAAATTAATGTTGATGAAGATATACTTTATTAACCGAAATATTGTTAAAAAATGTCACTCTAGTATTTTTTTAATGAGGAAAATATTGAAAATTATGCTTCCCGGAGATCCCGTAGAATTGATCTAATTTATAAAACTCTCTCCTTTTTTCGGTTTAGATAACTAAACTATTCGACCTATTTCTTCAATTAACGAGCTGAACAGACCCTTCTTCAGGTTCAATGA
The DNA here is from genome assembly GCA_958510865.1 of Myrrha octodecimguttata. Taxonomy (NCBI): domain Eukaryota; kingdom Metazoa; phylum Arthropoda; class Insecta; order Coleoptera; family Coccinellidae; genus Myrrha; species Myrrha octodecimguttata. The sequence goes on from OY294064.1 coordinate 42,005,894, forward strand.
GTCCAACCAAATCGTTTTAAGATCTATTTGGCGCAAAGTTTGAAAATTACAGACATTGTGACGAAACGATAACGCGCTGTTCCCAAGAACAAGCGCGAAAAAATGAATGTGAGGAATACTTTCATTCAAATTAGTGAAATTAGATTCATTAAAATGATAAAATTCAGTCACCTTTCACTCCAATGTCTTTTCCTTTCGAAAATAAAATGAAAACCATGAAAGGACGTATTAATAAAATAATATCTCACATATGAAATATTGTCTGCCATTTTCGTGAGATTTTTCTAGAAGCATTCAAACAACTAGTTGTTTGAATATGAAGACATATAACATAACGATCTATCTCTTCTATTAAATGTACCATATTCAAAATGGTTAATCGATATTTATTTCCACGACCTAAATATACAGATATTGTCAGTAATTGCATTAATTTATACAGAATTCATTGTGTATATCCATAATTATGATGATAATACTTGAAAGAAACTCCTTATCTGATGAATCAAACGTACTTCGATCTGATTTTATTCATGAAACATGAAAGCAAAATCAAAATGAAAGAGTGGTTGCTAAATAAAAGTACAAAGGGAACGTATAAATATTTAATAACCCACTTTCAAAGAGTTCAATAAAAAAGCAGTCATGCATCTATTTGTCCTTTGTGTCTTTTGGATTTCTTACTCTTGTTAGCTGAAAAAAGGATTCTTATTGAGAATATACAGATTTTTCATTTACTTTAGAAATGAAAACAAACATTCTAGAGAGCACTCACATGAGGTCAGGAGTTTCTACGCGCTTGTTCAAATTCTAAATATTATATCAACACGAAATTTTGCACCTAGTTGCGTGTTGGTAATCTCCACCTGATTACAAAGTTTCAACCTGATTGCATTCGTATTTTTTGAGATATTACGGAAATAACGTTATAATTCCAAATAACAACGAAATTTGGCACATTTTTTCCCTTATATCTACAAAAGTAACTATCGGATCGAATTGAAATTTGGAACATTGTTGTTAAATACTGACTTCAAGGTTTGTGCCAAATTCCATTGAAATCTAATCAATATTTTCAGGGAAAAAAAATTTTAATCGAAAATGTTAAAAATTTTCGAATAAATTTTTTCCTAATTACTGGGTCCATACGAAATTCTGCTCTTAGTTGGGTTATGGTATTCCAAAACTGTCCACAAAGTTTCAATTTGATCAAGTCAATACTTCAGGAGATATCGAGGAATTAACCTCAAAATTTCAAAGGGGCCTAACTCCAAAGCTACATAATAATATTCTTGTTTTAATGAACAAAGTGCACAAAAAATGCGAAATTTTTATTATTCATCAATTTTAAATACCAACCTGTGGTTTTCTGCGATGGTTTCTTCGTAGTAGAAGTATTTTCTTCAGTTGTTTCAGTAGATTCAGAAGGGGTTGCTATTTCCAAAAAAAAATTAAAAACATTTATTTCACACACTGTATATATCAGAATGTCTTCACTTACTGGGTGGAGTACTCGATGGCATATAACTTGGCATCATAACAGGATAACAAATCAGCTGACAATTCATGAAATCCTGATTATTATTTCTGAAATTCCTACCTCTTTTGAATCCCTCATGATTTCGTTTCAGAAGCGTCCTGTAGTTGAATATTGTTGGTTTTACAAATCCTGGATCGAATCTGTACTTTCTTCTGAACATATTCCCTAGAAGAAAAATCGATACTGAAATGATTTAATACATAATTCAGACCTAGTGTTTTCCTCAAACGGAGGTACAAAGAATGAGAAACCTAGAAAAGCGCTGACGTGAAGTCAGCAGTTTGTTCACCTTGCGAAATGGAAATTTCAGTGAAATTTAAATGAAGTATGAAAATTTTCAAAAACGTAAAAATTTTTTTTTCAAATTTTTCCATGAATAATTCTTCTTATTGACACTGTCCATCTTCCAACCAAGTTTCATTTCAATCCGATGAATTATTTTCGAGTTATTGAAAAATCAAAATTTCAAATGGCTGTAACACAAAAACCATTCGGCAGATTTGGCCCATTAACGAAATTCTTAACCGAGATATTCAGAATCAAACCTAACCTGAAAATTTAAAGACTCTTGGTCCTTCCTTTCGAAAGTTGGGGCGCAAAAAACGTTTATTGTATTTGTGATCTACAGTGTGTTAAGTTGAACTATATATTCCACAGCAGTATACCAAATTTCAGTTTGATACGATCATAAGTTTTGAAGATATTGTGAAAAAATATGTTAAATTTCGTGACTTTTCCTAGATATCGTTGTTTTTTACGGAATAAATCAAAAAATACTAATTTAATTACGATGAAACTCGGCAGCTAGTTTTAAAATGCTGATGGACAATTTTGTGCAAAATTTCGTGATGATCGTGTCTTTAGAACAATTTGAAAATGTATATTTCAACCGCACAGGTTGTGAATCGCAATAAGCAATTACCGAGATGTTACCGGGAGTCACAATTCTCCTCACAAGTGTGATCTGATTGAGATAAACCCTAATTTTTCTGTTGTGGCTTTGTACTCGATCTGACATTCAAAATTCGCCGCATACTTAACTGTAACATCCTGAAATATAATCTCCAAAACTACCATCTGGATAGAATTGATTTTCCCCAAAATTCTGATTTTGGTAGCCATCACTAGGACCAATCAAACTCTGACTGTTGTCCTGTTGGTTTTCGTAGCCACCTGGTATATTCTGACTCCATCCTCCAGGGTTGAACTGGCCACTTACAGGATAGTACTGGCCCCCTCCAGGGTTGTACTGATTACTGTAGGATGGTGGGATCTCCTGATTGTAGTAGGGTGGGTTGCACACGTTCATGCACACCCTTCTGGAGCCAAGAGCATCTGATATTTCATTCTTCTGTTTCGGATGGGAATTTTGACTTTTCTTCTTCGAAAATGAATCGACATCTTTGAGGAGTTTTGGGTGCAGCGATATTGCCTCAGTGAAATCTGAAATAAAAGCGTAAAGTTCGGGAAAGTGGGTCATAAGGTGTTGGAGATGCAAAATGTTGTAAGTGTTAAGAGTTTATAGATGTCTGTATCCATTTCTTTCTAATAATACGGAAATATTTTCCAGAACTATTTTATGTGGGCCATCCTGTATATAGAGGTCACCCAACGATTTATTCCAAAACTTCAAAACCATTAACATTACAGATGAAATAATGAATGCATTGAGATGTAATCAGTATAAAGGTTAGTTACCCTTACCGTTGAAAACATTAAGAACTGAGATCAACAAAATGCAAACAATAACTTCGTCTCGAAAACACATCCTTATTTCTAGGAATTGTTTAACTTCAATCAGCGTAAGTATTTGACGATAAAGAAGGTATGAAATCAAGGTATTCCATAGCAGTGGAATGTCTGAAACTATTTGAAACGATGTAAAAATAAGTGGAGATTGGTAATTCAAGGTTTCCTACAAATATTTCGGAACTTATCAACTGAAAAGTATGAGAATGATATCATCAAACAAAACTATTAGCTCAATAATACCTGAGGATTCAAATTAACAGAATATAAGGTTAACGTTAAATCTGGAAAAGCACTGATGCGGACACCTTCGCAGGTATTGACCCCGCCAAACGAAGCTTCATTTTCCGAAAAAACTTTTTCAACAAAATTAGAAAAATTATCATAAAATTTCTTGGTAAATTTACTGACCATACTGGGTCAAAACGAGCCCAGTTGGCCTATTAACGAACTCAACCAATTCTACCCTGAAAGTTACAAGTCGCTATAGTTCATTCAAACTTCCATAACCTATCGACTGACTTCATAAAAGTGAATAGACGACTTCGGCCCAAGTTGCCAACCCACAATTTACTTAGCAAGTTTACTTTTACTGGGGAACGGGAATTTCAGGACAAATTCGACATTGGAAGGTTCGCATTATTTATAAATAACCGTAAAACATGCCTCGGCTCTTCAAACCAGATAATTCCTTCCAAATATAGGTTTTTGTTAAGATCGTCCCCGATTGGCTGAAATTTAAGTTGGGATTCCTGATTTCATGCAAACAGTGTCAATTTTCATAGGATACGTTCCGAAAATCAACTCTGTTGTTCCGGTTGCCGATTTTCCGCTCCGTAAATATGAAATATTCGGATGGTTCCTGGAACAAGCGCGTGAAAAAGGTTATTTACGGAATCTGGTTGATGAAAATGCGGTCGATTTACTGTCACCAGAACGATTTTCTATGGTAAATATCCATAGCATAGAACAATCATGTTTACTTTAGGTTTGTTTTGGTTCCGAGTTCAGAACCACAGACTATATTGGTCTGTGCTAGAACCGTCCCGAACAGATCTGAACTCGGAACCAAAAAAAACCTAAAGTAAACATAGATTGTTCTGTGCTATGGATATTTACCATAGAAAATCGTTCTGGTGACAGTAAATCGACCGCATTTTCATCAACCAGATTCCGTAAATAACCTTTTTCACGCGCTTGTTCCAGGAACCATCCTCATATTTCATATTTACGGAGCGGAAAATCAGCCAATCGGGGACGATCTTAACAAAAACCTATATTTGGAAGGAATTATCTGGTTTTAAGAGCCGAGGCATGTTTTACGGTTATTTATAAATAATGCGAACCTTATCATGTCGAATTTGTCCTGAAATTCCCGTTCCCCAGTGAAAGTAAACTTGCTAAGTAAATTGTGGGTTGGCAACTTGGGCCGAAGTCGTCTATTGAATGTACTATAGAGTCATTAATAAAAATATTTTTATCCACGACCATTGAATAATATATATATTACGATGGCTCTTGTTGAAGGAAAACGACAGTCATTAATCATGTCCGTGAATAATAGGCGTGTATAATGAATATAATACACTCCATTTATAGATCAAGAGAAAATTTTGACGTGGACAAAGTATAGTATTTAAATCGTATATAATTGTTATTATTCACTTGTATGAACTTCACCCTCGTGAATAATAGCAGTCATTATATGCTGGTTGGATAGGTACTTCATGAAAGTTAGTATATATAGTTATAAATGAGAAGACTTTATTGAACCAAGTATTTTGACAGCTATTTTAGAACTTAATTTAAAAAAATCTAGATAAACAGTAATGTGAAGTCGGAAGCTTTAACACGCTTGCTCAAACTCGAAGCTGGATAAAATGACTTTGCCATCTTGTAATCATATGATTCAAACGAAATTTTGCACCAACAATTAACTAGGTTTCGATTATATGTATTGTTTCTTTCAGAAGATATTGTGTTCACAGTCGGTCGATCGTGAATGCGGAAGTTTCGAAAATAAGTTTCTTATAGATGTTGAATTTGTAGGGCAGGTTTGGAAAAATCCACCCAATGATTCCGCAGATTCAAATATTCGAAATCAATTTTCCCATTCCAAACATAGAAAGAAATCATATTCAATAGCTCACCCTCCTATATAGAACATAGGAGGCAACTGAAGATTGAGCGAAAATAAAACATTGCATTTTCAAACGTAACCCTTGTTATCATCTGAGACCAGTTTTTTCACAAAAAAATTTCAAAAAGCACTGCCGTGAAGGCAGCAACTTTTGCGCGCATGTTCAATGTAGATGACCACTTCAGCAACGAATTTGAACATGCACGCAAAAGCTGCTGCCTTCACGGCAGTGCTTTTTGAAATTTTTACTGATAAATAACTGGATTTCAATTCGATCAAATCTGTATTTTTGGAAATATTGGAAAAATAAAATTTTGAATGGGTATATCTACGGAATCATTGGGCGGATTTTACCCATTCACGAATTCGACCTTCGTAATTAAGCCCCAAACCTACTCTACAAATATCGAGTTTCTAACTTAGGAACTCGATATTTGTGGAGAAGGTTTGGACCTAAATTACGAAGGCCGAATTCGTGAATGGGTAAAATCCACCCAATGATTCCGTCGATATACCCAATCAAAATTTTATTTTTTCAATATTTCCAAAAATACAGATCAGATCGAATTGAAATCCAGTACTTCATCGAAAATAACAGTTCGAAGTTTCATACAGAATTTAATGAGGATGATATGATAAGAAAATCATAGAAATTTTTTTTTTCAAATTGTTCTAATAACACGATTATCACGAAATTTCGCATGAAGTTGTCTTTCAGCCTCTCAAAACTAGCTGTTAAGTTTTATCAGGACTGAATCAGTATTTCTCGAGTTATACCGAAAAAATAAACGATATCGAGAAGAAAACCTCGAAATTTGACATATTTTTTTCCGAAACATATGATCGTATCGAACTGAAATTTGGTACACTGCTGTGAAATATGAAGCTCAAAGTGTGAGTGGACTTTTTTTCGGATATGATGAATGGTTTCCGGAAAAAAAAAAATTTTGGAAAAAAATTTCGAAAAAATTTTTTTTTTTTATTTTCTGACAATATGATCCTGACGGAATTTGGCTCAAAGTTGCGCATCGTTATACTCCACCCAACTGCCAAGTTTGAATCCAATCTCTCAAGTAGTTTCTGAAATAAAAAATAAATAACTTCAAAACTTCAAGTGCCTATAACTCCGAAACTATTCGACCGATTTGGCCCATTAACGAACTTAACCGCGGCATTCTGATGCGCGACCTACCCTGAAAGTTTCAAGTTGCTAGCTCGCTTCTGTCGACGGTTAGCGTGTCTACGGCCGGACGGCCGGCCAGCCGGCCGGACAGAATCAATTTTGACACCGGATTCGTCATCAGTGAGTCCAACCTAGTCGATTGAGACCATTTTCGGCTCAATCATCCAAAATTACAGACATTTGGACAAAACGATAGCACGCTGTTCCCCTAGAACATGCGCGCAAAAAGTAGTTAACCAAACAAAATCCCAGCTTTTTCACTCCACAGCTCTGCGATTCTCAATCCACTATCTGGGATCCGCTCAAAGATAATAAACTAAAGAAAAGACGGTAACGACCAAGGCCGAGGGACTAGATGAACCCACCCTTGTCTGAATACCTCTGTTTTCTCGTATTTAGTATAATTATATTCAGCGGGAAGTTAATCAAAGGTGGCGCATTTTGGAAACTCTTTGGAAGAACCACGCCAGGGAATGAGTGAAATGTCGACGGATGTAGGAGCATTAGCCCTGACATATTCAAGAATGTGGAAAAATAAGTTTGAGCAAACTTCGTACCATTCTATGGATGTTGGTGAAGCTCAATTGGAGCATCTGTTTGATTAAACTCATTAGGACTGTTATCTCATTTTTCTGAACAATTTTTTCCCACCTGCATGTCTCTTCGGAATCGGTTATCATCTTATGGTCCAGGTATATTGGGTATTTTATATTAGAAAACAAATAAATATTGAGTAAATGAATGATGGAATCTCAAAAAAATTCTATAAAAGCAATGACGTGAGGTCAGGAGCTTAAACGCCAATGCTCGAAATCTGAGAACACGAAATTATACACTTTTCAGCACCTTGATGATAAATGATTTCGATCTAGTTAGCAACGCTCCGGATATCGAACAACATTGATTATGGGACAATCAATTTTAAAACTAAATTTAAATGCTGATTGAATAAATATAATTACCTCTACACCTAGAATTATTTGTATTGAATCCAATTCATCTTAAAAAAGTTTTTTTTTGAAACCAAATGATGAAGAAATGAATCCAATTATGAATGAACGCCTGAATGACAACGGGTTTACGTAAACTCTGTATAATCTATGGAATATAAAAAAAACCTCTTATCAGTGATTCTTGAAGTCGGCAAATTCCAAAACGAAAAAATTCAACAGCGTCATGCATATTTTCACTATCGGGGAAAATGGAAATGTTTAAGGTATTCGAAAAATTATAACTACTTGTTTTATAAAAGCCTATCGAGAATCCTTGGGCATATAGGTAGCTGGGATTTTGTAAATTACAGCAGGATGTTCAAACTTGCTGCACTCATTCTGGTTTTTTACTCCACTGCCATTCAAGGTGAGAAAATAATTTTATTTCTATAATTTTCTTTGAGAAAATGATTTCTATGTTTTTAACAAACTTCTATATTTTTTTAAATTTTTACTATTCCTTTGGGCCTATACGTGTGTTATCCAATGATTTTTCATAATACTTTACGAATGTTGAGATTTTAATTGTATTTCTCTACAGAAATGAAGTTCGTGTTTACGAAAAGAGTGAAATACAAAAAATTCCGCTTTTCGAAATATTATTTTTCCAAGTTATCCGGAAGAAAAAATCCAATCAATCTGAAATTTAGTGCACTGTTATTGAACATCGACTCAAAGGTTAACGTCAAATTTCATTTGAATCAGAAACAGGATTTAAAATTTGTAAATTTTCAATTTTTTTTAAAATTTGTCTATCGATACAATACTCACGATATTTTGCACAAGGTTTCGCATCGGCATTCTCAATCAAGTTACGAAGTTTTAATTCGATCAAATCAGTATTCCTTCAGACATTGATGTAATGACCCTAAAATTAACAAATGGTATAAAGCAAAAATCTCCATTCGGATTTTGCCCATTAATTAATTCCATTAAGATATTGAGGATTCAATCCTACCCTGAAAATTTCAAGACTCTGGGAGTTTTCCTTCAAAAGTTAGAGCGCATACAAACGGACAGAATTTAATTTTTTCACGGATTCTTCATCAGTGTACTTGATCGTTCAGAAACATTTTCGGCTCGAAATTCTAAAATTACAGACATCTAGACAAAATGTTAAAGAACCTGTTTTCCACCACAAACACGTGATAATGAACAGAAATCCAAAAGAGAAGGCGTCTTTATAGAATAGTTGATTTTCAGTTGTTTTACCAGTTATTACGAGATGGTTTCCCCATGATAATCTTATATTTGTCGAAATTAGACAGCAGGCATTGATGAATACTTCTCATTTCAAGGTCAACAAATAAAATGGCAACCCGCACCTCCTTCAGGACCATACCCAGGCTGCTATAGAGTTTGCACAAGTGGTAAGTTACAAAAACGTCAACTTTCATATAGAAACCAGCTTCCACTTCTTCCGCATTTAACCATTACTCCTCCAAAGGCTCAGGACCACCAACAACACCCAAACCAATAGGTCCAACAGGATCACCATCCGTTCCAACGGGACCTGATGGTGAAACATCATCTAGACCAACAGGGCCCACTGGTGGTTCAAGTGGTTGGACAGTAACGGAAATTATCACCGGTGGAGGTTCTTCCCAGACGGTAACCATCCCTTCGGTAACATCTGGAAGTCCTTCATCTTCGAACTCTCCATCAAGCAATTCACCAACTGAAAGCAGTCCATCTAGCGAAGAGCCCTCCGAAACCACGGAGCCAAATGAAGAAAGTTCATCCACTGAATCCCCCGATACAGGTTCTCCTTCGGGTAGTGGAAGCACATCAACAGGCTCAATCAGTTCATCTACCGAACCTTCCGATGAAGGTTCAACATCTGGTGAAACAACCGAGGAAACTCCAAGTACAGGATCTAGCAGTTCAGGCTCTACTCCGGGCAGTTCAGGCTCTACTCCGGGCAGTTCAGGTACTGCTTCTGGAAGCACATCCTCTGAACCAGGCAGTAGCCCTTCTGTACCAACTGGCGGTTTTACAGGAGGTTCTTCATCTCCCGGTGGAAGCTCCCCATCGGGTTCTTCTAGTACTGAGCCGACAGAAGCAGAGACATCACCAAGTGGGCCTACAACTCCTGAAGAAGAAAGCTCATCACCAGGATCAAGTGGTTCTACAACACCTGGACAAGGCAGTTCATCACCTGGATCTAGTAGTCCTACAACACCCGAAGAGGAAGAAAGCTCATCACCAGGATCGAGTGGTTCTACAAGACCTGGACAAGGAGGCTCATCACCTGCATCTAGTGGTTCTACGACACCCGAAGAAGAGGAAAGCTCTTCACCCGGGTCAAGTGGTTCAACAACACCCGAAGGCACTGAGAGCCCAAGAACTACAGAGGCTTCAGGTGAGATTATCAAATGAACAAAGATGCAGATCATTCAGTTTTTATTTCCAGGAGTAACTACCAGTTCATCAATAGGAACGACAGTAATAGGTAAGTTATCTCTCTGAAGACAAAATTGAATGATAATCGAAATATTTCTTATTTTTAGACGGACAATGCTTTTGCCCTTGCAGGTGCTCTTCATCGCCTCGCAGTAAGTTTTTCTTTTCGTTTTCAGTTCATTTATTCGTTACACTTCAATGAATGAAATTCTAACAATTCCGGGAATCCAATATAGTTCCACTCAGCTCCGAAAGATGGATTCTTCCACGGGCCAATGTCAGAAAACACGAATCTAGGCATCATGTTAATACTCATGGCCATGAAGGTATACAAATACCCAATTCTACTGCTCCTTATTCAATGTTTTAATGTGTAATATTTTCATTCTTCCCGAAGCTAAGCACCATGAAAGAAATCATCACGAAACTAAGCACAATGGTTTCCACCACGAAACAAAACACCATGAAACCATACATCATGCTCATGAGAAGAAACATCACGAGGTCAAACACCACGGTGCTCAACACGAAGCTAAACACCATGAGAACAAAAAGCATGAAGTTAAGCATCACGGACAGCATGAGGCTAAACACCAACAACAACACGAAACCAAGCATCATGGACATGAAACTAAACATCATGAAGCCAAACATCATGGCCATGAAACTAAACATCATGAAGCCAAACATCATGGCCATGAAACTAAACATCATGGACACGAAATGAAACATCATGAAACTAAGCATCACGGACATGAAACTAAACACCATGGACATGAAACTAAGCACCATGGACATGAAGCTAAGCATCATGAAACCAAACATCAGCAACAACATGGAGCTCAAGGTTATTTTTGAAAATATACTGCAAAGCCTTATTTAACATGCCCTCTAGGCACAAATGATGCAGTGTTTTGCGTGGATGTTCTAGAAACTGGCGCGCTAATACTTTGTCGAAATATCTGTAATTTTTTTTCCGTAGAATGTTTTTAAAAAACAAATGGAAATTTAGAACTTCATTGAAAAATGATAGTTGGAAGGTTCATACAGAGTTTCATGAAGATAATATGATTAGAAGATCTTTCCATCAGGAAGTAAAGGAGCATTAGGCAAGATCAATAAGCGAAAAGATGACCGCTTTGGCAACGAACATACACGCAAAATCTGCTGACTTGACGTCAGTGCTTTTCTAGATTTTTTTTCATCCTTCATTTAATTTTCATCCTTTTTCAGCCGCTTGATGATTCAAAATACTGACTTAAATAATTCAGACCCCAGCTAGCAACTTTGGACGACGAAAAACATTGGTTATGGGACACCAAATGTTAAGATTATGTTTAAGTGCTAAATAAAGATTTTTGTTTAAATGTTATTTCAATATATAACCCTGGATAGTATGTACTATCATTTCTAAGTATCTTTGAGAATGAAACAAACCTATTTTCCTAAAGGAAAGATTGAAGGCCAATGTACACTTATCGGCAACAGCCCAGCCCATGCCGATAAGTGAGAGAGGGCCTTTAAGATCCGTTATTCTATCGGCCGGTTTCACAAAACTTTGATTGTCAATCAACGGTAAATTCTGTGCTCGATTTCAGTTCATTTCCAACCCAACCATCGAATCCAAACCTTAATCAACGACTTGATCAGAAGTCAAAAGTTTTGTGAAACCGACCAACCAAGTATTGTATTCAGAATAGTAGAATACGTATGTCTATGTATTGTATTCAGTATACGTTTTTGTTCTCATTCTATGAAATCCTGGGATTTTCTATTATGCATAGAATACGTTCTGAAATATGGAATACTCTATGGATTAGCTATTATCACAGATTATTTATCCTTGAGGATAGAGATTCTGTGCTATTATAACCGAACATTGTATTGTCTCTTTTTCAACTATTTTCAGATTGTATTCTATGATTTTTAGGAAAGCTACGGAAAATGTTGCAGTTCGGAAAACCCATGAAATACCTAGGGCTCGTTTTAGAAGTATATCGTAAAGAAAAGTATATTTTGAACTTTCAGATTAACCTCTAGCTTTTGTAATGGCTGTGAGAGGATTTAAAGGTGGCTACAAGTTTCTATCCAATTTTTTCAAGAGCGAAATTGACTATGAAGGTACCACATATCCCACAGCGGAACACGCGTTTCAAGCAGCGAAAATCTTTGATAAAGATGAGAGGAAAAAAATTTTAACCTCCAAAAACCCGGTGATAGCCAAAAGACTTGGGCGTAAAGTGACCTTGAGATCAGACTGGGAAGAAGTGAAGACTGAAATCATGACAGAAATATTAAGGATAAAGTTTCAGGATCAAGGACTGAAACAACAGTTGTTGGAAACTGGAAATGAAGATATAATTGAAGAGAATAAATGGCACGATAAATATTGGGGTAAATGTATTTGCAAGCGGTGTGGAGGAGTTGGTTCAAATAATTTAGGGCTGATCTTACAGAAGATAAGGGGGGAATTGGTATGAAGAAATGAATTAATATTATTCTGGCTCTTCAAGGAAGGGCTACTATAATTGGGATATTTTCTGTAGAGAGAATTTTTTAAGAGTATATAAATAAAGATAGTTTTTATAATTGTTATGAAAAACAGACACACGTATTCAATAAAAACTTGATATCCTTAGAAATGGTATTGTAAATTCTTCATAATGTTGTTAATCTGTGAAGAGATAAACTTATCTATTTTTTTATCGTAGATGAGGTGAGCTGAAGATGCATCATTTTGGATCTTTGGAGACCTACAACTTTCTAAACTAAGAGAGAACGCAAATTATTATCTTCTGATTTTATTTCAGAAGACCAAAATCAACACAGTTTAACAAAAATCGGAACAAGATCTGGGTTAGGAGGGAGTAGCGAAAGTCAGGTCAAAACCCCTTAGCTTTGAATAAAAAACATGTTCTCTATTCAGATCAGAGCCTCTTAGTTAGAGGTGGGTAGTTCGTGAACGAACTAGTTCAAATGAACTATTCTTTATGAAGAACGAAACGAACTAGTTCGTGAAGTATGTACAGAATAGTTCACAGCGAACTAGATGAATTTATTCGCTAGACCGGGACCGGGATCGAAGACATGAACGAATACGATCCATCTGACTCGTTCACTGTGAACTATTCTTGATATAAGTGGAATCGTATCGTACCGTGTAATTATGAATGTGGGCAAGGACCTGAGCTTGAGGACGGTCATCTTTTGAATTCTATAACTACGTTGCTACTTCCAGATACTATGCTGGATTAGATATTTGGATTTGGAATTCGCGGTTGCAGAATGGGCAATGTTTGAGCGTAGTCAGCGCTCAACAGCAAAGCAGCGGCCCTATGATAACAAATTGTGATCTTTATAAGCCGCTGTAAAATATTTTTCAACTATTTCACCTTCGGCTCATCCCCTCGCAGTTTTTATCTTTATATTTGACGATCTTTTTTTTTGCACGCATGTTCTGGAGAACTCGTGGTTTCTTTTTGTACAAATGTCTGTAATTCTTTAATTTTTTCTCGAAAATGGTCTCAAACGACTAGGTTGGACTCAATGCTGACGCATCCGATTTCAATATCAATTCTGCATGACAGTCGTCTTGCAGAGGACACAATAACTGTCGAAAGAAACAAGCTAGCGGCTTGAAACTTTCAGAGGAAGTCGCATATCAGAATGCGACAGTTAAGTTTGTTAATGAGCCAATTAGGCCGAATGGTTTCGGAGTTATAGTCATTTGAATTTTTTAAATCTTTTTCTTGATATCTTAGTGAGCGTTAGGGTTGGAACTTGGTAGATAGTTGAAAGCATACCGACGCCCAACTTCTTTTGTTTGGATCGTTTATAGTTTGATTGATTCGAGTCGAATTGTCCAAGACCTGAAATCCCCTGATAATACCCCGTGAACAAATTTTTCCCCAAAAGAAATCCCAAAAAAAAATACCCAAAAAAATCCCCTCAATTTCGGGGAAAATCTTCTGATCTAGAAACCCTGATTTCGCATTAAACATTTTTTACTTATTTAATATTATATTTTATTGAATATTTCGCTTATTTTCGTCATATCTCAATACCCTTCGAAAATCGTTCCTCGAAATAACGAGTAATTTCACTTATATACGTATCTCATGAAACCTAATAGTATCAATCAGAGCAAAGATTATAGAGATCTTCAAATCAAAGTTTATTTACTTCTGTTTATATAGTTTCATGGTCTTTCGAAGAATCACGTTGCGATTCCCATTCTTACGATGCCTGTATATGTGCGTGAGCCGTGAACTATTGTGAACTAAAGAACTAGTCAGGTGAACTATTACCAACAGTGAACGAGAACGATTGAACTAGATCCTCTTAGTGAACTAGAACTCCCAACTCTACTCTTAGTCATAACATAACCTATAAATCATTAGCTGTCAAAATTCATAACAAACCAGTTTTCAGGGAAATTCCCACTGAAACATGATGCAATCTGGAGAAACCAAAAACGTCCCAACCACCACTACCATGTACAATAAAAAGGATATTCAACCATTCAGATAGAAAACTTTGACTGTACAAAATGGCGATAAATAAATTCACCGGCATTAATCGATTTTTATCGAATTTTTGTGACTGCGATGTGGAATACGAAGGGACAATTTATCCCACAACTGAACATGCCTTTCAAGCAGCTAAGATGAACGACAAAGTCGAAAGACAAATTATTTTGAGATGCAAGACACCACTGATGGCCAAACGGAAGGGTCGCAAAGTGACGCTTAGACCCGACTGGGAAGAAGTGAAAATTGGTATAATGACAGAAATTTTGAGGAAAAAATTCCAACAGTCTAAATTCAAACAGCAGCTATTGGAAACCGAAGATAAAGAAATAGTTGAAGGAAATGACTGGCATGATAACTACTGGGGCAAATGTTTTTGTGACCAATGTGGTGGTGATGGAAAGAATGTTTTGGGTGAGATAATAAAGAAGATAAGAGAGGAATTGAGGAATACTTGATAGCAATGTTTTATTTTTCAACTTCAAAACCAAGGCTGATATATTTTCATAATGATTGAATCTATTCTATTTCATTAGAGATTTCGAATACTTCTTATTACTATGAAAGTATATATCGATAAGATTTTTGAAGAAAATTATATATATGTTAGTATATTTTAATATAGTTCACAAACTAAACAATGCGTTTCATTCAAATGTACGTTTAATTAATACGAGCTATTTAGAGAATTTTAATCAATTTACCTCAAGAGAACAAATTATGGTAAACCTTAAAATTTCGGAGTCCAGCAGATATTAATCCGGTTTTTGGCTTAATACATTCTCCTGAATTCAAATCTGCAAAGGATTAGAAAACAGCAAATAATTTGTAGTGGAGAATTTGTGATTTGATCAAGGAGATATTCTTCAACAAACTTACGAAGTAGGTATATATAGATCGTAATTTTTCAAAAAAATTCAGTCGTTTTTTGGTATTCTATAGGTTACGAGCAGTTTTGACAGTTGGGAGAGACTGGAGGACCAACAATAACCTAAAATGCATTGTTTACTATGGGAAAAAGCGATTTGGCTTGTGATTTTGTATGAAATTGGGCATTTTGGAGTGAAATATTCACTATTGCATTATCTAGGAACTATATCCGAAGTACTTGATATCTTTTAACAGTAACTGCTTCACTAAACTTATGAAATTTTTCGAATAAATACAATTCTTGCTGGTTGGTGCTGTTGTTGCAAGCTGCTTGGTTTAGTAAGGCAAGAAATACAATTTAAAACCTAAGTTTTTTTATGTAAATTCAGGTATTCAAGCTCGAATAATCATCATCAAATCGATGAAAACTACCAATGAGTTGTTGAAGTATTTTCATTTCAATGGTAGGTACTAACCAATTGTAGAGAGGAACTCAATGTATCCATTATAAAAGAGAGAAATAAGAAAATTCAATCGGTTCTGAAATCGAAAATCATATTTTCTGAATTAATTCACTAAAGAACTGCGGTCTAAAATGGAAATTCACAGAATAAATGTTACTTTGCAACTTGTCAGTTACCTCGGCAAAGAACATAGGTTGTATATTAGTCTCAGCAATCAATAACAATTGAATTAGATAGGATTGATTCATACCATTGACATTCAGGTATGCAATGACATCGGATATTGAGCTGATTTTCATGTTTAGTCGAGTAATATCATGTAGGTTATTTTGGTAGGGCATCCCGAACTATTCCGGGTATGGAATATTTGCAAATCATAAGTTTTCAATAAGCATTTCTTTATTACTTGAACAAGACAGGATTCATAAAAGAAATTTCCATTCAGATATTCAATGCAGTCAAATTTTTAGCTGATTCTCACTTAAGGTGCAGTATTACTACTGACAATGTTTTGTTTGGGTATGCCGATTGATACCAGGTAGGGAATTTTCGTAAAATCGTCAGTTTTCGATACACATTCCTGATTGTTTTCACAAAGAAAAGATTTAAATCATCACTAATCGGCATTTTAGCCTAATTTGATCACCCTTGAGTCGTATTTTAGAAACAGAAACCATCCACTGTGTCAATAAAGTGTTCCTATCTACTACACCCAGGAGTAACTGGCAGTGTCTAGGAATGAAAAATTTATTAGCACTATGATATCACAAAATATTTTCGCAATATTTTAACTGCATATGAAAGTAACAAGGTGCCTATATAATTTACTACAACACAAAAAGACTGTTGACTGAACTAACCAAAGGTCTGTTTATTTGCCTGTTTATGAAATCAGGGACTAATTTCATATTAAGTACACCAAATTTATACTATGCTTTTCAAAAAAAAAGTGAATATATCAATCCAAAATTTCCAAATGAATACGAAATCACGAGAGAAATCGCTTTTTCTCATAGTAAACAATGCATTTTAGGTTATTGTTGGTCCTCCAATCTCTCCCAACTGTCAAAACTGCTCGTGACCTATTCTGTGATATGAGATATAACCTACAAAACTCTACCACAACCATAGACAAGATAAACATATATACTTGTATTTTGTGATATATATAGACCACAAGAAAACTGCTATGGAAAATTTCCAAGAATCGCCTAAAAATGACAAAAAGGCTTCAATATCAACAGTAACCGGTCGAGTAATCCTAGGACTGACAGGTTTTTTCTCAAGCGTGGCCCCAAATAATTCGCTCGATCTCCAAAATATATTCACAAATTTTTAGGAGGAATTGCTCTAGGCTTAACAGTCATATCTTCATCTTTTGTGAGACCTGCTTTTCGAAAATATTGCCTTCCCTATATCCCAGCCACAGATGAACAAATAAGGAATGTTTTAACGGCCTTGAAGAATAGTAAAGGATTCTTACTAGACTTGGGTTCTGGTGATGGCAGGATAGTTATTGGTTGGTGCCTTTTGATTATATCTATACTTATCATTCCAATCAAATAAACCTTCTCAATGGCTTCAGCTTAGATAGAATTTCTTATATTCTCGAATAGTAATTTCATTATTTTTAGTGCAGAAACTGCTAGAGTAGGTTTTACATCTCATGGGGTGGAACTTAACCCTTGGTTAGTGTGGTACTCAAAGTACGATGCCTGGAGAAAAGGTCTTAGAAATAAAACTTGTTTTTTCAAGAAAGATTTGTGGAAATATGATGTTTCCAAGTATGACAACGTTGTGATTTTTGGAGTAGAACAAATGGTAGGGAAATAAACCTAACAATTATTGCTCTAATAATGCATTGCTTCCAGATGGGAAATTTGGAGAAGAAACTCCTGAATGAATGTAAAAATGGTTGTAATATCGTTGCCTGCAGATTTCCTTTACCGTTAAAGAAGCCCTTAGCTACCATAGGGAGTGGTGTTGACACTGTATGGCTATATAAAATCGAGAGAAGCAATACTATATTAACTAAGTAGAATCTTTCTATGTTTTGAAGTATATTCTGTAGCCTGCAGAATTGTGATGAAACTAGAATGAAATATTGGAAGTATCAGGAATAGAATATTCCTCAATTGATAATAAAATACTTTTATTGCTATCTTAAATATTTGTTTATCCCTAATAATGTACACTTGCACACTAATGCAGTACTCACTAAACCAAGAATAACAAACCTGAAGAATATTGTAAAAAAATATCAAACAATTAAAAGAGTGGCTACCACTTTCAACAAATTCCAATAAGAAACATGATGAATTTCTTAATCAGTATGATGTGAAGTATTGTAAACTTTGGTACGAAGAATTTTCAATTATACATATCCTTAACCTCAATGGAAGATATATAATAAAGCCAATAAGGTACACAAAGAAATCACAAATCCTAAAATTATGGAATCCCTTCGTTTCCTCAAGTTTATACGTTGGATAAGACTGTTTATAACAGGGTACCTATTTGACATATCATTAAATCTTGTTTGTAGTCTCTTAAATGTCTGTCTTTGGCTCTGAAGATGATCTCTGGTTTCCATAGCTATTGAAATCTGATCATTTACTAACCTATCTGAGCTAAAAAGTGAAATAAAGGTATTGTAATTATATGAAAGCAGAATATTGATTATTTATAACTTGTACAGGGTTATATCTAAACTGGAATCAAGTTATAAAAAATTTCACTCACTTATGAATATGTTGATTCTCTTTCAAGTACATATCTCTCCTATTATTTATACCATCAGTACGAAAATTATCAGAACTCCTATGTAAAAGATCCTCACGTTCTCTACGACTCTCATGTTGGGAATTCGTCTTTCTATAGTCCTTAGATAGATCTGCTAGAATATCTCTATGTCGTTGTATTGTATGCAGCATAGCAGCACCTGATACAGGCTGCTCTGCCATGTGTTCATTGATTTGCGTTAACTGAAATTTACCTTTTCAAATGAGCTCACATGATAGATACTGCATTCCTCACCTTCTTGAGCAGTTGTTCAATTTCAAGTGACATGGTATCAAAAGTGTCTTCACCCGATAGAAGAGGAACAGTATCAGATGCATGATTGCTGTGTGGAGCTTTCAATCCAGCCCCTAATTTACTAAAAGCCACCAATTTCAAATCGATTTCATTCTCCAAACTCCTCGCCTGCTTTCTGAGATCTACAATACAAGATCTCGTTATTCTCATGTATTCTGGATGGAATTTTTCAATACTGAAAAGCATTGAATAAACTTGAAAAATATTTACCGTCATAAGTTAATGCGTTAGCCATTTTCGGATAATGAGTAGATTAAAATCCGATTTCATTTATCCTCAAATTTGCAAAAATACGCATTTGTTTTGCAAATTTCTTTAAACGTCATTTGCGTCAGCTGTTTTATTCCGATTTCTGTCAGATAAGTCAATGTTGTCCTTGAAAATGGACACAAGTGAACTATCTCGTAATCTTGGGTAGATCGTCTATCTACGGGGTAGATCTTCTGTACCATGGTGGAAATATATTTCCACCATGTCCTGTACGTCATCACTGGAACGCACTAGCATTTATCTATGATTTCCATTTTCTATGATTTGACTTAAGCTTGCGTCGATTTGAATTCGAAATTTCTGCATAAAGTTGAGAAACAGCATATTCAAATATTGTTATTATCAAAATGAGAGAAATTGTGCATGTTCAAACTGGTCAGTGTGGAAATCAAGTTGGGACAAAGGTAGCATCATGAAATGATTAAAGGTTGTGTCTAACACTCACATATTGGACACATAAAATTTGGATACATTTTGAAAATGTCCGCTTCAAATTACAGTTTTGGGAGGTGATCTCTGATGAACATGGCTTGGATCCATTTGGCAAATACCAAGGAAACTCCGATCTCCAGCTAGAAAGAATAAACGTTTACTTTCATGAAGCTTCTGGAGGAAACTTCGTACCCAGGGCCGTATTAGCCGATTTGGAACCAGGCACGATCGACAACATTCGATCAGGTTGCTATGGGCAACTTTTTCGACCAGACAACTTGATTTTCGGATATCGGGGTGCTGGAAATAATTGGGCTAAGGGCCACTACTCTTTAGGGGCTGAAATTATAGATACTATCATGGATATAACCAGGAAAGAAGCGGAAACCTGCGACTGTTTGCAAGGTACAATATTACTCAGTATCGGCTCTCTGTGAATTGCAATTTCTCACTTCCAGGGTATCAGAGTCTTTAAATATCTCCGTGTGTGTCAATATTTCGCTTTAGACACCTTCTTGAATAAATATGAAGAGTTTTCATTTCAATAATGTAGACCATTGGACCATAGTATCCATCTTTTTCAATTCTTCGTTTCATCACAGGTTTTCAACTATGCCACTCCCTCGGAGGTGGCACTGGCTCTGGTCTGGGCACCCTCATCATAAGCAGACTCCGTGAAGAATATCCAGATAGGATCATAAAGACTTACTCCATTTGTCCGTCTCCGAAGATCTCCGACACAGTTGTAGAACCCTATAATGCGACACTTTCTGTTCACCAGCTGGTGGAGAACTCGGATGAAACCTTCTGCATCGACAACGAGGCCCTCTATGACATCTGCTTCAGGACTTTGAGGTTAACACAGCCTACATACGGTGACCTGAACCACTTGGTCTCTATAACTATGTCTGGAGTAACCACATGCTTGAGGTTTCCAGGACAGCTCAATGCTGATCTTCGCAAGCTTGCGGTCAATATGGTTCCTTTTCCAAGGTTGCACTTCTTCATGCCTGGTTTTGTGCCATTGAGTTCGAGATCTAGCGTGCAGTATATGGCTATGACAGTGTCGGAATTGACGCAACAGATGTTTGACGCGAAAAATATGATGGTGGCTTGTGATCCTAGATGTGGAAGGTATGTTAGCTGTGAATGTTTAGCTCTTTGTTAATCTTACACTTCCTATTCATTTTCAAACCCCAAGATACTTAACAGTAGCAGCAGTTTTCCGAGGCAGGATGTCTGTTAAAGAAATCGACGAGCAAATGCTCAACATCCAGAACAAAAACAGCCCGTACTTTGTCGAGTGGATCCCCAACAACGTGAAAACAGCAATTTGCGACATACCACCAAGAGGTCTTAAGATGTCTGCCACGTTCATCGGAAACTCCACAGCTATTCAGTTAATCTTCAAGAGGCTGGAGACCAGATTCAACGCCATGTTCAGAAGGAAGGCCTTCTTGCATTGGTACACTGGTGAAGGTATGGACGAGATGGAGTTCACTGAGGCAGAATCTAACATGAATGATCTCATCAATGAGTACCAACAGTACGAGGCCTGTGATGCTAGTGAGGTGAACGAAGATGGCGACGAAGAGGAAGAAGAAGAATGAAAAATAATCCAGTCTGTAAGCTTAAAAGTTATTGAATTGATTGTATTTTAGCTGTTAAGTACCAATAAAGCTTCGAAATGTTGCGGAAATAATTGCATTTCAGTATTGCACCCCAGATTAATCTAATGAAACAAGGAAATGTAGTGGTAATATGCTTGAAATTCCAAGCATGATATTCGTTCAGAGATCAATTTATTCCGTGATTCTGAAAACTGAATACAAAGACAGTTGATGCGTTCCTTAAGTATAACAAAGAATAGGTAAAGGATTTGTACCAGTTAAAGAGGTGTCTTAGAAACAATAGACGACTAAACCCAACCAGGAATGACATCTGTCAAAAGGTTTGAAAGTAAATGGAAGATATTTGGACCGAAATTCTTGAGTACATTTGCCTATATTCTATTATTTGTGCATCCATTTCATTATTGGGTAAATGTAACATACAATATATTTCAATAATTAAATTCTCTATATGAAATATTTAAGTTCTAGCCGCCTTTGCCTCCACAACCAAGCATCTCTTGTGTGAAAACTCTTGTAATAGAATACATTGCTTTTCACCCAATGGAAAGTATCCAAAAGAGATATGTGATAACTGTAGAAAATTTTGGTATCATGGTTCATTCTGTTGTCACAAAGACCATACGCTTCAAGTTAGAATCTACATTATAAATTCAAGCACATATTAAACCCATGTAAAATGTATTTTAGGAAAGATTATTTTATGAAAATATAGCAAAGTGAAAAAATATATGCAATATTGAAGATGAATTCGATCCTAAATTCTAATATGTATTATATTATATATTATAATTGTACAATTTTCAGTCAATTTGCCAATTAACTTCGAAACAGGTTATACAATAAGCATTTAAAAAAAAACAATGCCATAAGTATTGCATCCTTGATAACTAAATACGGATCTGGCATATCGAGGATACATCTTCTGTTGGAACAGATCTATTATATAATAATATTATACACCTTATTCTATGTTCCGCTTATTAGGAATTTTTGCGCGTGTCTTTACAGATTGTGAATTTTCAAACTTCTTCATCAATTATATCTGATATAAGGAAGATTTAATGTGAAAATTCCTTCGATTAAATAAAAATTGATACACAAAATGAGGGAAATAGTGCATGTTCAAGTTGGACAATGTGGAAATCAAGTAGGCGCTAAGGTAAGGTTCGATGCGATTCATCTGAAGAAATTTCATATGCGATGAAAAGCAATCATTCAACTCAATGTAAATGGAATGAAGATGATTCAGATAACATACCTGCGATTACCAAAGTAAATAAACTTCAATAAAAGTTTCAGTATAACCGTCTTATAAGAAGGCCATGATATGCGCAATTTGGTCATAGTCGCTGTAGAATCATTATACAATGATTGTATGGACTTAACATAAACAATCTCTTAACAGTTTTGGGAAATTATATCCGACGAGCATGGACTTGATCCTTCAGGCACCTACAATGGAGATACAGATCTGCAACTTGAAAGAATTAACGTCTACTTTCAAGAAGCCTCAGGTGGTAATTTTGTACCCAGGTCAGTTTTGGTTGATTTGGAACCTGGAACCATGGATTCAATCCGAGCCAGCCCCTGGGGTCCTATGTTCAGACCAGACAACATGATTTTTGGACAGAATGGAGCAGGGAACAATTGGGCCAAAGGACACTATACAGATGGAGCAGAGATTATAGATGCAGTATTGGATGCCGTCAGGAAAGAAGCAGAAACTTGTGACTGTTTGCAAGGTAAATCTTTAATTTTGAAGTTGAATTTCCTTTGTATAAGGTGTATGTTACACCATAGGTTTTTTTTAACGGAATTTGGCATACTGGTAGGTTTAATTTTGAAAGAAAGTTCTGGAAACATAATTACTTGACCCACTTTGATATTCCGTTTCTAAATTCCAGGTTTTCAACTAACTCATTCTATAGGAGGGGGCACAGGATCTGGTTTGGGCACATTGCTTATCTCTAAAATACGTGAGGAGTTCCCAGACAGACTTCTCATCACATTTTCGATATGCCCATCTCCTAAAGTATCTGATACTGTCGTAGAGCCCTATAATGCAACCCTATCTATTCATCATTTAATAGAGAATTCCGACGAAACCTTTTGTATAGACAACGAGGCCCTATACGACATCTGTTTCCGCACACTCAAAGTAAAAAATCCAACTTACGGAGACTTAAACCATCTGGTTTCCTTAACCATGTCTGGGATTACGACTTGTCTTAGGTTTCCTGGACAACTGAACGCCGACCTTCGAAAATTGGCAGTGAACATGATTCCGTTTCCCAGGTTGCATTTCTTCATGCCTGGCTTTGTGCCGTTGACTGCTAGAGGATGTACGCAGTATAGATCTATGACTGTGCCAGAGTTAACACAGCAGATGTTTGATGCGAAGAACATGATGACAGCTTGTGATCCACGATGTGGAAGGTATATTGAATTTCCTAATTTGTTTCACAGCGTATTTCATATTCCCTCATTGGTTGCGAAAACATAGCTTTAAGGTTCATGCAAAATGTCGTGTGGATCATACTAAATCGCGGAAATAGTTCTTATCAGGAAATCGACAGGTTTCAAAACAAAAATTTAAAATTTCAGGTGGATAAATTTTTTTCTTGCGACCTAACTTTCATCTTCAAAGCACAATTGTTCAATGTTTTTCATTCTCAGATATCTCACAGTGGCGGTCATATTCAGGGGGAGAATGTCCATGAAAGAAGTCGACGAACAAATGTTGAACGTACAAGTGAAAAACAGCCCCTACTTTGTAGAATGGGTGCCGAACAATGTCAAAACAGCAGTTTGCGACATACCACCCAGAGGTCTCAAGATGTCAGCTACCTTCATCGGCAACACAACAGCAATACAGAACGTGTTCAAGAGAATCGGACATCGATTTTCTGTAATGTACAGAAGGAGAGCTTTTTTACATTGGTACACAGGAGAAGGCATGGATGAGATGGAGTTTACTGAAGCAGAATCTAATATGGACGATCTCATAAACGAGTATCAACAGTATCAAGACGCTTCGATATACGAAGGTGAGGATGATACCGAAGAAGAGGAGGAAGAATGATATCTCTATTCTAATTTATGGTGAATTGTTTTAAAGTGTTGTAAAATATTTTATTTTTATTATTCGATTTTGTATTTTATTGAAGAGTAAATTTTAGGTTTGTTTTTTTTTTGTATTTGTATTTTTCCGAATATCCTAGGCTTTAACGAAACCCCTCAGAAGCTTAAAACTTGTGCGAGTTAGGATACCGGGTGTGTTCTGTGTAGGCTTTGTTACTAATTCCTTGCGCCACGTCAGGAACAGCACTGTCAATTGTTTACCCAACAGCGAATGGTTGGACGGTCCCCTAAAAACCGGAAAAGTTATTTCCCGGCCAAGGGCTTGAACACCAGACTTTACGATCATGGGGCTTGCGCTCTAACCACTGAGCTACCGCCGCTTTTACTAGATAAACATGCGTTTTCACTGTAAGCTGAAAATATTCAATTTATTGCATGGGGACTTTCAAGCTTGACAGTTGCTAGTGAGCAGCGTTTTGCGAGATTAAAGGCCTATTACACTACCCAATATCTAGGGCCCAGCAGACAGGGGACCGGTAGTGTAATGAGGAACCTGCAGTTTCCGATTTCACAACCGTGTTGAATGAGAAGGAATTCAATTGAAGATCTGATTAGTATTCTCATTAGGTATATTCAAAAAATTAATAAAGAATGAACGTTCTTAACATAAAAAACATCGTTGAATACAAACAATGAACCTAAAATAAAAAAATTAACAAAATTCAACAATTAAAAACAAATGTAGCAAAATAACCGATGAATGCATACTTCATTAACATCGATAAAAATATTGGCAAAAGAAATCTTTAACTAATGTATCGAACAAATACTTGAAGCTCAATTTATTGTATCAATAAAACTGGAGCAGACAGGTTATAAAAATATCAAATACAAACCTCTGATCGATATCACATTATGTATTACATCGAAAACAAAATAAACCGATAAAAAAACTTTCTAATCTAACCGCATGTAGCTTGATGTCTGTAAAGCTTAGAAGCCGGAAACAAGTCCGCGCAGAACTCGCAAGGCAATTCAACTTCCGGAGTAGATGCCGTAGCCTCACCAGAGCCTCCAAATTTAGCTAAATCCGGCCTACATCCTGTCTGGTGTTGTATCAGGTCGTCTTCCGGTATTGGATCGTCACAGAATTCGCAAGGAATCAGGAGATCGGCCATTGGTTGTCGTTTACGTCTCGAGGACTTAGGAGGACTTGGCTGTGGTGATTTCTTCTTCATCGGTTCTTCTAATGGGGATGGCGCTCTAGCCTCGAAATCGTCGAAGTCGAAATTTCTAGCGCGTGACCTTGAGGTGAAGAGATCCGGCCTACAACCTGTCTCGTGCAGGACGAGGTCCATGTGAGGTATTGGGGTATCGCAGAATTCACACGGAATGCAGAGTTCACTCGGCGGGTTCCTACGACGACTTGGAGGTTGCGGTGCTGGCCCTGTGAAAATGATGTAATGGATTCTTATTGCTTTCGATTATTCATCTAAGAATATTAACTGGGGAATCTCATTCGTCATTCTTTATAATAGATGAAGGAAGAAGGTTTTGACATATGAATTGATCCATACCCTACGTAATCTAACAGGCCATAAGGATGTCCGAAAATCCGGTGTTGCAAATTCTACAACAGGGCTACGGCTCCCCTCCTCTACACACTCTAGTTTTTTAGCTCTGTTCGGTTATTTTCTTAGTGCAGCAATCTTTTCAATTCATGTTAGATTTATATAAATGTCCAGCATTTTATTGATATTTAAAGCTCTAGAAACTCGCATAATACCTATTCTGATTGGGATCTTATGGAACTAAATAATACAGCTACAATACAACCGATCTTGGTGATATTACGGTGCTCAATCTACATTTGTCTCTGCTACGCGACCCTTCCTTAGCAATAACGGCAACGTCTAACCTTCCAGCCTGTTAGATTTCATAGGCTAGGATTGATACTTAATCCACAGTATTCACCAGATTTAATCTCCAACTATAGTCCACTTTTGATCCCCAAAAGAGTACTTCAGGGTGAAAAATTTGTGCCAATGTCACGTCAATCTAGCAATTCGTCTGGGGGTTAATTCTTGAATCTCGATCAAGAGTATGACAATGGGGGTTTTTCCTGAATTTGGGTTATTACTGCAAATGCAAATTTGAACATAATTATTATGGGTTTGATTCATTATTTTCTCAAAGTACCTTCAGAAAGTATTCAAAATCAGGTTTCAAAATTGGGGTTTGGGATTTGTCATGCATGCACGAAGTGACAACGTTGTTTAGTAGAATTGCTTTTTCTGCTATAGAATAACGAAATATTTATTCCTATTCTGTGGTACACACGTGTTCTTTGTCAATAAAACCAAACAATTTTCGTTTGCGATTTGTCAGTAATATGATTGAGTAATATGAGTCTGTGCTCTTCTTTTTCTATTCCTTGGTCGTTGTCTTCTACTCTAACCAGATCGAAGTATAGCTATCTCTGTTTTCCTAATAAAAGTAACACATTTGACGTCCTTTTCTTTCCGAGAAAGCTGAATTCGTCGTTGCCATATCGTGCATTTAAGACAAATCCCTTTGAATGCAAATCCCCATTTTTATTTTTCAGTTTTAGGTGATCAAACATTTTTTTAAAAATATAACATTGAAATTATATGTTTGAAATGTGATATTCTAAAGGTTTTTAATGAAAATTACTGCAATTTCGTTCGGATTTTCTGAGTTTCCTCGAGCCAAAGTTTGTAAGAGTTCTATTCGCCATTTCGACCAAGTTTTCAAGCGAATATTGAAGAAATAAATTGAAATTTCAAATCTGAATATAAACATAACCTTATCACCGTTTCGTTCGACCTAGCAACGAGTGGTACGGAGTATAGGATATATAACATTCGATTGTCGAGTAACATTCGGTTCCATGGGAGGTCATGTCTACTTATTGTTTATATTTAACTTAGAAATCGACGCAAACATATGACAATTGTCATACTCTTCAATTCTTGATCGAGATTCAAGAATCGACCCCCTGTTCTTGCTATATATAATGTAGTCACACCTTTGTAAGTTTGCTTTGTCAGACGGCAAACAACAATACATGTAGTAGATGTTTAAGAGGGGTAAGAGTTAGCATTATGTTATTGGGAAAAAACATTTTCTCTGTGTATCCTCTTCGTTATCCGTCTGGTAGTAAGGTAGTAAGCATAGAACTCTATATTACTACCTGGAAAAGACCCGACCCTTCTTCAACTAAGCTTAAAGCGTAACAAGGGGCAACGAAACAAAGATAGCGCTAATTACGGTAACCTCTCCTTGTCACACCCATTGAAGTAAATGGTGTTTAACGGCTCAAATTTGGTTTTACTTGGAAATTCAGATAGTTTGGGTATTACATCGTTTAGAAAGTGCAATATTTTTGAAAATGAAAATCTATTTTTCTCTGATATGTCATTACTTTCTCTGCCTTCACCGCGTATGGTTCAAAAAGTGAAGAATTATGTTGGTGTGAGCTGTGCATTGACGATTGACGATAGTTTCATCATTATTACAATAAATTTAAATAATAGGTACATAGGAAAATACTTCTCGAAAAGCACTGACTTGAAGTCAGGAAAATTTAAGCGCTGGTTAAATTTCATTGCAATGAGAAATTTGACATACTTTTTTCCGATATTTTTGTAAATGTGTGTCGAATCGAGCTGAAATTTCGAACATTTCTGTTCAGATTCGACTTCAAGGTCTGCGCCAAGTTTCATCGAAATCTCATCGATAGTTTTCGAAAAAAATATTTTTTTAACGAATCTTCATGCAATCAGTTAGCAAGTTTCAATCTGATCGCATCAGTACTTCTTGAGATATAGGGGAAATAAAATAATATATTTGAAATGGATATAACTTCGAAATTATAAGGTAAATTTTGCCCATTAACGAACTTATTTTGAATTTTTGAGTCGCTATAGCTTTTCTCAGTAGTAAGTTATCATGGCAACTGGCGGCTGAATTGAATTCAATTTGACATTGAACTCTTCATCAGTGAGTCCAACCTGGTCGCTTGGAACCATTTTCGGAAAAAAACGCAAATTTACGGAGGATGATAACGCGATGTTCCCCAGAAAAACCGCTCACTAAGTTGAAATTTCACTTGAACATGTGCGATTTTCTACAATCCTGCCTTCTTCACGAATTAGTCAGAAAAAAATTCAGGTTCTCCTAATTTGAAATGAAAAATTAAAAAGATTTAGAATAAATGCGACAGAGTTCCCTTCACTACAATGAGGAAGAAAGAGATAGATACCCGTCCACTTCGCGGGTTGCATAAGCAACGAATTGGCTTCACTTGTCGCTCAAAACGGGTCCCTTCCAGGTATATATTCAGTTCATTGGTAGTAAGTAAAAGGACTTAACCTAGGATTGTCAGGCTGACATTGTTGTCAAAGATTTCCATCGTAGTGTGTAAAAGTGTTATAGTGTGAATAAAGAGCTTCCTCGATTCGAACTGTGATATTGATCACCACCTCACTTAAGAATAATCCAACGATAATCCTTGAGAAGATTATACACAGTTTTCTCATGACCTTAAAATCAAGCGACATGCTCTCACATTCTTTGCCGAGTTAATGAAAGCCAGCAGATAAAAAAATATTCATCAGTTCATAAGCACACGACAATCTCAAAACCGGTTAAGGAACGAAGTATAACCTTTATTGTGATTGAAATGATTTCTCGGAACAGCTCCGCTGTGCCTAAGGGGTACAGTTATACTAGCAGAATCGTGAAGGAGATTTCTTATGTATTCAGTTTTACCTGCGAATGTAATGTTTATTAGTAGGCATCTGCTTTGAGTAACATGAATTAACTAAGAAAAATTTGAAAACTACTTACAATCCAATCTTCTCGATATCTCTTTGTAGGATTCTCCTTTTTCTATTTTAGGCTTAGGTATTCTGTAGTTCGACGGCAGGTAATCGGTTGGATCGAACTGGCTGAAATCTGTGTAGATGGCTGGCGAGAAGACCCTTCTTGTTCTTGGTGGAGAATGAGATTTCTGAGTGGTTGATTCCCAAGATGCTTTTCCTGACTCTAAAATGGATTTTCTGATTAGCAGAATCTTTCATTGCTGCGTTTATAGGTTGGTTGATAGGTTAGGTCGCACAGCAAAGCTCCAACAAGCAGTATGAATACGCGCATTTAAAACCACTCAGTTATTGATCGAATTCAAAATATCTGTACGCTCATTCCAAATGACCTATAATTGGCCGTCACGCCGACTATAAACACATGAACTTCCGAAAGAAACGACTTAGAAACATTCGATCCCTGTTCCCTTTTTCAAATTCTTGGGGTTGTGTTTTCAGGCATCCACTGTACAGTAACTATAAAGAACTATAATGATTTGAAGGGATATCTTATTAAAGATTATGACATCTGAAAAACATACCATAGTATAGCTCCAATTCTTCACAACGCGAACATCTATCTTTTGCGTATCCACACTTGCAACAAATAAGGGGCTTACACCCACCGATTGATTTAATTACAGCACTGGAACTTTCAGTCTTTTGCTCTTTCTTTTTTATTGCACCAGTACCATTTGAGCTGTTGTCACTAAAGGAACCACCTTCGGAATGAATAGTGTTGGTACTATCCTCATTTATCGATTTAAAAGAGTTGTTTTTTGCAGAAAAACTACCAGATAACGTAGAAGTAATTTCCGGATTGGAATCGAATTTTGTTAATGTGGAATTTGACAATAACTTCTTTTGGCTTTTAATATTTTTTTTTCTTTGGTCTCCAAGTTTCTTATCTTGGATTTCCTTGCTCAATTGGTAGTTTTGGTTCTTCCCAAGGTCCTTTTTCAGGTGTTTGGAAGTACTATCACCATTCAAGGTCTTTCCACTAGCAATACCAACTTCCAAGTTGATACTTTGAGGATTTAAACCAAGCTCTGTAGATGTATAATTTGACAATAAACTCTCTTGTCTTTCAATATATTTTTCTCTTCTGTCTCCCAGTTTCTCATCTTGGATTTCCTTATTCAATTGGTAGCCTTGTTTCTTTCCAAGGTTGTTTTTGAAGTGTTTGGCAGTACCATCAACATTTTTTTCTTCTATCTTTATGTCTGCCAGTTTCATATCTTGGACCTCTTTGCTCAATTGGTGGTAGTTAGCCGGGTAAAGATTATTTTTAGGATACTTAGAAGTACCATTAGCTTTTTTCTCTTCGGTACTCTTTAAGCTCATTTTATTAGCAGTATAACCTGTCATGTGGAGTGTACTGTTATTTCCCACATTAATTGAATTGACAGGAGTACTATCTGCAGAAAAACTACCAAGTTTTCTTGAAGTGGAACCGGCCAACGAATTCTCGCGTCTGTTAAGATATAAAAATCTTTTAGCTATAAATTTCTCGTCTTCAATTCCTTTTCTCCATTGGTAGTAGTTGCTCTTCTCAAGATTAGTTTTTGGAAGTTCAGCCTTCTTTTTGATGCAGTTTTTGGCTACAGGGTAAGGTTTGGAGGTCCATTTATTTCCTATGAAACAATCAAACAATTTGACGTTTCTCAATTGAAGAAATCAATTCAGCGATGAAACGAGCTGTGTCCAGTAGATGAATATACGGAAAGAATAATAATCAGAAGAGTTTTAACCTCAAAAAAAACTAGAGAAAAATAATGTCCAAAATCCATTTGTACCCCCCTCGTTCTAGAAGACAGGAACGTTAACATTTAACCTAAAAGTTTGGTATTGTCGAATTTTAAACCTGAAACGATTAGGTTGGATTCACTGTTCCAAAATCGGTGGTCCAATTCTGTCCGAGGGGCTGTATGTGCTCTACTTTCAAACAAAAGCTCATAGAATTTTCAGCGTAGGTTTGGATACTAAATAGCTAGGTTAAGTTAGCTAACGGACAAAGTCAACTATTATTAGAATTTAGTATGATTTAGTACTGGGTGGTGGAGTGTTAGTATCACTCTTAAAAGACAACAGTGATGCATACAGCACCAAAGTCCAAACTGAACACAACTATATCTCAAAGCCAGAATTATCAGAACCCGCAAAATTTCTTGTCCTGAAGATTTGTATCAATGTACACTGTGCGTTCTCCTGAACAAAAAATCTGGAGTCTAAACTATGCGTTTTCTCATAATTCAGAAGAATTAATGCATTTTCAGGTCATCTTCAATCAACTATAAGCGGAAATTCCTTTCGAGAATGACCACCTAACCTTTATTTCAAGTGACCTGAAGACACGTCTTCCCAGAACTTTCGGGACCTTTATCTTCCAAACTATGAAAGACAGCTTAGTCTGCAGATCTTTTGTTCGAAAGAACACACTGCTTACATCGATGCAAATATTTAATCAGTAACGGAAAAATTTTCGGGTTTGGCAAATCTACCTGAGAGTCTAAAGATTATATCGGAAAAAAACATACCATCGTTCATCTTCACGAAACCATGGTTGGTGTCCAGGTGAACCTGCTTGTGCTTGAACATCACCAACTGACCACACTCCAAACATTTATCCGTCCTGCTTCCACAGTAGTTCTCGTGCTCCTCCAATTCCACTTTGGGCAGTTCCAATTCACAATATCTGCAAGGCATAAGCCCACTGCTCTGTTTAGGTGCAGCACTAGAACCATTAGTCGTTTTATCTTCCTTCTTTATCGCACCAGTACCGTTTGAGTTAATTTTACTAGCAATGCCAGCTTCTGAATGAACAGAGTTGGTACTCCTCACATTTGACGATTGAAAAGAGGAGTTCTTGGCAGAAAAACTACTAGAAGAAGAAGAGGTACTCTGTAGATTCGAGCCAAATTTTCTAGACGAGGAATCCGACAGAAATTTCTCATGTCTCTCGAGATATTTTTCTTTCCTGTCTGCTAGTTTCTTATCTTGGACTTCCTTTCTCGATTGGTAGTAGGAACTATTCTCCAGGTTGGTTTTGGGGGGTTCGGGTGACTTTGGTGCCTTTTTGACACAGATTTTTGCATGGCTCTCGAATTCAGATTTCACTATTGGTTCTTTGCAAACTTGGCACAAGGTGATATTTCTAGCGCAGTGGGCTGTGTGCATCACATAGTTGCTTTGGGGGATCTCTCTCTTGCTACATAATTACAAATAACAAGAATCAGATCAGTGGGAAAAGTATTTTATTTAGAATAAGTATAAGATGTCTGAAATACTGGTGTTTCAAGATATTTTATTAAGTTCCAGCCTCTACAGAATGAATTCTTGAAAAGTACTTGCTAAAGCGTTCTTCTTTGGTAACCTTTATCCGCACGGCCGATCGCATACAAAATATCTTGGGTAAAATCCGCCCAATGATTCCATAGATACAATGATTCAAAATTTTATTTGCCCAATACTTCCAAAAATACAGATTACATCGAATTAAAATTCAATTCCTTATTAAAAATACAAGAGAAATATTATACAGTGCGCGTCAAAATTATGGAACAAATTCATTTTCTCAGAAGAAAAATATTCGGCAACAAGATAATACTATTAATAATAATAATTTATTCCATTTTTCCATATACATAAAATATAGGACCTATAGGGGGTTATATTGCCCGTACATAGGATGGCCCTTACAATCCAAAATAAACTAAAATACAATCCTCCTTTTTTACTTTTTATACCCATTTATGTGATCCCGGTTTCTGTGTTTATTTCATTGTCTTTTCATATTTTTATTTCAATTATGTGTCTTTAGGTCCTTCTATCACAAAAACATCATTCCCGTATCCCATTGACTCACTATTCAACCTTTACTCGTCTTATCACCTTTTTTACTTGCTTTTTTAATACTTTATTTTCAACACTTAAGTTCTTTAGACTATTTCCTGGAACAGGTCAATTTTTGTTTCACTTTTACCCAATTTTAATGCATTTTTGAAGGATTTTTGTTGCTCCTTGTGCTATCCCCATCAACCCTCTAAATTTTTTGAATAGGGAAAGTGGGTCATGTGGTACTTTGTTGGCAAGGTCTTTGTATCTTCTTTACAGGCATGCAGAAATTTTCAAGAAAAATATTTGCTTTTTTGAAAAAATAGTTAGTACATTGAGGTTTTTAGTATGTGTTCTTTGTCATGGCTCATTTACTTTGAGACGATGGTACCTGATGAAATTTGTCACCGGATGAAAATCTACCATTACAGTTTTGTTCATGCACAACTTTCAACCCCTTTTAACCCCCACCATTTTTTTCTCCATTAAAAGGTTCGTAGGGGTTTAAAGTTGTGCATGAACAAAACTGTAATGGTCGACTTTCATTCAGTGACAAATTTCATCAGGTACCAATGTCTCAAAGTTAATGAGCAATGACAAAGTGCACAGACTGAAAACTTCTTTGAACTAACTAATTTTTCAAAAAAAAATTTTTTTCTTGAAAATTTCTGCACGCCTGTAAAGCAAATACAAAGACCTTGCCAAAAAAGTACCACATGACCCACTTTCCCTATTCAATAAATTCAGAGGGTTGATGAGGATGGCGAATCCTTCAAAAATGTATATAAATTTGGTAGAAGTGAAACAAAAATTGACCAGTTTCAGGATTTTGTTGCCAAATATTTTTCTTCTGATAGAATGAATTTGTTCCATAATTTTGACGCGCACTGTATATTGTATCACAAAGTAATATCACCCACAGATTAAACTGAACGCTAAAAATAGCAAATCAAAAAAAGAATAAAATAAAGATTTCCGAGAAACGTCTTATTACGAAATTCACTCACCAGTTTCCGCAAATCTCATGTTCAACCACTGAATCTGCCATTACGACCATACCCTAATCTTGCTACCTTCTGAAAACTACAACAACATCCAAACTAAAAAAAAAACATTAAAACGAAATGAAAAAAAAAGTTTCCACAATTCAGAACAAAAAAGACCACTTATTGATGCACCTCACTAAAATAATTTGGCGATATGAACTATGAGGAACACGCAACAATCTCGAATACGCCGCGATATTTTTAGAAGTCTGACTAAAATCTCAACTTAATATACAACTTATTCTATTTCAAACTTGATACGTTCGAATCGGGGTCCATAACTCCTATAGCGGTCGCGCACCTATTTCATACGAATTTTGCAGATTTTGTTTCCAATTTTAGACGCTCCGCCGATTTGTTGAGGTTTTTAGATATCAAAGGACACGTGGACAAATTTTTGGCATGGTTTTTTTTGTCTCAGCGTAAGATATGATTAATTTCATTGTTGCGACAGGGTGAACACCTTGTGTTTTCAATGGGCTTTATTTTTGGCCACAAGGTTTAATGTTTCTTAACAATGGGCATTTCCTGTTTTCTAAAAATACGTGATTTTTTTCATTTAGATACGAGTGTAGTTTACGGCCGATTGTAATCAACAAAACGTCCGAAATATAAACAGTTTAGAGACTCGATATATTTGTGGAGCAGGTTTGGGACCTGATAGGTCAAATTCATAAACAGGTGAAATCTATCGGGAGATTCCACAGATATACATATAAATTCGAAATTTTATTTTTCCAGTATTTAAAAAATTACACATAGAATTACAATTCAATACTAAGTTGTGATTTGGCGGCCTGAAGTTCATTGGGAAATTGCAGTGAAATTTGGCGAATACCTATTTTGGAAATATAAAGTTTTTTGGTAAACCCGCAAGATTTCCCGTCGCGAAGCTATAAGTAAGATATTCACATCATTGTAAGCAGTGTGAGTTCCTGAACAAAAATTATGAAGGCCAACATAGGCGGTCTCTCTTTGTTTGGAAGATATGGGCCCCCAAACTTCCAAATTGTTGCATTTTCAGATCCTTTTTTCCGCCATAAAAATGATCTCTCACTTCTCAAATCTAGTTCATAAATCATCTTTGAACCTTCAACCAACGAACAGAGACACTTTCTTTCAAGAATATTTATTATTTAAAGGAAGAAAAGTGAAAATATTAGACAACAACTTAACCTATATTTCTACGAAATACTTCTCAATGTTAAAGCGGTGCTTGGCAACAGCGTCTTTTCATCGCTGGCCAACGTGTTATGACCGAATAGTAGTTGCTGGCGGGAAATATGAAATGATGGACAGTTGAAGGATATCATTGTAAGGAAAAATGCTTCTGTCACTGAAGTTGAGGTGGTTATTCTAACATCAAAACAAAATCATTGAGAATGTTTCTTAAAGGTTTCACTCTCAATATTGTCGTTTGAGCTTTCTTTCTATCCCCTTCAAAATAGGGAGGTTGTTATCTACTTCGTTTTTTGTTGTGTCTTCGAGATGGTCCCAGTTTAGAATGACTTTCAGGAGATTCCAATAAAATGGGTTATATAATAACCTCGATTTCATTGGAAATCTGGGAAGGGCGCGACCTATCACATATGAAAAACATGTACGTTGAAATATATATCAGGGTGTATTCTCATTCCATTAATATGTGTATCAACCTTGTAGGTTTCATTAGAAACGAATTCTCCTATTGGAAGATTTAGAGTTTCGCAGGAAACAGTAAGAACCTAAGAAATTAGAACATATTTCATTTTTCTCGCCAGCAATAACCTGTCATTCACGAATACGCACAATGGCACGATTTCGACCGATGAAATTTGCGCCATTGCCAAACTTCACTTTTAGACTGAGTAGAAATCAGAAGGAATAGAGGTTAAGTGGTTGTCCAGTAATTTAATTATTTTTTCATTAAATATTGATTATTCTTGAAAAAAAGTGTGTCTTATTGTTGGTTGAAGGTTCAAAGGTGGTTTGTGGACTATACAGATGAAGTGAGAGATCGTTTTTATGGTGGAAAAAGGGACCTGAAAACGACTCATTTTGGAACTTTGGGGGCCCATATCTTCCAAATTAAGGGAGACCGCCTATGTTCGATTTCACATTTTTTATTCAGAAAATCACACTGCTTACAATGATATAAATATCTTTTTAATATCTCGGCGACGGGAAATCTTGCGGGTTTACCAGTTTTTTAATTTTCTTGAATGTTCTGATGATCCTCGCGAAATTTTTCATCGAGAATAATAAAAAGCATAATCACAAATTTCAAAAATTCATGTAGATTTTCCTAACCCAAAATGCTATACTATAGTTACGTGAATATTAAGTATATGAATTCAATTAATCCCTACCTAATGCAGTTAAATGAATTACTACGAAAATGTACTGCTAAAATACATTTGCAAATTTCATTTTTTTGAATGCCAAAACTTTTGGCGTCGTATCTGTGATTCCCCTAAACTTGAATTATGTCATAGTGCAACTGATGAACTGATAACAACTTTAATGAGGTCTTTCATGCACAATTCCCCGAAATAAAATTGGAATACATTTCCACTACATAATTCAAATAATACTACAACAGCTAGAGTATTATTGATTGATATAAAAATAAAAAACTCACTTTCACAGCTTAAATACACTTCACTTCTACCATTCTTAAACAATGCTTCTACACTTCTTTCGTTTGTATCCAACTTCCAGGTGACAATTGACAATGTAAATAAATAAAAATCACAGAATTTCCTCACAAAATTCTGTGGTTCTGAAAATATTCACTCGTATTGCCAACCGATTTCCTGGGGATTTTGTTGTCTTAAGTGTCGTTACCGACAGGGGATCAAGACAGGACCGTATTAGCCTACTTGCATTTCGAGATATTGAAGAGGAATAATGTTTTAGGAAAAAAATTAGACGATTCAACATAAATCATTTTATTAAAAAATTAATAACTATATTTCAATTTCATCTTATTTACACCAAATGGAATGCTACCAGAACCTCACATAAAAAATTCGAGTTATATAATTCATGTACAAAAATTATCATTGTCATTTGATTACTTTCACTCAACTACCATATTTACAAATAAAATGGTTTTTAATTGAATATCTTTATCACAGAACAATTAGTGAAGTTCTAGACCTAGAATTAAATTGAACAATTCGTACTATACAACATAATCTTGGAATGGTTAATTTTCACTTATATCTAAATGCCAATAAACTAATTCGTTCAACATACATCATTTTAAAATTAAAGATATTATCTACGAAATTTTATGCTTTCTAGGATGAAGTAATTTTCAACAGAATTTATTCATTTTGAACAGAATTAATTTTTTTCAACAATCATTTAGATTATAAACATGAGGATTAATAGCTCCAGTTTGAAAATCCAATACTGGCAAATACTGAATAATATAACAATAGTCTTCATTTTAGGCCAATTCCATCTATTTTGTGGAAATAGTTACAAAACTATAGGTAAATGGCTCAAAATATCGACAATAATAATGAGCAAGTAAAGATTTCTTCAACATTTTATAATACTCCACTAGGCTTGATTGTCGATTTTAAATGGTTTAAAGTCAACATAAAATTTTGATTTTCATATTTTATAGGAATCCATCATGTAAGCGTATATACAGGGTGTTTCAGGTCAATGGAACGAAGCAATGATTGATGCGCTTGTTCTAAGCAGTCCATATGGCTGTAATTTTTTAACATACTAGCAATTATTCAGCCGGTAGGCCTCGGAAAAGGTCTATTAATTTGTTGTTTCTAGAACTGGGTCAGGTTGGCACTGGGGAAATATTCGGTCAGAAGTTGACCATTCTTACTCATTTTGATCAATAACTCTATGGTTTGATTTAGTTACATTTCTTAATTACTACGACCTCTATGTAGAACGGACAACGTTCTGAAGGAAAATAAACCTAACCTAACATTTTAGAATTATACAAAGTAGAATGTGTCAAACTTTCATAGCCTTCCGACTGAATTTATAAAAGTGAATGTGTATGCATGTTTTTCATGTGAAAGTCATTATTCATATGAAATTATAATTTTTTTGAAGACACCTTGAATGTATATATGAAAGAGAAAGAAATAAAGCTCATCTATAGAAGCTTATTGAAAATTCTGATAAAATGTTTTCGAGTTCGTACTGTATGCATCATCAAAGCATTTCGACAGTGTTAAAAATATTAATTCTACCAATATCACTTTATAAAGCCGTATACTCCTTCGAGTTCCCAAAACTACGTTTATCCCTCGAGGGAACCTTCAAAGAACTCCTACCGTAACTCAGTCTTTCTCCCAAGCTCAAAGAACTCTTATCTTTCCTATTAAGGCTATCCACGATGCTCTTCACCAAACTACTACCAGTGGTCAAACTACAAGAAGGCTCATAAATATCACAAACAGTAGCATCAATCAGTTTCAGACATGGTTCGTTCTCAACCGACACAGCTCTCGTCTTAACCCTACTTTTAACTCCAGAATTCGTACGACTACTCTCGCCATCTTTTGGAGTCTTTTGTTGCTCGTTCTTCTTGAATATATTGCGATTAATGCTGAAATTTCCCCCTAAACTGCTTGGAAATATTGTCGAACGTTTAACTTCCGAATCAGGTTTATCTTCTACTGTCGGTTTTTGTTTTCGTTCCTTAACAACGGGACTAAAACTCTTCAGAATGGTGGAAGATACAATATCGGGAATATCTAAACCTACAACATTTATCGATCTAGATGAGGGATTTTGAGGTTCCTGTTGGGTTTTATTACTTGAGGATTCTAACGAATTGACATATTTTTCTGTGACTTTAGAGGTGGTGTTGGTGTGTAACTTCATGTTCTGCAAGCTTAAGTTGCATTTTTTCACGGTTGGTGTCTCTGAGATGTTTCTTTTACTCAACAATTTAACTTTATCTTTAACAGGGCCCTGAGATGTGGATTCTTGCGTACAAGGGGAGAATTTGTTCCTCGTGAAATTCTTAGGGACTTTTCTAAGGTGGACCTTGAAAATATTGTCTTTGTTCTGGTTGTCTGAACCTAAATCTAGTTTTGAATTAAGAATTTCGTCATTTCTCTCCTTCACTTTTTTGTCTTCTACCGGTTCAGTATGTACTTTTTGTATGCATATCGGTTTTTCGTTTTTTTCATTGAAAACTGTATCGTTCTTCAAGAAATTTATGTTCTCGTAATTTGGAAATTCTTGCTTTCTAGGCTCACAATCTGCTACTGGAGATATTTCTGACAATTCTGATTTTTCTGAATTTTTCTTTTCACCTTTGTTTTTGTTTGGACTTAAGTTTCCTTCCGATGAATTATAGTTTGAGGTGATATCTTCACAACTTTTCGTGTGAAGATCATCGATTTTGTAGGAATTCTCAAATACGTCATCCAACATATCAGTACTAGAAACTTTTATAATTGGTTTGATAAAACCGTTTTCTTTTCGCCCTGTTAAATTTTCTGTACTTGAAACTTTTATGATACCTTTTAAACTTTCTGTACTGTTTAATTTCTTGGTATTTGTTGTGTCTATCATTTTGCCTTCACGAATCGGCTCCAAGGCAGGACTTCTGTGTCCAGAAGGAATACCTTCGGGAGTGGTACTTCCTGAAGAACTGGGACTGATTCCTCTAAAATGACATATGTCAAAAAGTAGATCTGGCGGTAGTGGCATCCCTACTGACAAATGCATGAGGAGGGATTCCAACCAAACTTCCATCACTTCGAATGGTGGTCTGCAATCATTGAGTATAATAATTGATAAGTTGAAGTTTGGATACTTATTGATACAAATTTCAGATTTTCTAATTGTTGCTTATGCCGATTCTCTTACCTTTTGTCTGGGTTGAGATCTGTACTTAGAAAAGCAACCTTATAAAAAGGTTCTGGACAGGAGCCGCAAAACTTCTCCTTGAAGGTCATTTGGTTCAGTCCAAAATCATTGGACCTAGGTAAGAAATCTGGATCGGCTTGTACCCTACCGATGATCTACGCAAAAAAATTTAGTTCCAATGAAAAGGAGAAAATAATCAAGTTGATTAAGATGAGATCATACACATGAAAAAAAAATATTTCAAAAACAAGGGCGTAAAAACAATAGACTAATATGAACGAAAAAGTAAATCATAAAAACAGGAATAATGATGAATATAAACATGAATAAATTACAATAAATTCATTCAACTTCAATGACCAATACATCTCATTGTGTGGAGCAGAAAATGAGGTTGCATTTTGTAAATCCCACGTCAGAAAACAATATAAAAATTATCAGTTTCAAATTTTTTTGTATTGTAAACAATGACATCATCAGGCGCTTCGATTTAATGTCACGTGACTAAGTAATATAATTTCCCTTTTTTTCTCATAAATTAACTACCCTTTTCTTTGTCCCAACAAGGAGATCTAGAGACCCTCACCTCGCATAAAATGATCCCGAAACTGAAAATATCGACTTTTTCATCATATTTATTCCCCTTCATCATCTCCGGTGCCATCCAGTATGGATTTCCTACAACCGTGTACCTCTTCTTTCTTTCTTGCCTCCTCGAACCAGGAGTTCCTTTAGGGGACATTCTTCTACCTACACTATCTGTATTTTGCGATACTATCCTTGCTAAACCGAAATCCGCCACAACAACTGTTTTATCTTCACGTACCTGCGAACAAAAAAAGATAACAATAAAAAAATTAAACTGTCACGGAAGAGATTAAATAGGAATTAAATGTACAGTCCACTGTAAACTGAGTGTCTCGATTGCAAAACTAAACACGTCTAACTTATGTATTTTCTATTCGGGTCCTGGCGGTATTGGCTTCTAAAATGTTCAAAGATCTGAATAAAATAGGAACTGTGATTTTTTTCTTTAAGTAAAACATTTCAATCTTAAAATACCAAAGTGTTAGATTCAGGTCATCTTGTATTCTGACGGACTGTATTACAACCTGAGATCAATGGAAAACTATAGCTAGTACTGTTCCAAAAAGTTTTAATTTTCGTACGTATGAATCAATAATAGTAGCATTGACCATAAATTATCTCAGAATTGGCAACACCGCAAATTTCGGCGGCCATCTTCACTTGTGTTTTGTTTCGTTTTACTTTGTAAACGTTAACAGATCCAAAGTTTCCTGCAGTCATATGCGCTTCAAATTATTGCTTAAATATTCGGCATCAGGCCTATTAGTAGAGTTTTATTGAACTGCGATTCCAACCTACACTTTTTCGACATTCAAACTCACCAAACAGTTGTGAGAATTCAAATCCCTGTGTATGATACTCATAGAGTGTAAATATGCCATTCCTGCAGCTATATCTTTCGCAAAGGACACTCTCTGCTCCCAAGGCAGTGGTTGATTGATATCATGTATGAGATCGGTGAGGGTGCCCCCAGAGATGTACTCGGTGACCAAATGAAGTCTTCTCTCTTTGTAGAGAACGCCTATGAATCTTAGCACATTGTTGTGGTGTAAATTCCGAAGAACGGCCACCTAAATCAAAAATCGCAACAATTGTACTTCAGTATTCTTTCATGCTTCAAACGAAATTTTTTTCATTGAAACTACTTCAGAGCTTCCAGAGAAACTTTCAGATTTCTAGTAGAATAATTAGGACGAACCTCTTTTAAGAAATTCTTTTGTGCCTCCTCGTCAACCCTATACAGTTCCTTGAGTACCATAACCTCTTCAGTGTCTCTTGTTGTGACCTTGAAAACTTGGCCGAAAAAACCTTGACCCAATAATTCACCTTTAACCAAGTCTGACGCTCTGAAAACCCTCTGCTGAGGCTTTGGTTCCAGAAATGAATAAGCCCTCGATAATTCAAGACATTTTTTAGAATTAGGAGTACTGAAATAAACCATTTTGCTTAGGATACAAAATCCAAAACATACGCAAGAGATTCTCAATAAATAGTTTGGATTACTTTTGAACTTACTCATCTAACAATCTGCTCATTGAGGAACTCCTTTCCTTGTCCAAAGATTGTTTATTATCGCATAAATTGGCCTTTCTCTTCAACTGCCTTGACCTTGTTCCACTCATGTAGCCTTCGTCTCTCTTTTTGAATAACCTCTCTTTATTTTCGTTTCTTGTATTCGGCGATTTATTTTTTATCTCTTTATTTCCTTTATTGAATTCCGGCGTCAGCATGCAATTGCCTTGTACAGTATAATTCTCATCGTGTATGGAATCTGATGAACCTAAAGACCTTACATCTAGGGGAATTGACGATTTTTTGTCTGGAATGTTGGTATCACTTGCTGTCGTAGTTAGAGGTAAGTTTAATGGAGCTCTCGTCTTCAAGAATTTCTTGGATATACTGTCAGGATCATGCTCGATTGTCAACTAGGAGGAGAAATATCTCGTGGAAAAATTGTTACTCCGAGCTGTTGAATTAACTTACTTGTAATACTGAATCTGAGTATTTTAAGAGATTTTCAACTTTTTCTAGAGGAGTGTCTCTAACGGGAGTGCCATTTATCTCTAAAATTTTGTCTCCAACATGGAGAGACATAAGATCATTGTTTACGTCTAACCTGAAAATTCACAAGATGGAACATCAATATAGGAAGCACCATAAAATATTGTACCTACCGAGTATATGATGGTAAGAGATTACAGCAGAGGTTAAAAGCAGATGTTAAGAAAGCGAAAGCTAGCTGTATTAGTTTTCCATGTAGCCTCCAAATTACCCTACATATTAAAAACTATTAGATAAAGATTCTCAACAATAATAAAATGTTTCTTGAGAAAAACAATTATTGTTCATATAGGTTGGTTCTAAAAGTCTTTAACGAATTAAAAGTTACCCTAATAAGAAAACTTAAACATGGCGAGGGACTCGCAAAAGTTCAACAATTGGGAGATAACAAAATGGAAAGACCCTGAATATGTAAACAGAGAGTTTTTAAATTGGGAATACTGAATACTTTCTTGTACTGCGCCACTAGTAAAATCACAAAACTTCATTCGAGATTATTGGTTGTTAAGGATTCAACCTCAAAATTGCATTTGAACAGAATTATTATGATAGTAATGAAACCACCTTTATAAAAGTTACTCAATAATGTTTTTTACTATATTTAATTATTCATATTCTTTTATTCAACAAAAAGTTTAAGTAGTAGCAATAAACGAAACATTTAGCAGAAGAATTACTGTGAACTGGATTTTTATAATAAAATAGTTCCTTCAAGTTCAGGAAGCTCGAAAATTCTAATTTATCAAAGTTTACTTACTCAGATATAGTAAAACATTGACTATTTGTTGAGTTAAGCACATCTTCTGACAGTTTGAGCCCTTTTTGTCCACCTGGTATTTCAACCAACCTAATGGAATGTTGTTTTCTTGCGAACGGAAACCTTGCAGTTCGTTGTAAAGGTTGCATTTGTCTTTTATAACATTGTCCACTAAAATATACCATTATACAGAAAAATAATATTGGAAAAATTCAAAG
Organism: Myrrha octodecimguttata; assembly: GCA_958510865.1. NCBI lineage: Eukaryota > Metazoa > Arthropoda > Insecta > Coleoptera > Coccinellidae > Myrrha > Myrrha octodecimguttata. Next base: position 42,049,514 of record OY294064.1, read on the forward strand.
TCCCTCACCAAAAAAGTTTTGATCTTTCAACCAGAGCATAAGAGTCTCCATCCCCAATGAATGCACAACAAGAGGTACAACAAAAGCATTCTGGGTGAAACTTATGCTCTCCAGCAACCATAACAGGCCCTGTGATGACCTGCAATATTTCTCTTAAGTTTCAGGGAACTGGAACAATTTTAAAGCATATTTACCTGCCCACACTGTTGACAGGCCTCTCCAAACCTTGTGTAATAGTCCAATTTACAAAATAACAGTCCATTTTTCTCGAAATACCAATTAGATAAAGAGGCATCACAGGCAGAACATCTGAAAATTTCCAATGTGAAATAGGAAATCGAATTCATGATTTAACTTACCGAAAACACTCTAAATGCCATTCTTGATCTAAAGCACATATTATATCTTCGTCGTCAATAACATTTAAGCAACCAGCACAAACATTTGAAGAATTATCATGATCTATAAAAAAATGTGAGAAGTTGATAGACAAATTTGTATAGGCACTATTTGGATAACATGTCTCATGCATTGAGCTGTGAGAATTCTTGTAATTTTTTACAATTTGAGCTGAGAGAGTATGCTCTGAAACCTTTTTTACACAATATTTCCTGTGAAATTAAGATTAAAGAAACATATTTCCAGTGAACACCTACGCAAAAAAAATCATAAACATTAGAAACAAAGTAGTAGTTTCTTATGGTTTCAGTTAAACTAATCAGGACATCGTTTGTAAAAATCCCTCTGAATTACCTGATAAATTATCATTATCTCCTTGCATTTTTGAAACCTAAGCAAAGTCTGTCATGTTGGAAAAAAGTTACAATACAACAATAAAACAAAAAAATGTTTATTTATATTGAATAGAATGTCAGTGTCAATACTGACATCTGTCAGATATAGGATTTTTATTTTTTTTATGGAATAGTTGGAGCGTTGGCGGATAGATGGAGGCGGTATCAACATTTTTCATATAATTTTCAGGTTTCAGGCTTTTTAAATTTTAAACATTTTTGAGCGCATTCAACCATTATTCTACTTCGCGAGGGATTATTTCGGTACATTTTTTCCATATAATTTGAATGTATTCATTTGCCTATAGTTATCTGGATGAATAGACAAAAAAAAACATTTCAGTGCGATAATGAAAGAAATTGTAACGATTTTTTCCAATGAAAAGAAGACTTCCTGAATATTTGAATAGATGCTACGATACTGGTGATTCTTATCAAACACCGCATACCTACGGATGTGAGGTCAATAAATTTGAATTCACCATGACGTTAAGAGAGTGCGCTCTGACAATAAATCGATTTTCTTTCTGTGCTGAAGTGAAAATCGGACTAGCACAGTTCCCAGAAGAGTGGGTGATAATATTTTGGAAATAATACAGTGACACCCAGAGATATCCCTATTTTGATACAAGCAATAACAACTGTCGATTCTTCAGTTCGTTTCATCATAAAAATTGATTTAAAACTAATTCAGGTGAGTTAATAATTTCGAATCGTTTCGAGACGAAATATCTAGGCATGACATTCTGCATATTTGCATTGGACATTGTAGCTTTTTACGAAATGCCACAAAAAATTATCGATACTTATCAAGCAGATGAACTTATGTTCGGCTGTTCTATGGAGTTTTTCAATTTTTAGTTTCCAATGAGCGGTGTTCTTAAGGCTTCCTGCAGTGATGATCTTAACTTATTGAGACTGAGACATCGGTACAGTAAATTAGTAATCTTTCGCATGTTCATTGTACCAGTCAACCCCTCGAAACTATTCGCATCAGATTCTCTGTTGTTATATAAATGCTTATGTATTTGCATGATAATTTTCCTCGATACATTTCCATCAAATATGACTCAGTTGTAAGTAAAACTTAAACCTTTATGAAGTACCAACCTCATTCTCATCAAAGAACTGGTTTGTTTTCATTAATTATCCTCGTATTACCCCAACATGAAAAAATGTTTTTCCATCAGAAATCCACTGATTTCGCGAATTTCAAAGGCAATATACTTTTGATGCGAACAACTTCTTGATAAATAGTGCTGAACAATAAATATTGATGCTGATTGAATATATTTCCATATAAGGAATGCATATTTACTCGTTCAAATATTGTTTTCGTGCTTTCTGAAAATATATTTATTTTATTTCATTTCACATTCCTTCTTCAAAAATTATTTCCATGATCGAGTTGCTCAGTTGTCAGAAACCTCTGCCAGAAGCCTCTACGTGTCAGCCAATGGGAACGGCGGATTTTCTGGCATTTATTAATCCGTATCCGCGATAGTGTAGGACATTCGAATAAATGAATATCGTTAGTTTTCACAAGACAGAAAAAATTTAAGAAACGTGCAGAAGACACAAGTGAAAATATTTTTTGATTAGCAGATAGTAATTTATTGTAAATTTCACGTAAGTATCATTTACGGAACGGGATATGCACCTCTTATTTTCTGGGTTATTAAAAGCCGAATACCCCCCTCGTTATTGTAAATCAATCTTATAAGATCGCATGATGTGTGATGACAAAAATGCAAGTTATTGACAAAATTGGAGCATGGTTGTGCCAGTTTTCCCTCAGTTTTCCAGTTCATGTGAAATGGCCGATCTTATTGCTCATGCCACGGTCAGAATTAAAAATTTTGACGAATACAAGAGGTGTAAATTTTTATTTTCGAATATTTCAATTCGAGTGTTCTGAAAGGTATCTTTGGATTTTTCAGGTCCTCTATTACTCCCAAGATGACTGACCGAAAAGCTGTCATTAAAAATGCTGATATGAGCGAAGACATGCAACAAGATGCTGTTGACTGTGCAACACAAGCAATTGAAAAATATAACATAGAAAAGGTCAGTACACCAGAAATAAAATAATATCCGAGGTTTTGTTAACAGTTAAGTAATTTCTGTTGAAAGGTCATTCAAATTAGCAAAGAATATTTTGTTTATTTAGCTTATAGTCAGATAACTGAATATATTGAAGAATTAAATTATTTGATCTTTGATATCTCATTTTCTAAGGTATTATTTGCATACAGGTGTTGAATTTCAATAGATTTGTGTGGGAGTATCTCTAAATAAGTGGGAGTTATTGAAGTTGAGGCTGGTTGCTTCCTTAAAAATTGTTTTTTACAGGACATTGCTGCATATATCAAGAAGGAGTTTGACAAGAAATACAACCCAACGTGGCATTGTATAGTAGGAAGAAATTTTGGGTCATATGTTACCCACGAGACTCGTCATTTCATCTATTTCTACTTGGGCCAGGTGGCGATCTTACTCTTCAAGAGTGGTTAATGGTCATATTACCACCCCCCATCTTGCCCTCCACCGGTATTCCAGTCTCCCCCCACTACCCCGTGACAGATTTTTTACTATTGCTCTATTAAAAAAAGATTGATAAAAATTTTTTTAACATTGTTTTAAATATTTTTCTTATAATGCTAAAAATGCTCTCGTTTTCGAAGGACTTTTCTGAATCGGTTGAGACTTCGGAACAATTTGGAAATTTAGGATTTTTAATACTTTTGGAATAAATATTTTGTTACAAACTGTTGAGATTTCTTTGTGAGTAAATATCTGCTCTTATGTGATCACTTAGGACAGGCAGGGATGTCAAATTTATAGCTGAAAGATTTCGGTCCAAACAAAAAAGTATTGAGGTTGTGAAAATCAAGTAGGCAAATTTATTTCCATTTATCATTTTTCTAATATCAATATTGGCATTCAAAATTATCCCTTGTTTGTTTTTTGATGTTCAAATAAGTTTTTCTGAGGTCACTGGAAAATAAGGCCCGTTATCTATGAATCCAACGCACAAATTTAGCGTTTTGTTTTTCGAGGTTAGGATATTGAAGATTAGTGCAATTTGTAGGATGCCTCACAAGTATTTTTCACTTCAACGATAATGGGTTTTATAAGTTATCCTTCAATGTTGATTGAAAAATTCTTCACTGAGTTGTTTAAACATCGTATGTCTTCTTGAAAAGTACTTAAAATTGTTAAATCACATTTTCATTTGGAGCAAATTCCATACTGGGACTTGCAAAGTTATTCGAAATGAAAGATATTAATATACAGTTTTCCGATATGTAATTTTGTTCTCCTGGAAAAATGTCTGAATTTATGTATTATGAAGATAAGCACATAATTTCAAACATTTGTAGAGGTTTAGTTCTTTTAAATGATTGTAGATCATTAACTGCCCCTGCATTTAAAAGAATTGAATTAGCCGTTAATAAGGTGTTAAAGAACGAACAATCCCTTATTTTCACATGTAGATATTTTATTTCAATTTTTTTATTGTGCAGAATATACACTTAAATTAGTTGATATTTGTTTTATTTAATTTATTCTCGACTTCCGGTAGCTGACAGAAGATTGGTTAGTTTAGTATTTCGTTCTCTAACGCATGGGCATCTAATTTGGTTCAGAAATTGTATTTTTGTAAACTAATGAAAAGTACACTTTTTTCAATGAAAAAAGTGGGATGCAAGCTCTTAAGGATTGTAGAATGTTACTAAAACCATTATAAAAATATAACGACTTTAAAAGGATTAAAATGAAAGCAAAATTTGGGTGTTCGCAAAAATTAAAATATCTGTATGTTGAGTACGTCCATGTCACCTGAGAGTGTTGTACCTTTCTCAAAAACTGGGGGGTGATTTAGCCATCACCTGTCCCAATACCTATTGATGTTAAGTGGAAAAAGAGATGTCTTTTAATTGTGTCCTAAGGATTTTTGCGATCACCTATGTGTCATCGTGTTGATTTTCCATGAAAAGAATTACTGGTGTAGCCATTTCTTAATAGTCTAAAATTTTTAACTTGTTTCCTCATGATGAATTCAAATTTAACACTACACTTTTTAGATATTCTATTTAAGGCTGTTGAAGCTTTATTTTTGTTTCTTAATTGATAATTGTATTACTTAATGTATTTAATATATGGTTAAATATTTAATTTGTTGATTCAATTACCTGGTTGAAAAAAACAGTTCATAATAAATCATAAGTTGAAGGCAAGTAAAAAAATGGCATTTCCTTGCCACTTTTAAATAGTCAAAAGCGCATGTGCATTGGGTTTTTGAAATTGAAAATAGGGCGGGAGTTTCTGGATATTATTTTTCAAAGTTTTTTTGGGTGTTGAGTTCCTTTTAATTCTTTAATTGGTACGTTGCCAGGATTGAATGGGTTCGATTCATCATTTTATGATGTATGGGGCATTTGCCACGGAAAAATATGTGTTATTCAAGAAAAGCGCACGATCAAAAATAAAATAACTATAGATTTTATGACTTTGAACAAACAATTCTCAAAACATAAGCTACCTTCCTATATATTTTATCATTGTTTAACAATGATTTTATCGGGAGAATTTTTCTAATTTTGGCCAACGCTCACTTATCGGTAACGGCCCACGGCTCACCAGAATTTTATTCTTTCCATGAAGGTACCTCCATGTTTCTTTCTATATAATAGAGCAATTCCAGCTGACGTCACAACATGGCCGATGGGGGGACAGCCTGTCAAACGTTGAAAGTAAAACAACACAACCTCACTTTCTCGTTTTGTTTATGTTATGAAGTACAGCATTTTCAACAATTTCAGGATGAATTCACAAGTTAAAATGATTTATATTAATAGAATTGGTGGATTACTAGGCCAAGTTAGTGTGTCGTTGTGAAATTCAACATAAATACACCAAGAGACGAAGGAATACATTCCCTTTGTTTACATTGGCGAAGAGCGATTATTTGGAGATTTTAGTGATTTCACAAGTGAAATTTCGTGATAATGGATCTGATTAACTGATATTCAATCTCAGATGATAATCATTCAAAACGATGTAAATGAAAATTGCAGTATTTATTCTTGTCTTTTAAAGCCTAGAGTATCAACATCAGAGATAGAATTCATTATAGGTATAACTATTGAAACTGAAACAGTAAAATGTTTGGCTCATTTATTCCTGAAAATAAACAGCAGAATGAAATCCAACAAATGTATGGAATGGAAAAAACATGGGTTCCAGAGAACTTCTCAGTACTATTTCAAATAACATTATATGTTGCAAATTATCAAATTACCACAATATTGGACTGCAGTTGCTATGTCAGTGCTATCATAATATTCAATCATATATTTATTATACTACATATATGTTACAAATAAAATAATTCATATGAAATTTTTTCCTTGAACACCGATTTCGATTCATCCTCAAAAAATGCTTTACTATCCATATAAAATGTTTTTTATTATGCAGATGCAACGTTAAGGCTTTCATAATCTTTAATTGACAATAAGTTCAATTCAAAACATATTACAAACAACAAAATGTAGAAGTTCCATCCTTGGGTAGTCGAGCCACGTCGGAATATGTTCGGTTGAGAGCAGAGGAAGTTATCTGGTTCATTATTTTTTGTAATACATACAATTTATACAACATATAGAGATGTGAGTGGTAAACAATCAGGATGGGTTTGTCCATCATAACGCCAGCTATCGTAGGTTGATATCATTCTTGAAATGTGTATAATAAACACGAAATATTCTTATCATGGTTATCTCATCATGATTTAACTTATTAAACAGAACAAATTGAATAGATAGTCTTAACATAATTCATTCACCAGTGTGGAAACGTCTCCAACGAACTCTACCATAGTTTGTTACTTTGTCAGAACAGTTTTTTCAACTTATGGCGAGAATATAGTATGATTGCCTTCTCTGGGATAGTTCACATAGTATTCTGTTTCTTCCAATACCAGATAAAATGTAGGGGAATGGGTCAAAAATGCAAATATTCAAATATAAAGTCTACAGTACAATATATCTGAAACATCGGATTCTTTCGTCTCTCGGTGTATTTATGTTGTATTCCACAACGAAACAATAACTTGGCCTAGTTATTCACCAATTCTATTAATATAAATCATTTTAACTTGTGAACTTATCCTGAAATTGTTGAAAATATTGTACTTCATAACATAAACAAATCGGGAAAGTGAGGTTGTGTTGTTTTACTTTCAACGTTTGACAGGCTGTCCCCCCATCAGCTGATTCATCTCGATGAACCATAGATAGCTGGAATTGCTCTATTGAATGGGACAGCGCGCACCACAGAATACACTTGACCGCTACGGAACACTGTAAATTATATTTTAGTAGGGAAAAAAGTTTCCGTTTTGCCGTGGTCTGGGCTGTTGCCGATAAGTGAGCGTTGGCTTTAAATCGACGGTTTCTTGTGCATTATGGATGAAGGTCTGTAGTTAAAACTGTATAGGAATTTAGTTCAAAGTGTGCAGTAGAGAAAGAGTTCGAACGAAGGAAGAGCAAATAATATATAATTGTATTCTGTGGAATAAGGGTCAACTATCCAAAAATATACAACGTTTCGAACATGATATTGATTTTCCTTCAATTAAAAGCTGCCACTAGATCAGCCTGCTCAAAAAATCAATACCTCAAAATATCTTCCAACAAAACCTGCAATAATCAAACTGAGAATGGGTAATTATTTTACAATGGATACAGAAGAAAATCCTTTTCAGAACCAAGAATTAATGAACGAAATAACTGCGGTAAAGGTGAGGAATTGAGTTTGTCCAAAACATTATCATAATTTGGTTCTATCTAGATTGAAAGAGAGATACAGATGAGAAGCCAAATGAGGGAACGAGAAGTTGCATTGGAAATTGCAAAACAACGGGAATTATTTTTTTGGTATGGTACATTCTATTTGACTGCAGTCACTTGGTGTGCCTTGGGGTAAGAAAGAATTTCACAAAAACTATTATGAATGAGTGAGCAGGCCTGATACTCAGCCAAACTTTGCATTTTAAATTAATTTTGCAGATATAGGTTTAAGCGAAAAGTGTCTGTTTTTGCACCACTTATACCGTTGAGTTTTTTGATGGCATATCAAACAGATTTAGCTTATGGTACGAAGATACACCGAATTATAGGTTCGTACCTAGCAGTTTCAGAATGTTAGATTCAAGTATTCAGTATGCCAATATTGTTCTCTCAGGAATTGAAAATATCAGAGTTTGTTAACACTCTTAAGTAGAGTTCTAAATACTATGTAATATTTCGCAGTTGAAGCAGAGCATATACTTCAATTTGAGCCGGAAATTGTACAGTTGCCCCTGAAGGTACCAACAGCAGCTTCGCTAGACTTGAGAAGGGCAGAAATAAGGGACCAAAAAAAGTTACATCCTAGCATACCACCCAAATAACTTATATAAGGATGTTTCTGATTATATTTCCAAAAAGATAGTTATAATAGGTATGGTGCTCCTTAACCTTCAAGAATTTTACAATTAATGGTTAATATTGATGAAATGTGTCTTAAAAGAATTATATTTGTTGTGAATTTCAACTATAGATAATTGAATATATTTATATTCGCGAATATAACCTAATAACTGTTTGCAATACTATCCAAAATATGTGGCGATCAAAATAATATATACCATCCTTTTTGAGACAATATTTTCGAACGAATCTTTAAAAATATTATCACGTCCATTCATGAAGTGTAATAAATAAAATAAGCATAATTGAGTCTATTTTTTACTACCCCTAACAGTTCTTAGATGTCCTCATATTTTGTTAGGTAGACATTGAATATTTATCAAAAAAAACTTTTTTATTTGAAAGTCGCGCTTCCAAGACAAGTGTCAATTTTTGGTCATGGTCGGTAGTTCTGATTTCGCAATTTACCATATGTTTGTAATTCTGTGGTTGCAACTCAAAACGTCAATCTCGATCATATGATAAATGATGGGCAACATGCCAAAAATCATGTCTTATTGGAGACCTTTTCTATAATTTTAAGTGATTCTTGTAATTCAATTTGGATTGCGTTTTTAAGAGATTCATAATTTTTTATTCGATAATTGGCAAAATGGTTCTAGGTATGTGGGTTATTTATTGACACAGACCGTAAAAAGTGAGGTTAGCTTGTTGTCATATTCCCGTTACTTTAGGCCGTTTGGTCCAAATTTTGGTGGTTGCTACGTTGCTGAAGTTTGATAACGAATTGCTTTGGAAAATTATATTTCTTTTGTTAATGTTCTGCAAAGTACACCACAAAGTTAATTTTGGTGTTACTAAATTTAGAGTAACATTTTGGTTTAGGATTAAATAGTTTTCAATGTAAATTCTTTCAAAGCATCATGTTTAAATAAATAGAGCGGCAACGTTGCAAATCACGCCGTGTTCAATAAGTTGACATCACATTTCGTTCGGTTTGTTTATGCTTCCCTTAATATTTGCAAAATTTTGAATATTCCAGGGCGGCCTGTTCGTTCTTGCAACAAGAACAAAATGTTATATTCAGATGGTAGAAAAATTGAGGGGAAAATGACTAACGGGGCTACAAAAACAAATTTTTGTCCCAGTGTGAAATCTCGAAGCATTACTGATTATTTCCAGGTAACTATCTATAATTTGTATTTTTTAGAATGGTTCTTAGTCTAGCATATCTTAAATTTTCCTGTTCTTGTCAATTAGGCACTACTTTCATACAAGACATATTTTCATTTACTCCCTTTCCATCATTAGGATTTAACTCCACTTCACTGGTTCTGAAAATCGATATTTTTAATATTGTGGTTTTTTGAGACATACAAAGACCTAAATAAATGTTCAGTTGGATTAATTGAAATCTTTACGTTATCGAATGAGTAGTAGTGGTATAAAATCATCAATTTCTAAATAAGACGTTTTTGCAGCCAGTTGAAATTCCTGTAGAGAAAACGGTGGAGATAACAGAGATAATATATCCTCTGGAAAAATGCGCTCGAAGTAAAGCTCCATTTCTACCAGAACCTGAGGATATCATTCTAGAAAATGGACATCCTACTGAAGTAGGATTAGATGAAGAGCTTACAGAACAAGGTTTGTAGTCTTATAGGTTTTCTAGCAAAACAGTTGAAATTTCTCGATTCAAAAACCAAAGTAACTTATGAGACGTACGTATCATTTACATGGACAAGTTGCAAACATTTAATTCACCAACTAAATGTCCATTAATATGTGGCAAGCTAAACCCAAGGTGGACGAAATGAAATTATCCTTACTTTTCAGCCTCTATTTTTGATATTTTAATATCCTTTACTTTTGTAGAATTGTCAACTTCTCTACTCTTTTAATTGAATAAAACATTACCTCATGCTTGACAATGAAAAAACATCATGCAAAATGCATGAATCTAGAGTTCATCTCAATTCGATATGAAGTGTTATTGTGGTTTTGTATTATAAAAATCATACATTCAATTTTTATTATTGTTTATTGCAACTGATGTGATCCAATTAATGTTATCCCAAATATCTGTTCTATTTCTGTTTCATTTCTTGTTTTTTATGGTTTCATCATCTGATTTGAATTCTTGTCTTTAACTGAGAGGAGATCTTCTTCTGCTGGTTTTCAATATACTGGAAAGATACAGGTGATTTTGAAAATAAATATCAACATATATCAAGAAATTATTAGCAAACGTAAAAAGAAATTGATACGTATATCTCACCTTTGTCTTCTTGATACTCCCAAACTATTATTTTCAATTGCTTTTTTGAAGAAACTACTTTGAGGGGTTAATATCCCAGATCCAACAGAATCAGATCTGCAATAATCAATAAAATTTGTAGCTATTGAAGTTTAATTTGAAGAAATTTTCAAGAATTATTTTGAAGATGTGAAATATTGAAAATAGTTCCTGTTTTGAGTAATATAGGGATTCTTCTGGATGACTGCCCTAAAAGAGATCCTTGAACTAATAGGGAGTATGTTCGATTAGTGATCAACCTGAAGAAAATTAGAATTTTGTTAAGGAAGAATCGAGAAGATTTATGTTCGGAAATTTGTCTTGGTGTCCCCATTATTGTGCAAACCTTCTTGATAAGACTTGTTAGAGTGCAGTTTGTGTGTCGAAAAAACCAAATACAACAGATATTCAACTGCTGAAGAAGCAACTAGGACACCACTAACGCACATTTTATTCAATTTAAGAAATCAAAATGTTAACAATAGACACATGGCCTCAAGGAGTTCCTTCAGTAAACAATGACTGATCTCTCTTATTGAAGAACGATTTTTTGTAACGTTGCAAGGAGGGTGGATTCTCATTCAGTTCGTGTGCCGTCTTGTAGGCCTGTCCAAAAATATCTACACTGCTTGAATATTTTGTGCTAGTTGTATTCTTCTTTTTGGGAGGCCTAAAACAACAGAAGCAGTCATTAATTGGTAAAGAATTGGACGAGGAAAGGAACTGTCACCCAAACATATATCAGGTTAGGCTGAGACATTCGTTCGACAAGTCTAGGAGTTAACGGGTTATGTTATGGAATATTTGAAGAGATGTGGACAGATTCAAGATAACAAAAATGGGGACAGGGCAACATTTTCACTCCTAGTGGGATTTTGGTCCAGTGGTGCTTGAAACCATCAAGAAAGAAGAGGATATTATCAATAATATTTTAGGAATCAGAACGTTGTGTTCTATCTCACAGGAATCAAAATAATCCGAAGAACAAAAGTGAAACTAAAGTGATGTGCGTTTAGATGAAGAACATGGTTCTTTTAGAAAACATCAGGTTGTTCAGAAAGTAATTTCTAGTTATTCTCAACCTACTCATTTGAAGTAGAGGATTCACTGTCAGGAATGTTTGGTTGGCAATAGAATTTCGGGACAATCCACTGTGTATAGAAAAAAATTTGAGGTTTGATGAGTAATTTTCCTGTTATATAACTATGCAGCATTGCCAATTCTACATAAAGTACAAATACTACAAATATGTAGAAATAGACAACGTTTCGCAGAATGATTTTGACATTGATGACATTTTACGAGTGCCATCCTAACTCAGTTTTAGTTAAAAAAACATGAGACCTCTGTTGGGAAAAACCTAAACTACTTTCCCAACATCCTTATAGAAAACTGTAGGTTAGTACCCGCTTTCTCCGTCCTCTAGGACTTCGTCATATTCATCTATGGTAGGTTTAACCTTGTCTTCCCTATCTGTAGGCGTGGTGTTATTATCACTATAATCTACAGAACTCGGAACTGAGGATTCTCCGGGTGTCGTATCTCTAGACATAGTCGATTCTTCTTGCGGCATCGGAGATCTGCAAGGAAACATATCAGAAAATACACCTTCGAGCAAAGCAACGACCGAATCCATAAATTTCTATCGAAACACCTCTGGTTTAAACCAAAATCTGAAATTTCAATTTAGGATCGAAGCTCCTAAAGTTCTGAATCTTAGCTATTGAATAAGAGCAAAATCTCTCAACTTGTAGTTCTGATCTGTGATAGAAGATAACCTTACGCTGGGTGAGTCTGTATTGCAATATCTCCGAAAAATTTGGCACGAAAAGACTTGCTTGAATCAATGTTTATATCATTTTGTGAAAAAACCTAATACCATCTCAGTGTAACCCTCCCTTGAACATTTTTCGCTCTTACGTCTTCTCTGGAATATCTCTGCTAGGTTGCGTGTCGGAATAATCTCCATCGTCGAAATTTCCAGTTCCAGAAGATATGGGGGATAGCACTTTCTCGATATCTTTCAGGGGATTGGGGATATCCACAGGGGTTTGATTTTCTGTTGCATGTGGGATACTCCCTGAAAAATAAGCCGAAGAAGAATGGGTATTTTAGTACCTTGGGACTTTCGGGGCGTAATGTTAGTACGTGGCCAGACTGGAAGGGATGATTCTTCGAGTGATTCTAAGACGAGAAGTTCATACAACCGAGGGTTCAGTAATGCTTTGCTTAAAAAAATATATATTTTTCGTGAATATCTTAAAAATCCTCTAGCCGATTTCGTTCAAATTTGGAAGTGTTATTCAGGGTAATAAGGGGCTAGTTTAGCCCTCACTAGACTGAAATCATGTTGTCGAGGCGTCCTGGAAGGCAGTTTAACCAATGTTTTGATCAGAAAAATGTCCGCCAGTGAGTTTTTGAAATTTTTTTTTTCGCACAAAGCAACTGAAACTACAACTTTTTATTTTCATTCAGCATTATTTTCGTGTACTGCTTTGTGTCTGAGAAATAATTTTAAATAACTTTATTGCATGTCGCTAAGTCAACATAATAAAACATTTGAACTACCATTTGAACATTCGTGAATATCTTGAAAATCCTTCAGCCGATTTCGTTCAAATTTGGAAGTGTTATTCAGGGTAATAAGGGGCTAGTTTAGCCCTCACTAGACTGAAATCATCTTGTCGAGGCGTCCTGGAAGGCAGTTTAACCAATGTTTTGATCAGAAAAATGTCGGCCAGTGAGTTTTTGAAATTTTTTTTTTCGCACAAAGCAACTGAAACTACAACTTTTTATTTTCATTCAGCATTATTTTCGTGTACTGCTTTGTGTCTGAGAAATAATTTTAAATAACTTTATTGCATGTCGCTACGTCAACATAATAAAACATTTGAACTACCATTTGAACATTCGTGAATATCTTGAAAATCCTTCATCCGTTCAAATTTGGAAGTGTTATTCAGGGTAATAAGGGGCTAGTTTAGCCCTCACTAGACTGAAATCATCTTGTCGAGGCGTCCTGGAAGGCAGTTTAACCAATGTTTTGATCAGAAAAATGTCCGCCAGTGAGTTTTTGAAATTTTTTTTTCGCACAAAGCAACTGAAACTACAACTTTTTATTTTCATTCAGCATTATTTTCGTGTACTGCTTTGTGTCTGAGAAAAAATTTAAAATAACTTTATTGCATGTCCCTACGTCAACATAATAAAACATTTGAACTACCATTTGAACATTCGTGAATATCTTGAAAATCCTTCAGCCGATTTCGTTCAAATTTGGAAGTGTTATTCAGGGTAATAAGGGGCTAGTTTAGCCCTCACTAGATTGAAATCATCTTGTCGAGGCGTCCTGGAAGGCAGTTTAACCAATGTTTTGATCAGAAAAATGTCCGCCAGTGAGTTTTTGAAATTTTTTTTTCGCACAAAGCAACTGAAACTACAACTTTTTATTTTCATGCCGCATTATTTTCGTGTATTGCTCTGTGTCTGAGAAATAATTTTAAATAACTTTATTGCATGTCCCTACGTCATAATAAAACATTTGAACTACCAAACCATCGAAAACTGGAGTGAGCTTGTAATTTTTTTATTTCAATAGTCTAATCTAGTATTGGAAATTGTTATCAAAAGTAATGCAAGCCTTAAAAAAATTAAGAAATGTTTTTATTTCGTTTGAAAATGTTGATTTTTCTGGAAGCGTACTTACTTTCGATTTACCAAGCGTAATATACTGAAGGAAGAACTTACCATTTCGTGCCCTAGTGTGTTCAATGGCCGAAGAAGTTTTGGGCATAGTTAAACCTAGCTGAGAGTTTACAATTGTTGACCTTTCCTTTATTTGATCCATTTGCTCTTTTTCGATCATCGGCGACAGTACCATTGGGTATTCCATTGCCCTGTTGTAGATTGGATTGCTACGTAGAGGCTTCGAATTTGCGTCTGTGTGCGAGAATACTCTTGACTCCAAACGTTTCCTATCGTTGTCGTTCACCTCGTGCAATTGTCCTGAAATCAAATTTGACAGTTTTCTTATACTCCATTCACTATTACGAATTCAGTTGGTAGGATATGAAAGTTTGACACATTCCACTGAGTGTAATTCGAAAATGTTGGGTTATAGTAATTTTCCTGTCAGTTAAGAACTCTGCGTTGTCTGTTCTGCAATGTGTTTGGGCACCCCAAGACGCTCGATTTACGATCACTAACACGTTCTCATAGACGCGAGTGGTTTATCTGGTTGGTCTGTGGTTCTAGTTGCAAAAGGGCGCGTTTTTTAATTCACCAAACTGGTGTGGTTGTGGTGGGCATACAACATAAATGGTGGATGTTGGACTAGATAATTTGACATTCACGTCATTTAAACAAAAATAAAAATACGATTTGGTGGATCCATCACACTTCCACCACACCATTTTGGTGAATTAAAAAACTCGGCCAAAACTTGATAATCTTACTTTATGACGATAAATGGATTATAGAAATATGAACAAAACGAGATATACCATGACTTTTCCTTTGGGTGTCGGGTGCAGTACTTTGATTTTCGGGTATGATATCGCATCTAGGACAATCAGCACATCCTTTTTCGGTCCCTATGCGTTTGTCGATGCTGTTTTCCAAATTCGAAGACTCGTTGCGTACGTGAGTCAATAGACCTTGAGTGGAATCAGCTAAACCTTTGTATTTTGCCTCTATTTCCATTATGGTGGAATCGTACAGTTTCAAAGCACGGGCTCTCTGATTCAAACTTTTGTTTATCTGTAAAAGACAGAAAAGTTAATTTGTTCTGATAACACATATATTTGTTATATCAATTTAAAGCGGTGGACCAGAAGCTCCGGTTATATTAGGTGCGCAACTAAGTTCTCGCTGTTTGTCAGTAGATGGCTCTAGCAGTAAGAGCTAGTCGATTTTGACATATCCAAAACGTCATGAACCAAGCTTAGACATATGGTAAACAAACCGCCGCGACACATAAGTGATTTTGTTTTCGCATTATATATAATACTTCTGGTTAAGTGAAAATGTCGAATTTCGTGCCAAACAATCGTCATTTGCGGGAAGTGTTGATTTTCTTTTTTCATTCGAAAAAAACGGCAGCTCAAGCGCATCGAGAGCTCCAAAAAGTGTACGGAAACGCTGCTCTAAGCGAAACAACATGCCGTGATTGGTTCCGTCGCTTCAAAGACGGTGATTTCGATGTTGACGACCGTCCACGTGAAGGAAGACCCAAAACCTTCGAAGACGCTGAATTGGAGGCATTGCTCGATGAGGATTCGTGCCAAACTCAAGAAGAGCTTGCTGCAGAATTAGGAGTTACCCGTCAAGCCATTTCCAAGCGATTGCATGCATTGGGGATGATTCAGAAGCAAGGAACTTGGGTTCCTTATGAGTTGAAGCCAAGAGACGTTGAGCGTCGTTTTTTCGCCTGTGAACAACTGCTCCAGCGGCAAGAAAGGAAGGGTTTTCTTCATCGCATCGTGACGGGTGATGAAAAATGGATTCATTACAGCAACCCAAAGAGGAGAAAATCTTGGGGACTACCCGGGCATGCTTCTACGTCGTCGGCTCGGCCGAACATTCACGCTGCGAAGGTTATGCTGTGCATTTGGTGGGACCAGGTCGGTGTTATTTATTATGAGCTGTTGAAACCGAGCGAAACCATCACTGGGGAACGTTATCGAACTCAATTGATGAGATTGAGCCGAGCACTGCGCGAAAAACGGCCACAATACGAGCAAAGGCACGAAAAAGTGATTTTACTGCATGACAACGCTCGGCCTCACGTTGCCAAACCTGTTAAAACCTACTTGGGCACGCTCAAATGGGAAGTTCTACCCCACCCGCCATATTCCCCAGATATTGCGCCGTCCGATTTTTACTTGTTCCGTTCGATGGCACATGGCCTGGCTGATCAACAGTTCCACTCATATGAAGACATCAAAAAATGGCTTGATTCGTGGATAGCCTCAAAAGACGAACACTTCTGGCGTCAAGGTATTCGAGCTCTACCAGAAAGATGGGAAAAAGTTGTGTCTAGCGATGGGCAATACTTTGAATGATTCATTTGTAACCATTTTTTTATAATAAAGTTATATTTTCATCGAAAAAACAGCGAGAACTTAGTTGCGCACCTAATAGTTACGGTTATCCACATTGACAGATTATCCTTTGCCTATATGTCAGTTTGGATAACTGTAACTATAACCGGAGCTTTTGGTCCATCGCTTGAAACTGATTTTTGATTTGTTTTGTGTATCCTTTTTTTGAATATTATTATAAGGGTCGTATCTTTATTAT
Organism: Myrrha octodecimguttata; assembly: GCA_958510865.1. Classification (NCBI taxonomy): domain Eukaryota; kingdom Metazoa; phylum Arthropoda; class Insecta; order Coleoptera; family Coccinellidae; genus Myrrha; species Myrrha octodecimguttata. Next base: position 42,066,382 of record OY294064.1, read on the forward strand.
TATTATTGTGGTTTTGTATAAGCCGTCCCTCTTCTAAGTAGTATACTTCTCATTACAGACTTCATAAAGCCAAAGATTGTTAAATGGTCTCACCAAGCCGAGTTTGTAAGATATCCTTGCCATATCTGCTTCGAGGTTGGTCCTTTCATTCTTTTGCTTCTCCACCAAAAAACTCAGTTCATTTCTCTGGTCCCTAAGTTGTTGGATGTATTTTAGTATCTCTTCGTTGCTCTCACGAAGACGTCTACCAGTGTTTGACATGATTCAACCTATCATTACTGTGTAATTCTTGTTATAGATAATTTTGTTACTTATGATTTTTGATTTATTCTGAAACTATCAAGATTTTGACATTTAAACGCTGGGCTTGCTCTGTTTTGATGGTTTTGAAATGTTCAGAAATTTTGCATAATTAATTTTTTTGTTTGGAAATGGTGAAGAGACTGATTTTCTATATACCGACATTTTATTAATTTGAAAAACAATATTGGAGACTTCAAATTAGCAATATACCGGCTAAGGTGTCTGGAATATTAATTAGTAGTTTTACTGATGACAATTTTGTTTTCTGCCTTGAATGCGATATGTGCTAGTTCTCTTTCAATTCTGTAGATGGCTAGGAATGACAGTCAATCTCTGACTTAGTTTAACCTCAAAATTGCGTTTGACAGTTACGAAGATGTGAGCGCCACAGAGAAACGAAGCGGAAATCGCTGAACTAGCGTTTATTTTAATGCATCTAATACAAATTTAAACTGACAATGCGTTAGTTTCACAAATGAGAGTAAACCCACTATTATTTTAGATACATCACAGTTTTTGATGTTTGTGAACTTGCAAAAGTACCATAGATATAAGTTGTGTTTTTTTCCAGCTGAAATCTGTCCACTGCCAGTCATAAACGAATTGAGGAGTCCACCAACCACACCACATAGAATTACATTATGCACAGAAGTAGAAAAGCCTGGTGTTGAAAGTTTAGAAGTAAAAAGCTTTCAAAAACCCATTACTGGACCAAAGGCCCGTAGAAAGTGAGTTTCTGTAATACATTTGACATTTTTCAGTGATCATAGATATTAAGACCTTAGACATAGAGATTTAATGAATATGAATACTGGCACTCATGATTATTGCTCTATGATAATTTTGAACTTCATCACTTCACTTAACAAGACAAGTTCTGTTTTCACAAACAGAAAAACTACTATACTATTAGATATCTTACACAATCAAAAGATGAAACTCATTTTAAAGTACTGTGACTGTTTGGACTCCAAGGAATTAACCATTCTATTTATTGCTTTTTTTTCAGATTGAACACTAATCGATTCAATGTATTAGAAGAAGCTGCCAAAGCAAGTGCTGCTCGTAAGACTCCAGTAAATCCAGTAAATAATTATTTCCCAGTGAGAAGATCTGTCAGAAAAACAAAAACAACTGTACTGGAAGAGAAACAAAGGATTTTGGAAAAAGCTCTTAGAAACAATGTTGAAGAGGGTCTCAAAGTGAGTACTCTAATAAATCACTTTTGTGAACACCCTGTACAATTTCTTTCTCAGTTCCTTAAATTTTTAGAATGTAATTGACCAGCAGAAAAAAATATTACACGTAAATCATTAATTTTCTTTCCAGATTACTTATTTTAATGGAAAAGGAAGGGGTGTAATAGCAGATAAACCCTTCAAAAGAGGTGATTTTGTTGTGGAATACAGTGGAGACTTGATAGAAATCTCAGAAGCTAAGAAGAGAGAAGAAATGTATGCCGCAGATCAAAATGCTGGTTGTTACATGTACTATTTCGAACATAATAATCACAAATATTGGTAAGTAAAGATGTTTAATCAATTCTTCGACCCGTTAATGGTCAAATCAGATCATATTGAAGCTATCTCGATAATGAAATTAATTAAAATACGTTCGCTTTTAAACAAATCCTAATACAACAGTTGCTGGTTAAGTTTGGAGATTTTAAATTGAAAATCGCTTTATTATTTTCCAAAGTATGTTCCAGGTAGATCAATACATTTTTTCATGTGTTGGAACCAAATTTTGAAACAATTTTTCCATTCCGATTGATTTTTTTTGATTTTTGGACTGCTCAAAAACGTTTTCACGCGCTTGTTCTAGAGAACAGCGCGTTATCATTTCGTTACGATGTCTGTAATATTCGTCTTTTGTCTTCCACAATTGGCATCCCTGACTCTGTCAAAAACTTCTGGCAAACAAATGCCAGAGTTCCATTTCCAATTGAATTTTAATTTCAGTATTGACGCAACACCCGAGTCAGATAGGTTGGGGAGACTAGTGAATCACTCGAGAAATGGCAACCTGATGACGAAATCAGTAACCGTTGACAGTAAACCCAGGTTGGTCCTCATAGCCAAAGAAGACATCGAGGTTGGACAAGAACTGTTGTACGATTATGGAGATAGGTCAAGAGAATCACTCAAGCATCATCCTTGGTTAGCGTACTAGTGATCGTTTTAATAATTTATTTATTCCAAATTATCATAAAATTTTCTCAAGTGGGTTTTATAAATTCACGTATTTTAAAATGTACAAATTTGTTGAATAGTATTTTTATATAGTATAATTCGAAATAACGTAATCGTGCAAGGTGGATGTAATTTCTTTATGTAGAATCTTGGATTATTTTCCTCAGAAGTGTCCAAGTTTTGCATTTCGCATTTTAGAAGCATTTTATGATTTTTATCTTTGTCATTCTTGATCATTTTTTGTACCACGACAACTTTGATGCTGAACCTTAGAAATTCCACCAACTTATAACATAAAAAAGAACATAATTCTGCCTTCGTCTTGAAGTCAAAAGTTTCAAGTTAAATTTTTATCGAATTAAATTAATGAAATTCCACATTATGAATAGTATTGTGGAATCATTTCAAAGTTGGTCAACAGATTCGAATCGAATTTTTCTGAGTTCAAATTTCCTGTTCAAAAGTTATTTATTTGAAGCTGAATTCTGGGTTAGCTCTCTTTCATGTATAATAGTATTAATATAATTTCAAGCGAAATTTGGATTTTTGACTGAACTGTTAAGTTTTAAGTAAAATTTTAAAACAAAAAAAATCTTTCAATAATTTGTATGTGAAGGATTTTCGAATAAATATCTTCAACTAATTCTTAATTTTATTTCGAAAGTGAACAAACAAGATACAGTTCTAAGCAATATCAGCATCAGCTATCTCACTGTAGATCTCGTCCATTTTCTCGTCTTCAAGTTCCTGGAGAGTGTCGTGGAGGAGTTTTTTGTGCGAAGCTAAGTAACTTTCAATTTTTACATTCTGAGCACTCATTTTCCCAAATTCGTATTTCATAAATTGTAAGGATGTATTCATCATTTCCAGTTCTTTAGCTGTTCTTTCTGTGTTGGCTAGAATCTCTTGAAAATAGTTCTCTTGACTTGATGATGCCGTATTTTTCGAAGAATTAGTACTGGACTCACAATTTTCTGTAGTAACAGAAGTATCTTCGCTTGGGTTATTCATTTTTATCAATTCTTTCCAATTTTCAATGAAATCTCTCAATTTGAAAAACTTCTGAATATTGAATTTCATATATAGTCATAGAGAAACTTTTATAATAGAATTACAAAACTCATTGATTCCAGAGCACAGAAAATGGTGATTCTTTCTGTGATTCCTTTCAAATTTGAATATTGTCTTAATCTTGAAGATTTCATGATACAATAAATTCTTTCTGGTTGAAAATAGTGATATTTGATTGCAATTTTGTCGAGTTGAGCTCTCTAAATGAATTCAAATCAAACTTCCAAATCGAAAAAGGTAATAGCTTTGATGTTTATTACATTTTGAAGTTCATATAATTTATCAAAATCTAATTATCGCTCAGTATTCAGCTCCTTTATATACTCTAGAAAAAAATTATATGGAAATTTGATGATTATATATAAATATAAATAGAATAATATACCGTCAATGAAATCCACTTTTTTTGGATGCCTTTCCTTTACTTCTTGTATTGTTTTTTCCACATCTTCTTGGTTTCCAGTTAAAAAGTTTATTTTAACCTTGAGTAAGTATCCTTTTAAAGAATCTTCATTCAAGTACAAAGCTCTGTTGATATCTGATAGAGCTTTGTCATATAGTTTGAGTTTTATGTGAGTCAAACCTCTGTTTAGAAATAGATTATGGTTATCTTTCACTAGGTCTAAAGCCTGGAAAACATCAATAAAATAAAACTTGTGGGGAATAAAGTTTGAAAGTTGAAATATTGAGAAAATTAATTTTTGAATGGGTACATATCTACACAATCAGTCAGTGGATTTTAATTTAAACATTCAGACAACATTATACAACGCGTTTTTATAGAAAACAAGAGAGCAGAAAACTTGGAACAAAAACCCCAGGCAGATGTTCGAAATTTTGTTTCAACTAAATATGGGGGTTTTTCGTAAAATACCCGACCTTGTTATAACATGATAGAGCTTTCACGAATTCTTCTCTCTGGAAAGCCAATGTAGCCTGTTTTCTAAGAGTTTCCATTTTTTCCTGCCTTATTTTCCTGTCGAGATGCCTTTTGTTAGCATCTCTTTCAACGTCTTTCATGAAAGCATCTAGAAGTAAAAAAATCTCATTTTTAGGATTCGAAAATAACCATCAGGAGATGAAAAAAATTTCGAGTCAAAAATCATTTAAAGAAATTTTGTTTCTAAAGCTGTCCATACATGCACAGAGATAACTGCAAGTATCTCTGAGTGGTTTTAGTTTTCACAGATAATGTTCCTTGGATTCAATAGGTGTATAATTTCAAAGATCTTCAATTACCTTGAGACATTGTAGATTGATCAGCGGAAGTCATCTCTTTGAAAGCTTTTTTGTTTATAAGGGTTTTGTCACATTTTACTTTCAATTTGATGTTTTCCACGTCTATAAATTCCTCTTTGGGGCTTGTTGTTTCACCTAGATATCTTTTAGCTTCTGCGTCACCTATTGCTTGCTCTTGTTCGTCTTTGGAAGCCAATTTCCGGACTATTTTCTCGACTTCTGTCACTTTATGCATGAAATTGTTGAATTCTTCATTATGACGTTCTGAATCCTTCCAAAATATCGACATCTTGGAAGAACTCAAGCAGAATTTATTGAGTTTTTGAGAAATGTTATTGTTGCTAAGTAGAAACAGTGAAGTTTGATATTGCCTAGCAACATATGCAGACAGAGCTGATTTATCTATCCTTCGAGGTAGGTTTTTTTACCTCCATGGATTTATCAATAATTATTTATGTTTAAAACAATGATAAAACGATAATCCATTCGACCGCTTGCTTGCAGCCTCGAAAAAGAAAATATATGGCAAATCGATCACGTTTCCGAATATTCCCAAAGAACAATTGGAATTATGGAAAAGCAAGAAAAAAACACGTAGTTTTACAGATTCAACGTGTTTTCAGATAATGAAGTTTATAACATATATTTTATGGGAATGGAATTATCAGGAAATTATAGGATTAGCTTGAATTGTTTGTAGCCATTAGGGCAAAGTTCCTCATTTGGTTCACCTATCGAATATTTCATGAATCAATTGTGATCTCGAGGTTTACCCAAATCTGTCCTGCCACTTAGCAACGATCGGAATGTGTGGATCACAGATCAACCAGATAAACCACTCGCGTCATTTACTTAGGAAATCTATGTCAACGCAGATATGACCCTGAATCGAGCTAATCAGAATTTTAGTAGGCGTTTGGGGTGCCAATCAGATTGCAGGAATAGGATTACGTCAGTCTCGCCGTTTTCGGACTCGCTTGAAGAGGTTATAAACATGTAAACAAACTGAAATGAATTTTTCATCCTATTAATTGAGGAATAATTTCGTATCTGTTCCATTTAATAATATAATCCAAACAGTTTTTTACAACCAAATCAATTGTTTAGTCATCTTTGAGGTTCTATTTTATGATGACAGTCCTCATTATATGTTTTAATTATACAACAAGAAATTTGGAATCGAACTTAGGTGGACTCATTCATAATGTTCATTTTATACAAGGTGTTCTACAAGCTCTATGACAAACTTTGACAGATCGTAGCTGTGCTCATTCATAATTTTCATTTTATATAATATAAAGGAATTGCAACTGAAGTAAAAGCATTACAACCTCTATTATTCAATTAAAACGATGGGATGTCTAATAAAATTGTATGATTGCACAAACACTAGGATTGGGATCGAACAAAGTTGGTCTATTCATAATTTGATTTTATATTGAAATGAATCTCATTTGATGTGAAACTACAAAGATTCTCTGATTGAGGTAAACGGGTTTTCCATAACATTTTTCCAAAATTTTCATTTACTCCAACAGTTCTTCTACAGGAGTTTGAGGTGTGACAAAACACTCGCTTTGGTGTTGTAAATTTGCTTTTCAAATGGTTTCATCGAAAAATCTTAGTCTGATTTTAATTTTGTGATTCCTGAATCCCGACAAATCCGTTTTTACATTTCGATTTTAGATATTCCAAAATCAAGTATTCAATTTGACAGCTGTTTCGAGGAAGAAGAAAGTGTGGTTATGTCTGTTATATTTCTCAAGGTCGGAGAGACGCGATTCCCGCAAACGATGAAGTGATTTGTCTTGTTGGTCTGTGGTGTGGATATAGTCAGTGTAGGTTAACGAAAAGGTTTTCAGCACAAATAACAATATAATGGTTTTCAGGCAATGACTGTATTCAGCGTGACCAATTATTTTTTTCAGAATCTACCAAGCCTTCTGTAGAAATCTACTTTTTTCTACCAAAGTCAATTACAGAAATCTACTAAGCATCTACTGCTACCTAAGAGCATTCTTTAGCACTTTATGTTGGAAGGAAAGTAGAAAACTTTAATGTTTCGTGTAATTTAAAAAAATATCTCAGTAATTAACATTCGCTAAGCAAAAAAAGCTACAGAAGCACTGTCGTGAAGGCAGCAGCTTTTGAGAATGTTCAATAGAGATTACCGCTATGGCAACGAATTCGAACATGTGCGCAAAAGCTGCTGCCTTCACGGCAATGCTTTTCTAGGTTTTTTTCGATAGTGTACTGGATTTCAATTCGATCTAATCTGTATATTTGAAAATATTGAGAAAATAAAATTTTTAATGGGTATATCTACGGAATCATTGGGCGGATTTCACCCGTTCACGAATTCGACCTTCGTAATTAAGCCCTTAATCTTCTCTACAAATATCGAGTTTCTAAGTTTTTTCTTCCAGAAGTTAACGGCCGACCGTAAAGACAATAACATCCGAAAGAAACAACTTAAAAATTCGATATTTGTAGGGAAGAATTGGACCTTAATTACGAAGGCCGAATTCGTGAATGGGTAAAATCCACCCAATGATTCCACAGATATTCTTATGTATTCACCTAAATGAAAAGCTCTTCCTTTCTGGATGGAAACGATAAAAATGCGGGTAAATGTAGAGCACACACGCACCTATGATGGGAAAGACGATATACTTCACAGATTACAAAGAGGTTCTTCTTCTAACATTTGTAATCTGTGATATACTTATTGAGTGAGACGGGATTAAAGAAATACCCCAATGTCATCTATACGAGTTGTGCTATTTTTACACATAATTCATGCGATTATAGTTAGGTTAGGTTAGGTTCTGCCACTTCTCAATTCAGACAGAAGCTTTCTACTGCTTCAACAATTGAAAGTAGAATTCTACCAAGATAGTTCGAAATACTACCAAAATCTACTGCTCAATTTCTGTCTACTAACAATGATGAAATTATAACGAAAATCTACCAAAAAAGTAGATTTCTACCAAAATTGGTCACGCTGACTGTATTACTTGTTGCTGCGTTCTGCACTAGTGCCATCTATTAAATATCTGATGAAACATTTCTAATTATTTGTATCATAATCACAAGGACGAGTATCCGTCGATAAATCAACAAACATTCCCCCTTTATCAGAGCTAATCATCCAATCAACCAAAACACCTACACCGAAGAAGCGGATCCAAGATCCAAGTAGAATGACTACAGCTGTTTCACAATTGTTATTGATCGTCAGGTCAACTCAACTGGGATAAACCGCAGAGAGTTCTCTCGATACTTTTTGCCTTTCAGAAGGACCACTGCAGTATACAACATACAGCGCGCCATCTGTCAGGAGCATCTTGCGAGTCTCACCTTCGAGTGCAGAATACTTTGATCGATGTGTATGACGTTCATCCTTTTGTCGCATCAGGTCGCTGTAACTGCGATATTGCAGCTTTACAAAAAACCGACACGACATTGGAAACACTCGGTTCATGTGGATTCCCACCACAAGACGAAAACGTCCAACATCTAACAAAGATAGGAATTGGTTTCTCGGAGAAGAACAGAGCTCTGTTCTTCTCCGAGAAACCAATTCCTATTTCTAATTATTTCTAGGTTCCTTCATTATCATGATCATGCTGCCACCTAGCAATGGATAGCTATAATTTTTCAATATTAAAGTTAGCTAAGAATAGATGTCACCCTATGTGATTCAAAATATTGAAAATATTTATATTCGAAATAATAAAAAAGCCGTCACGTGAGTAAAAGAACTTTTAGAGTAGTTCTTAAGTTGCTTATTCATGTCTTAAAAATCCGATGATATCCAGTCTCTAGGTTAATACTTTCGTGAGTTGAATATTAATTACGGAGTGGTCACTGACCGCGGCCAAAATGGGCTTGACTTCCAAATAAACAAAATTCTGCACTCATGTGATCGTATGATACTCACGAAATTTTGATTAGATTGGTTCTGGATTTTCGGGAATATTCCCACGGAAACACCGGGCTAATTTCCCCCATTCACGAATTCAACCTTCCTTAAATTATTATAAGGTTGAAACATTTCCCTCAAATATCAAGGCTCTGAGTTGTTTCTTTTTGAAGCTATTGTGTTTACTGTCGGTGCGACAAATTGAGAATAAAACACACTCAGAATGTAGTTCTCGTATTTCACATTTATAACTGTATTATGTTGCTCCAAATCGAATAAAGATGATATTCCCCCATACTTGAATAATTTAGATTCCGTCATCAATCTTACATAAAACGATTATTCCTTAAATCAATTTCAAGGAAGAGGCTATACAAAATACTCTTCTGGTACCACGATGTGTACATTGTAAACATTTAAATATTTATGAACCTGAGTCTAGACTTCGAAATTTGCAATTTCACGATAAAAGATTCGGACATTTGAAAAACTAATTGCGTTCCACGAAATTTTATATATTACAATTGTAAAACAGTTGTCCAAATATGCCCGACTTGTCTTTCGACAATTCCGTATGGGCCTTGCTGGAAGCACGAATTAAATACGTATACGAGGTGCGCGTGAAAAGTATTGAGACTGATAGCGTTTCAAGCGATCTGACAACAACCCTGTGTTGTTTTTCTAGTTATGATAGGAGTTTCATTCAGTGCCAGATGCTGCTCAGTAGGCAGTACGAGTTTCAGCTCCTTTACGGTCATATTTGAGAAGGATATATGAGATGTGTTTCCGTTTTGAAATAATGAAATTGTAAAGAGGAATTTGAAACAACGTAATGAGATCAAGTTTGGTGGTGAAACTTAAAGAATCTTTCGGTGCAGCCTTCTAAGACTCGAAATAGGTCTATAGGAAGCAATCCTTATTAGGTTCGCAAGTTTTTCTCTGGTAAAAATTCTACCCTGATCAGAGCTGATAATACAATCAATCAAAACATCTACACCGAAGGAGCTATGCCCAAGGAGTACGGTTACTGAAGTTTCACGGTTTTTACCGATCATCAGACCCACATACCTTGGAAACCTCGGATGGAACTCTAGATACTTATGACCAGTTCGACGGAACGCAGCAGTATTTTTGTAAACTTGCCGACATATATTCATCCTCGTGTTTCTGTTAGTTTGCTGTCCATGAACCAATTCCTATCTTTATTCCAATTAATGTTTAAAGGCTGATCAGGTGGATGTCTTTCGGCGTTGCTTCCAATGTTGGTAAAAACAACATCGTGGGGTTTCATTTCGATATAGACCAATATCGTGCTTTGAATATCTGAAAAGTTCAATGGATAATAACATTGTCGCATTACTTTTCTCGCACACCTCGTATGTGGGGACCTTAAGACCTGACAGTCCGTCTAGACATGTAAAATAGCCGATTATAGAAATTTCGGAGCACAGGGTCATCACTAGATGACAGCAAATTGGTTAGAATAAATTACACTAATAGCAATAGGAACTGAAAGAAGAAGCGAAAAAAAAAACAAGCGCGATCAGATTTGGTTCAGGGGAGGGCCTTGTGAAGAAATAAACAAGTTAATTTCTCTCCGAAGAAAGGCTTAATGGTTGTTTTATGAAAAAGAGGTGATTTAATTGGTAATTTTTCGCTCAGTGGCGTACTGAATGATTGGGTCGAGAAAATGATTTTAATTTGGTACTATGCAAAAAATTTTTCATTCTTCACTTCCATTTTTAAATATGAGGACTAGGAACGAAAATAGAAATATCAAAAAATGTATGCAATAATTATAGAGGACTTCACACCGAAACTCAAACCAAATACTTTGGAAAATTACAGAAATTAAATAACTAAATTTTTCTTAATTTTAGCAGCCTGTAGTGAATTTTATTTGATGCTGGGAATCGATGATTAAAATCAATGTACAACTTGTAAGCACACCCTGTATAGTTGGGGATGGTGTAAGCCACTGGTATCATCTGTAGGGATAAAATCACCGGAACCATAAAAATATATTGGAGTATTATTTTCGACAATCATGAGAAATAAAAGAATAAATATGATTTGAATAATGATAGTAATAACATATAAGACACCATAAATTGTCTTGAAAAATTACCTGTTTGAAAAACCGTTTCATATTTGGTGCAATTATTCATTCATAAAACTGCTTTGAAAAGTTTTTTCTTCAATATTAAGAATATCGTTATATTCAATTGGTTTTTTTCGATGCAGAGTACATTCATTTCAAAAAGTTCTGGAAAGAATTATGGTTTAAGTTTATGTTCAGAAAAGAAGGTACCTAATAAATACTTTCCGAAAGAATCAACCCAGAGAATCAATATTTGCAGAGCAGTTTTGAAAGTATACTTTATGGATGGGTAAAAACCACCTTTGATTCAGCAGATATATCCAATCGAATTTCAATTTTTCTTCAAATTTCCAAAAGTAGAGATTCGATCTAATTGAAATCTAGTACTTGGTTTAAGAACGACGTCTCGAAAGTTAATCCAAGGTTATGATAGTTTTCGAGAAATAACAGTTTTTAATTTCCTTTTATTTTCGAAATCCTCACGAAATCTGTCCCTATGTCAATGCTTTGCAACTAGTCACCATTTTTCAAGCTATTCGAAAAAAAAATCAGATGGGAGAATACAATCCATTCTAACCTAATCGTTTGAAATCATTTTCTGGTCGAAATTAAATCATAAATAAAAAAACCTAGAAAAGCACTGACGTGAAGTCAGCAGCTTTTGCTTGCATGTTCACTCTTAGTGATATCCTTTGAACATGCTGACTTCACGTCAGTGCTTTTCTAGGTTTTCTTCGATAAAGTACTGGATTTCAATTCGATCTAATCTGTATTTTTGGAAATATTGGGAAAATAAAATTTTGAATGGGTATGTCTACTGAATCATTGGGCGGATTAAACCCATTCACGAATTCGACCTTCGTAATTAAGGTCCAAACCTACTCTACAAATATCGAGCTTCTAAGTTGTTTCTTCCGGAAGTTATTGTGTTTACGGTCGACCAAGTGGTCGGCCAAATAACCTTCTAAACAAGGTGTCAATCAACTCCTTTATTCAAGATTTTAGGGGTTGCTGTCATCACGTTCCCAAGACTTATACAAATTGATTGGAACCGACAGTATAAAACGTCCCTCTTTCAACTAAAGTTTACTTCTTTTTGAATTTTTTTGGGATCTTTTTAAATTGACACATTGTAGATGAAGTGAATTTTTCCTCAAAATCAATCTGATAATTTCCCCCATAAATATAAGAATTGTATCGAGAAACAGAAAATACGCGGAACTAACTGAATCCATCACCATTAAATTCACACCATAGAATCACGCAAATTGTGAAATATTTTAAAATTTTTTAAATTTATCGATCTTGTCTGAAATTTCTCCAGTGAAGATTTCTTTGCTGTATGACTCCTTCAAGATCCTTTTAATTTTTAATCCAGGTTTATATCAACATTCAAAAATGGTAATTATATACAGACCAGCGTTGTATACTTGGACACATATAAATATCAGCGAGGTGTATATGTTGTTCCAGTTGAATTACATTGGTGTTGTCTTAGGTGTCGGGTGCTCTTGTTACATAGAAGTTTTTCTTTTTCGAACTCAAGGTATGTCTAATTAAAATATGCATTTAATTTTTTCAGAGGAGTTCAACGATGTTTTTGAATATATTTTCAAGAAATATTTTTTCCAAAACCCGAGAAATATTTTTTCCAAAAGTCACACTGATGGTTTTTTTTTATTATTTTTCAATTTCAAAAGTAGGCTGTTTACGAATAGAGTTAAAAAATTTTAACACAGATATTTTGGAAATTTTTGCAGAAATTATTAGCATTAAAAAAATTAACTGACTTGAATTTAGTAACTTTTGCACGATTGTTTGAAATAAGTACACAGAGCGGTCAGCCATCCAGGTATCGACCTTACACAACGCTGCTTCACTTTAAAATGAAACCCATTTTCAGTTCGAATTCGAATCGTGCATAATGACGGCCGAACAGAATCGATTTTGACACCGGATTCGTCCACAGTGAGTGAAACCTAGTCGTTTGAGATAGCACGCTGTTCCTTAGATCATGCGCGCAAAAATTGATCCGCACGGTGTTTTTTCTGGGCCCCAAAATTATTTTTCCAATTCTCATGACATTGCAACAATATTTCTCCAATTTTTGGGGAGAAATTTTATAAAGGCATAACTATTTGGAGGATTTTGTCCACTAACGAACTCAAATGGTACATTCAAAACCTAAATCTACCCTGAAGCTTTCAAATCTGTAGGTCTCCTGCTTGAATGTTACCACTATTCCTCAAACAGACAGCGTAACCTTATCATTTTAGAACATTTTCTGCTTGGAATTCTTGAAAAACGCTGCAAATTTCACACAAAGCTTTATTATTTTCTCAGTTCAATAACTCAATACCATTGATATCTTAAATCAAACTTATATTTCATTTATAACTCATTGGTTTTTCACAACACAATGTGCAGTGTTTTGATGTATAATTCAAGGACCATTTGTCTAAAATCATCCAGGTAAAAATTTTTAGGTTGAGGTATGCAACAGCAATCAATATTGAGAGTTTCATGAAAATTCGGTGGTAAGTTTTCAAGAAATAATTTTTTTCCCTGCTACCCCCAGTTTTGAGCCCTTAGGGTACACCGATCCTGCTGAAAAGCTTAGAGGATCAATCTCGAGCGACACACGATTTTTCTACCAAGTTTCACGGATTTCGGTGCAGTACTTTCAGAGAAAAGCCCCTGACAACTGACGGATTTTTTGCGCGCATGTTCTAGGGGAACAGCGTGCTATCGTTTTGTCCAAATGTCTGTAATTTTGGATGATTGAGCCGAAAATGGTCTCAATCGACTCACTGATGACGAATCCGGTGTCAAAATCGATTCTGTCCGGCCGGCCGGCCGTCCGTCCGGCCGTAGACACGGTAACTGTCGACAGAAGCAAGCTAGCAACTTGAAACTTTCAGGATAGGTTGCGCATCAGAATGCCGCGGTTAATTTCGTTAATTCGTTTATTCTATGTGTTTTCCGGTCCGAGTATAAGAGAATGTGAAAGGATTATAAATGGTGATTTGCATGAATACTTTAATTGGCTGTGTTACAAAAGGTTAAGTGTTAATGTGGAAAAAACGGTTTATATGCTAATGAAACAAAAGACGAAAAAAACCTGTGATATTAATTTAATTCTGAACAAAGTGAAACTGAAAGAGGTGAAAGAGTACAAATATTTAGGTCTAGTCATTGCAAACAATCTAACCTGGAACAGTCATGTTGAAAATGTAATGAAAAAAATTTCACCCATGATTGGTGCAATAAGAAGATGTGGCAATCAGTTGAATAGTTGTTCAAGGGGATTACTTTACCATAGTTTTATTAAACCACATCTTTCATATTTAATCCCTTGCTGGGGCACAGCTTCAAACTATGTAATCCAAAAGTTGCAAAGACTGCAAAATAAGTCTGTCAAAACAATATATCAACTGGAATACCTCACACCGACAGTCCAGGTTTACAAGGAAACTAATATATTGAACATTGAGAAGATAACGTTTTACGAACAGACTAAATTAAAATAAAGAAAAAAATGCTAAAAACAAATACTGTACTTGCCCAAAATGACAACTTTCATAACTATGAAACAAGAAAAAGACAGTACCTAAGAAGCGACTTTGCCAGAACAAGTAAAGCTCTAAAATCTCCTATAAATAGTAGCATATCCGCATACAATCAGATACCTGTGCAATTAGTGAATACCTCCAGATCAATAAACCAAATGTGCCATAATCTCAAACTGTACCTTTTATGATTTAGTTTTTTCGCTTTTCTGTGATAATTTTGTGTTTGGTTTTTATAAAAGATTAATATTGTTTATTTACAAGCGAACTAAATCAAGACATATATGTAGGCCCTGGTGCCAGTTTTTTGTAACTGTTTTGGGGTCATGAATAAAGATTATTATTATTATTTATTATTAGTATTATTATTAATGGACCAAATCGGTCGAATAGTTTCGGAGTTAGAAGTTTTGAAGTTATTTATTTTTTATTTCAGAAACTACTTGAGCAATTGGATTCAAACTTGGCGGTTAGGTGGAGTATAACAACGCGCAACTTTGAGCCAAATTTCATCAGGATCATATTGTCAGTAAATTAAAAAAAAAAATTTTTTCCGAATTTTTTTCCAAAAAATTTTTTTTTTCGGAAAACATTCATCATATCAAAAAAAAATCCACTCACACTTTGAGCTTCATATTTCACAGCAGTGTACAAAATTTCAGTTCGATAGGGTCATAAGTTTTGGAGATATCGGGAAAAAATATGTCAAATTTCGAGGTTTTCTTCTCGATATTGTTGATTCTTTCGGTATAACTCGAGAAATACTGATTCAGTCCTGATAAAACTTCACAGCTAGTTTTGAGATGCTGAAAGACAACTTTATGCGAAATTTTGTGATAATCGTGTCATTAGAACAGTTTGAAAAAAAAAATTTCTATGATTTTCTTATCATATCATCCTCATTAAATTCTGTATGAAACTTCGAACTGTAATTTTTCGATGAAGTACTGGATTTCAATTCGATTGAATCTGTATTTTTGGAAATATTGGAAAAATAAAATTTTGATTGGGTATATCTACGGAATCATTGGGTGGATTTTACCTTTACGGTAAGCCTAACTGCCGACTGCGTAAACACAATAACTTCCGAAAGAAACAACTTAGAAACTCGATATTTGTAGAGAAGGTTTGGACCTTAATTACGAAGGTCGAATTCGTGAATGTGTAAAATCCGCCCAATGATTCCGTAGATATGCCCATTCAAAATGTTATCTTTCCAATATTTCCGAAAATACAGATTTGATCGAGTTGAAATTCAGTAATTAATCAGTAAAAATTTCAAAAAGCACTGCCGTGGAGGCAGCAGCTTTTGCGTGCATGTTCAAATTCGTTGCTGAAGCGGTCATCTACATTGATCATGCGCCCAAAAGTTGCTGCCTTCACGGCAGTGCTTTTTGAATTTTTTTTTTAAATAGTTTATTCAGTTCCACATAATACAAAATGAAAACTGTGAAATTTTCAGGGGTGTAATTTTTATTTTTTTTGGTCGATCGCTAAGGTTTATTATTTGATTTCATCAAATAGTAAAACCAAAATAGACATTTCAATAAAATTAAAACGCTATAAGATAAATCATCTCATGTTTTACATACCAAATATCAACAATTTAATGCACTAACCAAATTCGATAAGTAAATTATTTGAACCTCTCTTTCGACTGCATTGGTAGTTTTAATAAATGCGTTTTTGATGTAATTGAAAACCCAGTGACACCGTGTGATGCGCCGAACTTGGTTGAAATTGTAAATAATCGTAATATGTGATGGTATCAATTTCCCAAGTCAATAAAATTTTGTTTTGACGAATCGAACAGGAAATTGAAATATCTTATGTCGACACTCGACCTGTATATACCATTTCGTCGATCATTTTTGAGGGAAACGGAAAATACATGGAAATACAGGGAGTTCATAATTATGGCCACATCAACATTGATTCATCCTGAGGATATTCGCATCTTATCTTGGAAACAAAGCACTGCCGTGAAGGCAGCAACTTTTGCGCCCATGTTCAATGTAGATGACCGCTTCAGCAACGAATTTGAACATGCACGCGAAAGCTGCTGCCTTCACGGCAGTGCTTTTTGAAATTTTCTACTGACTAATTACTGGATTTCAATTCGATCAAATCTGTATTTTTGGAAATATTGGAAAAATAAAATTTTGAATGGGTATATCTACGGAATCATTGGGCGGATTTTACCCATCCCCCAAGCCCCAAACCTACTATACAAATATCGAGTTTCTAAGGCGTTTCTTTGGAAGTTATTGTGTTAACGGTCAGCCTAACGGCCGACTGCGTGAACACAATAACTTCCGAAGAAACAACTTAGAAACTCGATATTTGTAGAGAAGGTTTGGACCTTAATTACGAAGGCCGAATTCGTGAATGGATAAAATCCACCCAATGATTCCGTAGATATACCCAATCAAAATTTTATTTTTCCAATATTTCCAAAAATACAGATCAGATCGAATTAAAATCCAGTACTTCATCGAAAAATAACAGTTCGAAGTTTCATACAGAATTTAATGAGGATGATATGATAAGAAAATCATAGAAATGTTTTTTTTTCAAATTGTTCTAATGACACGATTATAACGAAATTTCGCATGAAGTTGTCTTTCAGCATCTCAAAACTAGCTGTGAAGTTTTATCGGGACTGAATCAGTATTTCTCGAGTTATACCGAAAAAATCAACGATATCGAGAAGAAAACCTCGAAATTTGACAT
Source organism: Myrrha octodecimguttata (assembly GCA_958510865.1). Classification (NCBI taxonomy): domain Eukaryota; kingdom Metazoa; phylum Arthropoda; class Insecta; order Coleoptera; family Coccinellidae; genus Myrrha; species Myrrha octodecimguttata. Next base: position 42,083,515 of record OY294064.1, read on the forward strand.
ATTTTTTCTCGATATCTCCAAAACTTATGATCGTATCGAACTGAAATTTGGTACACTGCTGTGAAATATGAAGCTCAAAGTGTGAGTGGAATTTTGTTTTGTATATGATGAATGGTTTCAGAAAAATTTTTTGGAAAAAAATTTCGAAAAAAAATTTTTTTAAATTTACTGACAATATGATCCTGACAAAATTTGGCTCAAAGTTGCGCGTCGTTATACTCCACTCAACCGCCAAGTTTGAAACCAAACGCTCGAGTAGTTTCCGAAATAAAAAATAAATAACTTCAAGTGCCTATAACTCCGAAACTATTCGACCGGTTTGGTCCATTAACGAACTTAACCGAGGCATTCTGATGCGCAACCTATCCTGAAAGTTTCAAGTTGCTAGCTTGCTTCTGTCGACAGTTAGCGTGTCTACGGCCGGACGGCCGGCCGGCCGGACAGAATCGTCATCAGTGAGTCCAACCTAGTCGATTGAGACCATTTTCGGCTCAATCATCCAAAATTACAGACATTTGGACGAAACGAGAGCACGCTGTTCCCCTAGAACATGCGCGCAAAAACTATAGAAATGCACTGACGTGAAGTCAGCAGCCTACGAGCGGATGTTCAAAAAGAACATCAAAAGTGCGTTCAGTGGGGTCAATAGGTACTTGAAAATATGTCCGCTCACGCAAAAGTTGCTGACTTCACGTCCGAAGATTTTTCGACGAAGCACTGTATTTCAATTCGATCTAATCTATATTTTTGGAATGACTGGGAAAATAAAATTTTGAATGGACTTATCTACGATATCATTGGGAGGATTTTACCCATTCACGAATTCAACTCTCGTATTTGAGCCTCAAACCTACTCTACCAAAACGGCTGATCGCAAACACAACAACTTCCGGAAAGAACAACTCAGAAACTCAATAATCTCGCAGACATATCCATCTAAAATTCTCGTAACCTAATACTAAAAATACAGATAAATAGAATTGAAATCCAGTATTTAATTGAAAAATGATGGCTTGATGGTTCGTACAGAACTTCATGAGGAAAATGTGATCAGAAGATAGCAGAATATTGAATATTTGAAAGAGAAAAATATAAATTTTTTTTTCGACTTGTGATAATAACATGATCATCACGAAATTTTGCACAAAGTTGGTCATCATCATTTTCAAACTTTTTACCAAGTTTCATCACTATTGGATCAAAATACTTCGAGTTATTTCGAAAAAAAAACGATTCCGAACAAAAAGACTGAATTTGACATATTTCTTCCCAATATCTCCGAAAATAATGACCGTATCAAATTGAAATTTTTGTCCCTGCTGTTAAACATGGAGCTCAAGGTATAAGCATAATTTTTCTCAAATATAAGGAAAAGTGTCGGCAAAAAAAATTTTTTTCCAAAAAAAATTTTCAAAAATTATTTCATTTAATTATTCAACAGCACAATTTCAAAAAAATTTCGTGGAAGGTGGTGCGTCATCTCCAACTCCCACTTACTTCCAAATTTCAATCCAATCACTCCAGTATAACCTGAAATATCGGGGAAACAAACTTGAAATTTCATATTAATATAACTCCGAAACAGTTTGACCGATTTTGCCAATTAGCGAACTCAATCGACGCATTTTAGAATGCAACCTATCTTGGAAGTTTCAGGTCGATAGAATCCTCCGTACGTCCGCGATCGTGCATTCGGACGGCCGGGTAGAATCGATTTTGACACCGGATTCGTCATCAGTGAGTCCAACCCAGTCGTTTGGAAAAAAGTAACTAGCTTTCACGAGATGGTTCAAATTCACAGACAGACCGGTAAACCATCCATGTATTGGGTCAGCTCAACGCAGCTCGACTTCAAGATAAAATGATTTTGAAATCTTCTTATAGGATGATCCTCACGAAATTTCTCATGCACCTTCAATCCATAATTGTCCAACCAACCGCTAGAATTCATCTCGATAGGATCAGTATTTTTAGAAATATTGAGAAAATTATATTTCAAACGGATTCATATGGAATCATTGGGCGAATTCAACCCATTTACGGAATCGATCGTTTTTTTTTCATTCACAAGTCGAGCAGCGTCTGGCTTGTGTGCACTTGAACGGGTGGTCGCTTCGTCTGCTAATCTGAAGAAGGGTGCAAAAGATGTCGATTTAATTTCTCTTGAATTTTTGATTTTCCCATCTTTTCTATGTTCTCCACTATTTAAGAATGTTGGATTAAGGATCCCCAGTGTACTCCTGCCTTAACACCACCGACAATTTCTCCATTAAATTCATAGCTTACTATATATATTGTAGATCACGTTCTAAACCAAGCTCACTCTATTCAAGACAAAACTACACCTTCCTCAGAATTTGAACTACGCGCTCGTACTCAAGCTTTAATTACGTCTAATATTCCAAATAACATAATCACAGTGTAATTCGACCAAAGCCACCCAAAAATATCTTAACCAAAAAAAAAAATCGCATCTTGATTTGAATTTTTTTTCAGAAAATTTTTGGAATTTTCATGTGGACCATATACTTCGAAAAAATAAGATTAATTTAAAGTGTGGAAGTTTCTAAGTGGATTTAACAAAATGGTTTTCCCAAAGGAGTCAGTCGTGTTAGTTTTGACTGTGGTCAGTGTTTTTCTTGAATTTTCCGGAAGTGCGCCAGTGAAAAACCAGGGACTGTCGAGGATGGAAATCGAGGAAATCGTCCACAACTTTCTCGATTCGTACTACGAGAAGAATATCAGAGCGAAATCAGATGAGGAAAATGCACGGAAAAACCTCAACATTTACGATACGATGCAGGGGGATCAACCTTTAGAGGAAGAAAATAATGTGGAAATTCAACAGAGAAATGATAATTTGACTGGAAATATTTCGGATATCTCTGTCTTGCAAGCATCTAGGAATAGGTAAGAGCAACTAAGAAAAACAGATGATTTTCAAAAAAAATTAGAATGTTTTTTAACGCGCCTTTTTATTTTTCAAGATTTCCTGTAGTTGACGTGGAAAGCAGGTAATTGGTTGAGTTGTTTGGCTTAAAATGAATTTGTGTTTGCAGTTTTGCTTTTAATAATGATAGTTTAATAAAAAAAATTTAATAATGTTAACAGAAATAAGAAGAATTAGCGTTTTGTATTTCACGAGCAGAATTTATTGAATATATTCAATATATTTTATTCAATTAAATTTATACCAGATTTTCGAATAAACAAACAAAATGTAGAATTTTCTTCATTTCCGAATGTTGAATTAGTTTCATTTTTCTTGAGAAATAACTTACACTTCATTCCATTTTAGTTTTTGTTTCTGTTTTCCGAAGAGTATTTCCTTGATATGCGACGAAGAAAGTTTTATTTTTCGTGTATAATTTACACTTGATGAAGTTGGAAAAAATGGGTGAAGCATTTATTGACTTTTCCTTGTCAGTCGCTATTATGATAACTACGAAATTTTCCATGAACTTCCATGCCGTTATTTCGCTACTCGATCGCATCTTTATTTTCGAGAAGATACGAAATTTCGAAGATTTAGCAAATCCAAATATTATGTTCCTGATGTTCCTGAAGGTACAGATTTAATTGATTTTAAATCTTATATTTGGATGTTAAAATGTTGTCTAGAAAGTTCTCGCAAAATTTCAGCAAAATCTAAAAGAAGATTCTTGGGATATTGAATTCTATATTTTTTTTAAACTATCTAATATTATGATCCTTAGTTTCCGGCGAAAAAACAACTTAGAGACTCGATATAGGTAGAGCAAATTTAGAGCTTAATTACGAACGATAAGTTTGTGAATGGGTGAAATTCACACAATGATTCCGTCGATATATCCACTCGGAATTGTATTTTCTCATTATATCTACAAATACAAATCGGATCAAACCTAAATCTAGACGAAGGTTCATGTAAAAGTTTGGTGAGAATCATATCTACGACATCATAAGTAAAATTTGATCCATTCATTTATCAAGCCCTAGGTGACTCTATAAATATAGAGTCTTTATTAAATTTTTTTTGAGATCGTTATGTTTACTGTCAACACAGCAACCGATTGTGAGCACAATAACTTCCGAAAAACGCTGCAAATTTAACACAAGAGCCTATTATTTCCCCAGTTAAATAACCCAATATAATTGATATCTTGAATAAAACTTAGATATTATTCATAGCTCTTTAGTTTTTCACAACACAATTAGCAGCGGTTTTTATAACTCAGGGACCACTGGTCGGAAATCATCGGGGTGAAAATTTTCAGGTTGAGTTATGCAACAGTAATCAACGTTGAGAGTTTCATGAAAATTCGGTGGTAGGTTTCCGAGAAATATTTTTTTCCCTCCTGCCGCAGTTTTGAGCCCTTAGGGTACACCGATTCTACTGAAAAACTTGGAGGTTCAATCTCGAGCGACACACGATTTTTCTACGAAGTTTCACGGATTTCGGTTCAGTACTTTCTGAGAAAAGCCCCGAAAGGCGGACAGACGAATTTTTTTTATGAGTTCATTCAAATCTACATACTTCCAAATGTAAACTGTGAAATTTTCTGGGGAGTAATTTAATTGAATTTTTTTGGTCGATCACTAAGGTTCATTATTTGATTTTATCGAATAAAAAACCAAAAAAGAGGAATTTATGTATGGGTTGAATGGATTCCTTCAAAAATCCTTTGATTCGAAATATTTTCCTCCAATTATTTCAGAGGTAGATATCTGAGCCAGTTGAAAAATGGAACGTAGTTCTTGAATGGTAATCTCAAAGTTTGTGCAGATTTTCAGAGAAAACTTGCAGATGGTTTCCGAAAAAAATGTCGAAAAAGGTTTTTTCATTTTTCCGACACAGTGATCCCCATAAAATGTTGTACAAGTTTCCAGGTTGGTGTTTTATCAGTAACTACCAAGTTTCAATTCGATCGCAGCGGTATTTTCAGAAATATTTCGGAAATATCCCAAAAATCTCAAGTAGAAATCACTTCGAAACCATATGTTGGATTTTGCCTATTCACGCACTAATTCGAGATATTCAGGCTCCAAATCTGTCTTGAAAATTCCGAAATTCTAGGTATATTTTTTCGATAGTTAATGCACTTCGGAAGGACCACCATCCAGCCGAAAGGGGCTCCTATTTCTAAGCACAAGCGAGTAGCAAGTGTTGAAAATTCATTGACTACTTCAAATTCACATGATTCTTTCCTGAATTTCACAATGCTTTCTCATAATTGGATGTTTCACAAGAATAAAATATAACGATGGAAAATCGATTAAATTAGTGCAAGTCAAGAACGAATAAATAAGATTGAAATATTTCGAGGTAGAAGAGACAATTTTTCCGAAGAATTTGCGACCAATTTTCATTAGATATCTAACAGAATGAGTCACGAATTTTCGTAAATTTCTCCGGTCGAATTGCCAAATTCGTAAATTCGAATTTCTACGAATTAGTTTTAAAAATAACCGATATTTTTTAACGTTGTAACATCTGTTTTCCGTGACTGTCCCACAGGTATTTGCACTTTACAGAAATATCTAGTGACACATTTTTATTCGCGATACGTTCGAACTTGATATCTGAGGAATTTTATTCAATGTTTTAATTAATTATTTTCGATGTTTAAAATATAAATTATATTGATTATATTTCAATTGGCTTCTCATCGATTCTTGAAAGGATAGAACAATAGAATGTTTCATTATCTTCACCGACCTGTCTTAGGCTTTCTGAAATCATTAGTTTCAATTCCAGTATGTGGCATGATACAGGGTGTTCCTTAATTGGAGATACAAACGAAGAGGGCGAATTCCTTGCTAATTTTAGTTGAAAAAAACGCACATATTTGTGGGACATTTTTTCCTTAAATTTATGCGAGGAATCTCCCTTCTTCGTTTGCTTCTGCATTGAGGAACACCCTTTATAATTCCTATGTTCTGAACCTGATCATGCAAAAAGTTATATCTTTTGGAAGTAATCGTATTTATAGTCGGTCATCAGATCAGACTTCACGTGTTTTTTTCGAATATCATTCTTCTTATCTTAATTACTTTTATACTATCTGTTTACAGGAGAGACATACATTCGACCTCGGAGATTAAATCATATGATTCGAACGAAATTTTACTTGAATCTTCAGGTCGTTATTTTGTAAGTTACTACTGAGTTTTATTTCAATGTGACCTGTTTAATCAGGATTATTGAAAAGAAAATATTCAAGATAATCATATCTTCAGAATGATGAGACAGATTCTGCCTATTCAACTTGAAACTATCGTGAAAATTTAAAATCTTGAGGTATTTTCTTCCAGAAGTGGTAGTGTTCATATGTTCAGAAGGAATTGAATGAATTCACCCTTTCAGATTGAAAGAATTTTATTATTTCAATATCATTTCATTTTTTAATTTTGAAAATATCTCTGAAACCACCAAGTGGATTTCACCTATTTAACGCAATCCTGAAAATATCCAGTCTCTAGGACCTATATTTCGAAAGTCTGGGTGCAATGTAAGACTTCGAGATCTTATTAGGCACAGAATTCGCAAAAAAAAAGTGATGAAGTTTTTCTTTTATCTCAATTTCTCGAATAATATGAAAGAATATATATCATTTTGAGAACGAGCATCACATTCTTTGGGATATCACAGTGTTAGCAGTGGAAATGTGAACGGGATGCCATACAATTTTACGAATAATCCAAGAGCACAGATAAAAACCTCAGCAAAAACTCTGTCTCCCCGTATAAGTGTAGGAATTTGTTAAAAGAATATGAATGGCATCTTTTTAATTGGAAAATTTTTTGTCCTCTTGAATTGATTTTGACGAAATATCTTGAAACGATATCTGAAACAAAAAGAGGGACAAATAAACAGCTTAAAGCAGTAAATAAATATAACCTTTATTTGCTCTTTGACCGGGAGGGTCTTTCGACCAGTTCCGGTCCTCCAAGCGATGATATTTGAGATCACAAGACAAACAAAAAACGCTACTGGCCCCTTATATTGGGGAATCATCTCTCATAGATCCATAATTGGTTATTTTACACTCGAAATCTAATAAAATATCGGGAATAAATTGAAAAATTTGAGACATAAATATATGAATGAATTGAGCTGCAACATTACGAAACACTTGAACTGGCAATCCATAACTGAAGGACCATAGAGTTTTGGTCTTGATTTGAGAATCGAACAAGACACTCGGAATGCTTTTATATTGATCTCTAGACGTAGAATTTTGAATAACTGAATAAATTTACATAAATGTCTGAGATTCGCTGAGGAACATCTGGCCCATGGTCTTGACCACATGGGACATGGGATATTTTCGTACCCCGCCAAAATAGTTTAAAAAAAAACAAATTTCAACGATGATTTTATAAATTTTCGAAACAATTTTTTTTTTAATTTACCCCAACAAGATTTTGCAAGTAGTCGCGGGTCAGTGTTCTTGCGAATTTAGGAGATAAATTCGAAATTCCAAACGAGTATGACTCCAAAACCGTTTTACCGATTCGCCCTATTAACGATATTAATCGGCACATTCTGTTGCTCAACCTACCCTGGAAGTCACTAGCTATATTCTTTAATCTGTGGTCGCTAGTTCTTCAGGCAAAGGCCGGACGGCCGGTTAGAATTGATTTTTACATCGAATTCTCCATCAGTGAATCCAACCATTTTCGAGAAAAAATTTGAAAATGAAAGACATTTGATGAAAACGATAGCGGGCTGTTTCCCAGAACAAAATCGCAAAAATAAAATAGAATTAGACAAAAATCTTAAGATGGACGTAAAGTCAGCGCAGCTCAACCCCCTGACCGTGCGAAGCCAGCAGGATCCTTCCAGTTTAAAATACTCGCAAACTCTCGTATCTTCGCTTGGAGAAGAGTTCGTATTAAAAATTAATGGGCACCGTTATGAATAACACTTTATTTGTACTTCTGTTATATGATAATTGCCTATCTTCTGACTTCACGGGTATATATCTGTCTAGCCTGCACCTGTCTTGAGGGAATCCTGTCCCTTGTCTGCTCTGCTCCTCAGATAAACGTGATTACACATCGGTTCACTCTGTTCAATAACACTCTTATCAAATGAAAATTCTCTCGACCGATAGGGTCGAAATACCCGAATCTCCCTCGCACAAAAGGCCCCTTCACTGATAGTTGCATATTATCTATGACGCAAGCAAAACATGGTGTGCTCATCTGCTTTTCTGTGATCGTTTTCGCAAATGATAACGTCACTTTTTCATTCAAATTCAAAGCACAGAATATATATTTCCTCGTATTTTCCACTAGCCGACGTCACTCATTTTTCAGATGAGTACACCATGTTTTTTACATCATGATATAATCTATGCATCTGCATAGAGTCCATGCATCTTGCTCGTAGACATAGAGACATATGTTTAGACTCTGCCACAGATAAAGATGCATAGTATTCTATGCATCTTGCCACAGATCCCCGAACAGTCGAATGAACATTCGATGTCCAACCTACCACTCTGTGGTTCCAAGGGCGTGTTCCGATACAAAGTAACGGAACTCACCTGCGAACGTCCCTGTTCGAACGAGCTCTCGTATTTTTTTCAGCGTCTCGCTCGAGTCCAGACTGAAAAAAGTCGAAAAAAAGAGGACTTTACGGTTAGACATGCGGCCCAGACGCTTTTAATGAGGGCTTATAAGGTTTAATGTGTCTATTGGAATTTTTGGGTCAGTTCTTGAATCTGCGGGTAAGAGATATCAGAATGTAGGTCAGACGGGACGCTTCGTCTAGACGGATCGTCTGACTCCCTATTTTGTCCCACTAGGATAGATGGGATGGAAGAGAAGGGTCCCAGAAAGAGATGCGGAGATGATGATGTTTGTTCTCGCTTCCTGAGATTTCCTTGATGAAGGTGCTCATTTGAGGAAATAATGAATAATTTCTTGAAAAGCACTGTCATCTTGAGTTTTTTCGTGCTTGATCATCTGCTGAAAACGGGTGGTCGCTCATCCAGATAGTGGCCCGGTCCAATGCTGCTTAGTAAGAAGATGGACATATTTTTCGATCTCCTTATCGTATGTTACTTACGAAATTTTTGGCCACCGTAATATAGAACTAATGACCAGGATTCAATAGACGACTTTGGTTGCCAACCCACAATTTTCTTCACAAATTTACTATCACTGGGGAACGAGAATTTCAGGACAAATTCGACATGATAAGGTTCGGGTTATATAAATATCCGTGAAAGATGCCTCGGCTCTTCAAACAAGATAATTTTTTCCAAATATAGGTTTTTGTTAGGCTGTAATTTAAGTTGGGATTCCTGATTTCATGTTAATATAGTGTCAAGGTTAAAAAGGATATGTTCCGCAAACAACTTGGTTACTTCGGTTGCCGGTTTTCCGTTCTGTAAATATGAAATATTCGATTGGCTCCTGAAAAAAAAGGTTAATTACGGAATTTGATTGATGAAAAAGCGATCTTTCTGTCACCAGAACATAGACATATAAAGTCTATGCACCAGAACGACAATCAATGTTTTATGGTAACATATCCATAGCATAGAACAATCTTTATTAACCTTTATGATCCATAGACCGTACCTAGTAATTTTTACATTGTTGATTGTTGTCTCTCTATGTTCTATGGATCATAAAGTAAATAAAGATTGTTCTATGCTATGGATATGTTACCATAGAACATTGATTGTCGTTCTGATGACAGAAAGAACGTTTTTTCATCAATCAAATTCAGTAATTAACCTTTTTTTTTCAGGAACCAACCGAATACTTCATATTTACGGGATGGAAAACTGGCAACCGAAGTAACCTTAGTTGATTTGCGGAACATATCCTATATAAACTTGACAATATTAACATAAAATCAGGAATCCCAACTTAAATTTCAGCCAATCAGAGATGATCTTAACAGAACCCTATATTTGGAAGGAATTATCTCGTTTGAGAGGCCGAGGCGTCTTTTACGGATATTTATAAATAACCCGAATCTTTTCATGTCGAATTTGTCCTGAAATTCTCGTTCCCCAGTGATAGTAAATTTGTGAAGAAAATTGTGGGTTGGCAACTTGGGCCGAAGTCGTCTATTCGATCGAAACGTCACACTTTGGAACATAGAAAACGAAAAATTTGAAATGAAATTCTCCGAAACTATTGGGCGGATTTTAAGCAAATATTAATCACCGATTGTGTGCAAGATGGAGTAACAAAAAATCCGATGGCGCCTGAAATCCTCGAATCAATAATTCCATCTAACAAACACTCCCATCGGTTTCGTTGAACCCAAACTTTCAAGAACCGATAGGATCACACACATTGCGTATTTTTTCACAACATTCCTCGATTTTTACGCGCCTTTTTCGGGTAGATCGAGGTCGATTGGGCCCGTGGCCGTTGAACCGTCCGAAGGTTCATTAGAAAACAGACGAGATCGTGAAAAAAACCGAGATTCTCAAGAATGGACGTAAATCGTTTAGATGTTAATTTTTTTCCTGATTTGAATACTCTCCTGATCGCTGTTTACTACGGTCAAATTCCTGGGAAATAATTATTTATGGCGATGTTATCGATGAATATTTTATGGGACTGATCTGTGTCTAGAAGGAGATTTCATCAGACACCTATTAGGTCATAATTTCGTGTGGTTTGTCTTTTGAAATCGATCAGCGTGAACTATCAGGATTACTATCAGAAAAATTTCAAAAAGCACTGCCGTGAAGGCAGCAACTTTTGCGCGCATGTTCAATGTAGATGACCGCTTCAGCAACGAATTTGAACGTGCGCGCAAAAGCTGCTGCCTTCACGGCAGTGCTTTTTGAATTGTTTTTCTGATAAATTACTGGATTTCAATTCGATCATATCTGTATTTTTGGACATATTGTAAAAATAAAATTTTGAATGGGTATATCTACGGAATCATTGGGCGGATTTTACCCATTCACGAATTCGACCTTCGTAATTAAGCCCCAAACCTACTCTACAAATATCGAGTTTCTAAGTCGTTTCTTCCGGAAGTTATTGTGTTTACGGTCAGCCTAACGGCCGACTGCGTAAAGACAATAACTTCCGAAAGAAACAACTTAGAAACTCGATATTTGTAGAGAAGGTTTGGACCTTAATTACGAAGGCCGAATTCGTGAATGGGTAAAATCCACCCAATGATTCCGTAGATATAACCAATCAAAATGTTATTTTTCCAATATTTCCAAAAATACAGATCAGATCGAATTGAAATCCAGTACTTCATCGAAATTAACAGTTCGAAGTTTCATACAGAATTTAATGAGGATGATATGATGAGAAAATCATAGAAATTTTTTTTTTCAAATTGTTCTAATAACACGATTATCACGAAATTTTGCATAAAGTTGTCTTTCAGCATCTTAAAACTAGCTGTGAAGTTTAATCAGGACTGAATCAGGATTTCTCGAGTAATACCGAAAAAATCAACGATATCGAGAAGAAAACCTCGAAATTTGACATATTTTTTCCCGATATCTCCAAAACTCATGATCGTATCGAACTGAAATTTAGTACACTGCTGTGAAATTAGAAGGTCAAAGTGTGAGTATAATTTTTTTTGGATATGATGGATGGTTTCCGAAAAAAAAATTTTTTTGTAAAAAAATTTGGAAAAAAATTTTTTTCAAAATTTACTGACAATATGATCCTGACGAAATTTGGCTCAAAGTTGCGCGTCGTTATACTCCACCAAACTGCCAAGTTTGAATCCAATCGCTTGAGTAGTTTCTGAAATAAAAAATAAATAACTTCAAAACTTCACGTGCCTATAACTCCGAAACTATTCGACCGATTTGGCCCATTAACGAACTTAACCGCGGCGTTCTGATGCGCAACCTATCCTGAAAGTTTCAAGTAGCTAGCTTTTTTCTGTCGACAGTTATCGTGTCTACGGACGGCCGGCCGGACAGAATCAATTTTGACACCGGATTCATCATCAGTGAGTCCAACCTAGTCGATTGAGACCATTTTCGGCTCAATCATCCAAAATTACAGACATTTGGACAAAACGATAGCACGCTGTTCCCCTAGAACATGCGCGCAAAAAAGGGATTTCAATTCTACATAGAATTTCCTGATACTTTGTCTCTGCTTCTTCAAAACTACCTTCGGCATTTTTAGTTTCCAAGCGTGATGATTATGTTGAGATTGAGAGTAGAAATTGGCATTATTTTGGCAACGTCGCTGAGAATTATTTTGACATTGGCGATATTTCACGTGTGCCAACCTGCGTCAGTTTTAAGTAAAAAAACTTGATAGACCTAAATCATGGCCAGCCGGAATAGTTTATAAAAGCGAATGGTATACTCCATTCACTTTTATAATGTAGCCCGGTTGGCCATGATTTAGGTTTATCAAGTTTTTTCCCTTAAAACTGACGCAGGTTGACACTCATGAAATATCGGCAATGTCAAAGGACGTTGCCAAATTTCAATTTCTACTATTATCAATATCAATCGATTCTAGATTTCTAAATCTCAGCATAATAACGCTTGCAAACTAAAAATGCCGAAGGTAGTTTTGAAGAAGCAGAGGCAAAGTATCAGGAGTGCTATGTAGAATTGAAATCTGCTTTTTCTGATAGTAACCCTGATAATTTGGAATCAATAATTTATCACAAGCTATCCAACATTTTCGACGTATGTGAGTGGAAACCCAGTGTATCGTTCACATAAATTTGTAAATTGAGTTAGTTCTTTTAAGGTGACACATGTTTCGTATTACTACTAAATACTGGAGTATTTCAAGTTGCGTAACAAGGAATTTAAATGTCTTCTGTAGACTTATTTCTTGAGAATATCAAAAAGTAGGGAATTCCATAGGTTTGTTGGTTCGTTTAGAAGTTTAACTGCAGGGTTATTCGGGTGCTTTTATTTTTTTTTCTAATGATCTCTCACAAAGTAACGAATTACTCTATCCATCATTTTTCAGTAAAATTCCAAAACACTCGATTCTTGATTTCCGTACAAGAAAAAAGTATAACTGAATCTTCCAACCATGTTTATATACGTGAAATATTTCCAGTATTAACAGAGACAAAAGTTTCTTCAACATTCGCCAGGTCTTTGCAATTATTGAATTCAAATAATATTTTCTCAATTTCATTACTTTATCAATGTAGATTGACATTTGAAAAATAAGTAATTACTACGACCTCTATGTAGAGAGGACAACGTTGCATAGTTATCTGACAGGAAAATGACTATAACCTAACATTTTCAAAATATACACGGTGAAATCTGTCAGGATGTCATGGCCAACCGGGCTACATTATAAAAGTGAATGTAGTATATATATATGCACCACTTCGAAGAGGAAGAATTCGGACATAATCCAACAATAATGAATATTTTTTAGGTACTCTTACAACATGGATATCAAATGAAAGGTGATAAACAGAGGATTGTAGATAAATATATGATGCATTACAACACTTGTACACTACCTATAGTGCGCAAAAAATAATTATAAATACATTAATTATTCACAATTATTACAAATATTGAGTTTGATTTAGGATCAGACAGTCCTTTGTCCAGAGCTATCCTGCGTGAATCACAATAATAGTATTTCGATATGGGTTGAATCGGCCAAATAGTTTCGGAGTTATAGCCACTTGAAATTTTGAGGTTATTTTCCTCATATTTCAGAAACTACCGGAGCGATTGGATTGAAAATTTGCAGTTAGTTGTAGCATAATGACGCGCAACTTTGGAAGAAATTTCGTTGAAATCCTATGGTCACTCAATTTTAAAAAAAATTAGTTTCAACATTTTTTTCGAAAAAAATTTTTTTTTCTGAAACTATCGGCTATATTCGGGAAAATTTTCAGTTATACCTTGATCTTCATATTTCACAGCAGTGTATCAAATTTCAATTCGATACGGCTATTAGTTTTGGAGATATTGGGAGAAAATATGTAGAATTTCGTGGTTTTCTTCTCGATATCGTTGTTTTTCTCTGTATAACTCAGGAAATACTGATTCAATCGTGATGAAACTTCGCAGCTAATTCGGAGATGTTGAAGGACAGCATTGTGCGAAATTTCGTGATGATCGTCTCATAAGAACAATTTGAAAAAAAAACTTTTTTTTTTCAAATATTCAATATTCTGTGATCTTCTCATCATAATATCCTCATTAAATTCTTTATGAACCTTCAAACTGTCATTTTTCGATAAAGTGCTGGATTTCAATTCGATCTTATCTGTATTTTTGGAAATATAAAATAAAATTTTGAATGGGTATAGCATGTTTCCGAAAGATACAACTTAGAAACTCGATATTTGTAGATTAAATTTGGACCTTAATTACGAAGGCCGAATTCGTGATTGTGGATTTTACATCCACTCTATGATTCCGCAGATAAATCCATTCAAAATTTTATTTTCCCAATATTTTCAAAAATACAGATTTGAATTGATCCAGTATATCGAAAAAAACCAAGAAAAGCATTGACGTGAAGTCACCAGCTTTTGCTCACATGTTCAAAGGATATCACCAAGAAAAATCATGCACGCAAAAGTTGCTGACTTCACGTCGGCGCTTTTCTAGGTTTTTTCCTTGAATCCTCTGAAGTAAATATCGGATCGAACTGAAGTTTGCAACCTTGTTGTTTAATACTGAGAGGTTTGTGTTGAGTTTCGTTGAAATCTAATCGATAATTTCAGAGAAAAAAACTTTTCCATCAAAAATGTAAAAACTTTTCGAATAAACATTTCTTCAAAATTTTCTGACAACTGGATCCAAACGAAATTCTCACAAGTTGCGCGTAAGTATTCCAAAACAGTCTATAAAGTTCACAGACATTTGGGCTGAATGACAAATCTCTTGTTCCCCATAGAAAAGCGCCTAAAAATTCCTTTCCATGAGCGTATTTCGAAAAAGTTCGTACTACAATAAAAGACCGTGATGCTCCTAACAGAAAAGGTCATTATACTCGGTGGATCGCTGCAGTGTGTACGAGAGCAGCCGTCAGCAATGTCTGGACATCTTGGGAACGAAAAACCATGTAAACTTACTATTTATCATTAATATGCAATCAGAAAAAGTTAAAACACGTCTGTTCTACGGTCTACAGCACACCTAAGCGCATACGGAAGTTGCTCTATTCTAAAGTCGACATACACGAGAGGATTCGGTTCAGCCCTCTTCGAACAACATCAGAAAAAGTTCGAAAGGTAACACTTAAATTTATGCAATAAGAAAATCTTGAAGGCCTGACGAATTTACTATCAAAAAAGCACTCAAAGTCGAAGAGATGTTTGTCTACGACCATAGATAAACTAATCTCTATTATGTGTCTATGGTCTACGACCACTGAATAATATATTCATATTTAGATGGCTCTTGTTGAAGGTATATGACAGTCACAGTGGATAATAGGTGTGTATAATGAATATTATACACTCCATGCATAGATCAAGTGCAAGTTTTGACGTTTCCCGTGAGCTTGGCAGTTTCCAGCAATCACAGAGAATGAAGTTTAGCATTTCGACTATTGTAGGTTCTTCAATTTTATGCGCTTCTTCTGAGAAATATAATTATTTGATCCAATTGTATGTCGTTTTCGAATTTTGAGCAAAAATGGTCCCAAGCAAACAGGTTGGACTCAAGGATGAAGAACCTGATGTCAAAATGGTTTCAGTCCGCCATCTGTTGCCACGATAATTAGGGTAGAATATTTCTATTCAGGATTTCGAACTCCCTTCGAAAGCTCCGAAATGGCTCTTCAAATATTGAACCTATTGTTGCCGTGATTCTAATCGACCGGTAGGTTGACCGTAAAAACCATAATTTCCGAAGGAAATAACAAAGAGGTATTTGGTACTATCCACACTGATCTCATTACGGCGGTGAGGACATGAATTTGACCTATCCATCCTATGATTCCATAGATATGATCGCACGAAATTTTGTATGAACCTTCTAGTCATGATTTTCCAACCAAGTACTGATTTCTATTTTCGAAAAATTTGGAAAATAAATTTCTAATCGATAGATCTGTAGTATTCTTGAGTGGATTTTAGCCATTCGCGATTCATAACACCAAAACTGCTCTAGAAATATCAAGTCCCTAAGTTGACAATAGAGAGACAGCTAAAAAGACAAATCGTACTACAAATCCTGCCGTGCATGTCCCCCTTTATCAATCGCGTTCCGTACTAGACCTAGACATTAAAATGGGAAAGTATAGGTCGTCTATGTTTTTTTCTCTATGGTTGAGCAAGACCCAGGGAAGGTGACGTGCTATTGGCTAAATAGGAACGGGTCTTGTACGTCTAGCCAGCCATGAGAGTGAGCCTAGATAAGGTTGAGTATGGTCAGTCTGCAAAAATGCAGAATTCTCAGACAGTGTGACCTTTGATTACGAGAGAAAACCAGTAAAGTCTAGGTGGGCTGGGCTTGAAGATCACAGAAGAAAAAACATTCTAATACGTTTATCACGTCAAAATTAGAAACGTAATTTCGTTCTCATCGGAAAAATTTGGCAAACAGTTCTGTTGATACTGAATAAGTTTTCCTTGTTTTCCGACTCACGTTTCACTGGGTATTTTGGGAAATGGTTGGCAATAAATATGATATACAGGGTGTTTCAAACACAAAAACCATTTTTTTTTCATTTTCATTAGTTTTCTAAGTTAAGCAGCATTGGATGTTTTCAGAGCCTGGATGGGTAACCGTTATATAAATGAAATTAATCTAGCACAAATACGCTTTGTTTGAAATTTCGTATGCATGGTCGAAATATTCTGCAAAAAAATTTTTTCTGTAATTGAAATTTAAAATATCTCACAAAAACTAAAATTTTGAACTAACTGAAAAAATGAAAATTCCCACTCGCTAAAATAATTTCAAACTGTCGTTTTTTTTTCAGAGCAAAGGACAGCTGGATCCAAATGTTGAAAATAAACATTTTACAACAAGTAGGTCGAGGGAATTCTTCTGTTTTAGGCGGTCTTAAATCGCCACCACTAAATATAACACATTTCTTTCCGAATAGTCCCAATGATTCCAGCTCTCTGGAAGATTTCATATCGAAGAAAATAAGGACCTTTTATCCCTCATGTGAGTAAAATTGAGCTTTTTAATCCTAATATTGATTTATGTATATAATAAACTTTGATGATTCGTAAGAAAATCAAGCCATATCTACTAATCATACTCTGACTTCGTGGAGCTCCCCAAGGATCAGTTCATGGGTTCGAATTATCCTAAAGCTAGGACAGAAAGTATTTCAATGTTCATTACTATTTCAGTTCATTTTATATATTGTTGGAGACTTATTTCATTGTCGCAACATCATTCTGTATAGCGTTTTTGTATATTAGTGCTTTGAATCATATACAAAACATTTATACGGGTGTTTGTCGTGACAAATATTGACGATGCTATTTCCAGCCGATGTTTCTTGATGATCTACCCCGAAAAGTCGAAAATTCTTAAAGCCAATTCTTTTAGGTTCTGTGCCAGAACCTGCAAACCAAGAGTTCAAGACCGAAGAGAAAATGATGAACCTCTACTTCAACTATACTCAAGACGATCAGACCAATCAAATAGCCGAAGCCACTTTGAGACTGCATGTGCTTCCGTCGAAAAATTCCTCCCATTCTGAAAATAAGAACTGCAACCATACATTAGAAGAAGAAGAGAAGGTGTATAGGATATCGGCTTACTACTACGTCAAGAACCAGAAAAATAGGAGGAAGGGTGAGTCATAGAATATTCAAATCACCTCCACGTGAGATGACAATATACTCTCAGATTGCTCGTGCAGAATATCCAATATGGCATGAGCTGTGTGGCATGTAGTGCCGTCCTGATGAAACCACATTTCCTCGGTGTCTTTATCATTCAATTCAGTCCCGGAAGAAGTTGGTGATTATCGACTCTCAGCCTTAGCTGTAGACGGTTAAATTCGTTCTCAAAAATGAATGAGCCAATGGCGCCTTCAGAGGAAATTTTCACAAAACAGTGGGATTCCCGGGATATCATGTCGATTTGTGTAGTTTTTGAATTACTAAATTTATTAATTTGACGTCTTTTTGAACGTTGTGTCTATCCATGGTGATTTGGAAAAACGGACTGAGTAAATGACAGATGACAGCCGATTCGACAGATGTGGATTTAACAATATGGCCGCCATCAACTGTCAGAGTTCGGAAGACCCTTTATATCAGTCTGAACTTGTGCTTATAAAACAAGAGTAAAATTTGTATGACATTTTTACATTTTTTCATTTCACAGCCAAGAAACGCCTTTGCGATAGCAGAGTCATAGCGGAAAGCAGCAAATACGTGGAACTCAACATGGCGAACGCAGTCAGAGCTTGGAACAACGAGCAGAACTTAGGTCTGGCTGTCGAGGTGGAAGACCAAGACGGAAAAATGATGAGCACAGAGAAATATTTCGTTGGACCAAGTTGTTCGGTGGGCGTCTGTGAGTGTTTTAACATTAACAAGATTAATCCTCTGATTAAAGCATGCTAATCGTTTGATTTTTTTTTGATTTTAACACTAATGTTCTAAATTTTTAAGGTTTTTCATTTTAATCGTGATTTGTTATCACAAACTATACTTCGTATGAGGGAGTTGTATTGAAGGCATTTTTTGAAGCATAATTGGATCCAGATAGTCATTTTCCTGTCAAATAACTACACAACGTTGTCCTCTCTACATAGAGTTCGTAGTAATCACTTATTTTTCGAAATGTGAATTCACTTTGGGAAAATAATAAATTTGAGAAGATATTATGTGAATTCAATAATTCCAAAGAACTGGCGAATGTTGAAGAAGCTTTTTCCCATGTTAATACTGGAAATATTTCACATATGTAAATAACATGGTTGGAAGATTCAGTTATGCTATTTTCTTATACGGAAATCAAGAATGGAGGGTTGAAATTTTACTGAAAAACAAAGGATAGAGTAGTCCTTTACTTTGTGATAGTTGATTCGAAAAAAAATTAATGTACTCGAATAACCCTGCAGTAAAACTTCTAAACGTACAGACAAACCTATGGAATTCCATACTTTTCGAAACTCTCAATAAATAAGTCTACAGAAGACATTTAAATACCTTGTTGCACCATTTGAAATACTCCAGGATGAAAATTTAGTAGAACTACAAAACCTGTGTCACCTTAAAAGAACTAACTCAATTCACAAAGTTCATGGGAATCTATGTGAACGATATACTGGGTTTTCACCTACATACGTCAAAAATGTTGGATAGTTTGCGATAAATTATTGATTTCAAATTATCAGGGTTACTAGCAGAAAAAGCAGATTTCAATTCTACATAGCACTTCCTCATACTTTGTCTCTGCTTCTTCAAAACTACCCTTGGCCTTTTAAGTTTCCAAGCCTGATGATTCAATGGAATTGTTATTGTATTGTTGCTGATTCTCCTAGGTTCCGCTGTGGAACCTCTCAGAAGCTAATGCTTGTGCGAGTTAGGAGACCAGGTGTGTTCTGTGTAGGCTTTGTTACTAATTCCTTGTGCCACGTTAGGAATAGCACTGGTAATTGTTTACCCAATAGCGAATGGTTGGACGGTCCCCTGAAAACCGGAAAAATTCTTTCCCGGCCAAGGACTTGAACCCCAGACCTTACGATCATGAGGCAAGCGCTCTAACCACTGAGCTACCGCCGCTACCGATTGAGAGTAGAAATTGGCATCGGCATTTAGCACGTCGCTGAGAATTATTTTGACATTATAGATATTTCAGGAGTGCCAACCTGCGTTTTAAGTAAAAAAACTTGATAGACCTAAATTATGGCAAACCGGGATAGTTTATCAAAGTAAATGGAGTATATATTTGTTCAATTGACTCTAGACCACTGGACTGCAAGACTAAACACTTTTTTCTCTTGCAGCAACACCAAAACCCATCCCAAGCGTCCTCATGGATGACTCGGGGACTCCCGACCAGTTTCTCCGCCTACTGGGAAGAAATACAACATTGCCCTTTACTGGTGATATACTACTGCTACCCACCCTTGAGGTCTGCACCATGGGATATCCTCTAAACGGCCCCAATGGCCAAAAACTGCGACCGAAGAAATGCAACCTTATACAGTTCCAACAACAGGCGCAGAGAGTGCTGGAGAAAGACAAGTTGGAACGGTTGGCGACACTGACGTCGGAGCTGAGGCCATCTACGAGTACCACGCATCGACATCTGAGGCACCAGAGGAACTACCTGGAGGAGAAATTTGCAGAAAGTGATACCAAGATACTGATGACTAAGGAACAAGTGTTCGCATTGTTGCAAAGTTTGAACTTGACGAATGTACGTACTTGAATCTGTTGGTTTTAGTTGTTTAGAAGAATCTTTGGGGGAACTTTGGACGAGGGCTTGAGAGAATGGAGCTACGAGTCCTGTTTGGTGTTCTTTTTGGACCACCCTGCATTTTCGATGATCAATTTTAGTGCCATTACTTTCAACGATGATTAACGAAACTCATGAAGAGTGTTTTTTTTTAGAGGTATAGAACTTTGGAATGAATTAAAACAAGGATGAATTTTTGAAATTGACATGACATTGACTTTATTCTAAAGAAAATCTCTTGTCATTATAATTTAGATATAATAGACGACTTCGGCCCAAGTTGCCAACCCACAATTTACTTAGCAAGTTTACTTTTACTGGGGAACGGGAATTTCAGGACAAATTCGACATTATAAGGTTCGCATTATTTATAAATAACCGTAAAACATGCCTCGGCTCTTCAAACCAGATAATTCCTTCCAAATATAGGTTTTTGTTAAGATCGTCCTCGATTGGCTGAAATTTAAGTTGGGATTCCTGATTTCATGCAAACAGTGTCAATTTTCATATGATACGTTCCGAAAATCAACTCTGTTGTTTCGGTTGCCGATTTTCCGCTCCGTAAATATGAAATATTCGGATGGTTCCTGGAACAAGCGCGTGAAAAAGGTTATTTACGGAATCTGGTTGATGAAAATGCGGTCGATTTACTGTCACCAGAACGATTTTCTATGGAAAATATCCATAGCATAGAACAATCTATGTTTACTTTAGGTTCCGAGTTCAGAACTGTACGGGACGGTTCTAGCACAGATCTATGGTCTATGCTAGAACCGTCCCGAACAGATCTGAACTCGGAACCAAAACAAACCTAAAGTAAACATATATTGTTCTATGCTATGGATATTTACCATAGAAAATCGTTCTGGTGACAGTAAATCGACCGCATTTTCATTAACCAGATTCCGTAAATAACCTTTTCCACGCGCTTGTTCCAGGAACCATCCGAATATTTCATATTTACGGAGCAGAAAATCGGCAGATGAAACAACAGAGTTGATTTTCGGAACGTATCATATGAAAATTGACACTGTTTGCATGAAATCAGGAATCCCAACTTAAATTTCAGCCAATCGGGGACGATCTTAACAAAAACCTATATTTGGAAGGAATTATCTGGTTTGAAGAGCCGAGGCATCTTTTACGGATATTTATAAATAACGCGAATCTTTTCATGTCGAATTTGTCCTGAAATTCTCGTTCCCCAGTGATAGTAAATTTGTGAAGAAAATTGATGGTTGGCAACTTGGGCCGAAGTCGTCTATTTCTGGCACACGACCGCCACGGCTGGCTCGGAAGTAATCTAATCTGGAGGTCCAATTTTCAATCACTTTTTCCAACATTTTTGTCAATGGTTTCGGGCTTATCGGCGTAGACTAGCGACTTCGCATATCATCACAGAAAATAGTCTAGCGGAATTAATTCGCACGATCTTGGAGGCCAATTTACGGGCCCGAAACGTGAAATTATGAGGTCATCGAACGTTTCCTTCAGTAAATCAATTGTGGCACGAGCTGTGTGACATGTTGCGTCGTCTCGTTGAAACCACAGCTGCTACACATCATGGTTGTCAATTGAGGAACGAAAAAGTCAGTAATCATGGCTCTATAGCGGTCACCATTGACTGTAACGTTCTGGCCAGCATCGTCTTCAAAGAAGTACAGACCAATTATTCCACCAGCCCATAAAGCACATCAAACGACGTTTCTGTGGTTGCGAATTATCAGTTAGAGTGAACGTGGTGCGAAACGGTCCATAGTTAGTCGACTTAATTGCTCTGATGGACGATTATGTTGACCGTAAAATGGACGTAGAGCGCGATACGTATTTCGAACAGAACCATTATTTTCGAAATAAATTTTCACAATTTGGAAGCTTTGTTCAGGCGTCAGTTCATTCATGTTGAAATGCCAGACCAAAATAAACACAAATCACTTGACAGCTGACAAAATGGGCGCAAGGTAAAACAGTGTTGCCAACTTAAAGTTCTATACCCCTAAAAAAACACCCTTTAATTTGGAAGATATGTATCCCCTAGCTTCTGAAAATATGCAGTTTTAGGCCACATTTTTCATCATAAAAGGAATCACTACTTCTATATAGTTTACAAATTATCTTTCAACCTCAACAAAACGTTCGTTCAGTAGCGATTTGTTTATTTCACCAATCCCCGAACTTGGCCTTCGTAATTTGAATCCAAACCTTTCCGAAAGATATCTAGTCTCTAACTTATTTCTTTCGGATGTAATTGAATTTACCATCAGCCCTTAAGTCTACAGCTGGATTTCAATTGAGAAAATGTCCCCTTCAATAAGAAAATTGATAGGTTTGAACGATTTTCCAAAATCTGTAATTTTCTATTGAAAAAACACTTTTTATTTCATTGTGACACCCTGTATGTTCCCCTCTGATCAATCCACTTTCTCGAAAATGCAGGAATATAACTCCACTTTCCCATCTTATTGTTCATTTTTTCCCCCAATTTATAGGGAATGTAAGACTGTTTTAAGTATTTAGAAATGTTAGAAGTTCATCGTTACTTAAAGTACAGCTTATTTATTTTAGTAATACTTGAAAATATCAGAATAAAAATCAATATCTTCTCGAATTAATGAATAAACATATCAATTATCATGGAACAAAAATTGAAATTGGTAAAATTGCTAATAAATTTACTAGTACCAGTAGTACCACCTCTAAAAACGAATATTTTAATCGCTTCAAATAGCAAACAAATGCATTTTTCCTGCCATTCAAATACTCACTGAAATATCAATAGAATAATAAATATAACTATAGTTTTTTTTCGTTTCAATTTTGTACTTACTTAGTAATACACCATATATAGATAAGTTTTCTCGAATAGTGTCGTACTTTCACCAGAAATGTTACTACTTAGATTAAGTATTATATACAAACCGTCAATATTTAGTTAAGTTTTTGAAAGTTTGATGGAATTATTGATAATATTCTTTCTGTAAAAAAATCTCTGTAAATAATTTCTTGTATTTTCGTCGGTATGTTACAAAGTTTACATTTAGTAAGTTTAAACTATATTGTAGATATTTATACTCTCAACTAGTAGTTTAAGTATTTTTTCTTCTCCTTTTTTATATTCAAGATCTACCCTGAAATATTTCGAAAATGTAAAGTTATATTAAATTTGTTCAATAATTTGAAATATGTTTCTATCATTTCGAATTGGTTGTCGATTCAAAAAGTTCTTGGAGACTTTTCAATCGCTTGTCCTTCCTAGTGAAAAGACCTAGAGACTTGAAGTTTTCAGGAGAGAAAGGCACAACTGCGTCCGTTGAGATCTTTAAGGGGAAAAATGAAAAATCTGCACAATGGTTGAGGGCTCAAGACAGATGAAAACATTTCTTTTCCTGGATTATTCGAAAAATACTTATATATTATCGAATTTTAATGGCAATAAGTAAAAAATTAACGACACGACGACTTGAATCAAATTTGTATATCACACAATTAAAATAGTATTGAACAATTCTATAAAAGTACTGACTTGAGATCAGGAGCTTTTAAGCGCTTGTTGTGATCAACACAAATTTCATTTGGTCTTTCAACATAATCCAACAATTTCAAGTCGCTAGGTCCTTTCCTGCGAAAGTTGAAACACATAAAGACGGACTCACGGACCGAATCGAATGTGACTATGGATTCTTCTTCAGGTTGTTCAACACAATCTTTTAACGCCACTTTTGGTTCAAAATTCGAAAATTACATACATTGTGACGAAACTGTAACGTGCTGTTCTCCAGAACAAGCTCGTAATAATGACGAGACTATACAGGGTGATTCCGGAGGAGACCGTAAGATTTTGGGATAAGTTTACACTAGTCAAGACAGTCTCGGAACACTGTTTGGTTTATGGTTGGGGGTCTCTGTTGAGAATATACAGGGTGATTTGTCCGATTCGACCGGTTTTACTTTTATTGATAACTTTGGTATGGCTAATTCGATTTCAATGAAATTTTCAGCGTAGTACAATAGTGTTGAACACATTCATTGATTTCAAATTTTTTTTCAAAATAAGCGGTTGTTATTGATAAATCCAGATTAATTGTGCAGGTTGAAAAAACACCCTGTACATAGAGTTTCCTAAACTACGCTATCTATTTACGATTGTACTATAATAAGTCATTATTTCAGAGTTTCTAATTTTTTTGGCACACTTCTAGTTTTCCGAGAATATTTTTTCAAAAAATGATAATGTCGAAATTTCGCTCCAATCGATTCTACTTTTATTGATAACTTTGGTATGGCTCATCCAGTTTTGATGAAATTTGCAGTGTAGATCAATATGAATGAGTAAATTGAATAATCGCAACAATCTCTCAAAATACAGTGTTGTAATCGTGATAATCTCAGAATTTCAGATTAATTGTACAGTTGGAAAAAAAACACCCTGTACATTGCTTTCCCAAAACTTTCTTATTCGTTGCAGATTCTACAATAATATGTCATCATCCAGAGGTTTTTAATTTCTTTGGTACACCTCCGGTTTTCCTAGAAAACATTTTTGTAGGAGAGCATTATCGAAAATTGGCTCACAAGCAGTGAGAGTATTCCGCACTATGTAGGAAAGCTGTATATTCCAAGGATGCAAAGTTGTTCGTCACTTCTAAAATATTCTTTTCAAATTCGAAATATATTCTGAATTGAATGATTTCATACAAAATATTAGCAATACAATATGAATTTGGAATTTGAAAAGAATATTTCAGAACTTAAGAACTGTTTTGCATCCTTGGATAATACAGCTTTCCTACCTAGTGCGGAATACTCTCACTGCTTATGGGCCAAATTTCGATCATGCTCTTCTTCAAAAATGTTTTCTAGGAAAACCGGAGGCGTGACAAAGAAATTAAAAACCTCTGAATGATGACATATTATTGTGGAATCTTAAACGAATAAGAAAGTTTTGGAAAAGCAAAGTACAGGGTGTTTTATTTTCCAACAGCACACTTAATCTGAAATTCTGAAATTATCACAATAACAACACTGTATTTCGAGAGATTGTTGCGATTATTGAATCAACTCATTCAGATTGTTCTACACTGCAAATTTCATCAAAATTGAATGACCCATACCAAAGTTATTGATAAAAGTAGAATCGATAGGAGCAAAATTTCGACATTATCATTTTTTGAAAAAATTTTCTCGGAAAACTAGAAGTGTGCCAAAAAAATTAGAAACTCTCAAATAATGACTTATTATAGTACAATCGTAAACAGATAGCGTAGTTTAGGAAACTCTATGTACAGGGTGTTTTTTCAATGTGCACAATTAATCTGGATTTATCACAATAACAACCGCTTATTTTGAAAAAAAAATTAAAATCAATGAATGTGTTCAACACTATTGTACTACGCTGAAAATTTCATTGAAATCGAATAAGTCATACCAAAGTTATCAATAAAAGTAAAACCGGTCCAATCGGACAAATCACCCTGTATATTCTCAACAGAGACCCCCAACCCTAAACCAAACAGTGTTCCGAGACTGTCTTGACTAGTGTAAACTTATCCCAAAATCTGACGGTCTCCTCCGGAATCACCCTGTATAAGTGTAGGTAAAAATCATATGATTTTGGTTAGCGCATCCACCATTTTAGATGGACATATTTCAAAAAAGAGAATGTATTTCAGATTCGATATAAAATAAAATATTTATTGAGTGAAAACTGGAGAAAGATTTCGACAGAAATTATGGATTAATACAAGGATTAGCTACAGTTTGAAGAATTCTGTGAGTATGAAATAATTCGATACAGAAAAGTTGAACAATAAGAAGATTTAATTGGAGGAAAATTGTATTTCTTTGGGTGGAGATAAATTTATTTAATTTTCACACTTCCTCAGTAAAATGTTATTGAAATGAGATATTCAATTTGGACTTCACTGAACAACCTCTAGAGACCAACAATAAGTGGAAACGTGCCATTGTTCACTATCACATTTTAATTATTTTTCTTATCTGTGGATTAGTTTGATCCAGTGTTATTTCTAAACGAATCCTATTATGATGAGGTTTGTTGCAGAATCCTTATATCCTATTGAAGAGGGATTTCCGATGATAATTATTGACGTCTACAGTACCGAATTAGCCAGTTCGAGAATTCAACTTCCGCAATTATGCTTCGTAATAATAAATATCGAGTTTCTAAGTTGTTTCTTTCGGAAGTTATTGCGTTTACGATGGTTTGATAGGAACAGAAAGTTCTTTCAGATTGTCTGAAGTTGATGCAATGCAGTAGTACGCATTCTTGAACGACTTCAGGAAAAACTTTCAATCCGGCACTGCACTACTGGCACTCCAAATTTTGATCATCAGGTATCGAAAGATGAAAGCACATGTCGTTGAATCAAGTAAAGGTATGTCAGGCCTCAATTTAAACCAGTTTGAATTTTGTCAACATTACAGCATTTTAAACAGTCGTACCGACACTGCAAGCAAGCGTATGTCCAAGTAGGTAATGAGCCGTATTCATTTTCATTATCCGTAATTAGAAATTGTCGATTTCAGTTCCTTATCACTGTATATCGGAAAATTATTCATCGAACGAAACAATTCGTTGAAAAGAATCACCAGTAGGTAGTTTCAGGAAAATTGCAGAGCTGCTGAGTTGAAAACTGTATGTTTGGAAAAGGAATAATATGGTTTAAGAATTAAAATTTGTTGGTACCGGTGTGTGATGTATCTTTAAGGTGAGTGACTTATTAAGACAGTAAGTAACATTTGAAAATAAGATTTTATGGTTGGTTTTTCCCATTCTTGGGTTTTCCTTGAACTGGGAAATTGAATGCGAAAAAACTAATGCAGAACGGTGTTGGATTAGTTTTTGTCAGAAAATTATTTTGATTATGATTTCTCTGTTCATTTTGGCGTATTAATATGTTGTCCAAATGTCTGTAGTTTTCTAATTTTGACTCGAAAATGATCTTGAACGACTTGGTTGTACTCATTCACGTACGTATGCACTCTAACTTTCGAAGGAAAAGACGAAGAGACCTGAAATTTTCAAGGAAGATGCGCAAAAAAGGAAATCTCACTGTAAAATCTTTCTAACTATATCGGAGTTATAGCTATCAGAAATTTTGTTTATTTTCTCAATATGTCGGGAGATACAGAAGGATCGAATTGTATCCTTGCATGGTTGTGAAATGCCCTCCGAACTCTCGAAAAAAACAACTTAGAATCTCAATATTTGAAGTAATTGTTTCTCATGACACGATCATCACGAGTTTGCACATAGTTTTGCATCACCAATTGTCAATTAGTTTCCAAGTTAAGTTTTTTCATGATCGAATCAGTAATTTTCGAGTTATTCCGAGAATATTTCAACGATACCGAGGAAAAAATCTAAATATTTGACATATGTTCTTCCCGATATTTTCGAAAACTGGAATCGTATCGAACTGAGATTTGGAACCTTGTTATGACACGACAACTTCAAGGTCTGTGCAAAATTTTATCAAAATCTGATTTGCAGTTTCCGACAAAATCCATTTTCAACAAAGCCTTGAAATTTAATAAATTTTTTTAAATTTCAATAATCATACGATCCGACCGAAATTTTACTAGCAATTGCGCGTTATTATTCTACAACTAAGTACCAACTTTCAATCTGATCGCAAGAGTCGTTCCTGAGATTTTGAGGAAAAAACAGCAAATATTCAAATGAGTCTAACTCCAAAACTGTTTGGCCGATTTAGCCCATTAACGAACTCAACCGGCGAATTTTAATACGCAACCTATTCTGAAAGTTTCAAGTCGCTAGCTCTTTCAATTCTCAAGTTAACATGACAAAAGGTGGAATGGCCCGTCGGAGAGAATCGAGTTTGACATCGGATTCGTCATCAGTGAGTCCAACCTATTCGTTTAATACTTGATTTTCGGCTCAAAATTCGAAAATTACAAACATTTAGGCAACACGATAGCACGCTATTAAATAGTGTTAAAATTTGCTTTTCTCTAAAAAAGTTTACTCATTGTATCTATTTCTGGTGATATTCGGCTGAAATTTGACTTAATTTCCTCACAGATGGTCGGGGCAGAATTAAAAGTTGTTTATGATTTCCGAAAACCTTCAACAATGCCGCTGATAAGAATCCAATTTCAAGGAAAAAAAGTTGAAATGGGTTTCAATACTTTAGTTATCATTCGACTTTATCGTATTTCGAATAAGGCTACAATTAAAAATGCTAATCATTTTCCTTCTGAATAATCCACGTGATTATACAGTATTAGGAAACGATCATTTTGAGATCGACTCGAATTTGAATATCTCTGATTAGCGACATTGGTGCAATTGCACAACTTGTTCGAAAAAATTATCACGTGTATACCTATACTCCATTAACTTTTATAAACTATCCCGGTTGGCCATGACATTCTGACAGATTTCACCGTGTATATTTTGGAAAAATTAGGTTATAGTCATTTTCCTGTCAGATTACTACTACATAGAGGTCGTAGTAATTACGTATTTCTCAAAATTTTTATTTACTTTGGGATAAAATTATTTGAATTTAATGATTCCAAAGACCTGGAGAATGTTGAAGAAATTTTTTTCTCTGTTAGTACTGGAAATATTTCACTTATATAAACGTGGTTGAAAGATTCAGTTATGCTATTTGTTTGTACGGAAATCAAGAATCGAGTGTTGACATTTTACTCAAAAATAATGGATAGAGTAGTCCGTTATTTTGTGATAGTTCATTCGAAAAACAAATTAAAGTAATCGAACAACCCGGCAGTTGAACTCCTAAACGAACAGACGGACCTATGGAATTCCCTAATTTCCGAAATTCTCAAGAAATAAGTCTACAGAAGACATTTAAATACCTAGTTGCACAACTACACAACACAACAACAATGTTGGATAGCTTCTGATAAATCATTGATTCCAAATTATCAGGGTTTTTATCAGAAAAAGCAGATTTCAATTTTACTTAGCACTTCCTGATACTTTGTCTCTGCTTCTTCAAGACTACCTTCGGCATTTTTAGTTTCCAAGCGTGATGATTATGTTGAGATTGAAACTCTTGAGAGAAATTAGCATTGGCAACGTCTTTGAGAATTATTTTGATATTGTCGATATTTCACGAGTGATAGAAATTGGCATTGGCATTTGGCAACGTCGCTGAGAATTATTTTGACATTGCTGATATTTCAAGAGTACCAACCTGCGTCAGTTTTGATTTAAAAAAAAATTGATAGACCTAAATCATGGCCAACCGTGATAGTTTATAAAAGTGAATGGAGTATACATAAAAGTTCTATAGGGAAGCATATACGTGAAGTCAGCAGGACGTTCAAATTATTTGCTGAAGCGATCACCTAATCACGTATCGATCCCGCCAAACACAGCTCTATTTCCTGAAGAAAATTCCTGAAATGATAATGATACCAAGGAAAAAATCACGAAACTTGACATATTTTTTGAGCTCGTTCTAGGGAATAGCGCGTTATCGTTTCGTCACAATATCTGTGATGTTAGAATTTTGAATATGGTCTCAACAAAAGATTGGGATCTTCACATGAATGGATGACCGTTGTTGATCTCCGGATTCGTTCAATGTTCAACGAAAAATTTCGCAACAAATTGTCAGTCTAGATTAATCTTCTCCAATAACTGTTTCTAACAATGCTTTCTGCAGTAAACAATGAGTTATCGCTCAAATAAAGGTATTATCAGCCACAGTGTTACATGTCAATATTGTTGTTTTCAACATTTGGAATTTTACGAAACTTTCATTCATTGCTAACTTTTCGTTGTAGAAACCATAAAGATAACGATATGAAAGAGTGTGATTATTAAAAAATTACTATGGAGCTGAACGAGAGGAAAATAGAGGTTATGCAGCCAGAGAAAAGTGAAACGTACGAGAAATCTACTGAAGCATTGAATGTAAGTAATTTTCAAAGAAAAATCAAAAATCGTGGGCCTCAGGCTTAAGTTCTTGTTATCTGTCAAAATAGTTTTATAAAATCGACCCTTACAATACGATCTGAACGAAATTTTGCGGGCAGTTCCACTTCAGTACTCTTACACTAATTACCAAGTTTCAATAATACGACTGCATAAGTATATAGCCCTAATATATTCAAGATATAACCTCAATTATTCAAATGAGTAAAATTCCAAAATCGTTTGGCGGATTTGGCCCATTGACGAACTCAGCTGGCGCGTTTCGGGGTGAAATCTACCATAAAAACATCAAGTCGCTAGGTTTTTCCGATCTGAAATTATCGTGAGTCCAACCTAGTCTTTGAAAAAAGAAGATATTGAATTTTTCAATAAATGTACTTTTTCCTTTACAGGTGCTGAAATCACCAAACTACAATTCAATCAACAGCGATTCAAGGATTGATCTTCTTGAAAAAGAAGAGAGGGAGTCACGAAACTTTTACGAAAGAAACAGCAATTCTATAATCAAAGCTGGGGTTCTTCTGTCTCTTCTAGCTTATTTTGTATGGGCCACATATTATCAAATATTCGTATTAAGTAAGTATTATTTCAAAAATAATTAAGGAATAATTCTACAAAATTTAGAAAAGCACTCACGTAAATTCAGCCGCTTTCGCGCGCATGCTCAAATTCGTTGCCAAAACTATCATCTTTGGTGATCTAATCATATTATCCCCACGAATTTGGCAAGAACCTTCAAACTATCATTTTTCAATCAGGCACAAGATATCAATTCAACTTCATCTGTATTTTTGAAAATATTGGAAAAATAAAATTTTGAATGGGTATATGTACGAAATCATTGGGCGGATTTTACCCATTCACGAATTTGACCTTCGTAATCAAGGTTCAAACCTACTCTACAAATATCGGGTTTCTAATTCATTCCTTTAGGAAGTTATTGCCGAAAATATAAATGAATACGCAATGAAATCCAGTACTTGATTGAAAACTAACAGATTGAAGCTTCATACAGAATTTCTCCAGAAAAATATGAAAAAAATATCAAAGATTTAAATTTAGGAAAGAAAATTTTTGAACTTACGGATCTCAACAAAATTTCTCAAGAATTTACGTGTCATTATGCTTCAACTAACTGCCAAGTTTCAAACCAATCACTGAAGTAGTTTTTGAAATATCAGGAAATTGACTTCAAATCTTCGAATGGCTATAGACGCGAAAGCGTGGGGGTGATTTTGCCCATTAACGAACTAAACTGCGGCGTTTTTATGCGTGACATACATATATCGTTTTCTGGGCCGGACAAAATTGGTTTTGACACCGGATTGGTCATCATTGAGTCCAACCTAGTCGTTTGAGAACATTTTAGGGAAAAAATTCAAAATGTACAGACATTTGGAAGAAATGATAGCACGCTGTTCCCAAAACATCGCGCAAAAAGGATGTCGTGAAGACTGATAGTAAACACAATTACCTCCAAAAGAAACAACTATGAGACATAATGATGCGATTTTAAGTTTATAAAGTTAAATAATGAAGGACCAATTCGTGCATGGAATCCACCTAAGGATTCTGTAGAAATTTTCTAAAATACTTTATAGATCGGTTCGAGGGGAATTTTTGCGTCAGCATTATACAATTTCAGTTTCAGTACGTAATTCTGAGTATTTTCTGATATATTGAGTGAACCGATGAGTTTCAAATAGTTCGATACTATACAATAGACGACTTCGGCCCAAGTTGCCAACCCACAATTTACTTAGCAAGTTTACTATCACTGGGGAACGGGAATTTCAGGACAAATTCGACATGATAAGGTTCGCATTATTTATAAATAACCGTAAAACATGCCTCGGCTCTTCAAACCAGATAATTCCTTCCAAATATAGGTTTTTATTAAGATCGTCCCCGATTGGCTGAAATTTAAGTTGGGATTCCTGATTTCATGCAAACAGTGTCAATTATTTTCATAGGATACGTTCCGAAAATCAACTCTGTTGTTTCGGTTGCCGATTTTCCGCTCCATAAATATGAAATATTCGGATGGTTCCTGGAACAAGCGCGTGAAAAAGGTTATTTACGGAATCTG
Organism: Myrrha octodecimguttata; assembly: GCA_958510865.1. NCBI lineage: Eukaryota > Metazoa > Arthropoda > Insecta > Coleoptera > Coccinellidae > Myrrha > Myrrha octodecimguttata. Next base: position 42,115,901 of record OY294064.1, read on the forward strand.
GTTGATGAAAATGCGGTCGATTTACCTTCACCAGAACGATTTTCTATGGTAAATATCCATAGCATAGAACAATCTATGTTTACTTTAGGTTTGTTTTGGTTCCGAGTTCAGATATTCAGATCTGTTCGAGACGGTTCTAGCAAAGACCATAGATCTGTGCTAGAACCGCCCCGTACAGTTCTGAAATGGGAACCAAAACAAACCAAAAGTAAACATAGATTGTTCTATGCTATGGATATTTACCATAGAAAATCGTTCTAGTGACAGTAAATCGACAGCAATTTCATCAACCAGATTCCGTAAATAACCTTTTTCACGCGCTTGTTCCAGGAACCATCCGAATATTTCATATTTACGGAGCGGAAAATCGGCAACCGAAACAACAGAGTTGATTTCCGGAACGTATCCTATGAAAATTGACACTGTTTGCATGAAATCAGGAATCCCAACTTAAATGTCAGCCAATCGGGAACGATCTTAACAAAAACCTATATTTGAAAGGAATTATCTGGTTTGAAGAGCCGAGGCATGTTTTACGGTTATTTATAAATAATGCGAACCTTATCATGTCGAATTTGTCCTGAAATTCCCGTTCCCCAGTGAAAGTAAACTTGCTAAGTAAATTGTGGGTTGGCAACTTGGGCCGAAGTCGTCTATTGAATAGGAAGCGCATTCGCCAATTTGCAACATTGGACAATCTAACCACTAGGTCTTTTACAATGCTGTCTCTGACATTTAGAAATGAGCGAATCTATCTCTAAGGAAAACATATGGCATACACTAGTTATAGCTCTGAAACCATTTAGTGGCTTTTGCCAATTCAATAAACTCATGAACTATGAATTGATAGGCGAAAGTAATTTGCAATAAGTAATCATTCATTTATTTATAGATACAAACATAAATGACACATTCTGCAGTGGATATGGATTCCTCATGGTGTTATATGGTATAATAGCTTTCAGTTTGAGCTACAACTATCTCCTAGGGCCTAAATTATTACCCCATATAAAGGAAAACCTGTGGGTTCCCTTAGTGAATGGTTGCCAGAACAATAAGTACGTTCCTTTCAAACTTTTAACTTTTTTCAACACAAGATATTTGTTTTAGGTATTCATCATTAGTATTCTATCTTGCATTTTTCGGCGGAATCGCAATATTTCTCATCATAGACACTGAAAATGACAGATATAGACTGATTCCTCTGTTAGGACTGGCACTTTTTCTTTTCTTCGGATATGCGGTATGTCCTTTCAAAAGTCAGATCAATTGGAAGACTGTCATAAATGGTATGGTCCTACAATTTTCCCTAGCCCTCTTGATAATAAAGTTCAAGCCTGGAGAAGAACTATTCAACTGTTTGGGAAACAAAGTAACAACATTCTTAGGGTACGCAGTTCAAGGAGCAGCTTTTGTTTATGGTGATGATCTTGTTTACAAGCAAGGAGTATTTGCTTTCAAGGTAGGCAGACACACTTCTCCCATTTTTGGTTTTTGAATAAGTAATAAATACCAATAAAAAAGGCTCGTCAGTAAAACCATTATTTCCTCAAACGAGATTTTTTGACTTCTTTACTCCCCTGGTGCTACTGAGAGTCATGAAGAAGTTTCTTCGTTGGTTATTAGGCGTGAAGTAACTTCTCTACCGATATTGGCGTATTAGGAGAGAAGCTATCTCACGCCTGAAAATTCATAGAGAAGCTGATTCACGCATGTGATTCTGAGGCATGCAGAAAATGCTCTACTTATTCGCAGGCGTGATGAAGCTTCTCTACGTTTTCTGGGGCGTAAGGCATTAATTTTATAGATACTCAGGCTTGAAGGATTTTCTTGATTGATTTTGAATCAGCTTATTCACTGAAGCTGGAAATTAATAATGTACCTATTCAAGTACAAGTATCTGTAGAGCTGCTGTCTCACGCCTCAAAAACCTTATAGAAGCTCCATCGAGCCTGCGTATCAGTAGAGCAGTTGTAGAGAAGATGATTCATGCCTCGGAATAGATAGAGAAGCTGATTAATGCATGTGACATTGAGTTATGCAGAAACAGATATCTGGGGCGTGAGGCAGCATCTTTACAGATACTCAGAAAGTTTCTTTATTGATTCGGAAGTAACTTGATTATCTGTAGAGATGCTGCCTCACGCCTCAGAGATCTGTGTCTGAATATTTCAATGTCACATGCTTGAAGCAGGTTTTCTATGCATTCTGAGGCGCTATACAGCCTCTCTACTGATATTAATGCTTAAAGATGCTTCACAAGCGATAATAAGACATAAAGAACTTTCCTATGGATACTGATGCATGACCAATATTATCTGCTGGCATAGAAACGTGCATATGATTCCCTACTGATGCCCAGAAACGAACAAGTTTCTCTATTTGAAATAATGCATAAACAGACTTTTCTATTGACATTGACATGAATATGCTTCTGTACTGATTCTACAGAGAGAAGATGTGAAGAAGTTTCTCTATTGACCTTGTGAAGATGCTTTTCAACGGGTACTCAGCCGTGAATCAACAAGTACCTCTACTGACACTGACCCTCGAAGAATCTTCACTGATTCTGAGGAATGAATAAAATATTTCTTGCTCATGCATAAGTTGGAAGAAACTTTTTTAAAGATACTGACTCTCTGGTACTCAACTAACTCTTCTGAATGCTTCGAATGCAACTTATAGAAGCTCTGTATTGATTCTGATATTTGTGGTTAATTTCGTCCCTGTTACTGACGTATTTTAATTTCCAGAGTCTTTGCACCATATACTTCCTCGGATTTTGCATCAATATACTCTACTACTACGGTGTGATGCAGAAATTCGTTTCAACCTTAGGAAAGTTCTTTAAATTCTGGCTGGGGACATCCATATGTGAGAGCGTGAACAGTGCTGCTAACATTTTTTTGGGAATGGTAAGTAGAATCCTACACTTGCCTCAGAATTATTCCTATTCAGGATATGATTCCAGACGGAAGCTCCACTGCTTCTGAAACCATTTCTACAACGACTTACAGACTCAGAATTGCACAATATCATGACTTGTGGTTTTGCAACAACTTCAGGTAAGAAACTTATGATTTAGTAGGTTTGTAACTTGATACACACATACTATTTATGTGTTTCTGCAACACCAAAAGAGGGTGGATTTCATACTGTATCCTTTTGTTTGCTGCGCCATCTCAATATCTATAAATTTTGAGGTGTTGCTGATGCATCTTGATTGTGTTCCTTAGGACATTGTAGAAACTGGGTTATGTATGATGAAATAGTTAAAAAAATAATATCTTCAACCATCAGAGTTTGTCTCCATGTGCATAAAGCATGAAAAAAGATAACGAAGACGATAAAATTCCTTCTGGGACTTTGTAGGTTGAGTAAATTATGCTGATACGAGTGTTGGGACTCAAATTTTAAAATAGATTCATTATCGGAAATGACCTTATTGTTTTTCTATCTCATCAGTGTGGCATTATCACAAAACTCAACTAGCAATACTAGCATAAAGTTGTCGAAGTTTACGTAATTTTGTTTTGTTTAGGGACTGTTCTGGCTGCTTACATATCATTTGGTGCCAATGCAGCCACCCTTATCACTGCCAGCGTGATGTCAGCGCCTTCTGCCTTAGTCTACAGTAAACTGATGTACCCAGAAACGCAGACACCAGAAATAACTCAGGATAACGTTCATCTGACTGAAATGTGAGCAACAAAAGAGCAATAAACCATTTTTCACATTGCCCTATTTATTACAACAACAAAGGTTAGGCTTCGTAGGGTAATACTTAGATGGTGCAGGGTACCCAGAACTCTTTCGGCATCTGACAAGGCGAGTCGTACTGAGGATCGGTAAAATCGTGTTTAGAACCTTTGGTTTATGTTATGACTAGATCAGATCCAGTTGAAATATCTGTACATTCACCGACCAATATTTGTCCTTGTGTTTATGTTGTGTTATACTTATTACCTATTTTGTGCTTCCAGAAGTGAGTTCAATTCTTAATCTAGTTACATATCATTCATTTAACATTTTAGCGATCATTTTTACGGTATTCAACGAGTCTACTTGATACTTGTATTAACATACAATCATCAAAAATACAGATTTTTCTGTGCATTGAAGACAATGAAAGTATCTCGTGAGATATTATGTGAAGTTGTTACAGAAAATTCTGTATGTATTTTTAATGATTCGAAGGTTTAACTCAAGATGAAATCGACAAGTTGGATTTTTTTCAGGCCTTTCGACTCTGTCTTGGATGCAGCTATAACAGGAGCTTCTGATGCTATAAAAATGGTTCTTGGTATAATTGCAGGAATTATAGCGTGTCTTTCATTTGTTTATTTCCTTAATGGAATACTTGCTTGGATGGGAACTTTAGTAGGTGAGTTATTTAAAATGAATCCTATTTTGATTATCATAATTTATGCATTTTGAGAAAAAACATTGTTAGTCTGAGGTCTCTTGAAAGAATGTCATTCATTAATTATACCCAGTAATACAAGAAGTGTTACACCTAAAAGGAATATCTTCGTGAAATGAAACGATAGCAAAATCACCCTGTATATGGAAGCTCATATTTGGGAATTTTTCATTGTTTTTTCATTTTGTTTTCAAGGTTATACTAGCACGACTGATGAATGGTCACTTACACTTTTTGTTGGTGACCTTTTCGTACCCATTGCCTTTCTCATGGGTGTTCCTCCTCAAGATTGCGGTAAAGTTGGTGAACTCATAGCTCTCAAAACGACTATCAACGAGTTCGTTGCCTACCAGCGTATGGGAACGATGACTTTACTGGTAAGTTCTTATTTTTGGCCAGTGTGACGTCCAGAAGACGTCAATTGCTGGTCACAAAGTACTAAAATAACACGGGGAACTACCAAATAAGTTATTGAACTATCAAGGAAATTTTTGAGACAATAAACACATCTTGGAGAATGGGAAAGTGTATCTTAAGATGAATAAGAGGTACATCAGTCATAGCCTGACTTCAAAAAGACGTATATACAGTGCGCGCAAAATTATGGAACAAATTTACTTTCTCAGAAGAAAAATATTTGGCAACAAAATCCTGAAAAAAGTCAATTTTTGTTTCACTCTTACCAAATTTTTATGCATTTTTGAAGGATTTTTGTTGCTTCCTGTGCCATCCCCATCAACCCTCTAAATTTTTTGAATAAGGAAAGTGGGTCGTGTGGTACTTTTTTGGCAAGGTCTTTGTATCTTCTTTACAGGCGTACAGAAATTTTCAAGAAATATATATTTTTTTTTGAAAAATGACTTACTTCGAAAAGGTTTTCAGTATGTGCACTTTGTCATGGCTCATTTACTTTGAGACGATGGTACCTGATGAAGTTTGTCACCGAATGAAAGTAGAACATTATAGTTTTGTTCATGCACAACTTTCAACCCCTTTCAAACCCGTCACGTGAAAAATTAGAATGTGTGAAACACTGCGCCTCAGTTATTATTATCTTAAGTAGGTATGTTATTAGTACGTGAAATATTTTATCGAAAAGTTTCAACTTCAGTTGAAACGTACTAATAACATACTAATAACGTCAATAGGATATGTTTTCACGTATTTTTCTGTTTTTCTTCAGCCAAAATCGAGAACTATAGCTACTTTCGCCCTTTGTGGCTTTGCAAATCCAGGATCTGTGGGAATCATGATCTCCGGACTAAGTGCTTTGGTGCCCGAGAAGAGACCAGTGATTACACGACTGGTCTTTCGAACGGCAATTGGCGGTGCTGTGGTTTGTTTCATGACCGCCTGTATAGCAGGATTGGTCATCCCCACAGATGTGTCTCCTCAGATCACTTAAGAAGAATGTAGATATACGTTGAGCCCTATGTTATCGAATGTTATGTTATTTTTTTATTTATTAATGTAGTTGTGTTATTCATCTGAATTATTATATTGTTTTAATAAAATATTTTGTTGATAACCTATAAACTTGGTCTTAAGTTGTGAAGTAACACTGGAACAATAAGAAAACATTTATATCACAGAATCTATGCGTCAGATTCTGCTGAAATTTTGCATGAGCTTTCAAGTCGTCATTTTCCGGACAGGAATCAGATTTCAACGCCATCCGGCCTGTATTTTGGGAAATATTGGAAAAATATCTTTCATTTCAACTTTGTTTACGGCCCTGCTGTTTTAAAGACATAGGGATGCCGTTTTCAATGCTGAACTAGATTTTATAACCCTTTTATTGTAATCCTTTCTAGCGTTTTAGCTCGTTTTTGAAAAAAACGGATCTGAATCTTCAGATCACTATGATATGTCGACGTTTAAACAAAAATTATGTAGTTTTCAAATGAATTAGGAAAAAAATAGACACGATTTTTGCAAAATTCAAAGTTTTTCCGGATATCTACGGAACTACACGTAACTTCGAGATTTTCCAAACGCTATATTGTTATAAGTCCTGAAAAAACACAACTTATAACCGATTCTTTTCTCTCACCGTTTCAAAGATTCCAATGCGAACATCCTTTTCATGGACATACTGTATTTACACCAATATTCACTGTCTAATTCCAATAAGTCCGTGTATCACTGCGATATAACTTTTGTCTAGCAATACCGAGAGCAAAGCCATCAGGTAAGTTTATAAATATCAATATATTTCCTTTATCATTACCAAATGGTATTTTTCCATGGTATTTCTTTCAGAGTTCTTTATCTGTACACGATATACGTTCATACTTACCGTAGATAATTTTTCTGGTTCCACACGGCTACATTGTGGTCGAAATAATAAAAACGAAAGTCAAGTTAATGACATTTACAATTACCCAAGACTATTTTTTCTTCATTAGACACCTGTATTGGGTATCGATAATCGAAAGTATTCATTTCAGTTCCACTGTTTTGTGCGGTGATATGCTTTCAAACCGAAGCCGTAATGTCATGCATGTCATGCGCAAAGAACTGTCAACTTCGCCTAGCAGCGTGTGCTTAATTTCGAGCAGTGTTGTCAGAGGGTTCAAAAAATCCGGGCTCGAGGTTTCTTATCCTTATTCTTTCGTTTATCTGCATTTGTTCATATCATTGTTTAAGGAATGTTCAAACAATGTTTAAACAATGTTCATATACTTTCTGAAGGAGACTGTGAAATACTTCACTTAGAATAGAGGAATACTAACTAATTAGTTTTATTATTAGGATAGAGGAGCGCTGGGTGATTTTCAGTTATTTTGTCGTCTATTTCGAGTCTATATTTTAATCGAGACTCCGAACTGTGCGTATCGGAAAGCCGAAGCATGTCTAGAATTTGTTGGAAATTTGGTATATTTTGAAAAAGTCATCTTGAAAATATTAGAAGTACCGGATCGTGATCACCACTTAGAAATAAGCTCAATAATATGAAAAGCGCATCCGCCATTTTCCTATAGTTTGAGACTTTCTTACGTAGCTTAATTTAGAACAATGTCTTACTCACATTCTGAAATTATATGTTTTCTTGAGCACCCACATAAAGTTTTTCCCATCCCTGGTAACATTATTACGAAGTTTTTCAGGCAGATATTTGAAGGGGATATATTTCCAATTTTTGTGCTTTCGTCAAAGCGTTATTATTTCGAAAGAAATGGATTGTGAATTAATATTACGGGGAAACAACATGAATTGCAGTATATTCTGAAACCTTCCTCGTGCATAATATAAAGAAATGTTCCAAATTTTTTATATGCAATTCGGGCTCATCCACCATTTCGTGTCGACTAATAAGTGAAATCTATAATACTTCCATACTCGTGTCTTCTGGAAGCCATGCAACTGACATCATTTCCGGAACGCCTTAAGGATCGCAGAACCCTTCAACGAGAATCTCACATTACTCAACTTCATCGAATATCGTTTTATGCCTTTAAATCCAACCCAAACTGACATTAACACCGAAACTTGGATCATTTCGAAACAATGGAGAGCTGGCAACACCGCCCATACCCATCTGCGATCAACTCGTGGTTTCCTTGGTAATGGTAATCATTTCATCGTCGGCCGTCGTTGCTTTAATGTCGGTGCAAGCTCGGTTCGCGCATGCCGCAATTCGTGTGTCATCGTAAAATAAACAACTTAATTTGATATTTGACAATTACTCTCAAAATGGCGTGTAGTGTACGCAGTGTTTTGTTTCATTAGGTGAGTATTCTGCTTTTAAATATCGAATAATAGGTGATTGGGGGGCGTAGGTGTTTTCAAAAAGGGCGACCTCTATTCGATTTGCGTTGTCAAGTAAATAAACTTCGATTATCGACAAAAACAAGTGGATATTGATTATTTGGAGTCAAATATTTATGCTTAGTTGGCTTGGAGTACCTGCGACGACAGTGTCGTGTAATAATGTCGAGATGTCACTTGGCTGTCACTTCGAATTTTTTCGGGAATTAAGGCCACTTTGATGTCTTGGTCTTGAAAGAAGTTGGTCTCAAGTTGCCTGCGCTAATAGTTTATTGTAGAATTTATCCTTAATTTCTTTAATAAGGAAACCCTGGAGCAATTGTTCTCAATTGTAGATAATACTTTGGTTATTGCCTAAAATAAATAACAATTCCTTAAATTCGTACACGACTGAATAAATTTGCGAACATTTGTTATAAAACATAAAATGAGAACTAAATTGGCGTGTTCTAGCTAGTCGAACTGAACCAGTTCCTCATCTGTTTTTTTATCAACTTTAGTTGAAATCTGGAAGTTTTTCACGGTTCAGTATGAAGTCAAAGTCTCTCTTTTTAATTGTTTTTAACGGTTCGATAGGGACTTGATAATTGCGCATTTTAGTATAATAATATATTATATAGAGTCCAGCACAATGGACAGTAGTGCCCTACTTGATTTATTTGTACACTTGAAGATAATTAATGTCAGGTTCTAGTTTTCTATCTTAAAAATTTGGTGATAAGACATTTTTCCAAAATTTCATCGACATTTCCGTCTACTGTCTTCATCTGAGGATATTTGTCAGAAAATAGTTCGAAAGATCAAGAACAAAGTTCTTAATTGGACCTATTATGGTAATTTATGGCATGGGAAAATCAAAAAGAAGAATTTTTCTTTCAAAAATTGCATGTGTATTACAGAGGTGTCAACCATCCACGTATCGACCTTGTCAAATGGCGCCTGGCTTCCTTAATAAGTTCCAATCATCTGATGGTATTATCCTCGTGTAATTTTGTACAAACTTCTTTCTCGTTCTTCTTCAATACCTTTTTTACATTATATAATTTTTTCGAATTATTGAAAAGATTTCTCTCCGAATCCAATGGGCAGATTTTGCCTATTAGCCAACTAGACCTGCTCAAGTCCACCCTGAAAATTTCAAGTTTCTAGGCCTTTTTTTTCGGAAGATATTGACCGGCTGGCATGGACAAATTGATTTTGACAAGTTTCGTGGGAACTGGAGGGGATGTAAAACTCAAAGGAACTGTGAAACTATGACGTGGGAATAATATTTTTCAAATAAAAAAAATTTCAATATTACTTTTTTCCAAACATTTCTTTGATCTGTTCTTTATTTGATTATTCACAACTATTAATGTTATACAAAAATTTCCCGAAGAATTTATAATACAAACGGAATATTTTTGTTACTCTCTGTATATCCGAGAAGAAATCTTTATGCACGAAACAAATGTATGTTCTCAAAATAATTTTAAAAAATTTTGAAATCCACAAGTTAATACTTTTTCCATAAAAAATCACCTCAACACTATTTTCACAATAACAAACCGCTAGTTGTTGTGAAAACTGCAACTTTGTCGAACTAGCATAAAATAAAATAATATAAGAAATGTTGAAAATTCAGTTTAATTGTTTCAACCTTTATTACAAGTGACTTTTGAGTTTAAATTCCATTTTAAAGTCTCAAATATACCTTTAAAGATGTTATAAATCCCTGTAATTAAAAATATTGAAATTTTATAGCAACTATTAAAACTATGTATTTTATAGTTTATTTTGGCGATTGGTCCCTTCATTAAAAATAAAATTGGTCATCTCGATAAGGCTCATAAAACGAAGAAATATAGTTCGAAATTGAAATACCGGGTAATGATTTCATTTGTCGTTTGTTTTGCGGTATTAACTACAGTTTTAATAGTTTTCGGTTGAGGAAATTATTCGAGGGAGCAAAATGTGTGCTTGGTTCTGGAATGGTTGACAATAAGTGATATACGCTTCTATTTATCGTTTTGAATCTTTCAGATTTTTTTGTCTAGAAAAGAACTGAAAATTGGCAAAACAACAAAAATTTTCGATTTGGTTGTATGAAAAAACTTATGGTAATACTTTATGTATGACAGTTTTCATGTTTATTATGCACACGACAGAAATTTTGAAACTTGGCCAAGTGGTTCGTTATTGAATAATAACTTAAAGTCATATACCCAAAAATTTTCGAAAAAAATTTTTTAAATCCTAACCACTCTGAATACAATGACTTTTTTGCTGATTTTGCCTTGAAATATTCCTCCTTTGATGAGGAAAATTTTTAGATTCTTTCATATAGACCCCCAATTTTCGAAACTAAGGGCATAGATTTGCTTGAAAATCGAAGTGAAGGTTTTTCAAGTCATAATCAATTTTTTCTGAAAAATAGAAAATTCTACAGAGGCACTGACGTGAAGTCATCAGATTTTGCGCGGAAATTCGTGGACGAAAAAATTTTGATTTTTTTTCAATGGTTCCAATGATACGATCACAACGAAATTTCGCACGAAATTGAACATCGGCATTTTCCAACTAGTAACCAAGTTTCATCATGATCTGATCGGTAATTTTCGATTTATTTCCTAAAATAACAACGATATCGAAGTAATCAAATTTGAAATTCTTTTCCTAATATCTCCAAAAATTGAAATTGCATCTAATTGAAACTCTGGACGCTTTTGTAAATTATTGACTTCAATATCTTCGCGAAATTTCATTCAGGTCAGATGAATAGTTTCCGAAAAAAATTCTTCCCAATACAGTAAAAGTTTGGAAAATTTTCGAATTTTTTTTCTCTTTAATTTCGCGAGCAGTTTCGGGTTGGTTCTGTTCAACTGACTACCAAGTATCAATCGAATCGCATTGGTGGTTGTTAGGAAATAACCTCGAAAATTGGAAGAGAACTACCCCGAAACCGTTTGACGGATTTGCCGCATAAACGAAATTAACTAGCGCAAGTTCGAAGTTGCAAAATTTTGACAACAGTTTCTTCTTCAGTGAGTCCTGCTTACTAAATTTAGACCATAGTCGGCTCGAAATTTGAGAATTACAGACATTTGGGCGAAACAATAGCACGCTGTTCCCTAGAACATGCGCGCAAAAAACGTGAGAATAATTGGAGAAAATTCAGCATTGGCGTAGAACACTTATTGCCCTTATTCTTATGAAATATCGGAAACCAAAGAAACGCATTACAGGCAACATGGACATCCACTTACCTTCGTGGGATTTCTATGCTCCAGACGAGGGATGAAAATGTATTTTTTCCACAAAACATCGAATGAAACCTTCATATAGGGGGAATGAATACCATACAAAATATTGAACAACCATATCGTGTATAATTTCATGGTTAATTTTGAGGGAAAATGTAAAAATTCTTCGGAAAATCGTGCAACACACACAGCACAGATTAATTCGCCATAGAATCACCATTACGTCTTCAAATGGGTAATGGAATTGGCTACACATAGTGCCCTCTATTAGCTGAATAAAAAGGAGTTAAATATTTCGATTTCTCACCTTGAATATAACCAAGGCTATCAAATGTTCATGTTGCCATCCCAAAATCATCATTACTTTAACAATTTTTAAAAAAACTTTTGTAATTTTGAATAACTCTGTATTAAAGTATCAACGAGACATTTGGACGAAATGGTAAAAAAGTTTAAACAGATGGAAAAAAATTTCGAAAAGAAATCCTAAATTCATCATCATTTACAATACATATTGCGCTTACTACATGAGGCAACTGCAAATTGTCAAAGCTTGTATTACATTAAAACAAATATCCACAACGAGATACAAACATTTCGATATAAAAAATATCCAAAAAAAGTGGGAGATCCTACAGAACAGACCTTCAACTTACGTAAACAGCGAAAAAAAATTAAAACTTCCTTCACTCATCTACCACTTTGACGGATACCTGAAAGCACAACCTTTAACCGTGAAGAGTATTTCAAAATGTTTGAACACAATATACTAATAAATAAATCTATAAAAAAAATTCCCATCATATTGTTTACATAATAGAGGTTGAATTATTAACTAGACTTTCATACTTTGAAAATTTGAATTTCAGATTGAATGTTGACGTTGAGTTACTCATTGGAATAATAGATATGTTAATTTTCACGCACAGTGTATAAATTAACTCTTTAGACGCTACTTATGTCGCATATGTACAGGGGTCAGTCAGTAAGCTCTTGAACTTAAGAGTTTGAAGTTTTCCGAGTTCCCTATGAAAATATTTCGATTTTATATTCGAGAGAGCCCTGTATTTCTGTAAATGAGAATGAAATCTAATATAAATCTAGTACTTCGTTGAGAAATGATGGATGGATGTTAAATTTCAAAATTTCTGTAAAATATCACTGAAATATGATTGTATAAAACATATAAAATTTTGAATTTCCGTTTTTTTTATTTAGAATTTAATCAGTGTTATTTGTGGTAAATCAGGGAAATCTACTGAAGATTTCTATTGAATGATAAAACGAGAAAACTCAAATGGCCCTTTACAGAATTGTACTGAAAACTGAACATAGAAATTCAAATTTACAGTCAACATTGTTTAAATAATCAAGTAGGTATAACATGGCGCAATTACTCATATTTGTTACTTGTTTGCCGATTTCATCAAATAAAATTATGAACACCATTATTGTTTGTATTCCAAACATTTTTTTCTGTGGTAAGCAGATTTGTCCATATAAATTAAACCAAAAGATATAACATTGGACTTCAATTCTCAAGAGAAATCAATTGAAATATCCAATGGTTTTGGGAATTTTCGATATTTTCACACAGATATCAATAATCGGCTTGTAGTCAGATTTATACAGAATGAACACTCTAGAAATGAACATATTTTCCGTATTATTTCATATATTTCGAGACAACATTGACACCGTTTCCAATTCTATCGAATTAAAATCTGATCGCTGTAAGTGAAGAAACGACATGGAGATCTATGCTTATATTTGTTAGGGATTGTTTCTTCAAAAAATAAAAACTATACCTCGGAAAACTATTAGATAATTCCGATTAATTTTCAGTGTAAACCATCAAGGTGTCATTTTTCAATCTAAAAGCAGACTTCAACTTGATTAGATTCGCTAGTTATATGGAGAAAATTTAATTTCGGAATTATCCATGGAACCATTGGGTGGATTTCACCAATTCATTAATTCGAAGTACCTTCGTGATTTAACTTTGAACTTGCTCTAAATTTCGAGTTTCTAAGTTTTATTTCGGAAGATATTGTACTTACCATAGGCAGTAAGCAGAGGTGCCCAGTTGGAATAAATGGAAAAATATACTGAGTGTTTCACGGGAGCATAGTGCTGCTAGGATTGTTTTTTTTTCTGATAAAATGCTTACTTTGAATGCTTCTTGCTAAGATAACAATGACGTAACACTTTGATAATATTGAATTTTTCATTATACAGGCTGATTCATATAGGTATCATGCGAAGGTTACGATGGAAATTCAATATTGATTAGTATTTATTGACACAGAATAATGAAGACGAATAATTGATTCATTTGAAGTGATTACATCAAAACGAAGGTTCTACATTGTACACAATGGACTTATACCTGGAATCTATTCGTGAAGGCTTTTGCAATGAGGATAGCATTGGTTATATCTGAAAAGAAAAATTTCGTGTTATTGTTTATCATATATATCCATTTTCAAGTGTTATATCAGTATTCAGATATAATTCATCTATAAATATATTGTTCGAGAATCTTGAATCCGTTTTCACAATGAAATCACAAAAACAAATCTCAAGTGAATATTCTAGATTAAATTTCCTCTTGGATTTTCTCTCTTTTTTATCTCTGCATGCAAAATATCATAGCGGTCGTCCATCTAGGATGGTTGTCATCTTTATTTTTGGAAATATTTGGAAAAAAGTTCATGTTTATATCATTGGGTGGATTTCACCCATTTGCGAATTCGACCTTCCTAATTGAGCTCCACACTTGCTCTACAAACCTACCTCTCAAAATATATTTCTTTCAAGTTTCACTTTGATTTTACATCGTCATAACTTAAACTATTTCGAAACCAACCCTGAGGATGATTTTAGGGTTATATCGAAACTTGTCTCTCTCGTTTCGATAACTGATTTTGTTCTGGAGACCTGACCTTTAACCTGTCGACCAACATCATTGAATCAACCTTCGAAATGGAGTTTTAAATCTGGTCTACATATATCGATTCTCCAAGCTGATTCTTATGGGATCTCTGGAACGATGTAAGGGCCACTTATGTATCGGAAAGGACTCACACTGATCCCTGTGGAAGCCCATCAACTCACGGTCCTCCACTTCCCCTTTCAACTCTTTTCTTTCCACAAGAGACACTAGTCTTGCTGCTAAAAATACTGGATCTCCAGACCCGATACGACTCATTCAGTTAAAATCCAACAAGTAGGACCATAAATTAAGTTTAAAGCAATAGCTCATACCTTATCTGTGTGCAAGTTTCAACGTTCGATATTCCACATTCTATTTTCCTGGATTCCAGAAATTCTTAGAAATAATCGAATTAGAACGTAAAGCTAGACAGCTTAACCCTGTACAAACTTATCTGTAACCTTGTGCGTCCTTTTCCGAAACATATTTTCGAAATTGACTGCTGGAGAGCCTTATCAAACAGTACTGAGTCGTTCATAATGAACGGGATATCTGAAATGCAAACAACTCCAAGAAAAATATAATGTATCGTAATGAGATAGTTAACATTCGACTTATCTCGCACTGTTTAATTTGGTGATTTTACCACGTTCTTGTTGTTATTGTTCGTTACGTTGTTCTGTGTTATGTTAACTTTACTTATAAGCACTCACCTCCGATTTTTCACTGGTATTTGTTTGAGTTATCCTTATTTGTTTAGCGGAGACATTTCTCAGAATGTTGTACTTTTGTCTCTCGCTTATCTGCGTTGTTCGATAACAGCAATTTACTGTTATTGATTATTATTGTTATCACTTATCGTTGAATTTTTCCTATTTGTGACGATGAGGTCGGTTGTGTATTTCATCAGGGAATTGTTGAGTTTCAGGAACTATTCGGTTTTACATCGATAGAGAGTTGAATTGAATTATGTTTTATTTTGTGAGGTGAGTTGTTTGGATTGTTTTAGGATACAGAAGGAAATGTTGATAGTGGACTGGAGAACAATGGGTGGAAAATAACAGGAAAGGTTTCCAATAAGATTCCTGGTTTGCATCTGAGAGTATATCTGGAATTCATGTGACAAATATTAGCTTATGGTTATATCAAGCATCTGTTATATCAAAGTAGAAAGAATGAAGAAAAATGTACAGGATAAGAAGCAAAAAAATTGGTTGGAAAATGAGAAAAACTGAAAACTGAAAAACATAGGAAAAGTGGATAAGAGAACTGGGATGAAGCAAGAGCTTTTACGGGCTCGTTCGAATTAAAAGACAGATCGGTCTCCTATCCAAATATTGGCCCTGCATAACCCTGCTCAGTTTCCAAGTTTTCTAATCTCGTATATCGTATAATTACGATATTTCATATGCTGCCATTTTAAAACCAATAACTTCATTTCGAGTGAATTGGATCTTTATTCTCGTAGTATATAGGCTATGGAACCATAAGACGTATCCTCACGAAATCTAGCTCCATAATTAAAAGCTCTAAAACTCACTCGACAGATATCTACTCGCTAAGTCGTTCCATCATTACTTACTGACAGAACTACTGTCTCAGAAAAACAGATTTTAAACTTTGATTGTCCCTTACGGTGAAATAAGGTTGTCGTTGTTCCCGAATGGTTTCAAGCGACTAGGTTGGACTGACTAATGAAGAATCCGTATCGAAATTGAATTCTGTTTGTCTTCCGTATGTGCTATAACTTTCAGAGGAAAACACCTAGAGTCTCGAAATTTTCTACTGGTAATTATCGTTTTCTCCAAATGTCTGTAATATTAGAAGTTCTAGCTGAAAATGGTCTTTAACGACTAGGTTGGCCACACTAAAGATGAACCCGGCGTCAAAATCGATTCTGTCCGGCATGCCGGCTTATGATACGGTAACTGTTAAACGGAGCAGGCTAGCGACAAGGAATATTCAAGGTCTGTCAGAATGCTGTGGTCAAGTTCGTTATTTTCCTGGAAAATTTTTTGTTTTCGAGAACTGTTTCTGAGATTTTTACCAAATTTTGTACAGACCTCAAACTTTATATTTCACAATAAAATACCAAATTGAAGTTTCATCCGGATCCAATTTTCAGGAAAAGATGTGTCAAATTTTGAGGTTTACTTCTCGATATCGTTTTGATTTCCGGTAATAACTTATAAAATGTTGATCCGATCATGATAATACTTGATAGGTTTTGAAAAATGCCGATGAACAACTTTGTGCAAAATTAGAAGAATTTTCGAACAAGTTACATCAGTTTTTGTGCTTTTTAAAGTTCTATTCATTCAACAGCCGAATTAATTTTGTTTACCTTTCAATTCTAGTATTAGAATATAAGAACTTACAACATCGAACTAGAACAAGTTATACTTCTTTTCAGAAAACTCCCTTTCAAAATCAGCCTGTACATAAAATATTAAAACCGTTCGACAATTTTTTTACCATTAGCAACCTTCGCGAACACTTCGGAATACGTTTTAGTCCAGTAGCTTTTACCAACTCGTAATTTCACTTTGTGTCGAGTTTGATCATTTATTATTTATCAATGTCTTTTTGCTCCCAGCCAATGGATATTAGTTATCGATTGGTACAGTAACCTATATTGTGGTTACAAGGGACATTCTGGGTAAATTGTTGACCTGCTAAACTCATGGAAACGTGAAAGCAAAAGTATATTGAAATTCTGATGCTAGGAGAAGTTGGTTCAGAAAGCCTTCTAGGTATATAATCTAGATTTATGAGTCGCCGTTTGGGGCAAATATATTTTGTAGTTTATACAATGTCTCAATTTTGAAAAGGCATCACCCTCGATAACTCAGCCCAAATGCAAAAAGAGGTAAATTTTGGTTCATGAGGGCACATTTTATACGGTTGTTCCCCATCAATTTGTATCAACTCTGCGACCTCTTCAATTTAAAATAACAAGAGGGATTGATGACACCTTATCTTAAAGAGAATTCGATGGCCTTCTCGAAAATGCCGTGCACTTGACATTTTTTGTTGGTACTTTTTAAATTCATGCAATATCCTGTTCCATTCTTGCCCATTATCATATTGATAATTCCTTATTCTCACCAAATTCATAAATGAACTATACGAATTCATTCAGCTAACCTATAAACTATAAACATATCAGTATTTATGGATATCTATGTACCCTGAAACACATTAAGTGAACTCTATGGATAGTCTGGTCCATAAAAATTGGAACCTAGTCTCTTTTTCTATGCTCTGGTCACAAAGATAAATAACTGTGCATTCGGTGGTCCGGAGGATTCTTATCAGATTTTTATAACATTCAAAGTCGAATATCTGTGAAACGGCGCGTTTGAGGAAATTAGGAGAAATAATTAAGTGTTCTAAAATTATTGAATATTCTCATAATGAGTTGAGACAAACTTTATCTGCATTCTTCATGCTAATTTCTTATTGTTTTACGAAGTGGGAGTCAGTATCGAAGAAATTCTTTGGAGTAGGATAAAATGATTACTGAAGAACATGTGTCATCGTTACTGAAAGCTCCACATCAAAATTCATTTAATTCGGAGTAACAATTTTGAAGATACAAAAGAAAAACTGTTTTTATTTTGTCCATCTCGCTTGTCTCTTCGAAACTGAGTGAAGAGTGACTTAGTAAATCTAGAACTTAATTAATTGAATAATAAACCAAAATCGAGGCAGATTATCACATAACTAAAACAAGACCCTAGCCAAGTCATAACCATAATTAACACTTGATTATAGTAATTCATTCACAGACTCGTGGAGTGGTTAATTCACGTGTAAGCTAACAGAATAATATGAATCAACTAATAATAGTCTAATTATTCAATATTTCTCTAATGTTTAACTTTTTTCAAGTTCGATCATTGATTTCATTAATGGTCCAATATTTAACCCGTAATGTCTTATATTTTGGACGCATTTTTATGTGTGCCAGTTGCTCAATACATTATCATGAAATTACGTATGAAGGCAGCACTTCTGAAAATGGGCGAAAGCTCTTTAGGATAATGAGTCAATTACAGCGAGTGCTTAACCTACGCAAAATACTGCGATAACCATATTTTTATGTTTTTTTAAAGAACGCTACAATGTTTTATCAGTCGTTGATATTCCTTATTTTGAATGTTAAGTTCTTTCTTTACACGGTTGTTAAAGGTAACAAGAGAGTTGTCAGGTTGGTCAAATATCTGTAATTCAAGAATTTCGACCTTATAATAAATTTTGAACGACTAGGTTGGATTCCTTGATCAAATTCTATTCTGTCATCTGGTCACACTTCCGTTACCACGAAAACTCTCGAAAGAAACCGACTAGCGACTTGAAAATTTCCCAGTAGGTTTCTCATCAAAATGGTTAGGATCGTAAATGGGCGAAATCTACCTGGCACCTTCAGAGTTATAACGATTTTATATATTTTAGGTTATTTCCTCAACACCACTAGAAAAGTTATTCTTCTGCATATTTCGGTGAGGATCGTAACGTTGAAAAATTAAAAAAATATCGAATTTTTTATCGAATATTTTAAAAAATTTCAGTTCTGTCTGAGTGCATTCTGTAATTTTTTTAAACCCTGTATTTCAGTTCCATCCAATTTCATTTTCGAAAAATGCATTTTGTTGTACGATTTCAAAATTATGTTCAACCAAAAATGTCACTTGAAGTGTAAACACATAAATACATATAAATAGCAATACAGAGAATTAGTGTATTCTGATGACGAAATGATAAACTGTTGTGTAAAAATTGCGGGGTTTTCTTTCCTATATCAGTCATGTGGTCATGTGAAATCAAGTGATAAAATAATAACGATCAAGTTGAATGCAAAAAATTCTCAGTAACATACAGGATACTCAAAGAAACTTCTGAGGGAAAGTCTGAACAAGTAATGTGCTTCAACAAAACATACTGACGTGAAGTTAGCAGTTATCGAGAGATTTTCAAATTAATTTTTTTTTAGTTGTTCTTATGACAAGATCATCATAGAAAGTTACTAAGACCTATGAAGATCGTATTATTATTTTTTGGGTAATTTCAGAAATATCAAAAATACCCAAAAAAAAACTACGAAATTTCTCCAAAAATTTTAAAACAAATTCAACTGATAATGAGTCTTTTTGAAATATTGACTTTAAAGTATATGCAAAAAATCCTAGGAATCCAAGGAATAGTTTCCGAAGAAAAACTAAAAATTCGGAAAATTTTCGAAATTCATTTTCAATTTTCTAACGATACGACCCCAACAAAATTTTGCAAGCTGGTTCGCGTCGGTATTTTACAACTAATTACGAAAATTCAATCCAATAGCTTCAATAGTACCTTAGATATTGAGGAAAGAGCCTCAAAAATTCAAAAGAGTATAACTCCAAAACCGATAGGCAGATTTGAACCACTATCAAACTCAGCCAACGCATTTGGACGCGCAAGTTTCAGGTCAATAGCTTTCTTCTTTCACAAGCTACCGTGTTCGAAAATTACTGATATTTGAGCAAAATGATAATGAAAATGCTGGGAAGAATCAGTAAAAAATTGAAAAATTAAACTTCTCTGTCAGGTTCAGAAAACAGTGAACGTTTATCCAGTGAAAAATGTCCTCATTGGAAATAAAAAAAATCCGCTTTGAAATTTAGGGAAAAGTCGAAAATATTTAAATTTCGACTCTATTCCTGCTAATAGAAATAGATTTTCCAAACCAATTCTCTCCGACTTTTTCAGACAGACTTTAAATATCGTGACGAATGTCTGTTTTTATCAGATAACATAAATATGAAAATTACAAGCCGAACATGACAAGTATAGTTGATGAACCACACCACGCTTATTGAGTATAGCGAAATATTATGATAATTTTTTCCGATAGTTATCATGAAAATGTCGAATTTTCACATTTAGTTCATACAACGTAGTATTTCAAATAGATCAGGCTGTCATGCAAAGCAACAATAATGACATAGTGACACATTTTTCAATAGTAAAAAGTTATCTGGTACATTCAGATCTGAAATATCCATAATTGGATACGGAAAACGATACAGGGTGCGTTATAGAGAAGAGTCGTTTTGGGTATAATAAAAAAATATATAAAAAATTAATAATAATTAGATAACATTTTCGTCGTATTTATGGTGAAGGTAAAAATCGAAATATTCAACTTGGAAATATCCACCTATAATTTCATTTCCACGGTGAATTGCACAGATAACTTCGATTGAAGTTGAGTGACATCCACCTAAATTAATGGTTTTGTCATCAGTTCGCTAAAGATGGAATAAATATAATTACTCCAAGCATGATTCATTAAAAAAACTCATATACGATATGCCGTCTATAATTTCGGAATCGGCAATGAGCTACTTATAAAATATTCAAGGTCAGTTTATTTTAATTCGCATGGAAAAAAGAAGAATTCAATTGAATATACCAAAAAAAAATTCTCACGAACATACCAATTTTCGAATAACTTTCAAGAAGAAAGCCTGAAAATATCTAGAAGGAGCTGGGTGGCATAAATGGAAACAAAGATTTTTTGCACGTAAAAAGCTATGAAATTACGAAAATATTTTAAGTAAACAGTTTTTATAGGAAAAATATTATTGATCTGAAATAATGTTTACAAACAAGGAAAAACCCATTGTGATGATGTTCTATGCATTTATCACGGTAGAAAGAAAGTTTCATTGCATTAAAAATGCAGGAACGAACTGTCATTCAAATTAAAATCCTCTTCAGTCCATGTGTTAATTGTGAAAATTTATTATTAATGCATCGACCAATTTAACAAATTATTCAAGATTTTTTTTCTCGTAAACGGTTCAAGGAATCAAAAACTATTACAATGAAACATGATGTGCTCATGTGCAAAAAAAGTTACGTCAGCAAGTTGAAGATTCAAGGAAACTTAAATTCTGTGCCTTGAATTTTCATATAGTTTTATTACGTCATCATGTGTACGTAGGATAACAAATGAGCACACCATGTTTTACTTACATCATTAATGAAACAAAGATCTATTTTTCGTGTTTTCTTAACTACCAGTAGCGCACCACGTGAACGTTCTGTAGGGAAAATGCGACAGCTCCAGAAAAGAAATATCTTCATGTTGATTGGCACAACTATATGATGTAAACACAAGAGTTTATCATCTTTGTCACTCCGATCACCGACAGAAAGTTCTGGAAAACAGACCAAATAATTCTTATATGAATAACAATTTCCTTTATATCTATTTACTATGAATAAGATTTTTTGTCTACATAATGTTTACCTACATTTGATTAACTTACATGTGCCCTAGACCAGAGCCATGTGCCACCCCTTCAGCTGCTTGACAAGTGGATGATTTTGAGGAGAACTTTTGAGAACCACTGGTTCTATATGATACATAGAAATGATGTATATTATTCGAAGTGTTATTTCCTAATAACTGATTTATCAATTTAACTTTATATCAGGGTCTTGCAAACTCAAGTACTGTCAACAACATGTCTCTGTATCGACATGGTAGCTAATAACATCAATTAATTTCAAAAAAACACATAATAAGGATTCCGTCCTTGGTTGACTGTATATTTCATGTTGCGAACGAAATTACTGCAAACGGAGTACTATTGGTATCATCGTATTTTGTTTTATTAAGGATGAATACTTTGTCATTGTTCGTTTTATACCAATTCCAAACCAAGGTAAAAATCGATGCAATTTTCAACATTTTTGGTCTGCAATAACAGATTTCTATTCTGCACTGAAGGTTGTTGAAAATATTAAATTTTACTTGCCTTTGGGTGGAATATTTTTATGAAACACGAAATTATGACTTTTTGAACACTTTTAGGCTATTCGTTTACTTATGTACACCCTCTATATCGACTGTGTTGAAATTTCAACTTTCTGTATTTTACACAAAGTAACGTTGCCATAGACATAGAGTTGTTTCTATGCCTGTATGCTCTATGCACCAATACCACAGAATTATTTAAGGACTCTGTGGTTAGGCTACAACAAGAACAATTTTGAGCGATTCAAAATGTCAAAAGTTAACTTAAACTTTGCGAGAAAGTTGATATAAAAATTAATTCGACTCGGCAAAAATGTATCGATATCGGTAAATAAACGGTGAAGAAAAACCATTAAGTGCAAAATCGAGTACTGCGAGTTGTTGTTAGCAAAAAAACTTGTAATTAAATCGTCGACCACAGAAAAAACCAATTGTAGCAATATAACCGGTTCGAACTGACCTCACGTTCCTGTTCATAGATTTTTCACACCATCGATTGGATTTGAATCGTAGAAGATCCAAGACATGGAGGTCTCATGTAATGAGGGTTCTCAGAATCGCCAAATTGATAAATAGAATTCACAAGTTGGATTGAACCTCCTTCGAAGCGATTGAGCGTCTATGCCATAGTTTACAGTGTGTTCTGTGGTCTACGCACTACCATAGACAAAGCCTGTGTGGAAAAGCCTCCAGACATAGAAATTCCCCCGAATTTGCTCTTTAAATTCATACCGCTGACACACCATACCTCATCATGATTTCATGTCTCATAACGTCCTAACTGTACCCCATGCATGCTAGGTGACTTGATTAAATACTCCTCTTTTTCGTGCCATCGAAATAACTGGAGTGCTCTCCGGAAGTACTGAATGTCACACATCGATGACAGTGATGACAATAAAAAAGCGTGCGGTGATATCCGTGAACATTGTCGATGGCTACATCTGTGGAATCTTCTGATGATCAAATCGTGAAAAAGATATCAGATTTTGGGTATTGGCGTCTGAGTTTAAGATTTCAGCGCCACGGTGGCCAGTTTTAGAACCTTACATACAGACATAGATTTTGTTTTGATAGTCGATCCAAATGGCAAGATTGACTTTGGTGTATTTCTTAGGCTGTCTTGAAAGTTGAAAAACAGATAGTATTGTAAGACATACTTTTTGGAATAATAGACAAATACTCATAACTTTACTATTTTTATAGCGAAGGACTAAATATTCAATATATTGTGAATAAAATGAATACATTCACATGAAACTAATGCCACTTGTACCGTAAGCCTTATTCATTATGGATTGACAAATGAATTTTACAACACTCATATGATTAGTCTTGAAAAAGCTGTAATATATAAGCCTTGTACAACTTTGCTTTCATCGGCAGAAGCACTTTGAGCGAAGAGTATTCATCACCAGATATTTCCTTGTTGAGACTATTTTTTTTCAATAGTCAGTTCTATCACTAGAACATTTACGTTGTTCCTTAATGATCAGTTCAACAGGCAGATTTCTGGAAGGCATAGCATTCCTCTTAGGTAGATTTCTCTGCTTGGATTATGGGCCTGGAAAAAAATTGTCTTTAAGAATGTGATCTAATATTTCATGAGCAATTCGTGCTTACCTCTATAAAAATGATCATCATCGGTAAAATACAGGTAACAGACTCTCATAAATCTTGTTTGTTGGTGTTTATCGATTCTTCAACACTTTCAGGCCCGACTTGTTAAAGGAAGTTGCTTATCCTCAGTAGAAGCACTTGTAAAATCACAAAAACTCCAAGAAAAATGCATAAACTTTCTCATTTTCTTAACATTTCTTTTGACTTGTCTATGATAATGTCTGTACCTCGGGTTACTCGAATAGCCACCAGAGGGAGTAGCGCTTATCTTCATTCGCCAATAATTTTGATTTTATCAAGAAAATATTCCATTTCATCGGAAAACGGCCTCGTGTTGGCTGTCTACATTTTTGCTTGCATGTTTTCTCAATTCCGCTTAAAATTTAGGATATATTCGCCCTTCGGAATTCACTGCCGTAGACAAAAATGGTATGGCAATCCCCTCAAGCGGACCTTTCAAACAATTACAATTCATGAAATGAAGCAATAAAACTTGTACCTAGTCTAAAAATTATATTTTCGAATACATATTCATCTGGCTGTGATTCCGTTTGAATTATTTCTAATTACCCTGTAAAAATATGTTTATTATAATTTTCAGTTCAATGCCAAATATTCATAGTGAACATATTTTTGAACGGATGTATTCGAGTTTAATGTAGTATTTTTTTCATGGATGACTCGCCAAATTAAAAAGCTATTTACCTCTCTGAAATAGTTGCCGATAGGTAGAAATGCCAAATATAATGTCATCGAATGTACAGGCTGTTCCGGTTGAAACTTTCATAGAGAATATATCTGAAATGAATGGGGGTTTTTCCTGAATTTGGGTTATTACTGCAAATCCAAATTTGAACATAATTATTATGGGTTTGATTCATCAATTTCCCAAATAACCATCAGAAAGTATTCAAAATCAGGTTTCAAAATTGGGGTTTGGGATTTGTCATGCATGCACGAAGTGACAACGTTGTTTAGTAGAATTGCCTTTTCTGCTATAGAATATCGAAATATTTATTCCTATTCTGTGGTACACACGTGTTCTTTGTCAATATAACCAAACAATTTCCGTCTGCGATTTGTCAGTAATATGACAGTCTGTGCTCTTCTTTTTCTATTCCTTGGTCGTTGTCTTCTACTCTAACCAGATCGAAGTATAGCTATCTCTGTTTTCCTAAGCAAAGAAACACATTTGACGTCCTTTTCTTTCTGAGAAAGCTGAATTCGACGTTGCCATATCGTGCACTCAAGATAAATCCCTTTAAATGCAAATCCCCATTTTTATTTTTCAATTTTAGGTGATCAAATATTTTTTTAAAAATATAATATTGAAATTATATGTTTGAAATGTGATGTTCTGAAGGTTTTTCAGGAAAATAACTGCATTTTCGTTTAAAGGAGAAACCCCCATTATATACTTTAACTGTCTTTGGTTTATTATTTTTGATCAACCTTTCACAATCGTGAAGCTAATTCAATTATCTAAAGGTGGGTTCAAACCAAACGAACAAAGAGCTAGAGAACAAGAACATTCTTGTTGATCTTTTAGTATAAAAGAAAACAAGTTTTCAGCGCTTATACATTATTTAGAATCTTTGCGGAAGCAGATAGAACGACGAAAAAATGCTCCACTTCTGTTAATACTAGAAGAATTTGATAGAACAGGGAAAGAATTAGCATTTGCTCGCCTGATAAGTCGATTACTTTTTGTTCAAATTGTAATGATACAATGTTCACGAAATTTGCATGAAAATCTAGTCATTATTTTGCAAATATGAATTGGCGTGAGTGTTTTTTTAAATTGGCCATAATGATAGGCAATATAATGAACAAGGATGTATGGTAAATATTTTGGCCTATTCTGGGCGCGTTCTCGATACTGTAGAGTCCTCAAAACGTTGGGCGGATTTTGCCCTGTTCCGGACTATTTCTATTCAATGAAAATCCCTTAGTCTACGTTGAACATTTCAAATCATTGCGTTATTCCATTCGACGGATACATTAGTATCCCAGAACGGTCCCCCATCCAGAAAGCAGTCACGGTCCACGCTGCTTAGCCTGGTTTCACTTATAGATAGACTGAATTGAATTTTACCTCGAAATCTTCATCAGTGAATTAAAGGTAATCGTTTAAGGCGATTTTTGAGTCAATATGCATATAATACAGGGGTTTTGTTGAACCTGGAACAAGTTCGTAAATACAAAATCCATAATTAGAGATGAAAATTCAGTTATTTGATGATTTTTCTTCTTATTTTCAGTGACACATGCAGAATGCAGGGCTGCAATATGGGGAAGGCGCTACTCCTGTACAAGAGCCACCTTTTGTTACTAATCCGGTGGTAAGTATCTACAGGGTGGGTCACTCATACCAGTAAATCATAACTGTGTTCTGGCTCATTCAAAAATATTGTGAAATTTAGTTTCATTGTCCAGTAGTCTTTATATTATTATAATATTAAAAACTCACAATGGTTAAGAGATTAGGTGTCTCTGAGGTTCTCCTCTTAAAATCACATTAGGATTCACATTCTTAAACATCAGCATCTTATTCTGAAACACCCAGTATGTAGATTGAGGTGTCTACAGTACCGGTGATTGCACTAATGGATTTTGATTAGCATATTTCAACCGGTTATCAAGTTTCATCATGATTGGGTCATTACTTTTTGAGTTATTCCGGAAATGACAACATCTAGGAAAAAAATTTCAAAAAGCACTGCCGTGAAGGCAGCAACTTTTGCGCGCATGTTCAATGTAGATGACCGCTTCAGCAACGAATTTGAACGTGCGCGCGTACCAAATTTCAGTTCGATACGATCATAAGTTCTGGAGATATCGGGAAAAAATATGTCAAATTTCGATGTTTTCTTCTCGATATCGTTGATTTTTTCGGTATTACTCGAGAAATACTGATTCAGTCCTGATTAAACTTCACAGCTAGTTTTAAGATGCTGAAAGACAACTTTATGCAAAATTTCGTGATAATCGTGTTATTAGAACAATTTGAAAAAAAAAATTTATATGATTTTCTCATCGATGAAGTACTGGATTTCAATTCGATCTGATCTCTATTTTTGGAAATATTGTAAAAATAAAATTTTGAATGGGTATATCTACGGAATCATTGGGCGGATTTTACCCATTCACGAATTCGACCTTCGTAATTAAGGTCCAAACCTTCTCTACAAATATCGAGTTTCTAAGTTGTTTCTTTCGGAAGTTATTGTGTTTACGCAGTCGGCCCCAATCAAAATTTTATTTTTCCAATATTTCCAAAAATACAGATCAGATCGAATTGAAATCCAGTACTTCATCGAAAATAACAGTTCGAAGTTTCATACAGAATTTAATGAGGATGATATGATGAGAAAATCATATAAATTTTTTTTTCAAATTGTTCTAATTACCCGATTATTACGAAATTTTGCATAAAGTTGTCTTTCAGCGTCTTAAAACTAGCTGTGAAGTTTAATCAGGCTTGAATCAGTATTTCTCGAGTTATACCGAAAAAATCAACGATATCGAGAAGAAAACCTCGAAATTTGACATATTTTATCCCGATATCTCCAAAACTTATGATCGTATCGAACTGAAATTTGGTGCATTGCTGTGAAATTAGAAGGTCAAAGCGTGAGTATAATTTTTCTTGGATATGATAAATGTTTTCCGAAAAAAAAATTTTTTTGGAAAAAAATTTCGAAAAAAATTTTTTTTAAAAATAACCAACAATATAATCCTGACGAAATTTGGCTCAAAGTTGCGCGTCGTTGTACTTCACCTAACCGCCAAGTTTGAATCCAATCGCTCAGGTAGTTTCTGAAATAAAAAATAAATAACTTCAAAACTTCAAATGCCTATAACTCCGAAACTATTCGATCGATTTGGCCCATTAACGAACTTAACCGCGGCATTCCAATGCGCGACCTACCCTGAAAGTTTCAAGTTGCTAGCTCACTTCGTTCGACAGTTATCGTGTCTACGGCCGGCCGGCCGGATAGAATCGATTTTGACACCGGATTCGTCATCAGTGAGTCCAACCTAGTCGATTGAGACCATTTTCGGCTCAATCATCCAAAATTACAGACATTTGATCAAAACGATAGCACGCTGTTCCCCTAGAACATGCGCGCAAAAACACGAAATTTTACATATTTTTCCCAATATCTCAGAAAATTAAAATCGAGGTACACCAAAACTTGATACACTGTTGTGAAATATAGAGTTAAAGGTACCTGCAAAGTATATTTCGAATGATATAAATAGTTTCCGAAATAAAAAAATTTCAGGAAAAATTCTCCTTTCAAATTCAATGACCATACGATCTCAACAAAATTTTGCAAAAAAGTTCGCTTTGTTATGCTCCAACTAACTGCCAAGTTTCAATGCAATCGCTCTAGTGGCTCCTGAAATATCAAGAAAAACCTCAAAATTTCAAATGACCATAACTCCAAAACCGTTTGCAACATTCTCTGAAAGTTTCAATTCGATAAGATCCTCCGTACTCCAGTAATCGTGCCTAGGGCCGTCAGATGAACGGAAACTATAATGCTCCACAAGAGTTAGGGATATCGTTTTTAAAAGTATGTAATCTTCGAGAAAATCGCTGTAAAATCATTTAAAACTCAATGACAACTTGAATCGATCCAATAAAAATCAGTATGAGACATTTCGTCAATCTGGTCGCCTTTTTTCTGAAGTTTGGTTCTTTGCATATGATTCATGAATGTTCTTATTTTGAAATGAAGTCAGTTTATCAACGGCTTCGATTTGAAACGAGTTTTCTGAAAATGCCAAGACGTAAATTAACAAACGCTGAGGCTAATAGGGCTATCGGAATGCTACAGGGTGGCCTAACTCAGGTTGTTGTAGCGGAAAGGCTCCAAGTCAGCCAAAGTGTGATATCTCGACTTTGGAATAGGTTCAGGGAGACAGGTTCCGTGTTGGAAAGACCAAGGCTTGGTGAGCGACGAAAAACAACACCTGCTCAGGATCGTTTCATCACCGTTCAGGCGAGAAGAAACCCTACATCTACGTGTAGAATGCTACGGAATACTCTTCAAAATGCAGATGGGGTCCAAGTTTCCATCGAAACCATCAGACGATGTTTGAGAGAGGTGAATCTAGGTTCTAGACGTCCATTTAAAGGAGTTCCATTAACACGTGACCATAAGCGTCAAAGACTGGAATGGGCAAGGCAACATATCAATTGGAACGATCAATGGCGTAGTGTCTTTTTCACTGATGAATCCAGATATGGACGATTTTCAGATTCTCGAAGAATAAGAGTATGGACAATCCCACACATACCCCGTAATCGTCGCTATGTCCAAGAAGTCCATCCATTCCGAGGGGGTAGTGTTATGGTATGGGCCGGGATATGTTTCAACGGGCGCACAGATCTACACATTTGTCCTGGGAATATGACCGCCTTACACTATAGGGAGCATGTCATTGACAATGTTGTGCCAAATTTTCACGCTGCTATTGGTGAAAATTCTCCATTTCTAGACGATAACGCTAGACCGCACCGTGCAGCCATAGTTGAGAATGCGCGCGAGGAGCTTGGTATTCCACATTTACCAATACCTTCGCACTCACCAGATTTGAATTGCATAGAACATGCATAGGATATGCTCCAAAGAAGATTAGATAATCATCAACCTACCCCAGAATCCTTAAATGATCTGAGAGAGCTGCTGCCCCGGTTATGGAACCAAATTCCTCGAGAAATGTTCAACAACCTCGTGTGTAGTATGCAAAGAAGATGTCAAGCTGTTATTGATGCCCGTGGAGGCCATACATTGTATTGATAGTCTTAAAATGCTTGAATTCTCTAGAAATGAAATTTTGTTATTTTACTCGATTTTTCTTAACCACCCTGTATACGCTGCAGACCTACAGGCTAAAATTAATTTGCAATTTGTAATCATATTAATATGAATTTTCATAATAAAAATCTTATTTTAACTATATTTTTTTGGAATTTAAGTCAATATCCCTAACTCATGTGGAGCAGTTTATTTTGATACCGGCTTCATCATTGAGTCCAACCTAGTCATTTCCGGAAAAAAATCGAAATTTCAAGGCATTTAATCGCTATTTACAAGGGGCCAGAACTTGAATAATTAATTAATCATCGCAAGGAATAATCATTTTTTTCGACCTATTTACTATGCCTTTTACTGTCTTCGAGGAATCACCAAACAAATTACAATCAAATTAAACCGTTTTGTCAACATTGACGGTACAATCATCGATGTAATCCATTAGATGTAACAATTATATCGTTTATCATTGTATTTCCGAAGCTTTCAAACAAGCAGTCAACCCTAAACTAGTAAACTGACCATTATGAAGGGATACTTGATGATGTTCTGTACGGGGGGTTTCCGATAATTTTTGGTCTATGCTATACTTTAGTGTTAACAAAATTCAAGATCAGGTTAATCAGAAACAAGTGAACAACTGCAACGTAAAAGATTTCAATTCAGTCGTTTATTCTTCGTAGTGCCCCTATTCTATTTTATGAAGAGGTAAGCTTTGAATCTTGAAACGTTTTTTTAGTTGGTTCTTTTTTAACTATACGATCCTCACGAAATTTTGAATGTAGCTGCGCGTTGTTTTTCTGCGACTTACAACGAAGTTTCAATTTAATCTAGTCTGTACTTTTTGAGATATTTATGAAAAAACCGCGAACTTTCTCATGGGTATAACACCGTAACTCCCCGGATTATTGTCCCCATTAACGGGCTCAACTTTCGAATTTTGATACTCGACGCGAATTGAAAGTTTCATGCCCTTAAACCCTTCATGAAAAATCTTTGTAGCGTACAACAAACCCGCAAAATTGTCTCTATCGCGTATGCGTCATTACGGCATGGAACATTGCCGGACAACCCCTATAGCTATCGCCTAGCCATTTTCATCATGATCCGCGTGTATTGGAACTATTGGCCGATGATATCCAATGGAAAAAGCACAATTATTTCGACTTACGTGGACAAGCGGCCTTCTGTTTGCCGAAGAATACAGTTGTGCTTTGCTAATTGAACTTACTGTTTCTGTTATATTCCTTCGGGCTCTTACAACATGTTTCCTTGGGAGAGAAGGCATTTGCGTAGATATATTAGATATGTATGTACCAGTTCTTTGTGTTTTGTGACGTCCCTTTTCGTTGGTTTTTACGATTTTGAAGGTGAGGGCATTTTGGCGGATGCGATAATTTGAGTATTGGGCGATGGTGTTGGCGCATGCATCATTTTGTTTTGAGTGTTGGAAATTCTTGAGTTACTTTAATGTATGAGTAGGTTTTTCCCGGTGACTTCACCTGATTTCTTTTGAATTAGGAGGATAGATATATTTGGAATTTACCGAATGAAAGATATGATGTGCTTATAGCAAATTATTACAAATGATTGCAAATTTATCGAAACCTATAGATTGTAGAGTCTATGTTTACATTGGACTCCAACTTTCCCATATTTGATTTTGTTTTATTGCGTTAAAATTGACATGAGGTAAAAGAACTGCCTCATAGGAGACTCTATTTTGCTTAAACTACAACATGTTGAACTCGAATTCAAAGTAATTCCAGTTTCATTCGAAGATACGGGAAATTCCATGGGTTAATTTTATTTTCACTTCAAAACTTCGTTTTTGCGATACTGGGTCCATAACCTTTCAAATATGTCCTTATATAGGTTACGAGCAGTTTTGACAGTTGGGAGAGACTGGAGGACCAACAATAACCTGAAATGCATTGTTTACTATGGGAAAAAGCGATATCTCTCATGATTTCGTATTCATTTGAGAATTTTGGATTGATATATTCACTTTTTTTTGAAAAGGATATTATAAATTTGGTATACTTAAAATGAAATTAGTCCATGATTTCATAAACAGGCAAATAAACATACCTTTGGTTAGTTCAGTCAACAGTCTTTTTGTGTGTTGTAGTATATTATATAGGCACATTAATACTTTCATGTGGAGGTGAAATATTGCGAAAATATTTTGTGATATCATCGTGCTAATACATTTTTCATTCCTAGACACTGCCAAGTATTCCTGGGTGTAGTAGATAGGAACAGTGGATGGTTTTTATTTCTAAAATACGACTCAAGGGTGATCAAATTAGGCTAAGATGCCGATGAGTGATGATTCAGATCTTTTCTTTGTGAAAACAAACAGAAATGTTTATCAAAAACTGACGATTTTACGAAAATTCCTCACTTGGTATCAATCGGCATACCGAAACACAACATTGTCAGTAGTAATACTGCACCTTAAGTGAGAATCAGCTAATA
The DNA here is from genome assembly GCA_958510865.1 of Myrrha octodecimguttata. Lineage (NCBI taxonomy): Eukaryota > Metazoa > Arthropoda > Insecta > Coleoptera > Coccinellidae > Myrrha > Myrrha octodecimguttata. The sequence continues at coordinate 42,148,011 of OY294064.1, forward strand.
ATTTGACTGCATTGAATACTTGAATGGAAATATCTTTTATAAATCTTGTCTTGTTCAAGTAATGAAGAAATGATTATGAAGAACTTATGAGTTTTGAAATATTCCATACCCCGAATCGTTCGGTATGCCCTAACAAAATAACGTACATGATATTACTCAACTAAACATGATAATCAGCTCGAAATTCGATGTCATTGCATACCTGAATGTCAATGGTATATATCAATTCTATCTAATTCAAGTTTTAGTGATTATGTAGACTAATCTCCATCCTATGTTCTTTGCCGAGGTAACTGACAAGTTACAAAGTAACATTTATTCTGTGAATTTTCGTTTCAGAGCGCAGTTCTTTATTAAATTAATTCAGAAGATATTATTTTCCCTTTCAGAACCGATGGAGTTTTCTTATTTCTCTCTTTTGTAATGGATAAATTGAGTTCCTCTCCACATCCGGTTAGTTCCTACCATTCAAATGAAAATACTTCAACAACTCATTGGTAGTTGTCATCGATTTGATGTTGATTATTTGAGCTTGAAAACCTTAATTTACTTCAAAAAACTTAGGTTTTAAATTGTATTTCCTGCCTTACTAAACCAAGCAACATGCAAAAACAGCACCAACCAGCAAGAATTGTATTTAATCGAAAAATTCCATAGGTTTAGTGAAGCTATTACTGTTACAAGATATCAAGTACTTTGGATATAGTTCCTAGATAATGCAATAGTGAATATTTCAGTCCAAAATGTCCAAATTCATACAAAATCACGAGCCAAATCGCTTTTTCCCATAGTATACAATGCATTTTAGGTTATTGTTGGTCCTCCAGTCTCTTCCAACTGTCAAAACTGCTCGTGACCTATTCAGTTGAGATTGCTCAGGTGAAACAAATTGAACTTTTTTTGATTCTTTATTGACTACATACTGATAACTCCATGCAATATTTAAGTGTGTTGTAGGTATCTTGATAATAACTCGACCATTATTTTTTTATCACAGCATTGAGTTTTCAACTATCTTGTTGAATACTGAACGTTCACATTACTATATTTTGACATGTAATATGAAAATTACCACATTTTCTGCAATACAAAGGACTGTTCCTTTCGAGGGGAACCTTCTGATCCAAATTGCACTATAAGTATAGGAAATTATTCAAATATATCCATAAAGATATAGATAATTAATTCTTCCATTTTTTTTACAGCAGATTAATTCGTCCAATTCTACCAGCTCGCTGAGGCAATTCCGAAAGAAGGACAATGTAGATAAGGCTGCAGGAGTGAGCGGGGGACTTTCTGCGGCCAATTCAGGTGGAACAGACTCCACGAATTCTAGTCATGTGGCACGTGTGGCCCCCCATAACCATTATCCCCACAAACAGAACGAATATTTCCGATATCCGCCTCAATACCAGGAGTACAGGTAAGCAAATTAGCAACTTAATATTGGAGGGGGTTATCCTTTTTGAGCTAGGAGTGCGAGTAATTTGAACCCAACATTGTGAATGAGCACTTTAATTTTTATAGGGGTTCCCCATGGATCCATTTTAGGTCCCCACATTTTCAAAATATTTGAGAATAAGACTCTTTCAGTGTTAATTGGTTGATTATCACTGATCTTCGAGTTTTGCAAAGGAATATGTTGAAATTTGACTCTCTTTTTTCAGCTCACCGCCCGTAAAATATTCAGAGATCGCTGAGCCCGTGATTCAGCCCATTCCTCATCTAGATCACCTGCCCCCATCTGTTTTGAGTAAACACAAGGAGAAGGAATACGTAGAAATGTGCAATATACCGCAGCAAAGTCACCTCAACAAGGCTTATCCTGAGCATCAGTTCAACGGCCAGCAAAGCTACCCTCCAGAGATGTCCATGCACCATCAATACATGCATAAAGAGACCCAAGGGTCACAAGTAAGAACTACGCTTTATTTAATTCTGATATTTTTGCTAAACCAAGCACGTCAAAAGTGAGAACCTTATTTTTGGATAGAAGTTTTTCTTTTTAAATACGGTCCTCACAGAATATGCAATCAATTTTCACAAATTATATCGATTTTTTCAGATTCATTCCCCTTACAAGCCTGAATCTCAATACATTCCAAAGGAGACTGCGTTCAACCACCAGATACCTCCTTATCTTAAGTACAACATTCCTCAATCAAGAAACTATGTACCTTTGGACAATTCCTCTTTAACTCCGTTTCAGAGGATGGACCCTCATCTGGCAAGATCCTTTATGGCTGACCATCATCATATAAGAGAGTTTCCTGCGGAGTACAGCCCGATAGAACAGAGTAGGATGTACGCTCAGAAACAAAGGTAAAGCTTTATGAAATTATATCACAGCATAATATAATCCGTTCACTTTGACTAAGTCGGTCGGTAGGCTAGGGAGTTTGGTGGGAAAATATGTTGGCAAGCCTGTTTAGTCATTTTGGTTAATTTCGAGTGAAAATAGGATATTTACATCATTGTCGAACATAGTTTGGAAGATATGGGCCCCCAAAGTTCCAAACTGATGCTATAAAAACAGTCTCTCACTTCTTCGATATAATTCACAAATCACCTTTGAACCTTCAATCAAAGGTTAGCGACACTATCTTATAAACTATCCCGGTTGGCCATGATTTAGGTCTATCATGTTTTTTTACTTAAAACTGACGCAGGTTGGCAGTCGTGAAATATCGGCAATGTCAAACGTTGCCAAATGCCAATGCCAATTTCTACTTCCAATCTCAACATAATCATCACGCTTGGAAACTAAAAATGGCGAAGGTAGTTTCGAAGAAGCAGAGACAAAGTATCAGGAAGTGTTTTGTAGAATTGAAATCTGCTTTTTCTGATAGTAACCATGATTATTTGGAATCAATAATTTATCACAAGCTATCCAACATTTTCGACATATGTGAGTGAAAACTCAGTGCATCGTTCACATAGATTCCCAAGAACTTTTTAAATTGAGTTAGTTCTCTTAAGGTGACACTGGTTTCGTATTACTAATACATTTTTAACTGGAGTATTTCAAGTTGTGCAGAAGGTATTTAAATGTCTTCTGTAAACTTATTTCTTGAGAATTTAGTAGGGAATTCCGTGGGTTTGTCTGTTCGTTTAGAAGTTTTACTGCAGGGTTATTCGATTACTTATATTTTTTTTCGAATGAACTATCACAAAGTAACGGATTACTCTATCCATTATTTTTCAGTAAAATTTCAACACTCGATGCTTGATTTCCGTACATGAAAATAGCATAACTGAATCTTCCAACCATGTTATTTATATACGTGAAATATTTCCAGTGTTGACAGAGAAAAAAGTTTCGCCAGGTCTTTGGAATCATTGAATTCACATAATATTTTCTCAAATTCATTATTTTCCCAAAGTAAATTCACATTTTGAAAAATACGCAGTTACTACGACCTTTATGTAGAGAGAACAACGTTGTGTTGTTATCCGACAGGAAGATGACTATAACCTAACATTTTCAAAATTTACACAGTGAGATATGTCAGAATGTCATGGCCAACCGGGATAGTTTATAAAAGTGAATGGAGTATATAGTATCCGTTCAGAGGAATTACAATTACCCGGCACTTTTCGATCATAGTTTGCACATCACAGCATCATTTTTCTTTATTTTTCCAGGTACTACCCCACTCCTTTACCCCCAACGAATGCGACATACCCCCCGAACTACCCCCACCGCAACATACCTGCCCAGCAGTACAACTACCCCAGTTGCAACTACCCGAGATCATCGCAGATGAACTCTTCGATGGGACGATATTCCATGAACATGGAACGAAGCATATCGCCCCGAAGAACCTACTCGGAAAACATGGAAATGACCATGAATTTCGCACCAGTACCTCAGAAGATTCCTGCCAACTATCCCAACTACCCTGCCTACGCTCAGCATTACCAACAAAGAAGACCGCCTGCGGTTCCACAGGAGTACTACCATCCTCAACAACACCCTCACTCAAGGGCGCACGCTCAGTACATGCAAAGTCACCATCCTCAAGAGATACCGGAGAATCATGTTGCTTCGAACAACATAAGACAGTACCTTGAGAATTGGGCTGAAGAAGAACCAGCCACAGAGTTGCCAACCACCATAGAAAACTCCAAGTATATGCCTCGTTTGAATCGCGATGAACCCAACGAAGTGTACGTGATAAACGCGTCAGAACTGCCGCAGTACCTCGAGAACGGGGTACCTTTGATAGCATCGGAGAACGGGCAGTATATCTTCAAAAGTAACGTTTCAATCGACAATACAGGTGCTATAAAGATAATCGATAAGACTGTTGAGAACGTTGTTCTACCAACAGACGCTCAAGAAAGAGTTGTCAGCCTTCATATCATAGAGAACCCTAAAGCGGACTGTTTAGTCAACAATAGACCGTCGAATGTGAATCAGGAACACCAAGTGGCCACAAACCAAGCACCACAAGGTGGTCTTAACGTAATTACGACCAACACAAGCCATCCTAATATGGAAAACACCGCTCAAAGGTCTTACACGCAACCTGGATACAACCCTAATAGGATGAATGTCCACCAGGTGTCGCCGATGACACAAAACAGCGAAACTTCAATAAATCTCAGCATGCAGCCCAACGCAAGCCATTCTCCGCAGCAGCAAGTCAACAGGTCGAGCTCAAGATCTCCCCAGAAGATCCATGGGACAACTTCAGATGATCAATTGAAGATACAGGTGTTGTCTTACAATGAAGTGCCTCAAAATTCTTGCATAGTCATGCCATCCACTCAAAACAGACTTAACTTTGACGAGTCTTTGTTACCAAACCCAGTGCCTTGTGACCCCAAACAGAAGAAGAACGATTTTGAAGTGAAGACTAACCAACATAATGAAGCCAATTCGGTTATATCTAATGTTATGAGCGAAGAGGCCATCTTAAAGGAAGCCCATGAAGAGTTGGATAAAATTGTTCAAGACACTTTGACATCAACTAATATACACCTGCACTTAGAAAATTGCGATAGAAATCAGATTCCAAAAATGGAAGAGAAATGTGCTGAAGAAAATCTAAACTCGAGGATTCCTGACTATCTAAACCTCGACTTGGAGTCAAACGCAAAAGACTTGACTGGTGGTTTGTCTGAATGTCCCATGAGCAATGTTGAGGAATCTATGGAAAATGAAGCCATCATGGATTTGAGTATAACTTCTAGAAGAACCAGCAAAAGCGGAAATGAAAACCAAGAAATTACCAACTCTGCTGCCAGTCTTTCGAATCGACCAACGAAAGACAAGCATGGCCAAAATACAGAAAAAAAAGACGATGAAGGGAATGGAAATAAAGATTCTATTGGAGCTGAAGAACCTTTTGATATGGACAAAACTTCAACCAAACATATGCCTTTGATTTTTGATGGTTTCGAGGAACATTCCACTCAAAAAAGTGAAGCTAAATCGGAAACAATCGACACCAATATTCTGAATGAGAGTCAAGAACCTTTTGTTGAAGAAAAGAAACAAACAGAAACAGAAGAGAGGGAAGATAATGAATCAAAGAAAGTAGGAGACGAATCTTTAGTTCCTGAATCTTCTGAACTAGTTCTTCAAAGTTGTATAGCAACAGCAACTGAAACTTTAAAAGGTGTTGCAAGTAAGTCAAAGGAGGACGAACTTTCGAGTGAAAAACAGGGTAAAATTGAATATGAAAAATCTTCAATTGCTAACAAAGTTGAAACCTCTGAGAAGTTTGAAGAAAAAGATGATACATCCAATGATAATTCGGTGAAAGATTGCATGAAGGTTGAAACTAAAGATGAAGAGCCAGATTCTGGTGGTAATAATGAACAATCTGTGGAAAATAAAAAGGAAAATAAAACTGAAAAAGAAATAGAATCTCTAGAACGAAAAAACACATTCGATGTTGCTAGATCAGGAATCAAAAGAAAACGCATTTTTTCTGTTGATGATATTATTTATCGAATTGGCTTGACTGCTAGTCAAATCCAGAATGCTTTCAGTGATACAACAGATTGTAAAGTGGAAAATGAAATAACAACTGATGAAAGTATAGTTGACCATACAAACGTCGAACTGTTGAGTGAAGAAAAATCATGCTCAAGTAAAGATAAAGCTGTTAATTCAAGTTCTCAAATGATGAATGAGAATCCAAGCTCGAAAGGGGAAATTGAGCACCCGAGCAAGCATCCAAAGAGAGAGGAAACTGATAATACAGGTGCCGAATTGTTGAAAGAGAATCCAAATCCAAAAGAACTAGTTGAGGACCTGAGGAAGCATCCAAAGAAAGGAGAAACTGATATTGCAGCTTCCCAATTGATAAAAGAGGATCCAAAAGCAAAAGATCTCATTGAAGACTCAAGCAAGCATCCAAAGAATGAAGAAACTGATGTTGCAAGTTCCCAACTGGTGAAAGAGAATCCAAACCCAAAAGAACTAACTGAAGGCCTGAACAAGGATCCAGAGGAAGAACAACCTGATATTGCAAGTTCTCAACTGGTGAAAGAGAATCCAAACCAAAAAGAACTAACTGAAGGCCTGAATAAGGATCCAGAGGAAGAACAACCTGATATTGCAAGTTCTCAACTGGTGAAAGAGAATCCAAACCAAAAAGAACCAACTGAAGTCCTGAACAAGGATCCAGAGGAAGAACAACCTGATATTGCAAGTTCTCAACTGGTGAAAGAGAATCCAAACCAAAAAGAACCAACTGAAGTCCTGAACAAGGATCCAGAGGAAGAACAACCTGATATTGCAAGTTCTCAACTGGTGAAAGAGAATCCAAACCAAAAAGAAGCAACTGAAGGCCTGAACAAGGATCCAGAGGAAGAACAAACTGATATTGCAAGTTACCAATTGACTCCAAATTCACAAGAGCTATCTGAAGACCTGACCAAGCATCCAAAGGAAGAAGAAAAAGAGGATTCAGAGATAAATGATGTCAACTTCCTGGAGTCCAATGAAGATCTTGACATTCAGCCACAGCAAGATGAACAAAAGGATGAAAATGTAAGACTCCAAGACAATGATGAGAAACCAATAGCTGAAGAAAATGCGGTGCCTTCTCCTAGAACAACCGTTGAAAACTCAAAAGAAGAATCGATTTGTATAGAAGATGCAGTTACAGTACCTTCAATTTCTCCAAATGTAAAAGTTATCGAAAATGTCTTTCCTGTGATTGAAGAAATGAATCCTAATTCAAACCATGATGTCAAATTGGAATTGGAAGACTCAAAATGTGAGTTAAAATCAGTGGATGCAGCACAAAACTACAAAGAAGAAATTGATCAAGATGAAGTCCAACCTTCTGTTGAGAATGTCCATGATGCAGCGCAAAACTGCAAAGAAGAAATTGATCAACATGTGATCAAACCTTCCGTTGAGGAAGTCCATGATGCAGCACAAAACTACGAAGCAGAAATTGATACAGATGAGATCAAAGCTTCTGTTGAGGATGTCCATGATGCAGAGCAAAACTACAAAGAAGAAATTGATAAAGATGAGACCAAACCTATTGTTGATGAAGTCCATGTAGATGATACTTCAACAACGAAATTAGGATCAGAAGAGAATTCTTCTGAACAAACAGAACAAGATATCGCTAAAATTGATGAACTATTCGAGGAAAAACCAGATGAGTATCATGAGACTGAAATGCAAGAATTGTCTGCGGTTCATGTAACTGTTGTATCAGAAGAAACAGTAACAGTTGTAGAAGAAGATATCGAAACGACTTTAGAGAACGAAAAAATAAAAATACTGAGTGATGAAATTGTAGTACAAGAAAACGAAGAAACAGTTTTCGAGAATCCATCTCATCTTGAAGAATCAGTAACAAACGATCGTATTAAAACAGAGAGTCTAAAGAGGAATCTATCTGAAACTGAAATAACTAATGAAGATGCAACTGAAAATACCAATAAAAAATTGAAACTAAATGATTCTGAATCTACAGAAATGGCTTATATCGAAGAAACAATTCCAGAAATCAAAGAGAATTCCTTGAAAAAAATCGATTTTTATCCACAATCAATAAATTCATGCAGGTTTTCAGTAATCCAAAGAACAGAAACAATACAGAGGGAGATAGCAAATATGGCACCTTCTGAGAAAAATTTTCAGGAACTGGTACTTCCAATCCATGAAGCCCCATGCTCTCAAGTGAAAGTTGAAGAAATAAAAGAAGAAGAACCAACTAGCCATGGATACAAAAGTGAGGATGAAGCAGTAACCAAAGATGAGAGTGATGATGTTGCGTTAGAAGAAATAGAAGACACTTCTCCTTCTATAATAGAGGTTGAGGTTCCCAAAAAAGTTGAAGATACCATAACAAATCAGCAAGATCCATATAAACTGGAAGAACACACTTCTGTTTCATCAGAAGTGGTTATTTCTGAGGTAGAAGAGACACCCACAATATCAAAAATTTCAATTGAACCCCCTCAAAACGCCATTAAAGATGAGTTACTACTTCAAGAGGTCAATACTGATCTTGTACCACCTCCAGAAGTTCACAACTCAAGGAAAAAAGCTAGAGAAGAGATTACTTTTGAACAGAGGTTCGTAGAACCTCTACTGAAGAACAACTCAGCAGAAACTTCCCAAAAAAATGATCACCAGGAAGAAAAATCACCAGCGGAAGACTGCCAGTATAGAAGTGTACTTAAAATCGAGGAAAACATGGTTCTCCTAGAGATCTGTGGAGAATTAGTTGAGATCAGTGTGAACCAAATAAACGGAAGAAAAGTTATCACAGTAGTTCCAATATCTAGCAGTGCTACAGTGGACATAAACGACAATTATGAACATACTGATCGTTCTAATATCGGTGAACAAATGTGCCACTCGCATTCACCTGAAACTGTTCAAATTGACTCAGAAATGCCGGAGCTACGAGAAGAAACCTCTGTGGACCTCGAAGAAGAAAGCCAAGAAAAGAAATTACCTGTCTTGGTCAAGATGATAAGTTCTTCGGAAGATATAGACAACGTCATACGTACTGAAGAAATCACCAGTACACAAACCGAAGCTGTTGAAAGCAACGAGGAAATATTCGAAGATATAATCTTGAACGAGAATGAGATAATAATAGGAGATGAGAGTTTGGAAGAAGAGATAAACCTGGACCTTAGAAGTGACGAAGACTTCTGTCCAGAAAAACCGGTTTTATGCACCAAAGCAGCAAAAAAGTTGTACGAGGACGTATCTGTGAAACAACCGACAAAACCTCATAGTTCCTTGAGGGAGTTTAGAAAAATAAAGACCAAACCAGAGCAATCGATTGAGAGGAAGAACTCAGATGACCAAAGTACACCACTGAAGGAGAAAAAACATCCTAAAGGTACCACACGAACTTCTACAAGACAGAAGGTTGTTTCTGAGCAAAAAGAGGAATCTCAAGTGGCTTTGCAAGAGCTGATCAAACAAAGAAAGATGAGAAAAGAAAAGATACGGCTCAAATATCCTTACATTATTAAAAATACAGAGGTTGCATGTGAAAACCCACAAGCTGGTGATACTGGTGTTGTTAAGGTCAGACAAGATAAGGAAGTGAGGAGCGAAATCAGAAAAGTGTCCAAAATTAGTTCGGATATTGTGAAAATGGAAAAGAATCAAATAAGTTCAGTTGTGCATAAAGTAAAGAGCAACGAGATGAATAAAAAAGAATCTTCGGAAATTCATGGAACTAAGGCCAAATGTAAAGAGAAGGTTAGAAGAAGATCTGTGGATGAAAGCAAAGAAAAGGTTCACATAGTAGCTTCTGTGATTGTGAAAGAACCGTTTTCAAACATAGATACTGGTGAGTATACGAAAGTTATTTTTTCTTAGGTCCTTTGTAAACGAAGGTATCTTTATTTCCTTCCAGACAAGCTAAAAATAGAGGAAAAGCCAACAAGCACCTCCCACATCTGCTCCAACACCACCACAGCATCAAAAGACATCTCAGCTCAAAATTTTCAAGAGGCCCGTACCTCCACCGGCAAGGAGGTTGCGAAGAACTCAAATGTCCAGGAAAAACATTCAAAATTTCCGAAAATATCCACTCCTCGAGACCTGTCCCTGACGAAGAACATCAACGAACACTACCTTTCAAGAAAAGACCATTCAAATTTGAAGAAGAAGCTGAGCATCCAAGAGTACAACAGTCGCAAGAGAAAGATGGAGGAATCGAGAATTGTCCCCATTCCAGAGAAAATCATGAAGATGGAGGAACCTTCGAAGGTCCACAGCTTGGAGAAGGATCACGATAGACCGTCCACTATTTATTCTGGTAGACTGTTTGAGAACGTTTCGAATTGTGTCAAGGATCCCAGAAGACTGCAGTTTATGAATTCTGAACATCCCACTCTATCGAGGAGGAAATCAGAGGTGAAAATTAATGTTTATTCAACTAGTAGATGTTTGGTTTGACTTTTGTTTCACTTCTTAGTCGTTTCGGATAAATCCGAGCATGTTATTCTCAGTGACTTTGGGAATGTTACACCCGGAGAGATTAACTTTTGAAAGTAACACTTCGAATGTGACTTAGTATATTTATCCAATAATAAATACTCATTAATCGATATTTCAATTCAATGTTCTTCATTTTCAGGAATCGACCTCTTGTAGGGCGCCAAACATATCAACAAGATCTTTCTCATCTGGAGCCATTTCAAGTCCACCAGCAATCACTATAAATACTTTGCTCAACACGGTTTCAACCAATAACCAAATGAAACACAACAACGCTTCAATTCCCAAGAAATTATTCGCAGAAACATGCGAACCAAAACAGATAAACAGAAGCGGAAGAAAATCTACGGAAACAAATGAGAGAAAGTACGAACCATTGGAAACGCACAAGAGAAAAGTTTCCTTTGACGACAACGTGCAAATAAACGAAATAAACACTACGCAAACAAAAGTTTGTAAAAGCAGGCAGAATTCTGTATCTAACTACTGTGAAGTGACATCTTCCTGTTGTGATATCTTTGAAGAAAGAAGCCAGAAGGATAATAAAATAGAAAACACAAGACTAGAATACCAAAATAACTTGGTGAGAAGGCTACAGATGGCGGACAAGATCGAAAACAACTGGGAAGATTCAAACTCTCCCAAAGACTGTATAACAGATGCATTTTCGGACTGCTTTTTAGAAAAAACCAGGCCGGAAACTGTAAAAAACATAACTAAAACTAAACTAATAATAGATATTAATGATTTCGATACAAGTCTGATTAATAACGAACTGAAAGGTTCATATAAAAATAACACTAATTCGGGTGAAGAATCTTTAAAAAACTATAAAGAAGAAGTGGATATAAAACTGAATTCTTTAAACATACAGATACCAAAGACTACAAAGAACAGGGTTTTAAACGAAGACGACTTACTAATGCATAAATTCCTAAGAAAAGAACAACTAAACTCAGATGAAATCAAACAGATACGAAGGATAATATACTTCAAGAAGAAAATACAACAACTTACACAACAAAACGTAACTAACAACAACAAAATTGCAGAAAACAAATATGAGATCAAGAAGTCCCCTGAAAGTTCGGCAAACAAAGAATTGAAACTTCAGTTGAAAAAAGTAGACGGTAAGATAAAGAAGAAGAAGAAAAGATTCAGGAATTTGTACTCCAACAGTCCGGAGACTAGTGAAACTGAAATTCAAGAATCAGCCGGTGAGTTTTCAGTTTACGAAGGTGAGAACATATCTGGGGTGAAGTTGATTTTTAAAAGAAAGACTGACTTTTTAAACCTGCAGCCAGTTGTTAGGTTACAGAGGTGTAGGTATATCGATTCTATGGCGAAAAAGATGAAATTTCAAAGTATACAGGGACCAAACCAAAATTAAACGCCTTCAGTATAATGTTGTGAATTTTTTTATATGCGTGAGATTTTTAGTTTTCCTTGCGTGAAATATTACCACTAGTGTTTTTTGAGAAAAGTACCTGTTTACAAATGAATTACTTTTATATAGATACACAGGGGATATTATATACTGAGTGTTTGTATTTCCGCTTTGGGTCGTCAAAGATATATATTTAATATAAATAAAAGTTTATCATCTTGATACAGGGTTGTAAATAGATAAAAATTCAAAATGAATGCCTTTTCAGTTTTAAGCAGTTCGGAAAAATTTTAACACAGTGATGCCTGCCTCAAAATTGAAAAAACATATTTTTAATATCCGGAGATATCAATTTGAATAAAACCGATGATGAATGTTTTCAATGAAAGGCATTATAGATTAAGTTGAAAGAATTCATAAGCCTGACTTTGAAGTAATTTCGAAAATTTAATGTGTTAATTTTATTTTATTTCCGGCATAAAAAGTATATTTTTTCATTTCATCAAACTTAATTCTTTTGAAAACTGCAAAGAAGTGGCTTAAAAGATGATTCAGTATTAAAGAATCGCCTTAAAAATCAGGATCCACTCGATATTTTTGGAATTCTATATAAAAAACTGGAGAAATATTTTCCATATAGTATTACATGTTACATAAAGAAATATACTGAGAAATATATATCAAACAGTTAAAAATACATAAAGATATTTTATCAAGAAATATATAGAACCAAAGCTTTCAACTTGATTCTTCCTGGGAGATATGACCTTGATTAATACTTTCCGCTTAGAACATTATACAGAATTAAATGATTTTGTGAAGATTGCTATTAGTGTTTAAGGTCAATTTTTTTAGCAAATATACACCAAAGAAATCTTTGATCATTGAAGTTTGAACAATAATTCTTGCATTCATTATTATTTTTCGTTTTCGCGTAATTTGTTTGTATATAAGGAGAATATAATTATATTGCATTTGATGAATGTTTTATGTATATTTGCAAGTTTTATTGTAAATTTTAAATATATATATAAATGATATATTTGTTGGGGTTTATCGAATTTATTTAGATTGATTATTTTGAAAAGTCTTTAGTTCATTTTTATGTCATTGTTAATTAATATATAATATAGTTACCTATATTTAAGTATATGTACACTGAATCTGAGAATGTTCCACTTATTAGTCAATTTTGTATATGTATAAAAGATATTAAATTTATATATTGGAGTGCCTTCAAGCACGTTTGTTGTTGTTTTTGCCATGTAATGTATATGGATTTGTTTCTTTCAAGCACTTGTGTTAATAAAATTATGCAGAAGTGTATGACAATGTTTTTTTTAATTCCTCTTTTCCACGTTGAATATGCATTCGTTACCCAAAATTTAAAAAAATGATAATTTTTTCGACAATTTTTCTAGGAACCTATGCATCAGATGCCAATGAAGTTTGGCACAGACCTAGAAGTCAACATTCAACAAAATTTGAAAAATTTTCACTTCGATACTCTTTTATTTTCGGAGATATTAATGGAAAAAAAGTCAAATTTCGTTTTTTTTCAGTGTCATTATTATTTCCGAAATAACTCAATAAATACTTATCCGGTTATGATGAAACTTTCCTCGAATTTTTTAAACTGACTACGGTCCTGTTCTAACCATAGACTGGTCGTCTGTCATATTCACAGATCCGTCTGGGAAGTTTGGAAAACTGCCTTCAATTTTCCATTGTTACGTCAGAACCTAATCGCAAATAGAAGTGTCAAACCAATGCCTTCATATAAAATTGTGTAATCTCCAAAAAATATCGCGATTTTCCCGAATCCCTACAACAGGTTCATTCCAGGATGTTATCAATTTTGAAGCAAACCTCGGCAACGACGACAAATCTTCAAAGGTTAGTGACATTTATCTATGATAAATTTATGAGTGATAAGTTATCTCGTATGCCTAGTGACCCATATAATGATCATAATAATCAAAGAATATTGGAATAAATCAAACTGATAGGGTTCCCCTTCATGATTCATCTGTTATCAGTTATTTATAAACAAATTCTGGCAGGTTTTCTTTATTTAACAGTAGTAAAATAGGAGCATGACTATGGAAATTTCCCATATGAAAAATCGATATTTCCGCTGAATTCCTGGACATTTTAGAACCTCATGATTATCTCGTGATATCAATAAAATGACTGAAGCTTTGAGGAAAGAAATAGAAGCGATTTCATTAATAATATCTTGAGTTTTCCCTTGTTGAAAATAACTGAGGAAATTCCATGCCATGATAGATATTAGTCGCCACCCAAAACATACGAAGATATTGTTTCAAACGTTCGCAAATTTGACAATATTTTCGAATACGTGGAAAATTCTTCTCTTGAATGCTGTAATGCTTCAGTATCATCCAAAATACTGTTGAGAAAAATCATAATTTTTTTCACTCATTATTTTTGTTTGATCCAGAAAATACCGCTATCTTTCTTGACCTCAAAAAAATCCTACAAGTGTTATAGAATGGATTGAGATATAATTAACCTTGAAAATTATCTTATGTACCTAGTGACATGAACATGAATATTTCGTGAGTAATTTAATTGTGAATGTATTCAGCTGGCTGAGCTGGATCAGTGAATCAAATATTCGTAGATTATTTCAAATTTTATTAAATAAGCGCTACTATAAAACTCTACTATCAGGAAAAATCAAAATAAACTTGATTGGGTCCTCTTTTATTTTTGTGACATCAAATATATTTAAATAACTTAGGTTCAAATGAATTTTTATGAAATCTCCGGTGGTAATAATGACAAGCCAAATTTGTTGAATTTCATTATATTTTTGGAATGATCGCTATGGGCTCAACTCGAAATTGAGTGTTTTTTTATTAAATTTTTCTCATATTCATCGGGGGTCCAGTTTGAGTTAAACTCCTTTATTCGTCGAACTTTATTTCTCACTATAGTTTTTTTATGGTTTTTCACATTTTCCTATGGGCATGTCTATGCATTTGAACGAAATTTTTCATTCTTATGTCTGCACTTTTCCCAGAACAGAACATAGATTTTCGAGATACCTATCTTTAGCTATTACATACTAGAGGGTGAAAAATCATCTGATTAGCAGAACAATGTGATGATATTGTTCAACGGTCCAATTTGCTTTTCTGTTATCTGTGACATTGGTTACTGTTTTCAAAGTTTTGAAGGGCAAAACATAAGGAATAAGAAGAAATCTTGTTAGACAATGGAGCTACCTCTATGCTCCAGTAGAAACTTCGCTCAGAGGTGTATTTTGAAATGAGAAAAGACGAATATACGGCAGCGAGCTATGAAAATTATTAATATTTCGTCGATATATAGCGGCGAATCTTGCCTTTCCATTGTGTAGATATTGTAGAAAGAAGGCGGTCTATATCGATTTCCTAAGAGGTAATTTTCACGTTTTTGTCGCATTATTCAGTTCATGCTAGATGGCGCTCCATTGTACTATATATATTATTGTACAAGGTGTTTCGAAGATGAACTCCTTCAGTACAGCCATAAATTTGGTCTGGTTCGAAGTCAAGTATTCAGAGGTGGAATCTGCACATCATAGAATAATTGTTTCTGATGAGTGATATGAACTAATTTAGGCCATCGAATATATTCACCTTTATGAACTGATGAATTATTGATCGGCATTAGAGAAAACCTATGGTTCTTGTTTTCTAGTGTTACAAAATGGCAAATTATTCCCCTATAAAATTACTACATAATCTAGACAAACATTGGTACCAATCTTGATGTTTTTTACATCATGGTACCAATCCACTGATATAAATACGATTTCCTGTAATATCAAAAATTGTCGAGTCGCCATCTATTGCATTGCGTATTTAGTGATGAAAATGTTGAATAGAAACATTGTAAAAGGAATTATTTATGCAATGAAAGACACAAAGAAAGAGTATCAAATGGTAAAGAAGTATGAAATATTTCAGTAAAATAAAGCAGAGAATTTTTCTGGTTTCAACCTATAATTGACATAATTGTGAAGGATGAAGAGGCAATTTCCAAAGTTTTTCTAATTCTCTCCACGCATAAATCAGCAAATATCTTGTATTTTCATGCAATTACGTCGATGTGATAAAAATAACTTATTTACCTATTTGCTTACGCTGTAAAATGAAGGAGGTCACGAAATATAGTTGAGACAGTAAATACATAAGAAATGAACAACACCTTCGTATTTTCTCGTTAGAGTATGATTTACGTTGGTGCTAGTGGTGCCAAAAATGATTATCAACAGAGAATGAATCAGGAGAAGATACTTGTAGGATTGGATCAGATAACGTTAGAATGGTTCTCATTAATTTATAAAAATCAATGTAGGTGTTTACTACTATGTGAGATGGGGTAAACAACTAGTGAAACTTACTGCCTAACGGTCGATCTTAGACACAACAACTTTCAATTTCCCAATATCTCAAAAATACAGATTGCATCGAGTTTAAATTAAGTATTTCGTTGAAAAATGAGAGCTTGAAGGTTCAAGCAGAATTTCGTGATGATATAACAAGATAACCACTTTGACGAATTTTTTTCCAAAAATTAAAATCGGATAAAACTAAATTGTGTATATAGTGTTTGTGATCTGTGTAAAATTTCGAAACTAAGAATTTTTAATTTTTTTCAAATATTCCATATGTTGTGATCTCCTGATCATATTATCCTCCAGAAATTCTAAATGAACGTTCAAGTTATCACGTTTCAATCATGTACTGGTTTTCAAATCGATCCAATCTCTATTTTTGAAAATATTGGGATGAACAAATTTTGAATTCGGCCTTCGTAATTAAGGTCCAAACCTACTCCTCAAATACCGAGTTTCTAGGTTGTTTATTTCGGAAGTTATTGTGTTAACGCTCTGCCGTTAGAGCGATTCGATCTCTCGGAAATTTACAGAATCTTATATCATACAGGGTGGTCGACGAGTAACTGTACCGCGTGATAAACGGTTTCCAAAATTCGGCGGATGGCCACCCTTAGTGAATCACCCGGTACATCGCCTGATGGTAACTTGATGGTACCTTGGGAGGCTAGAAAACAACAATTAGATTTGGGCTAAGGCTATTCGTTTTTGAGATACAGGGTGATATATTGATTTTGGCAGAAAGTTCAGATGAATAAAACTCGTGAACCATTAAAGTAAGTGTTGTCATCTCAGGACATCGATCTGTTTGAATGAACCACACCGAAATAGTACAGACCCGGACTAGGAAATTTCGATTTCTAGTTCCAGGTCTAATGAATCACTAGGTTCATGAAATATCAATTTTTCGTAACTATCACCTGATTCTGCATAGATTTTTCTTTCGAAAACTGTTTGTCACGTGAACCATTCATTCTTTCTCAATCGTAAATAATTAAATGCTTATGATTTTTGAGATTTATGGATTGTGGCAGAACTTTTAGGTGACTATAACTTCTGAACCGTTCTTTACAGTTAATCGCGGACCACCCTGTATACATGACGGTATCGATAAGCCTTTTAAACGAATTGAAAATTTCGATTATATCAGACACACTTTGTTTCATTTGAATTTAAAGATATTAAGCACTCAATGAAAGTCTAGTCATAGTTTATTGCGTTGGTGTAACAATAATCTTGTTCGACTGAATAAAAATTATCAATTTAGACTGTTGATCCTTTGGCAAGTTATTGATCTCATCTTGCCAATCAATGCACAATTACACAACCTTCATTAACGTTCGATAATTTGAGGGTTCTAAGTACAGGGGGCTATTTTTGAAAACGAATGACATCATGGAAACACGAAATTAATAGAGGTGGCTTTAATCACTACATCAAATTTGACATTTTGTCAACGATATTCTACCTACCGAAATGTTCGATTTTGCATTTTTTTCTTAAATTTACAATTCTCATCGATTTTTTTCCAGGGCCGTTTGTAAATGTTACTCATCCGTGGTACAGCTAGACAAAATCCCGGATTTCCCCGTTAAAAATGAGCCTGTTCTTGGGTATCTCAAGAATTCTCCGGAACGAGAACAGCTGGAAGTTGTTCTCAAACAGATGTCCTCTCAAGTTGAAGAAGTACCTGTAGTTATTGGTGATGAGGAATACAAGTCAGATGATGTCAGATATCAGGCAAGTGAACAAATATTGAATATAATTCTGACGCTTTCACGGCCTTAGTAAGACTATTGTATGAATAATGGGAGGGTACTTTTTGGTCTGGACTAGAGAGAAAAACTCGATTTGACAGAATGCCGACGTTTCGATATATTCAGTATCTTCTTCAGGGCTCTACAATGAACGATATGAAAGATTAGAAAGTGAATATGGTAAAATACAATATTATAACATTCTCGAGCAAAAAACTGTTGAACAGTTTGTTTTTTGTTGAGTCAATAAAAAAACAAAATTTTTTTTCAAATAGTTCATATTTTGCGACCTTTTAATCATGTTATCGTTACGAAGTTCTGCATGAACATTCACGTGAATGATATCTCAGGGTTTTCCTTATTTTGTTGGCGAAGATAAGAGTCTGAATGCGAACTTCCCTGTTCCAGGTGATGCCACATAATCATAAGCACAAAATCGCTAAATTTTACTATGCTAACAAAGATCTTCTCAACAAAGCCATACAAGTGGCGACAGAAACCCAGAAGAAATGGGACAGAGTACCAATTGTAGAAAGGTAAGAAAAATCTGGACGGTGCAAACAAAAAAAAAATTGAAAAGTTAATCTTCGAGCATGTTGAAGATTTCTGAAATTATTTCAAGGTAATTCATTTGAGAGTTGATTTCAAAACAGGAAATAAATAGCCATTGTGCTCCTCACAACTGACCTTTATAGAATAGGGTCACAAAAGATCACATTTATATGCTGATTGTTCTAAAAAGAATGAATTAATTATCAACATAAATAAAATTTTATGAGCCGCACTATTTTTTATGGGACTTTGTTTTGATATATTATCTATTGAAATAGTATATTATTCAGCCGCGAGTATCGCAAATCACGCAAGTGAATAATAGCAATTATTAAGAGTTAAATACTATACTTTGTCCTCGACTTCATTGGAAAAATTTAAATATTTCTGCATTTTCAACAACCAACAATGGAGTTGTCAGAATGCTAAACTTAATTCTCTGTGATTGCTGGAAACTGTCAAGCTTACGAGAAACGCCAAAACATTCACTTGATCTATGCATGGAGTGTACAATATCCATTATACACACCTATGGGGGTTTTTCCTGAATTCGGGTTATTACTGTACATGCAAATTCGAACATAATTATTATGGGTTTGATTCATCATTTTCCCAAATTACCTTCAGAAAGTATTCGAAATCAGGTGTCAAAATTGGGGTTTGGGATTTGCCAGGCATGCACGAAGTAACAACAGTGTTTAGTAGAATAGCTTTTTCTGCTATAGAATAATGAAATATTTATTCCTATTCTGTGGTACACACGTGTTCTTTGTCAATATAACCAAACAATTTCCGTTTGCGATTTGTCAGTAATATGACAGTCTGTGCTCTTCTTTTTCTATTCCTTGGTCGTTGTCTTCTACTCTAACCAGATCGAAGTATAGCTATCTCTGTTTTCCTAAGCAAAGTAACACATTTGACGTCCTTTTCTTTTTGAGAAAGCTGAATTCGACGTTGCCATATCATGCACTCAAGACAAATCCCTTTAAATGCAAATCCCCATTTTTATTTTTCAGTTTTAGGTGATCAAACATTTTTTTAAAAATATAATATTGAAATTATATGTTTGAAATGTGATGTTCTAAAGGTTTCTCGTGAAAATTACTGCATTTTCGTTCAAAGGAAAAACCCCCATTATCCACGACTTCATTAAAGACTGTCATCTTCCTTAAAATAGCGAAACAGCGAAATAAATATATTATTCAATGGTCGTGGACAAATAATTCTTGCGAATAACATATTGTGATGAACCTCCTGATAAAATATATCTACATGAATGGGGCTAGCAATATTTTTTCGCCGAAATTACCTGAAAAACTCCAAAAAACTCTTAAAGAAGCTATACAGGGCGTACCAAATGGGAGTTTTTCCTTTAAACGAAAATGCAGTAATTTTCATGAAAAACCTTTAGGACATCAAATTTCAAACATATAATTTCAATATTATATTTTTAAAAAAATGTATGATCACCTAAAACTGAAGAATAAAAATGGAGATTTGCATTTGGGATTTGTCTTGATTGCACGATATGGCAACGTCGAATTCAGCTTTCTCGGAAAGAAAAGGACGTACTTTGGTTAGGAAAACAGAGTTAGCTATACTTTGATCTGGTAAGAGTAGAAGACAATGACCAAGGAATAGAAAAAGAAGAGCACAGACTGTCATACTGACAAATCGCAAACGGAAATTGTGAATTGTGTGATAAAGTTGAAACTGATAGTGTAAGAGCGGTTTAGTATGGGAATTTACCCAGATTCCTGCCGCTCCGGGAGCTAAGCCGCCAAAGGTATCAGAAATATTGAGTTTGGGTACATAGCTGAGGAGCTGAACCCATGATTGCTGCCTAGGGTTGTCAAGAGTCAGTTGGTGCCCTAAGGACAGTTTTCGAGAGCGAAGAAGAAGAAGAAGAAATTGTTTGGTTATATTGACAAAGAACGCTTGTGTACCACAGAATAGAAATAAATATTTCATTATTCTATAGCAGAAAGTGCTATTCTAATAAACACCGTTGTCACTTTGTGCATGCCTGGCAAATCCCAAACCCCAATTTTGAAACCTGATATTGAATACTTTCTGAAGGTAATTTGGGAAAATGACTAATCAAACCCATAATAATTATGTTCAAATTTGCATTTGCAGTATTAACCCAAATTCAGGAAAAACCCCCATTGGAGCTACACCTCCTAACCCTAACATTGTTTTCTATGGCAGGGCTGTCAGAAAAAGTATCGAAGTTACTTTATAGATACTCAGGGGTGCGTTCACAATTGTCAACCTGAATTGTTTGTCTTACCTCGGTTCAATTTACCGGGTGACACCCGGTGAACGATCCTCTTTCACGATAAAGATTGTCAACCTAAAAATTTACCTCTGGTTTGTTTACTTATGATCATAATTTCATAACCTCAAAATTTACTTTTCACGAGTCTTTTTGTGAATTCGTTTTTAATTACGATGATTTTTTATCTAACAATGATATTAAAGCTAAAGGAAAAAAGAATTACATCGCAGAAAAGTCCACAGTTATGGATATTTTATTATTTTTATTTTGAAAGTTTGAAATGCACACGTTGCGCAGCCGCGACAAATTTTCACCAACTATTTACTGGGTTAAAAAGTTGATCGCTCGGTGAATTTCTTTCGGAATCGTGGACGACGATAAATTTTACCCGACGACAATTGTGAACAGCCGGATGACCACAGGGTGTCGTCGTGCGATCGCTCGACGATAATTGTGAACGCACTCCTGAAGTATCTAAGTTAGAGTATCTTAGTTCCCTTTTTGTTTATTTTTATCCTAATGTTACGATCATCGCGAAATTTTGCACAAAACTGTTAATTACCATTTTCAAACTAGTAACCTACTCATCCCGATTTAATCAGTATGTTTTGTGCTATTCCGGGAAAGACAAAGACAGCGAAGAAAAAACCTCGAAATTTTACATATTTTTCCCGGAATCTCCCCGAAAATATGAAAAGAAGATCTCCAAATCATTCGTTTTGGAAGTAAAGATGCGTTTGGCAGGTTCAATACCCGAAAAGACGACCTCTTCGGCAACGAATTCGAACATGCGCTCGAAAGCTGCCGAATTTTTTAATACTT
Organism: Myrrha octodecimguttata; assembly: GCA_958510865.1. NCBI lineage: Eukaryota > Metazoa > Arthropoda > Insecta > Coleoptera > Coccinellidae > Myrrha > Myrrha octodecimguttata. The sequence continues at coordinate 42,169,674 of OY294064.1, forward strand.
ACATCCTTTTCGAGGACTATCTGTCCATACGTCCAATTTTCAGGATCAAGATCTGGGACAGGGCGGCGACCATGATGTCCAACGAGTGGAGGGCGCGTCTGAACGCCGCCACCATGCTGGGACAGTCCAAGACGATGGTACAGGCCGAGATAGATTCGGCGGCCGAACTGATCGACTTCTTCCGCTTCAACAGTTACTTCTTCAAGGAGGCCATCAAGTACCAGCCGATATCCGAGAATCCCAAGGAGACCATCAACTCGATGAGGTACAGGGGGGTGGACGGATTCATGGCCGCTGTGGCCCCGTTCAACTTCACGGCCATCGGCGGTAACCTGGCTTACACACCTGCTCTTGCGGTAACTTGACTTTGTTGTTGATTACTGGCCCCCCTCGCGCTCGATTCGCAAAAATTCTCGTAACGTTTGGAAAGGAAGATGATTCTGAATAGACGACTTCGGCCCAAGTTGCCAACCCACAATTTACTTAGCAAGTTTACTTTCACTGGGGAACGAGAATTTCAGGACAAATTCGACATGATAAGGTTCGCATTATTTATAAATAACCGTAAAACATGCCTCGGCTCTTCAAACCAGATAATTCCTTCCAAATATAGGTTTTTGTTAAGATCGTCCCCGATTGGCTGACATTTAAGTTGGGATTCCTGATTTCATGCAAACAGTGTCAATTTTCATAGGATACGTTCCGCAAATCAACTCTGTTGTTTCGGCTGCCGATTTTCCGCTCCGTAAATATGAAATATTCGGATGGTTCCTGGAACAAGCGCGTGAAAAAGGTTATTTACGGAATCTGGTTGATGAAAATGCGGTCGATTTACTGTCACCAGAACGATTTTCTATGGTAAATATCCATAGCATAGAACAATCTATGTTTACTTTAGGTTTGTTTTGGTTCCGAGTTCAGATCTGTTCGGGACGGACAGTTCTGAACTCGGAACCTAAAGTAAATATAGATTGTTCTATGCTATGGATATTTACCATAGAAAATCGTTCTGGTGACAGTAAATCGACCGCATTTTCATCAACCAGATTCCGTAAATAACCTTTTTCACGCGCTTGTTCCAGGAACCATCCGAATATTTCATATTTACGGAGCGGAAAATCGGCAGCCGAAACAACAGAGTTGATTTGCGGAACGTATCCTATGAAAATTGACACTGTTTGCATGAAATCAGGAATCCCAACTTAAATTTCAGCCAATCGGGGACGATCTTAACAAAAACCTATATTTGGAAGGAATTATCTGGTTTGAAGAGCCCAGGCATGTTTTACGGATATTTATAAATAATGCGAACCTTATCATGTCGAATTTGTCCTGAAATTCCCGTTTCCCAGTGAAAGTAAACTTGCTAAGTAAATTGTGGGTTGGCAACTTGGGCCGAAGTCGTCTATTGGTGTTTTCGGTGAAAAACGGTAGGAATTATATCGAAAAACAACTAAGGCGACATCTACTGGAAATATTGTTAACTAGATCATAATGTCGCCGCCGAACGGCTGGATAAGAATAAGGGAATCTATTAGGCGCAACAAGTGGCGCCACCTATTTGAGTTCTGCTGCAGTTTTAAGAACGCTCAGTAGATTCCTACGTAAGTGGTAATTGAGGCAGTTAGATTTCGTATAGTGACTATACAAGTGGTCACTGTAATTTCGTAATACTGCCATCTAGCCGCGAAGATATGCACGATTCAATATAGTTCGGAGTATTTCCAACAGATGTCGCCTGGAATGTTTTCCGTGGATGGTTTTTCTGGAATATCGCCGATCTTTTGTCTAACTCGCGATTCAATTTCTCTCATGAGCTTCTAATTCGCGCCATCAATATCACATCAACATATGCCTTCTCTCTATCTTTTATTTTTTTTATGGCTACTAGAAATATTTCAGATCAAGATTATAATTTATTATTATTATTAATTTATTTATTTATAATACTTCGCACATATTAAATAAAAACACTCAATTTCTCTATTCTAATCTTATTCTCAGAACCAATATACATTCGAGGAATATTAAATACTAAATTACATACATATCTTGGATATGTAAATTTCAAATGAACAATTTACATTCACCTCCATTTGTTTCTTTCGAGTAATTTTATCAATTTTTTTAATTACAATAGGAAGAAATTAACGTAATATAAATGAATTATCTGAATTTTCCACGACTAAGTTAATCGCAAAGATCTTTTGCGCACATTTTCTAGGCAACAGCGTGCTATCGTCTTGTACAAATGCCTATAATTTTCGTCGAACGATTGATCTAAACCTGTGTCAAAATTGATTCTGTCCGGCCGGCCTAGGACACGATAACTGTCGCAAGGAACGAGCTAGCGACTTGAAACTTTCGGAGTAGGTTCGTTAATGTTCCAAATCTGAATTTTTGAGGGATATTTCCTCAATATTTCAGGAATTATCCTAGTTATTGGATAGATAGCTTGTTGTAACATACCGATGCGCCACTGCTTGCAAAATTTCGTTTGGATCTTATGATAAGTTAATAAAAAAAAAATATTCAGAAATTTTCCTTGAAAATTTATGTTTTTTCTAAACTATTCAGCAGATTTGGACAGACTTAAGCGCAGAACTCAAGCCCTATATTTCGCAATAGTGTACAAAATTTCAGTTCAATACGATCCTTGTTTTCGGAGATATTGAAGAAAATTTGAATTTTGTTGCCTTCTCTTGGAAATAGCTTTAAGGAGCCACCCGGGTCCTTTTATAAATTTTCTCACGTTCCAGGGTAACGCAGTACTGTGGAAACCAAGCGACACCGCACTGCTGTCGAACTGGCAGATCTTCAAGATCTGCAGAGAAGCTGGCGTGCCTGCTGGCGTTGTCAACTTTGTACCAGCCGATGGTCCAGTTTTCGGCGACACTATTACTGCCTCTCCCCATTTCGCTGGACTGAACTTCACCGGGAGTGTACCGTAAGCTGAAATTATTTTCATATTACATATTTTTATACTCCATTAACTTTTATGCAGCCAGTCGGTACGCTATGGAAGTTTGACGCATTGCACTCTGTAAAATTAAAAAAAAATTGAGGTTGGAATCAGCTCCTAAGTTTTTTGCAACTATTCATTTACACCCTGTATGTAGAAGTCGGCATCGTCTCGCCAAATTATGCCCAGCTGGCTCGGTCTTAGCTGAAGAAAAACTTATTAAACCATTCCAAGGCCTACCAACTGATTCGAGAAAAAATGGACTACGAGTAGATTCGATGGAAGACAATATTAGCTTATTCTTTCGTTCTCAGGACGTTCCAGAGATTGTGGAACCAGGTCGGTCAGAACCTGAACAAATATATCAATTTCCCAAGGCTGATCGGCGAGTGCGGTGGTAAAAACTACCATTTCGTCCATTCCTCTGCCGATGTCCTTTCGGTGGTAAATGGGACGATCAGGAGTGCTTTCGAATACTGCGGGCAGAAATGTAGCGCTTGCTCGAGGATGTACGTTCCGGAGAGCTTATGGCCTAAGGTGAGTTTTCTGTTTTCCTATATTTTTTTCAAACGTCTTATATTACAGATTTTTCACTGATAACTTCAAATAACATCTAGGCCGATCTGATGTGAACATCAGTATAACTGTGATGTACTAATCCACGTTTTATACAAAAATGAATTTCCTGTTGTTGAATCGGTAAAAAAGGAAGGAATGCAATCCATCCTTACATGAATTCAGTGCATAGATTCATTATCCTGAAAATTACAGAGAAATTAGGTTTTTGAAAAGATGGAGAACAATCTTCCAGGTATAAGTAGTTATGTCGTTTTCTACTATCGAAATAGTAGGCGTTGAGTGTTTCCAGCAGTTATCATAAATTATCGTGCTCTTGGCAACACCGCTAATATCGACGGCCTCCCGTTTTTCTTCGGTTCTTCTGTCAGATATGAGAACAAACCGGATTGTTCTTCCTTGTGCACTTATCTTGGATTGCAGACATTTCTTGTTTATTCATCATCTGGCCTATCCCGATATTCCTCAATAATCAAGTTGATTTTTCTCTTGTTCAGATCAAAGAAGGACTCATCGCAGAAAGGAACAAACTTAAGATCGGCGACCCTACGGAACCCGACGCGTTCATGGGAGCCGTTATCGACGCGAGAGCTTACGACAGGATTTCTGGTTACATAAATCATGCGAAAAAGAACCTAACCATCGTCGCAGGAGGTAAATGCGACAACAGGTAAGTTCAGTCGTCTAAAGTTTCTAATTTGTTCGACTCAAATACCCTCCCTTATAGTAAAATAAAGTTTGTTTGAAGTTGTGGTACAAGGATGAGATTTCTTGCAGGAAATTGATGCTACATTAGTTTGCCGACGTTTCGGCAATGTATTTTTCTTACTTCAGGGCTTTACAACATGAAAATATTAATAAACTTCACAAGTAACAACTGAACTGAAAGAACATACTGAAAGTCTTGAAATTTTGAGTGTAGCTTTGGAACCGAAATAGCTCGGTTAAATTCGTTAATGGGCGAAATCCGCCCTACGGTTACGGATATGATGTAAAAAGTTTGAGCTTTTTACGCGCTTGGTGAAATTCAATTCTATCCTTTCATCTGGTTGCTTTTCCTGGTGCAAAGCCTGAATAATGTTTATTAAACCAAGCCTTGGCTTCAAATTTTTTTTTTTTTTCGCCAAGAAGCAATGCTTTATCAACACAATAGATAGATAGATAGATAACAATCTTCATTTCGAAGCATGTACAGCACAACTACACTTATGCTACACACACAACTAAATAGTGTCAACAAAAACTATAACTAAAAATACTTCCCACCCCTACTGAACATCAAAATACTCTAGTAGAGAGTAGGGTTCTAATTTAATGAGCATTTCTTTCACCTTCTTTTTAAATAAATTAAAATTATTAATTCTCTTGAATTCATTAGGTAACCTATTATATACTTTAATACACATATATGATGGATGTTTTTCGGTTAGTGTCAACCTATGCTTAGGGTAATTGAAATCTAGAGTTCTCGTCTCATATTTATGGTCTGATATATGTATTGAAAAACTGGCCTTGTTTCTGAAGAAATAAATTAGGCATTCATACAAATAAATACCATAAACTGTCAAGATACCATTTTTTTTAAACACGCCTCTACATGAATCTAGAACTCCTAATTTTGACAATAATCTTAAAATTCTTTTTTGTATGACAAATAATTTTTGCACCTCTGAACTAGAACCCCAGCATATAATACCATATCTTAACACTGACTCAAAGTTTGCGTAATATACTATTTTCAAAGTCTTATAATCTAAATAATTTGACAATAAACTAAAGCCATATCCTATTTTACAGAGCTTTCCTGATAAATAATCAATATGACAAGACCACTTTAAGTATTGATCTATGTAAACTCCCAAAAATTTTGTTGACTCTTCAAGTTTAATATTTAATCCATCGATTTGAACATTTTCTTTTTTACTTTTAACAGATCGCTGGGTGCTGAATAAAATTACTTTAGTTTTTTCATCATTAATCTTCAACTTGTTAGCTGTGAACCAAGCTTTTAACTGCTTGAAAGCTAATTCCGCTCTACCTTCCAGGTATTTAAACTCTCTATCCCCTAGAATGACATAAGTATCATCTGCAAAACATGTTATTGCATCGAAATAATCCCTCTCCAATTTACACAGATCATTAATGAAAATAATGAACAAAACAGGGCCTAGTACACTTCCCTGTGGTATACCAAAATTCGATTCTGCAAACTCAGATTTATAATCTTTCCCGTTGTTAGTGATACAAACACTTTGATGGCGACCTGAAAGATATGAATCAATCCAGTCTTTTACACAACCCCTCAGACCTATTTTTTCTAATTTCACTGAAAGAAACTGTCTAAAAAGGCAATCATATGCACTAGTTAAGTCTAAGAATATTCCTAGTCCTAGTTTATCTTCTTCAAGTATTTTCACTATAACTTCAGTAAATTGATATAGTGCTGACTGGGTCGACCTACCTCCCAAGTATCCATGTTGCGAACTATTAAAGAAATTACATTCATTTAAAAACATGAGTAGTCTATCACAAAAAGCATGTTCAAATATTTTTGAAAAATTTGATAACAAACTTATTGGCCTATAACTGTCCATAGAAATCACTTCTCCCTTCTTATATAATGGTTTAATTAAAGCAAACTTTAGTCTACTAGGAAATACTCCATATTTGAAGGAATTATTTATAATGTACGATAAAATATGTTTAATTTCATCAATGCATAATTTTATTACATTTACTGGTACACCATCTACGCCACTGGAAAATTTAGTTTTAATTTTCGTATAATATAATATAAATAATAATAAATTCCTTTTTAACTATTTTTTCATACTAACAAAGGTTGCTCCATTATAAATGCTATAACTCACATACTCATAGTGCAACAGCTGTCAAATTTGTTCACGTATCTTTTGAAGATTAAGGGATAACTTAAAATCATATGAATTTACTATTAGTAGCGCCACCTATGAATCAGCATACAAACTTCTCAGACCTCCCGATATAACCTACAATTTGCATTCAATCTCTTTCAGATATAATAAAGCCCTGAAAACACCTGAAAAATATGCAAAATATACATCAACAATATTTGAAATTTCTCTCTTTTAGCGTCGGTTACTTCATCGAACCGACGATCGTCCAGTCGATGGACCCCAAAGACAAAATAATGACGGAGGAGATCTTCGGGCCCGTTCTCTCCATCTACGTGTACAAAGACGGACAGGAGGATCAGATCATGGATCTCATCGAGAGCTCGACCCAGTTTGCCCTCACCGGGGCTGTCTTCGCCAGGGATGTGTAAGTTGATGGTTTGATGTTACGGAATTATTCGTTTCTGACGAATTTCGTTCGCAGGGCTTTCCAGAAGAAGGCTTTGGACGTCTTGAGAATAACTGCCGGTAACTTCTACATCAACGATAAGTCGACGGGTAGTGTGGTCGGTCAGCAGCCGTTTGGTGGTGCTCGAATGTCAGGTATGTTGAAAAAAACGGACTCTAAGCGTTTAATTAATTAGTTTAGAGGTAAACCCGCAAGATTTCCCGTCGCCGAGATATTAAAAAGATATTTACATCATTGTACGCATTGTGATTTTCTGAATAAAAAATGTGAAATCGAACATAGGCGGTCTCCCCTAATTTGGAAGTTATGGGCCCCCAAAGTTCCGAAATGAGTCGTTTTCAGGTCCCTTTTTCCACCATAAAAACGATCTCTCACTTCATCTGTATAGTTCACAAACCACCTTTGAACCTTCAACCAACAATAAACAACAATTTTTTTCAAGAATGATCAATATTTAATGAAAAAATAATGGAATTACTGGACAATCACTTAACCTCTATTCCTTCTGATTTCGATTCAGACTAAAAGTGAAGTTTGGCAATGGCGCAAATTTCATCGGTCGGAATCGTGCCATCGTGCGTATTCGTGAATGACAGATTATTGCTGGCGAGAAAAATGAAATATGTTCTTAGTTCTTAGGTTCTTAAGGTTTCCTGCGAAACTCTAAATCTTCCAATAGGAGAGTTCGTTTCTAATGAAATCTACAAGGTTGACACACATAGTAATGGAATGAGAATACACCCTGACATATATTTCAACGTACATTTTTTTCATATGTGATATGTCGCGCCCTTACCAGATTTCCTATGAGATCGAGGTTATTATACAGGGTGAGTCTTTGACCTTGCAGAATATTTTAACAGAAGATTTTTGAAGCTGAAAGGAACACATTTGTCCTCTACCATTTTTTCCGATCCGGCCTAGATAAAAAGATATAGGCATTATAAATTTTCATAATAGGCTAGCCGCCCCTGGAAACCTGAACACTGAAGTTTTTCCAAGCCTAAGATATACCATTCAAATCTTCGAAATAAGCAACTCTGTTATGAAAACAAGCGTCAATTTACTTTTTACATTCCAGTTGTTGAAAAAAGTTGTATTTATAGTACAATAAACAAGTTAGGTATTGCAAATTTCGTGGGCGATAAAAGTTGAATATTCTTCTCTTGGTTTCATTTTCGATAATGAGGAATTCATCTAGCTATCACTCATATAAGCTTTGAGATTCATCTTCAATTTGTAATTATTAATTTTCTTTGTTTATTTCATTTTCTCCAAGAATGATCAGATTCAGACATAACCCATTCAAACTTTCATTTTCATAAATAAATACAACAGATGTACCTAAATTATCTATGAACGTACAAACGTTGTCAAATTGACGAACAGAAAGAAAGAACTCTTCGAAATCAAACAACACACAATATGCTAATTCTATGTATACACTTGTATAGTCTATGATTCTGAACTGAACTATAAATCTGTGATTCCATTCTCAACTTTTAGACGTGGCAACGCGGAAACATTGAATTCTGTGAATTTTTTGAACAGAGTTGCAATCAGCCAAAGTACCCAATTCTCGGAATTTCACATATATTTTTTATTTATGAATTTCAGATTACTCGAAAACGGCGCATCATACGAAAAAAAATAAAGAATACTTTTACATTCCAAAATGGTCAAAAATTCGTTGAATAGCATTGAAATTATTTTTGGAAGTTGGAGTCTTTGAATTTCTGGTATTTTTATAAAATGTTATGGTCATATTAAAGAAACTGGAGGATGTGGATGAAATTTTGTAATCCAGGAACATTCATCGTATCAATAAAAAACTATATTCCAATAATCATCTCATTCTATGAGATCGTTCGCAAGATATAATCGAAAATTAAATTTTTTTATGGATTTTCAACAGTCTGTATCTTAAGAACCAAGCCGAATCGGAAAAAATGGTAAGGGAAAAAAGTGTTTCTTTTGGCTTCAGGAATCCTCTGTTAAAATATTCTGCAAGGTCAAAGACTCACCCTGTATAGCCCATTTCATTGGAATACCCCGAATCTTATTCTAAACTGGGACCATCTCGAAGACACAACAAAAAACGAAGTAGATAACAACCTCCCTATTTTGAAGGGGATAAAAAAAAAGTTCAAACGAAAATATTGAGAGTGAAACCTTAAACAAATAATCTCAATGATTTTGTTTTGATTTTAGAATAACCACCCCTTCTTTAGTGACAGAAGCATTTTCCTTACAATCATATCCTTCAACTGTCCATCATTTCATATTTCCCGCCAGCAACTACTCTTCGGCCATAATACGTTGGTCAGCGATGGGAAGACGCTGTTGCCAAGCACCGCTTTAACATTGAGAAGTATTTCGTAGAAATATAGGTTAAGTTGTTGTCTAATATTTTCACTTTTCTTCCTTTAAATAATGAATATTCTTGAAAGAAAGTGTCTCTGTTCGTTGGTTGAAGGTTCAAAGATGATTTATGAACTAGATTTGAGAAGTGAGAGATCATTTTTATGGCGGAAAAAAGGATCTGAAAATGCAACAATTTGGAACTTTGGGGGCCCATATCTTCCAAAGAAAGAGAGACCGCCTATGTTGGCCTTGATATTTTTTGTTCAGGAACTCACACTGCTTACAATGATGTGAATATCTCACTTATAGCTTCGCGACGGGAAATCTTGCGGGTTTACCAGTTTAGAAAACACCTCGTTATTTTTGAATATTGAACTGTTTATAAGTCCATAAAAATTCTTTTTATATTTTCAATTGCAGGTACTAACGATAAAGCAGGAGGACCCCACTATGTACTGAGATTTGCCAATCCCCAGGCAATAAAAGAAACTTTCCAACCTCTGAAGGATATAACTTATCCTTACATGCGTGAATAAGTCAATATTAAACAAGTCCAACATCGTAACTTTGAAAATATTCTCGATTATGCTTGAGTTTCTTAACTTAATTCATACTATGGAAAATAACCGATTCAAACTGTTTTATATTTTGATCAGGTAAGGTTCGGGTCGAACTTAAGCAAGCTCTAAACTCCTTTGAAATTCGTACATCGGTAATTTAGCTCTTCTTCGGTTACCTCAAACTTTAGTAACATCAGTATTTTAAGAGTAAATTCAATGAATCTCTTGTTTGATCATCTGAAATGTATTATCCTTTTTTGTGATTATCTATTTTTAAAATATCTTCTTGTATTTTGAAGTAGACTTGTAGGGTGAGAAATGCTACCCGATTGTTAGATGGAAATGTTATTGAATTGAAAAAAGTGTTTGCGATTAACTTAGTCGTGGTAACTTCAGATAATTTATTTTATTATGTTAAATTTTTCCTATTGTAATTATAAAAACTGACAATATTACTTGGAAGAAACAAATGGAGGTGAATGTAAATTGTTCATTTGAAATTTACATATCCAAGATATGTATGTAATTTAGTATTTAATATTCCTCGAATGTATATTGGTTCTGAGAATAAGATTAGAATAGAGAAATCAAGTGTTTTTATTTTATATGTGCAAAGTATTATAATTTTGATCTGAAAATATTTCTAGTAGCAATAAAAAAATTGTTGTTTTAAATATCGTTTCTTTTTGCGCGCATGTTCTAGGGGAACAGCGTGCTATCGTTTTGTTCAAATGTCTGTAATTTTGGATGATTGAGCCGAAAATGGTCTCGATCGACTAGGTTGGACTCACTGATGACGAATCCGGTGTCAAAATTGATTCTGTCCGGCCGGCCGTCCGTAGACACGATAACTGTCGACAGAAACAAGCTAGCAACTTGAAACTTTCAGGATAGGTTGCGCATCAGAATGCCGCGGTTAAGTTCGTTAATGGGCCAAATCGATCGAATAGTTTCGGAGTTATAGGCATTTGAAGTTATTTATTTTTTATTTCAGAAACAACCTGAGCGATTAGACTCAAACTTGGCAGTTAGGTGGAGTACAACGACGCGCAACTTTGAGCTAAATTTCGTCAGGATCATATTGTCAGTAAATTTAAAAAAAAAAATTTTTCGAAATTTTTTACAAAAAAATTTTTTTTTCGGAAATCATTCATCATATCCAAAAAAAATTATACTCACACTTTGACCTTCTAATTTCACAGCAGTGTACCAAATTTCAGTTCGATACGATCATAAGTTTTGGAGATATCGGGAAAAAATATGTCAAATTTCGAGGTTTTCTTCTCGATATCGTTGATTTTTTCGGTATAACTCGAGAAATACTGATTCAGTCCCGATAAAACTTCACAGCTAGTTTTGAGATGCTGAAAGACAACTTCATGCGAAATTTCGTTATAATCGTGTCATTAGAACAATTTGAAAAAAAAACATTTCTATGATATTCTTATCATATCATCCTCATTAAATTCTGTATGAAACTTCGAACTGTTATTTTTCGATGAAGTACTGGATTTCAATTCGATCTGATCTGTATTTTTGGAAATATTGGAACAATAAAATTTTGATTGGGTATATATACGGAATCATTGGGTGGATTTTACCCATTCACGAATTCGACCTTCGTAATTAAGCCCCAAACCTTCTCTACAAATATCGAGTTCCTAAGTTGTTTCTTTCGGAAGTTATTGTGTTTACGCAGTCGGCCGTTAGGCTGACCGTAAACACAATAACTTCCGGAAGAAACGACTTAGAAACTCGATATTTGTAGAGAAGGTTTGGGGCTTAATTACGAAGGTCGAATTCGTGAATGGGTAAAATCCGCCCAATGATTCCGTAGATATACCCATTCAAAATTTTATTTTTCCAATATTTCCAAAAATACAGATTTGATCGAATTGAAATCCAGTAATTTATCAGTAAAAATTTCAAAAAGTACTGCCGTGAAGGCAGCAGATTTTGCGTGCATGTTCAAATTCGTTGCTGAAGCGGTCATCTACATTGAACATGCGCGCAAAAGTTGCTGCCTTCACGGCCGTGCTTTTTGAAATTTTTTATTGAGTGGATTGAATCAACACAAACTCAAGAAAATGATTATGGATAGACCAAAAAAATAATAGTTTGGCAAAAATTCGACAATATTCCATAATCTTTTCATGAAAAATATCTCTGGTGGAAATGTTCCGAACTACATTGAAATTTGCATATCCATGTGGCCAGGACAAGATTAAAATCAATATTTCAATTATATTTTTTATTGTAAAATAAAATATGAAGATTATAAAAAGTAAAATAAGGTATATACAGAAAATTTGAAATATGTAAATAAAATACACAAATTGACTAATTCAGTGGACAGTGCTTTTAAAAAAATTGATAGACTCAAGAGATCTTTGTTTGGAATAGCGTTTTCAAAAGCCATCAAAAAAGTTTTCCTACAACTATTTCATCAGTCGGGACTATTCTTAACTGCACAAAAAGCTGTCATCGAAATCATTTCAAGGACATTCTGTTTATCGCTAATAGAAGTCATGAAATTTCAATTTCTAAAAAGTCTTCACCATACATGCTTCAGATATTTCCACATAGCAGGGATTTATTGAAAAAAAAAACTAGAAAAGCACTGACAAGTCAGCAGCTTTCTTGTGCATGCTCAAACGCAGCACTATTTTCTATTGGGAACATTTGGCGATCCTCTTATATTCTCACGAAATTCTGCATGAACCTTCGAGCTGTCGATTGTCAATTCGATCCAATCTATTTTTCCAAAATCGCCCAATGATTCCGTTATCATTGGGCGGATTTTACCCATTTACGATTTCGACATATATCGAGTTTTAAAGTTGTTTCTTTCGATACATACTTATTGTATTTATGGACTTCCTCACGACCGAAAAATATTACTAAGAGACTCGGTATTTGTAAAATAAGTTTGGGGCTCAATTCAAAATTATATTTTTTATGTTTTTCCCAAAATGCAGATTAGACCGAATTGAAATGCAGTTAGTGATTGAAACCTGACAGCTTGAAGATTCATGCAGAATTTCGTGAGGATAATATGATTAGAAGACCGCAGAATATAGAATAGTTGAAATGAAATGAATTTTATTCAAATTGTTCAGTGTTGTAAGACGTAGACTCTGAGCAAATTTTCTTCCAATTCTGATAATTTCCGAAGAAAAAACTCAAATTTTTTTTTGAGAAATTAATTGCTAAAGATCAAGTGAAGACTTTTCGAAAATGGATCCTTGAATGAGTTTCTTCTTCTTCACAACCGATAGCATTCGTAGAAAAAAATGACTGTTATTCCAAGTTGTGAAGCCAACATCCGAAAAAAGAGAATTTCTACTGATTTCTGACAGACGAGAAGTGGATACACAAGAAACTTATTCAAGGTCCCAATATATAATTTGTACTTTGCCTCAAACATACAATGCCATATAAGGATGAATAAATTCAAGGAAATCGGTTCTAAAAATAATAACAGCAATTTACTATATAAAGTAATACTAAATAAATTAATCACAGATTGACATATATAAATCAAGATATGGCATGTTCCTCTTCTTGCTAATCACTCAATATTGTCTCGTGAATTTAGGAACTATAAAAACGCATACTTTTTCCACCGATTTCTTTAGGCTAACGAAAAGAGTTTTTACCTAATTACTGTCCAGTGCTATAAATACAGTATACATAAAAGATATTGAGACATGTAACTTCAATACATCCAGTATCTACATTATTGTTTTAACCATGATTTCATGGTAATATCACAGATATTTCACTCTGCCGTTAGTTTTATGGAGGAAACTTCCCCTCTTCTTTTGTACCTACAATTCAGGAACACCCTGTATATTCCTTTTACTTCGAGTTCTATGACAAGCTATTGGTACATCCGAACTGAAGCCTAGCATCCCTAAACGTTCATAGAGTGTGTCATTTTGGACTATAGAGTGTGCCAACTTGAAAATACTGGATTCCAATCTTTATTTTTGGAAATATTGAAAAAATGAAATTTTGAATCATAGGGTGGACTTTACCCGTTCACGAATTCGGCCTTCGTAATCAAGGTCCAAACCTACTCTACAAATATCGAGTTTCTGAGTTGTTTCTTTCGGAAGTTTTTACGTTTACGGTCGGCCGTTATTTTGAATTTTTTCTGCTGTTGCATGAGGGCCTAAATATTATAGGATGATACCTTTTCAAATTAACACACTGTCTAATACTCATGCGTCAACTTCAGAGTGCAAAGACACCGTGTCTAATCTTCAACTTTGTATATGGGGAGAGTGAAACATCTGATGCAATCTGTGGTAATATCAAATAGCAACAACCAACAGTCTTTATTGACTAAGTTAAAAGTGGTCATTCCTAATTCGTTTAACTGTAATACATTTCGGTTGGGTTATACTTTAACAAAAATTCCTTCAAGAAGATATGTAATGGCAGCATTGTTTCTTTTGATTCCAATGAATACCACTTGTTCAATAGCTTATGAGTTGAAATCAATCGAAATTCAGATATCGTTGAATGAATGACACAGTGAAAACCATAAATGTTATCTTGATAAGATACGATACATATAAATCTACAAATTATGAACGAAGGAATTTTGATGAAATATGTTATGAACGATTGAATACAAGAACGATTTCAGAAAAGAATAATTGACAAAATACTAAAATTTAAAACAGGAGGATCGAATAAATATTTAGTGAAAAAGTTCAATCACTATCATTAACAATAAAATACATATTCAAATAAAAATTCTAGAATAAAATGATATTCTGCCAACATAAATTAATACTATAATGGTAACTATTATGAATTGTTGAGCATTTTTTTAAAGGGGAGATCAAATTTCAAGTGTATTAGGCCGAAAATATTGCTTTCAGGCTTCCAACATGAAAATAATTAAATATTTCAACTTGAAACGACCATTTAGTGCAATTTCTACTGCATAATATAAAAGAAATGCTGGCAATTCAAAAATCAGGAAATATCACTTAACGATTTGAAAATGATGTGGTCTCTGCTCTATACTATTTTGGACTTCTTGGGGCCAACCATCTTTAATGCACTTGCTAATAATTTCACCGTTTTTCAGTAAATGAAAACCCATTCATCTTAACGTCGAACCATACATTAAATATTAAAGAAATTGAAATAGACCCCAGATAATATTTCTATTTTTTCCTACATCGTTGTTTCTAAGATTAATTAAGTGCAATACACAGATTCAAATGCTGATTTTCTTCCAAGATTTCCACTTTTCTGTCTGGACATGGAATCCTGAAAATCTACGAAATTGCCAGCACTTCTTAAAGTAGAAAAGGAACTCACAGAAAACATTTTAGTGCCGATTCAAATATCTACTTCGTCGTCTTCGTCCAGAATATTACCGATGTCTACGGAATTATTCTGCTTGCACTGTTTCAGCAATTGTTTCAACCTAGCTACCCTACATTTTAATCTACGATTCTGCTGTTGTAGAATTTTTATCTTCTTCTGATGAGTTTCTATTTCTTTCTTACCTAACTCTATGTTTCTTCTAGCCATTTCTGGTGTCGAGAAATCCTCAACTGTGCATTGTTTGAAGTATGCCCTCCACTTGAAATTGTTATCTGCCGATATTTTATTGATCAAGCTGTCTACGTCCAATATAGACTCTTGAACTAAAGAAATAAGCAAGAAACTCGATAACAATAATTGAAATTCAATGACACAAACATACAGGAAGCACACATAATAAAAAGTACTTACTCTGAATAGGTTTGTTTTCTAAACATTCGCTTGGCGAAAACTGAAATTTTGACTTAGCAGAGCAAGGAATAGGCGTGTTTGAAATAGAAGTAGAGGGAGATATTTCAATTGAAGAACTCAAATCAGACAGCCTCTCACTGAAAAAGTAGATTTTAAGTGAAAGTCCAATATTTATTTATTTTCACCATCTAAATATGCAGAACCTACCTAAAAATAGGATCCAACACATTCGACATCTCGATATTGATACTTTCGGTATCCATGATTTCAGATTCCATGGACTCATTCAACAGTATATCGGATCCATCTAAATAGTCTGTTTTCAAAATGTGATCAGGAAACAATTCTAAGTTATCTGCAAGGAACATTGTGAAATTTTCGCATTCGTCTTTACCCAAATCAGAATTGGAAGCTATGGAATGCATTTCTTCTGGTACAATCGAATCATCTGAATATCTGAAACATAAACAGTGAATCCGAAGCTGAGGAGTGTTATTTAGATGTTTTACATTTTATCAAGACTGCTTCTAGATGATGGCATTGCACAAGGTTTTAGGTCTCTCCTTCCTCCATCTCTTACCCTGAAAGAGTCTTCAGGAAAATGTCTGGAGCATAATTTGGTGCTTGTTGATACTTTTATTCCATCTAAACCAAGAGACTTAAGCCATTTTTCTCTTTGTATGTCGTTCTTAGGAAACCTTAAAAATCAAATGGTCATTCTCCAAATTGACTTAAATATTAATCGTATTACCTATGAAACGACACCGATGGGTCTTTTTCAGACGAAATCTTACAAATATAACAGGAATGCACCATTTTAGTACTATCACACTCAAACACAATAGACCGACATTATAATTCGGAAGATCTTAGATCTTAACCTCCCAATTGAATATCATGCCTTTTCACTAACGAAAAATTTTATTTTGAAGTTGAACAGACTCACAGTGAAACTACAACATTTTTTAGAAGCAAAGGGGGTGTCTTGGGGACAAAACCATTTGTCGGTATTTTTTCCAAACTCTAAATGTCAATATTGACGGAAAAATTGACAAGTAACTTGTTCGAACAGCCTAGAACGCAGGATTCAACAAGTTTCAAATTCGAAATTATTTCCGACCGCAGAATGCCAGAACAATTTTAATATTTCATTAATTAAGTATTCGAAAATGAGGAGCACCTGTAGATTTGAAATGTGAAATCTGCTGTAACGTTTACACAATTCCCATCAGAAGAACGTCGATTATTAACAAACCCATGTTCACGCAAGATCAAAGCAGTACGCCAATAGTTGAAAAAATCACACAAATGAAAAATGAATTCATAAATGAAGAAGATTCAAAGATAACAAATGAAAAAAGCACTATTTTCAGCAACTCTCTGTTATTTTTGCGCGTATTTTCTGGGGAACAGCCTGCTATCGTTTTATTCAAATGTCTGTAATTTTCAAATTTTTTTCCGAAAATCGTCTCAAACGACTAGGTTGGACTCACTGACGAATCCGGTGCCGCATGCACGATTACGACCTGAAACTTTCAGGGTAAGTTGCATTTTGGAATGCGACGGTTAATTTCGTTGAAGGGCAAAATCGGCCAAACGGTTTCGGAGTTGGAGCCTTTCGAAATTTTAACGTTTTCTCCTTGATAAACGTGAAACTTGACAGTGATTGAAACTTGACAGTTAATTGAATTATATATATTTTGGCAAAGTCTCGTTGAAATCATACAGTCATTAGTAAATTGAGAAAAAAAAATTCAAAATTTTGTTGAAATCATAGTAAATTGAAAGGAAAAATTTCATTGAAATCATAGTCAGTAAATTAAAAGAAAAAAAAATTTTGAAAATTTTTTCGCAATAATTTCTTTTCTCGAAAACTGTTTATGATATTAAAAAAAGTTTTTCTCAGGCTTTGAGCTTCATATTCGACAGCAGTGTATCAAATTTCAGTTTAATACGATAATAATTGTTGGAGATATTGCAAAAAAATATGTTAGATTTCGAGATTTAATTTCTAGCTATCGTTGTTTTTTCCAGAATAACTCAAAAAAAATCTAGAAAAGCTGCTGATTTCACGTCAGTGCTTTTCTAGCAACTATATTATTCATCAGATCATTGTTTTCTAGGTTTGTTACGTTATTTTTATAATGTTTTATAAAAATTGTACCAACAACGAAATACTTCATGGCGCACGCGCCATACACAATATATAACCACAGAACGGAGCGCTAATGTGCCATTTCGACACAAAAAAAGATCCAGTAGATTTAAATATGCAAACAAAATGATCACCATTCAACATTGATGAAGTGTTGAAATAATTAGGTGTTAAATATATCGTTTGCACATCATCATCCTTGTTGATTCTTTTCGTCAAACAATCATTAACATAAACAAGGTGATAATCATCTTGTTGATTATTATAGCTGCGAAACTTTTCAACTTGCGAACTTAGGAATGGATACATTGACAGACATTATTATTTCTTTCTTAATAAGAAATTAATGAACATTCGAACGGCTTATCTGGCTTTGATCACAGACATGGGTAAATAAAAAAAAACTTATGTCGATGTCATTAGCACAGACCACAGGTCTATGTCATTAGCACTGTCTATGTCATTAGTGTCAAATTAGCTATCGTGTTTTATTCTGTAGTCGCGAAAGTGAAACAATGTATTAAAAGAAAATTTTCATGTTTTTATTAGTTAATAATTATCTCTAGTATGATTTTAATTGATTTTGTGTAGTGTATTCGTTAAGGGAATTTGATTCCAGATATAATTAGCAGCTATTCTTTGTGCTTGACCGCGTAATAATACAATGAAAAATATGGCGCCTTCCCCAACGAATATTCAGTTTTGGCTTGTTATGTTGTTAATTGAATAATTTTGGCTCTATTAATTTTTATTGTTCGAAACCAATATTTTTTCTTCATTGTGTTGCCTCGGTTTATTTTATTAATTGACAAGTAAGTCGAAGTCAGCTAATTTGGTTTTGTTTATATGCTTACATTTCTAAATATTCTAGAAATGGAAGCGACTCCCATATCCCATCAACTTTCGGAAGATTCTGGATGTATTTCTGGTTCATTTTCTACGTCACTGATATTCGGTTCGACTCCAAGCAATGAATTTGCAACCCCAACTTCTCATGTTGGTTCTCGGAAGAGGAAATACTGTCAGTCCTTCATCAATGCAAAAAGACTGCAAGATGTCATCGAATCGACCCCCTGTACCTCATCACCTATATTTTCAAGTACACTAAATGAATCGTTGGTAGATAACTTGGAAAAATTTCATATTCGTGCTAGTTTTCCTCTTGATTTAGGAACCAGCCGTATTCATGACAATTCCAAGGATAAGTTCCCCATTAATAAAATACCTCTTCCTGCAACACCAGAGAAGAGAATTGGAAGTATTGGAGAAATCAAGAAATTCAAATCAGACTATTACTTCAATTTGAAGGTAAATGAATCACCAGTGAAGGAAGCACATGATATTTTATATGCCAACCTAAAACCGAATGTTAGAAAACCTTTTTCTCCGTATAAATATAAAGAAGGTACAGATAAAGTTGCCACTCCAGCTAAGAAGTGCCTATTTGACAATAATAAGAAGTGCCTTTTTGAAAGTACTGAAAAGTTGAGGATAAATAAATTGTTCACGCAAGTTGTATCTAACCCAGTGATAACGTCAGTTTTATATAAGTATTTGTCCGATGGAGATATTTATCGTTTATCTCTTGCATCTGCTTCTCTGAAGTTGTCGGTGCTTATGGACGTGGAAGCAAGAAACCGATATGAGAACTTTATGGAAGGGCATAGGGAAAATAAAGAAAATTATCAGCTAACACCTCCTAGTTCTCCAGAGAAAAATGATAGTCCTCCAGGAAGTCCCAGTAGGTTCAATGAATATGTGAAGGTAGGTTTAAGCTTGATTTGGATTGTCCAGATCAATTTTTCTCTATGAACAGCAAGAATAATGGTCATATGAAGATTTTCTTGTGGAAAATTCCCGCCAAATTTTAACTTAAGCTTTCATGAATTAAAGTTGAATGGTCATTTATTCATTGATTCCTAGTCAATTCAATACAATAAAAGTTTCATAGTGGTTATAACTTACTAGAAATTCTACAATTTGTGAGGTTATGTCATTAAATTATTTGCAATTATAGATAATTTTGGTTAAATAATTGAAAATTTCAATTTGTTTTAGATTGGCAAGCTCTTAAGTTGTGATCAAAGTCTGACAAAATGCCCAAGATGTGAAAAACCAAGTATTGTCGAGAATTCTATTGGGCAGTGTCAAAATCTGCTGACCTGCGGATATATCTATTGTCAAAAATGTCTTAGTTTTTCTGAAACAGGTCCAGAGGATTTTTACGATAGGTAAGTGCATGGCTAACTGAGCTTCAATAGTTCAAAATAATTTGGTAGACATAGTAGTGTTTTCATTGTGAAATATCGAATAGTTGTTGTGCTTGAATGTACTTAATGTGGTCTTATCCATATAAAATACAACTGGTGGGTTAACTACTGGGTTTACCATATTTTTTTGAGTGTAGTTTGTAATGGTTGCCCTTTTTTTTTTTCAGTTGCCAATCTTCGGCCTTACTTAAGAACAGTTCAAGAAGTGGACTATCTGACGTGAGCAACAGTGAACGTTCTGTCAGTCGTTACACTGATGAATCCTCTAGTCATCTATATTCTATAATTCACAGTCCGAGGAATAGCAGGATATTTGAAGAATCCTCCGGGTTTATTTCAGAAAATGAACATTCCCCTAAGGTGAGTTGATATTATTTTTTGTTGATCTTGCAATAATTACTGCCTTACGGATGTTTTGAAAACGGAGACTTCCAATATTGTTCATTGAAACATTTTATCAAGAAAATGCCCTTGACAAATAGTTTGAATCCCTCAATCCGTGAGGGCATTTCTATGAACAATAATTTTATTTAATTTTCAATCAATTTTTCTCGGATTTTGAGAACAAAAATCTACAAGATCCCTATAATGATGCAAAATCCTCGCAAATTATATTTCTATTGATATTTAATATTAGCGAATATTTTTTTTCAGCCTGTCAGCGCTAAGAGAAATCTCTCCCAAAAGCTGAAAAGCATACGACCCAAGACGCAAGTTTTCCATCTATTCAACGACGTAGTGCCTTCGTCAGCGCCCCTTAAGAAGAGAGCCTCCTTAACCACAACGCCTGTGATCGCCCTGGACAACGAGATGCAGGACTTTGAGCCCCCGAGTCCACCCAAAGTCAGAATTTTGGCCTGTTCCAAGCAGAGCAAGAGAAACCTTAAACGTCTGACCAGATAGCGAGGAAAAAAAGGTGTTAGTCGATTTGATACTTTCGAAATCACCTCGTTTCTTTCCTATCTTTAATTTATTACTTTCGTTAAACTTGGTTTGTGTTTACTCGATAATCGAGATGTTTGTCGACCATGTTAGTGAAGACGAAAGTCTTTCGAGATGCTCAAAGGGATTTAGCGAGGAAGGGGATGACAGAAAGCAGTATTAGCATTTGGATGACGATTAGTTCAAAGTTTGTGACGATTAGATGTTTGCGATCTTAACATTCCGTGAAGAAGAGTAGTTAACGAGGTTTATCTCAAGTTAAATGATCATAGTACCAACTTAACTGAATTCAGCGCTAGAACATTAATTTCTTGATTTTGTGAGGTTCATGTAAGATGTGGAATATACAGGTTTGAATTTACAGTTATAGTTCAATTTTTTTTCATAATGGAAATTGATTTTTAAAAAAAATTGAGTTTGCCCAAGAAGGCCAGTAGACAAAACCGATAAAGAAAGGTAAAACAAAGGCTTAAGCAAAAACAACAGAAAAGTATGTAATAGCAAACCAACAAATGCAAGAATAAAAATAGTGTCCCATTAGGAATAACAAAGTTACTGCTACGGTAAAGCAGAACTAATTATCCAAGAATTCCAGTATTCAAAATACTCCTGTCTTGTTCTCCAGAAAAGTTCAATAGGCCATCCAATTTTGGGACACCTTGTATATGATTATACAGAGTGTAACAGCCAAATATCGGCAGTGAAAACCTATAAAAAACCTGAAAAATATTACTTCATCATTATACAGAGTGTAACAGCCAAATGGAATAAATTCGATAACGAATAAATGAGGGCGTGTTGGGAAAAACGCTCGGACACGTCGATTTGTAATTTTAAATGCGCATATTTTTCAAGAAAATAATATTATATAGGGTATTCCATGTGACCGTGGCCAATACCAACTTTCTTATTTCAAATGCAACCCCCTGTATATTATTTATTTTTTGGATTCTTCAGAGAATTCTAGACACAATTCATGCACAATGTCCTATACCTATCATTAACTATTTCGGGAATATTAAGTGTTTTCGGATTTAGTGCAAAAATCAACGTTTTAAATAAAAATTATTTTATTTCGCAAATTCGGTACATTACACTTAAAACCTAATGAGTAATACTGATTATTTCTTAATAATTGAAAAAAAAAACAAAAAAAAAACATTAATGTCAATGTAGGAAATGTTCAAAATGCTCGCCGCGAACGTCTAGGCTAATCTGGTGTAGAATTGTCTTCTAAAGTTACTCAACATTTCAGGCGTGACTGATATAATCGCAAGCGTAATTCGGTTTTTTAGGTCATCCAAGTTTGAGGGATTTTTTTTTTGATTTTTTTTAATTTCTTCTCAGTAATAGTTTTTGTTTACTTTCTTCATATCAAGAGATAAATGGGAAATAAGTATTGAGTGTAATGTATCGAATTTGTGAAATAAAATAATTTTCATTTAAAATGTTAATTTTTGTAAAAAATCTGAAAACACTTAATATTTCCGAAAAAGTTGAAGACAGGTATAGGACATTGTACATGAATTGTGTCTAGAATTCTCTGAAGAATCCAAAAAATAAATAATATACAGGGGGTTACATTTGAAATAAGAAAGTTGGTATTGGCCACGGTCACATGGAACACCCTATATAATATTATTTTCTTGAAAACTAGGCGCATTGAAAATTACAAATCGACGTGTCCGAGCGATTTTCCCAACACGCCGTCATTTATTCGTTATCGAATTTATTCCATTTGGCTGTTACACTCTGTATATCTTCATAGCACTCTACCGTCAAACAAAATATGACTGGATTTGAGAACTAACCTGAGATTTTCCAAATTTTTCACTGCCGATTACTTTAAGAGATATAGTTTTGAATTTCTCATTGTCCTGCAAATTCTTTGAGCTCTTGTACCATCCATCTTTGTTTCTCAAAAACACCATTCTGTTTCTTTAGTGAAGACGATAATAATTTCGTGATGTACATTGCGAATTTTGATTGAATGCATCACAACACCAGAACTGAATACTATAGTTTGGTTGTTAATTGAATAGTAAAAATTTTTGTGACCAAATTTGTTACTATGATGATTAAAAGATGTCTGATTCATTTTTGGGGGAATAACTTGTCTAATAGTTCCTTGTTAATGTAATGATTCTTTTTAAATCACTTTTTGTAAATATATTGTCAATGGACTTGTGTACTTTGCTCAGGACCTCTAGTTTTGTAATATATTTTTAGTATTTTTACCTACCGAACATCATTGATTCGAATGATTTTGTTTTTAACATTCCTGATTTTTGAGTATTAGGTAAGCAGTTAATGTGATCATTTTTTGTGAAAAATGTTTCGTAAATTTGAATATGTAATTTTCGCCATGACTTATTGTAAATTTCGTCTTTTTTTTAAATGTTTGTTTGATTAAATGTCCCAGTTAAGATGAATTGGAAAATTGTTAGATCTGGTTTAAATTTACAATTTACTGTACTGTTAGTTTATTATTGTATTGTAAGTTATAATGTTTAAATTGTTCATGATTCCATTATTTGTAATATTTGATTATTATTTAAGAGGAAACTATTTTTGAAATACAATATTTTGAGGATTATATTTTTTATTGCATAATCTACATGAAGAATCCTGAGCAGATCTTTCCAGAATAGATAATTTTGGTTCATTATTTTCTCGAATAATCAAAAATTTCTTCAGTTCTCAACTGAAACTTTATTATGAAATTAAAATTGATTTTGATTTGTATTAGAAAATTCAGAATGTTGAAAATTAAAAAATAATATTCACTGAAGATTATCAACAGATTTTCGTGCAAATTTCGTGAGGATCATAATACGTAAAAACTCATCTCGGAAACTGGCCGCTAACAAAATCTGCAATTACTTCGTTAAGTTGTAGTGTTTATGATCGGCGAGTCATGTCTTATGTTGATAGGGTAGTTGACATCGTGTTTACCTACAGTACTAATGGTACCGGGTTCGAATCCAGCTGTCTGCTGTAAATGTTAGTTGAAATTTTAAAGGTTGTTTTCGGGGAAAAACAATTTCTGAATGAGATGTGGATCAATAAAATTAATAAGTATTCATCTAAAACTAAATAGTTATCAAACAACAATGCAATGGATCCGGTAGAATGCAGGATAGCTAGGGCCAATAAACGAGGACAGCGCTATTTACTATATTCCATAACTATAATATTAAAATCGAAACAGAATAAACAGTTCTTTATTTAAGGGTAATTTGTGAATATATTTTCACCCAAACAGTGCTTTTTCAAATTTCTACGGTATATGTGTATTTCCTAAAAGAAGAATAGTTCTAGTGAAATATTTCTTCTTTGATGTAACTTTTGAAATTATTGTAATATTCTGTGACACTTTATATTTATTTTGTTGTGCACCTGAGCAGCTCAGGTGAACGAAGCAAAAGAAAACAATATTGGATTAGTTTTCAGTTTGCTTTGACAAAATTATTGTTTTCTGTTCCGTGAATGTGAGTATATTATTCAATATTAAACATATATACTCAATTACAAAATTGTTCAAGTTACCCATTCAGTCAGCCCAGCTAACTTTGCGCGTAGTGTGAATATGATGTGCCTTGTTTTGTTTAAATATATGAAATAAATTAATAGGCATCGAAAATATCTAGTGTGTGCTATACAATTCAAGAACTTGACAGTTGAATTTGTTTTTTGAAAAAGTTTAACGTTTTCTGTTGAAGTTCTGTTCAATTTTACAATTTTAAAATGCTTTTGAAGTATTTTAACTAGTATTATAAATTAAGAAACCAGCCCAGTGATTTAAATTGAGCGATTACAAAGAATTTTACCCGACTTTCAAAACTTAGGTAAGAATTTGTGATGCATTTTCAAAAGTTAAATTCGAATAAAATTTTCATTCTTAATAATTCGTTGAATTCATGTTGATATAGGATATTTCCTCATGCCTGAAATAATAAACCAGGAATTGAGGGTGATTGAATTGTTAAACATTAATACAGTGGATT
This sequence comes from Myrrha octodecimguttata, assembly GCA_958510865.1. Lineage (NCBI taxonomy): Eukaryota > Metazoa > Arthropoda > Insecta > Coleoptera > Coccinellidae > Myrrha > Myrrha octodecimguttata. The sequence goes on from OY294064.1 coordinate 42,194,615, forward strand.
AGTAACAGTATAGATATATAATAAATTAAACAGTTTTCTGTTTAATTTATTATTTAATTGATACGATTAGGTGGAAATGAAAGTGTATTGTATCAAAAGGCAATATTTTGTTTGAATTCCCGGTAAAGTCGATTTTGTAGGTTTGGCAACATGGTCAACAGTCGGATGGCTCGCAAAAATATGACAACCCAGCATAGCTAGTTCTATCATTTCATTGGTCGTCGCCATTTTCGATGGTTCAGTTTAGTAGTGCAAACTTCGTTAGTTTTTCATAATTTTGTGTGTTATTTTATCAAAATTCACTCATGAATCTTAATAAACTGTCGTTAAAATCTTTTGAAGTAAGTATCTGAATAATTTTCGTGTTAAGTATTATTGCAATTTCAGAGTTCTCGTTGTTCGCCAAACCTCTGCATTTTGACTGCAGTGGTGATTTTTGTCAATCTAACTATTGGCATCAAAATTTCTTGGATTTCTTCTGTATTATAAAATGAAATTCAAGAACTGTTGATTATTTTCGTTGAATGAAGTTGTAATTTAGTTCTCACCTCATTTAGAAATAATGTAATGTGTATACTTCAAATATAGTTGACTATTCTTAGTTATTTATCACCTAGTGAAGAAAAGGTGAAAGAGAAAGGTAACTGCTTTGTTTATTGAATAAAGAATTGGTACCTCGATTTATTCATTTGAAGATGTATCTTCGAGAAAGTTTAGTTGAAAATAGGCCGAATTAGTTTCAAAAGTAGGTCATACCTTAGGGGATTTTTTTGTTTCCCCACTAAATCCGCTTGTTTGGATTGCTTGGCTACTGTTTTTATTTTGGATTATTTACTGATTCTTTTTTGCTGGGTGCCTATTTTGCAGCAGCTACAATTGTTGTTGAATTTGTACCATGTCTTAAAATTATTGTTCTGTTATTTAATACAAGTTCATAAAAAATCCTCCCTGTTATGCATTCCAAGAAATTCTATATAAATTGAGGTTTTTTCAGGTAGTTTTCTTAAGTGGACTTGATATTTAAAATTTGAAACATGTCGGTGCCCAACCAACCCAACGGTAAAAAAAGTTCTAATAGCTCCATCGCTAATACCCCAGCAAGTACGCCAGTCACCTCTAATGGTAATGTCCAAGGTGTAATACACAATTCACCACCTCCAAATAACAACGCTCCAAAGTATGGTAAGTAGTGTTTAATTATGTCTTCATTTTTTATGTGTTATCATCATACTTTCTTCATATGGAAATGATTTATTCAACTTCAAGATTCTTTTACGTAGTATACATTCCTTCCAATATTTTTGGGTGAGAAAGATATTAATTTAAATTTTATTGCTTGTTTTTTTAGCTTTGGAAGAAAATTGCTTCCTCAGATGTTGATTTGGTGTAACATTTTCTTGAAGGTGGTATGCTGCCTGTCAGTTCAGTTTGACAGCTAGCTGGCTACCATTTAAAATCCATAACAGTTAACATTTTTCAAAGCAGTTTATATTAATTTTGATTTGATTATTACAATAGTAGAGCTTCATGTTGACAGCTCTCAACTAGTTAAATTTATCGATCAGATTTTGAGCTTGGTTTATCAGGGACATTTGCTAGTTATACCCTCTTTGATATATTAATATTGTGGTCACATGTGACAGCTATTTAACTTAAATTAATGTTAAGTTTGATCTTCATAGTGAAGTGAAAATTTCCAAACATAACTTCTTTAGCTATAAAGGAAGTTAAAAAAATCAGTGTTTTGTCCAGTACTAATTTTATTTTTCTTTGTTTTGTTCTGTTTGAAGGGTTGCCTATGCAGTTGATTCATTATTCCTTGTCAGTGACTTGGTTGAATAAAGCTATACATTTGATTTCGTTTGCAGGATTACATAAATAGTAGGCTGTACTATTTTGTTATTACAGTCATTGATTCATTACGATTGAAACCCATTTCACACACATTGCAAGGATAAACACAAAAAGTCCTCTACCTAAGTAGTTATTTCAAATTTTCATTCGACCATTATTGTCTTCATGAAAGAGAAAATAGTTTTAAATTGCTTGTGAAACCCTAAGAAATAGAAGAAGTTTATTCCTCAACTTTTTTCACCGTGATGAAATATTCAATATTTTATTGAAGAGTTCATAAAAAACACCTGAATTAAGTTCTTCAAATTGCATTTATCTTTCAACTCCAATCTTCCAAATTTGACCAGATGCCTACCACACTGTTTTGTTACTATTCTGATTAGTAGTAACACATTTGTACAGGATGTGTTTATTTTTGTGTGATATCACTAAGCATCAACAAGATATTATTTATCAGAGCGAATTGAAGGTCTCATTGATTCTGTTTCTAAACCCTAATATTATTCAATCTGTTCATTAGGTGAGTCATTGTATTGTTTGATAAGAGATATTTGTTTTCTTATGCAGATTCAGATAATGTTTTGGTTTTGCTGATGTGTTTGTAATTTATTTTTGCCAGTGTGGTTTGCTATTGGCCTATTTTAATACAGTTTGGCTTTATTTTGAAACTATTAACTCTTTAAAATTGAAATGAAGTACAATCTAACAACGAATTCTGTATGGACCTTTCCTCAAGCTGCCATTTTTCAATCAAGTACTGGATATCAATTTGTTCTGATCTGTATTTTTGGAAATATTGTGAAAATAAAATTTGAATGGCGATATCTGGGAAATCATTGAGTGGATTTTATCCATTCTCGAATTCGACTTTCATAATAGTCCAAACCTATTCTAAAAATATCACATCAAGGATTTTCTATTGACTGTCAAGCAACAACTTGTAAGCTTGAAATTTGTTGTGTCGATTTGGCACTTGATAACGAAGATCGGATTCGTTAATGGGTGAAATCCGCCTAATGATTCCGCAGATATACCCATTAAAAAATTTATTTTCCCAATATTTCAGAAATAAAAATCTAGTACTTGCTTGATAAGTGACAGCTTTAAGGTATTAATGCAGAATTTTGTGAGTGCCCTATACGTCAGTAGCGTGCGGGTGCTGCATTGAACAATTTTAAAAGGTTACACCGCTGCTTATTGAATAAAGAATTATTTTTCTTCTGAAAGTTCTTCGTAAGACTTAAGTTGCACAGCAAATTGTTTGCACTCGGACCCTGCTCTGATTTATCAATGATCAAAGAACCACTTTCAATGAAAGACTGCGGTCCAAGTAGCCAACCCCAAAATTTTTTACCGCTAGGATTACAGTACGAATTTGTCATGTCGAGATTCATGTTACTTAAAATATCGGTCAACTGGGACTCAATTCATCCAATCAAGTAATTAGGTCCAAATATCGATATTTGTTTGATTATTGATGGCTGAAATATGTGTTGGAGCTCCTGATTTTTATAGTAGTGACGTTTTAAACTTTCAAATGCGTTTATCTCAAAACAAAACGATTATGACTTAACATTATTTTCCATTGTGGTCTTCATATCCTATGTTAATTCGATTTACATTATTGACGTCTAATCAGGAGCTCCAACACAACTTTCAGTCATTCAGACATGATCTTTACAAATATGGATATACGGATCCAACTTGGTTTGAATTGAATTGCAGTTTACGATTATTTATTTATAACGCGAACCAAATGTTTGGGTTGGCAACTTGAACCACAGCCCCTCATTGACCTGAATCCAAATGAAAGTAATGAAGTAAGATAATCAAACCAAGTATCGTTCCAGATGATCTATATGAAATCAAATTTCGGTCAAGGAACAACTATTGAAAGGAAACTATTCTTTCAGCAACGTTTCGGCCCTTTATTGGGCCTTCTTCAGGCTAAAATGATACAAAAATAAAAGTTACCAATAAAATGAATATAAAATAACAATTTGAGCTATACAGACAACATACAGGTCAGCAAGAACAAAATATTAAGAAAGAATCGTCAATACAACATATAAATTCAAAAGCTCAGTAAAACAGATCTCAAATGAAAACAATTAAATAGGTACTTATTTCGACATCCCAGAAAGATACACTACACTTATCTGACCGACTTACCGTCAGAACAATAAAACCTTAAATGAACTTCCACATGAAGAAAGTCGTGTTAGAAAAATGAAAAATGTTTTTCGAACAGGGTAGTCTATACATCGATGTATTGTCTTGAATGGTACAATCAGTTCTCCCTCAACAAGAAATCCCGAATAAGCGTTGAAGATAATAAATTTGCCGTGTTATAAGTTACGCCAATGGACACGAGAACAGTATGTGTGATCATATAGGTTTTTGCTTGACCTCTGTTGTTGACATCGCTTATTCGGGATTTCTTGTTGAGGGAGAACTGATTGTACCATTCAAGACAATACATCGATGTATAGACTACCCTGTTCGAAAAACATTTTTCATTTTTCTAACACGGACTTTCTTCATGTGGAAGTTCATTCAAGATTTTATTGTTCTGACGGTAAGTCGGTCAGATAAGTGTAGTGTATCTTTCTGGGATGTCGAAATAAGTACCTATTTAATTGTTTTCATTTGAGATCTGTTTTACTGAGCTTTTGAATTTATATGTTGTATTGACCATTCTTTCTTAATATTTTGTTCTTGCTGACCTGTACGTTGTCTGTATAGCTCAAATTGTTATTTTATATTCATTTTATTGGTAACTTTTATTTTTGTATCATTTTAGCCTGAAGAAGGCCCAATAAAGGGCCGAAACGTTGCTGTAATGAAGTAAGATTTTGACGATTCCACTTGTGTAGATCAAGCATAAGGCAGCTCTTCGATAATAAAATTTTAAAATTATTTCGATTTCAACATTCTCATTTTACATGTCGATCTTCTAGCGGATGTTTTCCCATTCGCTTCAGGGGCATTTACGATTGTTCTAGGTACCCTGGTGCCCAACAGGATATTCGTTGGTGGCATCTCGGCAAACACCACTGAAGGTGAGTTGCTGCAGCTATTCAGCACCTACGGTACCGTGAAGGCGGCCAAAATCATACAGGACAGGGCTGGCGTATCAAAAGGATACGGTTTCATTACTTTCGAGAGCGAAGACGACGCCCAGAGGCCCCTCAGAGAGGCCGACAATATCGTCTTGAGAGAACGTAAACTGAACATTGCGCCGGCTGTTAAAAAACAAGTAAGTTGCTAACAATAATTGTTGCATGTGATGTACGAAAATATCTGATTGAGTTTTCTAAAATGTCCTCAATCTAAGATTCATTTAACCGAGAATAGTTGTCTTTCCCGCAGCCTTTCAGCTTCAACAGAGCGTTTGACGGATCCAGTCCCACAACTGTAGCTGTGGGCAATCCTCAATATTATTTGCCTCCAACGATGCCTTATTTCCAAGGCAGCGTAGGCTATTATGCGCCTCCAAGTGCTCCTGTTCCAGGGGATCCAAATGCTCAACAACCAGTTTACCAACGTAAGTTTTTCATTTTTACACAATTTTCAATCTTTCGCTCATATTTCGTTGTCAGTTTCCAACCTATCAAAGAGAAGGCACTGTAAATTGTGTGCAGTCAACAGGAATTATCTTACTCTTGGCAACACCGCTCAAACCGACGGCCAACTTCCTTTTCATTCTGTTTTGGTTCGCTCCAAAACATTGCTTGTTCATTTGGCATAGGAACTTTCTGGCTTTTTGATGAATTTTTATTATTTTTCAGGGTTATTTTGGGCTTTTTCCCCCAGTGTCTGGAAAAAAGTATCAAAATTAAATAAAATTAAAATTTACAGAAATTATCCTCGCTGATCGAGGGATTCAAACTATTTTTCAGGGGAGTTTCTTGAAAAAATGTTGCATAATGAACAGTATACAGAGTGTAACAGCCAAATGGAATAAATTCGATAACGAATAAATGAGGGCGTGTTGGGAAAAACGCCCGGATACGTCGATTTGTAATTTTAAATGCGCATATTTCTCAAGAAAATAATATTATATAGGGTGTTCCATGTGACCGTGGCCAATACCAACTTTCTTATTTCAAATGCAACCCCCTGTATATTATTTATTTTTTGGATTCTTCAGAGAATTCTAGACACAATTCATGCACAATGTCCTATACCTATCTTTAACTATTTCGGAAATATTAAGTGTTTTCAGATTTAGTGCAAAAATCAACGTTTTAAATAAAAATTATTTTATTTCACAAATTCAGTACATTACACTTAAAACCTAATAAGTAATACTGAATATTTCTTAATAATTAAAAAAAAACTGAAAAAAACATTAATGTCAATGTAGGAAATGTTCAAAATGCTCGCTGCGAACGTCTTGGCAACATGCTAATCTGGTGTAGAATTGTCTTCTAACGTTACTCAACATTTCTGAAAACACTAAATATTTCCGAAAAAGTTGAAGATAGGTATAGGACATTATACATGAATTATGTCTAGAATTTTCTGAAGAATCCAAAAAATAAATAATATACAGGGGGTTGCGTTTGAAATAAGAAAGTTGGTATTGGCCACGGTCACATGGAACACCCTATATAATATTATTTTCTTGAAAAATATGCGCATTTGAAATTACAAATCGACGTGTCCGAGCGATTTTCCCAACACGCCCTCATTTATTCGTTATCGAATTTATTCCATTTGGCTGTTACACTCTGTATTATTAACGTAACAAAGTGAACTGTGAAGTTTCAGAGTCTGACTACTCCATCAGACAAGAAATTCAATATCTTCATAAATATTTCCTTGCGCTACTTTTGCCCCTTAAGAATTTTTGTCAAATTGCCAATTTCGAAAATCACAGCAAACACTTGATTAAAATATTTCATTTCTACTTCGATCCAATTTATTTTTATGAATTAATTAGTTGTTTCATGAAGCGTTTTCAGGATAATATTTTAGATTTCAACGCATTAACAGGTATAATGATTTTCTTTCAGCTCCCCCTGTGTATCCGGCTCAGACCGGTCCACCGCAAGCGGCGACTTATCCTTCGATGATGTTTCCTGCACAAACAATCTACATGCCTCAGCAGTACCCCATGGCAATGCCGGTGAGTTTTGAACTATAATTTCAACGTAAAATCCTTTTGATAATCTACTTTGATATAGTTGTCCCAATTAAAAAAGCGAAACGTAAGAAAGCATCAAACGTTGTTGTCTTACTTTATCTCTTAATATTCCTTATGAAAACTGAAACTGAAATTTTCTGGAATGTGTGTAAATCCGTAGTTCTTGTTATTTCAGGCCTGTATTTTTTATAGACTTAAGTTTCATTCCACTTTGTACTTGGCCTTTTGATAGTATTTACACAGACCAACAAGACAAATCACTTCATCGTTTGCGGGAATCGCGTCTCTTCGACCTTGAGAAATATAACAGACATATAACCACACTTTCTCCTTCCTCGAAACAGCTGTCAAATTGAATACTTGATTTTGGAATATCTAAGATCGAAATGTAAAAACGGATTTGTCGGGATTCAGGAATCACAAAACCAAAATCAGACTAAGATTTTTCGATGAAACTATTTGAAAAGCAAATTTCCAACACCAAAGCGAGTGTTTTGTCACATCTTAAACTCCTGTAGAAGAACTCGGTTGGAGTAAATGAAAATTTTGGAAAAATGTTATGGAAAACCGGTTTACCTTAATCAGAGAATCTTTGTAGTTTCACATCAAATGAGATTCATTTCAATATAAAATCAAACTATGAATAGACTAACTTTGTTCGATTCCAATCCTAGTGTGCAATCATATACAATTTTATTAGACATCCCATCGTTTTAATTGAATAATGGAGGTTGTAATGCTTCTACTTCAGTTGCGATTCCTTTATATTATATAAAATGAACATTATGGATGAGTCCACCTAAGTTCGATTCCAATTCTTGTTGTATAATTAAAACATATAATGAGGCCTGTCATCATAAAATAGAACCTCAAAGATGACTAAACAATTGATTTGGTTGTAAAAAAATGTTTGGATTATATTCTTAAATGGAACAGATACGAAATTATTCATCAATTAATAGGATGAAAAATTCATTTCAGTTTGTTTACATGTTTATAACCTCTTCAAGCGAGTCCGAAAACGGCGAGAGTGACGTAATCCTATTCCTGCAATCTGATTGGCACCCCAAAGCACCCCAAACGCCTGCTAAAATTCTGATTAGCTCGATTCAGGGTCATATCTGCGTTGACATAGATTTCCTAAGTAAATGACGCGAGTGGTTTATCTGGTTGATCTGTGGTATTTATCACCTTTAAAATAACTAGCGTTATGAAATGATGCAGAATGTGAGTAAAGTTAGCGACACTGCTAACGAACTGGCAATACTGTGCTCAGTCAGAGTTACATCTCCGTACAGCCATTAGTTGATTTTTTTTATAGCGCCATTAGTTGAGTTTTATATTTATTCTGTGTTGAGAAAATATAAATAATTGCGTAGTTTATAGCCAGTTTTTTGTAAAGTCTCATTACTTAATACCCACATTTCATATAATAATTGGAAAAGTAGTTCAATTGAATCATGCAATCTGATTCATCATTGTTTGAATAAATAAGTTGAAACAATTTGTTGTGTGGACTCACTTGTGCTGGGGACTTTTTTGGGCCACCCCAATACAGTGATTTGAAAGGTTTTTCTGTTGAGGGTTGCAGTAAGAAAAATCTTGATGAATTTTCACAAAAAATTAAGAGTTCAGCTTCCCGATTTTAGTTATCAATAGATCCATTCGTTAATTTCACAGCAAAAATTTTAATATCAACTTTTCAGTCGCAAAAGAAATTTTTTTCAAGAAGTTCAGCACTTCATAAATTAAACAATACCTTTTGAGACATGTTGGGAATCATCAGTTCAACAATGTATTGAAAAAACTATGCTCCGTTCACTTAAATGAAGTCACTCTGAAGGCCTTGGCTTAGTTTTGTCAAGTTGTTACTAGAACTGAGATAGGTTGGTATTTGTGAAATGTCAAGGACACTCCATTTTGGTTTATTATTTGATAAAATCAAATAATAAACCTTAGTGATCGACCAACAAAAAAAAAATTTTAACCCCCCCTGAAAATTTCACAGTTCACGTTTTTTGATTTAGTTACATAAATTATTTATTGGAAAGTGTCAAATTTCCATAGCCTACTGACTGAATTCATAGAAGTGAGAGAATAGACGTCATTAACGTTGTAAATACATTATATTAGGTCCTTTCGTTTGCATAGAAAGTTCTACACTTTCTTTGTAAACGAAAGGACCCAATGTCTCGAACAATAAATCTGGCTAACTATCTAGATTTCCATTATTTTCATCACTATGAAAATAGTAGTAATGGTACACTGTTGGATAGATGATTATTAAGAATTCAGACGATATAATGAAGAAAACAAAAACGTTTGAGCTAAGCTTACATGATGATTTTGTTACCCAATAAGTAGTGTTTACCTGTCCGTATTTGAGTATAACAGTGTGTAATCAGTCCAGCAACTACATTTCGGAGGGCATCTACCCTGTGACTCAGCCCGCCTACGTGTTGCTGGACAGCCTGCAGTACTGAGGGCGTCCGGCCCCATCTACCATCCCTTTCTTAAGGTCTCTGTTGTCTAGATGCAGTGTTGCACAATTTTTAATTGATTTTTTGTTATAAATTGGTCAGAAGGAAGTTGTATCAATCAAATGTATTCGATGTCTTTGAATGAACACCGGTGAATCAGAAAATACAGTGGTTCGAATATATTTCGTGCATTCAGTACAATGTGGCGACAACGTTTTACTTCATATTGACGGAAAGGCAGTGTTGCCACGTTGTACACATGCATGGAAGATTTTTGGACGTTCTGTATGCTCCCTTCTGCCATTTGAGAACGTCGCACATTAATGTTGTGAATTTAGTTCGCCCAGAGCTGTGCCTTTTAATATTTTTTTATGCATGATTTTATGTTGGCAGTCATGCATAGGTCTGTATAATGGTCGGTTTTGCCTGAAATTAATTGCGTTTACTGAAGAAGCGCTCTTTTCACTCTCTTTTTTGCAATTTATTGATTTTACTTCGTGAAATAAACGTTTTGAATTAAAAATTACAGCATAAAATTACTTCAAACATCTCTGAGAACCTGGTGTACTTCCTGGTTTTATTTCGTTTCAATGTTTCCTACTAATAGGAGATTAACTTCCTTGTCTTTTCTGTAGAGGGCGACAAAGAGAAATGTCATAGAAACTCATGATATTCGGAGTTGGCTTGTGACCTCATTGTTCTTGTATTTCAAAATTTGCCTACCTCTAAATTGCACTATTTTCTACATTAATATTCCAATAGACGACTTCGGCCCAAGTTGCCAACCCACAATTTACTTAGCAAGTTTACTTTCACTGGGGAACGGGAATTTCAGGACAAATTCGACATGATAAGGTTCGCATTATTTATAAATAACCGTAAAACATGCCTCGGCTCTTCAAACCAGATAATTCCTTCCAAATATAGGTTTTTGTTAAGATCGTCCCCGTTGGCTGAAATTTAAGTTGGGATTCCTGATTTCATGCAAACAGTGTCAATTTTCGTAGGATACGCTCCGAAAATCAACTCTGTTGTTTCGGTTGCCGATTTTCCGCTCCGTAAATATGAAATATTCGGATGGTTCCTGGAACAAGCGCGTGAAAAGGGTTATTTACGGAATCTAGTTGATGAAAATGCGGTCGATTTACTGTCACCAGAACGATTTTCTATGGTAAATATCCATAGCATAGAACAATCTATGTTTACTTTAGGTTTGTTTTGGTTCCGAGTTCAGATCTGTTCGGGACGGTTCTAGCACAGATCTATGGTCGATGCTAGAACCGTCCCGAACAGATCTGAACTCGGAACCAAAACAAACCTAAAGTAAACATAGACTGTTCTATGCTATGGATAGTCACAATAGAAAATCGTTCTGGTGACAGTAAATCGACCGCATTTTCATTAACCAGATTCCGTAAATAACCTTTTCACGCGCTTGTTCCAGGAACCATCCGAATATTTCATATTTACGGAGCGGAAAATCGGCAACCGAAACAACAGAGTTGATTTTCGGAACGTATCCTACGAAAATTGACACTGTTTGCATGAAATCAGGAATCCCAACTTAAATTTCATCCAATCGGGGACGATCTTAACAAAAACCTATATTTGGAAGGAATTATCTGGTTTGAAGAGCCGACGCATGTTTTACGGTTATTTATAAATAATGCAAACCTTATCATGTCGAATTCGTCCTGAAATTCCCGTTCCCCAGTGAAAGTAAACTTGCTAAGTAAATTGTGGGTTGGCAACTTTGGCCGAAGTTGTCTATTCAGCAGAGATGTGTCAAATTTTCTATCGCGTTAAATGTGCTGCTCAGCTTCTTTAACATTTTCAAGTAGCAAAAAGTGCATGTTATTCAAGCTGTGGACTCTTTACAATGTTCATGTATCAATCACTCTATTACAGTACGAGTACGGCTTCTATACGAACAATGGAGCCCCAACCCAGTATATGGTCGGGGCCCAGGGAGGTCCAGGACCTCAGGGCCCCCCGCTGCCTCCGTCCGGTAGTCCCCCGCGTCCCCCCTGCTACAATCAGCAGGTCCCTTACGCATCCGAACCACTTTTCTATAATATGCCCATGTATGGACCCATGGACCATCCACCAGTGTACACAGAACCCATTGAAAATTGTGGCAACTACACCGAAGTAAGTATATATGTCTTTGATTAGTAGGAATATCTTTAGATTTTTCTTTAATGTGTTTGTATTGCAAACTGTGACGTCACATGATTGAGGTTCAGTATCTTGTGGCTAGTTGATCGAACTTCAACTTTTCATTCTTTGAAAATATCCAACAACTTTTGTTATGACATTTAAACTAGTGAAAAAATAATATTATTAATAATATTATTTCAGATAATTCGATTTGAATCTATATGCAATATTTTTCAATCCATGTGTTCCACACAAGATATCCGTACTAATCAAGATTTTTCCCTTTATAAGTTTTTTATTTGTAGCTTTATATTGTTGAATGGATTATCTATTTAATTTTTGCATATTTAAACCATCACTAAGTATGTTGTCTTTGTCTTGCCGCAGGAACCCTACATGGGTCAATGCATACCACAAGATGTAGACGCAAGGTTTAACACAAGAACACCTTGCGACTCTACAACACCGGTCGGGGAACATCATCACCAAAACAATATCGCACCATCGACTAACCCCCCTAGCACGACGTCTGCGCGTTTCACAACATACTTAACACCAGCAGTCACCGAACAGCAGCAGCAGCAGCAACAACACCATCAATCGGAACCTGACACAACGCGTCGAACGAACACACCCGTCGTCTCTTTACTCTCCATCGATAACAGTGTCGAGAAAGACTTCAACTCCATGCAGGGTGGTAGGAAGAAGAAACCTTTACCGGCGCCAACGCCATCTATGAATCCGAGCGCGGTGTTCACCCCGGTCGTGAACGGGTTCACGCAAGGCGCGTTTCCTTCCCTGAACTTTCCCCCGCCTCCTTTGAATTTTCCTCACGCCCAGCCTCCGTTTCACGCTCCGTTCCCTCCGTTCTTCAACGGTCCTCAGCATCAACCGTTCAACGGTCACGTTTCCCCGTTCGAGTACGGTCAGTTCAACAAGCACCATCCGAAGCCAGCGCCTCAGATGAACGGTTACTCGAGCCGGAAACCGACGACCGGTCGTAGGTTGTACGGTAATACCAACCGTAACAACAACGATTTCTCGAACAGATCGAGCCTGAGGACCGATTCGAGCTCGTCGGCGACCAGCGGTATCGAGGAGAACCGAAACCAGGAAGAGAGGTACCGCACGACGAACTTGAACACACCGCCGCCTGCCCCTTATTCACCTCTGACCAACCACGGTTACACCGTGAGGTTCAACGGAACTGTCAGTCCGAACGGTCAGTTCAACAACGTACGTCCGAGTAGAAATTACAATTACAACAACGGCCATCAGTCGCATTACGACGGTAGAAAAACGTCCGGAAAACCTAGAACGTATAATTTTAACAACAAGACGGGTAATGCCAGGTCCGAATCTTCGGATTTGACGAACAATAACCATCATAAGAGTGAGGTCAATGTAGTGAACGCTATTTATGATATGAATGCACCACCGCAGGTTCACAACAACACTGGGAGTTCGACGAATTTCGCACCTGCTCGAAGGAACAGACGGTCAATACGTAGGAGCAATATGGGTGCTGGACTGAGCGAGATAGGTGCCGGGGACGCCCCGTTGCCCCAGAACTCTGATTCAGTGTCCGAGGCTTGTAAGAAATTGGACAGTCTGAAATTGTGAGAATACGTAGGTATAATAGCCATTTACATAAAGGTCACTCATTTGAGAAATTCAATTATCTTCGAGTAAGACTGTAAATTTTATAAATAAAACAAAAATATCTTGATATTACTTAAGAAAGGGATAGTAAATATTTATTGTAAATTCAAAGTATTATTTTTTTGTATATTTTAAATTATTATTTAACAAAAAAGTTGTTCACCATAGAACATCACCTTGTATATAATAATAATGATACAACAAAAACGAAAAAAATTTGTAGTTGGTATGCAATATTTATTTAGAGTATAAACGACAATATTAATTGTATATGTAACACAAATTATATATGAGATGCCATAATGGAGTGTAGATTAACGAAAACGAAAAATGCTGAAAGTTCTACGGTAGATTTTTTTCTAGATCGAGTCACGCTACTATTGTTATTTAATGTCTAAGGAAAGCAAAAAGTTGTTTTTTCTACGATGAGCATCTCGGGGTCCGTGCTCATTTTTTTCACAACTTTTGATGATTTTCGGAACCATTGAAAAATGAACTTATCTGTCCTACTGTGTGGAGTTTATTCGTTGAAATGAACGTGTGTCCGTTGTCAATTCTATTTGGTGATTTTAAAAAAAGTTTAACTTTGAATTTGTACAATGATGAAAGAGAGAGGTGTAACACCATTCTGCCTTATTTTTCTCTTCTCTACTCGGTGGTTAGATTAGGTTTTGATAGACTATTCTTTTTCGATTAGGTTGGAAAATTGTTGAAATCTATTTTATGCACAACAAAAAGTTTTTTGACCGAGATCATTCCATCGTATCTTGTTTAAACATGCGTGCATCTGTCAGTGGAAACACGTACGCACTTGATATCGATTTTTGTTCACCTCTGAGTCAGGAGCATGAAAAAAATATATTGGTTTAATTCGATTTCAACTCCATCTGGAATAACGGATAGTATACAATTAATTGTATTGGCCCAGTAGATAATCATTTCGATAACTTAATTTGACTCTTCTAATAAAACCTACTAAAATTCATAACTGAAATATCTAACCTCTAACTTGTTTGACATTGACAGATGAACTTTTCGAACAATGGAACATCTTGAACTTGATGATGCCTCCTAATACTTTTTGTTGTGTATATCGAACGACTTAAGGAAAAGACGCGAGATTTTTGCTCAAAACGGCTGCCATCGTTGTTAGGTTGTTTTATAGATGCGCGAAAAATGTGCAACAAGTTTTTCAACTTTACCCAATTGATTCAATACGAGAAATATGTTTTTTATTTCACGTTCCCTGAAAATTACGGTCTCTTGAAATGCCAGAATTGCCATGGAGGCGATCTGAACGATTGCATTTGATATTGACGAACTTTTCCTGATTCTGGTATTTGGAAAGATAAGACCGTTTTGTGTCATTTTTTAAATTTTAGGCTGTGACATTAAAGTTATGTATTGTTGAATTTCGTAGATTTTTTAAGGAAGAGAATCCGTTTGTAGCTATTTATTCCAAATGTCCCTCCTGGACATTGCCATAATGTAAACTTTTTTTTAATGAAACCGTTTCATCGCTTGGAATCTGATTCGAGAACCTGTACATTTTTTTGTTTCGGTCTTTTTAGACGGATCGAATTGTTATGACATCACTTCAGGATCGCTCGAAGATGATTCCAAGTTTTTTGAAGGCTGAAAATGTAGCGTTCTCCAATTATTTTTTGGATGTTCCTTTGGGTTTACTGATAATAGTAACTGAAGTGAAATTAAAGTTTCAAATGGCCCTAAACAGTTGGGAGTTTCCTTCTCAATCACAAAAAAATTTGATTTTCCAAAGAAATGTCTAAACTTTAGTATATATACATATATATGAAAAAATATTTAATCCGATTAGTTTTAAGGTAGGTTTAGTAACTTATAGTGTAGGTTTAGTGTAGCTCTTGGTATTTTCTTATATTTAAGAGATGATTTGGCCAATTTTTCTTTTCATGAAGGATGTTATCCAATCTACATGACTTTGCTCAAATTTTTTTTTGCACCAATGTGATAAAACTGTGAAGTGGTTGTTAGAAAGTTTTATATACTTTTCGAAAAAAAAAAGATCTGAATTTACCTTCACCACATAAACTGCTAATATTTATTTAACAGTGTAAATACGTTTATAGTTATTGTTTCTCGTTTGATATATCTTTCAGATCCTTCTATGGTTGTTTAGTAATATTTTCTGATAATTGTGTCGTCTTCTTTATAAAGAAGCGTTGTCTTTCTTCTGTGCAGTACAGTCTCAAATTCTCCATATTTCTATCGCACGAGCCAAAATTATAATTCGACTATGTCAAAGCTTAAATCCCTGCTTTCCTTTCTTTTAACTACAAATACCATACGAATCATGAATGAATTTGAAATAGTACCTGCAAAAATTCTGTAAATATTTTGTTGTGAATTACGATAAAGTATATAATTGTTGAATGTTATAAAACTGGATGATTTTATATTTTTTGTAAGTTGTTAAGTTTTCAAACACTGTATTTTCGCGTAATAAGAACTGGCCAACTTCGCGAGGTTGATGCTAACTTCTCAATTAATGGAACGTATACATATTTTAGAGAAATAGCTGAAGGAAATATTGGAAAATATCTCAACGATCCAGGAAAGTCAAGAATGGATTTATACGATATTCGAATAAATTCCACAGACCGGCCCTAAATTGTTTAACGAAAAATTATATAATTATCAGTATGTATTCCGTCAAGAGGAAAAGTTATCAATAAATATGTTCTATCTGTGTTCATGTTGTAATTTGTGTGTTTTTGATTTAATCTCCAGTAATTTAACATTTGACAGGCAAGTTGAGATATTTTCGCAGCATTAACTTGTTTGCAGTGTAACTAAAAAAGAGCAATATTTATATAAATATACAGGGTTGTTCACGAAAGCTTGCCGCACATTTGTAATTTAAACTATTATTAGATATATTGGAAATTTTTTTTTCAATGGATGACTTCATTGAAATATTTTGGTATCGATTTGATTCATCTTAAAAATTTTTTTCCAATTTTCGTATCGAATAATTCAAAGAAATGTATTGAAACTATACTCAGGATTATCATCATATACTTGACAAATTCTTTTTACGAAAAGAAAACTTATCTTTGTAGTATGGAAAATAGTGCTGCTGATCATTTCTCATGGTTTGTAAATTCCACATTTTTAAAAGTTATAGAAGTGACAGTTAAAACTAAGTTTGAAGAAAATTTGACAATTAAAATTCAAACATCATTTCCAATGCCTAACAAAGTAATGGTCAGCAATGTTATTTCAATTTATCATGAATTTTTTCGGCAAAAATATCTTTGACATGGTAATTACAAAATGTACTCAATTTATACATTGAAAAATGAGGAAATACGATTTTTTATACAGTCCACATCTGTTCAAATTAATATCGAATTTTTACGTAATTGCACTGAAGAAATGTGCGGAAGTTTTCAGTGAAACATCCTGTATACATGAATATGTCAATTTCCGTTTGTATATAGAGGAGTATAATAGTTGATCATGCTCTAAAAAAGGTTGTGCATAAAAATACTATTATGAAAAAATGCCTGTAGTTAGGGAATAGTAGTCAGTCTCATTTAAAATGTGCGATTCTATCGCAGCCACTACTCGACCTTAAAACTCTTAAATATAACAGTGAGCGAAGCCAAATTTTTGTGATAGCAGACGAAAAAATATGTTTTGATGTGGAAACAAAGTGTTCATATTGTCGAGGCATATTTTACAAGCGAGTGTTCAAGGACAACAAATAGATAGTGGAGTATTTGATTTGTGATTCAACTGCAAAATGGTAAAGCTCAATCTTTGAAGGTATACACGGAAATTTGGAAAAGAAATGAACGATTTACGTTTTACTTTTGGCTCATTTGTCAATTCTGATTTTTTTTCCAAATTTCCTGATATCTTGTCAGTAATTCTTGGCTATTCTCGATTTTTGTTTATGTTCCGATGTCAATTTAATGTAGAAACATTTCACGAATGTGAAAGAAAAATACTGCAATATTTTAGGATTAATAAGTATAAGAGAAAAGTGAGAATATTTATTATTAAAATTACTATTAAATAAGGATATCTATGTACAAACTATCTCAGATAATAAAATATAGTGAAAAGGCATTTGTTTCTCTGAATTTCACACCTGCATCAATATCGAGACTTGCGAATTCAGTTTTGGGTATTCAAATAGTATATTAACTGTGAGAAGCTTTTGCGCCCTTGTTTTAATTCTTTGCTGAAGGGAAATTTACCTTTTTTCGCGATAGATATTGGTTCGAGCTTAAATTCGAGACAAGCTGAATCTTGACCAGTGCCAAATATAGAAATCTGATGGATAGTTTCTAAAACATAATTTCCTATCAAAATATTCCATATTTTCTTTATAAATTTCCTTTTTCAGTTCATAACAGTACAATCCTTGCTTTCCTTAAGTTCTTCATTAGTATTGTGCAACTAATTACGAAATTTCAATTTGATATCGTCAGCACTACCTGTGATATTGGGGAAATTACTCATAATTTCAAATGGGTTTACCACAAAACTTTTGGACTGTTAACGAACCCAACCGTCGCATTTTGATACGCAACCTACCCTAGTTTCAAGTCGCTAGCTCTTTCCTTTCTTAAGTTATCGTGGCAACGGCTGGCCAAAAAAGAATTGAATTTGGGGACAAACTTTGTCTTTCAAGACCATTTCCAGCTAAAAACTCAATGATTTATAAGAAACTGCGTAACATTCAAACCGGGAAGTTCAAGAAATGCTAATGATCAAAGAGTTCCCGCTGTTTTGAATTTCAAAAGGAGCATAGCTCCTCGCAAGATTAACAAATACAAACATTTGTACAGTGAGAATACTCATTCATCAGAAAATACGGTTGCTTAAAACAATTCCAGTAATGATTAATGACAAGAATAAGTTTCAACCGAATATTTAACTTTAAACAATGTTTGAAATTAAAAAAATTCATTTTGAAAAAATAGTTTTACATCTCATCACCAGGTGGCAATGTTGTCAAATATTTGGTTCTGTGATCTAACCTCTAAATAATTCGTATTTGTCAGTTTATCAAGAAGAAAATATAAACATATTTGTCTTATGCAGCTTCCTTATTTACAATCATAACACAATTTAAATTATGTTACTTCGAGATTCAACAAAGAACTCTTTGCTCCTACTCAATAATACAAAAATAGTGGCTGACGACACGTACAAAAACATTCTGGAAAACTGTTTTTCTGTACTGAGTGGTGCCGAAGAAATACATGGTGAGAATCGTACACCTGTAAAGATTTATTGACTGTATAACTCTTTTTAAGCCAACGGATCACTTTTTGGATCAAAACCTGACACCATCAAGGAGCTCTATGCAAATCTTCTAATCGCGACTGCAGAGTTTGTGAGGAACGGCTTAGTTGAGGAGGATGTAAGGCAATATTTGCTTGAGGAATGTAACATTACCCAGCCTAGAGTTAATGTATACAGCAGTCTGTATTCAACCAATAAACAAGCTGTAGAAATCACTTTATTGAATATTGGAACACATCCACCTCATATCGTTGATGTCAACTGGAAGATTGACTTTGTTGTCAAGGTGAATCTGATTTTATACGTTTTTCACTGTATAAACAGTGAATAAACCCGTATATTCCTTCAAACTGGAGTTATTTGCTCAAATTAGTGTTTGTTATACAGTCGAACAGCTTGGATCAATGTGGTGGGCCCATTTTTCGAATAGGATTCACCATGGAAAAATTTGATGAAGTGGAGATGTGCAAGAAAAGTAAACATTTGAACTTTACTTGTAATAGTCAAGAAATGCAAGATCTCGTTTACAAACTGAAAGATGCAGTGAGACATTGCGAGAGAATTAGCTCCGATATTTAATTCAAATCAACAAAGGTAGGTTTAATTTGTCACACAATATCCCAGAATTTTTAACATGAAAGTATTCATAGCTATTGAAGTTTTTGGCTTTTGTAAATATTAATAGTTTCCATGGAACATTTTGAAAGGCTAGATTTAGGATTTCAATGAATATTCTAGAAACTTTAACTATAAATATTTTATTAAATCATCTGTGCTGAAACTATATACAATATACAATCAATCAATAAAATCTCCATATTATAACTTAAATATCATAAAAATTAGGGCTACAATTCAGTTTTGTCAAAATACCTTTCACTGTATACTCAATTCTAAACACATTCGAACATAAAAATCTACTCAATTACAGGTAAAATTGTGATATGATCAAAATAACAAATGAAAACTGAAGCTAAAATGGAATCACAGCCGTCTGAATTAGGTTCGAAATCTCAATGTCTTGAATGTTTGACGTCTGATTTTTTTTTGAAATAAGCTATTATCCAGATATTTGCAAAACTAAAAGTTGATACACTCCAAAAAGAATTTACGTTATAGGTTAGGAAAAAAACATGCAATTTATATTACAAAATATTCAACATATTTCCAGTTTTAGTTGTAACAATATTTACATTTCAACTAATAAATTAAGAAATAACACTTGAATTTACAGATTTGTTCTACACAAGAATAATTCCAACAAATTTTCCTGAAAATATACATGCTGTGTTTTGAAGGTTTGTGATGATTGAAAATAAGGAAAAATATTCAAAAACGTAATAATAAGGTGATGGTGAAAAATTTTTATGAGCAAGTGTCTCAAAACCTTATCTACAAAAATGATAAAGGAAAGGCACATATTCAGCTGCTACATCATAGAATGAGTAAGAAGTCAACTATAACCTAATTCTTACCAATTGCGGTCAAGACTGAGATTCAAAACAGAACTATACCTCTGTAGGACTAGGTTCATGAAATATGGTAAAGTGGGCTGGGTGTGCGTGTCAAGTTATAACTTTTTTAGGTTTAATAATGCAATCTTTATGAAGTGTTGGTGAAAATACTTTGTGAAAAATAACCTTTACTTTATCTGGTTTCTGTTTTATTATCAACTATCCCAAACATATTTGGGTGTCCTATATTGAAATAATTTTCAAAAATGTTTGTTTGTTTCTGAGTTGATATGCTTCAAAAAAAGGGAAATAGAAATTGAAAGATTAATCTATTCGGTCCACATAAAAACTGACCAGGTAAAAAATCCAAAAACAAAAAAAAATTAGCAAAAGCACATTTTTGGGATTACATAAACACTTGGAAATTTAAGAACGAAAAACCCGATTTCAAGAATCTTAACACTTTGAAGCCAGTCAAATAAACAAAAAATAACCAAAAATAAAAAATACTAATCAAATGTTCTGCGAACTTATAAAAATAATAATGTTTGTCTCCCGAAGATCATACAAAACAAATACAGCATTTATGTCAAAAACAAACAAACTTGTCAGATATTACTCATTTGAGGACCCCAAACAACAACAGAAGTATAGAAAACAATAATGTTTATCCATCATGATTAAAATTTAGAAGATTTACAATATTGCCATCAAGGACTTGAAATTATGGTTTCTGAATTTCGATGAGAAAGATGTGAATTTTTCAAAATTCGATTTGGTAAATTCTTTTTCGAGAAAATACAGGGCATTCTTGTTTGGTTTGGAAAAAATCAGATTTGATAATTGTTGCCAAACAATCAGATAATTTGGATGGATTGTTGTATATGTAATCTTTCATTGAGGTAGCAAGTTTCGGAATAAAAATTTTTAGTTTTCCAGTGGCGTCCGTTCTACCCCACATTGTTGAACATTTTCAAATATGAATTTGTTACGCCACCTTTATTTTTTCTGCATGACTCACCATTTATGGGTATAGAGTAGAGAATCGAAAGCAACAATTTCATAGAACCATAAAAAAATCAACATATTTAACAGTAATATTAATAAATAACATAATCACAAGGACGAATATCCGTCGATAAATCAACAAATATTCCCCCTTGATCAGAGCTAATCACCCAATCAACCAAAACATTATTATTTTTTAACATAATCACAAGGACGAATATCCGTCGATAAATCAACAAATATTCCCCCTTGATCAGAGCTAATCACCCAATCAACCAAAACACCTTCACTGAAGAAGCGGATCCAAGTAGAATGACTAGAGCTGTTTCACAATTGTTATTGATCGCCAGGTCAACTTAACTTAGTTGTTAAGTTGACCTGACGATCAATAACAATTGTGAAACAGCTGTAGTCATTCTACTTGGATCCGCTTCTTCGGTGTAGGTGTTTTGGTTGATTGGGTGATTAGCTCTGATCAAGGGGGAATATTTGTTGATTTATCGACGGATATTCGTCCTTGTGATTATGTTATTTATTACTACTGGAGCTCTTTCTTCTCCATGAAACCATTTCCTATTATTATTTTTTGTTATTTATTACTACTGGAGCTCTTTTTTCTCCATGAAACCATTTCCTATCTTTGTTAGTAATATTAATATTTATTCAAGTCAAGTGAGTGAACTGAATTTTTTTTACTTAAATTCTGATTTTACTTTGTTGTCGTTAAATATGTTTGTTCCATTACAGTTCCATTAAATTATTAATAATTTTTTTTTATCAAGAGTATAATATCTTCAAACTGTTAAATTTTGATTTTAAACTTATCTTCCTTGATATCCCACATCCTTCGACCTCATCCACATTACCATAAATAATTTGTAGGGATATTTCGGTTTCTGAACCGACCATTCCAAGACATCTCAATCTACACGCTAACATACAAGATTCAGGCACTTATGTACATAATGAAATGATTGGTGCGAAAAACATCACAAGTACAACAGTAGTTCAGTAGAATCGAAATAAAATTGATAAACATGAAACAAATGCCTTTTTTCCAAACAATGGGAATTTCCATTAAAAATCTAACCAATTATTATTGATGGAGAAGCATCGGAAGACATATCTAAAACTGATATTTAATGTTTTTAAAAATTACTGTAAACGTTCATCAAATAAGATTCATTTGAATTTAATATTGATATTTTTTCTAATTTCAACAAAATAAATCATTCCTATATTCTCACAATTCCTATCAATGTGAAACGTATCTATTGTAGCAATTAAATAAAAATTTGTTTCAAATTTTTCCATATTGATAAAAACTTCATTCCTTTTTGAACTCGATCAAAAAAGTTCTGATTATCACAAGCATTATCTTTCCTCAATCCTATAAAAATATGTCCAAAGTACGAATTTTCGATAAGAAATTTTCCTTTCACTCAAAAATATTTCCTGTCTTTCATTTTGTTCCTTTTTTTTTCAAGAATGAGAATTATTACAATTTCAACATATTTTTTCCTTATGCAACTTTAAATGGATTTGTGAATTTATGAAAAAAGCTGTTATTTTGCTTGTACTCCGAGTTGAAGATGTTCAAGTAGTTTGAGGCTTCGAAGATAATTTCTGCTCATTATGAACAAGAATATGGGAAATTTTCATCGTAATACCGCACAAATTTATTATCTCATCCCACTGAATTGATAAAACTTATTCCTTTGTTTCACTTCTGTTACTGATATACTAATACAATCATTATTCTAGAAATTGCTGTTATTGGACCTTTAAGTAAAAATTTTTCATCATTTTCATGTTTCATTGTAACTCTTGCTATCGTAACAAATATGCTCTATTTTTAATTTTTGGAAGAACTAACGATAAAGGTCCAGTGTATGGCCTTTTCGGTAAGGCAATCGAATTTTCTTTGAAACAGGGTGTCAGCCAAACCCTCTCAAAATTTAAAATTTTAGGGCTTGTTGTCACCACACTCACAACAATCGTATAAAATGTCCCCCTACGAACTAAAGTTTACCTCTTTTTGCATTTTCTCTGATTTTACACAAAGGGCGAGATATATAGGGTGAAACCTTTTTCAACAGACACACTGTATAGAAAATGAGAAAAGATTACTTAAATAACCACTATTTTAACTTCGGGGGACCTTTTCTTCCAAACATAAAGACAGTGGACAGTTCAACTTGTCCACTCTAATCAAGTACATACAGAGTGTAACAGCCAAACGGAATAAATTCGGTAACGAATAAATGAGGGGGTGTTAGGATAAACGATCGGACATGTCGATCTGTAATCTTAAATGCGCATAGTTTTCAAGAAAATAAAATTATATAGGGTGTTTCATGCGACAGTGGCCAATACCAACTTTCTTATTTCAAATGTAACCCCCTGTATATTATTTATTTTTTGGATTCTCCAGAAAATTCTAGACATAATTCATGTACAATGTATCTTCAACTTTTTCGGAAATATTAAGTGTTTTCAAAAATGTTGAGTAACGTTAGAAGACAATTCTACACCAGATTAGCATGTTGCCAAGACGTTCGCGGCGAGCATTTTGCACATTTCCTACATTGACATTAATGTTTTTTTTTATTTTTTTTAATTATTAAGAAATAATCAGTATTACTTATAAGGTTTCAAGTGTAATGTACCGAATTTGTGAAATAAAATAATTTTTATTTAAAACGTTGATTTTTGCACTAAATCTGAAAACACATAATATTTCCGAAATAGTTAAAGATAGGCATAGGACATTGTGCATGAATTGTGTGTATAATTCTCTGAAGAATCCAAAAAATAAATAATATACAGGGGGTTGCATTTGAAATAAGAAAGTTGGTATTGGCCACGGTCACATGGAACACCCTATATAATATTATTTTCTTGAGAAATATGCGCATTTAAAATTACAAATCGACGTGTCCGAGCGTTTTTCCCAACACGCCCTCATTTATTCGTTATCGAATTTATTCCATTTGGCTGTTACACTCTGTATAAATCTATAATCTCCGCAATATCTGTAAGACCGAGTCACAAGAAGAAAAAGTTACCTTCAACTTAACCTAACCTGGTAACCTGAACACCTTCAACTCCAAATCCTAAATAGTAAAAAAGACTTACATTACAATAGATCAGTTGTCCCCTGCCACCCTTTCTAATTTCTCACTACCCGCTTTATTATCCGCATCATGAATATTATCGTCTTTATTTTTACAATCACCACTCGCTCCCAACGTATCGCCAGTATTACTGGCAAAGTTCTGTTGTTTGGAGCCGTTTTCGAAACTTACTGTACTTTTCTTATCGTTATTATCAACATTGTTCCTTTGGGGGCCATCGTTCAACCTACTTTTCAAATCCGTCTTTCCTTCACACAACTTTTCATCTCTTTTTGGCGCTTCGTTAGATCGTTGTGAAGAATTCGGCTCCTTCGGTGATGTAGGACCCGTTTTCCCGCTTTCTTTATCACTATTTTCACTTTTGGAAGTGTCCGTTGTTGGCTTCTTTTCTACGGTATTTTTTCTTTCCGCGTTTTGATTTTGTTGCACCCTTGTTTCAGTGTTTTCCTCTACTTGTGATGTCTTTATTTCCTTGTGGTTTTCTTTCGCTTCGTTTCCATCTGTTGCCCTTGTTGCTGAAAACACGGTTGTGATATTTACAAGTTTGAGTCTCTGGTGCGCAACATCTTTATGTTAAATGTGCCTATATCTATCTGGAGCAAGCTAAGATGTTTTAGTTGGTCGCTTCTTTTATTTTTGTTTAATTTTTTCTGACCTAGGATAAGGAAGGGAAGGTACAGGTAATGAGAGAACTAAAACTCGGTGAGCCCGGTCCTCTGTGAACAAATACATCTCAACAGCAAAACAACCTAGTGATGTTATGACTAAAAAAGTAAGCATCGAGGAGAAATGCTATGTAGAAGGGAAGAATGGGAAAAGGAATACACTAAATTTAAAGATTAAAGAATTCTACCGTGAGACTTTTTACAATACCTCAAGCAGGTTCAATCAACAATCTTTCTACTAAAAAACATCGAATAAAGTGTTCAGAAAAGACACTCTGCATATCATATTCCTGAATATGAAGGAACACACTTCCGACAAACCAAACCATTTGGCAACATCTTAGTTACCAAAATCACTCGAGTCTTCCTCATGAGAATGAGAATTGAGTGAGAACAAGAGATAGGTTGAATAGAAGTTTTCTGATTGAGAATATTAACGTTTATCATTCGGCACAGCGCTACGTTACGATAAGTTCTGACCTTGAGCAGACCAATTGCAATTTAGAATGGGGGTTTTCCTTTAAACGAAAATGCAGTAATTTTCATGAAAAACCTTTAGAACATCACATTTCAAACATATTATTTCAATATTATATTTTTAAAAAAATGTTTGTTCGCCTAAAACTGAAAAATAAAAATGGGGATTTGCATTTAAAGGGATTTGTCTTGAGTGCACGCGATATGGCAACGTCGGATTCAACTTTCTCGGAAAGAAAAGGACGTCAAATGAGTTACTTTGCTTCGATCTGGTTAGAGTAGAAGACAACGACCAAGGAATAGAAAAAGAAGAGCACAGACTGTCATACTGACAAATCGCAAACGGAAATTGTTTGGTTAAATTGACAAAGAACACGTGTGTACCACAGAATAGGAATAAATATTTCATTATTCTATAGCAGAAAAAGCTATTCCACTAAACACCGTTGTCACTTTGTGCATGCCTGGCAAATCCCAAACCCCCAATTTTGAAATCTGATTTTTAATACTTTTTGAAGGTAATTTGGGAAATTGATGAATCAAACCCATAATAATTATGTTCAAATTTGCATTTGCAGTAATAACCCAAATTCAGGAAAAACCCCCATTATCCATATGTACCGTAAATCACCATGGTTAACCCGGTTACTGAAATCCTGTCCCGTAAATGTCAGATTTGCAGAATTACATGTTTACGGGACAACGATCCTGAAAGCTGGTTAACTGAAATCTGTCACCAGAACAACCGACGATTTGTATCGGTTATAGCGGTAATCTTAAGATCATAGACAAGAATCTAATAGTTATGTTATGGTTGAAGTTTGTATTCTGTGGGTTGAAGTAAATATTAACGTTTGCTGTTTGAAACTTTGAAAAAAATTGTGAAGCATGTTGTTCTTTATTCAAAGCTCACAACACAAGTCATAACCTTACAAACAAAACTGACGAAGTGGACGAATGACAAGTGACTGTGAATGAATGGTAGAAAACGTGTCCCGAAAATAAGCTGGTAACCAATAACCAGACCTGAAAATCTAGCCAACCCGAGCGGTTACTATCGGGCATATACGGTACATATCATATCTGCGAGACGAATGTATAGTTTTTTCATGGAGTTTGGCATTAACCTCAAATGTCAATACACGTCAAAGGTGGATTTGTTGGTACTTGTTAGTTCAAACCCTCAATACTTTTTTATTGAGACACTGATATCCTAATACTTCTAGAAACATATTAACTTACCTCTCGTCTTGTCAATCTGGTTATCCTTCTTTTCCACTAGTTTATTGTTGTCCAGCTTTTTCGTATCTGAAGAATTGAGTTTACTCAAGGCCTCTGCCGCTCTGTGAATTTCCTTAGCCCGACTCAGTGTCAGTTTTTCCACGGTATTTTGAAGGCTTTTCTCGTTCTTGGAGAGATCTTTGTGTGACCGTTTGGGGCCTGATGTCACGTTGGATGGTCGGGAAGACATAGGGTTCGGCCTGGGTTGGTAAGGCACCTGAGGAGGTACAATTGGAACATCCAATTTTGAGGTACCTTGGGGAGATGACGGGCCCTATAAAGAAAGGGAAGATGAAGAATTAGATCATGAAGGCATTAAGGGTTGTGCAAAATTTCGGCGGAATCTGACTGAAAGTTTCTGAAATAAATCGTTCTGGAAGGAGGTTTCGTAAGCTTTATCAGATTTATTTTATTTTGACATTCAGACCCAAATATGTCAAAGAGTGTCTGCACCATGTATTCTATACACCATTCACTTTTAAAACTATCCCAGTTGGCCATGATTTAGGTCTATCAAGTTTTTTTCAGTTAAAACTGACGCAGGTTGGCACTCATGAAATATCGGCAATGTCAAAATAATTCCCAGAGACGTTGCCAAATGCCAATGCCAATTTCTACTCTCAATCTCAAGATAATCATCACACTTGGAAACTAAAAATGCCAAAGGTAGTTTTGAAGAAGCAGAGATAAAGTATCAGGAAGTGCTATGTAGAATTGAAATTTCTTTTTTAAAGGTGCCACAGGTTTTGTAATACTATAACATTTTCCTACTGGAGTATTTCAAGTTGTGCAACAAGGTATTTAAATGTCTTATGTGGATTTATTTCTTGAGAATTTCGAAAAGTAGGAAATTCCATAGGTTTGTCTGTTCGCTTAGAAGTTTTACTGCAGGGTTATTCTAATACTTTTATTTTTTTTTTTAATGAACCATCACAAAATAACGTACTACTCTATCCATTATTTTTCAGTAAAATTTCAACACTCGATTCTTGATTTCCGTACAAGAAAATAGCATAACTGAATCTTCCAGCCATGTTTATATACGTGAAATATTTTCAGTGCTAACAGAGAAAAAAGTTTCTTCAGTATTCGTGAGGTCTTTGGAATTATTGAATTCACATGATATTTTCTAAAATTCATTATTTTCCCAAAGTAAATTCACATTTTCAAAATAGGTAATTACTACCTCTATGTTGAGAGGACAACGGTGTGTCGTTATCTGACAGGAAAATGACTATAACCTAACATTTTCAAAATATACACGGTGATATGTGTCAGAATGTCATGGCCAACCGGAATAGTTTATAAAAGTAAATGGAGTATTTGCATGTATGGATAGGTCCATCAAGTATTTTAACCAGAACTAAGTCATGTAAGCACTAGTGAATTCTCGTCAAGGTCAAAATGGTTCAGAGAAACGTCGATTCTTACGAAATTTTGACCAAGTTGCATACGTTAATCAATGACCTTTGTGTAGAAAGCACAAGGCCACATAGTTTTCGCACAGGAATCCTACTATACCACATTTTTTAAATATACAAGGTGAAATGTGTCAAACTTCCAAGGCCTACCGAATGACTTCATAAAAGTGAATGGAGTAAACTTATACTCACCTTGCTCGAAGATGCCTGTTGCTGCAAGCCGACGATCTTGGAGATATCGAAACCTTTCCCTCGTTGAGCAATGTCCAATCCGCCCAGATGGTAGGACAGAGGATTAGGCGGGAAACCCATCGCAGGACCATAGAAGAGATTATGGTAGGCCGCCATAACCCTGGGATCGTACGATGGAAATCCTGGTGGTCCGGGGTTGCACAGGAACTGGTTCGGGTTGACCGTCTGAGAAGAAAGGTTGGGAATGAAGGGATTGGGAGGTGTGAAATTGAGGTTAGGTTTGTCCCTTTTTAACACAGGAGGCGAGGGTGAAGGTGAAGATTTGGTCCTTGGCGATTGAGGACTTTTCGGCGATTTCCGGTCTGATTTGGGCGAATTACCTGTTTAGAAAATTGTCAATTTGAAACCGTAGAAATGGTGAGAAGGTTAGTTAATATTGTTTTTTCGCGCATGGTCTGTGTCATGAACTAAAATAGATTCCAGAAATTTGCATCCTCAGATATCAGGGATATAACCTCGAAAATTCAAATTAGTACATCTCCAAAACTATTTGGCCGATTTGGCCCATCAACGAACTTAAAAGTTTCAAATCGGACGGCAGGTCGGACACAATTGATTTTGACATGAGTTACTTACTTTGCAGTTTGAGAGGATTAAAAATCGATACAGAGCTCGTATTAATCTTCAGATCGGCCATTGTAGAGCCCTGACTGCTTAAGCTGGTAGTCTCCGGTGCCTTCTCCGAGATAGGTTTAAGAGTTTTCGGGTCAATCTTCACTATTGAGTGTTTCTTGATTTCTCTATTTTCAACCACCTTTTCTTGAGGTTTTTCTTGTTCCGCATTCACATGTACGGAGTACATTGGCTTCACTCCGGAGGCTGGATTACCCAGAAACCTTGAAAAATAGACAGCATTATTTTTTCAATACCATCAATGACAGTAAAAAAAAAAATTGTAAATATTCATTTCGTTTTCATTATTTTCAATTCTTATTTATGTCCACATATAAACTTGTTGAAAATTAATAAATAAGTGTTTCTCAACTTACCTGAGCATATTATTCCTCATTTTGAAGAATTTAGCCGGTCGCACATTTTTTAAATCGGAATATTTAGGATCAGGTTGAGCCTTATTCAAGTTTGCTTTCGATATTTGGGAATTCCAACTTTTTGGAGGATCTTTCAACGTTTTGTAGCCTAAGGGTGCATTGGATTTCAATTTGGTGCTGGCTTTTTGTTTAATTGTAGAACTCTAAAAAAAAATAGTTATCAGATATGACCAAAAAATTTTCATTACTTTTCCAATCATTTAAACGATCACTCAATCACTCAAAATTATCTTTGAATTTTAACAACTTCTATATAGGATGGCAACATTGCATTTATCTGACAGGAAAATTATTATAACCTAAAATTTTTTAGTTGAACAAAGTGGAATGTGTAAGGGTTTCATGGCCAACCAATTGACTTTATTGAAGTGAATACAGAATAATTAATTTCATGGTGATGAAATAGAATGCCTGTTACACCATAAAATTTAACCGAGTAACCAACACAAATATGCCAATATTACAATTAAAAAATGTTGGTATGAATGATGATATTTAACATAAGAAGAAAATATAAATAAAATTTTTGTTCAGATAGAATAAAGTCAGTATAAATCACATAATCTCTTACTGACAGTACTCATATAATTTTAAAACAGTTAAAAACGAAAGATTAGGAAAAAACTCACAGAATTACTTGGGGCTGAACTGCTGGCACAAGAACTTGAGGAAGAATTGGTTTTGGTTTCACTCTTCGCACTAGCCATAGCTTTCAAGGATGTCTTAGTTTCATTTTTTGCACTTATGGTACTCTGAAGTAGCTTGGGTATGTTCAAGACTGGATTGAAAGTGGTCTTGGGCATGT
Source organism: Myrrha octodecimguttata (assembly GCA_958510865.1). Taxonomy (NCBI): domain Eukaryota; kingdom Metazoa; phylum Arthropoda; class Insecta; order Coleoptera; family Coccinellidae; genus Myrrha; species Myrrha octodecimguttata. The sequence goes on from OY294064.1 coordinate 42,224,773, forward strand.
AACACGGCTGAGAGCCCCCCTGATATTTCGTCGAAGGCTTCGGGGGCACAGGGATGGAATTTTTTTCGTTCGTACTTAATTTGAGGTCGACTTCTTCGGTTTGTTTTGAATTATTGCTATTACAATTCGATGAGAATTCTCTTGAAGGTAAGGTACTTTTGATATTATTCTGAATTATATTACATGTCAAATCGGTCGGTATTCTTGATTTTTCCTCTGTTTCCGTGCAATTCTTTTTCTTAAATGACACGTCAATATTTTCAATGGTTTTATCGTTTGACTTTGTCTCATTCGTATTCGTACATGGAAGTTCTATCTCTGTTTTTGGGGATTCCCCTTTATTCTCAACAATTTCTAATGGAACATTTTTTACATCTGAAACTTGACTCACTGGAATTTTTGTATCTATATTCTTTGCAGGCCTTTTAGGATCTTCACTATTAACTTGATCCAGTTTTCTCTTGATCCCTTTTTCTTGTATCTTTTCCTTTAATTGCTTCACATCAACTTGAACATTATTACTCTCTTTTACAATTTCTTTTTCTAAAACAGCTTTTTTGTCTTCTATTGAATTGTTGTCCACCTTATTTGCAGAAGATCCTACGCTACACTTAATAGAATTCATAGTGGTAAATACTGTCGTTGTCGTAGAATTCATAGATGGCACTGTGACAGGTGACATTACATTACAGACTCCTTTATTATCAACAGTAGGCATTAAGCAATCGCCCAATCGAGTTTCTATCGAATGAGGCCTTATTATAGTGTCACTTAATATATTTATACACTTTGAACTCTGGGATTGTTTTCCAATTAATTTAAGTTCAGGTATTTCTTTTTTCTTGACTGAATTCATAGTAGTGTTCAAGATGGGGGACTTTGGCTTTGCATCGAGGATTTCTATCATCTCTTGACTGAAACTCTGAGATGTTACGTCGTCTTGAATTCCAGTAATGGACATTTCTCCATTTTCACTGATTCGGAGTTGTACTTCTTTCCAATTGTTGTTGTTAGATGCTTGTGTTTGCAAGTTAATATCAGTTTGTTCTTCTCTTTTACATTCTTTATTTTCGAGTTTCATCTTTTTTGCCATGTATTCATAAATTCGATATGTGAGATCCAAAGGTTCCAGCTGAAATAAAGTTTGTCTTAAAGAGGTTAATCGGAAAATATAATGTAACTTACTTTAGAAAGTTTATACATATACATAATATCCATTAGGGTATAAAAAGGACTCAAACAATCTTGATTATGGAGTATATCTACATGATGAGAGTCTGAAAGATCAAATTTAGCCCTTATCAGTTTTTGAAGCGCCATGACTGAAACAGCAGAAGGGCACCTGAGGTACCTAAAAAGAAAGAATTATCAATTTTCAATCCAATCAACGTAACAGACTATACTATAGACAGCTTCATTAAAAAATCATTTCTTCTAACCTGGGTTTTCCTAAAGAACCGTAGTAGGTCAAAGTTACACTTAATTCCTCTTCTGGAATCAAGAATAAACTACATGAAGCTTCAAAACTCTCCTCAGAAGTGGATAACCTAGTTTCTGGGTGCTTCTTGTAGTATTCTTTTCTCTGTTGCAACTCATCTGATAAAAATAGAAAATATAATATGAGAACATTATATATTAGAACAATTAACTTACTGTAGTATAGACGTGGAACCAGTTTATAGACAAGATCCTGGATAATTTTATCTTGGCGTAAACTGAGCAAGGGTTTTGACTTGTGAACCTGAACATCACAAACTGGACAATATTTTGTAGTTCCTAAGTACTTAACGATGCAACTGCGGCAGACTGAAATTCGGGATGAATATACAAGGTAGTTACATACAAAGACATTAATATTTAAACACTACTTACATGTGTGAAGACATTCTATGATAGTAGTGGCATCAACAAAATAACCTTTGCAAAGTTTACAAATGAGATGTTCATTTAAGTCACAAAGAGGAGGCTTTTTGGCACGATACATCGTCCCACTTTTGGAATTTGATTTCTTTACATTCTGTCTAATGTTATTCCAACTTTATGATCGAAATTTTGCCCATATTGGTACTGAATGACCTACAAACCCAAAACCACATAGTAACCTCCACGAGCTTTCAAACTGTTGAAATTATGGTTCACATGAATATTAGGTTCTTTCGGAGTCTGAAACACATCACATTTCCTCGATAAATATTATTGTTTACTGGTGAAAATTATTTTCTTTGACAGGAACCTTACTTGATTAGGTTTGACAGGTACCTTAAAATGGCGACAAACTGCAAGCTCAATTTTCCTTGACATTTACGTTGAATACTAACTATATATCGTATTTATATTTGATTCAACAATCCTTGATATATTCAAAATCATCCAAAATTAATAGTTATTTGAGGACCTCATTGTTATCAAAAAAAACGCCATTATTTTTATGAAACGCATTTGTGTCAGTGTTACCAACTGAAAAAACCGAAAAAAACTAAATGAAGTAGGGTTAGGTTTACCATTTGCTGCCCTTTACACTTTTTTATTCTATGTACTTTTCGATGTTTTCGCTATTCTGAAAGAGATGTCGCCACATGCAAAGTTTCGAAATTTATAATGAAGAGATATGGTATAATCAGTGTTTAAGGAGAACCAATTGTATAAAAATCAGTCTACAGGGTGACCCATTTTAACTTAGGCAGCCAAATAACTCGAAAAATAAGCACACTACGAAAAAATGTTTAGAATCAAAATTTCGTCATTTCGAGGGGGACGTACAATGACGTTAAAATGAGCCCCCCCCACCCTTCCCCCTGGGTGGTGTGGGGGAAGCAAGTTTGAAATCTTAAATAGGAACCCCCATTTTTTATTGCATATTCGGAATCTTTGGCTAAAAACACATACAATTTGTCTGAAACATTTTTCTCGATTCATGATAGATGGCGCTGTAATCGACGAAATTCAATTTCTTCGATTTCTCTTACTGAGAACCCATGCTTACGATTCTGCAATAAATTAATAATAAAAATACCACGTTTTCATTGTTACAAGTGTTTATGTATTTTTTTAACGTTTGTACTCTGATAAAATTAAAAAAAAAAAAAAAAAAAAATTAATGAGTAATAAAAAATCATGAGAAGTTTGTTTTAAGACTAATTTCGAGTATTAACAATGAAAACGTGGTATTTTTATTGTTAATTTATTGCAGAATCGTAAGCATGGGTTCTCAGTAAGAGAAATCGAAGAAATTGAATTTCGTCGATTACAGCGCCATCTATCATGAATCGAGAAAAATGTTTCAGACAAATTGTATGTGTTTTTAGCCAAAGATTCCGAATATGCAATAAAAAATAGGGGTTCCTATTTAAGATTTCAAACTTGCCCCCCCTCACCGCCCAGGGGGAAGGGTGGGGGGGCTCATTTTAACGTCATTGTACGTCCCCCTCGAAATGACGAAATTTTGATTCTAAACATTTTTTCGTAGTGTGCTTATTTTTCGAGTTATTTGGCTGCCTAAGTTAAAATGGGTCACCCTGTATATAGTTGTCTCATCAATGATCTAGTAATAATGGTCTATAATTATATCATTGTCTGTTTACAATGTAATGTAATAATTCTTCGAGGAGCAATGATTTGATAAAAATTCTATTAATTGGACCTTAATTACGAAAGCCTAATGGTAAAATTCACCCAATGATTCCGTAGATATACCCATTCAAAATTTAATTTTCCTAATATTTCCAGATTTTCATGATTGAAAAATGACAGGTTTATACAAAATTTCGTGAGGATAATACGATTTGAAGATCAACAAATCTTTGCATCAGGAAGTAGATACATTTGGCGGTGTCCATGCGTGAAAAGATGACTGCTCTGACATTGAACTTAAACATGCGCGCAAAAGCTGCCGACTCCACGCTTTTCTAGATTTTAGATTTATTATTCATCCTGGATATGAAGAAAATACGAATTAATATACTTAAAGATTTATTGTGTTCAAGATACTGCCATGTAGGACAAACACTTTTTCAACACACTAGATAGATGAATAATTTATAATACACAAAACTTACAATTAATAGTAATTTCAGGGACATATCGGTTAAATTCGAGAACATAAAAATGAAACCATGCGCTGGTGATAAATACAAAAGGAATGGCACGGCATGTCAATTCAGATTACGAAATGAAATTATACGAATGAACGATGAAAGGATGATTCTTTACGATTAACTCTTAAATAATCTATTCGTCATCTTCTTCTTCTTCAGCTGCGGCCTCATCTTCCTCCTCGTCTTCTTCTTCTTCTGAATCTTTGGGCGCTTCCTTCTTTGGTCGGCCTCTCTTGCCTGGTCCTGAGGATCCTTTCGACTTGGGCTTGGCAACAGCCTTCTTTTTCGTGGTGCCTTTTGGCCTGCCTCTACCCCTCTTTACAGGTGAGACATCGTTAGATTCTTCTTTTGTGTCCTGAAAAAGTAGAAATCTGTGAAACTCTAACTCAAATTTGGATACCGATCACTTATAGAGATTTTTCTCAGTTAATGTGGTCGACATAACCTGTTCAGTCGCAAATTACCATTGGCATCACGGATGATAAACAATAATATTCGAAAAGTACGCTAGGTTTTTAATATTTCTATGATATTTAGAGTTTCCTTACGAGCATTGTTGTCTGGTTCAATGTAAGGTTCCTCAACGCAGCAATTATTTTATTTTGTATGAGATCTCACGTTCAAACAGTATTTTAACAAACTTGTTAATTCTTACTGAAATTCCGTCACACTTTAACCGAATTCTGAGCCAAAAATAATGGTTTCATGAAATTACTCAAATACAATGTAACTCCCAAAAATTGTGAGTTGAAAGTTTATAGCAGATTGGTATATTTTTCCTGATTTTTTAGAATTATTGTGTGATTTTGTTATGTACTTACTTTAGCCTTCCTTTTCTTGGTTTCTGATTTTTCGACTTTTTCAGCCTTTTCTGGTTTCTCTGCCTTCTCTGCTGGCCTGCGGCCTCTTTTGGGTGCAACTGTACCGTCGTCAGACATATTTGTGAAATATTAAAATCTGTTGAGAAAAGAAATGTGTAAGCATGAAGTTATTAATCTAACTAATGATAACACATACAAGATCCGAAAAAATGTTTTCAAAGTACCTCTTATAACTTTTGAAAGTTTTCTACGAAAAAATTCTGCGCTGAAGCCCAGTCACAAGCTTATAACAATATTTCTTAAACTATAATGAAGTTCAAATGGCAAAGGTAAATTTTAAATAGTTAATTAATTGATGTTCTTCGATGATTCCAAAACGTCTATGACCATACAAAGTCTTTTTTCATTAAAATTATTGCGAAACCGCTTGAAGTTTGAGAAATTGCTTCAGTTCCAATGAAAAACTCTTATAATTTTGTCCAACCATCCAATGAAAAATAATCACAAGGCCAAGTTTGTGTAGCGAAAAAGGAGACAGTGATATTTCGGCAAATGAAAAATAGATGGCGCATCTAGTTTGGATCCAAAATGGAAACCTCGATTTCTTAGTGAAAGTCCTGTTTGAAATCGCTTCTTTTCCTCGCTCAAATGCAAATAAAGCAACACTATGCATTCGAGTCTACATTTCTACATCGTATAAGCTCGAGCGAGAAGGAAAGTGACGCCGTTTTGAAAAGTGCGAGTGAGACAGATAGTAAACAAACGATGCATTTTGTCATTTTCTGCGCAGCTCATTTCAATTCAAACAGAAGCCGACGATTCGAATTTATTGATTTTCCATTGAACTTTGAAAAAATCCTTTGATCAATGCAAAATCAATTCATTGATCTTAATTCATTTTGAGATACTGGATGACAAAAATACTTCATATTTACATCAGAAGAAGAGGGGCTCTACCGGAGTAAAATGCAAAATATTCGCATATCATACAAGACAAAATACCTAGGTATATAACACGCCAAAAATATCGTACCCCATAAGATATAGTCTACTTATTTTGAGGACAAATATCGAAAATATTATCGTAAATAAGTACAAATTCAATATTTCATCAATATATTAAGATCGATTCGTGTAATGTCTACCTATCCTCTCTACACAAACAAAGGATGCTATAAACAAATCCGCTGCTTCAGTTAAATGTTGTTCGAAATATTCTCATTGTTTTTTTTCATGTTTATTTCAGTCGAAATGCATTTGAAATTTTCAAAAAGTACAATCTTCGCGCTGGCGCCATACTTGAAATAATAATATATTAAAACAGAAGAACACACCCAAATTAATTGTATCTCAAATAGAGCTTCCCAGAAAAAATGCTCGTTATGAAAATAAAGTTTCAAAAATATGCTAAAATTAGGTACAAACGCCGATAATCATATCCACGTACTTTCACTGATATTAATTTTCAAAGTTAAAATCGTCCCCGACAGCCAGACTACTGCGAATTTCATGTCGGCCATCTACAGAAATATCCAATATTATCAAGTGTCTCGAATTTTTAACTTTCCTATGGAAAATAGCAGAAATTTTGCAATATCCGATAAAATTCAAGCTAAAAAACTATTATTTTAATAAAAATTCACCACATTGCTATTTAATTCCTAGTATTTTATAAAAATTATCAGAATAATTATAAACTCTACTTACCAGTACGTCAAAGCACGAATAATGTTATAGTTGGCCGCTATACGCCGTGCAGGAAACGTTGTATAGCGTTCCGATAGAGGCGCTGGAGGCTCGCGCCAAAAGTTAAACCAATGACGAGACCGGATCTCTACGAACAAACAAAACTGTATCCTTTTCTAACAATAACGGTCGCTTTTTGGTTCGCATTATTTTTTTTTCGTCGAATTTTCTTTAGAAAGGCCTCGACAACTCAGGTAGGGTTAATATCTACCGATTCTGCTCCAGCAATCGGAACAGGTAGACAGATTCGTAATGAATTCGTTGAGATTTAGAAAATCGATAATTTTGATGGAGATTTGAGGTCGAAAACCTAGGAGGCTACATTCTATCAGAATTTAACGCGAATCAAAATCACTATATTGCTTCTATATTCAATCCATGAAGAAGTTTAATTTAATGAGAATAAGGAACCTATCTATTATTTTTTTTTCGAAGAATTGTCAATTCTTATATGGATTGTAATCTTTTACATTTGTTTTTTAGAACAAGCGCATTCTCGTTCTCCCTAACTTTTTTTTTGATACTCGATATTTGTAGAGCAGACTTGGAGCTCAGTACAACGGTCGAATTCGTAAATGGGCAAAATCCACCCTGCATATCCTCAGGTGTACCCATTCGAAATTTCGATACAAATAACTACAAAGTTCGGTTCAATCTGTTACACAGATTAGAGACGTTAGTCTGTTATCGGCAAAAAAAAATACTTAACCGGGAATCGAACCAGGCACTGCAGATATATGGATATTTTATATATAATTTCGAAAATACGTATTTAATCGACTTTAATGCTCGAATGAAAAACTACGTGTTGGAGGTCCTTATGTTCTAACCGAATCTCATTAGTAGTTTCAGAGATAAAATCCTTCAAAAGTATACATAGTGTCAATTTGAAAAAATTATCATCTTGGCTTCCATCTAAATTCAGAAAAAATGAAGAGGTTTATTTTGGTTCGCGAGGGGACATTTTATACGGTTGGTTTCAATGAATTACAAACAACCCTGTGAGCATGATGACAGCAACCCTTAAAATCTCAAATGGGAAGTGGGGTTGAGCGACACCTTGTTTAAAAAGTAATTTGATGGCCTATTCAAATATGATGAAGAATTAATACTTCTGAAGAAGTGAACAAAATAGCCATAGAATGCAACAACATATACAATATTGTGGAAATAATGTTTACAATAGCATCTGGTGATTGTTTTTCCACGTGTGGATTTCGCTGGTTTTGAAAATGCTGTTATTGGATGTATTATTGAAGAATTTTCATCAATCAGTTAAGCCCACTTCCCATTAAAGATTTCAGGGAATGCTATCATCACGTTCACAGGGTTGAAAAATTGATTGGAATTTGCCATATAAAATGTCCTCCTTGGAACCAAAGTATTACCCCTTAACAGCTTTGAACTAATCCTCAAAATAGTTTCACATTCAAGCCCCACATATTCTCCATTGAAAACTTATCCTCTATGTGCAAGCCCTACCTCCACACTAATTTCACTCAAACTATCAATTCATAATAATTAAGGATTTCCAATAACTTTCTAGAAGGGTAAACTAGACAAAAACTGCTTTAAATTTTTACACTTTTATATATTAACAGAATTACTAAATTATTCGTTTTCTTGACTACGAAGTCTTGCGTTTCCATTTGTAAGTCTGATAGAAAGCTGTTGTGCTCTTTCTACAATGTCTTTCCTTTTCTTGGACGAAACTCCATGGGCAATTTCTCCACAATACTTTCTGTTTTGCATCAACAGAACTTCTAATTCCTAGAAAAAAGCTGGGCTTTACTAATTGTTCAAATTGGGTTTCAAAATAGCTTTAATATAAAATGTTATCAGCTGAATTCCTCGACATTATTTTTCAGTCGCAAATTACCTATTCCATCATGTGTGAACATGTACAATGTCATGAAGAGATTCTTGAATTCAAAGCCTTCGGGTGCAAAAAGAAATTATCATGGTTATGTCTATCAATTATCATAGAAATGCTTGTAAGAGAACATTCTAAGAAACAAATACAATAAAAAATATCAAGACTATTGCTCCATTGAGATTTCAAATTAAATCATCCATTCAAAAAATCGTTCCTACATAGATGTGTAAGTAACATGCAATCTTGAAATATGGAACACTCAAAATATGGCTCTCATTATGAATTAAAAGCATTCCAGAATGAATGAATTCAACGGTTGTAGGCTTTGAGATACAGAATTTCTTCATTCAAAGTTAGTAGACACAATTTAACCTAATTTGGCAGATGTAAAACTTACTCTGACATTGTGTACTAAAACTTTCTTGAATCCAGTTGGGAGCATGTGCCTCGTGTTTGCGTTGGATCCATAACCAATATTTGGCATCAAATATTGGCCCTTGAAACGGCGCCTAACCCTGTTGTCAATACCTTTCGGTTTACGCCAGTTCCTCTAAGACAACAAAGTTGAGTTGAGGAAAATTTTCGATTAAATATGTTGAAAATTACCTTTAGTTTTCCATACCGATCACTTTGGTGACGAATAAATTTCTTCGTCCTCTTCTTGATGATGGTGGGTCTAAAAACTGGTCTGATAGCCATCGTAACCTAAAATCAAAACAAATTATTACTGATTTTAAACGAATATATTGACAAATGAGAATATCTTCACTTAAAAGTAATGTAATTTCAAGAATATTATAGTTGAAACTTTGCTGATTAATAAAATAAACATGGATTCACGGAACTAACCTTCTTTTCTTACTCCAAAATAAAAAGGAGATGATAGAAGAATTTGACACAGACCATGGAATTTTGTACTAGTGTTCTGTGGCTGTGTTCTTCTTTTTTAGTTTAGAATTGAATGATTTTGAATTTTATTTATTTCTGATTTGTGTGGCAAGATATGAAACGAAAAATGATATATCGTCCAAAGTAATGTCATCATCATTTTCAGGAGATTTTTTAATGTTCAGCAATTTATTAAGTCAAATTAGAATTTTATGTTTACAGAATTCTCATTCGAGATCCTCAAGTTCCATACCTTACCAACAGGGGTCTCTGGATGTAGCCACATCGATCAGTTGGAAAACCAAGGTCAGTTTATTATCAGTTATTATTTCTAATCTAATTTGTATAATATGTATGATAAAGAATAATCAGGAAAATGACGACGAAATGCGCTATGAGGAATTTTTTGACTCGACTCGTTCTATTTATTTACGCCAGGGAGTAATTCGATCCCAGTAATACAGGAATCTAGAACCTAACATTTCACCAACTTGTTTGAGGATTATACAGGACCCCAAATAATATCAAAATGGGAAACATTTCATTTAGGATTTGAATATTTCGACATTTTTTTGTGATTTTCATTTTGTTGCATGCCGCCTTAATTAGTCATAAATATATGTACGCCTTCTTCTTCAACACTCTAAGGGCGAGTAGAAGTCTGGACAATGTTGCGTAGGCTTTATTTTTTTTAATATACAAGGTGATTCTTGAAAAGTTGATTGAAATGTAATGTCATTGTATAAAGACAACTTGTCTTTATACAATGGTAATGTGTTGTTTTCCAACTATTTATAATGATTTTCACTTTGTTCCGGAATATAAAGAGGAATCCAAGTTTTCGAGAGGACAATTAGGAAGACAATTAATAAGTAGCCATTGTATAATGTCTATACTCCAGAGAAATTAGATATTGTCTTTCCTTGTTATGATAATAAGAATTCTTTATGAATGTCACCAAATATCATCAGAAAATTTCTAGACAACCTGCTTTTGGGCGCATGTTCAAAACTCTTTTTCAATATTTTTCATTATTCTAATGGCGTTATTGCCACGAAATTTTGTTCAAAATCGTGCATTAGCATTTACAAAGTTTCATTACGATCGGATCAGTATTTTTTGAGTTCTTCTGAAAATAACAACGAAATCACGTGGAAAAATCGATGAAATCTCAGATATTTTTCTCAATATCTCTGAAAATTTGAATCGTATCGAACTTAAATTCGGTATACTATTGTGAAATATCGACTTCGAAATCTGTGCAAAATTTCATTGAATTCAGATGTATAGTTTCCGAAAAATTAATGCAATTAAAATTTGGGCATTTTTCAAAAAGAGTGGATGCGATCCTAACAAAAACTTTCATGCGGTTTTGCGTCGGTATTCTGAAAGTAATAACCACGATTCAGTTCGATCTCATAAGTAGTTCCTAAGATATTGAGGAAATAACGTCAAGAATTCCAATGAGTTAAACTCTCAAACAGTTTGGCTCAATTGGTCCGTTCTCTAATAGTTTCGCGGCAACGGACAGTCGAACATCGGATTCTTCATCAGTAAATCTAACAACCTAATCGTTCAAGACGATTTTAAGCTCAAAATTCTAAAATCACAGACATCTAGGCAGAACGGTAGCACGCTGTTCACTGTAACATGCCCGTGAAAATGAAGGCCGTTTTTTCAAGTTATTCTTGCTTCGGTTTTAATGGAGATCGTACTTTTTTCTTAATTGTAGCATTTCTTTTCTCGTTGATAATGCTTTCAATCTCAACTGTTCTATCAAATTCTTTCCAACTTCGTTTATGTGGGGGTTAATACCTGGGAACACATCCAATACTTTTTGGACAACTTTCCTTAAACAATGGTACCACTATAGTGTATAGTTCACTCCTTTTGTACTGAAGTTGCTTCTTGTAGGTTTTCTTAGCCCATCGCATATATGGTCACCCTGCTCAGTTTCTTCAGGGCATAATATTCTTCTTGGTTCAAAACGCAAAAAACAATTTTCAATTTGAATAAAACAAAAATACATGTAAATTCTTTAATATGTACATTCCAAAGAACGAATGTGGTCTTCATTCAGTATATCAGTGAAAAGTGTGAGAAATCGAAAAGGATTTTGAATTTGGAAACGCTAAAATGTCAACTGATGAAGATGTTCTTTTGTTTCGGAAAAGTCAAACTAGAGTTTCTTTTGTTTTTTCAGAAGAAATATCGTTAAAGTATCAGTAGACGAAAAGAAAAGTTCACAACAATGTAAAAATGATTTTATCATACTTGTTCTTCGAAAGGGTGAGTTTTCCGATTAGTTTCAATTGAGATTAGGTTTTTACCTGAGGGTTATCTGAATCTTTGTTGCTTTTAAGCTAATAACTCACCAAAATATAACGTTCACTGTAAAATATAAGTATATAGAAGTTCCTGAAACCAAAAACTTAGTACTGAACTGTTTAAAACTCGGAGAAATTATATTATATTTCAACTGAAGAAATATTTTCGACCAATTTTGACATTTGAATTCATTTATTCTATATTAACGATAAATTTTAGAAACTTCGACATACTTGATATTTAACTTGACAACCTCTACTTATTGCATTTCAAAATAAAATTAAAATAAGCCTACTATAGTTGAAAGGATCAATAAATCAAAGATAATATATAATCGAGCGGTTTTATTGGATCAAAATTTTCTTGATACTGTATATTTTTCATTTCAACTCAGTTGACAATCTAATTCTTTGCAGTCATGACTTAATTTTTTTCTAAAACACCATAAATCGAAGGGTTGAATTGATTCCATTTCTGATTATTGAAAGGATCTATTTCAGAATAATTCCAAATAACTGTATGAATAATAATTTATACAGAAGGAAATTTGAATGCTCCAATTTCTATACAAAGTATTCCCTACTGAAAATGAAGCTCATGCTATCCATATGTGAATAGATTTCCGAAAGTCAGCGTACCTATTTTAAATTTATTTTTCTCCTCGTACACCTACTGGCATTGTATAATGCTTCTGGTCTTGTAGTAAGATTCCAAATTCAATTTTTAACACCAAAGGATCCATCAATCGCAATCAAAACACGGAGAGCTCCTCAATTTTCGATTTAATCAAATGAATCCTTTTTAAAAATTGTGTACATTTAGAAGATGTAACCTAACCTTTCATCATGAAGAACTGAAATAAACATAAAGAGAATAAGATGTCTGAGGAGTTTTTTTGGCAACAGAAAAACAGCGGCCTCAATATGGATTCATAATTTAATCATTTATTATAACAATCAAAAGGTACAAAGTTAATATCTATTTGTAACTCAAGATTCTCCACATCCCTGTACTTTATCATTGAGATCTTCAAATTGCATTGGTCATAGAAAATACTAATTATGCAAGATCAGCGATTTGATTATTGCAGTGCACGAAAAATTAAAGACTGACCGAAAATCTACAGCTTTCACGAATTCTAGGAGGTATTCATTCCGTGATTGCTTGAAAAACCTATCGATATCAAATATCGGCCTTCATTCTATACATGAACAAGGGCGTTGGCTTTCACTTTACATTCCCCACTTGCACATTAACTTCGATTTTTGAACAGGACGATGGGAAATATCGATTTTCGAGCACCATCTACACGTTTTGACAGTCTTCGACGCACTGTTTTTCAACATCGTTTTGTAATGAGTCGATAGCGAAACGACTTCGAATCTAATTGCGTAACGTGAATTTAAACTACGTCATCTTATTGTGGTCATCGAACTTTTCTAGAACATTCTATCGCGAAAAATGAATCACCTGCGAATTCTTACCAACTGAACCGTGCCGAAAGTGATGTGTCCCTATATGATAGATAATAATTAACAAGTAAGCAAGACGTAAACCAAAATTATTGGGCATCCCTCTGGAATATTCCTTGGGATCTGTCATCCATTGTGTTCCATGTCACTTTTTACGATCAATTATTACGTTACTTCTACATCGGGGTGGACAAAATCTCTGAGCACCCCACCTCTGACCTCTGACCAAACGCGACTGAATGAAATGGATGTGAAAATGGTTGTTGGTTCATCGTATTCCCTTCCTGTTCCCTCTAGCACGCAGTTCGAAATCCCCAAAAACTCAATGTCGGTTAAGTTCGTGTATCTTCGATCTGCGGCCGCGCGCCAAATGCCGGGTTAGCTGCACAAAGACCGTCAAAGACGACACAAAGCGTAAGCGTAACGGCAAGTATGGTAGCAGGTGTTTGTAAAATAGTGAACAATTTTCGAAGTCTTTGATAATCTCAGATTCAAGAAACTCGTTCCACGTTTCTGAAGTATTGCGAAGTTGTTTGTAACGAATAAAGTGAATGAATTGGCTTTTATTTGACGTTGAACGTGAGTGTTATTGGGTGTAACATCATTCCGTCTACTTCTAGTACTATGACAGGAGGGATCGTTCATAATGGTGGAATGCTTGAGGATGGAACGGAATAACTAATCATCACTGAAATCGCGTACATTTTCGTAGCATCGATAACTACCTACACAATGACCAAGTTGATTCATTTTTTCGTTTAACATTCCTTTATCCCTTCCTAGTTTCGCCATTAGAGGGAGCTGACATTATGATGTTGCAGGTACCTGCTATTGCAAACGACGTAGATAGTAGTTACAGCCATTCTCGAACAGTTGGTTGAAAGAACTTGTTAAGTTATTCATTAGTGTACATATTGTAGAATAATAAAAACAAAATGTCGCAAGCGGATTACGATACGAAACTACGAAACGTACATCGTTTCATACCATTCTTGGAGAATATGATTATTCAGTTGAAGGATCCTAAAATGAAGAATAGGGAACAACAGCTATCTAAAATGGAGTCGTTGTACCAAATGATAACGGATAAGAATAAAAAGTGAGTATATTGCGAGGAGTTATGTCTTCTTTCTGTATTTCCTAGTTTGGTAGGTATAGCCCGTGAAAAGTTATCAACGATCAGAAAATTACTATTATAAGGTTCTTGTAGACAATTATTATTGATTTTTGTTGTGTAGGCACTAAGTTGCGGCGAAATGAAAAGTTTCATCCTAAGACTAGTAAAGATTTTCTCTCGGAATTGAAAATTGTTTATAATTCCATCATCAATTGATTAATCATCTTCGAATTGACGTCCTGAATTTGTTTTGATGAAAAAACATGGAGAAACCTGTATTTAGTCGTTACCAACATAAGAAACATATTTGGTAGGAATTAGATTTACATGGTTTGGTACAACAATTTTTCATTGGAATTAATAGGTCGTAAGAGTTTTTCTACTATTCTCAACGAATACATTGATAATTGCTAGCTTTGTATTGAATGTAATGAAACAGGTGTTGATATAATTGTTTAAGTTTCTTACCATTTTTGAATAAGGTTTGTGAACTATTTTGTTGTTTTGTATTGATGTTGGAAAGGGACTAAGTTTTCTATTTGATTTTTTGAGTTTTATTTGCATTGAATATAAATGTTTTTCAACTTTTTGTGAGTACTAGAATAATTTCTGTACATTTAACCCAATGCTTCAAGAAACAGAAGGAGGAGGTTCAGCAGAATATTGTTTTCTCAAGATGAAAATTCTTTCGGATGTTTCTATTAATATGTGAAAATTCATTCCGTATTAATATGAATAGGAGAAGAATATCTAAGCTTTAGATAAGAGAAATGTATTTGAATGATTTCTAAAGCATGCATGCAAACTTGGGGATTGAAGTGTTGCCAACCTCATTCGTGCCAACTGTCAGTACCCTAGGAATAACCGTGATTCAAATGGTTAGTTCAGTTTCCTGGAATAATGAACTGATTATGATCTTTAAATGCAACGAAGCAGTATTCTCACTGAAAGGAAGAGGAAAAATCACTGGATAGATAGATTTCATGGCGATAAAATGCTCAAATGAAGGATTTCCGCGATAATCTATTTTAAGAAAAAAAAAACTTCCTTAGAAAAGCCACTCACGACACTCCTATATTACATGAATTGGTTTTTCGTTTCTTTTCCATAAAGTTTCATGAATGCTGCTGCAGGAATAATTGAAATCTAGACCATATAGGTCTAGATGTTATTGCGCAGGTGCCATACGTCTCGTATTCTGGTTGAATCTTGGATGCTCTACCTGATGATGAACAATAGTTTTTCAAGATTTTCTTGGATCCATGTACTCTAAACAGTTGATAAGTTGAAGGAAAAATATAATACTGATAGAAAAATTCAATGTTGGCTTATTTTTCAGAAAAAATTATACTTCGTATAAGTCTTTAATTTTACGCGAGTTTGTAATTGGGTTGCGGAGAAAAAACACATTTTGAACTTGAGCGTGTTAAATTGAAATGCATAACCAGAATTAATCCACTACAGTTGAGTTTGTACCCAAATCAGTTCACTTTGAGGATGGGAAGAAACATTTATGTACGTGTATGTGATTATTATGTTTACTACAGCAGCACTGCAGTGAAAGATGGCAAAGATGTAGGAAAACATTCCATATGCTTTGATGTACACGCTTTAGTATTTTAGTGTGTTTCAACGGAAAAATTGAATATTTATCACCTCGAACGGATTCTTACCTGCACGAAGTTGTACAGTTCTGGCATGGATAAATACATGTGTAGCATCAATAAAGCATTGGCCGGGAGTTCCAAACATTGCAAACTTCGATTCACAAATAAGAAGAGTGGGGTAAACGCCTACGTCATTAATCCGATCAGTTCTACTTAGCATTCTACCTGCGCAGTTAAAACTGTTATTCTGGAGGAAACGTATTTCCTCGAACAAAACTTGTAATTTTCGATCATCCTAGGTTTCAAGTAAACCCCTCAGATCTTTTTGCGAATTAGGGTATTGAGTGCGTTATGTGTAGGCTTTGTAACGGCGTTTTTATGTCACCATAGGCATAGAAATGTTAATTTCCGAACAAAAACTGAATTGTAGCAGGTACGGTTTTACAAAAAATCTTTACTAGTTCGGAATCGAACCCGTGACCTCTCGATCAATATCCCGACGCTCTACCTACTGAGGTACCAACATTCGTTATTGAAATATTATTGAATAGGATTTGAAAGCTGGTAGTATAGTTGAAGGTTTTGGATGATTTACATTGCAAATAGTTTCCAATATTCTTCATTATTCACTGTTACTGTGAAGCACTGAAGAATATATGTTATGTACCTTATTTCGCTAGTTGAATTTTTATTCATTATTTACTTTCGAATTCAGGAATGCTATCAATATTTATTTTAATTCTGAGGATTAGATCATATTTCGTTTAGAATATATATGATTTTTTAAATTATCAGTTTTCAATCCGCCTTAACTCAAGTCCAATCAAAATACCTCAAGTATCTTATCTAGGGAAAACTTTGCTGAATATTTTTCTCGGTTCTTAACGCTCTTACAATTCATTTTAAATTAATTCAAATTGTAAAGAAAACCTTTATTTACCAAAGTTCCCCTTTAACCTCTCACGTATTGATTTTTAGTATAACTGGAAGAAATTTTGCCAAACCTGTATATATATTAACGTTCAAACGTATAATTCAATTTTTCGAGTAGAAAATCAAGATCAAGTCCTCATTTATCTGTTCTGTATTTATTTGAATGAACTCAAACCTACAAAGATAGATTTTAGAATGGATAGTCGATAAATACATTATTGTGATGGCAAACTCCATCTGGTTCAGAATTTGAATACGCAAACTAGCGTATTTATAAAAAGTAGGATAGCATAGTTCAAAAACGGAATAATTGCCTTATGTTGAAATTCTGAGAAATTCGCGCAAAAGTTCGCATTCTTCTTATCCTTTTTAAGTTATCAATTTTTGCTACTAACTGACAACTTGCCAAAAAAGTTCGTAGTGAAATCTTAGGGAAAACACTACAAAATTGATTCAGTTGCAGGATTCGATTTCGTCACATTGATTACCTACTCAGAAACACTTGTCTCGATAATTACTCTCAGTTTACACCCTATAGAACAAATGGATGCAATACTCACAAAATAGAATATTTTAGGAAGAGGACTAAAAAAATTCCAATAATTATAATTGCTGTATTGGCTCCCAAATATTTTCAAATGGTTTTGGAAATAGATAATTTCATAATGTAGGTCTATCATTTACTTCCAGTCCGTTGGAAATGTGAAATAAAAATTATTTATATCTTTTATCATTGTTTTATTTCATAACTGTTTACATTAACAGCTATACCGTTAAGAAAATGATATTGTAAGCATATTATAGATCCAGATGGATTCGTTCGATCTCAAATTTATATTGAAGTTATAAAATAATCATTCAAGTATGTAATTCGAAACTAAACCCACTCTCTTATTTCAGGTTAAAAATAGATACCCTTCAAAAATGCGAAGAAGTCATTATTAAGTTATACTACAAAGTCGTAAGTTAATCAGAAATTACATCTGTTTTCGACCCCCCTTTCTATTTCTCAATCATTGACAAAATTTATATTTCAGAAAGGTGAGAATGCCGCCCTGCCACCTACATACCCACCAAACAGAACACCTAAAGCGGAAGAAAAAAGGTTTGTTTTTTAGTTTCTGTAAATTTAGACAGGAATATGAATAAAAATGTGTATTTTACAGAAAACCTATCGACGTATACAGCCTCGCTGCAGAAAGTTTAAGTAAATCAAACAATCACAAAGAATTATTTGGACAGTCCAGTGGATGTAGCAGTAGTATTAGTAAGTCACCGAGGCCTAAGAGCTTTGCCTTCAGAAAACCACCAATTTCGTACTCCGACCTTGAATGTTTAGAAAAGGACGTTGCTCATGAATTGGAGAAGAAAATGTCACTCAATGAGTTAAATACGTTACGAAATCGCCTCTTTCGAGAGTTGGAAGACTCGGATATTATAAATACAACGGTAAGAAATAAACCGGTCTTAGCAAAATTGAACGCAGCGTCGCCAGATAAGAATAAGAAAAAAATAGAAACCACTGCGCCACCAACTAAGGTTGATGTTAAAAAAGATCCAGTAGTTCCGAAGAAAATCGATGTACCCAAAGTAGCAGCGCCGAAGGTTTTGAAAGAAGGCGACCTATTTTGTAATGCGTTTTCTGAAATCGATAAAACTTATGAAATGGGATTGAAGAAGAGAGACGAAAGAAGATCCTCGACTCATAAAGAAAAGAAAGAAATCCAAATTGAAGATGGAAATTCCACAGCCGAAAAAACTTCGTTGAAGCAATTATCGGAAAAAGCTGCCCAGTTGAGAAATAATTTACTATCGGCAGAAGCAGAACGAAACGTTACTAAAAATTCCTCGAAACCTGTGCCAGATCTAGTAAATATGTCGAACTCGAAAGATTTGTTATTAGCAACTCCCCCGAAAATTTGTACTGTAACGGCTGAAGATTCTCATGGTGAAGACAACAATGAACCAACTAAATCTAGTAAAGAAGTTTCTTGTACTGACTCAGAAAGTAAACAAGTCGAAAACAAGAAACCCGAAGATTCTCACGACAAAGAGAGCAAACAAAAAATAAAATCCAGTAAAGAAACCTCTAATAACGACCGAGAAACTAAACATAGCGAAAAAAAGAAAACTGATGATTCTCCTGACAAAGACAACAAAGAAATTAGTAAATCTAATATTGACAGTTCTAGTAACGACCAAGAAAGCATAAACAGCGAGAGCAAGAAATCTGAGGATTCTCAGGAGAAAAACAACAAAGAGAAAAGTAAAACTAGTAAAGAAAGTTCTGATAACGACCGAGAAAGTAAACACAGCGATATTAAGAAGGACAAGAATGAAAAAAGTCATAAAACTGATCATAAAAAGGACAAAGATGATAAACATAAGGACAAAAATCGTGATAGGAGTAAAAAGGAACATGAAAAAGATAAGGATAGAAAAGACCGTTCAAAAGACAAGAGTACCCGTGAAAAACATTCGAAGCCTTCGGAGAAGAAAGATATCAAGGACAAGAAAAGTAGCGATAAGGAACAGTCACAACAAGATTCAAAGAAAGAGAAGAAAGACCTCGACAAAGATGATCCAAAATCGAAAGCAATCGCAACAATTGTTGTGGATGAAAAGGCAACCAAAAGTGATGCAGTCGCTTCCAAACAAATAATTCCGAATAAAACTGACGTTGAAATCGATAAAGAGAAAGAGGATAAAGCCTTCAAAGACCATTTGGCTGAACTTACAAAAAATATAGAAGACATCATGAATGCGAAGCCCAAAAGTCAAGTACGAGAAATACACCAGGACCAAGAGCACCCTCAACCACAAAAGAAGGCCTCCGAAGAAATTAAATCAATGAATAGAGACCCACGCCTTAAATATGGCACTAATGCTGTTGTTGCTAATAGTGCCCAAAACACCACGTCAGAACCTATTGGAAGATTAGCTTTCAAGTACAACCCAAAACCTAAAAGACAAGAAATCGACAATGATTTAGATAAGAATGTTCTTGACTCCATAGAAAAGAGCATGAAAGAATCGAGTGTGCCTTTACCACCACCTCCTATACTAACAGCACCACCGGCTCCTCCAGAGGACTTGTTTTCACCAGAATCTCCAGATGAAATCGACAAGGCCGCTGTCCCGCCCATACTGAATGACCTACTTTTAAATCCTGAAACCACAGGGGTAATAAACGAGGTCGTTTCAGCGTTGAGACGATCCAATAATGAAAAAAATCTCATAAGTATAAATCATCCTGTAACTAATATGCGTAATAATGAACCGAAACCAGTCGGACTGCCTGTTTTGAATAAACCTCAGAGCTTGCATTTCTCGCCGCCTTCACAAGGGTTGAAATTCACACCACCAGTAGATACTTCGATGTTTGTACAGCCGAATAAGATGGCGAACACTCAGTCCAGACTTTACAATCCGTTTTCTCCGACGGAACAAGGCGATGTTATGAACGATATGAATATTCCAGAGTATCATGCACCGAGGGGACAGGCAGCGCATTTCGAACCGCCTAACTCTCGTTTGAATCCTTACGAAGACAGGTCGAATCAAGGATTTTACATGGAGAGACAGTTGAATTACGTGCCCCCTTCACCGATCTATGGGGCCCCATCGCCTAGCTATGTTCCCCCATCGCCTATTTACGAACAAAACGTTGACAACTACAGGGATATGAACTATCAGAATTACCAAGGATCAAACCAACAACGATTTTTCGAAGGTGAAAGAGGCACAGTACGTCCCAAAGGACTGCTTGGTGATGCCCCTAGGTTAGGTTACAATAAACAATACGGCCAACAGAACTACGATAACTATAGCCGTTTTGGTCCTAGGGGAATCCCGGGAAATCCTATGGATCCTAGGTCGTCTTACTTCGGTGGCGTCTCTAGAGATCCTAGGATCAATATGAATAGAGCACCTCAATTCCCTGCGCAGGATCAGAGGCCTATGTGCAGGGAAAGTCGAATGACCTACAGAGAATATAAAGAACAGAAGGAAAGAGAGACCAGAGAAAGGGAAATGCGAGAGAAAGAGATAAGGAACAAGGAGACTTTGGAAAAGCAACAAAGGGAAAGGGAAGAGGCTGATCAAAAAGCTAAAGCTGCCAAAGAACGGGACGAAACCGAACAAAATCAGAAAGAGGCTGAAATTGAAAAGAACGAAGATGCCAACAGCGATAAAGTAGAAGAAAGAGATAGAGAAGGTTCCCGATTCGGCGATCGAAATGAAAGAAGCAGATCGAGGAATCGTAGCAGAGATCGGTACTCAAGAAATCGATCTGCCTCGAGGTATAGAAGAGAGCGTGATGACAAGAGAGGTAGAGGGGATAGAAAGGAACGCGAAGATAGGCGGGGTCGTAGCAGGGAAAGGTCACGCTATGGTGAAAGTAAATTCGACAAAGTTTACTCGACTAGAGATAAAATAGACAAAGAATCTCCGCTCAACAACTTGTTTCCTTCCAAAACGAGCAATGGAAAAGGATACGGGTCCCAGTATAAGATACCGAAGAAACCAAAGGAGGAAGAACCGCCCAAAGAAGACGATAAGAAAAATGAGGAACCTATCAGCAAAGAAATCGTTAAAAAAGATGTAGTTGAAAACAAGAAGAAGGAGGTGGAAAAAGCTGATAAATCGGAAAAAACCTCACCGAAAAAAAAGTCAGCAATCGAAGAAGAAAATGACGTGAAAGAGGAGGTAAATCTAGTCGAAAAAAATGAGACGCAGGAAGAGAAACCGAACGAAAGCAAAGTCGAGGAAAACAAAACGGATCTGAAATGCAAAGATGAAGAATCAAATTCGACCACTTCAGATGCAGATAAAAAATCAGAAAGTAAAGAGGAAAAATGTAGTCAGTCCAGCGATAAGAAAGAAGAGGAGGAGAATATATTGAGTAAATTTTTCCAGAACCTCATGAAGAGCAGCAATAAGGACGAGAAAAAAGGTGCTCTATTATCTCTCATCAGTACTTTCTCAGATAGCTTCAGTGATCAACAGATGCAAAAGATAACTAGCATCATAAAATCGGAAGATATTGATGAACAAACGAAAAAAGAGGACGAACAGACACTAAAGGAGGCCACTCCAACTACCTGTAAAGAAGAAATAGAGAAAACTGAAGAAAAAGAATCCGAAAGTCTAACAGCAGATTCTTCTGAAATAATCGAGGAAGAAACAGGGACGAATACAGAAGATGAAACAGAAACTAGCAAAGAAGTGAAGGAATTGAATGATGCAGAAGAAACTGTAGATAAGTGTAGTCAACAGAGTACGGCTGGAAAATTGAAGAACAGGAGAAAAAGCGAAGCTAAATCAAAAATAAAAATTAAATCCGAATTAGACAGATTGCACGATGACATTCGGGACATGTTCATTCGCGATGGTGTTGTAACAGCAACCGGTAAAAGAATGTGCAGAATATTGAAGGATAATTCTGCACCAACTTCTACGGACAATGATAAAACTGAAGAAGAACCCAACGAAGAGGAAACAGAGAAGAAGACCTCCGTTGTAAAGAAAAGAGGAAGAAAAGTTGGTTACAGAAAAACTAGAGAAACGCCAGATTTAGAAATGAAAGAACTGACCGTTGTTTTGCCAAAAATGTCATTGGAGAATATAAGGTCAACTGATGAGAATCCTAAGAAGGAAAAAAACGAAGAGGATTCGAATCATAATGCAGATAAAGTTGATGAAAGTAAGGAAGCTCGAGAACCTCTGGCAATGAGCGAAGAGGATGCGTCCGATAAAGAAACAGAATTGGATAAAGAAAAGACCAGTCCTATAAGGAAGATAAGACAAAAGAAGCGGAACTCATGGGCAACAGGAGTTATCAAGAAGAAACCCAAAAGTAAACCAAAGGCGCTTTCTTCTCCTGAAGGAAATAATGCCGATGTAGAACATGAACTTAGCGTAGACATAGAAGAAAACCAAGATGAAGAAATAGTTAAGAAAGATCCAAATCTTCACAAGAAAAATTACTACCTGAAGATCGGTCAGACAAAGCTGCAGTGTAAATTTTGCGACGTTGCTACCAAATGGATAGCCGCGCATTATAGATCAGAACATCCGGATGAAGAAGTGCTGTGTTCGCGACTTTCTCCTGAGATGGCAAAGATGGCTATCAAAGACGCCATACAAAATAAGGAAGTCTATGAAAAGGACGACGAGGAATCTTATATAAAACACGATTATACCTGCTGCTTTTGTGAATATAAACAGGTGACTCTGCCCAGAATGTATCGTGATCATGTTTCTATCCACACTGGCGAGTTCAGACATATATGCCCCTATTGCAACTTCTCTAGGTCCCACATAAAAACCATGCAAGGTCATGTTGCGGAGGCTCATGCAGAAGAAGAAGCGATTGAGAAAAGACCAATTGTGTCAGAGCGTGCCCCTAACAATAGAAATGTTTACGCTTATATCTGCCAAATATGTAACTTCACTCAGATGAGCTTGAAGAACGTGCGAAAGCACATAAAATCTTATCATTCGGATGAGGAAACATGTGAAATCTACAAGATAAAGGTCAATTTGGAGGCGAAACTTGAAGACAAGTATTCAGAAGACGACAATAAGAAGACTGTTTCCGAACGACCTACCAGAAGGTCTGCTAAACTAAGCCAGTCTCAGGTAACTCCTGAAGTTGAAGCGGATGATGAAGACAAACCCTTGAAAGTAGAAATTGTCGAAAAAGCGTCTTCTCGCAGACAGAAGAAGGAAGATAGTGATAAAACAAAAATTGATACCCCAGCAGAATCGGAAAATAACGAAAATCCCGATAAAAAACTCGAGAACGAATCGACGGATGAAACAGAGCCCCGAACACGGTTAAGACAAACCAGGAAGCGTGCAAAATCATTTAGCGCTCCGAGTCCAGTGAAGAAAAGATTGAAGAGAAAGTGTACTTTGAAGACCCAAGTGTCCAGCGACAACGCCGATAACGAAAATTCGGAAGATTCCGAAGAAAAAGTAGTTAAGAGTATAGACGTGGCAGTTTTCACTAGTAACACCGATATCCAAGAGGAAAACAAGAGAATTGAGGAGGAAAGGATGAAGACAATGCAGGATATAAACAGCACAATCAAGCTAAGAACCTCGCTGGATTTCGTCGAGAAACTGAGTCATAGATTAAAGCAAGAGGAGGAAGTGACTGTCAAAGAGGAAGTGCAAGAGACAGTCGAGGAAAATGTCTTGGAGAAATTGCCAGCCAACGATTTGCCTGTGTTTGAGAAATCCGGCATACAGAATAGAGAAACAGAGTCGGCTTCCATACGTCCGGAGAGTTCACCAAAAACCAACAAAGACGTTGGTAAGGTAAACCCTGTAAATTGCGTCATTGAGAAACTGCAAGGAATACTAGGCGGTCAATCTGCCTGTGATGATATTGCTTCTCCAAGCGTTTCCTCCGAGGAAACATCTCTTCCGGCTCCCGATGAAGTTACTCCCTCCATGGAGGCAGTTCCTGATGACAATCCTCCCTCTTTGGAAGCAGTTGTTAGTTTGGAACCCCCTCCGTTGAAGTTCTTCGCTGGCGAACCTAACAATCACCCACCTCCGTTGATCCACATGGACAGTGTAGAACACACAATCGAGAAGAGCAGCATAATAAACAGTGAAACCTTAAATATCGGCTTCATTAAAATCATGAAAACCACATCCACTTACATCTACGTGTGCTGTTTACCACCCTGTATATTCTCGACAAGAGACAGGACAGCTTTCACTTCTCATTGCCAGTACTACCACCACTGGGATAAGAACGAAACGAGAACGTCCGAGTGCTTCGAATGTGGAGTCACCTTAACTTCCAACCAAGACACGAACCTTTTGACTTCCGCTTTGAACCACGCAGTCAGCGACCATTCGGATTTTCTTGGGATCAAGATCGGTAGCATAAGGATAAGCTCTAACCTGTTTCCTGATAAACCGAAGGAGAACGATGATGTACTTTCTGACAACGCATTGAATCCACCTACCATCAGCATACCGTCACCGCCTGATTGCAATACAGAAGAGTTTGATTCTTTGTTCGACACTGAACCCATAACACAAGATAACGAAGGTGAAAACCCTTTCGAGTTGAGGATAGTGGATGTGGTGTCACTGGCTGACCAAAATTTGTCTCCGACGAGGACTTCCGATCAGGATGTGGAAACTGTCAGTTGTGATAAGGAGTCTGGTACTCTTCCTGTTCAGGTAAGTCTGTGTTTTTCAACATTTTTCATCATTTCTCTTGTAGATTTATAATTCACCGTTATTAGTTAATCTTTGTCAAGGTGTCGGTGTCACAGGAACCTGTTCTTGTCATGATTGCATACAATATTTATTAAGGGAAAATCAACGCAGACTGCAATTTTCGAGTTTATAAAGAGTGGGCCCTGGAGGATTCTGAATTTACCATCGCAGTTTTCCTGGATCTTTCTAGAGCGTTTGATACTCTAAACCATGAGCATATTCTTCAAAAAATGAGTACTTATGGCATAAGGGGAACCTCACTCGAATGGTTTAGATCATATCTTTCCTGCCGAACCCAACAAGTTGTAATCACAGATGGAGAATCAAAAGCCACATCAAAACCACTTCCTGTTGAATTAGGAGTGCCTCAAGGAAGCATTCTAGGACCAATCATCTTCATGAATGACCTGTTCGCTGAAACATCTTCAATAATCGAGTGTTCATTAATCAACTATGCCGATGACACAAATGTGTTGCTGAAAGCAAAAACATTAGCCGATCTAAGGCGCCTCATAGATTCTACCATCGCAAAAATAAATGATTGGTTCCTAAAAAATCAGTTGTGTCTAAATCCTCAGAAAACAAGTGCCATCTTATTTCACACCAGCCATGCAAACTTTGAAATGCCTGAATACATTAGAACAATGGATCTCGAATTACCATTGGAGAGAAGTAGTAACTTCTTGGGTCTGGTAAAAGACAGCTGTCTAAATTGGAATGACCATATCTCCAAGTTACGCAAAGAACTTAGTTCTATCTGTTACTCCCTGGGGGTCTTGAGTAGATATCTTGATAAAACGTCCTTGAAAACAATATACCAGGCTATTTTTGAATCAAAGATTAGATATGGGATTGTCTTTTATGGAGCCTCATCTGGAATGGAGGAAATCCTAAAAATACAAAAAAGAGCTCTCCGTATCATTTATAAACTGGGATTCCGAGAATCCTGCAGAGGAAAATTTCAGCAAAATAAATTGCTCACAGCAGTCGCTATCTACATTCAAGAATGTCTCCTATTCGTTTTTAAAAATAAAAAATATTTTGAACATAAAACCACCAGTAAATATAACACAAGAACAACGGAACTGAAATACCCTAGACATAGACTGACCCTAACCGAGCGCAATTCTGAGTACTGCTGCATAAAGTTTTTCAACAAACTGCCACCCAAAATGAGAGAAGAAACTACCCTGATCGGTTTTAAGAGACAGATCTTTCAACTGCTTCTGAGGCTAGAGCCATATTCGGTGAATGAATTTTGCTGTAAATTTTGACCCTATTTCACTTCGAGTATGTGTATGTACATTTTCTCTATTTGAAATAAAGACATTATTATTATAATATCCAAAACTAACTGTGGTAGGGCTGCTAGACTATTGAAAAACGTGATGTTTTGTAAATTGATCTATTCGATACAATATTTGATCTATTATCGTTTTTTCAAAAATTCTTTGCGACTGTTTAGGCTTCTGGATTTATATTAATCATATTAAATTCAATGAATTTCTGTTCCTTCAGCAGGAATCGACACCACCAACGTCTCCGAAGAAGTCAACAATGAGTGCATTGCTCTCGAAGTATCAACAAACGGCCAACACATCCAGGAAAACGCCAGTAGCTTTCAAGAAATTTTTGGGGAATCACTTCGATCTGTACAAATGTCCAGAGTATTCTTGTCTATTCACCGCAAATAAGAGAAAAATGTTTGATATTCATCTGAGTATGCATCGAAACCATAAGCAACTCATGAACTGTTTGTATTGTGATAAAATGATCCTCTTTAAGTCCACCGGAGATCATTATGAAAAATTGCACGGGATGTGCAGATTTTCATGCTCATATTGTCTTTATAGGTAAGAATAGCCTAATCCGACAAGGCCGTATGGGAAATAATGTTTTATTTGTTAGGTGCATAGCAAAGGATTACATGGACATACATCAGATACTTGCTCATCCGAATATGCCTTCTAGGATGCAGCTCCTGCCTAAAAGAGATTCCGAAGAGAAAAACTCCATTTCCATTTTGAGCGAAGCAACGAAAGGAACTGCTATAAAACCATATTTATGTAAGTTTGAAATGTCGATTTACATTTTCTTCTTTGTTGTCTTTAGTTCATCTCTACTTGTTTGTACTTAAGTATTAACGTTTACTTTCGGATGATTTCTTCTTGACCAATAATGAAATCGAAATCTTTACAGGTTGTACTGAAGAATTCACTTTTCAATCATCTTTTATTGAACACGTTAATGACTGTCCTGAAAACACAAACTTCAGTTGTTACTTCAAGACAGGGAACAGTATCTGTAAGGCGCCTCACAACAACGCTAGAGATCTGGTGCAGCATTGGGGTGCATGTCACGAGGTTTATCCTTTAAAATGTCATTATTGCAACATGGGAGATTTTGATTTGAACGCGATGATGATTCATTTAGTCTTGGAGCATCCTACTTTGCCCCCTGATATTTTGGATAGGTATAACAGGCCACCCAAGAGCAAGGTAAGAATTTGTATCTTCTAATTTTCACGAATTTTCAATAGAAGAACAACAGTACAGATCTGAAAAATAATTGGGGGCTAAAGGATTCAACATGTTTGTTTTCCTACTAAATCGTTGGACCGAATCGGGGATATTGTTCCTAGTCACCTCAGGGCTAAACAACGGAAGGGTCTTTTTGTCGTTTAACATTCAGTTCAAACGAAAACTAGAAAGATCCACGGTGCTGCGAAACAATTGTTGTTACTCTATTGAATTTTTCCCATTTCAGTTGCAAGTCGCTTCTCCTTCCATCAAGTTCCCACAGAAACCTGGCCACGCCACCGTCCATTGTAATTTCAAACGTCTGGCCATCGATCTGAGAGCTAGTTTGAAAGGTCCGGTTCCTTCGCCGCAGGAATCTCCACAGGCGCCTGCAGTTTCGCCTACGGTAGTCCCCGCTAAACCCTCGACCATGCAGAAGGCTTTCGAGAATTTCGTCGTTCAAAACACCCAACCTACCTTACTGAAAGCTGTGTCGCCATATACGAAAGTAGCACCGATCAACATAATACAGACGTCGCCCCCTGGTATCAGCCTGTTGAAACCTACGTCCAAGGCTAACGTGATAAATGCCGGAGGTGTAGTTTACTGTTTGTCGCCCACGTCGACCAGTCAGAATCAGGTACTCAAGGCCATAGTGGTCAATACCGATAATACCAGCAGCAAGGTGCCTCAGAAGGTTCAGTTTCTCCCTTCAAGTCCAACGGTTGATGGAAAGTTCCAGATCGTTAAGAATGTCAGTAAGGTGCTACCAATCTCGCCTAAGATGCTTCCTATCGCTTCCAAAGCGAGAGGGGCCGCTTTTGCGCACAAAATCCCCATGATGCCTAAGCTTGCGCCTTTGACTACCGGCCAGCTTGTGTCACCTGTCAACGAGGTGGTGGCAAGTGGTGAAACTTTATTGCAATTGACCAATGCTGTCGAAGAGAGGTCGGAGACGAATGAGGTAGTACTTGGGGCCTCTGTGCCCCAGAAGGATGGCGGTATGGCAGAAGATGTTGCCGAGATGGATGGTCTAGAGGAGCCTATGGTGGTCTTCCGTGATGATTTGAGTGAGTTTTGTGAAAAACATTATTTACGCCGACATGACACAGGGACGAATATCGGTCGATAAGTACCAACCAAAACATCTTCGCAGAAGAAGCGATGTCCAAGGAGTACAGTTTCACGGTCAATACCGATCATCAGACCGACATACCTTGGAATATTCGTCCTTGTGTCATGTTTGTTTATTTAATAAAATGCTTTCTTTTCTCCATGAACCATTTCTCATTATTTACGCTGTTTTTTGTACGCCAAAAGTGGTCCAAATAGAAAAGTGGGTGAATGTTATTCTGTACTTGAGAATAATAGCTCTTGAAAAAAATTCCTTAGAATCTTTGTAGGTTATGACTCTGCTCAGTTCGACAGTTGTCAGATGGCTAAATTTCTTTATATTCCAAGACATATACAAATCTGACTGCAATTAAATTCAGAAGATAATCGAGTTCTCTGTGCGATAAAGTCTGGAGGGCGGTTAAATTAAAATATTTTTCTGCGCGCATGTTCTGAAGAACTGTGTGCTATCATTTTGTCTGAATGTCTGTAATTTCCAAATTAAAATTCTCAATATCTCTGGAACGTCTTATGCGATCAGATTGAAACTTGGCAATTAGATGTAGATTACCCACCCGCAACTGCTCTCAAAATTTTCTTGGGATTAAGTAAAACAATGTCCTCCTCAAGAACGAAATTGGGGACAGTTTCGAAAAATCTCCCTTTTTCTACTAGAAAAGACTTCTGTTCCCTTCTAGATGTGACACCCTGTATAATAATCAACATCTCACTGGAACTTTTTGAAATATATCGTTTAATTTCTTGATACGCTTAACAGAAGGGTAGAACGAAAATATAGGAGGGTGTCTTTCATTTACAACATACAGAGTGTAACAGCCAAATGGAATAAATTCGATAACGAATAAATGAGGGCGTGTTAGGAAAAACGCTCGGACACGTCGATTTGTAATTTTAAATGCGCATATTTTTGAAGAAAATAATATTATATAGGGTGTTCCATGTGACCGTGGCCAATACCAACTTTCTTATTTCAAATGCAACCCCCTGTATATTATTTATTTTTTGGTTTCTTCAGAGAATTATAGACACAATTCATGCGCAATGTCCTATACCTATCATTAACTATTTCGGAAATATTAAGTGTTTTCAGATTTAGTGCAAAAATCAACGTTTTAAAAAAAAATTATTTTATTTCACAAATTCAGTACATTACACTTAAAACCTAATAAGTAATACTGAATATTTCTTAATAATTAAAAAAAAACTGAAAAAAAAATTTATGTCAATGTAGGAAATGTTCAAAATGCTCGCCGCAAACGTCTTGGCAACATGCTAATCTGGTGTAGAATTGTCTTCTAACGTTACTCAACATTTCTGAAAACACTTAATATTCCCGAAAAAGTTGAAGATGGGTATAAGACATTGTACATGAATTATGTCTAGAATTTTCTGAAGAATCCACAAAATAAATAATATACAGGGGGTTACATTTGAAATAAGAAAGTTGCTATTGGCCACGGTCGCATGGAACACCCTATATAATATTATTTTCTTGAAAACTATGTGCATTTAAAATTACAAATCGACGTGTCCGAGCGTTTTTCCTAACTCCCCCTCATTTATTCGTTATCGAATTTATTCCATTTGGCTGTTACACTCTGTATAAGTCAACAACAAACAGTGATTATATGGTGATATGATAAAAATAAAAACCTAAAGGATTTTCAAGATGTCCCGATAAAAAATTTAAGGTCCCATTTAAGATTGAAGGGGTTGCTGCCCTCACGCTCACAAGGTTATTACAAATTGATTGGAACCAGGCCCTTCGAACCAAACTATAAATCTTTTTGTATTTTTTCTAATTTTCATGTGGACCGATATTTAAAGTTGTACCTTTTCAAATTGACAAACTGTATATTAAATATTTAAGATAAAACACAGAGAAGAACAGAAAAAAATTATTCAAAATTAAAAAAGCAAAAGGTGCTTCTGTTAGGTATGAGATGATAGATCTAATATACCATGAACCAACCTACTTTTTCAGCCAATAAAGAGCAAGATGAAGCCGTGGACCCCCTCAGTCTGGAGACGGAGGCCCCCCAACAACCTTCGAAAACCCCTCGTCCTGGCTCCACGCCGCTCCACGAGTACGACAGCGATTCTAGAGACGTCGAGCAGCAAGAGGTGCTGGTCCAGAAGTCCGGCCTAGTCGGATACCAGCTCTTCCGTTGCGCCAAATGCGACATGTTCTTCCCCGGAGGTTGGCAGTTGAAGGACCACCTGATCAGTTCGACACGGTGCAGGTTCACCAACGTTTCCAACAAGCCCTACAAGTGTTATCACTGCGGCAAGTATCTGAAGCACTACACTAATCTCTTGGATCATTTGGGTTACCATGGTCATCCCAGGTTCACCTGTTCTCTCTGCAACAAGAAGTTCCCTCATGCGAATCAAGCCAGGTGAGTGTTGAAAGTTTGGTTGGTTTAAAGCATGTTCTAAGGGAACAGCGTGCTATCGTTTTGTCCAAATGTCTGTAATTTTGGATGATTGAGCCGAAAATCGTCTCAATCGACTAGGTTGGACTCACTGATGACGAATCCGGTGTCAAAATTGATTCTGTCCGGCCTGCCGGCCGTAGACACGATAACTGTCGACAGAAGCTAGCTAGCTACTTGAAACTTTCAGGATAGGTTGCGCATCAGAATGCCGCGGTTAAGTTCGTTAATGGGCCGAATCGGTCGAATAGTTTCGGAGTTATAGGCACTTGAAGTTTTGAAGTTATTTATTTTTTATTTCAGAAACTACTCAAGCGATTGGATTCAAACTTGGCAGTTTGGTGGAGTATAACGTCGCGCAACTTTGAGCCAAATTTCGTCAAGATCATATTGTCAGTAAATTTAAAAAAAAAATTTTTTCGAAATTTTTTTACAAAAAAATTTTTTTTTCGGAAACCATTAATCATATCAAAAAAAAATTTTACTTACACTTTGACCTTCTAATTTCACAGCAGTGTACCAAATTTCAGTTCGATACGATCATAAGTTTTGGAGATATGGGGAAAAAATATGTCAAATTTCGAGGTTTTCTTCTCGATATCGTTGATTTTTTCGGTATAACTCGAGAAATACTGATTCAGTCCTGATTAAACTTCACAGCTAGTTTTAAGATGCTGAAAGACAACTTTATGCAAAATTTCGTGATAATCGTGTTATTAGAACAATTTGACAAAAAAAATTTCTATGATTTTCTCATCATATCATCCTCATTAAATTCTGTATGAAACTTCGAACTGTTATTTTCGATGAAGTACTGGATTTCAATTCGATCTGATCTGTATTTTTGGAAATATTGGAAAAATAAAATTTTGATTGGGTATATCTACGGAATCATTGGGCGGATTTTACCCATTCACGAATTCGGCCTTCGTAATTAAGGTCCAAACCTTCTCTACAAATATCGAGTTTCTAAGTTGTTTCTTTCGGAAGTTATTGTGTTTACGCAGTCGGCCGTTAGACTGACCGTAAACACAATAACTTCCGGAAGAAACGACTTAGAAACTCGATATTTGTAGAGTAGGTTCGGGGCTTAATTACGAAGGTCGAATTCGTGAATAGGTAAAATCCGCCCAATGATTCCGTAGATATACCCAATCAAAATTTTATTTTTCCAATATTTCCAAAAATACGGATCAGATTGAATTGAAATCCAGTAATGTATCAGAAAAAAATTTCAAAAAGCACTGCCGTGAAGGCAGCAGCTTTTGCGCGCACGTTCAAATTCGTTGCTGAAGCGGTCATCTACATTGGACATGCGCGCAAAAGTTGCTGCCTTCACGGCAGTGCTTTTTGAATTTTTTATTTTCATCGGACTGATTAATCGGTGTATCTCCCTCTCTCTCTTCCTTTGTTCTCCACCAAAGAAGAGAAAGATAGAGGTTAATCGATTAATCATTTCGATGAAAATAAAAACGCCCCCAAAGTCATTGTTGTTTGTATTTTGGCTTTTGTTCTGTATTTTGTTTTTTTTCAGGCCGAATAGCTCTTTTGAATTATTTATTGGACTTAAATATGAAGAATAGATGGGCTTGTTCAAGTTCTATCTATCGGTTACGTGTAAAATGGTGCACGATTGTCTTTTGGGTGCTCTCGATCATTGGAATGTTTAAGTATCCGTTAAAGCTTATTTTGAGAGGATTTCGCATTGTTTTGTAGGTTTTTATGGATTTTCACTCCCAATGTCTAAAACAGAACTATTAAAAATTTTAAAAAGCTCTGCCGTGAAGGCAGCAGCCTTTGTGCGCATGTTCAATGTAGATGACCGCTTCAGCGACGAATTTGAACATGCACGCAAAAGCTGCTGCCTTCACGGCAGTGCTTTTTAAAGTTTTTTTTTGATAAATTACTGGATTTCAATTCGATCTAATCTGTATTTTTGGAAATATTGGGAAAATAATATTTTGAATGGGTATATAATCATTAGGTGGATTTTACCCATTCACGAATTCGGCCTTGATAATTAAGGTCCAAACCTTCTCTACAAATACCGAGTTTCTAAGTTGTTTCTTTCGGAAGTTATTGTGTTTACGCAGTCGGCCGTATTTCGCAGATACACCCATTCAAAATTTTATTTTTCCAATATTTCCATGATGATATGATAAGAAAATCACAGAATTTTTTTTTTTCAAATTGTTCTAATGACACGATCATCACGAAATTCTGCAAAAAGTTGTCTTTCAGCATCTTCAAACTAGCTGCGAAGTTTTATCAGGATTGAATCAGTATTTCTCGAGTTATACCGAAAAAAACCACGATATCTAGAATCAAACCTCGAAATTTGTCATATTTTTTCCCGATATCTCTAAAACTTATGATCGTATCGAACTGAAATTTGGTACACTGCTGTGAAATATAAAGCTCAAAGTGTGAGTGGTTTTTTTTTTTGAATATGACAAATGGTTTCCGAAAAAAAAATTTTGGAGAAAAATTTCGAAATATTTTTTTTTTTTGAATTTACTGACAATATGATCCTGACAAAATTTGGCTCAAAGTTGCGCGTCGTTATACTCCACCTAAATGCTGAGTTTGAATCCAATCGCTTCAGTAGTTTCTGAAATAAAGAATAAATAACTTCAAAATTTCAAGTGGCTATAACTCCGGAACTATTCTACCGATTCGGCCCATTAACGAACTTAACCGCGGCATTCCAATGCGCGAACTACCCTGAAAGTTTCAAGTTGCTAGCTCACTTCATTCGACAGTTATCGTGTCCACGGCCGGCCGGACAGAATCGGTTTTGACACCGGATTCGTCATCAGTGAGTCCAATCTAGGCGTTTGAGACCATTTTCGGCTCAATCAAAATTACAGACATTTGGACAAAACGATACCACTCTGTTCCCCATGCGCGCAAAAATTAAATAAAAATTGTTTTCTTATGAAAAACGCCCTTGCGAATTGCAGGATTGAACTATTTGTCAAGGGCAGTTTCTTCGAAACAGATTGCCTAATAAACAATACAGGAACAATATAAATGATGAACAAAGCGAACTATGACGTTTCAGAGTACAAATCTGACTCTTTCATCTGATAAAGAAGGAAATTTTTAGAATTATTTTCTTTCGAATATTCCTTTTGAGTTAAGACTTTTGTCAAATTGACATTTTTGAGAAAACACATGTTCTAGGGATTAGTGTGATATCGTTTTGTCCAATTGTCTGTAACTCTCGATTTTTTTCCTAAAATTGTCTTAAATGACTAGGTTGGACTTACTGATGGCGAAAAGAAAACAGAATTTTTTTGCGAACGAATTGTTTTTTTTTTTTGAGGAATCATTTGGTGGATTTCACCCAATGCGGCCTTCGTAACTAAGGTCCAAGCCTACTCTACAAATATTTAGTTTCTAAATTGTATCATTCGGAAGTTATTGTCTTTAGCATCGGTCGTTAGTTTCTAACTAACGAAATAACAGACAATCTAAAAATTGAAAGTATTTAATTTATTCTTGGCAACACCGCTCGTTGAAGGCGAACCCCTTCTTGGTTTTGCTTTGTTTGGAAAGAAAACAAACCACAGTTTCTTGCACCTACCTTCGCACTCGAATATATTCGAAGAAAATTATATACAGAGTGTAACAGCCAAATGGAATAAATTCGATAGCGAATAAATGAGGGCGTGTTGGGAAAAACTCTCGGACACGTCGATTTGTAATTTTAAATGCGCATATTTTTCAAGAAAATAATATTATATAGGGTGTTCCATGTGACCGTGGCCAATACCAACTTTCTTATTTCAAATGCAACCCCCTGTATATTATTTATTTTTTGGATTCTTCAGAGAATTCTAGATACAATTTATGCACAATGTCCTAATGTTTTAAGATTTAGTGCAAAAATCAACGTTTTAAATAAAAAATATTTTATTTCACAAATTCGGTACATTACACTTCAAATCTGATAAGTCATACTGATTATTTCCTAATAATTAAAAAAAAAACAAAAAAAACCTTAAAGTCAATGTAGGAAATGTTCAAAATGCTCGCCGCGAACGTCTTGGCAACATGCTAATCTGGTGTAGAATTGTCTTCTAACGTTACTCAACATTTTTGAAAACACTAAATATTTCCGAAAAAGTTGAAGATAGGTATAGGACATTGTACATGAATTGTGTCTAGAATTTTCTGAAGAATCCAAAGAATAAATAATATACAGGGGGTTACATTTAAAATAAGAAAGTTGGTATTGGCCACGGTCGCATGGAACACCCTATATAATTTTATTTTCTTGAAAACTATGCGCATTTAAAATTACAAATCGACGTGTCCGAGCGTTTTTCCTAACACCCCTTCATTTATTAGTTATCGAATTTATTCCATTTAACTGTTACACTCTGTATATCGGATGATTATTCTAGATTCTTCCTCTTTCAGATATCACATGAAGACTCAACATAATGTTCTTAATGTCCAAATGCAGCCCTCGATTCAGAGCAAATCGAACATGAACTGCGACAGTTTCATAGCTAAACCGCAGGTGGTTGGCAGTGTTAAACCGGTTATTCAAGAGAACATGAGTGAAGCGGATACTCAGAAATCCACCGAGGTGAAAACGGTTTACTTCTCTTTCGAAGCAGATCAAATACCTCAGAAGTCGATATTGGGTTATGATGTTACTTGTGGACATTGCAAGAAGTTCAAAAATAAGGTTAGTTAGTAGCTATATTCAGGCTGTTATACTTATTTTATCTTTTTTGTTTTATCTTTTCTTTCCATTCTATTTGTTGCTTTTTATCTTGCACTATTACAGTGTGAAATTCCAAATGTTCAGGACTCTTCCAACTGATTATTTTCTTATAAAATTAAACTAAGAACAACCACAAAGTCCTGCTAGTTTGAATGAATGCTAGTATAGTACCCAACAATAGATGGCGCCACCAAATTGTGCTTGTTTGAACCTGTCTTCGCCACTTTGGAAACCAGCTTGTATAGTAGTGTACACGTTGTGGTCACTAGGTTATGTTATATTTTCAGGTCAGATCCAATATTGTAAGACATTTACTTCTTCACCAAAATGATAAAGAGTTCAGTGTACCCGATACTGCTCCAGTGAATCCTGTGCCATGTTTGGAGAAAAACGAGAAAATGTTCGACAAAATGTACAACCTCGCAAGTAGCTCCCATACAGGTGGAAGGATGGGTGGACAACAAAAGGGAGAAACTAATAAAGGTAAGATATATAATCTGGCAAGTATGCACGCACCTGTCTAGAGGAGTAAAACATCACAACGTTGTCAGATAGCTATAGTCCATTCACTTTTATAAACTATCCCGGTTGGCCATGATTTAGGTCTATCAAATTTTTTTACTTAAAACTGACGCAAGTTGGCACTCTTGAAATTTCGGCAATGTCAAAATAATTCGCAGCGACGTTGCCAAATGCCAATGCCAATTTCTACTCTCAATACCGACATAATCATCACGTTTGGGAACTAAAAACCAAGAGAATTATATTTTATATGAATAGATATTTATTTTTTAGCTGCACATCGCCACATTAAGAAAGATTTTAAGTGAAAGATTATCATTGTTCGATATTTTCCCGAAGTAAATGAACATTTTGATAAATATGTAATTGCTACGACCTCTATGTAGAGATGACAACGTTGTGTAGTTATCTGACAGGAAAATGACTGTAACCTTACATTTTCAAGATATACAAGGTGAACTGTGTCAGAATATCATGGCCAACCGGGATAGTTAAGGGCCGTATTTATAGTTGCTCCTTGAGGCTTCCTTACTGAAGGCCGCCTTGAATGTGCTTTTTTATGCAAACAAACTTGAATTTCATTACATACAAAAGCAAACTCAAGGCGGTCTTCAGTAAGGAAGCCTCAAGGAGCAACTATAAATACGGCCCTTATAAAAGTGAATGGAGTATATACTCCATTCACTTTTATAAAGTATCCCGGTTGGCCATGATTTAGGTCTATCATGTTTTTATAACTAAAACCAAGGCAGGTTGGCGCTCCTGAAATATCGACAATGTCAAAATAAGTCAACGCGAGGTTGCCAATTTCTTCTCCCTTTCAATAACAAATAACAATTCAGCTTCAGCCATAATAAACTAATAAATTAACATTTCGCTTTGATTGTATTGAGCCTTAAGTAGGTAGTCTATTTGAATTGAACAAATTCCTTAACGAATAATTTCGAAAGTTATATATTTCATGGAATTGTTTCGATAGGAAGTAGTACATTGAAAATGAACCTGGTATATCCTATGTTGGCAGAACATTGAATTTTTATGCACGAAAATAACATGAATTATACAATATCTCATTCAATGCTATTTTTTCTAAAATTTTAGGAATAGTTTTTTTCTGGGAATTGAATATTTGAGTTGACTTCAAAGTATGTCCATAAAACATAATTCCATATCTTGCTTTTGACTCGAATACTGCATGATAGGTAGTTTTCATGGAGAATTTATCCAGATATCTTGTCATTACACCCAAAGATAACAGACTGAAGCTAGGCTGCATCCCAGTTTAGAAATATGTTGATCCCAATCCAGTGTATGTATCATTCACGTAGATTCCCAAGACCTTTGTAAATCGAGTTAGTTCTTTTGAGGTTAACTGTGACATAGGTTTCGAAGTACTACTACATTTTCATACTGGAATATTTCAAGTTGTGCAACAAGGTATTTAAATGACTTCTGTAGGCTTATTTCTTGAGAATTTAGAAAAGTAGGGAATTCGAAGTAACGGACTACGCTATCCATCATTTTTCAGTAAAATTCCATAACACTCGATTCTTGATTTCCGTACAAGAAAAAAGCATTACTGAATCTTCCAACCATGTTTTAATACGTGAAATATTTCCAATATTAACAGAGAAAAAAGTTTCTTCAACATTCGCCAGATCTTTGGAATTATTGAATTCACATAATATTTTCTCAAATTCATTACTTTCCAAATATAGATTGACATTTTGAAAAATAATTAATTACTACGACCTCTTTGTAGAGAGGACAACGTTGTGTAGTTATCTGACAGGAAAATGACTATAACCTAACATTTTCACAATATACACGGTGAAATCTGTCAGGATGTCATGGCAAACCGGGATACTTTATAAAAGTGAATGGAGTATAGAATATTATAGATTGAATGAACTCTTACCCCTAGACAAGGCGAAGGAAGCTGACCACCATCCGGCTTTCGTACCGACCAACAAACGATACCAGTGCTGCGCCGTTGGTTGCAACTATCTGTGTCTAGAAGAAGGCAATTTGCGTCATCATTTGACCGCTCTTCACATGGAAGACCTAAATTTCGTCTGCGTTCACTGCAAGAAGGATCTATCCGATGCTGTCGATGTGGATACCATCATCAAGCACCTCAAACTGCACGATCTGCATCTGTACAAGTGCAGTTACTGCGATCACATGCACAATTTGAGGCATAAGATCGAGAGACACATCAGAGATGATCATAAGAATAAAGGTGAGAATTTTTTCGGGAGCTTGAGGATTCTCACTAAAAACAAGTTAAACATACAGTGTGTCCACGGATTGGGTGCCGGTAAAGTGTAAATGACGGAAAATTTTCGAGTTAGACTGATATTTTGGGAATCGCTCCTGCTTGGTCTCAAACTAAGATATTGAGAAAATGAGCCAAATCAATTAATATACAGGGTGGTTTAGAACTGATTTAATGAAAATTGTTAATAATAAAGTGCCTTTGTTTTAAAAGATATCGAGAAAGTTTATTGAGAAAAGTTGTTTAGAATCAAAAGACGCGGCTAAATCTCGATTCTCAGATGAATCGATCGACTTTGATTTTGTCAGTAGGTTATGAAAATATTTGATAATATCCATGGTTACAAATACCAGACGTGACTTGAAACGTAAATTTTATTCGTCATAAACTTTTCCAGTTAAAAATATGCTTATCATAGAACGAAGAGTGTTTATTGTGCAGTGCTACGGCGTAATAAGGAGAGTAATAAGATAATTCCATGAACGCTGGCCAAATGTTGCGGTATCACGTAACCCTGTTAAAAAAATAGTTTCAAAATTTGAATTTTGATCATGAAAAAAACGTCTCGTATACAAAATGTTCATGTTCAACTTATAAAGTCAAGGTAGGCTGATTTATTTGAAACTTGAGTTCCTGCAGCAGCTCGTCATTCCAAACAACTTTTCTCAATAAACTTTCTCCATATCTTCTAAAACAAAGACACTTTATTCTTAACAATTTTCATTAAATCAGTTCTAAACCACCCTGTATATTAATTGATTTGGCTCATTTTTTCAACATCTTAGTTTGAGACCAAGCAGGAGCGATTTCCAGAATATCAGAGTCTAACTCGAAAATTTTTCGTGATTTACACCTTACCGGCACCCAATCCGTGGACACGCTGTAGATTGATCTCATTCATATCGAATAAAAAACTTTTTCATTTGATATTTTTGCGCGCATGTTCTAGGGGAACAGCGTGCTATCGTTTTGTCCAAATGTCTGTAATTTTGGATGATTGAGCCGAAAATGGTCTCAATCGACTAGGTTGGACTCACTGATGACGAATCCGGTCTCAAAATCGATTCTGTCCGGCCGGCCGGCCGGTCGTAGACACGCTAACTGTCGACAGAAGCAAGCTAGCAACTTGAAACTTTCAGGATAGGTTGCGCATCAGAATGCCGCGGTTAAGTTCGTTAATGGACCAAATCGGTCGAATAGTTTCGGAGTTATAGGCAGTTGAAGTTTTGAAGTTATTTATTTTTTATTTCAGAAACTACTTGGGAGATTAGATTCAAACTTGGCAGTTGGGTGGAGTATAACGAAGCGCAACTTTGAGCCATATTTCGTCAGGATCAGATTTTCAGTGAATTTAAAAAACCGGAAACCATTTATCATATTCGAAAAAAAAGTCCACTCACACTTTGAACTTCATATTTCGAAGCAGTGTACCAAATTTCAGTTCGATACAATCATAAGTTTCGGAGATATCCGGAAAAAATATGTCAAATTTCGAGGTTTTCTTCTCGATATCGTTTATTTTTTCGGTATAACTCGAGAAATACTGATTCAGTCCTGATGAAATTTCACAGCTAGTTTTGAGATGCTGAAAGACAACTTCATTCGAAATTTCGTGATAATCGTGTCATCAGAACAATTTGAAAAAAAAAATTTCTATGATTTTTCTCATCATATCATCCTCATCAAATTCTGTATGAAACTTCGAACTGTTATTTTTCGATGAAGTACTGGATTTCAATTCGATCTGATCTGCATTTTTGGAAATATTGAAAAAATAACATTTTGATTGGGTATATTTACGGAATCATTGGGTGGATTTTACCCATTCACGAATTCGGCCTTCGTAATTTAGGTCCAAACCTTCTCTACAAATATCGAGTTCCTAAGTTGTTTCTTTCGGAAGTTATTGTGTTTACGCAGTCGGCCGTTAGGCTGACCGTAAACACAATAACTTCCGGAAGACACGACTTAGAAACTCGATATTTGTAGAGAAGGTTTGGGGCTTAATTACGAAGGTCGAATTCGGGAATGGGTAAAATCCGCCCAATGATTCCGTAGATATACCCATTCAAAATTTTATTTTTCCAATATTTCCAAAAATACAGATTTGATCGAATTGAAATCCAGTAATTTATCAGTGAAAATTTCAAAAAGTACTGCCGTGAAGGCAGCAGCTTTTGCGTGCATGTTCAATTTCGTTGCTGAAGCGGTCATCTACATTGAACATGCGCGCAAAAGTTGCTGCCTTCACGGCAGTGCTTTTTGAAATTTTTTTATTGCCTGAATATACAGGCAGTATGTATTAACACATGGACAGATCTCTAAACACTTACAATTTTTTTCCTGAGCCAAATCGGGACCCACACTGTATAACTCATTGAAAAATTGTCAATATCCGAGATTTTAACGATTCTCATGCATGTTTCCAGAAATATCGGTTGTGGTGATAAGAGCTATGGACGCAGAGCCTTACGACGACAATCAACAGCAACCTTTCACCCCCGTAGTTGTCAACCAGAAATTACCGAAGCCTTGGAAATGTTGCATGTGTAAATACAAATGTAACACCGAGGAAGACGTAGTGAACCACGTGAAAAACAAACACAACATCGACTGTAGATACAAATGCGCCTTGTGTACGTACAAAACGAACGAAGTGTCCGAATTCAAGGAACACTTCAAAAAGAATCATGCCGACAGTGAAATCGACATCATTTCCGTGTACCATAAGGTGAGTTTTAAATCTAGACTTGAAATAAGTGGGTTTATACAGCATACAAAATGAAATTAAATAAAATCAGATGAAGATAAAGAAAAATTAAAATTCAAATAAAACAAGATAAATATTAAAACATGCAAAATGACGAAACAAAACTTCACGATAGATTAATGGTGTAAGGATCAAGGATGCAGAAAACGATACTCTGTCAGTTCGCCGACGTTTCGGAAAAATTTATTTCCATCCTCAGGGCTCTACAAAATTTACGGAAAACATGATTCGTAACATTGATGAAGTTGTTCACAATAGTAAAGGAAAAACGAGCAATACTATAAGTTATTGACTAGAAAAATATCACAGAAAAAGTGGTTTTGGAATAATTTCGACACACAAAGAAAAGTTACACAATTTAAAAGACAGCTTAGGATTAAAGTAAAGTTAACATACATATAAATATAAAGATAAATATACAAACATAGATATAGTACTTACAGACTGAACAAGTGTATCTTCCCAAAATCATTTTGTTAAGAACCAAATCAATCCTCCAATATTTCTTGTAAAAATAAATCATTTGGTTCTTAACAAAATGATTTTGGGAAGATACACTTGTTCAGTCTGTAAGTACTATATCTATGTTTGTATATTTATCTTTATATTTATATGTATGTTAACTTTACTTTAATCCTAAGCTGTCTTTTAAATTGTGTAACTTTTCTTTGTGTGTCGAAATTATTCCAAAACCACTTTTTCACAAACATAGATATAGTACTTACAGACTGAACAAGTGTATCTTCCCAAAATCATTTTGTTAAGAACCAAATCAATCCTCCAATATTTCTTGTAAAAATAAATCATTTGGTTCTTAACAAAATGATTTTGGGAAGATACACTTGTTCAGTCTGTAAGTACTATATCTATGTTTGTATATTTATCTTTATATTTATATGTATGTTAACTTTACTTTAATCCTAAGCTGTCTTTTAAATTGTGTAACTTTTCTTTGTGTGTCGAAATTATTCCAAAACCACTTTTTCTGTGATATTTTTCTAGTCAATAACTTATAGTATTGCTCGTTTTTCCTTTACTATTGTGAACAACTTCATCAATGTTACGAATCATGTTTTCCGTAAATTTTGTAGAGCCCTGAGGATGGAAATAAATTTTTCCGAAACGTCGGCGAACTGACAGAGTATCGTTTTCTGCATCCTTGATCCTTACACCATTAATCTATCGTGAAGTAAAATTCTTTGGATCACCACTTCAGATTTTGACAAAACAAAAGTTTGTTGTACTGAAAAAAGTACGAAATTTTTCTTTAACTTACGTAATATCGCATAAAACCAATATTGTTCATTTTCCTTGACCAAATTGTTCTTTAAACCCTCAAGGACGACGAAGGCAACGGGGCAGTTACCGAAGTGTCTCAGTTCGACACTACACCCTTGTGGTTGAGGGACAAACCGAGGGTGAGGCACATAAGGGGCATACTCTTCGAAGATGACCCCGCCATGAAGAAGAAATCGGCCCAGTTGAAGGCGACAACGGGCGATCCAGTCGTCAAGGAAGCACCTGGCGCCTCTACGGGCAAAAAGAGAAAACGCAGCATGAGCACCTTCGTCGAGCCCAACAAGTTAGACGAAGAAACTTTGGAACCGAAGAAGGAGGTCCCAGAAGTGCGCATCGTCAACGTCCAGAGCAACGATGATGTGAGAATTTTTTTTTTCTTCGCGTTGAACGTTTTGATACAAGACCTTTCTTTTAGGTTATCGTCATCGAAGATGATGAAGTGGTGGAACCTGAAGAGAAGAACGATAAAGATGTTGAGGCTGTTGCCGACGAGGCGGACAACGATGTTGATCTGATATGCATGTTTGGCGATCTTGGGATGCCTTTGAATAAGCATTTCAAGTGCCCGAAGTGCGAGAAATACAAGACGACCAAGATGAGGGATTTCATTCAACATGTGGCCGGTGAGATCGGATACCACAGGTAAGAATTTTTACTGAAGTAAATGCGACAAAACGAGAATAAAATACAAAAAAATCAACCAAGAACAGAAATCATCGTTGTACAGGGAGTTCCTCATTGAAAGGTGCGAAAGAAAATCTTGTATTCGGATTATATCGAGTATGAGAGTCTCTCGAACATGGATAGGAAACACTGCTTTTTCGATGTACAAGGCACAGATCAACCAGATAAACCACTCGCGTCATTTACTTAGGAATTCTATGTCAACGCAGATATGACCCTGAATCGAGCTAATCAGAATTTTAGCAGGCGTTTGGGGTGCCAATCAGATTGCAGGAATAGGATTACGTCACTCTCGCCGCTTTCGGACTCGCTTGAAGAGGTTATAAACATGTAAACAAGCTGAAATGAATTTTTCATCCTATTTATTGGTGAATAATTTCGTATCTGTTCCATTTTAGAATATAATCCAAACAGTTTTTTACAACCAAATGAATTGTTTAGTCATCTTTGAGGTTCTATTTTATGATGACAGTCCTCATTATATGTTTTAATTGTACAACAAGAATTGGAATCGAACTTAGGTGGACTCATTCATAATGTTCATTTTATATAATATAAAGGAATCGCAACTGAAGTAAAAGCATTACAACCTCCATTATTCAATTAAAACGATGGGATGTCTAATAAAATTGTATATGATTGCACAAACACTAGGATTGGAATCGAACAAAG
The DNA here is from genome assembly GCA_958510865.1 of Myrrha octodecimguttata. Lineage (NCBI taxonomy): Eukaryota > Metazoa > Arthropoda > Insecta > Coleoptera > Coccinellidae > Myrrha > Myrrha octodecimguttata. Next base: position 42,268,956 of record OY294064.1, read on the forward strand.
TTAGTCTATTCATAGTTTGATTTTATATTGAAATGAATCTCATTTGATGTGAAACTACAAAGATTCTCTGATTAAGGTAAACCGGTTTTCCATAACATTTTTCCAAAATTTTCATTTACTCCAACCGAGTTCTTCTACAGGAGTTTAAGATGTGACAAAACACTCTCTTTGGTATTGGAAATTTGCTTTTCAAATGGTTTCATCGAAAAATCTTAGTCTGATTTTGATTTTGTGATTCCTGAATCCCGACAAATCCGTTTTTACATTTCGATTTTAGATATTCCAAAATCAAGTATTCAATTTGACAGCTGTTTCGAGGAAGGAGAAAGTGTGGTTATGTCTGTTATATTTCTCAAGGTCGGAGAGACGCGATTCCCGCAAACGATGAAGTGATTTGTCTTGTTGGTCTGTGTACAAGGTGTCAAGGTTTGAATGTATTCCCGGGAACGAGCGCGTATTTACTTTGCCCAAATGTCTGTGATTTTCTGCCGAAAATTGTCTAGGTTGGACTCACTGATCAATTGTGTCAGGCCGTCTGTTGGGCCATTATTTTGACTACGAAATGAGCTAGCAAAACTTTTAGGGTAGTTTACCAATGAAAATGCGATGGTTGAGTTAGTTAATGGGCCTAATCAGACCATTGTTTTTGGTGTTATACTCATTCGAATTTCAGAAGTTATGACTTCAATATAGCAATGAATCTTGTTAATTTGTTTTAAAACTTTCACGTGTGACTGCTTGCGAAATTTTCTTGTTATAATATCGTAAGTAAATTATTTTTTATAATGACTACTTGCGAAATTTTCTTGTTATAATATCGTAAGTAAATTATAAAAAAAATTCAAACTTTGTTGAAACATTTTCTACACAGTCAATATTTTAGCAAGTTCCATTCTGATCCGATTCCAGTCATCGGAGATATTCCGAATAATATGGGGGTTTTTCCTTTGAACGAAAATGCAGTAATTTTCATGAAAAACCTTCAGAACATCACATTCCAAGCATATTATTTCAATATTATATTTTTAAAAAAATTTTTGATCACCTAAAACTAAAAAATAAAAATGGGGATTTGCATTTAAAGGGATTTGTCTTGAGTGCACGATATGGCAACGTCGAATTCAGCTTTCTCGGAAAGAAAAGTATGTCAAATGTGTTACTTTGCTTAGGAAAACAGAGATAGCTATACTTCGATCTGGTTAGAGTAGAAGACAACGACCAAGGAATAAAAAAAGAGCACAGACTGTCATTACTGACAAATCGCAAACGGAAATTGTTTGGTTATATTGACAAAGAACACGTGTGTACCACAGAATAGGAATAAATATTTCATTATTCTATAGCGAAAAAGCTACTCTACTAAACACCGTTGTCACTTCGTGCATGCCTGGCAAATCCCAAACCACCAATTTTGAAATCTGATTTTGAATACTTTCTGAAGGTAATTTGGGAAAATGATGAATCAAACCCATAATAATTATGTTCAAATTTGCATTTGCAGTAATAACCCAAATTCAGCAAAAACCCCAATTCGTAACCTGAAACCTAATTGGCAAACGCTGATGCAAAAATTTTTGTAAAATTTCGGAAACATCATGTGATGCTGACTTTACGTCGCTGCTTTTCTAGAATTGTTTTTTCCAAGCGCATTACCCTAAATATTAAGCTGAAATTTGGTAAAGACGCACTTCTATATATATACATCTCATGAGATGTCACTTATTCTTATACAGGGTGCAAGTGTCTAGTGGGTATCTGGAGGAATACAGATGCCACAAAAACAACAAAATGTTGAAACCTTCGTTACATTGTATCTCGAAATCAAACTTTCATGTAACCATCTTTATGAAACTTTTTTATGATATCATTCAATTAATCGTCTCGTTTCGTTCGTACCTCTAGTTTAGCGCCACCCTGTATATCAATTTCCTCTACATTTCTCTCCATTCGAATGTGTATTGATTTTTGGTGTATTGTTATTGTTCGCTTCATCAATATTCTCATTTTCATTCAAGATTCATGTGCAAGATATGCCATGAGAAGTTCATCACGCTAGAGAACATACAGATGCACTGTATCGATTACCACAACTGCTCGGTCAGTAGCGTAGCTTATCTCCCAGTAGACCCGCAGATAAACAAGTGGCTCACTCTTTTGCTGAAGGAACAGAGGACCATCATCAAGGGTTTAGGTCTTACTTGCGAAGAGCTCCCGGCTGATATCGAGGATTTCCTCGGAAGGATGGAGTGAGTACTTACGTTAACTGAATCATTATCGAATCTTATTTTTTTGGTTTAAGATATTCTACCTTAGACTTCGAAGAATATTTGGCACCTGCGGTGAAGTTTTGCAGAGACTTTGCTTCTGAATGGAAGCAACAGTCGTCTTCTGGTACTATTTCTGTTTTTGAGGTGAAATCTCACTTGGTTGTATCCTAGAAGATACTTCTTGGAGTAGCTCTTTGAATAAAAGCGGCTTATCTCTACTTCAGCGTAAATAATGCAGATATAGTTTATCTCAAGTCGTTATAAGAATCTCCAGTCATTTTACATTACTTAATTATTCGATATAGTTTTTTATGAAATGCACGATTTTGAGATATTCAACATTGAATGTCATAAAATCTGATAAAAATACCAGAAATTTCCCTATTTTTGTGGATCCGCCCATGAGCTAGTAAAGGCCACAGAATACACAGAACTAGTTCTCTATTTTGTGACCAGACCATTGACGCTATGTTTCCATGTGTATGGAGCAGAATTCATAGAGTCAAATGGGGGTTTTTCCTTTAAACGAAAATGCAGTTATTTTCATGAAAAACCTTCAGAACATCACGTTTCAAACATATAATTTCAATATTATATTTTTAAAGAAATGTTTGGTCACCTAAAACTGAAAAATAAAAATGGGGATTTGCATTTAAAGGGATTTGTCTTTGAGTGCACGATATGGCAACGTCGGATTCAGCTTTCTCGGAAAGAAAAGGACGTCAAATGTGTTACTTTGCTTAGGAAAAGAGAGATAGCTATATTCGGTCTGGTTAGAGTAGAAGACAACGACCAAGGAATTGGGAACTTCTGCGAAGATGCCAGCGCCCTAACGGATTAATTTGGAACCTGTCCAAGCTAGTAGTTTTATGTAAACAAACCTTAGAAATGTGGTGGAGAAGGAATATTTATTAAGCAGATCTAGATTATTCAAAGAAATTATAATGATTTTGTGTAAGATTTTTTGAGAAGGGACTTTTCTTTTGGACGACGTTATAAAATCGTGCTTCAAATCGTCCCTGGAGGATAATTTCGATGTTATTTTAGTGTCTGCTGCTTGGTGGATTAAAATGAACCAATATCTAAGTACTTGAATTTCTGGAAAAATAGGCACCTCAATAAGTAATTCAAGGACTCTTATCAATGTGAAGAAGTGCTGAATGCAAGCCATATTATGTGGTAAATATAGAATCAGTCTAAATGATGTGACTCGTTCTCTTTGTTTACATAGGAGTGAATAAATAAAATGAAGACAGCTTTTCTGCTTTAGTTCTTTTGCATCGTATTTCGAAAGAAAGGTAAGGGAATAGATAGACATATAATTGATTTTATTTTTATATCACAGCAGCTCAAGACCTACAAAATGAAAAATGTCACAGCTGGTTCAACCTATCTAGAAATGAAAAATATCGATGTATTTATATGAATCACTCTAGCTATTATCAACTATAACAGTATATTTAGTTTTTGACAGGTTTTCAACTAGATCACTCTCCTTGAATATGATTTGTGTAGCTTGTGAAGTAGGTAGCTGCAGAAGTGTTCGGTAGTTTCTCTGCAGGATCAGTATTTTTCATCAAAATTCCGTTGTTTTCATTTACACCTAAAATATCAGGACATGAAGTTGTTTCGGAATTAATACATTGTAATTTACCTTTATGAAAATAAGAAAATAAACATCTTCAGAGAAATGCAGTGAACATACTTTCATGTATTTCGTAACTTGTTTTCCAATCTTCAATTTCAAGATCTAGGCTTTTCTTCTATCATTGAGTTTCCTGCTGTTTCCAAATTAACTTTACTTTCATTTGGCTTTGGAAAAAATGAAAACTTGAGGAAGTTGATGATCCTTTATTCTTCGACCATGAAAAACATTGAGTTGAGGCACACAACAATAGTCATTTCGGGAGGATGCCATTTCGAATTAATACAATCGAAAATTTTTATCGGAAAGAAAGGAATCGATTGATGAATATTATAAACAGTTTCGGTATACCAAAATTTCAACTCTGAGAACAACAGAAAAGCTCTAAAATGAATTCCAAAAGTAAGCAAAATACGTTAGAATAACGGGCACGTCGAAAAACTACTAGCTTGGAAGTGTTCGAATTTCTATCACCAGAGGGCGTATCGCTTAGCAGTAGTTGCGAATAGAAAAATAAGAGCACATACTGTCATATTACTGACGAATCGCAAACGGAAATTGTTCGGTTATATTGACAAAGAACACGTGTGTACCACAGAATAGGAATAAATATTTCATTATTCTATAGCAGAAAAAGCTATTCTACTAAACACCGTTGTCACTTCGTGCATGCCTGGCAAATCCCAAACCCCAATTTTGAAACCTGATATTGAATACTCTCTGAAGGTAATTTGGGAAAATGATGAATCAGACCCGTAATAATTATGTTCAAATTTGCATTTGCAGTGATAACCCCAATTCAGGAAAAACCCCCATTAATGTGTTAACTCTGATCGAGTGATTCCATACAATTAATTTGTAAATTGAATTGAAAATGATGATCTCTACGGAATTTTCAATATGAGAATGGGCGATGAGGAAGTTTTGTATAATCTTCTGGTGGAAACAAATGGATATTTTAGAATTGTCAGCGTTTCATTAGTTTAGTAATGTGAAATATTTTTGTCATAATAATGCTGCAATAAGCACCAAATCGTAAGAATAAAGCGACTTAATGAGCTGTCTCAAATATGTTCAATCGAGTTTCCTGCGATTAATTGGATATAAGAGTAAGAGTTGTCCTTGTTGAATCAATAAAAAAAACTACAGGAGTATATTGGCACATTCTGAATAATTTAAATGCTCAAACCTTTTTCCTGAGCCAAACCTGGAAAGACGGCAGAGGAAACAACTGTTTTATTGGATGAAAGAAATCTAAAGTTGAAAACTGATATAGCTCTCACCCTGTATAGAAGTTTGCACAATTAAATCTAAGATATCTATGATCATTTATCAATTTAAACTTATCCTCCCAGGGTCATAGAGAAAATGATCAAGTGCAAAGAATGCGGTTTCTCAGTTTCCGGCATGCAAGCTCTGGACAGGCACATGAAATACAACCATCCCCACATAGCGTTCAACCAACCGGCCGCTCCTGCCGCCCCGGAACAGCCTGTAGCACAACCGGGCACCTCCGACAAGAAGAGGAAATCCGAGGACCGGCCCGAGAACGCCACGGAACCTAAGAAGTTGAAGACGATGAACAAGGCCAACTTGATAACGAAGGACAAATACGTGTGCAACGAGTGCAAGGCGGAGTTCGACTCGGTTCCGGAAATGGAGTATCACGGCAAGGAGAAGCACGACGGATACATGGGTTATACTGTGAAAGAGACGAATATACCCATCGTTTTGGGAGCTAACAGGTAGGACTTGTTCGGTCGATATTAATTATAATAGATAATTTCAATAGATATAGCGTCCTCCTTGTAACATCTTTCGGTTCTTCTTCTTATTTTCCGTTGAAGATTAATCGGATGTTTGCTTTAATGCAGGTTTCTTGAATAAGGGGTTTGCACAATTTCATCAAGTTTGTCCTCCATGTTGTGACGTCATTGGTGGACGCGCTATTTTTGAACGATATATACAACACTAATTGTTGAACGATTTCCATTTGGCTGAAATCAATCAAGAATCAGTCAAAAATGAGGTGAATGTGTGCACTAACATGTTCTGTTCAATGAATTTATTGAAACTGATTTCTACTAGAGATATTTTTATTTTATTTTTATTTTATTTGATGTCAATGATAATATCAAAAAGCATTTTTTACAAAGTTATACTAAAATGAAAAATTGCAGCACAAACAAACTTGTTAATACAAACATATTGATATAAAATGAACAACAGTTGTTAATATAATAAATACAAAAATATACAAATTCAGCATCAGCAAAATAGATTAACATTTGAAATAACGATTAACAATCGGCTTCAGCTCTTTCTAAAATATTCTCAAATTATTAGTATGTAATTTTGTTCCACTTTTTTCTTAACCTTAAAATGGCTGAGCTATAAATATAATTTCTATGAATTCCACGCTCATTAAGTTGTCTTACACATCTAAGCTCAGGGACCTACTTTTTAGCCAAAAGCTCGAGAAGAACTTCACAACAAAACCCATTTGTGCTTTCATTCTTATGAAATACACATCATGATATATAGAGTGTAACAGTCAAATGGAATAAATTCGATATCGAATAAATGAGGGCGTGTTGGGAAAAACGCTCGGACACGTCGATTTGTAATTTTAAATGCGCATATTTTTCAAGAAAATAATATTATATAGGGTGTTCCATGTGACCGTGGCCAATACCAACTTTTTTATTTCAAATGCAACCCCCTGTATATTATTTATTTTTTGGATTCTTCAGAGAATTCTGGACACAATTCATGCACAATGTCCTATACCTATCTTTAAATATTTCGGAAATATTAAGTGTTTTCAGATTTAGTGCAAAAATCAACGTTTTGAATAAAAAAATTATTTTATTTCACAAATTCGGTACATTACACTTAAAACCTAGTAAGTAATACTGATTATTTCTCAATAATTAAAAAAAAAACATTAATGTCAATGTAGGAAATATTCAAAATGCTCGCCGCGAACGTCATGGCAACATGCTAATCTGGTGTAGAATTGTTTTCTAACGTTACTCAACATTTCTGAAAACACTTAATATTTCCGAAAATGTTGAAGATAGGTATAGGACATTGTACATAAATTATGTCTAGAATTTTCTGAAGATTCTAAATAATAAATAATATACAGGGGGTTACATTTGAAATAAGAAAGTTGGTATAGGCCACGGTCGCATGGAACACCCTATATAACTTTATTTTCTTGAAAACTATGCGCATTTAAAATTATAAATCGACGTGTCCGAGTATTAATCATAATGAAATTCTTGGCCTCTAAATGGTTTGATTGGCAAACCTTAAAATGAAACTTCTGTCCGATAAATAATTCTTAAAAATATTCAAGAAATAATGGAAATCTTGACACCTTCCTAGAAACTCCACAACTTGTATAACGTGAAGTACCTATATTATTATTGAATCAGCTGAGAGGAATAATGAATAAACAAGTGTTAGGAAAATAAAATCACATTTTCCATACATAAACTATAAAATATGAAAGATTCATCGAACTATTTTGAAGTTATATCACAGAAAACGAATGAAAATAACCAAATTTACTTAACAGGCTTGCCAAAGTAATTTCCCAGCAACCACCCTCTTACCTCAGGTTGGCCCCTGTCCTGAAAGCTTCCTTATCAAGCAACCCCCGTATCTATGAACCGTGGTTCAATGTGATTTCCTGAACACAGGTCATTTTTTAATTTTGTGCTAATATTGGTAAAGAACGATTCTTTTCTTCGAAGGATAGAGTCTCAACATTTTCGGGATAGGTTAGGGGCCTAAATATTTCGGTTAAGTTCATTATTGAATGGCCAAAATCTGCTTAACAGTTTCGAAGTTATTGCCAGTCGAAGTTTTGAGGTTATTGCCTGAATACCTCGAAAAACCGATGCTATGAGATTGAAAATTAAACCTTGGACAGATTTCTGCGAAACCATTGGGTGGATTTTAACAATCCACGAATTTGACCCCCGTAATTAAGCCCCAAATCTGTGATACGAATATCGAGTCTCTAAGCTGTTTCTTTTGGTAGTTATTGTGTTTACGATCGGCCTTTTCGAATTTAACAACTTGCCCCAATTTTCGTCGGTGAGTATGGTGCTGATTCAAAATATTTTTGTTCCAGGAATGTTTACAGGTGCCGATATTGCCCCTCAACGGGAACCAAAGCAAGCTTGGAGGCACACATTTCATCACATCATCCCGGTCAAAAGATCGATATCTATAGGTTCTCTTGTGGAGTGTGCTCGGCCAAATTCGAGATGCTCAAAGCTTTCAGGCAGCATTTCAAGAGTCACGAACTGTCCGAGATATTCTTCCACGATGTTCATGACAGAAGAGTGACGTTGAAGCCTACTGTCACTACTGCTTCCAAGAAATGGTTGTACAGGTAGGGAAACTTCTACTTTCTCCTGATCTTTTGTTAGTTTTTTCTTCATATTTCGATTTTTTGTTGAAAACATCTTTTTAATAAGGGTAAGGTCAACCAGTATATGGCAGAAACATAACCTCCAATTAATTTCCAACCAATAAAAATCATGTTCGCAGTGACGTAACGATTTCAATCCATTTCTGATTATTTGAATTCTCTGGTTAGTTCTTGCATTGTGTATGTATGTATTGGGAGGCTTCGGTTCAAGTTGCCAACCCGAGAATTCAAAAAATTTTCTACCATCAGGAAGTGAAGGAGCGTTTGGTGGGGTCAACGTGTGAACAGATGACTCCTTTAGCAACGAATTTGAACATGCGCGCAAAAGCTGCTGACTTCACGTCAATGCTATTTTAGATTTTTTTGGTTGGAAAAACTGTACTTGGAAGAGAAGACCATCAACTTAATTTGAATAATGGCGAATCAATTTTTTATTTTTCAACTTCAATTGCCGGAGTATTCTTCACCCTTATTGAGTGGCAGTACTTTGCCGATAACCATTGTTTCAATTTGTTTATATTCATATAGGCAGCCAAAAATTGATGTTGATTAATTTTAAGTTCAATCTATCGTAGAAATATCCCCAAAATATTGTTTCTAGGTCGAAAAAGAGAGCTAAAAATATCCCTTTGGTCTGTAGCTAGCATGGATCGAATCAAGATTATGTACTAACTTTTCATTCAGATTTTAAACTAACCGACCGATAAGACTGGTATGATTTAAATATATCTCAATTGAATATTTTTTGATGCACGTTGAAATCCAGCGTTTCTAAACATGATTTTTTCAGATGTCCGGTATGTTACTACTACAGTCAAAGCATGAATTCGGCCAATATTAAGCACCACTTGAAGATTCATGCGAAACCTTTCCAATGCGAAATTTGCCAATCCCAGTTTAGAACCCGAACGGATGCTAAAACGCATCATTTGAAAGAACACCCGCATAATTCTGAAGCTATATCGACAAGAGAAGAGATGGTTCAGAAAATCAACGAGCTCATGGAAGAAGTTTTAAAGAACGTAACAGAAGTGGAGTCGACAGACAAGACCGATGAATCCATGGAAGATGAGGTGCCTTGTTCTACACTCCAACCGGAGGTGATTCTTAAGACTACTGAAAACGAAACGGTGGATGTTGAGTCGGTAGAATCTGAGGAATCGAGTAACTCTGCCGGAAAAAGATTTTTCGCTAGGAAGTCTACAGGAAAAGCGAAAACGGAAGAAGAGGAATATTATAGTTTTTACGGACAAAGAGTGGAGCCAGTGGATATGAAGAAGATTGTTACCAATTTCGAGATCGCAGACGCCAAAATGAAGATGACTTGCGACCAATTGGGAAGAATATACAATTTAAATCCTATGGTGAAATTGAAAGACTGCATGACGTTGATAATCGAAGACGATGATGAAGAATCCTCCTGATGTAAAGAGTTCTCAGATATTGAAGATGATTCTCTGACATTTGATAACACTTGCATCAAGGAGTTTCTGCTCAAGGAGGTGGATTCCTTCGATATATCGGATTTTCCCGAAAAATAGAGACTGTGAGGTAGATTTAGGCGAAGAAGAGAAAATTGATCATTCTCAAATTGTAAGATAAGTAGGAATTGCGAAGCTGTTCATGGTGTTTATAAGGAGAGTAACATTTCCTGTGGATAAGGCTGATTTATTTCAGAAGGTTGTTCTGATGCAGCGTACTTTCTGTGAAAGAACTGATGTTAGATAAGGCTATCACTAAATATTGTTTAGCTGAAAATGTGATAAAATTATTAAAATATTTATTGATTGTTACCCCTTTTGTTTATGTTCCAGTGAAATGTACATATGGGAAGAATCTTTAAGGTTATAAGAATTCCAAATTATATTAAGTAAATATTGTATTGATTTTCTTCTATTTTTCTGTATAATTAAAAAATCTACTTGGATAGTTGGTGTCATTACGAAGATATCCTCAATACGAGCAGCTGCAGGCAAAGAAATGTTTGGAACAAATTTCAACCTAGTTCAAGGAGGCGTACACGTACTGGGGTGCGTTCACAATTATCGTCGAACGATCGCACGACGACGCCCTGAGGTCATCCGACTGTTCACAATTGTCGTCGGGTGAAATTTATCTTCGTCCACGATTCGGGTAGAAACTCACCGAGCGATCAACTTTTTAACCCAGAAAATAGTTGGTGAAAATTTGTCGCGGCTGCGCAGTTTACTTGTCAATTCGAAATCACAACAGTTTGAGTCAGTCATTATTTTATTATTTGATAATACATATTCAACGAACTCCCACAATCTGGTAGTTTCTGATACCATCTTCAATTTTTGACAAAAGGCAATGGAAAGCTTCTCTACTCATTCTGAAGTGCTGCTGGAATTCTTTGTCAGAGTATTTGTCAATATTTTCATAAAGCCAGCTTCTTCTATCAATTTTTTTTTGACTCTCCACTAACACATTGCGTAAGTGCACTGCAACTTAATGCCACCATCTCCACAACAGAATCATCTTCTACCTCGCTATCTGAGGACGAATCTTCCAAACAAAAAAATGCAACTGCAGGATCCATTTCAAAAATAAAATCGAATTAAATTTTGTTAGTCAAAATCAAAACAGTTTTTTAGGTTGTTATGATAACAAACGAAAGTTTGACAACCGAATCGTGAACGAGGATGATTTACCGTGCGTCGTCCGTTACATTAAACCGAGGTGAGTCGAACAACTCGGGTTGACAATTGTGAACGCACCCCTGGTCACGTGCATCGTATATCCTCATTTCGTTTAATAGCAAGCATTTTGTACCGATGCGTTCGTTTTTTTCTATGCGAGAATCGATTCCTTTGAACTGGCGAACGGGGAATTGTGGCGGTTCATGGATGTCACTTTTGCGTGCATGTTTCGAACCGTTGAGAAACAGTTGTGAGATAAATAACGAATATCTCGGGAATAATTCGACAGATTCTTCTGAAATTTCGTGTGCACACTTGAAGATCAGCGTACACTTATCGGCAACGGGTCCGCTCACGGCGTAACGGAAGTTAATTCTTTCCATGTAATCAAAAAGGGTGTACTACACCACTATAGAGCTGTGCCGCAGTGGTAGGAATCCTTCTGCCGATGGTACGTTGCGTATGGTATTGGAGTGGGAAAGTGTGTCTTTGATTTGGTCATCTTTACACAGACAAACCAAAACGATTTGAATGAAGATAAGCTTACTCTTTTGGTTAGCGAATATAAGGAAAATTATCTAGAGAAATACCTTTTTGCCATCCTATTCAGATTTCGAAACTACGAAAATCCGTTGGTGTAGACGTCATGCAAACCAGTGGTTTCCAGTGAAGATATTCAGATGAACCAACAGGTTATGATTTCTCATAGAACACTCTTTGTGTTACCATGAAAAAATTGAGATCTGTGTCCTTATTGGGAGAATTCCGCCGTGGCCCGTTCAGTTCCCGATAAGTGCGCGTTGACCTCAGTGTGCATGTTAAGGAGTTCGAAGGTTTCGGCAAGAGAAGGCTCGTCGCAGTAACTAAATTCAGTTTGAGTACAGAAGTCGCTTGCATTGTCGGGATAAACTGCCCCTGAAACGACTACGGAAAAACTATCGTGTCCCGCTTTTTTCCATACGCATACTTCAGATTAGCGTCAACTGGACGCTAAAGCTCAACGTCATAGGGTACGGCTAGAGCGCACAAAATATTCCGAGCCTGCTTCTCACTTGGCGAGAAAACTGTGAGCAATGTGTTCAAGACTGATCGGCTTTAGAGCGAACATTTCTCGCAGCTATTGGCTATGTTAAAGCATGCAGACCGCAGGCAGGTACCTGACCTTGAGATATTAACGGGGTTTAATGGTTGTGTTGCCGAAATGCGAAAGGCGTAATTTAACAGCACATGGTAGTGTTTGCTCTTAAATTCATCAGCAATATGACTACCTTCATAGTTTGGTAAGGGTTACATTCCACTGCGACCTTAAGGTCTATTGTGCCCCCTTGTCCGAGCTGTTTTCGCATTGCGGTACCTACAGCTCTATCAAAAAAAAATTTGATGGGCTAAAAATCTGAAAAAAACATGGTACCGCCCAAAAAATTTGTTTGTGGATACTTATGAAGCATCACCTTCTGACTATCGTGTTATATTTATGCATAAAAAACTTTCCAAATAACTGAAAAACCATTGGAACCAGGAACGTTTAATTACATATCAAATTATGTTTTGCCCAACAGTAAAAAAGGTACATGTTAACCCATATAACGTAAAGCATGAAGGCACTACCAAGAATGTTGAATATGAAATAAAACATTTGGGGAGTTTTTGCCTTGATCACTTACTCTGAAATAGGTTGAAAACTCCAGAATGAACCTAGAATGTTAAAATCATCAGCTACAAATTTCTAGCCATTCATTCAGTTTACCATTTTATGAGTTGGAACAAAAATTCTTGGGAATTAGTGAAACTGGATCAATTTTTATATGATGGGTCATTGGAAATTTAGATATTTAAATTGACAATTAATATGTCAATAAAACTACTTCTAATATCAACTACTGAAATTTTGCAAACCAGAGATTTCTTGCTGTATACCCAAGAGAATATTTGTTTCTTAATTGTTATATTAATAGCTGATAATGCATAGTTTTCGTGATGATATTGTGAAATTGGAGAGACTATTATAAAAGTTAGATTTCTTTCTTCAGCTCATTATTTAATTAAAATAAAATTGTATCTACAAATCTATGGGTATTTCACTGATTACTGAGAATCCTTAGGACCTTTACCAGGCATGGTTTCATATTCTGGGAACGAAGGAAAGGTTTCAATTCCTTTTTGCATAGGGGTTTTCTTCCCTGCCTTAGCTTCGACTGCTACAGCATTTTCCTTCTTCATCTTCATTACTGCTAGATTCTTTAGAACTTCTTCCTCAGATGGGGGTTCTCGTCTTCGCCCTTGAGGAAATTTTAGAGAATTAAATGATTTTCACCTTGTTAACAAGTTTACCCCTTAGCCATGCTTCCCATTCTGCCGGTACTTCTTGTAAAAAGTTATCCTTTTCTGTTGGTTCAAACCACCTAGACGTTCTTTGTTTATTGGAACTTTTGGGTATCTCGTAATATTTATTACCCATATAATCTTTGCCTTTGAGGGTACCTGAGAGCTGTCTAGGTTTGAAGGAGTTGATGAAACCTCTTAATGCGATCATCCATAAACGCCTCACTGGTTCTTCACCCATTTAATATATATTTTTTTCAATATTGTTTCCTCTTCAAGTTCAAAGTCAAATTTATTTATAAAGTTTTAAGGTTATGTATATTGACGTCTATGCACAGAATAGCGAAGTAAGATACTTCTCCATTTTGTGGTCTGTCTATCCGTCTATGATAATGCATGTCATGGTGGAAATATAATATTATTATTTCCACCATGGTGACAGGCACAGAATACAAATATAGCTTCATTAATCCAACTTTTAGACCTGGTATATTTGTATTCTGTGGCCTCACCGTGACACAGAATATCCACAGTATAGAAACTACCTAGCTTCTATACTGTGGAATATCTTTCCTTACCTCAAAGCACAGAATATAGAATCATTATTATAACACTTTTCTATTCTGTGCTAAAGTATAGATATTCTGTGACCGTGAGTTATTTATTTTTATCAGTTTTTGTTTGTTTATTAATTTTCAAACAAATCGAGCTGGTAGAGACTGTTCCATAACCGTTCATTTTCGTTAGTTAAATGAAATGAAACAAGTGGTTATTGAAGAAAGTGGAGGTAACTGTCGTTGAACTGAGAATTTCCTGATAATACAATTTATTAAACTGTTTCAGCCGTTACAATTCGGTATTTCGGTACCTGATCATAATTGAAACAAATATTTCATTTACTCCCAACAATTATGAGATGATTTACGTTGTACTGACAACTTTGTTGTCTGCAGATGAACGAAAGTTCGAAAGTAGTCACAAAAATGTAACAACAATTAAATACAGATTTTTCTGTATTAACCTTTACATAATATCTTTCGATATTGATTTGATCATTATATGCCAGTTGATATAATAATTTTGTCATTGAAGACGTAGTACGTCGACGACATAAAAGTATATCGAAAGATATCAAATCAATATCGAAAGATATTATTATGTAAAGGTTAATACAGAAAAATCTGTATTTAATTGTTGTATCAATAGCCTTTAACAAGTAGACTTTTTTGAATTTAATACAAAAATGTAAACTTCTCATAACTGTTGGTTGTAAAACATGGCCTTTTGGAATGATTTTCCAATAAAGAACTGTTATTATTATTATTTCAGATTTAGCAAGTGAAGAAGTAGAAATCGATTCATCTGCTGAATACAAGGTAGAAACCCATGAATGTGAAACTGATGTAGATAGCTGGGCTTCTGCTGCAGATTCTAAAAGTGATGGTGGGGAATTTCATACTAAAACTGGTTCTAAAAATGCTGCTTGGGCAGATTGCATAGCTAAAATTCTTAGGACTTATACAAAACCTAATAAACCACTAGTTCTCTCTGGAGCAAATAAACTAACTCAGGTGAAGGCAAAACCTGAAGAAGTAGGTTTTGCAGTGGTACTAAAAGATGGTGAAATAAGAAATGAAATCGTTGAAGATAAAATTGCTGAACCCATTTTAAATCAAAAAAAAGGCAAAAAAGGTGAGGATTCATTTTAAATTGCAATTTGTTTTTTCTGAAATGAAATTTTGTTTCGCTTTCCATTCGTTCTCACATTCAATTTTTTAATTATTCATTAATACTCAACACGATCTTTCTAGAAAGAAGAAATTCCTGGTTATCAATTTGATAAAATCTGAAGGGATCATTTAAGGCACAATTGTTTTGGTTTCAAGAATGATGTTGAAATTGATAAGAAGGAAGAACTTCACAGTTTCTGTTCCAAATTTCATCCCATTCTTGTCATTTTTATGTGATTCATAGAAAGTTGACCAAATCAAAATTGTTTGAAGGCCGTAACCTTGTGATTTTTCAAAGCAGAGTTTTGGAAGAAATTCAAAAAAGGCTATTCATTCTGATCATGACATGTAATTCACAGTTTAATCAAATCAATTATTTCAAAGGCTTAGAATTATCGGTCGGCAACCAATCATACGGGTGCTCCAGTACAAATCTGTAATTTGTGTTGCCTGCACAGCCAAGTTGATGGCGAGATCGCCATCTACTGGACAATTGCTGAAATAATACCAGAAGGTACAATAATATCGTTAACAACCTTTAATACCTAAAGGTTTCTTTCCTTTTTCTCTTAATATTTTGCATTAGTTTGCAGTTAGCTCAGCAGATGTCACCGAAATAAATTCTCGAAAAATTCCAGGACTTTCCAAGCAAAATTTTAAGGAAGAATGATTTCAATAACTATAGGTGAGAAGAAGAGCTTGAGGTTTTCATCTATTTCAAAAATCAACGCATTTCGACAATTTTTTAGCTATTCACTGAATGGTTGACCAAATAAAAATTTGTCGAAGGGGCAATTTTCTAAACCGTACTTTGAAAGTTTCAAGAATGACCAAAAGTAGGAAAAACTGCTTGAGTTCATCATCTATTCCTAATTTCAACCCATATTGACCATTTCACAGGATGAGGAGATGAAAATTAATCGAATGGTTTAAATGATTTCTAAAGCTGTTCATACCTTGCCATTGTATACTCCATTCACTTTTATAATGTAGCCCGGTTGGCCATGACATCCTGACAGATTTCACCGTGTATATTTTGAAATTGTTAGGTTATGGTCATTTTCCTGTCAGATAACTATGCAACGTTGTCCTCTCTACATAGAGGTCGTAGTAATTACTTATTTTTCAAATGTCAATCTACATTGATAAAGTAATGAATTTGAGAAAATATTATTTGAATTCGATAAATCCAAAGACCTGGCGAATGTTGAAGAAACTTTTGTCTCTGTTAATACTGGAAATATTTCACGTATATAAACATGGTTGAAAGATTTAGTTATGCTATTTTCTTGTAAGGAAATCAAGAATCGGGTTTTTCAAAAATAAAGTCTTCAGTTCAGTCTTTTTGGGTGCACCAATAGAAGGATATTCTTTGTCGTCTCTTTCACTTAAAATCTTCCTTATTGTGTTGATGTGCAGCTAAAAAATAAATATCTATTCATATAAAATATAATTCCTTGGTTTTCACTTACATACGTCGAAAATGTTGCATAGCTTGTGTTGAATTATTGATTCCGAATTATCAGGGTTACTATCAGAAAAAGCCGATTTCAATTCTACATAGCACTTCCTGATACTTTGCCTCTACTTCTTCAAAACTACCTTCGGCATTTTTATTAGTTTGCAAGCGTTATTATGCTGAGATTTAGAAATCTAGAATCGATTGATATTGATAATAGTAGAAATTGAAATTTGGCAACGTCTTTTGACATTGCCGATATTTCATGAGTGCCAACCTGCGTCAGTTTTAAGGGAAAAAACTTGATAAACCTAAATCATGGCCAACCGGGCTACATTATAAAAGTGAATGGAGTATATATATACAATGAACATGTAAGTATGAGTAGTTAATTCAATATAACATAATCATCTAATTTCGATTATTATTCAGTGCTAAGAAGTGGATCGAATTGTCTGTATGCAAAGATATTGACCTGAGTTCGTCAAAAAAAACAGTTGAGATTCACATATCCACGGATTATCCTGGAGTGTGGAAGTTTTCGGCGTATGATTGAACCTACTTTAGATGTCTATCCTGAAGCCGGGTTTGAGATGATCATCAATGAGAAAAGTGTTAATGCGGCAGCAGGAGGCGTACCTCAGTCTAATGCTGGTGAGTTAATCTTTTTATTAATTTTATTCACACAAGTGAACAATTAATATTGCACAAAGGAATTGAAAACATATTTATATTACTATTTTTGTTGATAGAATCCCTACTGCCAACTACAAACAACATTCTGTAAAAGAGAACAACAATGACATGCAAATTCTATTTGTAGGTCCATTTACTTGAAATTGTGTTGGAAGTTATGGAACAATCAATTCATTTCAGCGATATATGCTTTAAGATGATATTTTTTAAATTTTTCTAGATGTTTCTCCTGAACCAGAGGATTTGATGGAAGCAAGTGGTAGTTCAGCCACCTCAACAATAGCTGCACTGAAAAAACATCATGGTAGTAAGCTGAGCCCCTCAACCAACAAACGGCCGAAGAGAATGAGGGGTACCATCAATTCTCTGAGATGAAAATTGTTCAGGAATAAGGCTCCCTACTGTTTCTGTAAAGGAAGACCCATCCAGTCAACAAACAGAGCGAACATATCTAGATTAGTAAGTGAATCAAAACGATATCTTCCAAGGATGCTCACATTATTTTCTCTTATGAGTTGAAGAGAAACTTTGCTAATAAATTCAATAGGAGGTATGATGATGACTTGAAAGAAATGTGCCTGTTACGGTAATATGCTTCACCAAAGGGATATAAAACATTATCCAAATCACTTAACTTGCCGACTATCAGGACCTTGAGACATTGGCAGATGAAGCTTAAAATTTCCTGGTGTAAGTCCAGCTATAGAGGAATCATTAAAAATTCAATTTAAAACAATCAAAAATATGCATATTAATTTTGGATGAAAATTTCCTCAATGAAGAGGTTCATTATGATAAGTCACATGATAAAATAATTGGAGTTGTTGATGCTGGCAAAATAGGGGGAAATGAGAAGGCTACGTCTGCACTTTTCTGTATGGTGAGGGGCATCGTTCACAATTGGAAATTCACTTTGGGATACTGGTTTTTGGGACGCACATCCACAAATGAATTTTTACCATAAATTTTTTATGATTCACTTGATTCTGCATTCAGAGCTGGACTCATAGTTAAAACGGTATTGTGTGATCAGAGCCCTGTGAATCAGAATGGGGCCAAGCAGTTCCAAATTTCAATTGACCAAAGTGTTGTTTTCAGAAACAATGAAAATTTTTTTTCTCTGTATGATGCTCCTCACCTACTGAAAAGTTTGAGGAACAATCTTTCAAAGTCTAATCTTAGTTATAATAAATTTCAAAAAGCACTGCCGTGAAGGCAGCAACTTTTGCGCGCATGTCCAATGTAGATGACCGCTTCAGCAACGAATTTGAACGTGCGCGCAAAAGCTGCTGCCTTCACGGCAGTGCTTTTTGAAATTTTTTTCTGATAAATTACTGGATTTCAATTCGATCATATCTGTATTTTTGGACATATTGTAAAAATAAAATTTTGAATGGGTATATCTACGGAATCATTGGGCGGATTTTACCCATTCACGAATTCGACCTTCGTAATTAAGCCCCAAACCTACTCTACAAATATCGAGTTTCTAAGTCGTTTCTTCCGGAAGTTATTGTGTTTACGGTCAGCCTAACGGCCGACTGCGTAAACACAATAACTTCCGAAAGAAACAACTTAGAAACTCGATATTTGTAGAGAAGGTTTGGACCTTAATTACGAAGGTCGAATTCGTGAATGGGTAAAATCCGCCCAATGATTCCGTAGATATACCCAATCAAAATTTTATTTTTCCAATATTTCCAAAAATACAGATCAGATCGAATTGAAATCCAGTACTTCATCGAAAATAACAGTTCGAAGTTTCATACAGAATTTAATGAGGATGATATGATGAGAAAATCAGAAATTTTTTTTTCAAATTGTTCTAATAACACGATTATCACGAAATTTTGCATAAAGTTGTCTTTCAGCATCTTAAAATTTGACATATTTTTTCCCGATATCTCCAAAACTTATGATCGTATCGAACTGAAATTTGGTACACTGCTGTGAAATTAGAAGGTCAAAGTGTGAGTATAATTTTTTTTTGGATATGATGAATGGTTTCCGAAAAAAAAATTACTGACAATATGATCCTGACGAAATTTAGCTCAAAGATGCGCGTCGTTGTACTCCACTCAACTGCCAAGTTTGAATCCAATCGCTCAAGTAGTTTCTGAAATAAAAAATAAATAACTTCAGAATTTCAAGTGGCTATAACTCCGAAACTATTCGATAGATTTGACCCATTAACGAACTTAACCGCGGCATTCTGATGCGCAACCTATCCTGAAAGATTCAAGTTGCTAGCTTGCTTCTGTCGACAGTTATCGTGTCTACGGCCGGCCGGCCGGACAGAATCGATTTTGACACCGGATTCGTCATCAGTGAGTCCAACCTAGTCGATTGAGACCATTTTCGGCTCAATCATCCAAAATTACAGACATTTGGACAAAACGATAGCACGCTGTTCCCCTAGAACATGCGCGCAAAAATGAAACTGTAAGCTGGAAATACATTCAATCAGCGGCAGGTCTCCAAACTCTCTGTGTGTACTTTTACTACCTAAACTTACGGAAGAACATTTCAATACGACTTCCTTTAATGCTATGAGGGTAAAATATGCCACACAAGTATTTAGTGAATCTGTAAGCATGGCAATGCTCGTACTACAGCAGTTTGGAGAGCTGCCGGTTGATTCCTCAGCAACAGCTAAATTTTTGGGTGAAATGGATAAATTGTTCCATTGTTTGAATAGTAGCAAACTTGATCGTGATTTGATGAAGATGAGATATGCCATGAGTGATGGATCACCTAATGAGCAATTCATCTCAGAAGTCGGGGACAATTTTAAAAATTCAAGGTTTTTACTATCCTAATGATTTATCATACCCTGCATTAATGGTTTTATTGTAACCATAAATAGTGTTCTGCAACTTGCAGCGGACTTGCGTTCAAATTATGGTGTTGCCAAATTATTAATGAGGCATCTTAATCAAGATACTGTTGAAAATCTTTTTTAAACAGTGCGGCAATATATGGATGCTGCCGGAACCCAAGTTTGCTGCAATTTTAGAATGGTCTTTGGCATAAATACTTGACAAGCATTTCAAAATTATCAACCCGACAAATTGTGAAGAAGATTTTTCGTTCTCCTTGAAAAAATTGACAAAGTTGAGTGAGCTCTATCAAGCTCAATTGAATAATGAAACTGAGGCATCTTTGACTTGGTCAAAATATCGACATTATTGATGTTGATCTCAAAGATAAAAATGCCATATAACACATAAGCAGATATATGGCCAAAAATTCCTTAAATAGCATTCTGGGGAAATCTGTGAGAATGTACTTGTGAACAAGGAAAAAAAATTAACAGGTCAGCATCAAATATTCACATATTTCAATCACTTCCAGAGTATAAGGGGCTAATTTATGCATCTCAGGGTTGTATGAGTCTGCAAACAACGTCGACAAATTTTCTATTCACGAATTCGACCCAAAGCTACTAAACAAACATATGGTCATCATGTCAAATTCATTTTGAAATTCCCTTTTCCTAGTTAGAAAATTTTTGGTTGGCAACTTTTCTACCAAAGCACCTATTCCATTTGCATGAATTTTTGAGAAAATATAGTTCATCAACTAAATGACTCAATCAGTATTATAAAAGTCAGGTTTTTCAAATAATTAATACATTTTTCTTCTTGTAGACAAACAGTGAAGCATTCTTGAGCAAATACGAAGCTGGCAGTGCAGAGGGAAATGTCGGTGAAGCAAGTTTCGTTGATAAGGACCATGTTTACTAGATTTGATATACATCTACATACATACTAAGTTGTAGCAAAAAACTATTTATTGTGTATCTACACTTGAGCTTTTTTTAATTTTTCATACAAGATGTAATTTCCTCAAATCTGAGAGACTTATTTTATGCCATTCCTACCATGATTTTCTATGAAACTGCTTATATTTTGATAATGTATGCAACGAATAAATTATTTTCAAGAATAAATGGAGAATATTGATGAATTTGTGTTTCATTTACTTAATTCCCACATTTAGTCAAAAAAAGCCATCTTTGAAAAATATTTGTGGTACATCAAATTCAAACGCACATTTTTCTTTGTGGAATAATGGAGCCAAATACGGTGCCCGATGACATGAAAAAATCATGCAATTTCCCTCCTCCGTAAGAAAAAATACACATATTTCACATTTTTCCTGGATGAATTGATGTTACTGATCTCCTGATAAACTGAAAAATTGAATATCCATTGGTGAAATAGAATTAATACACATCCTATTTCCCCTGATGAAATGAAGAGAACTCCTCATTTGAGTAAGAAAGCTCCTGATACTCGATCGAATATTGGCGGGAAATTCCCTACTGCTCCGGATAATTTTCAAATACCTCCTCGCTGGAACATCACAAATGGCTGAATACGATCCTGTCCTGATCTAAGCCTCAAGGTCAATGGCCTCGTTAAATGGGCGTGGTTTCATGAAATTGGCGGGAAAGTCCCTGCTGCTCCGGATACCTTCCAAATACCTCCTCGCTCTCATATGCTCCTGATACTCGATTTGGTTGACATAAACTACCCTAAAATGCGAATATTTGATGGAACTTTCTCAAATTGCCAGAAGCCTCTAGATTTCCATTTTCAGTAGCGTTTTCGCTGGCCAAAATGAGATTTTGTGAAAAATTGATGGTCGAATTTACGCTGCTCCTGATACTCGATTTGATTGTCATACACTACCCTAACATGTGAATATTTGTTGGAACTTTCTCAAATTGCTAGAAGCACCTAGATTTCCATTTTCAGTAGCGTTTTCGCTGACCAAAATGTGATTTTTTAAAAGATTGATAGTTGAATTCACGCTGCTCCTGATACCCGAACAAGAATTATTCCAAGTTTATGCATTATTGGGCTGCTCCTGTTACAAGGAGAATTTCACGTATATGCATTATTGGGTAATGTTTCACACTCAGACCGAGTATCAGGAGCATATAATAGCGAGGAGATATTTGATAAGTATCCGGAGTAGCTGATACTTCCCGCCAATATTATGTAACGATATGAACAATTCAAGGACACGAACACATCCAGCCCTTTGTGGTTATAAAAATTTATAGCACAATCGGATGAAATAGTTTTTATGCATAAGAGAAATGACAGAATGTCTGTATTGGCATCTCATTCCTGAAAGGCATCTCCTTTAAAAAATTAATTCAAAGGTCTATTCTTTCAGATATTTTATGCAACATTCAATTTCGAAATCTCATTCTATTGAGCGGAAGCTCTCCTGAAAGTTGCATCATATATTTTCCCATCAGGGTAGAGTTCGACAACCAGATCGAGTATTGGGAGCTTCCCTACTCAAATATGCTGTTATCTTTTCATCAGATGTAATAGGATATGTTTTGATTTCAGTTTACTAATGGATACCAATTTTCAGTTTATTTCGAAATACCTCCTCAGTATTATTATACGCTCCTGATACTCGATTTGGTTGCCAGACACTCCCGGTAAATGCATATGCGCGAAGTTATCGTTGTTCACATATCAGGAGCCAGCGTAAATTTATCGATGATATTTCATAGAATCACATTTTGGTCAGCGAAAACGCTACTGAAAATGGAATTCTAGAGGCTTCGGGCAATTTCAGAAAGTTTCCATCAAAAATTTCGCATTTTAGGTGTATGTCAACCAAATCGAGTATCAGGAGCATATGAGTGCGAGGAGGTATTTAGAAGGTATCCGGAGCAGCAGGGATTTCCCGCCAATTTCATGAGACCACGCCCATTTTACGAGTGCATTGACCTTCAGGCTTAGATCAGGACAGGATCGTATTCAGCCATTTGTGATGTTCCAGCGAGGAGGTATTTGAAAGTTATCCGGAGCAGTAGGAAATTTCCCGCCAATACTCGATTGAGTATCAGGAGCTTTCCTACTCAAATGAGAATTTATCTATATTTCATTGGGGGTAATAGGATGTGTATTAATTCCATTTCACTAATAGATATTCAATTTTTCAGTTCATCAAAAAATGGGATTCTCAATGAGAAATAACAAACTTTCGATTTAAATATGTCAAAGCGGTTATCTTCATTGAACATGCGAGCGGAAGCTGCTGCCTTCACACGGCAAGTGCATCTCTAGTTTCATTCCAGAATCCATGAAACAAATTCGAACGTGGAATAACCCCCTTGTTCGGGTATCAGGAGCATCGTAAATTCAACTATCAATCTTTTACAAAATCCTCCCCGGTGTTATTATTTGCTTCTGATACTCGATTTGGTTTTCGAACACTTCCGGTAATGCATGTGCGCGGAATTATCGTTGTTCAGATATCAGGAGTCGGCGTTAATTCAACTATCGATATTTTACAGAATCACATGTTGGTCAGCGAAAACGCTACTGAAAATGGAAATCTAGAGGTTTCTGGCAATTTGAGAAAGTTCCATCAAATATTCGCAGTTGAGGGTAGTTTATGTCCACCAAATCGAGTATCAGGAGCATATGAGAGCGAGGAGGTATTTGGAAGGTATCCGGAGCAGCTGGGATTTTCCCGCCAATTCAATAAGCCACGCCCCTCTTATGAGTTCATTGAACTTGAAGCGAGATCGGGACAGGATCGTATTCAGCCATTTGCGATGTTTTAGTATACAACTTGAATACAATTTATTGAGAAGGTTTATGCCAAGAAATGGAAATTTCTGTCAAAATGGATATCAGTAACATCAATTCATCCAGGAGTAATGTGGAATATGGGTATATTTTCCTACGGAGGAGGGAAATTGCATGATTTCTTCATCCAAAAATGCAGGTCAGAATAGAATAAAAAAAACTGTGCATGTACTGTTTTTTGGATTGTGCTGTTCATTTTCAATGTTTGTTCACCTATCATTAATTAGAATAAATCATTAAAACTTGATAGGGACATCACGTACAATGAACAATAGCTTTCTGGGGCTGAATCTAAAAGGTTGAAATTTTGATTGTCTCTGTACGCATAGCGGTAACTCTATGAACTAAATCGCTCTAAGAAAACGGCCTTACCAACTTGACAAGGAAAACTGTTTTGTCGACACTTGGCGGGAGTTTTAAATGAACTTCCACCAATTCTTTTGGACTCCTATTTGCTATTTTCTTTCGGCAGTACGAAACTGACATCTGAATTAAAGCCAACTTCACGCTGCCGAGGAAAACAAGCTGATATATTTAAATATTTAAAACAAACCTTAGATAAAATTCCTACTCAAATTAACTAGTTTTCGAAATAAAATTAAATATTTTGGAATATATATTTATTTATTTCGAATTCATTTGGTAAATCGAATACAAATCAGAAAGCAAACGAGAATTCTATAAATGAAGTAACATATACTATTGAAATGAAAAATAAAAATAAAGTTTCAACAATGATTATTTGTCTTTTCATGTAAAAGATTAAAAATAATTCATGAAAAGTATTGAAAAAAATTATTATAGACTATTTTTATGAATCGATAATTATTGACATTCTTGTTGTTTACATAAGACTTGGGTAGTTGAAAATATAAAATAAATTAATGTATATACAAATCATAGTGATGACAAAAAATCACGTAATAGTGGATTCCTGCTCCACAGACACTAATTATCAGATTGGACTCTTATTTGACCTGAAGAGAAGCATTTATTTGGGAGTTTTTCTTCAAGAATCGAAATGATTTTTTGCTTGGACCTTATCCGGGCCAATGAACCTTTTTTCAGGGTTGGTCAATAAAATTTTGTATAAGCCCAAGTCGCTATTTTATTAACTTGCTTTGCCCAACGGGATAGGGAACACCTGACAATTGTTTCACACAATATTTTATGAAGGTCATGTAACGAACACTTCATAATTTGGAAATTCTGAAATGGAAACTTGTCCAGAACTTTTGAAAGATTTCTTTTTTCACAAATTTGAATTATTATATAAAAAAGGTAACTGAAAGATTGAGAGTTTCCCAGTTGGATCAAATTTCCAAATTTTTCCTACAGTGAATATAATCTTGATATTTCACTAGTTCTTTGTGACTTAGCAAGTTATTCCTACATACAGCACACTCTCTAATAAAATTATGTCTGAAAATAATATTGCAAATTGCACCGCTGATATAAAAAAGGTACATCTTGTAAGTTTACTTCTATTAGGTAGTGCTATATGCCTAGGAATTTCTATATTTATCAATGCTGAGGAAAGCATTGCATTTTTCTCAGCTATCAAGAAAGATCTTAGATTATATAAACACTCAGTGGCTCTAAAGTTGTTGATGATCAAAGTTTTAAATTATCAAAGATAGGAAATGGTTTCATGGAGAAGAAAGAGCTCCAGTAGTAATAAATAACATAATCACAAGGACGAATATCCGTCGATAAATCAACAAATATTCCCCCTTGATCAGAGCTAATCACCCAATCAACCAAAACACCTACACCGAAGAAGCGGATCCAAGTAGAATGACTACAGCTGTTTCACAATTGTTATTGATTGTCAGGTCAACTTAACTTGGATAAACCGCAGAGAGTTCTCTCGATACTTGTTACCTTTCAGAAGGATCGCTGCAGTATACAACTTACAGCGCGCCATCTGCCAGGAGCATCTTGCGAGTCTCACCTTCGAGTGCAGAATACTTTGATCGATGTGTGTGACGTTCATCCTTTTGTCGCATCAGGTCGCTGTAACTGCGATATTGCAGCTTTACAAACAACCGATCAACATTGGAAACACTCGGTTCATGTGGATTCCCACAAGACGAAAACGTCCAACATCTAACAAAGATAGGAAATGGTTTCATGGAGAAGAAAGAGCTCCAGTAGTAATAAATAACATAATCACAAGGACGAATATCCGTCGATAAATCAACAAATATTCCCCCTTGATCAGAGCTAATCACCCAATCAACCAAAACACCTACACCGAAGAAGCGGATCCAAGTAGAATGACTACAGCTGTTTCACAATTGTTATTGATCGTCAGGTCAACTTAACTTGGATAAACCGCAGAGAGTTCTCTCGATACTTGTTACCTTTCAGAAGGATCGCTGCAGTATACAACTTACAGCGCGCCATCTGCCAGGAGCATCTTGCGAGTCTCACCTTCGAGTGCAGAATACTTTGATCGATGTGTGTGACGTTCATCCTTTTGTCGTATCAGGTCGCTGTAACTGCGATATTGTAGCTTTACAAACAACCGATCAACATTGGAAACACTCGGTTCATGTGGATTCCCACAAGACGAAAACGTCCAACATCTAACAAAGATAGGAAATGGTTTCATGGAGAAGAAAGAGCTCCAGTAGTAATAAATAACATAATCACAAGGACGAATATCCGTCGATAAATCAACAAATATTCCCCCTTGATCAGAGCTAATCACCCAATCAACCAAAACACCTACACCGCAGAAGCGGATCCAAGTAGAATGACTACAGCTGTTTCACAATTGAAATTCTGAAAGGTAACAAGTATCGAGAGAACTCTCTGCGGTTTATCCAAGTTAAGTTGACCTGACGATCAATAATAATTGTGAAACAGCTGCAGTCAGTCTACTTGGATCCGCTTCTTCGGTGTAGGTGTTTTGGTTGATTGGGTGATTAGCTCTGATCAAGGGGGAATATTTGTTGATTTATCGACGGATATTCGTCCTTGTGATTATGTTGTTTTAAATTATGTTATGAAGTGTAAACAAGTAGGATTAGTGTTTCTTACTCCAAGTGCGTGAATATAACTGAAAAAATGTTCGAGGCAATCTTGATTGAAAGCTTCGGTCAAAGATAAAGACGAACTTCATTATTTACAACCAAAGTTCATTTTACTTAGAACTTCTCTCTCAAATATAAGAATCCCTCTGAAGTATGTACTAAGTTCTTAATACTTGTTAAAACAGCAAACCATTTCTTCATAGGGAACAAAAATTTCATGGAATTTAGAATATCCACTGCCTGCCCCCAGAAAATTTCATGTTCCGATCCTCTTCTCACTGGCCTCTTCAACGGTTTCGCTGTTGTCCTTGAGTTCCTGGTTCAGGGAATCGAAAAGCTCGTCCAAAAAGAGAATTAGGTCTGCAGTATCATTAGCCTCTGGGAAAATCCTCTGGTTATTTTCAGTCTCTGAAAATAATATTTAAATTAAAAACTTACCAAGTGACTACAGAAGCTTGGAAAAAAATTTCAACTAGAAATTTCAAAAAGCACTGCCGTGAAGGCAGCAACTTTTGCGCGCATGTTCAATGTAGATGACCGCTTCAGCAACGAATTTGAACGTGCGCGCAAAAGCTGCTGCCTTCACGGCAGTGCTTTTTGAAATTTTCTTTTCTCAGAGAGAAGCTTCCAGTCGGTTGACAGATCGATAGAACTTCTTTCAGAAAAATAGCTAATTTCTCGAATCTCCAACTCGAAAACAATGTTATTTGCTTGTATTTTGCCATTTCCAACAATTTTCATCGGTAATTCGTCGATTTTTAACAGATTTTCATCATCTTCGAGAATTTCTCAACCGACAGCCGTGACAACAACAAACCCATATATATCTTGTCTATGAACAAACCGTACTCGATGGTCCGTCAGAATATTTCGGAGAAAAGCAACAATATCGAGAAGAAAACCTCGAAATTTGACATATTTTTTCCTGATATCTCCAAAACTTATGATCGTATCGAATTGAAATTTGGTACACTGCTGTGAAATATGAAGCTCAAAGTGTGGGTGGAATTTTTTTTTGGATATGATGAATGTTTTCCGGAAAAAAAATTTTTTGTAAAAAAATTTCGAAAAAATTTTTTTTTTAAATTTACTGACAATATGATCCTGACGAAATTTGGCTCAAAGTTGCGCGTCGTTATACTCCACCAAACTGCCGAGTTTGAATCCAATCGCTTGAGTAGTTTCTGAAATAAAAAATAAATAACTTCAAAACTTCAAGTGCCTATAACTCCGAAACTATTCGACCGATTTGGCCCATTAACGAACTTAACCGCGGCATTCTGATGCGCAACCTATCCTGGAAGTTTCAAGTAGCTAGCTTGCTTCTGTCGACAGTTATCGTGTCTACGGACGGCCGGCCGGCCGGCCGGACAGAATCAATTTTGACACCGGATTCGTCATCAGTGAGTCCAACCTAGTCGATTGAGACCATTTTCGGCTCAATCATCCAAAATTACAGACATTTGGACAAAACGATAGCACGCTGTTCCCCTAGAACATGCGCGCAAAAACCTATCAATCAGCTGTTAAAACTTAGTTATGATAACTTACCCCATTGAACAATTTTCTTCATTAAACAATAGAGCCAATACCTCTTCAACTAAGGTGAACCTTCTTGCGTTCACCTTCACACTTTGATTTCTCACTTGTGACTGCAGAATATTCTTAGTGAGTGAATTCACATCCTTGGAAATAATGACAAAATCATTCTTCATGCTGAGTTGTTTAGCGACAGCTAACCGTTTCTCCATAGACTCATTCCTGTTTGAATTGTAGAGCATCCAACCAATTGTTGGCTGTATTCAGCATTGAATATAAAATCCTCTCTCATCTAGTGAGCTTTTTATATTCCCTCCATAACATTCCACTTGCAGAATAGTTCTTCTTTTCCTTCTGTACCTGATACTGATGATAATGAAGACACCGGCTGATTGATGGAAAATCCAAATCTGAAGTACCAGCTTTGAAAAAAATATTTCAGTTTAAAAAAATATAATTGAACTACGCTAACAATCATCTTTACGGACAAAATAAGTCTTCATATACTCATAGCATTTTGAGAATGACCAAAAAGACTAACCGTGGGTTTCACAAAGCTTAATCCTCTGATCAACGCGTTGATATTCTGTGGTATTGCTAAAAATGAACTGAAATTGAACATAGAATTGTCTTGATCAGAACAATCAAGTTAATCAGAGCTTTGTGAAACCCGCTTTAATTTGAAAGAAATAAATCAAATATCATATCACATTTCTTGACTTCAAAATGGAATTTCATTTTTGTTTATTCAGAGGAGATTGAGAGAGACAAAAAGGAAAATTCTGATCTGAACCAAAGCGACATGAAGTGAAATCAATATGTATCAATTATGTTATGTTCCTTCATTTATTTCTTCCATTTTCAAAGATATAATAGAAAAGGCATTTGAAACTGATTATTAAAAAAATAATATGTTGAAAATTGAAAGTAAGCTAACAATATTACCATCTAAGGATATATCCAATAGTCCTTCATCAAAGGGTCGGTGAATACAATAATTTAATCCTTGGATCCTGGATATATTGGTGAAAACCTATGAACCAAATATGAATATTAATCGAAAATTGAAAACTTCAAATAGAATCATCTATTTTTCAAATAAAAATTTTTCTTGATACATTTCATTGGTTTTCCCTCGATTTGGAACACAAGTACAATTATTGTTAATAAAAATTGCTCCTGCGTTACCAGCATCAATACAATGTTACTAACTTTGAGAAATATATGAGTCTGGTTATGCAGGAGGAATTTCTATCAACAATAATACTTTTTTAATTCTTTTTACTTACTGTTTATTTTGAGTTCAGATAATTTAGAACAAACAGTCCTCTATTAGTATGGTACATGGACTGCTGCTCAACAAATCTTATTGTGAAGCCCTAATTTACGTAAAAAAGTCTTATTTTCAACTGAAAAGAAATACTTATTTACCCGTATCTTTTTGGCCAATCTCAGAACTAGAAGGAACGCTTCTTGTGTGTTATACATAAGGGCTTTCTGCTGAAGCTTGATCAGATGTTGAGGACATCACAGGGATTTTCTTAAGCATTACTGAAACTCATGTAGTTGTCTTCAATACATTAGATTCATATCTACATGGATAGGCATGATCATCTAGAACAGATTTGGAAAGGTAAGCATTTTTCACTAGCACCAATTCTGTAGACTTAATACCAGATTAATAATCTATGCATGTTTTTTGGAGAATCTTGGACATTACACTTGGGTGGATTTTAACTCGAGAAAAATTTTCATGTGTAAGTATGGGCCCGGAAGGTTTTACTGATATTAGAAATTTTTACACGAGTAAAATGAGCAAATAATACAAAGGACTGTATAGAATATTGGGAAAGTAGAAACTGATCTAGCCAGTGATATGAAATTCCTAACAAATCTTTGAAAAGAATATTAAATATCAATAACACAAATCAAAAACCGATGTAAACATAAACAACAATTTTCGAATTTTCACCTAACACAAATTTTTGTTTTTCAAGTCTCCATCGTGTCGCTATCTAACAACGACGATCTGTGATTCAAACTATTCATTCCAAATATAACAGTGTCCTATTTTATTACAGACATATTTCAAGCTAAAATTGTAGATGACAATCATTGTAGAAAGAACTCTAGGAGTTCTACAATGAACTCTATACTTAGTAAAGTTACGAAGTATAGAGTTCTACAACTGTTCATTTCCGATGCAGAATTAAGAATTCTATTCACTAAACAGAAATTTTTTTCTGCATTGTGGCGTTATCTAACCGTGACGATTTAAACTATTCATTTCAAATATTACAGTTTTCTATTTTAGTAAAGACATGTTTCGAGCTAAAACTGTTAGATGACAATCACTGTAGAAAGAAATCATTTGTCAATAAACTAAAGTTCGGCACAATGTCCCTAGGTGGCTTTGAGCATTACTTTAGTTTTGACCACGCAACTAATGATACTGTTGTTATTGGATAGAGAAATTTATAATATTCGTAAAAATGTTATAGTGCTCACTCGAAAAATCCTCTATTGAAATATCAGAGTGGCATATCTATTATTGCAGTGAGATTATCCACAAAAACACTCAGATGCGTATGATGGAAGAATATTTTTTTTTACAATATTTATGTTATTATTTTATTATAAATTAAAAATTCGATATAAGTCACTTTATTCAGAGGAGAGAACACTAATTTGACAAAAAATCATACGATTTTATTTAGTTAGTACGAGCTTTCTTGTTTCAACCAAGTAAAACTATAGGTTCAAACTCGTTTCGAATTTGATCTTTCTTGTTCAAAATAATGGGGAAAAAATTGAATGAGAGTATATGTGGAATGTTTGGATATGGATTATACCATTGTATATATATTGATTTTACCCATTTCGAGCATAGGGCCGTAAACACAATAACTTATCGGTCACTGGCCAGGTACTGAAGTTTATCAGGGAAAGCGAGAATTCTCAATGTTCAGAAACTACATCTCGCGAAGGAAAAATTTCCTAAGATGAAATCTGGCACCAATCGATTTCTTATGCTGAAAACCATCTTAGATAATTTCACGTAGAAATTCGGTCACTGACCAGGTAATGAAATATCGACGAAAAAGAATGAATATTTTATGAAAATCGCATTCTTCAAAGGTGGTTAGAAATTAAACATGCATTGTACCATTGTTTAAACAATAAATATAACACCTAAAATTGCTTAATAACCATTTTACTGATTGAACAATGAGTTGTTCTTCATTATAAGTATTATGAGATCATGTACCCGATAGATTCAAACTATTGAACAACAAACAATTCAAACAAGATAAGATATCTGTTTTTTCAAAGTGTTTCTGCAGCATAAATGAATTTATAATTAGTTCATTCTATTCTGTTTATCTGAGGAGTTGGATTATTAGAAAACAGCTACGTCTCTTCCCGAAGACAATCCTTCAATAACTTTTCATGGGATTCCTCAGATGAGGAGCTTTCTATTTCTGAGAGCTTACTTTAATGAAATAGAACTCAATGTCGTTATGCTTTTAACTGAAATTAAAGGAAAATTGTTACCACATATTCTTGAATGAAATGGTGAATGTGCCCAATGACCATGGCTACTTTTTTAAGCGCATCCACCAAATCAATGCAATTGCAATTCTAAAATTAATTTCAATATTGAAGAGGAAAAGCAATCATAAATTATATAGGATCCTGAATTAATTATATAAATTGGTTCTGGAGAATACTGAAAACTTCTTTGGTTGAGAAAATAAACACTAACCTACACTATATTAAGCTCTACACTCTGTCCTGAAATCCATACGTTTGTTTTTGATTCTTGTTTAATTCCTTCAATGATAAGTAAAAACAAAGTTGTGATATGATTGACATTCCTCTTATGATTTGCAAGGCAGATTTGTTTCTGCATTTTCGCCAGGAAAACTGATGATAATTGTATCATCAGTATTCCTAGTGGTTGAACAGCTAAAGCGTCACCTGTCGATAGTAACTGTGACTAACAGAATTTTAATCCCAGTAGGAATCTAAGATGTATATTCACGAGTGCATGGAGATTTTTCTCAGATGGCGCTTTTGCTGATGGGCAACTAGTAATTTCGTGTTTTTTTTCGATATCTTTGATTTTTTCGGAATAACTCGAAAAATACTATTTCAATTATGATGGAACTTGGCAGCTAGTTTGATTGAAAATGCTGATGGACAACTTCGTGGAAAATCTAAAAAAAATTTTAAATTTCAAATTCTTCTGATCATAATGTCCTCATGAAATTCAGTATGTATGTACCTTCGATCTTTCATTTTTCGATAATCGGTATTCGTGGAAATATTAGGAAAATAAAATTTTGAATGGGTTTATCTAAAGAATCATTGGGCAGATTTTACCCATTCACGAATTCGACCTTCGTTATTAAGACATAAAACATACTCTACAAATATCGAGTTTCTACGTCGTTTCTACAGTTACTCATTGTGCTTACTGTCGGCCTACTTAATCGAAAAAACCTAAAAAAGTATTGACGTGAAGCCAGTAGGTTTTGCCGGCATATTCAAAGGATAAACAGGCGCACGTCAGTGAATTTCTAGGTTTTTTCAAATTGAAAAAGATAAATCCTATTTAGGACCGTATTTATAGTTGCTCCTTGAGGCTTACTTACTGAAAGCCGCCTTGAGTTTGCTTTTCTATGTAATGAAATTCAAGTTTGTTTGCATAGAAAAGCAAATTCAAGGCGGCCTTCAGTAAGGAAGCCTCAAGGAGTAACTATAAATACGGCCCTATGCAAACAAACTGGTATTTCATTACATAGAAAAGCAAACTCAAAGCGGCCTTCAGTAAGCAAGCCTCAAGGAGCAACTATAGATACGGCCCTATGCAAACAAACTGGAATTTCATTACATAGAAAAGCAAACTCAAAGCGGCCTTCAGTAAGCAAGCCTCAAGGAGCAACTATAGATACGGCCCTATGCAAACAAACTGGAATTTCATTACATAGAAAAGCAAACTCAAGGCGGCCTTCAGTAAGCAAGCCTCAAGGAGCAACTATAGATACGGCCCTATGCAAACAAACTGGAATTTCATTACATAGAAAAGCAAACTCAAAGCGGCCTTCAGTAAGCAAGCCTTAAGGAGCAACTATAGATACTACCCTTAGGGCCGTATTTATAGTTGCTCCTTGAAGCTTCTTTACTGAAGGCCGCCTTGAATTTGCTTTTCTATGCAAACAAACTTGTATTTGTTTGCATAGAAAAGCAAATTCAAGGCGGCCGTCAGTAAGGAAGCCTCAAGGAGCAACTATAAATACGGCCCTCAGTGAAATCAACAAGTATCGTTTGTGAATGAGTTGTGTGGGATCAATACCTGGATGGGCGACAGGTCTTGCTGCAAGTTGCTTTCTCATGAATGAAACACAAAATAACTTTGTTCCATCAATGTTGATGATAACACAACACGATTTTATTGATAACGAAAAGTAAGGAAGGTGCAAATATGGTGGAACTTGAATGTTCTGTTCATAGAATAACAATATCTATTCTCGGAGCTCCATAGAGATCTTGAATCCATTAGTTGGTCTCAGTGTTACGTATATGTATACCAGAATCTCTTCTATATTTTTATAATCTGTCTTTACCTCGAATTTTCTGACAATCTTCGACAGAATTAGTGTCATGAACATCATGGCATATTTGTAACCTGCAAAAATTAAATGGAAAGTGAATAAAGTCAGGGATTTTCGCGAAATTGTCTTATAGTAAACTTCACCTATGCAGTTCCTTGGTCCTCCTGAGAATGTCAAAAATGAGTAAGGGTGTTTTTTTGCCATTTCTTCATGTTGAAACCTGTATGGGTTGAATTTGAGGGGGTCCTTCCAATATTTTGGACTCCGGTGAGAATTGATCACGCCCAAAGCTATTATACTATCTTTAGGTATCACCAAGTCATCTGAAAAATTGTCAAAAAACTACCTCAAACTGTCCAGGTGATATACAGGGTGCTTCACCATAAACTGGTCAAACATATATAGCGGTATAGATGACATTGGGAAAGTAATTTGGCCTTATGACATTACTCCGTTTTCGAAGCATAAGCGAGATACAGGGTGTTTAATGTCAACTTTGAGCAATATTCTGATAACTGTGGTGATTTATACGTGACCTTTGAAATAACGGTTTTTGGTCACATCTCAGCTTATTTTGGTGGTCAATTCAATTGTTGTGTAGAAATCTAGAAAACATATTTCAAAATGGCGGAAACCCCACAAAGTTGTAATTTTTTGTTTTCGATTGCCAAATTGGATAGCAATATTTCAATATACTAAATTTTCTAAGATTTTTCGTGAAGAAATTTTTCCAAAATTCAAACTCAACTTTTTTTTTACATGTCTACAGTGAACAAAAAATTCACCGAAAATTGTTGAAATTTTTCGAGGTTGAACTCACCTTCATTCTGAACACTGGGGTGGAAACAATGAAAAAATATCCATTGGTTTTCATTTTATAGCCTTCCAAAGACCACGCTCGGAGTAATTAAGTAATTTTTACTTAAGAAACTGGTGGCCCCACTGATGCCAAAATTATGCTACTAGGCATAAGGAGTGACCTGGATAGAAATATGAATTCTTGAAAAAAAATTTTTTTTCAAAAAAACTTTGATGGGATTCGGCCTCGCTCCGCTTACGGCCAATAGTGTCGCGTATAAATTGGATTTATTCTGATTATAATGACGTCCGTTACTAAGCAACGGTAGTTCATCGAATTTGACCCTATTTCCCGACTGCGGAGAGAGTTCGATTCCCACCAGAGTTTTTCAGAAAATATTTTTTTTCTTGATAAATTCATATTTCCATCCAGGTAACTCGGGAGGCCTATTAGCATAATTTTGGCATCCGTAGGGCCACCAGTTTCTTCAATAAAAATTACTTAAGTACTCCGAGCAGAGTCTTTTGAAGGCTATAAAATGAAAACCAATGGATATTTTTTCATTCTGTTTTCACCCCAGTGATCAGAACGAAGGTGATTCCAACCTCGAAAAATTGCGACAATTTCAATCTAAGAAAATTGAGTACATTGAAATAATGCTATCCAATTTGGCAGTCGAAACCAAAAAATTCCAACTTTGTGGTTTTTCCGCCATTTTGAAATATGTTTTCCAGAATTCTACACAACAATTGAATTGACCACCAAAAATACTAAGATGTGACCAAAAACCGTTATATCAAAGGTCACGTATAAATCACCAAAGTTATCAGAATATTGCTCAAAGTTGACATTAAACACCCTGTATCTCGCTTATGCTTCGAAAACGCGGTATATGTCATGAGGTAAAATGACTTTCCCAATATCATCTATACGACTATATATGTTTGACCAGTTTATGATGAAACACCCTGTATAGTCATACAGTGAGAAGATCATACTGTTTGGCATTATTTTACATGTCTGAAAGATTGTTGATCTAGATCGACCGTAATTACAATAACTCCCGAAAGAAAAATGCTGATGAAGAACTTTATGCAAAATTTCGTGAGGATCGTGCCATCGCCACAATTTTAGAAAAAAATCTTTCCACAAGGAATTGAACTTGCGTTTAGTGCTATCAATACTTGAAAATATGACCGCTTTAGCAACGATTTTGAGCATGCGCGCACAAGCTGCTGACTTCACGTCTCGGTGCTTTTCTGGAATTTTGTTTCACAGAAATAATTAAGAATTGTAATATTCTTATCATAAAATGCTAAAAAAATATCAGTTCACGAATAATAAAGATTTCAATGTTGAAAAAAAGATATATTCAGTGTTACTGGAAATGAAAAGAAATCGCTGTCAAACATTTTCAGCATTTTACTCACCAATTACGATGTCACCTGTTGCAACCCTTACAAGTATAGGCCCAATGGGAAAAAGTCTAAGGGTTTCCTTGATGAACATCTGGGTGAATTTCAATTTCGAAAAATCCTCCTTGTCTGGATATCTGTCTTGTCCTAACACTTCAATCGCCTCTTCAAATACTTTTTGCTAGTAAAAACGAATACTAGACATTTCAGTATGTTTTGAAAACTGAGATTCAAAGATTGAATGTTCTCAGTGTTCGTTTTCACCGGTAAATTATTTTTGTTCACGAACATTGAATAACATAGGTAAACATTTCGATTGCTTTTGTTGACGGAAAATGACAGTCATATTAATCTAGCCCGTAGATAATAGGAGTGTATAATTAATATTATACTCTACATGCATAGATCAAGTGAAAATATTGACATTTCTCGTGAGATTGACAATTTCCATCAATCACAGAAAATGAAGTTGGAGTTTCTGACAACTCTGTAGTGGGTTGTTGAAAATGCAGAATTATTCCAATTTCAATTGAGGTCGTGGACGAAGTATAGTATTCAACTAGCATATAATTGCTATTATTCATTATATTCTAGTCATTAAATGATCAGTGAATATACAGTGCGCATCAAAATTATGGAACAAATTCATTTTTTCAGAAGAAAAATATTTGGCAACAAAATCCTGAAACAGGTAAATTTTGTTTCACTTTTACCAAATTTGTATGCATTTTTGAAGGATTTTTGTTGCACCCTGTGCTATCCCCATTAACCCTCTAAATTTTTTGAATAGGGAAAGTAGGTCATGTGGTACTTTTTTGGCAAGGTCTTTGTATCTTCTTCACAGGCGTGCAGAAATTCTCAAGAAAAAAATATTTTTTCGAAAAATTAGTTACTTCAAAGAGTTTTTCAATATTTGCACTTTGTCATGGCTCATTTACTTTGAGACGATGGTACCTGATGAAATTTATCACCGAATGAAATTCTTTTTTGTTCATGCACAACTTTCACCCCTACGAACCCTTTAAGGGAGAAAAAAGAATTTTTCACGTGAGGGTGTTGAAAGTTGTGCATGAACAAAACTGTACTGGTCGACTTTCATTCGGTGACAAATTTCATGAGGTACCATCGTCCCAAAGTAAATGAGCCATGACAAAGTGCTTGAAAATTTCTGCACGCTCGTAAAGAAGATACAAAGACCTTGCCAAAAAAGTACCACATTTTAACAATTTAGAGGGTTGGTGGGGATGGCACAGGGTGCAACAAAAATCCTTCAAAAATGCATATGAATTTGGTAAAATTAAAACAAAAACTGACCAGTTTCAGGATTTTGTTGCCAAATGTTTTTCCTCTGAGAAAATGAATTTGTTCCATAATTTTGACGCGCACTTTATAACTACTATTGCATGCATGTTCTAGGGAACAGCTTGCTAAACTTGTGTCCATAATGTCTGTAATTTTCGATTTTTTCCTGAAATGTACTCAAAAGACTAGGTTGGACTTATTGATGAACAATCCGATGTCGAAATCGATCCTGACCGGCCGGTATCGAAATTCGAAGGTTGAGTTTGTTGATGGGCCAATTAGGCCGATTGGTTTGAATAATAGTTTTGAAATTTTGGGGTTATTTCCTCAATATCTCAGCTACTACTTATTTCATCGTTTTAAAATACCGACAAGCAACCGTTCGAAGAATTTCGTTGGGGTCGAATCATGTCAGGAAAATTTTCCTAATTTTTGTTGCTCTTTCGGAAACTATTCATGAGATTCCAATCTCTTCTGATTTCATTTCCGGATATATCAGAAAAAATAGGTTAAGTTTCGTGGTTTTTCCCTCGGTATCTTTGTTTTTTGTCGGAAAGACTCGGTCACTAGTTGGCAATTGATGATAAGTATCATTTTAACAATTTGAAAAAAAATCGAAATTTTGTTTTCGAAAACCATATATTTTGCGACGTGAGCGCAAAACCTGCTGACTTTAAGTCAGTGCTCATCTAGAATTTCCTTACTACAATTCCTACCTGATATTCTGGATGCATCCCTAACATTATACAGCAGAAAGACATAGCCACAGCACTCGTTTCAGAACCCTGAAATATGTCGAAAATATAGTCCGATTTCATTGACGAAAAAACTCGAAAATCAAGTGGTTAATAATATATATATATATATATATATATATTATCAAAAAACCCAATTACCATATAATGGTGTAGGGTATTCAATTTCAACTTAATTAAATTTCAGTATATACAAAATCAAAGTATCTCATTTCTATGTACAAATTTGGTCCACCGTTTCTTATCCCCAGCCATATTCCTTGCTTCATTCCATGTTTGTCCTCTCCTATTAATTATTTCAGTGATTGTTTCGTTCCACGTCAGCTCTGGTCTTCCTCTCCTTTTCCTCTTTTGAATTCTAGCTTCCCATATCTGTTTAACAGGTCTCTCCACATTTGCTCTGTTCAGATGTCCCCACCAGCTAAGTTGTCTTCTTTCTACAAAATCATGTATTGGTTCAATCTCTAGGTCTTCACGTATTCTTTCGTTCCTTATCTTATTCATTCTGGTTACGCCCTTTACTCTTCTTAGGTATTTCATTTCTACTGCTTGGATTTTACTTTTCTGTTTATTGTTCAAGGCCCACGATTCACATGAAAATGTCAGGGTAGGTCTATATATTGCTCTATACACGTTCATCTTTGTCCTTTGGGAAATTTCCTTTTTACCTATGAAACTCTTATTCATCGTATGGTACAATTTAACTGTGTTTTCTATTCTTTTATTAATTTCCACATCTTGTTTTCCCTCTTCATCTATTTCGACACCCAAGTATCTGAAATTTTTCACCTGTTCTATTGTTGTTTCGTCTAGCTCTATATTAAGTTCTTCTGAGTTTCCTATCACCATAACTTTTGTCTTGTCTTTATTTATTTCCATTCCATACTTTTTGACAACTTCATCCCATATCTTCATATTTCCCTGCAAATCGTCTCTTCGTCCAGTAATCACGATAATGTCATCTACAAAAGCACATTCTGATATTTCCACCCGCTGCATATTTTTGTGTCCTACGTGAAATTTTTTTGTTCTTCTTGTGCATTCCTTTAAAATCTCGTCCATGAAGATAGTGAACAGTACCGGACTCAAACTTCCTCCTTGCCTTAGTCCTGTTTTTGTGTGGAATGTTTTTGATGTTCTATTGTGGCTAACAATCCGGTTTTTATTCAATCTATATATATTCTTTATAATGCAGATCAATTTTTTATCTATTCCTCGTTTCTTCAGTATTGTCCACAGTTTTTCCCTGTTCACTTTGTCAAAAGCTTTCACCAGATCAATAAAGCCCAAGTACAATCTTCTATTCTCTTGTTTTGCTTTCTCGCATAATATCTTCATAGTGAATATATGATCTTGAATACTCCTTCCTCTCCTGAATCCACTCTGTGTTTCTTCCATTGTTAACTCTATTTTCTGTCTTATCTTTTTGTCTAATATTTTCTCGTAGAGTTTCATAGCTGTACTCAATAAAGTTATACCTCTGTAGTTATTACAATTATGTTTGTCTCCTTTCTTATATATTGGAACTATTAAGGCTGTTTGCCAATCCTCTGGTATCATTTCATCTTTCCATGCTTTTTCAAATATCTCCAGCAATGTGTTCAATCCTATTCGTCCCAAGTTCTTAAGCATCTCTGATGTTATTTTATCATTTCCTGGAGCTTTTCCATTTTTCAATGATGATATCGCTTGTTTCAGCTCATCCAGAGTTATTCCCTCAAATTCTTTATCTTCAATATTTTCTTGCTGTTCGTATGTATCTTCTACCTCGCTATGTCGCTATGGTTAATAATATACCACCGTATTCTAAGATCGGAAATATGGGATGAATATACAGGGTGAGTCTTTAAGTTGTACATTAGTTTCAATCATAGATTTCTTTCATCGAATAAAACACTTTTTTCGTTTGCCATTTTTACAGATTCGGCTCAGGAAAAAAGTTTTAAGCATTTGAATATTTCTCAATGTGCTAATACACTCCTACGCTTCGTTTGCAAGTTCACCCCAGATTTATCTTACGGTGATCTCTTTTGGAGAATAACCAATCCAAGGTTTGAAATTCAAAGAAAACTCATTTACTCACTTAATTCCTATGATTTGGTGCTTTTTGCGATATTATCGCGAGGAAAATATTTCACTACACTGGACTTGAAACACTGATCTTCAACTTAATGTTCATGCAATATCCAATTTCGTTCCACTATAAGATTATATACAATTCCATCCTCGCCTATCCTGATATTGAAAACACTATAATTATACTTTTTTCACGAAATTTATAAATTAATTATATGAAATCAACCAACTAACCCAAAAATATTCTCCAGTAAGTTATCAATTATCATAGATTTATAATAACATGTTATTCTATGTCTATGAATGTTATGGTTAGGTCTGTGGTACGATCACGAAATAGCATATACTTAATATTAGTTCTATGCAGAATAGATGAATATTTATGTCTATTCTATGGTCCGGATAAACGTGAACCGAGCTTAATTTACTTCCTCTACTAGATCAGGGGCGGATCCGTAAATATAAGGTAATTTTTATCCGATTTTATAATATTTAACTTTGAATATCTGCAAAACGGTTCGTTTACGGAGAAATTATAAAGGATAAGTAAGTATTTTAAAATGATTGAAGATTCTTATAATGACATGAGACAAACATTATCTGCATTCTTCATGCTAATTTCGTATGATTTTATGAATCGACTAGTCTATAACTTGGAAACTGTTTGAAATAGGATGAGAGTGATTACTGAAGAATATGTGTAATAATTATAGAAAACTGTACACCAAAGTTCATGTCATTCGGAGTTACCATATCAAAGCTACAAAAGACGAACTGATATTTTTTGGAAATTTAAACAGCCTGTATCTGAAAAAATGAAAACGAAGAAAGTGTTTTATTCGATGAGAGGAATCTATGGTTGAAATTAATGTACAACTTAAAGACTCGCGCTGTATATTCAAGTGAACTTACTGCTGTGATGAATGTATTCACTTCATCCTGTAGTTCTTGATTGGTGAATTGTTTTCCCTCGTGAGATATCTCTAGTAAAAGTTCAAGGAATGTTTTCATGGTCTTGTCTGAAAGGAAAGATAATAATCACGACTTTTGCGAAACTCCCTGTAGAATTTTCACCACAGAATCTTTATACCTTCTTCTTCGATATAGTCTCCTTGCCTTTTCTGTTCGAAAAAAGCCCTTTTTTCAGCTATGATCTGAAAAAAACCAGAAATCTTATCAGAGTACAATTTTTGGTATGTTATACAGGGCGGTCCAGTAAACGAAAAATAATATATGTTTGCCTCATGAATCCTATTCGGGAAATTCTTCGTCATCAGTTGAAAACAGCATGTTCAAATTTGACGTCATATTATTTTACTGATCTTCAACCTTCTATGAATCTCACGCATTGACAACTGGATCACCCTGTATATCTGTCTATATAGGGAGGTCTTAAAGGTGAAGTTTTGCTTGTTTGTCCACTGTATTTAAGTGATTTCAAACTGATTATAGTGCCAAAGTGTAATTTATGAATTATCGTCCAATTTCATAATTTTTCTCACCTTTTGCGAAAAGCCATTGAGCTGTGATATAATTTTTTCTGCCGTCTTCTTGTGTGGTGTCATACCGAAAATTATATCAGAATGGTAGAATACATTGAAGACTCTTTTCATCAAAATATGCATTCCACTGAAAGAAATGAAATATTTTAGAACGCGTTGGGATTTTTTGAGAACAACTCACATTTCTAATAATTCACCAAAATTGCTGCTATTTGCTTTGTGGTCCATTTTTAAACCCATGGCAGTTTCTGGAATATTTTTACCGGGTGTCACATCGAAAAAGAAGCAGAGAATTTAATTTAATTTGAGCATTAGTTAAATTAAACTATTCATGACACTTAGCTGGTATTAATGATTACATTTTTACTTTCTGTATTGTCTCTTCGAAATTGTTAATCATCTTATGCTCCAGGTAAATTAGATTTTCATTTCCTAAGTCGATTCCATCTTACAAAAATCTAGAAAAGCACTGACTTGAAGTCAGCAGCTTTTGCGCGCATGTTCACTTGGTTTTTTTCAATAAACTACTGGTTTTGGGCTCGATTATGAAGATAGAATTCATAAATGGGTAAAATCCACCCAATGATTCCGTAGATATAACCATTCAAAATTTAATTTTCTCAATATTTCCGTAAATAGAGGTTAGATCGAATTGAAATCC
Source organism: Myrrha octodecimguttata (assembly GCA_958510865.1). NCBI lineage: Eukaryota > Metazoa > Arthropoda > Insecta > Coleoptera > Coccinellidae > Myrrha > Myrrha octodecimguttata. Next base: position 42,311,522 of record OY294064.1, read on the forward strand.
AGTACTCTATCGAAAAAAACCTAGAAAAACACTGCCGTGAAGGCAGCAGCTTTTGCAGCGTTTGAGGCTTGATTATGAAGATCGAATTCGTGAATGGGTAAAATCCTCCCAATGATTCCGCAGATATACCCATTCAAAATTTCATTTTTCCAATATTTCCAAAAATACAGATGAGAACGAATTGAAATCCAGTATTTTATCGAAATATGACAGTTCGAATGATTATACAGACTATCATGAGGGTAATATAGTCAGAAGATCACAGCATATTGAATATTTGAAAGAAAATTTTTTTTTTCAAATTGTTCTAATGACACGATCATCACGAAATTGCTATGGGAAACTTCGACACCCTGTATCTCGAAAACGAAATGGCTGCAGTCTTATGTTTATGGTACTTTTTTGCCTTAAAAAATCTCCAATTTAGGAACCCCCTGTATATTGCAGGACCAATCTTCCCTATTCTAATTCAAGGCGTTGGGATTCTGTGAGAATGCCTTTTTTGCGCGAATGTTCTGAAGAACTGTGCAATCTTTTTGTCCAAATGTCTGTAATTCTCGAATTCATTCCCAAACATGGTTTGAAACGACTAGGTTGGACTCACTGATGATGAATCGAGTGTCTAAGTCTGGCCGGCCATCCGGCCGTGAGCACGATAACTGCCGAATGAAGCAAGCCAGTTATGGGTGAAATCAGCCGAACAGTTTCGGAGTTATAACCCATTCAAAATTATTTTTTCTCTCAATATCTCCGAAAATACACATGAGATCGAATTGAAATCTGGTGACAGCTTGAAGGCTCCTGAGGATAATATGATTAGAAGATCACCAAAGATGACAGCTTCGGCAACGAATTTGAACACGCACGCATGCGCTGCTGACTTCACCTCAGTGCTTTTCTAGATTTTAAATTTCAGCAGTGTTCACGTCAGTACTTTTCTGTTTTTTTTTGTAATATTACCGCATATTGTTGTCAACGTGCATTTTGATAGCTGCCCTAAAATGTCGACATCCTTCTGTCCAACAACTTTTTCGAGATTTTCCATCAGTATATCACATTTCTCTGCGAAGATCGGCACAAATGAATTAATTATTTTCTGGTTGAATGATGGACTTATCAGTTTGCGATGTTTCTTCCAGGTATCCACTGCAAAAAATCAAGATCTTAAATGTTTGTCCCCCATTTTTTTATATGAAAATGCAATGCTTTCATAAAATTATTTCCAGAACAATTTATTTTTATGATCATCAAATGATATAGATTTTTCTGTGATACTTTCACATTGTATCTTTCGATATTGATATCTCACGATATACTTTATTGTCTAAGAACGTACAGGGGCACAGATCTTTCTTACGCCCAGATTCGCCTTTCATGTAGTTGAATTTCGAATAATAATATATAAAATATCGAAATAATTCTTGGGCACTCACTAAAAAACGCCCGTGACACTCACTAAAAAACGCTCTGTGACCTCTACAGAAAAGTCAAAGGTAACCTCAGAATTATCTACTTTTCAGATACATTTTCCAGAAAAACGAAAATAAATATCGTTGGAAGGGCATCGGAAATGAATGAAACGATCTTCAACTTTGAAAAACTCACTAGAAACCTCAACTTAGCTCGTACATAGCGGTAGGATTCCAGTAAGAAAGAATGTTCTGAACCGGTACAAATTATGCTTATATTTTGAAAAAAATATAAAATAGTTAAAAGGAATCAGTACCAACCTCTAACTGATCCATTTCAATGAAAAATATCCCATATTTCCGTCGATTTCGTTAAATTTCATGATAAAACTTCCTATAAGGAGCTCTCGGTCATCTGATAGGTTCATGGAATTTCCTTCGGAAAAATCTCCAATTTCTTCATACTTCTACTCGAAATCAATGACCCTTGCTTAGTTCTTGCCATTTCATGTAATATTTGCCAGTAATTAGGCGTTTTTCGGTAATTTTTTTTCAATTTCCACCTGACAGCACTGACCCAGTATGTCAGATCCGTGAAACACAGATCGGACTCGATGGTTGTCAGAATTTTTGGAGAATTCAGAAACGTCATCAAATTATCAACTTTCTTTCGTATTTTTCGTACATTTTCGGTCTTTTGCGAGGAATTAGGAATTTTTTCTGTAAAATCGGTCTACCTTACGAAATCGGTCAAAATTCGTCAAGCTTGAGAATTTTCTTCAGTATCTTGGAATTCTTCGACTTTTTCGAGCCTGGTATCGATGGAAAGAGCATTCTTTCTTCTATAAGAACTGTATTTATCAATGATGACGTCACTTTTTTCATTCAAATTCAAAGAACAGAATATATATTTCCTTTCATTTTAATCTTGCTGACGTCGCTGTTTTTCAGATGAGCACACTATGTTTTTTACATCATGTATAATACTTGGATTATTTTTGTATTTCATGTTCTTGGACTGCTCTATCATCAGGTTTTTGACTTCAATCGTTATATGCCATTTGATAAAATTTTCAATTTGGTCATTCAAGACGTAATGTAAGATCTCAATATTGGAAGATATTTTGGGGAGGTAGGTACTACAGAAAAATCTGTATTATTCATTTATATATTCATTTATGTGAGTGATTAACATTATTATTATTATTACCATAACCTACCTGGTGCAGAAAGCAAACCGTTTCCTAAAAATGGTTTGGCAAAATCCAAAAGTGCACCTTTTTCTAAACTGTTAGTATTATTCATGACTGCTTCCATATGTTTCGGATTGCTGACTCCCACTATGAGAAATGGACCCAGCCACATTTTGAAAACTTCTGGACTTTTCTTGAAGTATTCCAGTATGAGATAGAATCTCTCTAGGAATGAGGATAGATATCATTCGCAATCTCTGAATTCTAGTTGATTGGAAATTCTGCGGTTTTATCATCAGTCAAATTATTTCTTAAATATTATAATAACGAGGTTTGAGGATGGACAGATGGGGTCCGAAACTCAGGCGAAGTTGTATGAATTTTATCACAAATATACAGGGTAATTCTTTGAGTTGTACGTTAACCATAGATTCGTCTCCAGATTCAGTTCCGGCTAAAATTAATGTACAAATTGAAGACTCACCCTGTATAGCGTTTCCAGAATTCTATTATCATTCGAATACGAATAATATCATATTTAGACGCAATAACCCAACAGACTTATACTCTCATGGTCTACGTTGGATGCAAAAATGGTGGAAAATTCGACATGTTAGTATTTTTTTTCAAGAAATGTACTCACCATTGATGGATTTTCCAATAAAACTGAAACCTATATCGAATTTTGAAGATGCAGCACAATTTGGAATGAGGGCGGCCATTTTGATCAAACGTCGATTATCCCAGTAAAATTTAAAAAGCCAAAACGTACAAGTCACTATTATCAATGAAAGCAAGACCCGAGAATCGGCCGAAAAAAAATTATTCCTGGTTGTTTCCTCCATTTGTTACTTATTTGTAATGGACGGCTTACACGAAGAATAAATATTGACAATAGGTGGAATTTCAACAATGCTGATCGAAAATAGCCCTAAAATATACCCGAACCCTTAAAATATACAGGGTGAGTCTTTAACTTGTATATTGATTTCAACCATATATTCCAGGTTCGGCTCAGGTAAAAAGTTACAAGCATTCAATTATTTCTCAATGTGCTAAATACGCACCTACATTTTGTTTGCAAGTTCAACAAAGGTATGATCTATATTGCATAATAACCAACCAATTACTTGGAATCCAAAGGAACGAGATTGAAAAAACCCATTTATTCTCTTAATTCTATTGATTTGTAGCTTTTTGAGGTACAATTTTAACGAAAATATTGAACCACACTTGACCATTGAAACACTGATCTTCCACTTGATATTGAAAATTCCCTAATGGTCCATATTTTCATTGAATTCATAAATGAGTTATATGAAATCGACTCACAAGCGTGAACATATTAATTGAACCATATGAGTTTTATGGGGTGTCTGGTCCATAGACATGGAGACATGTTTATGGTCAGGAAATATATGAATATTTGAATATTTCTGTAATCCCGATAAACGTGGGTGAAGCTCAATTCACGGCCTTCACTAGCTCAGGATCGGACCAGCAAAGATAAGGAAATTTCTCGAAAACGGTCGTTTCAGGAGAAATCATAACGATTAATTGAGTAATCTAAATTAGCATTGAAGATGATGATATATAAGATAAACTGTATCGGCAGTCTACATGCTCATTTCTCATATAGTTTTATGAATCGGCGTGTATATAACTAGGAAACCGTTTTGAGTAGTATAAAAGTACTGGGGACTAAGTGTTATTGGTACGAAAAATTTCACACCAAAATTCATTCCATTCGGAGTATCTATATCAAAGTAAAAAAAGACTATTTTTTTTGAAAATTTCTACAGCCTCTTTACCGGAGTCGAATCTGGAAAAATGATGGGAGAACAAAGTGTTTTTTTATGACAGGAATCTATGGTTAAAATAAAAGTACAACTCAAAGACTCACCCTGTATAATACAAAAAAACTGGAAATCTTTGACATGAAATGTTGAAAATATGAAAAAAATCCAATTCTCATAAACACGCTCGATAGGGAACATTCAATTTATCAAATCACTTCTTCGATATTGTCTACGAGAATTTCGAAAATGGAATAACGAAAAAACTTGCGTTCATCCGTACATATTCCGTTATGAACCGGTTTTTTTCTACAATTTTCAGTGATTTGGGAGGTAAAAGTAACGCCACACATTTGATTTTTTGTTAAATATATCATCCTTCTTACATTTATTGTTGTAATAAATTTGATGATCACCTGGTTCAGTGATGCAATTTAAAATGGAAATCCTGCAATAATTTGTTTTGATTTATTATTTCCTCTGTAAAATATTTGAAATTAGGCATCGTTATTTGTTGGTATCATGAAAGACACGAAAAAACTCTGATAAAAAATTCTCGATATGATAAGAAACTATTCAAGGATTTTTTTAAAATTTTACTCGAATAAGTAAGACACTTGATATTAAATCTTAAAACACATTTTCGCGGGTATTTTCTAGAACACAGCGTGCCCTAGTTTTGCCAATGTCTGCATATTTCGATTTTCTCCCTGACATTGGTACGAATGACTAGGTTGGACTAACTGATGTCGGATCCGATGTAAAAATCGATTCTGTCCGGTCGTAGGCACAATAGTTTTGAAATGAGAATCCTTGTTTTTAGGTTGCGTAGCAAAATTCGATGGTTTAGTTTGTTAATGAGCCAAATCGGCCGGACGGTTCTGGAGTTCTACTTCTTAGAGGTTATTCCTTCAATATTTCAGGAACCACTTATGCAATCGAATTTAAACTTGGTATTTAGTTGTAGAATTGCGACGTTCAACTGCTCGCAATATTTCGTTGAAATCGTATGATTAGTAGGATGAAAAAAAAAATTCGAAAATTTTTTGAAAAAATATCATTTTCGGAAACGATTCACCCGATTTTGATGAAACTTCGCACAGACTTTGAAGTCAATAATTCATTATATTCATGACAATTTTCAGTTTTATCTGATATTCATTTTGGGAGATATTGGAAAAAATTTGTAAAATTTCTCGGTTCATTTCTCGATATAGTTGTTATTTTCAAAAAAACTAGAGGAATACTGATCCGATAGTGCAAAAATTGGTAACCAGTCGGCATATGCTGATATACAGTTTTGTGCGAAATTTCGTGATGATCATGTTATTGGAACATTTTCAAAAAAAAAATTCAATTTTATTTTCCAAAAATTCAATATTCTGCGATCTTCTGATCATTTGATCCTCAAGAAATTCTACATGAACCTTCATACTGTTATTTTTCAATCAAGTACTGCGGATTTCAGGTCGATTCGATCTGTATTTTCGGAAATATTGGGAAAATGAAATTTCAAATGGGCCCATCTGAGGAATCATTGGGTGGATTTTTCCCTTTCACGGATTCAGCGTACACAATATAGGTTCAAACTACTCGAACAATTTTGGAGACTTTTAATTGATTTTCTCGGAAATTATTGCGTTTACCATTCCAAAAATAAGGATCACATGGAATTGAAATTTAATACTTGATAAAAAATCTAGAAAAGCACTGACGTGAGGTCAGAAGCTTTTACGCGCTTGTTCGAGTTCTATCTATAAGATCAACACGAAATATTGCACCTAGTCACTTGTTGGTAATCTCCACCTGATCACGAAGTTTTAATCTGATTGCATTTGAACTTCTTGAGATATTGCAGAAATAACATTTAAATTCCAAATATCAACGAAATTTGGCACAATTTTTTCCTTATATCTCCGAAAGTAAATATCGGATCGAATTGAAATTTGAAACATTGTTGTCAAATATTGGTGAACAAGTTTCAGATGAAAAACCCTTGTATATATGAAAAGAATGTTCATTTATTCTTCTTTTTTTTTTTTTTTTTTTTTTTTTAAATATTCCAATTTGTTTGGAGGGTGATTGGGGATTGTTATTTTTGTGGGTTTTTTGTAATTGTTGTTCGCGCATCTGAAGAATAAAGGTGCGACGTTGTGTGTGACACATGGACGAACCAACCAGTATCGCCGCAGATGTGTAAGAGAAACAATTATCATTTTCCTCCGCATAAGAAAACTTCGTCAAGAAAACCGCTTGAGTTAATTTTCGCCGCTGGTGTTCTTTTTGGAAGAAAAGTGTGGAGCAGAACGGACTTATACTACGCTGGCCAGCGCGACAATCTCCATAGTTTGTTGAGGTGAGTCGTGCCTTTATTCACGTATTCACATAATTTCGCCCATATCTCCAATTGCCCTATAATCTCACTTCATACAATTCAGTTCATTGTGTCTTCTCGAGAATCGAGTGGTCCTTCCTAAATTATTACTAAAAAATTATACAATTGGTTCTAAGGTTTGTGCTGAATTTCATTGAAATCTAATCAATATTTTCGGAGAAAAAAAATTTTCATATAAAAATTTTCGAATGAAAATTTTTTGAATTTTCTAACAATTGGATCCATACGAAATTCTGCGTTGGTATTTCAAAACTGTCCACGAAGTTTCAATTCGATCGACTCAATACTTCATGAGATATCAAGGAATTAACCTAAAATTTCAATTGGACCTAACTTCGAAACTATCCAACTGATTCTACTCATTAAGGAACCTATCCGAGATATTTGGTTTCCGAACCTAATATGACAATTTCAAGTCGCTAAGTCTTTTCATTCTAAAGCTAGAGCACATACGGCCGGACGGACTCAAAATTCGAATATTACAGACATCGTGACGAAATGATAACGCGCTGATCCCTAGAACAAGCGCGTAAATATTATTCTTGAGGATCATAAGGACCGTTTTTTTAACGAATCTCAACAAGCTCGTAAAAGCTGACCTCAAGTGTCAGTGCATTTCTAGAATTTTATTTTTATTCTCTATTTTTTATTCTGAGAGTTTTCAAAATCCATTAGATTCACAGGATTCTAGAGTAAATATAACTTAGCATGAACCAAGTCAACCCAGTTCATGCTGGATAGTTTTCATTTAGGGCATAAAACTGGGAAATGAAAGAAAAAACTAATGAGAAATTCTAAATTCATAAATATTTCACACTATTTGCATAAAATGATTCTCGCTAACATTACATTATTTATTCTCTGTGCTCCAACGTTAGTTTGAATCCTTGTGATGGCCTCATCATCAAATTGATTTTCAATTCAACATCTTCTACACTTTTATAGTCTGTTTTGATCCTGAATTTTCTCACAATCTTCGATAAGATCACTTTCATAACCATCATGGCGTATCTGGAACCTATAAAATCGACTGTTATGAAATCGTTAAAAAAGTGTTAATTTCGGAAGTTGTCAGTACGAGCAATTCTAGAATTGGAAATTTAGCTCGTTTTTGAAGATTGGTTCAATTCGAACTAATACATTGTTCAGTTGAACTGTTATTTCATGTGACCTACTATTCGTACTACTGATTAATTTGGATTACTGGTTCAGTTGAACTTTCGGTTGAATGGACTTAAAAATCATCTGAACTGTCGGTTCAATTAATCAATTAAACAGGTCTACCGCATAGGTAGATTGATGGACTCACTAGTTTTATACTATACTAATATTTATCTAGTTTATTATTTCACTTCACCTAAACAGGCCCTTGGACCTCCAGAAAATGGCATAAACGAATATGGGTGCCTTTTGGCAGTTTCTTCAGGCGAAAACCTGTAAGGGTTGAATTTTAGAGGGTCATCCCAATACTTCGGGTTCCTGTGCAAATGGATTATACCCATCATTATAATGCTATTGTCAGGTATCACATAGTCATCTGAAATAAAAATACAAACGCACATTATTGTGCAAGTTCCCTACTCGACAGAGGGTCAGAGTTCATAAAGTTCTCCTGAGATGGCGCTATTGGAATTTTGTTCACAAAGCTACCACCCAACAGAGCTTTAGAACCCAGAAACCTTTCGGAGAAAAACAGAAATTGAAAACCGAAAGATGAGACCTGATAAATGAAAGAAGACATTTAAAGAGTCAACTTATAGTATTTTACTGAATATGGAAAATCAAAATTGACCATTTTTTAGCGTTTTCATAATTTCTCAAAAATAACTATCTGGTGAAAAAATTCAATTTAACTTAAGGAATATTTAAAAACGATGTGAAATGAAAACTTAATTTTTATAGGTGAAGACAGTTAAAAGATTGAAACCTGAATATAAAGTATTCTAAAACAAACAGCATTGTGAAAAATGGATCGAATTCTATCAGATTTTACTCACCAATTTTCAGTTCACCTGTAGTTACCCTCACCAATAAAGGAGCGATCGGAAAAATTCGAAGAGTTTCCTTTATAAACATCTCCAAGAATTGCAGTTTCGGCAAATCATTTTTCGTTGCGCATCTGTCTTGTCCCAACACTTCAAATGCTTCTTTGTAGACTTTTTCCTGTTCAACAGCAAGTTCTATAAAAATCTAGTAAGGCACTGACTTGAGTCAGCAGCTCTTGCGCGCATGTTCAAATTAATTGACTGAACTATCATCTTTTGACGAACTGACCCCTCAAATACACCTTCACTTCCTGATGGGAAGATTTGGTGATCTAATCGTATTATCCTCACGAAATTCTGTATGAACCACCGGTCAGTCATTTTTCAATCAAGTACTGAATTTGAATTCGATCCTATCTGTATTTTGGAAATTAAATTTTGAATTGGTATATGTACGGAATCATTCGGCGGATTTTACCCGTTAACGAATTCGAAAAATGACAGCATGAAGGTTCCTACAGAATGTCATGAGGATAATATGATCATAAGATCGCAGAATATTGAATATTTGAAAATATGTTTTTTCCAATTGTTCTCATCACCAATGTTAAAATTGAGCCCCGACAATTTACATACAATCATAAAAAAATTTCCAGAGAGACACTGAGTATAGGTTAGGATATCGAAACTTGAGCTTTGCTGAATTCAGATGAGCATTGATCAATAGAGTCACCTCCCTCCCTAAGGAAATGCCTAGTACTATAACCTAATTTTTACTCCCTATCAAAAATTTCCTAATCAGTCGCTCAGTTATGAAATAACCAATTTTCATTACTCAAAGTGAAGCACACTGTAGATGAAATTCCACAGCCAACAATAAATACCTAATACTCGAGTAAAAAAACCTACCTGATATTCAGAAAACATGCCCAAAGTTAGACAACAGAACGACATTGCGACTGATGTGGTGTCAGAACCCTACAAAAGAAAAAGAAAAAAGATTACCATTCATTGGTTTAAAGTGATAAAGAAACTCAACTCACAGCAGCTATAAAAGTGTTCACCTCATCTCGAAGCTCCTGATTTGTGAAATGATCACCGTTTTGGGATATTTCCAGCAGTATTTCCAAAAAAGTCTTTATGTGTTCTCCATCTGCAACTGAAAATATTATACGTATACTCCATTCACTTTTATAAACTATCCCGGTTGGTCATGATTTAGGTCTATCAAGTTTTATTACTTGAAACTGACGCAGGTTGCACTCGTCAATATCGGCAATGTCAAAATAATTCTCAGCAACGTTGCCAAATGCCAATGCCAATTTCTACTCTCAATCTCAACATAATCATCACGCTTGGAAACTAAAAATGCCGAAGGTTGTTTTGAAGAAGTAGAGACAAAGTATAAGGAAGTGCTATGTAGAATTGAAATTTGCTTTTTTTGATAGTAATCCTGATAATTTGGAATCAATAATTAATCACAAGCTATCCAACATTTTCGACGTATGCAAATGAAAACCTATTGTATTGTTCACATAGATTCTCAAGAATTTTGTGAAATGAGTTAGTTCTTTTGAGGTGACACAGATTTTGTAGTACTACTACATTTTATACTGGAGTTTTTCAAGTTTTGCAACAAGGTATTCAAATGTCTTCTGTAGACTTATTTCTTGAGAATTTCGAAAAATAGGTAATTCCATAGGTTTGTCTGTTCATTTAGAAGTTTTACAGAAGGGTTATTCGATCACAAAGTGATGGACTACTCTATCCGTTAACATTCAGTAAAATTTCAACACTCGATTCTTGATTTCTGTACAAGAATCTTCTGAATCTTCCAACCATGTTTATATATTGAAATATTTCCAGTGTTAACAAAGAAAAAAGTTTCTTGAACATTCGCTAGGTCTTTGGAATAATTGAATTCACATAATATTTTCTCAAATTCATTTTATTCCCAATGTAAATTCACATTTTGAAAAAAACGTTATTACTACGACCTCTATATAGAGAGGACAACGTTGCGTAGATATCTGACAGCAAAATAACTATAACCTAACATTTTCAAAATATACTAACACTGTGAAAGATTTCAGAATGTCATGGCCAACCAGGATAGTTTATAAAAGTGAATGGAGTATAGGTATATTGTTCGGGTTAGGCGAGTTCTTTGAAATATAGTTATGTTTTTCTTTGAGAAATCAAGTCATCATCTTACCTTCATTTTCAATGTAATCTCCTTGCATTTTCTGTTCGAATATTTCTCTTTGCTTCTTTATAACCTGAAATACTTGAATTAGTATTATACAGTTTGTACCTTTGAAAAGGTACCACTTTTTTGATACCAATTCTGGGAAAGAATTCGATAATTACAGACATTAACCCAAAATAACAAATCACGCTGTTCACTAAAACATACGCGCAAAAAAGTAAGAGGCACGAAGAATCTATAGTTGAAATTTATGTACAACTTGAGAACCCTCCGTATTACTTACCGTTTCGGATAAATCATTCAGTTCTTTCACAACTCCAGTTGATTCCTTCCCCAACTTGGTCATCGAGAAAATCAACTCAGAATGATAGAAAATATTGAAAATCCTGTTCGTAACGATCTCCATTTCCCTGAGAAAATTACGAATGTCAGCTCATTATTAACTATACTAATTGAATAAGAACTCAATTTGACTGGACTGAAATTCAAAGCCTGAATGGCCCGACGAAATATCTCCTTTTCAATAGAAAATTCAGAGATTGAGGTAACTGATGACCTTTAGCATGCCCATCTCCGAAATTTTCGAATATTCTTAAAATACTCCCAAAATAGACCTACTATTGAATCGACTCCTGATCCTTCGCCAATTTGCAAGAACCAAAAACCAGGTTGTTAAGTGTAGATTAGATGGTCTACAGTAGTTCTATACCAAGCTAATTGAATAAGAAGTAGATTGCATAGAGCCTAACCTCTAATTCTGAAGAACAAGATGGATTTTCGACTTTTCTAAGGAAAAACTAAGAAAATGAATTCCCTAAGTAGACTACAGTATTAAATTGACCCGGAGCCTTCACCAACCATGAAAACTCAGGGCATCAGGTGTAGATAAGAGGTTTACATTAGTTCTATACTATGCTGATTGAATGAGAAGTGAATTGCACAGAGCCTAACCTCAAAGTTTAGAGAACAAGACGAATGTTTGACTTTTCTAAGGAAAAACAAAGGGAACAAGTTTACTGAAAAGTTATACATGCCCATGTCCCAAGTTTCCGAATATTTTTGAAAAATTCTAAATAGGCACAGTATTATATCCGGATCCTTCCCTAATTTGCAACCATCAAAGTCCAGGTCATTAAGTGTTGATTAGGAGGTCTAAACTAGTTCTATACTATGCTAACTGAATAAGAAAACTATTTCATCACTATGCAATCCACTTTTGATTCAATTAGCATAGTATGAACCTCTAATCTACACTTAATGACTAGGGGGTTTATTGGTGAGATCTATTTAAGTTTTTTTTGAAAATATTCGGAAACTTGGGATTTGGGCATGTTATAGCTTTTCAGTAAATTCGTTCTTTTTGGTTTTCCTCAGAAAAGTTGAACATTCCTCTTGTTCTCTAGACTTCGAGGTTAGACCTTGTGCAAACCATTCCTTATTCAATAAGCATAGTATAGAACTAGTGTAGACCTTCTAATCTACATTCAACGATCTTGGTTTTGGTCGTTGCAAATTAGCGAAGGTTATAGGTCGATTTGATACTTTGTCCATTTTGGGAATATTTTTAAAATGTTTTCCCTTAGAACAGTCGAAAATTCGTCTTGTTCTCTAGACTTCGAGGTGAACTCTGTGCATTCCACGTCCTACTCAATTGGCAAAGTATAGAAGTAGTGTAGACCCTCCAATCTACACTTAACAACCCTTGTTATGGTGGTTTCAAATAGGCGAAGTATACGGGACCTTTCAATACTGGGTCTATTCAGGGAATTTTTCAAAAATATTCGGAAACTTGGGATATGGGCATGTTACAGCTTTTCAGTGAATCTGTTCTCTTTGTTTTTGCGTAGAAAGGTTGATCTTTCGTCTTGTTCTCTAGACTACGAGGTTAGGCTCTCTGCAATTCACTTCTCATTCAATAAGCATAGTATAGAACTAGTGTTGACTCTCCCATCCACACTTAACGTCCTGGGTTTTGATGGTTGCAAATTGGCGAATGGCCCGGGTCGGTTTGATATCGTGTATATTTAGGGAATTTTTAAAAAATATCCGGAAACCTGGGACATGGGCATCTTAAAGCTTTCAGTCAATTTGTTCTCCTTTCTTTTCCCTAGAAAAGTCGAACATTCGTCTTGTTTTCTAGACACAGCAATCAATCGACCCCAGATCCTTCGCCAATTTGCAAACATAAAAACCCAGGTGGTTAATTGTAAATAAGAGGGTCTACACTACTTCTTTATTATGCTTATTCAATGAGAAGTGTATTTCACCGCGCCCAACCTCGAAGTCTAGAAAATACGACGAAATTTCGACTTCACTAAGAGAAAAAGGAGAGAACGGATTGACATAAAAGTTATAAGATGCCCACGTCCCAAGTTTACGGATATTTTTTGAAAAAATCTCTACGTAGACCTTGGATTATTCGCCATTTTGTAACCACCAACTGGACTTCAGGGCCTGCATTAGTTCAGATCTACGATATAACAGAATGACTGCTCTGTTTTTCAATCTCAAAGCGTAAGATATGCGTCCATCTTCCAAATAAGGTATTTTGTAAAAGCGAATCTCACCTTTCTAATAATTCCCCATAATGATTAGAGGTCGTTTGTGCGTCAATTTTGAGACCCATGGCAGTTTCTGAAAAAAGTATTATGGTGTGAAATTGAATTGAAGAGGTCGGACGAAATTGATACTTGTGAATGAAAAGTTTTTCATATCTGTAAATAAACAGGGTGGGTCACGGTCGATGGAACCCTACACTTTTACGGAGAACGGGAACATCACAACGTTGAAAATATTCCTACTCAAGAAACCACATTTTCACCATCGGCCGTGGCCTTATTATGATTACGGAGAAAAGTATTACCGCATATGGTGTCCAATGTGCATGCACTCAACATCTTTCTGATGCCAATATCTGGCTTGCCAACTGCTTTCTCAAGAACCTCAATCAGGATATCGCATTTCTCTGCAAATATTGGTATGAATGAGTTCAATCTCTTTTGGTTGAATGATGGATTTATCAATTTACGGTGTCTTCTCCATATATCCACTAAAATGTAAGAAAGCATCGTTGAACAACAGATAACTAAGAGACTAGATATTTGTGAGGTTTGTACCTCAAGCAAACCCCTGTCTGAATATTGAATAAATATGTCGTAGTACTGACCTGGCGCAGAAACCAGTCCATTGCCCATGTATTTTTTGGTGAAGTCTATCAGGGGGCTTTTATTGGTAGAGTTGGTATGATTGAGAACTATTTCCATGTGTTCTGGTTGACTTACAGCAACAATAAGATAGTGACCCAACCAAACTTTGAAGATGCCTGGACTTATTTTAAAGTATTCGATAACACAATTGAAGGACTCTGAAAAATTAACATTGATTAAAATAATTTTGCTATGAATTGGATACAGTTTTTTGGCGGAAGTCTAGTGGTGAGGACCTTGGTACCATGATCGTGTGGTCGTAGTGTCGAGGTCCTGACAGGAAAAAATTTTCCGAAATCGATTAATTGTTGGGTTATCAGTTAACAATGATTTTTTTCCAATTTTGTTGGCCATTAATTGAATATAAATCCATTGTACATTACTCGAATAAAAAACACGTGTTGATTACTATTTATTTTTAGTTGAAACATGACGCGTTTCGCCACGTTGAAGCTCCTTCAGATGCTATTAGACAACTAGTAATTTATTCAATGGCCATACATAATGATCTAGATCACCCCTGTCAAGTCTGTTAACCTGAAAGATCAACGGTTTTTCCAAAGTAATGAAAAGTAAGTTGTATTTTATACCTGTACTTTTTTGTGTAAAACTGCGAATTTACCAGAAACTAATACTAGTCTAACTTCTCGATTGTAGTCGCTTCTTCCAAAAATAATAATAATATAATGCAGGTACCTATACAGTGTCCCGCAACAGTGGCGCGGTGTTTCATATCTCTATTTAGGAAACAGTTAGGAATTTAGTTTTATATGATGTTTAATTATTGCTCGAACTCGACAAATTGAAAATGTTTTTGGTCACACAGGGTGTACCCTTCTTTGTGGGCGGGTCACAACTTTGTTTCTTAAATGGCAACCTGTATTTTCCATTACTTTTTTGGTTTCAACATGAAAAATGAAATAAACTTTATACCTATCTTTATCACGAAAATATCAACGGTTTTCGAGATATTCTGTCTGACATGTTTATTTTTTCAATATTCGTCTCTCAGAATATTTGCTATTATGTCCTATTGGAATTTACTTCTGGTAAAATATTGAACATTGATTACTCTCTAAAACGGTTTATCTGAAATCGAACTGGGATAAACAGGGTATGAAAAACAGCCTGCCATATATTGGAAATAAGAATCAGCAGAGACCGCAGAGAGCAGTCAACTCTCCACTACCTACTAAAATGGATGAAAATACAGATTTCTCTGTAATACCTTTACATAATATCTTGTTATGTTGATATCTTAGTGTCTAGTATTATTTTTGGATTGTTTTTATTGTCACCGTTTCCTCGAGTTTTTTTTACTTCAATCATTGTTTGCCAGTTCATATAATAATTTGCCATTGAAGACGTAGTGAGATATCAATCAAAATCAAAGGTATTACAGAGAAATCTATGTTTTCTATTGATATGTTAATGATACTTTATACTCCAAATAATTAATTCTTTCTTTTTGCTCCTCCAATTAAGGAAAACCTTGTACATCAAACTGCCTGGTTCAACAAAAACAAAACACGTCAGTCATTAGGATTGCGCAATGAGTTTTGGTCAATATTGTGATATACTTCATTGATCGAATATTAGCCTTGACGGAGTTATGACGTCAACATGAGTTCATTTTTGGTTACTTTGACACCTGAACTTACCGTCTATGGATTTTCCTAAAAAGGACAAACCGAGGTCGTATTTTCTCGATGATCCGTAATTTGGAATGAGGGCGGCCAACTTGTAGAGGTGTCGCCTTTTCCAGTAAAACTTCACGATCAACAGCGCGCATGCGGCGATCACTAGGGTGAGTAAGACACGAAAAGTGTAGAACTCTCTCTCCATCAACTTTCCGATCATCTTTATATCTGGAAAAAATTAATGTTGGTCAAGTTGAACGATGACCTGTACACAACATCCATATCGAGACATGTACCGGGTGTCCCAGAACACAACTTCTTCAGTTGATTTCACGCATAAAAATATACAGGGATCGATTGAGAATATTTCAGCTATAGAATTTTGAGCTCAAAATATGTAGATTTAATTCCAATCACTTGGATATAATGTGTCTCCTGTCTGAGATACAGCATTTTCAATTTTAAAATTTTAAATAACCAGTGGTTCCGACAGATTTCGTCATGTACACCTTTGTTGACAGAATTGTGAATTTACACAATTTACGAATCCACTTAAACACACACAAAAAATTTCATGTAAATCCGGCCAGGCGTTAAGAAGGAGTGCAAGAACATATACGAGCACATAAGAATTTTTTATACTTGAGCAGGGCATTTTTTATAGAAATGCATCGTAATTTTGTGGAACCACTTGATATTGGAAATTGATACCCCCGAAATGCTACAGAATCTAGGGGGAAGTTTGGGCACAGTTGTATCTTTAAAATATTCATTTACACTATCATAAGCCTTTTCGCGCGTATGTTCTAGGTAAACATCGTGCTAACGTTTTGACCAAATGTCTGTTATTTTACAACTTTGAGCCACAACTGGTCTCAAACGACTAGGTTCGACTCACTTATGATGAATCCGGTGTCAAAATTGATTCGTCCGGCCGGACGACCGGCCGTGCGGCAGAAGACACGACAATTTCCAAACGGAGCCAGTTAGCAACTTAAAACTTCCAGATTAGGTCGAGCATTGGAACGTAGTAGCTAAGTTCGTTAACGAGACAAATCGGCCGAATGGTTTCGGTGTTATAGTCATTTGAAATTTTGAGGTTATTTCCCTGATATTTTACTACTGAAGCGATTGACTTAAACCTTGGCAGTTAGTTGGAGCATAGCGACGTTCAACTTTGAGCAAAATTTAATTGGGATCGTGTGTTCACTTAATTTGAAAAAAAAAAATTTTCTCAAAATTGAAAAAAAAACATTTTATTCAGAAAATACTGTTCATATTAGAAGACTATTCTGCTCATACCTTGAAATTTATATTCCTCAGCAGTGTACCAAATTTCAATTCGATACCGCTATCATTTCTGGAGATATTGGGGAAAAATATGTAATATTTCGTGCTTCTCTTCTCGATATCGTTGTTTTTTCGGTATAACTCAAGAAATACTGATTCAATCATGATAAAATGATCAAATTTTTCTTGAAAATCGTACTCATTCCTAGAGACGAAGTCACTTTTTGTAGAGATTTAGAGATTGTATGGATATGTTTCGAGCGTGCACTTCATTTGAATTGGACCTGATCTGTATTTTCAGAAATTCTAGGACAATAAAGTTTCGAATTGACATACTTGGAAGGAGTGGGTTTATTTTACCGATTCACGAATTCGATCTTTGTAATTTTGATGAAACTGCTTCACCAATATCGAGTCTGTCTCTAAGTTATCTCTTACGGGAGTTGTTGGATTTACAGGAATGAAGTCCGTAAAAACAGGTAAATGATAATAATAACGAAAGTACTCACATCAGTTGAAAATGTATATACTTAATCACCTAGCGGAGCTTTAAATATGGAATGCTTTGAAAATAATGGGTTGTTCTAGCTCATTTATATAAGTAGCCTTCCCTCGATAAATTTGTCAAACTTTCGAAGTGTTTGTGAGCATGAAATCAACAACACTGTTCAAACAAAAAATTCACCGAATGACTCCGCAGATATATTTTATTTTCCAATATTTTCAGATATAAAAATCAGATCCAATTGATATCCAGTATTTCATCGAAAAATACCAGTTCGAAAGTTCATACAGAATATCACGAGGGAAATATGATCAGAAGATCAAAGAATATTGAATATTAAAAAAAAAATTTTCATCACAAAATTTTGTACAAAGTTGCCAATCAGCATTTCCATACTAACTGCCAAGTTTATTTCGATTAAATTAGTAATTTTTTAGTTATTCCGAAAAAAACAACGATATCGAGAAAAAAAATCACGAAATTTTACATATTTTTTCCTAATAAGTCCAGAATGGAATTAGGTGCACTGCGATAAAATATGATGTGTTGAAGGTATAAGCGGGTTGAATGAACCGTTTAAAAAAAAAATTTTTTTGGAAAAAAATTGCGAAAAAAATTTTTCTCAAAGCTCACTTACAGTGTGATCTCAACGAAATTTTGTAGAAAGTTGTGCGTTTTTATGCTCCACCCAACTGTCAAGTCTCAATTCAATCGCATGAGTAGTTCCTGAAGTATCAGAAAATTAATCTCTAAATTTCAAATGGCCATAACTCCGAAACCATTCGACCGATTTGCCACATTAACGAACTCAACCGCTGCATTCTAATGCGCGACCTAATCTGAAAGTTTCAAGTCGCTAGCTCTCTTCTATCGACAGTTATCGTGTTATCGGTCGGCCGACCGGACAGAATCGATTTTGACACCGGATTCGTCATCAGTGAATCCTAGTCAGTTGAGACCATTTTCGGGAAAACTATAGACAGTTGAAAAACACGATGGCACGCTGCTCTTCAGAACATGCGCTCAAAAATATAGTTTGAAACTTTTTACTACCAGTTAAATTTTGTTCCCAATATATAGAAGATATTCAAATTTATGAACGGGAGATGATTCAAACAGAAAGCTCGAATTTGCCTCGAAGGTATTAGATTTATTTTTTGTATAAGTCGGTATTATAAAAACTGATGTGATGACAAACAAACAACTGTGAGAAATACTTTCAGTACTTTATTGTCGAAAGTATTCATGAACGACTCCTTATTTCCATATTTTTTTGTTGATGTATCTTTGTTAACATTATCGTGCCAACTTAGTACTTCTCATGTTTGAACATGAGAATCGATATCGCTTTGGTTTAAAGCATAGACTAAGATCGCATTCGCGAACGGGCAGAATCCACCCTAGGATTTCGGAGATAATGCATTCGAAATTTTATGGTCCCGATATTCTCAGAATTGTAGATTTCAATGCATTGAAATCTTTAGTACTTTGTTGAAAATTATTTGGTGAGAAATTGAAGTAGGTTCTCACAATTATTCCAATTTATGTTGAGCAGTATATCTGTTAGTTTTATCGTTCGACAACGACACGCATAAAAAGTTTTGTATCAATTATTGTGTGAATAAGCATCGATTCCTAAATAGTGACATTACATTTCAAGTATATCAATAATAACTTAACCTTGTTACAAAAAACAATCGATGGATTCTGGGAAATAATAGGTACATAATTATCCACAATTATTAGAAAACACAGATTTTTCTGTGATACATTCAAATTATACCCTTTTTTATTGATATCTTACGATAGATTTTTATTGTCTTCAACGTACAACGTCTGAACTACGTGTTAGTGAATATACCTAATAAGATTTTGTTATACAGAATGAGTTATTAAGTTGTAAATTTATTTTAAACATAGATCCCTCTCATCGAACAAACACTTTTTTCACTTAGCATTTTTCTAGATTTGGTTCCGGTAAAAGATACAGGCTGCTGAAATTCCCAAAAAAAATCAGTCTCTCTTTTGAAACGTTGATATGGTCTCTCCGAATCAGATGCATTTTTGTGTGAAGTTTCCTTCAACTATGACACATATTCTTCAGTAATCACTTTATCCTAATCTGAACGGACTCGCTGATCCACAAAACCATGGGTAATAAGCATGATAGATGAAGTTTATTTTTTGTCATTATATGAATCTTCAATTAATTCAGAATACTTAGTTATTCCTTATAATTTCTCCTTTAACGCTCTGTTTTGGAGGTAGTCAACGTTGAATGATATAAAATGTGATAGAATTAGAGTAATTACCTTATTTTCATGGATCCGCCCATGAGGTAGTAAGTGCCGTAAATTAAGCTTTGCCCACATTCATCCGGACTTCTTATTTTTTGTTGTAATCATGTAAGCCATGATATTGAGGCTGTAAATAAACAGCTGGTACAAAAGTTTATATGTCATTCGAAAGATCACTGAATGGGGTAGTTTTTGCTGAAGAGAAAACGTTTTCATAATTATTCATTTTCTATCGAGATTGGAAAAATATGATTGATAATTTTCACCTAAGAACGTTTTTTTATCTGCTTACCACACCCGCAATAAGGAATTTTTGATGAGGCTTCGAGGATAACTGGAGTGTGATTGATTTATGAAAAAAAATGAGATATGTCGTAAAAACACAAAAGTTACATTGAAGAATTACCGTCAATATTTCGACCATATGACATTTTTTGTTGAAAATCACATGTAGAATATCGCCTTGAAGTTTTGGACATTTTGAAGTAGACACCCTGTTTATATATTACAGGAAATTTTTTATTTTTAATGATTGTATCAATAACCTTAACCAAGTAAAGTCCTTTGAATCCACAGAGTTCTAGATCAATGGTGCTTATATTGTCATCGATTAATCTCGTTGATTTTGGTTTATTATTTGATAAAATCAAATAATAAACCTTAGTGATCGACCAACAAAAAAAAATTTCAACCCCTCCTGAAAATTCTACACTTTACGTTTTGGAGTATTGTAACGAAGTGATTTTCGTTACTAAGAAATCAATCAATTTGTTTCATTAATTTCGAGAGATTTCCTAACAGGAATGAAAGAATTATTACATCAAATTCCGATGCATTTCAATCTCCGCCCTATTTTAACTAAGTTATTTTCATCACTTAAGAATTGTCAAATTAATTATATTTCGTTTTGAGAAATTTCCTATCAAAAGGAATAATTCCATCATATTTATTTCGATGCATTTTCAGTTTCCGTCCTATGTATAAAAACCATGCCGTGCTAGGCGATTTATTGCTTATCGCAGTTTTTTCACATGTTCACGGCGGTCTCGGAGATTGAATCGTATGAAAAACGGGTAAACGCGTGTTCACGCGACCCGCTGTATAATTCTTTCAGAGAACAAAGGAATTTGAATGAACCAATCAGGGAACCGTAAAACATCCTACTCTAGGAAATTTCTCGAAATTTTGGACATGTGACATCCCCAATTTTCCGAAGTTATAAAAGGACTTGTCCAGACGAAATGGGCAACTTTTTGAGAGTATTTCGAGCCGTCAAGTCCAGTCAGAATTTTTGCTATTCCGGATTCAACTCATTATTCTGCAATAATTAGTTTTTAACATTTTTATCGTGTCAAATCCGACAATTATTTCAACTGAATTTGAGAAGTAATTTAATCTTCAAATTTGACAACCGTATACAGTGAGTGAAAGTGGTGTTTTACCTGGTAAGAACCCTTTGGGCTTTATTCGGCTTTCCGTTTGATTTCTGTATATTTTCCTGTGTTCCATTTCTATTTTCCGTTCAATACAAATCGGGAAATAATTAAGCTATATTATTTGGTATTCCGTGAATAATTTTTGTAGTGTTTTCGGGAACGTTGTGGGGGACATTATCTACAACCTTAGTTCAATTGCCCTCCAATAGGGATTGAATTGAGGTGGTACTGGACGCAAGTTATCCTCGAATTATCTGGTTGTGTCCGACGCTCTGGGCTAAGCACGGGCGAAAGATACAGGCTGTGATTCGAGTTTGAATTAGCGAGACGTTTCTGAAATATCCGGTTTATTCGTTTCGTGTGTTGGAATACTGCCGTTATATTTTAGCTGGTAATTTTTGTAGTGTTTTCGGGAACGTTGTGGGGAACATTACCTACAACCTCAGTTCAATTGCCCTCCAATAGGGATTGAATTGAGGTGGTATTGGACCCAAGTTATTCCTCGAATTAACTGGTTGTGTCCGCTCTCTGGGCTGAGTACGGGCGAAAGATACAGACTGTGATTCGAGTTTGAATTAGCGGAACGTTCCCGATAGTTCCTTTTAGATTTACGGAGTGCTCCGTCGTCACGGCCTTGTATTTTGGTTAGTCCTACTCGACAGTATTTTGGAGTGGATCGACATTATTTCCGGATTTTACTCTTTTATTGGGTTGTGTCGAACGCCCTGGGCTAAGCTCGGGCGAACCATTCAGCCTAGTATTAAGGGTTTGAACCGGTAATACGGACACGGAGGTACTGTCGATCTAGTTGGCCGTGGCGTTTATAAATTGAAGTGGGTGCGCCCTTCAGGCCGCACACTCATCGTTGTTTGAGACATTTGGAACAACTTGTTTTCTTGGAACACAGGTCAATACCGTAGTCAAAGCCGGCCCTGTCTGTTTACTGCTTTCTCACTTGTATTTGCTCATTATATGCTCTCATTGTCCGTCATTCACCAATTTGTCGATACGTCCATTTTTCACCGCTTTTATCACCTGCTCTGCTCGCTCATCTTATTCCTCACCACCGTTCACCGTTCTGCTTAGTTCAAGATTACATATTTCTGCTTTGTTAACATCTGACTGTACATTATTTCATTGCTGTGATCATTTCTTACATTGTGTAAATAGTAATATTGTTCATATCATAATAAGTTTAGACATATTGTCAATCAACATCAGACAGCTCTTTGTGTAAATATAATTGTGGTCAACAGTGTAAGTGACAACGTGAAAGTTTGTAAGATATCTGTACAAATATAGTGTGAGTTTCATTCCTGTGATATTGGTCTTCTCTATAAACGAAGAAATTACCACCAAGCAATCGCTAAGATCTTAGATTGCATCGAACCCTTCTCCAACTGTGTAAAGGCTACCTGGGAAGGACAGAGAAGTGTACGACAAGGAGTTGCAACCTTGGACCAAAATTTGCAACTGGCGCCCGAGAAAATAAATCAAAACCGTTTAGTCACACAAGCCCGAGAAATTCTTTTTCTTAAAATAATAAATATTGAAAGATATCCCCCTCCCGCCGATTTCTATTTTCGAAGTTTGAAAAATGCATTAAGTTTCAGAGTTGGGGGTTTATACCCTCAAACCTCAACTGTTTTTTTTCGGAAAGATATTACATGTGATATATCGCATGAAAGGTCATTCGATGACCAATTCAGTTATGTGAACGAAAATGAAAGTTAATTATTAATTCATTATCAATTACAAATCCATGAGTTCGAGAATTTCCCAATTTTCATTTCTATTTCTATTATAGAAATTTGTGAAATGCATGCAGGTTCAAAGTTGGGGTTTTATACCCTTAAACCTCAACAGTTTTTTTTTTAAATATTGCATGGGATATATCTCATCAAAGGTCATTCGATGACCAATTCAGTTATGTGAACGAAAATTAAAGTTAAGTATTAATTCAATTTAAATTACAAATCCATGGGTTCGAGAATTTCCCTTAGTAATAAGGTAAGTGTTTCTGAGGCAAAAATTCATGTTGAGAATTATACTGAAGTTAGATTTTCGAGAAACTTGTAGAGGGCATTCTAAAGAGAACAAATTTTTATCATCATGTGGTCTATACGTATATAGGGTACTCGTTTTCATGAAGGTACTTCCAACAATATTTAAACTGTAACAATACTAGGCGCACAGATACACATACTTGTACCCACGTCACTCTTTAACCTTAATAGAAAAGTCGCGCTTGTACATTAGCCTAAGGCTATTTAATGCTCTACCCCAACGGTTTAGGAGCACACCCAACTGGAAAGTTTTCGAAATTACGTTGCATAATGCAATTGTTGACTGTGAACTATATCCTCAGAGTGAATTTTTTGATTTTTGTAAAAGTGAATTGTTTTGAGTTATGTTTTCTGTTTTTACGAAACCAACCTCATTGTATTTTAATAAGCTTTTGATTGAACAAATTTATTATCATTATCATTATTAATTAATAAAAGAATAATGGTCTGATTACAGTACCCTTCTACCTGAAAATTCTAAATTATTTCCTAATTTTTAAAGGAAAAACGACACAAACAATTCTACTTCAAGCCACATCGCTGAATAGGTAATCAAATTACCTTTCGTTTGATGTATCACAATCCATATATTTCCAATTAAAAAAATTAAGTAGTGAACTGAGGATTATCAAATTAAAAAAACCACAGGATATATTGGTTTTGAAATCAAAATCGACGGGTGCGAGGATATTCCTTAATAGTTCTTCGTAGACTCATTATTGACGAGTATTGTTACACTTTTGACAATTGTATATGTTTTATCTAAGATAAGGTTACTTAACTGAGAAAATAATAAACCCTTGTGTAAAATTTGCAGCGTTTTTAGAGGTTATTTCTTCGATATTTCAGGAACCACTAATGCAATCGAATTGAAACTTGGTAGTTAGTTGTAGAATACCGACGTTCAACGCATTATTTCGTTGAAATCGTAATGTTAGTAGGTTGAAAAATATTTCGAAAATTTCCTGAATTTTTTTTGAGAAAATATCATTTTCGGAAACGATTCATCAGATTTTTGATGAAATTCCGCACAGGCTTTGACCTCAATAATTCATTACATTCATAACAAGTTTTAGTTTTATCAGATATCAATTTTGGGAGATATTCTGAAAAAATATATAAAATTTCTCGGTTCATTTCTCGATATCGTTGTTATTTCCAAAAAACTCGAAAAATACTGATCCGATATTGAAAAAATTGGTAACCAGTTGGCAAATGCTGACATACAATAGTTGGCGAAATTTCGTGATGATGGTGTCATCGGAACGTTTCACAAAAAATCACTTTTATTTTTAAAAAATTCAATATTCTGCGATCTTCTGATCATTTGATCCTCAAAAAATTCTGCATGAAGCTCCAGACTTTGATTTTTCAATCAAGAACTGGATTTCAAGTCGATCTGATCTGTATTTTCGGGAATATTGGGAAAATGAAATAATTGGTTAATCTGAGGAATTATAAGGTGGAATTTTCCCATTCACGGGTTCAGTCTACACAATATAGGTTCAAACCTACTCCAACAATTTTGAGACTCTAAATTGCTTTTCTCGGAAATTCTTGTATTTTCGATCAGGTCGATTCCAAAAATACAGATCACATGGAATTGAAATCTAATACTTAATAAAAAAATCTAGAGAAATTCAAATTCTATTTATTAGATCAACACGAAATTTTGGCAATCCCCATCTAATTACGAAGTTTCAATCTGATTGCATTTGAACTTCTTGAGATATTTCAGAAATAACGTTAAAATTACAAATAACAACGAAATTTCGACACGATTTTTTCCTTATATTTCCGAAAGTAAATATCGATAAGGTTTGTGCCAAATCCCTATGAAATCCGATCAATATTTTCAGAGAGAAAAAAATTTTCATAAAAAATTCAAAAGATTTTCGAATGATAATTTTTAAAATTTTCTTACAACTGGATCCACACGAAATTATGCTGTAACTTGCGCGGTGGTATTTCAAAACTGATCACAAAGTTCCAATTTGATCCAGTCATTACTTCATGAGATATCAAGGAGTAAACCTGTAATGTTTTCGACTATGCACTGGAAAAACTAAATAACTAAACAATTTGGTTGGTCGTAATAATCTTTATTCCAGGAGATTCAATTTGGAACTGAACTCCAGCTGTTGTCATGTGTTATACAGATATACAATCTTTACATAAAAAACATCGCGATAGTCGCTCTCGTATTATTACTACCAATTTAATTCCAACTTCAATATATCACACTCTTCCCCACACAATTCAGAAACTCAACCTGCCTTAAATTCCATTACTTATTTAAACAATATACAATTCCTAATCTAACTCTACAATCATTTTTAAAAATTCACATTATTTTTCATAAGTCCATCTATCAGGTGGTCTTATATTTCGTTTAGGTCTGCTTAGTTGTGAAGATGTATCAGGAACAACCGTAGGTTGTTGCGATATACTTGACTCATTAAAATCTCTATCATTGACTGGAATCATATGTTCCGAACTGATACGTCTTTTCAACTGGTTTTGGTGACGTTTCCACATCTGATTTAAGTCGGGAATTTTAACAATATATGTATTTTTACCAATTATTTTTGAAATAGTACCACCTATCCATTTTTCATTATTCACTTGACGGTAATCTTTTGCGAATACCTTCTCTCCCACAATGAATGTTATCGATTTTACACCACCATAATATTTCTTTTGATTGGATTGGGATTTTAAAACCTTGTCTTTAACTTTTTTGAATGCCTGGGGCTTAAGTCGACTAAATTTCGTTGTCAAATCTCTTCCAAACACAAGTTTAGAGGGGGAAACCCCAGTTGTAGAGTGAGGAGTGTTCCGATAATCCATGAGGAAACTATTTAAAGCTAAATTGATATCAATCGAATTATTTGAACTCAACATTTTTTTCAGTGCAGTTTTCACTACCTTTACTGCATTCTCGGAAGCACCATTCGACTGAGGGTACCTCGGTGGAGATGTAATTGGCTCTATATTGAACTTCCTCAAAAAATCCTTCATCCTTTTACTAGTAAATACAGACGCATTATCCGATACCAAAGAATTGCATAACCCGAATCTCGCCATTACACCAGAAAGAGCCCTTATAGTGAATTCCGAAGAAATGTGACTAGTTGGAAAAACTTCCAGCCATTTTGAATGCGAATCTAGAATAACTAAGAAATGTTTTCCGAAAAACGGACCCAAATAATCCATGTGCAATCTCGAAAATGGTATCTCGGGCCACTTCCATGATTGAAGCTCAACCCTGGAAGGTGCTCTGGAATTACTTAAACAACTTGAACAATTCGATACAAATTTTTCGATATCCAAGTTAATTCCCGGCCAAAATATATAGCATCGAGCCATAGATTTCATCTTTTCCATATCCAAGTGAGATGAATGTAATTGATTTAACATCTTTTCCCTCAATTTTGTGGGAATAATGATTCTATTATTCCATAAAATCAAATTATTCTCTACAGTCATCTGATTGCGTATGGGGTAATATTTTTTTAAAATTTTATCCCTTCTAGCATAATTCGGCCAACCGTTACGAATAAATTGAATTATTTTTTTATAAATATTATCATCCTTAATCACTTTACAGATTTCTTCAAAATTTACACACAATTCCTTCATGTTCAAAAAATAATTATCATAGTCTACATCTACCTCATCTCGTTTGGAATTTTCATAATTTTTGTCTTCTGAAGGACATCGGGATAAAAAATCCGCAACATTATTTTTAGAGTTAACGTGAACAATTGTATAATCGTAATTAGAAAGGATCACTGCCCATCTTCGCAATCTGTTCGCAGAATATTGTGGAATTCCTTTTTAGGATTAAAAATAGCCATTAAGGGCTTATTATCAGTTACTAGAGTAAACTTTCTACCATATAAGTATTGATTGAATTTTGATAAACTAAATATTATGGCTAAGCCTTCGCGTTCAATTTGTGCATAATTTTTTTCAGTTTTTGAAAGAGTTCTCGAGGCGAAAGCAATTGGTTTTTCTTGACCATTCGGCAAAATATGTGATATTACGCTGGCTATTCCATATGGACTAGCATCGCAAGTTAATCTTAGTTCATAATCAGAATTATAATGAACTAAATTTTGAGGAACACATTATTTGTTTTATCTTCAAAAAAGATTCATTACATTCCTTACTCCAATTCCAGACCCAATCTTTCTGCAACAATTGGTGTAAGGGATGTGAGATTGTAGACATATCAGGCACGAATTTACAATAAAAATTGACCATTCCCAGAAACGACTGCAACTCTTTTCCATTTCTGGGAATTTGCGCATCTTTTATTGCTTGCACTTTATCTTCACACATGTGAATTCCGTCTTTACTGATAACATAACCTAAAAATTCGATTTTCTCTTGGAAAAATTCACATTTTTTTGAACTCACTTTCAGACCTGCATCTTGTAATGTTTTCAACACCTTTTGCAACCGTTCATGATGCTCTCTTTCATCACGTCCGCAAATTAATAAGTCATCCAAGAAAATTAAAACTCCTTCTTGATTGTACAGTAAGGATTCCATAGCTTTCGCAAATTTTGCAGTTGCTGGTGCTATACCATATGGAAGTTTCTGATACTGAAATAGACCTTTATGAGTTGAGATTGTGACTAATTCTTTAGAATCTTCAGACAACTCTAACTGTGCGTAAGCCTGATCTAAATCAATTTTAGAAAATATTTTAGCCTCTTGAATTTCCGTCAATAAATCCTGAATACTAGGTAGAGGATATTGGTCGATTTCGATAAGAGGATTAATTGTTATACGGAAATCACCGCAAATTCTGATCTCACCCGATCGTTTCATTATGGGAACAATCGGCGTTGCCCATCTAGAATAACTAACAGGTTTTAAAATCCCTACCGTAACTAATCGATCCAACTCAATTTCAACCCTTTTTTTCATACCAAATGGCAAAGGTCGTGCTCTGATAAATTTTGGTGAAACGTTTTCATCAATTAATTTCAAAGTGACAAGATTTTTGTTGAATTTACCTAATTTACCATCAAATAAGCTAACAAACTCTTTATGAAGAGATTCCATTTTGTCAGAAACAAAATTCAAAGACAAATTTATCCCATGAACTTGCATAAAGTCTCTTCCCAAAATAGGTGGGCTTCCGTCACGAAATACATAAACCTTTAACATCGTGAAATTTTGGTTGTACAACATTGGCAATGAACAAAATCCTAAACTTGAAATTTTTTGTCCGTTGTAAACATTAAAATTTTCCGGAGAGGGACTTAGTTCAAAACCAGAAAAATTTTCCTTATAATACTTCTCAGACATAGCTGATATACCAGCGCCTGTGTCCAATAGAAAGCTATGATACATTCCATTCACTTTGACCTGAATTTTTAAAGGATTTTGAATTGGAATATCATTTCTGAACGAGAATATATCGTTTTGAATAAAATTTTGTGGGTGATAATTTTTAAAATTAGTTTCAATGTGTTTCTTTGGACACATGGGAGCAAGATGACCTTTTTGTTTACAAATTTTACAGTTGTACTCCTTGTAGTGACACTGCGCAGACACATGATTCTTCCGACCGCAACATTGACACTTGACACCTACTTGTACTGATCTCTTCTGTGACGCACTTTCTGGTAATTTTCTGTGCACTCGTTCATGAACTTCCGTTGATGTTGTCCCATTTCCAATATGGTGGAGATCCGGTTCCATTTTCACTTGGGAGAGACGCTGCCCCAATGCCGCCATTTCTGAGGATGCCAATTTTGTGACTCCAGAAAATGTAGACAATGATGATTCTTTGAAAAGCTTGGATCTTACGTCGCCTTTGATGAATCCAATCACGAATCGATCTCGAAGCATCATGTCAACCTCGGTACCATTAAATTGACAGTTCAGTGCCAAACTTCTCACCCTGGCAGCCCATTCATTTGAAGTTTCATTAGCTTCCATGAATCCAGCGAAAAATTTATCCCTTGCCACGAAAACTGTCTCGGGAACCTTTAAGTATTCGTCCAACAGCACAGCTAATTCCGTATATGATTTTTCTTCAGGTGGTAACGGCATACATAAGTTGAAAATTAGTTTGTAGTCATTTTCACCGAGAGAATTCAAAAGAATGGCTCTTTTCTTTTCCACATTAGCGATTTCATTCACCAGGAAATAATTGTCTAATCTGCGTTTGTAGATAATCCAATCACACGTGTCACTATTGAATTCACGTATTTGTCCATAAAATAATTTTGATTCACTCATTTTGTAATTTTACTTTCAAAAGGGTTCAAATCCTCGTCGCCACTGTAATGTTTTCGACTATGCACTGGAAAAACTAAATAACTAAACAATTTGGTTGGTCGTAATAATCTTTATTCCAGGAGATTCAATTTGGAACTGAACTCCAGCTGTTGTCATGTGTTATACAGATATACAATCTTTACATAAAAAACATCGCGATAGTCGCTCTCGTATTATTACTACCAATTTAATTCCAACTTCAATATATCACAAAACCTCAAAATTTCAAATGGGCCTAACTCCGAAACTATCCAACCGATTCCACCCATTAATCAACTTAGCTGAGATATTTGGTTTCCAAACCTAATATGACAATTTCAAGTCGCTAAGTCTTTTCATTCTGAAGCTAGAGCACATACGGCTGAACGGACGGACATAATTGAATTTGACCATGGGTTCTTCTTCAGGGAGCTCGACCCAATCGTTTGAGACCATTTTCGGCTCAAAATTCGAATATTACAGACATCGTGACGAAATGATAACGCGCTGATCCCTAGAACAAGCGCGTAAATATTATTCTTGAGGATCATAAGGACCGTTTTTTCAACGAATCTCAACAAGCGCGTAAAAGCAAATGACCTCAAGTCAGTGCATGTCTAGAATTTTATTTTTATTCTCTAATTTTCAAAATCCATTAGATTCACATGATTCTAGAATAAATATAACTCAGCATGAACCAAGTAAACCTTGTTCATGCTGGATAGTTTCCATTTAGGGCATAAAGTTGGGAGATGAAAAAAAAACTGATGAAAAATTTTAAATTCATGAATATTTCACACTATTTGCATAAAATGATTCTCGCTGACGTTACATCATTTATTCTCTGTGCTCCAACGTAAGTTTGAATCCTTGTGATGGCCTCATCATCAAATTGACTTTCAATTCAACATCTTCTACACTTTTATAGTCTGTTTTGATCCTGAATTTTCTCACAATCTTCGATAAGATCACTTTCATAACCATCATGGCGTATCTGGAACCTATAAAATCGACTGTTATGATTCCGTTAAAAAAGTGTTGATTTCGGAAGTTGTCAGTACGAGCAATTCTAGAATTGAAATTGAAATACAGCTCGTTTTTGAAGATTGGCCTACTATTCGAACTACTGATTACTGGTTCAGGTGAACTTTCGGTTGAATGGACTTAAAAATCATCTGAACTGTCGGTTCAATTAATCAATTAAACAGGTCTACCGCATAGGTAGATTGATGGGCTCACTAGTTTTATACTATACTAATATTTATCTAGTTTATTATTTCACTTCACCTATACAGCCCCTTGGACCTCCAGAAAATGGCATAAACGAATATGGGTGCCTTTTGGCAGTTTCGTCAGGCGAAAACCTGTAAGGGTTGAATTTTAGAGGGTCATCCCAATACTTCGGGTTCCTGTGCAAATGGATTATACCCATCAACATAATGCTATTGTCAGGTATCACATAGTCATCTGAAATAAAAATACAAACTCACATTATTGTTCAAAGTTCCCTACTCGACAGAGGGTCAGAGTTCATGAAGTTCTCCTGAGATGGCGCTATTGGAATTTTGTTCACAAAGCTACCACCCAATAAAGCTTTAGAACCTAGAAACCTTTCTGAGAAAAACAGAAATTTAAAACTGAAAGATGGGACCTGATGAATGAAGGATGACATTTAAAGAGTCAACTCAAAGTATTTTACTGAATATGGAAAAGAGAAATTGACCATATATAGACGAATTTTTTAGCGTTTTCATAATTTCTCAAAAATAACTATCTGTTGAAAAAATTCAATTTAACTTCAGTAAGATTTGAATGTGAAATGAGAAATTGATTTTATAGGTGGAGACAGTTAAAAGATTGAAACCTGAATGTGTTCAAAACAAACAGCATTGTGAGAAATGGATCCAATTCTATCAGATTTTACTCACCAATTTTCAGTTCACCTGTAGTTCCCCTCACCAATAAAGGAGCGATCGGAAAAATTCGAAGAGTTTCCTTTATAAACATCTCCAAGAATTGCAATTTCGGCAAATCATTTTTCGTTGCGCATCTGTCTTGTCCCAACACTTCAAATGCTTCTTTGTAGACTTTTTCCTATTCAACAGCAAGTTCTATGAAAATCTAGTAAAGCACTGACTTGAGTCAGCAGCTCTTGCGCGCATGTTCAAATTAATTGACTAAGCGGTAATATTTTCACATACTGACCCCCCAAAAACACCTTCACTTCCCGATGAAAAGATTTGGCAATACAATCGGATTATCCTCACGAAATTCTGTATGAACCACCAGTCTGTCATTTTTCAATGAAGTTCCGAATTCGAATTCGATCTTATCTGTATTTTTGGAAATATTGGAAAAACAAAATTTTAAATTGGTATATCTACGGAATCCTTCGGCGGAATTTACCCATTAACGAATTCGACCTTCACGGCCAGTCGTAAACACAATCACTTGAAAAGGAACGACTCGGAAACTCGATATTTCAAGAGTATTCTTGGACCTTCATCATGAAGGCCGGATTCGCAAATGGGTAAAATCGACCCAATGATTCTGCAGTTATATTCAACATCTTATTTTCCAATATTTCCAAAACTTGATTGAAAAATGACAGCATGAAGGTTCATATAAAATGTCATGAGGATAATATGATCATAAGATCGCAGAATATTGAATATTTGAAATTATGTTTTTTCCAATTGTTCTTATTACCAATGCTAAAATTGAGACCCGACAACTTCCATACAATCATAGAAATTTTTCCAGAGAGACACTGAGTATAGGTTAGGATATCGAAACTTGAGCTTTGCTGAATTCAGATGAGCATTGATCAATAGAGTCACCTCCCTCCCTTAAGAAATGCCTAGTACTATAACCTAATTTTTACTCCCTATCAAAAAATTTCCTAATCAGTCGCTCCGTTATGAAATAACAAATTTTCATTACTCGAAGTGAAGCACACTGTAGATGAAATTCCACAGCCAACAATAAATACCTAATACTCGAATAAAAAAACCTACCTGATATTCAGAAAACATGCCCAAAGTTAGACAACAGAACGACATTGCGATTGATGTGGTGTCAGAACCCTACAAAAGAAAAAGAAAAAAGATTACCATTAATTGGTTTAAAGTGATAAAGAAACTCAACTCACAGCAGCTATAAAAGTGTTCACTTCATCTCGAAGCTCCTGATTTGTGAAATGATCACCGTTTTGGGATATTTCCAGCAGTATTTCCAAAAAAGTCTTTATGTGTTCTCCATCTGCAACTGAAAATATCATACGTATACTTCATTCACTTTTATAAACTATCCCGGTTGGCCATGATTTAGGTCTATCAAGTTTTCTCACTTGGAACTGACTCAGGTTGCACTTGTGAAATATCGGCAATGTCAAAATATTTCTCAGTAACGTTGCCGAATGCCAATGCCAATTTCTACTCTCAATCTCAACATAATCATCACGCTTGGAAACTAAAAATGCCGAAGGTTGTTTTGAAGAAGTAGAGACAAAGTATAAGGAAGTGCTATGTAGAATTGAAATTTGCTTTTTCTGATAGTAATCCTGATAATTTGGAATCAATAATTAATCACAAGCTATCCAACATTTTCGACGTATGCAAATGAAAACCTATTGTATCGTTCACATAGATTCTCAAGAATTTTGTGAAATGAGTTAGTTCTTTTAAGGTGACACAGATTTTGTAGTACTACTACATTTTATACTGGAGTTTTTCAAGTTTTGCAACAAGGTATTCAAATGTCTTCTGTAGACTTATTTCTTGAGAATTTCAAAAAATAGGTAATTCCATAGGTTTGTCTGTTCATTTAGAAGTTTTACAGAAGGGTTATTCGATCACAAAGTGATGGACTACTTACTCTATCCGTTAACATTCAGTAAAATTTCAACACTCGATTCTTGATTTCTGTACAAGAATCTTCTGAATCTTCCAACCATGTTTATATATTGAAATATTTCCAGTGTTAACAAAGAAAAAAGTTTCTTGAACATTCGCTAGGTCTTTGGAATAATTGAATTCACATAATATTTTCCCAAATTCATTTTATTCCCAATGTAAATTCACATTTTGAAAAAAACGTTATTACTACGACCTCTATATAGAGAGGACAACGTTGCGTAGATATCTGACAGCAAAATAACTATAACCTAACATTTTCAAAATATACTAACACTGTGAAAGATTTCAGAATGTCATGGCCAACCAGGATAGTTTATAAAAGTGAATGGAGTATAGGTATATTGTTCGGGTTAGGCGAGTTCTTTGAAATATAGTTATGTTTTTCTTTGAGAAATCAAGTCATCATCTTACCTTCATTTTCAATGAAATCTCCTTGCATTTTCTGTTCGAATATTTCTCTTTGCTTCTTTATAACCTGAAACACTTGAATTAGTATTATACAGTTTGTACCTTTGAAAAGGTACCACTTTTTTGATACCAATTCTGGGAAAGAATTCGATAATTACAGACATTAACTCAAAATAACAAATCACGCTGTTCACTAAAACAAACGCGCAAAAAAGTAAGAGGCACGAAGAATCTATAGTTGAAATTTATGTACAACTTGAGAACCCTCCGTATTACTTACCGTTTCGGATAAATCATTCAGTTCTTTCAAAACTCCAGTTGATTCCTTCCCCAACTTGGTCATCGAGAAAATCAACTCAGAATGATAGAAAATATTGAAAATCTTGTTCGTAACGATCTCCATTAACCTGGGAAAATAACGAATGTCAGCTCATTAAAAACTATACTAATTGAATAAGAACTCAATTTGACAGAACTGAAATTCAAAGCCTGAATGGCCCGACGAAATATCTCCTTTTCAATAGAAAACTCAGAGATTGAGGTAACTGATGACCTTAGGCATGCCTATGTCTGAAATTTTCGAATATTCTTTAAATACTCCCAAAATAGACCTACTATTGAATCGACTCCTGATCCTTCGCCAATTTGCAACAATCAAAAACCAGGTTGTTAAGTGTAGATTAGATGGTCTACAGTAGTTCTTTTTATACCAAGCTAATTGAATAAGAAGTAGATTGCATATAGCCTAACCTCTTATTCTGAAGAACAAGATGGATTTTCGACTTTTCTAAGGAAAAACTAAGAAAATGAATTCCCTAAGTAGACTACAGTATTAAATCGACCCGGAGCCTTCACCAATTTACAACCATGAAAACTCAGGGCATCAGGAGTAGATAAGAGGTTCACATTAGTTCTATACTATGCTGATTGAATGAGAAGTGAATTGCACAGAGCCTAACCTCAAAGTTTAGAGAACAAGACGAATGTTTGACTTTTCTAAGGAAAAACAAAGGGAACAAATTCACTGAAAAGTTATACATGCCCATGTCCCAAGTTTCCGAATATTTTTGAAAAATTCTAAATAGGCACAGTATTATATCCGGATCCTTCCCTAATTTGCAACCATCAAAGTCCAGGTCATTAAGTGTTGATTAGGGGGTCTAAACTAGTTCTATACTATGCTAATTGAATAAGAAAACTATTTCATTACTATGCAATCCTCTTTTTATTCAATTAGCATAGTATGAACCTCTAATCTACACTTAATGACTAGGGGGTTTGGTAGTTGCAAATTGGCGAAGGACCCGGCTCGGTTTATTGGTGAGATCTATTTAAGGTTTTTTTTGAAAATATTCGGAAACTTGGGATTTGGGCATGTTATAGCTTTTCAGTAAATTCGTTCTTTTCGGTTTTCCTCAGAAAAGTTGAACATTCCTCTTGTTCTTTAGACTTCGAGGTTAGACCCTGTGCAAACCATTCCTTATTCAATAAGCATAGTATAGAACTAGTGTAGACCTTCTAATCTACATTCAACGATCTTGGTTTTGGTCGTTGCAAATTAGCGAAGGTTATAGGTCGATTTGATACTTTGTCCATTTTGGGAATATTTTTAAAATGTTTTTCCTTAGAACAGTCGAAAATTCGTCTTGTTCTCTAGACTTCAAGGTGAACTCTGTGCATTCCACGTCCTACTCAATTGGCAAAGTATAGAAGTAGTGTAGACCCTCCAATCTACACTTAACAACCCTTGTTATGGTGGTTTCAAATAGGCGAAGTATACGGGACCTTTCAATACTGGGTCTATTTAGGGAATTTTTCAAGAATATTCGGAAACTTGGGATATGGGCATGTTAAAGCTTTTCAGTAAATCTGTTCTCTTTGTTTTTCCGTAGAAAGGTTTATCTTTAATCTTGTTCTCTAGACTACGAGGTTAGGCTCTCTGCAATTTACTTCTCATTCAATAAGCATAGTATAGAACTAGTGTAGACTCTCCCATCCACATTTAACGATCTGGGTTTTGATGGTTGCAAATTGGCGAAGGGTATGGGTCGGTTTGATATCGTGTATATTTAGGGAATTTTTCAAAAATATCCGGAAACCCTGGACATGGGCATGTTAAAGCTTTCAGTAAATTTGTTCTCCTTTCTTTCCCCTAGAAAAGTCGAACATTCGTCTTGTTCTCTTGACACACTAATAAATCGACCCCAGATCCTTCGCCAATTTGCAAACATAAAAACCCAGGTGGTTGAGTGTAAATAAGTGGGTCTACACTAGATTTTATTATGCTTATTCAATAAGAAGTGTATTTCACCGAGCCCAACCTCGAAGTCTAGAAAATACGACGAAATTTCGACTTTACTAAGAGAAAAAGGAGAGAACGGATTGACAGAAAAGTTATAACATGCCCATGTCCCAAGTTTACGGATATTTTTTGAAAAAGTCTCTACGTAAACCTTGGATTATTCGCCATTTTGTAACCACCAACTGGACTTCAGGGCCTGCATTAGTTCAGATCTACGATATATCAGAATGACTGCTCTGTTTTTCAATCTTAAAGCGTAAGATATGCGTCCATCTTCCAAATAAGGTATTTTGTAAAAGCGAATCTCACCTTTCTAATAATTCCCCATAATGATTAGAGGTCGTTTGTGCGTCAATTTTGAGACCCATGGCAGTTTCTGGAAAAAAGTATTATGGTGTGAAATTGAATTGAAGAGGTCGGACGAAATTGATACTTGTGAATGAAAAGTTTTTCATATCTGTAAATAAACAGGGTGGGTCACGGTCGATGGAACCCTACACTTTTACGGAGAACGGGAACATCACAACGTTGAAAATATTCCTACTCAAGAAACCACATTTTCACCATCGGCCGTGGCCTTATTATGATTACGGAGAAAAGTATTACCGCATATGGTGTCCAATGTGCATGCACTCAACATCTTTCTGATGCCAATATCTGGCTTGCCAACTGCTTTCTCAAGAACCTCAATCAGGATATCGCATTTCTCTGCAAATATTGGTATGAATGAGTTCAATCTCTTTTGGTTGAATGATGGATTTATCAATTTACGGTGTCTTCTCCATATATCCACTAAAATGTTAAAAACATCATTGAATAAGAGATAACTAAGAGACTAGATATTTGTGAGGTTTGTACCTCAAGCAAAGCCTGTATGAATATTGAATAAATATGTCGTAGTACTGACCTGGCGCAGAAACCAGTCCATCGCCCATATATTTTTTGGTAAAGTCTATCAGGGGGCTTTTATTGGTAGAGTTGGTATGATTAAGAACTATTTCCATGTGTTCTGGTTGACTTACAGCAACAATAAGATAGTGACCCAACCAAACTTTGAAGATGCCTGGACTTATTTTAAAGTATTCGATAACACAATTGAAGGACTCTGAAAAATTAACATTGATTAAAATAATTTTGCTATGAATTGGATACAGTTTTTTGGCGGAAGTCTAGTGGTGAGGACCTTGGTACCATGATCGTGTGGTCGTAGTGTCGAGGTCCTGACAGGAAAAAATTTTCCGAAATCGATTAATTGTTGGGTTATCAGTTAACAATGATTTTTTTCGAATTCTGTTGGCCATTAATTGAATATAAATCCATTGTACATTACTCGAATAAAAAACACGTGTTGATTGCTATTTATTTTTAGTTGAAACATGACGCGTTTCGCCACGTTGAAGCTCCTTCAGATGCTATTAGACAACTAGTAATTTATTCAATGGCCATACATAATGATCTAGATCACCCCTGTCAAGTCTGTTAACCTGAAAGATCAACGGTTTTTCCAAAGTAATGAAAAGTAAGTTGTATTTTATACCTGTACTTTTTTGTGTAAAACTGCGAATTTACCAGAAACTAATACTAGTCTAACTTCTCGATTGTAGTCGCTTCTTCCAAAAATAATAATAATATAATGCAGGTACCTATACAGTGTCCCGCAACAGTGGCGCGGTGTTTCATATCTCTATTTAGGAAACAGTTAGGAATTTAGTTTTATATGATGTTTAATTATTGCTCGAACTCGACAAATTGAAAAAGTTTTTGGTCACACAGGGTGTACCCTTCTTTGTGGGCAGGTCACAACTTTGTTTCTTGAATGGCAACCTGTATTTTCCATAACTTTTTTCGTTTCAACATGAAAAATGAAATACACTTTATACCTATCTTTATCACAAAAATATCAACGGTTTTCGAGATATTCTGTCTGACATGTTTTTTTTTCAATATTCGTCTCTCAGAATATTTGCTATTATGTCCTATTGGAATTTACTTCTGGTGAAATATTGAACATTGATTACTCTCTAAAACGGTTTATCTGAAATCGAACTGGGATAAACAGGGTATGAAAAACAGCCTGCCACATATTGGAAATAAGAATCAGCAGAGACCGCAGAGAGCAGTCAACTCTCCAGATTTTACGAGTATGGAAAAATATCACCCTGTAGATTTTCACAGTAAATTTACATGTTCTATGATGTTGATTTTAACGTGTAATATCTTCAATAAATTTCGGCTGAATTTTCAGGGAAATACTGATGCTATGACGAGAAACAATTGAAAATTTTCAAACTGAAACACGACTCATCTACTACCTACTAAAATGGATGAAAATACAGATTTCTCTGTAATACCTTTACATAATATCTTGTTATGTTGATATCTTAGTGTCTAGTATTATTTTTGGATTGTTTTTATTGTCACCGTTTCCCCGAGTTTTTTTACTTCAATCATTGTTTGCCAGTTCATATAATAATTTGCCATTGGAGACGTAGTGAGATATCAATCAAAATCAAAGGTATTACAGAGAAATCTATGTTTTCTATTGATATGTTAATGATACTTTATACAAATAATTAATTCTTTCTTTTTGTATCTCCAATTAAGGAAAACCTTGTACATCAAACTGCCTGGTTCAACAAAAACAAAACACGTCAGTCATTAGGATTGCGCAATGAGTTTTGGTCAATATTGTGATATACTTTATTGATCGAATATTAGCCTTGACGGAGTTATGACGTCAAGATGCGTTCATTTTTGGTTACTTTGAGACCTGAACTTACCGTCTATGGATTTTCCTAAAAAGGACAAACCGAGGTCGTATTTTCTCGATGATCCGTAATTTGGAATGAGGGCGGCCAACTTGTAGAAGTGTCGCCTTTTCCAGTAAAACTTCACGATCAACAGCGCGCATGCGGCGATCGCTAGGGTGAGTAAGACACGAAAAGTGTAGAACTCTCTCTCCATCAACTTTCCGATCATCTTTATATCTGGAAAAAATTAATGTTGGTCAAGTTGAACGATGACCTGTACACAACATCCATATCGAGACATGTACCGGGTGTCCCAGAACACAACTTCTTCAGTTCATTTCACGCATAAAAATATACAGGGATCAATTGAGAATATTTCAGCTATAGAACTTGGAGCTCAAAATATGTAGATTTAATACCAATCACTTGGATATAATGTGTCTCCTGTCTGAGATACAGCATTTTCAATTTTAAAATTTTAAATAACCAGTGGTTCTGACAGATTTCGTCATGTACACCTTTGTTGACAGAATTGTGAATTGACACAATTTACGAATCCACTTAAACAAAAAATTTCATGTAAATCCGGCCAGGCGTTTAGAAGGAGTGCAAGCACATACATATACCCGCACATAAGAATTTTTTATACTTGAGGAGTGCATTTTTTATAGAAAATGCATCGTAATTTTGTGGAACCACTTGATATTGGAAATTAACACCCCCGAAATGCTACAGAATCTAGGGGGAAGTTTGGGCACAGTTGTATCTTTAAAATATTCATTTACACTATCATAAGCCTTTTCGCGCGTATGTTCTAGGTAAACATCGTGCTAACGTTTTGTCCAAATGTCTGGTATTTTACAACTTTGAGCCACAACTGGTCTCAAACGACTAGGTTCGACTAACTTATGATGAATCCGGTGTCAAAATTGATTCGTCCGGCCGGACGACCGGCCGTGCGGCAGAAGACACGATAATTTCCAAACGGAGCCAGTTAGCAACTTAAAACTTCCAGATTAGGTCAAGCATTGGCATGTAGTGGCTAAGTTTGTTAACGAGACAAATCGGCTGAATGGTTTCGGTGTTATAGTCATTTTAAATTTTGAGGTTATTTCCTTGATATTTCACTACTGAAGCGATTGACTTAAACCTTGGCTGTTAGTTGGAGTATAGCGACGTTCAACTCTGAGCAAAATTTAATTGGGATCGTATGTTCACTTAATTTGAAAAAAAAAATTGTTCTCAAAATTAAAAAAAAAATATTTTATTCAGAAACTACTGTTCATATTAGAAGACTATTCTGCTCATACCTTGAAATTCAAATTCCTCTGCAGTGTACCAAATTTCAATTCGATACCGCTATCATTTCTGGAGATATTGGGGAAAAATATGTAATATTTCGTGCTTCTCTTCTCGATATCGTTGTTTTTTCGGTATAACTCAAGAAATACTGATTCAATCATGATAAAATGATCAAATTTTTCTTGAAAATCGTACTCATTCCTAGAGACGAAGTCACTTTTTGTAGAGATTTAGAGATTGTATGGATATGTTTCGAGCGTGCACTTCATTTGAATTGGACCTGATCTGTATTTTCAGAAATTCTAGGACAATAAAGTTTCGAATTGACATACTTGGAAGAAGTGGGTTTATTTTACCGATTCACGAATTCGATCTTTGTAATTTTGATGAAACTGCTTCACCAATATCGAGTCTGTCTCTAAGTTATCTCTTACGGGAGTTGTTGGATTTACAGGAATGAAGTCCGTAAAAACAGGTAAATGATAATAATAACGAAAGTACTCACATCAGTTGAAAATGTATATACTTAATCACCTAGTGGAGCTTTAAATATGGAATGCTTTGAAAATAATGGGTTGTTCTAGCTAATTTATATAAGTAGCCTTCCCTCGATAAATTTGTCAATCTTTCGAAGTCAACAACACTGTTCAAACAAAAAATTCACCGAATGACTCCGCAGATATATTTTATTTTCCAATATTTTCAGATATAAAAATCAGATCCAATTGATATCCAGTATTTCATACAGAATATCACGAGGGAAATATGATCAGAAGATCAAAGAATATTGAATAGTAAAAAAAAAAATTTCATCACAAAATTTTGTACAAAGTTGCCAATCAGCATTTCCATACTAACTGCCAAGTTTATTTCGATTAAATTAGTAATTTTTTAGTTATTCCGAAAAAAACAACGATATCGAGAAAAAAAATCACGAAATTTTACATATTTTTTCCTAATAACTCCAGAATGGAATTAGGTGCACTGCGATAAAATATGATGTGTTGAAGGTATAAGCGGGTTCAATGAACCGTTTAAAAAAAAAATTTTTTTGGAAAAAAATTGCGAAAAAAATTTTTCTCAAAGCTCACTTACAGTGTGATCTCAACGAAATTTTGTAGAAAGTTGTGCGTTTTTATGCTCCACCCAACTGTCAAGTTTCAATTCAATCGCATGAGTAGTTCCTGAAGTATCAGAAAATTAATCTCTAAATTTCAAATGGCCATAACTCCGAAACCATTCGACCGATTTGCCACATTAACGAACTCAACCGCTGCATTCTAATGCGCGACCTAATCTGAAAGTTTCAAGTCGCTAGCTCTCTTCTATCGACAGTTATCGTGTTATCGGTCGGCCGACCGGACAGAATCGATTTTGACACCGGATTCGTCATCAGTGAATCCTAGTCAGTTGAGACCATTTTCGGGAAAACTATAGACAGTTGAAAAACACGATGGCACGCTGCTCTTCAGAACATGCGCTCAAAAATATAGTTTGAAACTTTTTACTACCAGTTAAATTTTGTTCCCAATATATAGAAGATATTCAAATTTATGAACGGGAGATGATTCAAACAGAAAGCTCGAATTTGCCTCGAAGGTATTAGATTTATTTTTTGTATAAGTCGGTATTATAAAAACTGATGTGATGACAAACAAACAACTGTGAGAAATACTTTCAGTACTTTATTGTCGAAAGTATTCATGAACGACTCCTTATTTCCATATTTTTTTGTTGATGTATCTTTGTTAACATTATCGTGCCAACTTAGTACTTCTCATGTTTGAACATGAGAATCGATATCGCTTTGGTTTAAAGCATAGACTAAGATCGCATTCGCGAACGGGCAGAATCCACCCTAGGATTTCGGAGATAATGCATTCGAAATTTTATGGTCCCGATATTCTCAGAATTGTAGATTTCAATGCATTGAAATCTTTAGTACTTTGTTGAAAATTATTTGGTGAGAAATTGAAGTAGGTTCTCACAATTATTCCAATTTATGTTGAGCAGTATATCTGTTAGTTTTATCGTTCGACAACGACACGCATAAAAAGTTTTGTATCAATTATTGTGTGAATAAGCATCGATTCCTAAATAGTGACATTACATTTCAAGTATATCAATAATAACTTAACCTTGTTACAAAAAACAATCGATGGATTCTGGGAAATAATAGGTACATAATTATCCACAATTATTAGAAAACACAGATTTTTCTGTGATACATTCAAATTATACCCTTTTTTATTGATATCTTACGATAGATTTTTATTGTCTTCAACGTACAACGTCTGAACTACGTGTTAGTGAATATACGTAATAAGATTTTGTTATACAGAATGAGTTATTAAGTTGTAAATTTATTTTAACCATAGATCCCTCTCATCGAACAAACACTTTTTTCACTAACCATTTTTCTAGATTTGGTTCCGGTAAAAGATACAGGCTGCTGAAATTCCCAAAAAAAATCAGTCTCTCTTTTGAAACGTTGATATGGTCTCTCCGAATCAGATGCATTTTTGTGTGAAGTTTCCTTCAACTATGACACATATTCTTCAGTAATCACTTTATCCTAATCTGAACGGACTCGCTGATCCACAAAACCATGGGTAATAAGCATGATAGATGAAGTTTATTTTTTGTCATTATATGAATCTTCAATTAATTCAGAATACTTAGTTATTCCTTATAATTTCTCCTTTAACGCTCTGTTTTGGAGGTAGTCAACGTTGAATGATATAAAATGTGATAGAATTAGAGTAATTACCTTATTTTCATGGATCCGCCCATGAGGTAGTAAGTGCCGTAAATTAAGCTTTGCCCACATTCATCC
Organism: Myrrha octodecimguttata; assembly: GCA_958510865.1. Taxonomy (NCBI): domain Eukaryota; kingdom Metazoa; phylum Arthropoda; class Insecta; order Coleoptera; family Coccinellidae; genus Myrrha; species Myrrha octodecimguttata. The sequence continues at coordinate 42,354,746 of OY294064.1, forward strand.
GGACTTCTTATTTTTCGTTGTAATCATGTAAGCCATGATATTGAGGCTGTAAATAAACAGCTGGTACAAAAGTTTATATGTCATTCGAAAGATCACTGAATGGGGTAGTTTTTGCTGAAGAGAAAACGTTTTCATAATTATTCATTTTCTATCGAGATTGGAAAAATATGATTGATAATTTTCACCTAAGAACGTTTTTTTATCTGCTTACCACACCCGCAATAAGGAATTTTTGATGAGGCTTCGAGGATAACTGGAGTGTGATTGATTTATGAAAAAAAATGAGATATGTCGTAAAAACACAAAAGTTACATTGAAGAATTACCGTCAATATTTCGACCATATGACATTTTTTGTTGAAAATCACATGTAGAATATCGCCTTGAAGTTTTGGACATTTTGAAGTAGACACCCTGTTTATATATTACAGGAAATTTTTTATTTTTAATGATTGTATCAATAACCTTAATCAAGTAAAGTCCTTTGAATCCACAGAGTTCTAGATCAATGGTGCTTATATTGTCATCGATTAATCTCGTTGATTTTGGTTTATTATTTGATAAAATCAATGAGATATGAATAGTATACAGCGTGCCAAAAAAGTAAAGTAGCTCGTCAATAATTTTTGAACGAAGAATTTGAACATTTGATTTTGAATTCTGAAGGCAATTTATCCTGTGTTTCTTTGAATTTGATATTTCTCACCCCCAACGCCCCGCACCCCACTACTTTATTTTTTCAAATTGGAATATGGGTTGTGATACATCAAATGAAAGGTAATTTGATTACCTACTCAGCGATTCGACTAAAAAAAGAATTTATCGTGCCGTTTTTCAATAAAAAATTAGGAATAACTTCACAATTTGTGATTGGAGAGTACTGCAATCAGACCATTAGTGTTTTAATAATTATTATTAAGGAAAACCCACGGATCTAAGGATTTGTAATTCCGAAAGCAGGTCTCCCTATGCTTTTTTGAATTCGAAATCTCCCACCATTTACGCTCCACACCCCCATACTGTTTTTTTCAAATTGTAATATATGGATTGTGATATATCAAATGGAAGTACATCTCATTGCATAGTGAGTGGCGTGACTTAAAGAGAATTTGCTAAGCAATTTTTTCATTAGAAAATCAACAATTTGTGATTGGTGTCGGATTCTTTTTCTTAAAATAATAAATATTGAAAGATATCCCCCTCCCACCGATTTCTATTTTCGAAGTTTGAAAAATGAATTAAGTTTCAGAGTTGGGGGTTTATACCCTCAAACCTCAACTGTTTTTTTTCGGAAAGATATTACATGTGATATATCGCATGATAGGTCATTCGATGACCAATTCAGTTATGTGAACGAAAATTAAAGTTAATTATTATTTCAATATCAATTACAAATCCATGAGTTCGAGAATTTCCCTATTTTCATTTCTATTTCTATTATAGAAGTTTGAGAAATGAATGCAGTTTCAGAGTTGGGGGTTTATACCCTCAAACCTCAACTGTTTTTTTTCGGAAAGATATTGCATGTGATATATCGCATGAAAGGTCATTCGATGACCAATTCAGTTATGTGAACGGAAATTAAAGTTAAGTATTAATTCAATTTAAATTACAAATCCATTTTCCCTTAGTAATAAGGTAAGTGTTTCTGAGGCAAAAATTCATGTTGAGAATTATACTGAAGTTAGATTTTAGAGAAACTTGTAGAGGGCATTCTAAAGAGAACAAATTTTTATCATCATGTGGTCTATACGTATATAGGGTACTTGTTTTCATGAAGGTACTTCCAACAATATTTAAACTGTAACAATACTAGGCGCACAGATACACATACTTATACCCACGTCACTCTTTAACCTTAATAGAAAAGTCGCGCTTGTACATTAGCCTAAGGCTATTTAATGCTCTACCCCAACGGTTTAGGAGCACACCCAACTGGAAAGTTTTCGAAATTACTTTGCATAATGCAATTGTTGACTGTGAACTATATCCTCAGAGTGAATTTTTTGATTTTTGTAAAAGTGAATTGTTTTGAGTTATGTTTTCTGTTTTTACGAAACCAACCTCATTGTATTTTAATAAGCTTTTGATTGAACAAATTTATTATCATTATCATTATTAATTAATAAAAGAATAATGGTCTGATTACAGTACCCTTCTACATGAAAATTCTAAATTATTTCCTAATTTTTAAAGGAAAAACGACACAAACAATTCTACTTCAAGCCACATCGCTGAATAGGTAATCAAATTACCTTTCGTTTGATGTATCACAATCCATATATTTCCAATTAAAAAAATTAAGTAGTGAACTGAGGATTATCAAATTAAAAAAACCACAGGATATATTGGTTTTGAAATCAAAATCGACGGGTGCGAGGATATTCCTTAATAGTTCTTCGTAGACTCATTATTGACGAGTATTGTTACACTTTTGACAATTGTATATGTTTTATCTAAGATAAGGTTACTTAACTGAGAAAATAATAAACCCTTGTGTAAAATTTGCAGCGTTTTTAGAGGTTATTTCTTCGATATTTCAGGAACCACTAATGCAATCGAATTGAAACTTGGTAGTTAGTTGTAGAATACCGACGTTCAACGCATTATTTTGTTGAAATCGTAATGTTAGTAGGTTGAAAAATATTTCGAAAATTTCCTGAATTTTTTTTGAGAAAATATCATTTTCGGAAACGATTCATCAGATTTTTGATGAAATTCCGCACAGGCTTTGACCTCAATAATTCATTACATTCATAACAAGTTTTAGTTTTATCAGATATCAATTTTGGGAGATATTCTGAAAAAATATATAAAATTTCTCGGTTCATTTCTCGATATCGTTGTTATTTCCAAAAAACTCGAAAAATACTGATCCGATATTGAAAAAATTGGTAACCAGTTGGCAAATGCTGACATACAATAGTTGGCGAAATTTCGTGATGATGGTGTCATCGGAACGTTTCACAAAAAATCACTTTTATTTTTAAAAAATTCAATATTCTGCGATCTTCTGATCATTTGATCCTCAAAAAATTCTGCATGAAGCTCCAGACTTTGATTTTTCAATCAAGAACTGGATTTCAAGTCGATCTGATCTGTATTTTCGGGAATATTGGGAAAATGAAATAATAGGTTAATCTGAGGAATTATAAGGTGGAATTTTCCCATTCACGGGTTCAGTCTACACAATATAGGTTCAAATCTACTCCAACAATTTTGAGACTCTAAATTGTTTTTCTCGGAAATGCTTGTATTTTCGATCAGGTCGATTCCAAAAATACAGATCACATGGAATTGAAATCTAATACTTAATAAAAAAATCTAGAGAAATTCAAATTCTATCTATTAGATCAACACGAAATTTTGGCAATCTCCATCTAATTACGAAGTTTCAATCTGATTGCATTTGAACTTCTTGAGATATTTCAGAAATAACGTTAAAATTACAAATAACAACGAAATTTCGACACAATTTTTTCCTTATATTTCCGAAAGTAAATATCGATAAGGTTTGTGCCAAATCCCTATGAAATCCGATCAATATTTTCAGAGAGAAAAAAATTTCGATGATGATTTTCGAATGATAATTTTTTAAATTTTCTTACAACTGGATCCACACGAAATTCTGCTGTAACTTGCGCGGTGGTATTTCAAAACTGATCACAAAGTTCTAATTTGATCGAGTCATTACTTCATGAGATATCAAGGAGTAAACCTCAAAATTTCAAATGGGCCTAACTCCGAAACTATCCAACCGATTCCACCCATTAATCAACTTAGCTGAGATATTTGGTTTTCAAATCTTATATGACAATTTCAATTCGCTAAGTCTTTTCATTCTGAAGCTAGAGCACATACGGCTGAACGGACGGACAGAATTGAATTTGACCATGGGTTCTTCTTCAGGGAGCTCGACCCAATCGTTTGAGACCATTTTCGGCTCAAAATTCTGAAATTACAGACATCCTGACGAAATAATAACGCGCTGATCCCTAGAACAAGTGTGTAAATATTATTCTTGAGGATCATAAGGACCGTTTTTTCAACGAATCTCAACAAGCGCGTAAAAGCTCCTGACCTCAAGTCAGTGCATGTCTAGAATTTTATTTTTATTCTCTAATTTTCAAAATCCATTAGATTCACATGATTCTAGAGTAAATATAACTCAGCATGAACCAAGTTAACCTTGTTCATGCTGGATAGTTTCCATTTAGGGCATAAAGTTGGGAGATGAAAAAAAAACTGATGAAAAATTTTAAATTCATGAATATTTCACACTATTTGCATAAAATGATTCTCGCTGACGTTACATCATTTATTCTCTGTGCTCCAACGTAAGTTTGAATCCTTGTGATGGCCTCATCATCAAATTGACTTTCAATTCAACATCTTCTACACTTTTATAGTCTGTTTTGATCCTGAATTTTCTGACAATCTTCGATAAGATCACTTTCATAACCATCATGGCGTATCTGGAACCTATAAAATCGACTGTTATGATTCCGTTAAAAAAGTGTTGATTTCGGAAGTTGTCAGTACGAGCAATTCTAGAATTGAAATTGAAATACAGCTCGTTTTTGAAGATTGGCCTACTATTCGAACTACTGATTACTGGTTCAGGTGAACTTTCGGTTGAATGGACTTAAAAATCATCTGAACTGTCGGTTCAATTAATCAATTAAACAGGTCTACCGCATAGGTAGATTAATGGGCTCACTAGTTTTATACTATACTAATATTTATCTAGTTTATTATTTCACTTCACCTATACAGCCCCTTGGACCTCCAGAAAATGGCATAAACGAATATGGGTGCCTTTTGGCAGTTTCTTCAGGCGAAAACCTGTAAGGGTTGAATTTTAGAGGGTCATCCCAATACTTCGGGTTCCTGTGCAAATGGATTATACCCATCACAATAGTGCTATTGTCAGGTATCACATAGTCACCTGAAATAAAAATACAAACTGGCATTATTGTTCAAAGTTTCCCACTCGACAGAGGGTCAGAGTTCATAAAATTCTCCTGAGATGGCGCTATTGGAATTTTGTTCACAAAGCTACCACCCAACAGAGCTTTAGAACCTAGAGACCTTTCGGAGAAAAACAGAAATTGAAAACCGAAAGATGAGACCTGATAAATGAAAGAAGACATTTAAAGAGTCAACTTATAGTATTTTACTGAATATGGAAAATAGAAATTGACCATATATAGACAATTTTTTTAGCGTTTTCATTATTTCTCGAAAATAACTATCTGTTGAGGAAATTCAATTCAACTTAAGGAAGATTTAAAAACGATGTGAAATGAAAAATTGATTTTATAGGTGAAGACAGTTAAAAAATTGAAACATGAATATAAAGTATTCCAAAACAAACATCATAATGAGAAACCTATCTATTTACTCACCAATTTTCAGTTCACCTGTAGTATTCCTCACCAATAAAGGAGCCATCGGAAAAATTCGAAGAGTTTCCTTTATAAACATCTCCAAGAATTGCAATTTCGGGAAATCATTTTTCGTTGCGCATCTGTCTTGTCCCAACACTTCAAATGCTTCTTTGTAGACTTTTTCCTATTCAACAGCAAGTTCTATGAAAATCTAGTGAAGCACTGACTTGAGTCAGCAGCTCTTGCGCGCATGTTCAAATTAATTGACTAAGCGGTAATATTTTCACATACTGACCCCCCAAAAACACCTTCACTTCCCGATGAAAAGATTTGGCAATATAATCGGATTATCCTCACGAAATTCTGTATGAACCACCAGTCTGTCATTTTTCAATCAATTTCCGAATTCGAATTCGATCTTATCTGTATTTTTGGAAATATTGGAAAAACAAAATTTTAAATTGGTATATCTACGGAATCCTTCGGCGGAATTTACCCATTGACGAATTCGACCTTCACGGCCAGTCGTAAACACAATAACTTGAAAAGAAACGACTCGGAAACTCGATATTTCAAGAATATTTTTGGACCTTCATCATGAAGGCCGGATTCGTAAATGGGTAAAATCGACCCAATGATTCTGCAGTTATATTCAACATCTTATTTTCCAATATTTCCAAAACTTGATTGAAAAATGACAGCATGAAGGTTCATACAAAATGTCATGAGGATAATATGATCATAGGATCGCAGAATATTGAATATTTGAAATTATGTTTTTTCCAATTGTTCTTATTACCAATGCTAAAATTGAGCCCCGACAACTTCCATACAATCATAGAAAATTTTCCAGAGAGACACTGGGTACACTTGGGGGAGATTCTGGAGCCTCTAGGAATGGTGCTGAATAATTCCATAAAGAAAGGAATATTTCCCGACAGACTGAAGCAAGCCATAGTTAGACCCATTTTCAAGAAGGGAGATGTGAATGAGTTTGGAAACTACAGACCAATCAGTATTTTACCATCCTTTTCAAAAGTATTTGAGCGGGCCATTTGTAACCAGATAATGGCATTCCTCATGAAGAACAGAATATTCAACAGAAATCAGCATGGTTATTTGAGAGGAAAATCAATCCAAACAGCAATTTTCAACTTTGTAAAGAAAATAATGGGTGCTTTTGAGGATGGAGAGCTGGCCCTGGGTCTGTTTCTGGATCTATCGAAGGCTTATGATTGCCTCGATGTTGATAAGCTCTTGCACAAGCTGGAAAGCTATGGAATTATAGGACCAACACTGAATTGAATAACATCATATTTCAGGAAACGTACTCAGCTGGTGGAGATATTCTCAGATGGAAATAGGATAAGATCAGATACAGAAGAATTGAAACTTGGAGTGCCACAGGGAAGCATTGCAGGACCGCTTTTTTCATAGTATACCTGAATGATTACTGCTTGAGCTTTCATTGGAGTGAGGATAAAGTTGGTGCTGAGGACTATGTCGATGACAAGAATCTGCTTGTGATAGAATCTTTATGGCCAGATCTCAAGATATTAGCAGAAGAAGTCCTACAATATACTGAAGAATGGTTTGCTAAAAACAACATGGTGTTAAATAAGAACAAAACTAACTTGATTTTATTCCACCCTCCAAATTCCAAGTTGGAGGTTCCCGAGCATATGACTCTGAATTGTAGCAAGTATGAAACTTCACAGAGCACCAGATTCTTAGGCCTACACATCGATGAGGAACTGAATTGGAAACAACATATAGAACATCTGAGTAAGAAAATAGGACCATCCATTTATGCATTCAGGGTAATTGCCAAATATCTGAACACAAGAGTACTAAAGTCAGTCTATCATGCAACCATTGAGGCAAAGCTGAGATTTGGTATTGTATTCTGTGGTTCAGGAAATGTTCCATCTGTGTTTATACTGCAGAAGAGAGCGATAAGGATAATGGAAAATTTAAAGCCCAGAGAATCATGTGGAGGACACTTCAAGAAGAATGGCATACTAACAGTGTATGCATTGTATATTCAGGAATGTTTAATATTCCTTCATAAAAATAAAGATCTGTTTTTCCAACATTTCAATCGCAAGAAGAACCATAACACAAGAACATTGGCATTCAATCTACCAAAACATAATCTGTCTACTACGCAAAGGCAAACAGAGTAAAGATGTCTAAAACTTTTTAATAATTTACCTAGGGATATACAAAGAATATAAACTCTTAAACTTTTCAAGAAAGAAATTTTCAAGCTGCTGCTGAATATGGAACCATATAACATGGAGGAGTTTTTTGGAGGACATTAATCCTATTTCTTTAAATGACACTATTTCATTTCTTTTCTTGTTTTGTAAACATGAACTGTTTTGAAATAAAGAGCTTTCTTATCTTATCTTATCTTATATTAGGATATCGATACTTGAGCTTTGCCGAATTCAGCAGAGCCTTGATCAATAGAGTCACCTCCTTCCCTTAGGAAATGCCTAGTACTATAACATAATTTTTACTCCCTACTGAAAATTTCCTAATCAGTCGCTCAGTTATGATATAACAAGTTTTCATCACTCAAAGTAAAGCACACTGTAGATGAATTTCCACAACTAACAATAAATACCTAATACAAAAACCTACCTGATATTTAGGAAACATGCCCAAAGTTAGACAACAGAACGACATTGTGACTGATGTGGTGTCAGAACCCTACAAAAGAAAAAAGAAGATTTCCATTAATTGATTTAAAGTGATCAAGAAACTCAACTCACAGCAGCTATAAAAGTGTTCACTTCATCTCGAAGCTCCTGATTTGTGAAATGATCACCGTTTTGGGATATTTCCAGCAGTATTTCCAAAAATGTCTTTATGTGTTCTCCATCTGCAACTGAAAATATCATACGTATACTTCATTCACTTTTATAAACTATCCCGGTTGGCCATGATTTAGGTCTATCAAGTTTTCTCACTTGAAACTGACTCAGGTTGCACTCGTGAAATATCGGCAATGTCGAAATATTTCTCAGCAACGTTGCCAAATGCCAATGCCAATTTCTACTCTCAATCTCAACATAATCATCACGCTTGGAAACTAAAAATGCCGAAGGTTGTTTTGAAGAAGTGAGACAAAGTATCAGGAAGTTCTATGTAGAATTGAAATTTGGTTTTTCTGATAGTAATCCTGATAATTTGGAATCAATAATTAATCACAAGCTATCCAACATTTTCGACGTATGCAAATGAAAACCTATTGTATCGTTCACATAGATTCTCAAGAATTTTGTGAAATGAGTTAGTTCTTTTAAGGTGACACAGGTTTTGTAGTACTACTACATTTTCATATTGGAGTTTTTCAAGTTTTGCAACAAGGTATTCAAATGTTTTCTGTAGACTTATTCCTTGAGAATTCCGAAAAGTAGGTAATTCCACAGATTTGTCTGTTCGTTTAAAAGTTTTACAGAAGGGTTATTTGAGTATTTTTATTTTTTTTCGAACGAACTATCACAAAGTAACGGACTACTCTATCCATTATTATTCAGTAAAATTTCAACACTTGATTCTTGATTTCCTTACAAGAAATTAGCATAACTGAATCTTCCAACCATGTTTATATAGTGCAATATTTCCAGTGTTAAGAAAAAAGTTTCTTGAACATTCGCTAGGTCTCTGGAATGATTGAATTCACATAATATTTTCTCAAATTCATTTTATTCCCAATGTAAATTCACATTTTGAAAAAAACGTTATTACTACGACCTCTATATTGAGACGAGAAAATAACTATAACCTAACATTTTCAAAATATACTTACACTGTGAAATGTTTCAGAATGTCATGGCCAACCAGGATAGTTCATAAAAGTGAATGGAGTATAGGTATATCGTTCGGGTTAGGCGAGTTCTTTGAAATATAAATATGTTATTCTTTGAGAAATCAAGTCATCATCTTACCTTCATTTTCAATGTAATCTCCTCGCACTTTCTGTTCGAATATTTCTTTTTGCTTTTTTATAACCTGAAACAATTGAATTAGTATTATACAGTTTGTACCTTTGAAAAGGTACCACTTTTTCGATACCAATTCTGGGAAAGAATTCTATAATTGCAGACATTAACTCAAGATAACATGAAACGCTGTTCACTAAAACATACGCGCAAAAAAGTAAGAGGCACGAAGAATCTATAGTTGAACTTAAGAACCCTCTGTATTACTTACCGTTTCGGATAAATCATTCAGTTCTTTCACAATTCCAGTTGATTCCTTCCCCAACTTGGTCATCGAGAAAATCAACTCAGAATGATAGAAAATATTGAAAATCCTAATCGTAACAATCTCCAAGAACCTGGGAAAATTACGAATGTCAGCTCATTATAAACTATACTAATTGAATAAGAAATCAATTTCACAGGACTGAAATTCAAATCCTGAATGACCCGACGAATTATCTCCTTTTCAATGGAAGATTCAGAGATTGAGGTAACTGATGCCTGAAGTCCATGTCCGAAGTTCTCGAATATTCTTGAAATATACCCAAAATAGACCCACTATCAAATCCACCCCGGGTCCTTTGCCAATTTGCAACAATCAAAACCCAGGCAGTTAAGTGTAGATTAGAGGGTCTACAATAGTTCTATACCAAGCTAATTGAATAAGAAGTGAACTGCACAGAGCCTGAATTCGAAATCTAGAGAACAAGACGGATTTTCATCTTTTCTAGGAAAAATTGAAAGAACGAATTTACTGAAAACCTATAACATATAACTATAACCCTAAATGATGTCCATAAAGTTAGCAGAGCCACTTGCACGGAAGTCATTGAAAAATTTGTCGCGCTTCTAGTTTTTTATAGGGGGGGCTCTGCTAACTTAATATTGAGTTAGCAGAGCCATTCTTAAATATGCATCGAATTCGGTCAGAAATGTTATGAATAATTGTCGAGTATTCGTCGTAGACGATTTTTTTTATAGCTTATTTATAGGTTTCAATGAAATGTTCTGGTTTCTCAGGTAATTTCTCAGATTCGGCAACACTGCATTGGTAAATTGATATTTCAGGTATGTTTTCCGTATCATTATCGACTGATATTGGGTTGTATATGTTGAATCTTATATTTCCCGAAATGAACAAGTTTCGTTTCAATGCTGAATAATGGAAATACTCCATTCTCACGGATGCACATCGACGTAACTTTGTGATACAAGAAAGATAATTAGATGACCGTTTTTTTTCCCGGAAATGAGCGATTGAAGGACGACCAAAACATATTTCTCGTGAAAGAAAAAAAATTTGTCGCGCTTTTTGTTTTTTTTGAAAGGGGTGGCTCTGCTAACTCAATATTGAAATAAAAAGTTTTTTTCTTTCACGACAAATATGTTTTGGTTGTCCTTCAATCGTTCAGCTCATTTCCGGGAGGAAAAACGGTCATCTGATTAACTTTCTTGTATCACAAAGTTACGTCGATGTGTATCCGTGAGAATGGAGTATTTCCATTATTCAGCATTGAAACGAAACTTGTTCATTTCGGGAAATAGAAGATTCAACATATACAACCCAATATCAGTCGATAATGATACGGAAAACATACCTGAAATATCAATTTACCAATGCAGTGTTGCCGAATCTGACAAATTTCCTGAGAAACCAGAAAATTTCATTAAAACTTATAAAAAAGCTATAAAAAAATGTTTTTTTCTGGTTTCTTCAGGTTAGATCGTCTACGACAAATACTCGACAATTACTCATAACATTTCTGATCGAATTCGATGCATATTTTAGAATGGCTCTGCTAACTTAATATTGAGTTAGCCGAGCCTGCCCTTAAAAAAAAACAAAGAGCGCGACAAATATTTTTCTTTTCGCGACAAATATGTTTTGGTCGTCCTTCAATCGTTCAGCTCATTTCCGGAACAAAAAAAGGTCATCTGATTAACTTTCCTGTATCACAAAGTTACGTCGATGTATATCCGTGATAATGGAATATTTCCATTATTCAGCATTGAAACGAAAATTGTTGATCTCGGGAAATAGAAGATTTAACATATACAACCCAATGTCAGTCAATAATGATACGAGAAAAATACCTGAAATATCAATTTAGCAATGCAGTGTTGCCGAATCTGAAAAATTTCCTGAGAAACCAGAACATTCCATTAAAACCTATAAAAAAGCAATAAAAAAATGATTTATTCTGGTTTTTTCAGGTTAGATGGTCTACGACAAATACTCGACAATTATTCATAACATTTCTGATCGAATTCGATGCATATTTAAGAATGGCTCTGCTAACTTAATATTGAGTAAGCAGAACCACCCCTTAAAAAAAATCTAGAAGCGCGACAAATTTTTTTCTTTCACGACAAATTCTCGACAAATATACGACAATTAATGAGATGGTTTTCATTGACTTCTGTGCAAGTGGCTCTGCTTACTTTATGGACATATCTAATTAGACCCCACTATCAAACCAGGTCGGACCCTTCGCCAATTTGCAGCCGCCAAAATCCTAATCGTTAAGTGTAGATTAGAGGTTTATACTATGCTAATTGAATAAGAAGTGGACTGTATAGTGATGAAATCCTCCTCTTATTCAATTAGCACAGTATAGAACTAGTGTAGACCCTCTAATCAACACTTATAACCTGGGTTTTGATGGTTGCATATTGGCGAAGGATTCGGATCAATTTAATACTGTGCCTATTTAGGGAATTTTCCAAAAATATTCGGAAACTTGGGACATTGGCATGTATTGCTTTTTAGTAAATTTGTTCCCTTTGTTTTTCCTCAGAAAAGTCGAACATTCGTCTTGTTCTCTAAACTTTGAGGTTAGGCTCTGTGCAATTCACTTCTCATTCAATCAGCATAGTACAGAACTAAGGTAAACCCTCTAATCTACTCCTGATGCCCTGAGTTTTATGATTGTAACTTGGTGAAGGCTCTGGGTCGATTTAATACTGTGGTCTATTTAGGGAATTCGTTTTCTTAGATTTTCCCCAGAGAAGTCGAAAATTCATCTTGTTCTTCAGAATAAGGGGTTAGGCTCTATGCAATCTACTTCTTATTCAATTAGCTTGGTATAGAACTAGTGTAAACCACCTAATCTACTCTTATCGATCCGGGTTTTGGTGGCTGCAAATTGGCGAAGGATCCGGGTCGATTCAATACTAGAGTCAATTTAGGGAATTTTCTCAAAAATATTCGGAAACTTGGGACATGATCATTCTATAAAATTCAAATCGTATAAATCGAACAAAGAACCAAAGAAGATATTGTTGTTTATATCGAGGGTTCACGAATCGGTACAGGAATCTGACATTATAAACTATGTGGCAGACAAATGTGAAACACAAATTGATGTAATATCTGTGAAAATGCTCAATACGAAATCCGTAATTACAAGGTTCGAAATCTTTATGGTGGGAGTTCCCATGGATAAAAAAGAGGCGGTATACAAAACTGACTTCTGGCCAGAAGGCGTTTCATTTGATAGGTTCAACTTCATACGTGGACAACATTTTTTAGAAACATTGAACAAGGGCCAAATAACTACTCAGTTAGTCAACTAACTAAAGATCTGAGTAATAAGAGTGTTGATCAAGTTTTCACTGTGATTCATCAGAATGTAAGATCAATAGGAAATGCAATAGAAGAAATTGAAGAAATTTTGAAGAATGATGAAGACATTGGTGTGATGTGTGTAACTGAACACTGGAAATCTGAAGAACAATTACAGTGTTATGCAATACAAAATTTTAGGTTAGTGGCTAAGTTTTGTAGAAATGAGGGACAACATGGTGGAGTAGCTATCTAAGTAAGGAATGACATTAAGGCAAGTGAAAGGAAAGAAATCTGTAAAATCTCAAAAAAGAGTCAATTTGAATGTGCTGGAATAGAATTCTATATTCAGACAAAAAAATACGTTTGTATTGCTGTTTATAATAACGGAAACACTCAATTTATGATGGAAAAATTAGGTCCAGTTTTGGAGAGAATGATAAATGAGCAAATAATAATCACTGGAGACTTCAACATTGACATGTTAGGAAACGACAATAAAAAACTTGAATTGGTTAGCTTCTTTTCTACTTTCAACATAAAGCAATCAATTTTTCAGCCTACAAGAATAACAGAAACTACTTCAACATGTATAGATGGAATATATACCAACACCGATACTCAATTTCATACTCAAGTAATACAAACGCACATTTCAGATCATACAGCCCAGAAAATTTCTATTCAACGTAAAAAGCCGAAAAAAACCTTCACTACGAGACGCATATATTCTGAAGAAAATATTCGTAACTTAAAAGAACTCCTAAAAGCTCAAGACTGGAAAATCATCTTTGACACTGACCCTGATGATGTGAATTTGCAGTTCAAAATATTCCATCAAATATACACTGAGCAATTGAATAAGGCATGTCCAGTAAGAAGATTACCACACAAAAAGAAAAAGTTAGACCGATCTGACCCCACAATTAAAGAACTGAAAAACAGGCTGGATATATTACTGCTTTTGTCTGAGAGGGACAGCAAAATGAAGAGTACATACAAAAAGGTCAAAGCAGAGTATGACTTGGCATTGATTAAACAAAAAAGCAGGTCATTTGAGAAAAGAATAAATGAATCAGACAACAAAAGTAAATCAACATGGTCAATAGTCAATTCCTTGAAGAATGAGAGTAAAGAAAAAGTATTTCCGATACAGGGTAACCCTAAACAAATAGCAAATGACATGAACAGATTCTTCGTTAATGTTTCATCTCGGTTAACAAAAAATTTGAATAAAAACACTGACAGTTACACTGAAGAAAAAGAGCTCAACAGAATATTCCAACCAGAAACAGTTTCCACACAACATCTGAAATCTATAATTGGAAAACTTCGTAATAAACACAGTAGTGGCATAGATGGTATCTCAAATACTTTAATTAAACAAACATCTTGTGAAATTGTGGAACCTTTGAAGTTCATCATCAATAACTCTATAAAAACAGGAGTTTTTCCAGATAGTTTAAAAACAGCAGTTGTAGTCCCAATATACAAAGGAGGAGATGAAAAATCTTATGGCAATTATAGACCAGTCAGCCTGCTAACCTCATTCTCCAAGATATTTGAACTGGCTTACAGTGATCAACTGATGGGATTTCTTCTGGAATGTACGTTTTTCAAGACTAACCAACATGGATACATAAAAGGCAGGTCCATCCAAACTGCAATCTATCAATTCACCAAAAGAGTAACTAAGGCATTTGAAGAGGGAGATTTAGCACTTGGTATATTTCTGGATCTCTCAAAGGCATATGACTGCTTAGATCCGGAGATACTCTTTAAGAAGCTGTATCATTGTGGAATTAGAGGTACAGCACTACAATGGATGAAATCTTGTTTTCAAAATAGAGCACAACTAGTGAAGATAGTCACCGACGGATTAGAAGAGAAATCAGATATAGAAAAACTGTTATTAGGAATAGCTCAAGGGAGCATACTGGGGCCCCTACTCTTTATCATATACATAAATGATTATGGTATGGAGGTTGATTGGGATCAGATCATGAGTGTGCATTATGCAGATGATACAAATCTCCTAGCAGTGAAGAAGTTATGGACAGAACTCAAAAGTCTGGCATCAGAAATAATGAGATATTCACAAGATTGGTTCACGGGAAATAACTTGCTGATCAACAATGCAAAAACTAATCTTGTTGTGTTCAATCCCAGTTCAAAAATAGATTATTCAACTGAGGTAGTTTTAAACAACACAAATTTTGTAATATTGGAGGAAGAAAAATTTCTAGGACTGATAATTGATAAAAGACTCAACTGGAAAGCTCATATAGAAAGTCTCTGTGGAAAATTGGGATCTTCCATTTATGCATTGTCTATATTATCTAAATATCTTAACGAAGGCGTTCTGAAGACTGTGTATCATGCCACTATAGAATCGAAGATCAGATTTGGTATAGTTTTTTATGGATCTGGAAATGTAACAACACATTTCACTCTGCAGAAAAGGGCAATTCGGATCCTAAACGGGTTGAAATATCGAGAGTCCTGCAGGGGCATATTCAAGAAAAATGGTTTATTATAATAACATTATATGCTATATATATTCAGGAATGCCTCCTGTTTATGCATAAAAATCCAAGGGTGTTTGAGATATTCAAAAGTGATCATACATATGGAACAAGAAGTTTTGATTACAACTACCCTAAATGTAATCTCACAACAACCCAGAAACAGCTTGAGTATAGATGCTTAAAATTATTCAACAACCTACCCCCAGCAGTGAAAGCCATAAAGGACATCAAAAACTTCAAAAAACACATATATAGATATTTACTACAGTTAGAACCTTATTACATGGCAGATTTTGGATGTTTCTGACTGTTTGGTTTCCATTTTCTTTTTTTTTTTGACACTATTTCATTTCATGTAACTTATATATGTAGGTGAAATGATCTGAAATAAAGAAGCTTGTTATGTTATGTTATGTTATAGCTTTTCAGTAAATTCGTTCTCCTCGTTTTTCCTTAGAAGAGTTGAATATTCCTCTTGTTCTCTTGACTTCGAGGATAGGCCCTGTGCAATCCACTTCTTATTCAATAAGAATAGTATAGTTCTGGTGTAGACCCTCTAATCTACATGCAAAGGCCTGGGTTTTGATTGTTGCAAATTAGCGAAGGTTTCAGGTCGATTCAATACTTTTTCTATTTTGGGAATATTTTTAAGATGTTTCCCCTAAGAAAAGTCGAAAATTCGTCTTGGTCTCAAGGTGAGCTCTGTGCAGGCCACTTCCTATTCAATAAGCATAGTATTGAACTAGTGTAGACCCTATAATCTACTCTTAACAACCCGCGTTATGCTGGTTTCATATGGGGATTTTTCCTGAATTTGGGTTATTACTGCAATTGCGAATTTGAACATAATTATTATGGGTTTGATTCATCATTTTCCCAAATAACCTTCAGAAAGTATTCAAAATCAGATTTCAAAATTGGGGTTTGGGATTTGTCAGGCATGCACGAAGTGACAACGGTGTTCAGTAGAATAGCTTTTTCTAGTATACAATAATGAAATATTTATTCCTATTATGTGGTACACACGTGTTCTTTGTCAATATAACCAAACAATTTCCGTTAGAGATTTGTCAGTAATATGACAGTATGACAGTATTTTTCTATTTCTTGGTCGTTGTCTTCTACTCTAACCAGATAGAAGTATAGCTATCTCTATTTTCCTGAGCCAAGTAACACATTTGACGTCCTTTTCTTTCCGAGAAAACTGAATTCGACGTTGCCATATCGTGCACTCAAGACAAATCCCTTCAAATGCAAATCCCCATTTTTATTCTTCAGTTTTAGGTGATCAAACATTTTTTTAAAAATATGATATTGAAATTATATGTTTGAAATGTGATGTCCTAAAGGTTTTTCATGAAAGTAACTGCATTTTCGTTTAAAGGAAAAACCCCCATTGGCGAAGTATACGGGACGATTTAATACTGGGTCTATTTAGGGAATTTCTCAAAAATATTCGGAAACTTGGGACATGGGCATGTTATAGCTTTTCAGTCAATCTGTTCTCTTTGTTTTTTCGTAGAAAAGTCGATCATTCATCTTGTTTTCTATACTTCGAGGTTAGGCTCTCTGCAATTCACTTCTCATTCACTTATTATAGTATAGAACCAGTGTAGACTCTCTCATCCACACTAAATGACCTGGGTTTTGATGGTTGCAAATTGGCGAAGGGTTCGGGACGGATTAATGATGGGTATATTTAGGGAATTTCTCGAAAATACCCGGAAACCTGGGATATTGGCATGTTAAAGCTTTTCAGTAAATTTGTTCTCCTTTGACAAGTCAAACAAACATTCATCTTGTTCTCTAGACACAGTGATAAATCGACCCGGATCCTTCGCCAATTTGCAAACATAAAAATCCAGGTGGTTAGGTGTAGGTAAGAGGGTCTACACTAGTTCTGTACTATGCTTATTCAATAAGAAGTGTATTTTACCGAGCCTCGAAGTCTAGAGAATATGAGTAAATTCCGACTTTACTAAGGGAAAATGAAGAGAACGGATTGACAGAAAGCTATAACATGCCCATGTCCCAGGTTTCCGGATATTTCTTGAAAAATTCTCTAAATAGACCCTGTATCATTCGCCATTTTGTATCCATCAAATGGACTCCAGGGCCTGCATTAGTTCAGATCTACGATATATCAGAATGACTGCTCTGTTTTTCAATCTTGAAGCATAAGATATGCGTCCATCTCCCAAATAAGGTATTTTGTAAAAGCGAATCTCACCTTTCGAATAATTCTCCATAATGATTAGAGGTCGTTTGTGCGTCAATTTTGAGACCCATGGCAGTTTCTGAAAAAAGTATTAGGTGTGAAATTGAATTGAAGAGGTCGGACGAAATTGACACTAGTTAATGAAAAGTTCTTCATATCTGTGAATAAACAGGGTGGGTCACAGTCGATGGAACCCTACACTTTCACGGAGAACGGGAACATCACAACGTTGAGAATATTCCTACTCAAGAAACCACATTTTCACCATCAGCCGTGGCACACCCTGTCTTATTATGATTACGGAGAAAAGTATAACCGCATATGGTGTCCAATGTGCATGCACTCAACATCTTTGTGATGTCAATGTCTGGCTTGTCAACTGCTTTCTCAAGAACCTCAATCAGGATATCGCATTTCTCTGCAAATATTGGTATGAATGAGTTCAATCTCTTTTGGTTGAATGATGGATTTATCAATTTACGGTGTCTTCTCCATATATCCACTAAAATGTAAGAAAGCATCGTTGAACAAGAGATAACTAAGAGACTAGATATGTGTGAGGTTTGTACTTCAAGCAAACCTCTGTATGAATATTGAATAAATATGTCGTGGTACTGACCTGGCGAAGAAACCAGTCCATCGCCCATGTATTTTTTCATAAAGTCCATCAGGGGGCTTTTATTGGTAGAGTTGGTATGATTAAGAACTATTTCCATGTGTTCTGGTTGACTTACTGCAACAACAAGAATGGGACCCAACCAAATTTTGCAGATGCCTGGACTTATTTTAAAGTATTCGATACAACATTTGAAGGACTCTGAAAAATTAACATTGGTCAAAATAATTTTGCTATGAATTGGATACAGTTTTATGGAGGAAGACTAGTGGTGAGGACCTTGGTACCATGATCGTGAGGTCGCAGTGTTTAGGCCCTGACAGGAAAAAAATTTCCGGAATCCATTAATTGCTGGGTTATCAGTTAACAATGATTTTTTCGAATTTTGTTTTCCATTAATTGATACGAATCTATTGTACATTACTCGAAAAAAATACAGGTGTTGATTACTATTTATTTTAAGTTGAAACATGACGCGTTTCGCCACATATGTAGCCCTTCAGGTGCTATTAGACAACTGGTAATTTATTCAATGACCATACTTAAGGATCTAGATCACCCCTATTAAGTCTGTTCACCTGAAAGATAAACGGTTTCTCCAAAGTAATGAAAACTGAGTTGTATTTTATACCTGTACTTTTTGTTTAAAACTACGAATTTACCAGAAACTAATACTAGTCTAACTTCTCGATTGTAGTAGGTTTTTCCAAAAATAATAATAATAATATAATGCAGGTACCTAAAGAGTGTCCCGCAACAGTGACGCAGTGTTTCATATCTCTATTTAGGAAACAGTTTGGAATTTAGTTTTCCATGATGTTTAATTATTGCTCGAACTCGACAAATTGGAAATGTTTTTGGTAACACAGGGTGTACCCTTCTTTCTGGGCGGGTCACGACTTTGTTTTTGAATGGCAACCTGTATTTTTTATTACTATTTTGGTTTCTACATGAAAAATAAAATACATTTTAAACCTATCTTTACCACGAAAATATCAACGGTTTTCGAGATATTCTGTCTGACATGTTTTTTTTTCAATATTCGTCTCTCAAAGTATTTGCGATTATGTTCTATTGGAATTTACTTCTGGTCAAATATTGAACATTGATTACTCTCTAAAACGGTTTATCTGAAATCGAACGTGGATCAACAGTGTATGAAAAACAGCCTGCCACATATTGGAAATAAGAATCAGCAGCGACCGCAGAGAGCAGTTAACAATCATTTTTGAACCAGATTTTACGAGTTAACTTCTAGTTATCTGTCAAAATGGTTTCATAATAGCCGCCCTCAGATATTTGATCTCTCAGTGGCACACTACAGTAAGGTTCTCGAAGTAAAAAATGTATGGAAAAATATCACCCTGTAGATTTTCACAGTAAATTAACATGTACTGTGATGTTGAATTTAACGTGTAATATCTTCAAGAAATTTCGGCTGAATTTTCTGAGAAATACACATGCTATGAGGAGAAACAATTGAAAAATTTTGAACTGAAACACGACACGTCTACGACCTACTACAATGAATAAGATACAGATTTCTCTGTAATACCTTTACATAGTATCTTGTAATGTGGATATCTTAGTGTCTAGTATTATTTTTGGATTGTATTTATTGTCACCGTTTCCTCGAGTTTTTTTACTTCAATCATTGTTTGCCAGTTCATATAATAATTTGCCATTGAAGACGTAGTGAGATATCAATCAAAATCAAAGGTA
This sequence comes from Myrrha octodecimguttata, assembly GCA_958510865.1. Classification (NCBI taxonomy): domain Eukaryota; kingdom Metazoa; phylum Arthropoda; class Insecta; order Coleoptera; family Coccinellidae; genus Myrrha; species Myrrha octodecimguttata. The sequence goes on from OY294064.1 coordinate 42,374,779, forward strand.
TTACAGAGAAATCTGTGTTTTCTATCGATATGTGAATGGTACTTTATACTCCGAATAATTAATTTTTTTTTGTATCTCCAATTGAGCAAAACGTTGTACAGCAAACTGCCTGGTTCAAAAAAAAACATGTCAGTCATTAGGATTGTGCAATGAATTTTGGTCAATATTGTGATTTACTTCATTGATCGAATATTAGCCTTGACGGAGTTATGACGTCAACAAGAGTTCATTTTTGGTTACTTTGACACCTGAACTTACCGTCTTTGGATTTTCCTAAGAAGGACAAACCGAGGTCGTATTTTCTCGATGATCCGTAATTTGGAATGCGGGCGGCCAACTTGTAGAAGTGTCGCCTTTTCCAGTAAAACTTCACGATCAACAGCGCGCATGCGGCGATCGCTAGGGTGAGTAAGACACGAAAAGTGTAGAACTCTCTCTCCATCAACTTTCCGATCATCTTTATATCTGGAAAAAATTAATGTTAGTCAAGTTGAACGATGACCTGTACACAACATCCATATCGAGACATGTACCGGGTGTCCCAGAACACAACTTCTTCAGTTCATTTCACGCATAAAAATATACAGGGATCAATTGAAATTATTTCAGTTATAGAATTTGTAGCCCGAAATATGAAGATTTAATTCCTATCACTTGGATATAATGTGTCTTTTGCCTGAGATACAGCATTTTCAATTTTAAAATAAAAAAAAAACCAGTGGTTCCGACAGATTTCGTCATGTACACTTTTGTTGACAGAATTGTGAATCTACACAATTTACGAATCCACTTGAACACACACAAAAATTTCATGTAAATCCGGCCAGGCGTTTAGAAGGAGTGCAAGAATATATACCCGCACATAAGAATTTTTTTATGCTTGAGGAGGGCTTTTTTTATAAAATGCATCGTTATTTTGTGGAACCACTTGATATTGGAAATTGATACCCCCGAAATGGCACAGAATCTAGGGGGAAGTTTGGGCACAGTTGTGTCTTTCAAATATTCATTTACTCTATAAAAATCCTTTTCGTGCGCATGTTCTTGGGGAACAGCGTGCTATCGTTTTGACCAAATGTCTGTAATCTTCGAATTTTGACCCAAAAATTGTCTCAAACGACTAGGTTGGACTCACTTATGATGAATCCGGTGTCAAAATTGATTCGTCCGGCCGGACGGCCGTCCGTGCGGCAGAAGACACGATAACTTACAAACGAGACCAGTTAGCAACTTAAAACTTCCAGGTTAGGTCAAGCATTGGAATGTAGTGGCTAATTTCGTTAACGAGACAAATCGGCTGAATGGTTTCGGAGTTATAGTCATTTCAAATTTTGAGGTTATTTCCCTGATATCTCAGGAACCACTGAAGCGATTGACTTGAACCTTGGCAGTTAGTTGGAGCATAGCGACGTTCAACTTTGAGCAAAATTTAATTGGGATCGTGTGTTCACTTAATTTGAAAAAAAAAATTTTTCTCAAAATTTAAAAGAAAATATCTTATTCAAAAACTACTGATCATATTAGAAGACTATTCTGCTCTAAGTTATCTCTTACGGGAGTTGTAAGTCCATAAAAACAGGTAAATGATAATAATAACGAAAGTACTCACATCAGTTCAAAAAGGAAATACGTAATCACCTAGTAGAGCTATGGAATGCTTTGAAAATAATGGGTTGTTCTAGGTAATTTATAAAAGTAGCCTTTCCTTGATAAATTTGTCAATCTTCCGAAGTCTTTGTGAAATCAACAACACTGTTCAAACAAAAAATCCACCGAATAACTCCGCAGATATATTTTATTTTCTAATATTTTCAAGAATAAGGATCCGATCCAATTGAAATTCAGTATTTCATCGAAAAATACCAGTTCGAAAGTTCATACAGAATAACACGAGGGAAATATGATCAGAAGATCAAAGAATATTGAATAATCGAAAAAAAATTTTCTTCACAAAATTTTATACAAAGTTGCCAATCAGCATTTCCAAACTAACTTCCAAGTTTATTTCGATTAAATTAGTATTTTTCTAGTAATTCCGAAAAAACAACGATATCGAGAAAAAAAATCACGAAATTTACTTATTTTTTCCTAATAACTCCAGAAATTAGGGCCGTTTCCGAATGCAATCAGGTCCACTGCTGTATAATATGATGTGTTGAAGATATAAGCAGAAGTTTTTTCCGGATTAAATGAACCGTTTCAAAAACAGAAATTTTTTTGGAAAAAAATTGCGAAAACAAATTTTCACAAAGCTTGCTTACAGATCTCAACGAAATATTGTGAAGAGTTGTGCGTTTTTGTGCTTCAACCAACTGTCAAGTTTCAATTCAATCGCATGAGTAGTTCCTGAAATATCAGAAAATCACTCCATAACTCCGAAACCATTAGACCGATTTGTCACATTAACGAACATAATTTCTGCATTCCAATGCACGACCTTATCTGAAAGTTCACAGTCGCTAGCTCGCTTCTATCGACAGTTATCGTGTTGTCGGCCGGCCGACCGGACAGAATCGATTTTGACACAGGATTCGTCATCAGTGAATCCTAGTGTCCTAGTTCCGGGAAAACTACAGACATTTGGACAACACGATAGCACGCTCAAAAATCTAGTTTGAAACTTTTTACTACCAGTTAAATTTTGTTCCCAATATATAAAAGATATTCAAATTTATGAGCGCGAAATGATTCAAACAGAAAGCTCGAATTTGCCTCGAAGGTATTAGATTTATTTTTTGTATAAGTCGGTATCATAAAAACTGATGTGATGACAAACAAACAACTGTGATAAATACTTTCAGTACTTTATTACCGAAAGTATTCATGAACGCCTCCTTATTTCCATATTTTATTGTTGATGTATCTTTGTTAACATTATCGTGCCAACTAAGTACTTCTCATGTTTGAACAGGCTGAAATTAATATGAACCTTTACTGCTGAAGCAATCTTGATCTCAGGTAAATATTTTCGTTGAATTTGATTCTACGTATTGTAGAAAAACTAGCATTATGAAGAATTTATAAAATTAATAGCATTGGTGTCAGTGAGCTGTCGATTTTTTTAAATTCATAAAACTTTACTTTTTCGAGAACATACTCCAAACACAAACAAGTTAAAGTATTCAATGTGAGACTTCAGTCCAAGTTGCCAACGCAAAAATTTTACCAATTTCCTTTCACTAAGGAAGGAAAATGTAAAATCAAATTTATCGTGCTGAGGTTCGCGTTATTCATAAATATTCCTAATCTGCACCTTGTCTCTTGAAACCAAGTAATTGATAATTTTGAAGATCATCTGATTGGCCGAAAGTTGTGTTGGAGCTCCTGATTTCACGTCCATACTGTCAATGTTAGTTTATATAGGATATGTTCAGTAAATCAATTTGGTTATTTCGGTTGCTGGTTTTCTATTCTATAAATACGAAATTTCCGGTGAGTTCCTCAAAAAAGGCTAGTTGCGGATTTCGGTTATTCAAATTGAAAAACTTATTATTCAGTTAGATAAAATACAACAATGACCAATGACAACGTACTCACTAAGGTCTATGGATTTCCATCGATTAACCATTGATTTTGGAAATAATGTATTCGGAATTTTATGGTCCCGATATTCTCAGAATTGTAGATTTCAACGAATCGAAATCTTTAGTACTTTGTTGAAAAATATTTGATGAGAAATTGATGTAGATTCTCACAATTATTCCAATTTATGTTGAGCAGTATATCTGTTAGTTTTATCGTTCGGCAACGACACGCATAAAAAGTTTCGTATCAATTTTTGTGTGAATTAACATCGATTCCTAAAAAGTGGCATTCTACTTCAAGTATATGAATAAAAACTTAACCTTGTTAAAAAAACAATGGATGGATTCTGGGAAATAATAGGTACATAATACTTTCAAATTATACCCTTTGATATTGATATCTTACGATAGATTTTTATTGTCTTCAACGTAAAACGTCTGAATCACGTGTTGGTCAATACACGTAATAAGATTATGTATATTATTTATACAAAGTGAGTTTTTAAGTTGTACATTTATTTTAACCATAGATTCCTCACATCGAATAAAACACTTTTTTCAGTAACCATTTTTCTAGAATCGGCTCCGGTAAAAGATGCAGGCTTCTGAAGTTTTCAAAAAAATCAATCTCTCTTTTGAAACTTTGATATGGTTTTTCCGAATCAAATGATTTTTATTGCGAAGTTTCCTATAACTATGACACATATTCTTCAGTAATCACTTTATCCTAATCTGAACGGACTCGCCGATCCACAAAACCATGGGTAATAAGCATGATAGAAGTTTATCTTTTGTCATTATATGAATCTTCAATTAATTTAGAATACTTAGTTATTCTTTATAATTTCTCCTTAAACGCTCTGTTTTGGAGGTGGTCAACGTTAAATGTTATAAAATCTGATAAAATTCGAGTAATATCCTTATTTTTATGGATCCGCCCATGAGCTAGTAAATGCCGCAAATTAAGCTTTGCCCACATTCGTCCGGACTTCTTATTTTTCGTTGTAATCATGTTAGCCATGATATGTCATTCGAAAGATCACTGAATGGGGTAGTTTTTGCTGAAGAGAAAACGTCTTCATAATTATTAATTTTCCATCAAGATTGGAAAAATATGATTGATAATTTTAACCTAAGAACGTTTTTTTATCTGCTTACCACACCCGCAATAAGGAATTTCTTGTGTTATAGCCAATTTTATGCTCTTTTGAGATATGTGATCAAATTTGATGAGGCTTTGAGGATAACTGGAGTGTGATTGATTTTATGAAAAGAAATGAGATATGTCGTAAAAACACAAAATATTGAATTGAAGAATTACCGTCAATATTTCGACCATATGACATTTTTTGTTGAAAATCACATGTAGAATATTGCCTTGAAGTTATGGACATTTTGAAGTAGACACCCTGTTTATATATTACAGGAATTTTTTTTATTTTTAATGATTGTATTAATAACCTTAATCAAGTAAACTCCTTTGAATCCAAAGAGTTCTAGATCAATGGTGCTTATATTGTCATCGATTAACGATGGAAATCTCGTTGATCTTGGTTTATTATTTGATAAAATCAAATAATAAACCTTAGTGATCGACCAACAAAAAAAAATTTCAACCCCCCCTGAAAATTCTACACTTTACGTTTTGGAGTATGTAGAGTTGAATAAACGAATAAAAAAAATCCGCCCGTTCGCCGTACGCCGTCCGCCGTCCGTTGTCCGGGGCAGCAAATTTTGGGGTTAAAAACCAATGAGATAGGAATAGTATACAGCGTGCCAAAAAAGTGAAGTAGCTCGTCAATAATTTTTGAACGAAGAATTATTGAGGAAAATCCTCGCTACCGTCGATTTTGAATTCTGAAGGCAATTTATCCTGTGTTTCTTTGAATTTGATATTTCTCACCCCCAACGCCCCGCACCCCACTACTTTATTTTTTCAAATTGGAATATGGGTTGTAATACATCAAATGAAAGGTAATTTGATTACCTACTCAGCGATTTGACTAAAAAAAGAATTTATCGTGCCGTTTTTCAATAAAAAATTAGGAATAACTTCACAATTTGTGATTGGAGAGTACTGCAATCACACCATTAGTGTTTTAATAATTATTAAGGAAAACCCACGGATCTAAGGATTTGTGATTCCGAAAGCAGGTCTCCCTATGCTTTTTTGAATTCGAAATCTCCCACCCTTTACGCTCCACACCCCGATACTGTTTTTTTCAAATAGTAATATATGGATTGTGATATATCAAATGGAAGTACATCCCATTGCATAGTGAGTGGCGTGACTTAAAGAGAATTTGCTAAGCAATTTTTTCATTAGAAAATCAACAATGTGTGATTGGTGTCGGATTCTTTTTCTTAAAATAATAAATATTGAAAGATATCCCCCTCCCGCCGATTTCTATATTCGAAGTTTGAAAAATGCATTAAGTTTCAGAGTTGGGGGTTTATACCCTCAAACCTCAACTGTTTTTTTTCGGAAAGATATTGCATGTGATATATCGCATGAAGGTTATGTGAACGAAATGAAAGTTAATTATTAATTCAATATAAATTACAAATCCATGAGTTCGAGAATTTCCCTATTTTCATTTCTATTTCTATTATAGAAGTTTGAGAAATGCATGCAGTTTCAAAGTTGGGGGTTTATACCCTTGAACCTCAACAGTTTTTTTCGAAAAATTTTGCATGTGATATATCGCATCAAAGGTCATTCGATGACCAATTCAGTTATGTGAACGGAAATTAAAGTAAAGTATTAATTCAATTTAAATTACAAATCCATGGGTTTGAGAATTTCCCTTAGTAATAAGGTAAGTGTTTCTGAGGCAAAAATTCATGTTGAGAATTATACTGAAGTTAGATTTTAGAGAAACTTGTAGAGGGCATTCTAAAGAGAACAAATTTTTAACATCATGTGGTCTATACGTATATAGGGTACTCGTTTTCATGAAGGTACTTCCAACAATATTTAAACTGTAACAACACTAGGCGCACAGATACACATACTTGTACCCACGTCACTCTTTAACCTTAATAGAAAAGTCGCGCTTGTACATTAGCCTAAGGCTATTTAATGCTCTACCCCAAGGGTTTAGGAGCACATCCAACTGGAAAGTTTTCAAAATTACTTTGCATAATGCAATTGTTGACTGTGAACCATATCCTTAGAGTGAATTTTTTGATTTTTGTAAAAGTGAATTGTTTTGAGTTATGTATTCTGTTTTTACGAAACCAACCTCATTGTATTTTAATAAGCTTTTGATTGAACAAATTTATTATCATTATCATTATTAACTAATAAAAGAATAATGGTCTCATTACAGTACCCTCCTAACTGAATATTCTAAATTATTTCCTAATTTTTCAATGAAAAACGGCACAAGCAATTCTACTTCAAGCCACATCGCTGAATAGGTAATCAAATTACCTTTCGTTTGATGTATCACAATCCATATATTTCCCTTCAAAAAAATTAAGTAGTGAACTGAGGAATATCAAATTCAAAAAATCACAGGATATATTGGTTTTGAAATCAAAATCGACGGGTGCGAGGATATTCCTTAATAGTTCCTCGTAGACTCAATATTGACGAGTAATGTTACATTTTTGACAATTGTATAAGTTTTATCTAAGATAAGGTTACTTAACTGAGAAAATAAAAAACCCTTGTCTAAATTTGCAGCGTTTTTAGAGGTTATTTCTTCGATATTTCAGGAACCACTAATGCAATCGAATTGAAACATGGTAGTTAGTTGTAGAATACCGACGTTCAACGCAATATTTCGTTGAAATCGTAATGTTAGTAGGTTAAAAAATATTTCGAAAATTTCCTGGATTTTTTTGAGAAAATATCATTTTCGGAAACGATTCATCAGATTTTTGATGAAATTTCGCACAGGTTTTGACCTCAATAATTCATTACATTCATAACAAGTTCCAGTTTTATCAGATATCAATTTTGGGAGATATTCTGAAAAAATATATAAAATTTCTCGGTTCATTTCTCGATATCGTTGTTATTTCCAAAAAACTCGAAAAATACTGATCCGATATTGGGAAAATTGGTAACCCGTTGACAAATGCTGACATACAACTGTTGGCGAAATTTCGTGATGATGGTGTCATCGGAACGTTTTTAAAAAAAAAATCACTTTTATTTTTAAAAAATTCAATATTCTGCGATCTTCTGATCATTTGATCCTCAAGAAATTCTGCATGAAGCTCCAGATTGTGATTTTTCAATCAAGAACTGGATTTCAAGTCGATCTGATCTGTATTTTCGGGAATATTGGGAAAATGAAATAATTGGTTCAAATTCTATCTATTAGATCAACACGAAATTTTGGTAATCTCCATCTGATTACGAAGTTTCAATCTGATTGCATTTGAACTTCTTGAGATATTTCAGAAATAACGTTAAAATTACAAGTAACAACGAAATTTCGACACAATTTTTTCCTTATATCTCCGAAAGTAAATATCGATGAGGTTTGTGCCAAATTTCTTCGAAATCCGATCAATATTTTCAGAGAAAAAAAAATTTTCATATAAAATTCAAAAGATTTTCGACTGATAATTTTTAAAATTTTCAAACAACTGGATCCACACGAAATTATGCTGTAACTTACGCGGTGGTATTTCAAAACTGATCACAAAAATCCAATTTGATCGAGTCATTACTTCATGAGATATCAAGGAGTAAACCTCAAAATTTCAAATGGGCCTAACTCCAGAACTATCCAACCGATTCGACCCATTAATCAACTCAGCTGAGATATTTGGTTTCCAAACCTAATATGACAATTTCAAGTCGCTAAGTCTTTTCATTCTGAAGCTAGAGCACATACGGCTGAACGGACGTACATAATTGAATTTGACCATGGGTTCTTCTTCAGGGAGCTCGACCCAATCGTTTGAGACCATTTTCGGCTCAAAATTCTGAAATTACAGACATCCTGACGAAATAATAACGCGCTGATCCCTAGAACAAGCGTGTAAATATTATTCTTGAGGATCATAAGGACCGTTTTTTCAACGAATCTCAAGAAGCGCGTAAAAGCTCCTGACCTCAAATCAGTGCATATCTAGAATTTTTCTTTTTATTCTTTAAAACTTTCAGAATCCATTAGATTCACACGAATCTAGAGTAAATATAACTTAGCATGAACCAAGTAAACCTAGTTCATGCTGGATAGTTTCCATTTAAGGTGCCTTTTGTGCTAGGGAGATTCGGGTATTTGGGTAATCGGAGATTCTTACCTATTGGTCGACGACGATCTCGTGATCGTCGTCAGCCAATAGGGTGAATCTCTCGACCAATAGGATGAATCCCTGATTACCCAAATACCCGAATCTCCCTAGCTCTAACGGTGCCTTTAGGGAGATTCGGGTATTTGGTTAATTGGGGATTCATCCTATTGGTTGAGAGATTCACCCTATTGGCTGACGACGATCACGAGATCGTCGTCGACCAATAGGTAAGAATCTCCGATTACCCAAATACCCGAATCTACCTAGCACAAAAGGTAGCTTCAGGGCATAAGGTTGGGAAATGAAAAAAAAACTGATATATTTCACACTATTTGCATAAAATGATTCTCGCTGACATTACATTATTTATTCTCTGTGCTCCAACGTAAGTTTGAATCCTTGTGATGGCCTCATCATCAAATTGATTTTCAATTCAACATCTTCTACACTTTTATATTCTGTTTTGATCCTGAATTTTCTCACAATCTTCGATAAGATCACTTTCATAACCATCATGGCGTATCTGGAACCTATAAAATCGACTGTTATGAAATCGTTAAAAAAGTGTTGATTTCGGAAGTTGTCAGTATGAGCAATTCTAGAATTGGAAATACAGCTCGTTTTAGAAGATTGGTTCAATTCGAACTAATAGTTCATTTGAACTGTTATTTCATGTGACCTACTATTCGTACTACTGATTAATTTGGATTACTGATTCAGGTGAACTTTCGGTTGAATGAACTTAAAAGTCATCTGAACAGTCGGTTCAATTAATCAATTAAACAGGTCTACCGCATAGGTAGATTGATGGGCTTATTAGTTTTATACTATACTTTTATTTCTCTAGTTTAATATTTCACCTCACCTATACAGCCCCTTGGACCTCCAGAAAATGCCATAAATGAATAGGAGTGCCTTTTGGCAGTTTCTTCAGGCAAAAACCTGTAAGGGTTGAATTTTAGAGGGTCATCCCAATACTTCGGATTCCTGTGCAAATTGATTATACCCATAGCAATAGTGCTATTGTCAGGTATCACATAGTCACCTGAAATAAAATACAAACTCACATTATTGTTCAAAGTTCCCCATTCGACAGAGGGTCAGAGTTCATAAAGTTCTCCTGAGATGGCGCTATTGGAATTTTGTTCACAAAGCAACCACCCAACAGAGCCTTAGAACCTAGAAACCTTTCGGAGAAAAACAGAAATTGAAAACCAAAAGATGAGACCTGATAAATGAAAGATGACATTTAAAGAGTCAACTTATAGTATTTTACTGAATATGGAAAATAGAAATTGAGCATATATAGACAATTTTTTCAGTGTTTCAGCTGTTGAAAATATTCAATTTAACTTCAGGAAGATTTGGATGTGAAATGAAAAATTGATTTTTTAGGTGAAGACAGTCAAAAGATTGAAACCTGAATGGGTCCAAAACAAATAACATTGTGAGAAATGGATCGAATTCCATCAGATTTTACTCACCAATTTTCAGTTCACCTGTAGTTACCCTCAACAATAAAGGAGCGATCGGAAAAATTCGAAGAGTTTCCTTTATAAACATCTCCAAGAATTGCAATTTCGGCAAATCATTTTTCGTTGCGCATCTGTCTTGTCCCAACACTTCAAATGCTTCTCTGTAGACTTTTTCCTGTTCAACAGCAAGTTCTATAGAAATCTAGTAAGGCACTGACTTGAGTCAGCAGCTCTTGCGCGCATGATCAAATTAATTGACTAAGCTATCATCTTTTGACGAACTGATCCCTCAAATACACCTTCACTTCCCGATGGGAAGATTTGGTGATCTAATCGGATTATCCTGACGAAATTCTGGATGAACCACCAGTCTGTCATTTTACAATCAAGTACTGAATTTGAATTCGATCTTATTTATATTTTTGGAAATTTTGGAAAAATTAAAATTTGAATTGGTATATCTACGGAATAATTTGGCGGAATTTAGCCATTACGAATTCAACCTTCACAGCCAGTCGTAAACACAATAACTTGAAAAGAAACGACTTGGAAACACGATATTTCAAGAGTATTTTTGGACCTTCATCATGAAGGCTGGATTTGTAAATGAGTAAAATCGACCGAATGATTCCGCAGATATACCCATTCAACATCTTATTTTCCAATATTTCCAAAACTTGATTGAAAAATGACAGCATGAAGGTTCATACAGAATGCCATGAGGATAATATGATCATAAGATCGCAGAATATTGAATATTTGAAAATATGTTTTTTCCAATTGTTCTTATTACCAATGCTAAAATTGAGCCCCGACAACTTACATACAATCATAAGAAAATTTCCAGAGAGACACTGAGTATAGGTTAGGATATCGAAATTTGACCTCCCTCCCTATGGAAATGCCTAGTACTATAACTTAATTTTTACTCCCTATTAAACAATTTCCTAATCAGTCACTCCGTTATGAAATAACGAATTTTCATTACTCAAAGTGAAACACACTGTAGATGAAATTCCACAGCCAACAATAAATACCTAATACTCGAATAAAAAAACCTACCTGATATTTAGGAAACATGCCCAAAGTTAAACAACAGAACGACATTGTGACTGATGTGGTGTCAGAACCCTACAAAAGAAAAATAAAAAAAGATTTCCATTAATTGGTTTGAAGTGATAAAGAAACTCAACTCACAGCAGCTATAAAAGTGTTCACTTCATCTCGAAGCTCCTGATTTGTGAAATGATCACCGTTTTGGGATATTTCCAGCAGTATTTCCAAAAATGTCTTTATGTGTTCTCCATCTGCAACTGAAAATATCATACGTATACTACATTCACTTTTATAAACTATCCCGGTTGGCCATGATTTAGGTCTATCAAGTTTTTTTACTTGAAACTGACGCAGGTTGCACTCGTGAAATATAGGCAATGTCAAAATAAATCTCAGCAACGTTGCCAAATGCCAATGCCAATTTCTACTCTCAATCTCAACATAATCATCACGCTTGGAAACTAAAAATGCCGAAGGTTGTTTTGAAGAAGTAGAGACAAAGTATCAGGAAGTGCTATGTAGAATTGAAATTTGCTTTTTCTGATAGTAATCCTGATTTCCTAATTTGGAATCAAGAATTAATCACAAGCTATCCAACATTTTCGACGTATGCAAATGAAAACCTATAGTATCGTTCACATAGATTCTCAAGAGTTTTGTGAATTGAGTTAGTTCTTTCAAGGTGACCCAGGTTTTGTAGTACTTCTACATTTTAAACTGGAGTTTTTCAAGTTGTGCAACAAGGTATTCAAATGTCTTCTGTATACTTATTTCTTGAGAATTTCGATAAGTAGGTAATTCCATAGGTTTGTCTGTTCGTTTAGAAGTTTTACAGAAGGGTTATTCGATCAGAAAGTGATGGACTACTCTATCCGTCATCATTCAGTAAAATTTCAACACTCGATTCTTGATTTCTGTACAAGAAAATAGCATAACTGAATCTTCCAACCATGTATATATAGTGGAATATTTCCAGTGCTAACAAAGAAAAAAGTTTCTTCAACATTCGCCTGGTCTTTGGAATTATTGAATTCACTTACCTGATATTTTCTAAATTCATTATACTCCCAAAGTAAATTACGTTATTACTACGACCTCTATATAAAGAGGCAACGTTGCGTAGATATCTGACAGGAAACTAACTATATTGAGACAGGAAAATAACTATAACCTAACATTTTCAAAATATACTCACACTGTGAAATGTTTCAGAATGTCATGGCCAACCAGGATAGTTTATAAAAGTGAATGGAGTATAGGTATATTGTTCGGGTTAGGCGAGTTCTTTGAAATATAGATATGTTTTTCTTTTAGAAATCAAGTCATCATTTTACCTTCATTTTCAATGTAATCTCCTCGCATTTTCTGTTCAAATATTTCTCTTTGCTTCTTTATAACCTGAAACAAGTGAATTAGTACTATACAGTTTGTACCTTTGAAAAGGTACCACTTTTTTGATACCAACTTTGGGAAAGAATTCGATAATTACAGACATTAACTCAGAATAACAAATCACGCTGTTCACTGAAACATACGCGCAAAAAAGTAAGAGGCACGAAGAATCTATAGTTGAAATTTATGTACAACTTAGGAACCCCCTGTATTACTTACTGTTTCGGATAAATCATTCAGCTCTTTCACAATTCCAGTTGATTCCTTCCCCAACTTGGTCATCGAGAAAATCAACTCAGAATGATAGAAAATATTGAAAATCCTGTTCGTAACGATCTCCATTTCCCTGAGAAAATTACGAATGTCAGCTCATTATAAACTATACTAATTGAATAAGAACTCAATTTGACAGGAATGAAATTCAAAGCCTGAATGGCCCGACGAAATATCTCCTTTTCAATAGAAAATTCAGAGATTGAGGTAACTGATGACCTCCAGCATGCCCATGTCCAAAATTATCGAATATTCTCAAAATACTCCCAAAATAGACCTACTATTGAATCGACTCCTGATCCTTCGCCTATTTGCAACAACCAAAAACCAGGTTGTTAAGTGTAGATTAGATGGTCTACAGTAGTTCTATACCAAGCTAATTGAATAAGAAGTAGATTGCATAGAGCCTAACCTCTAATTCTGAAGAACAAGATGAATTTTCGACTTTTCTAAGGAACAACTAAGAAAACGAATTTCCTAAGTAGACTACAGTATTAAATCGACCCGGAGCCTTCACCAATTTACAACCATGAAATCTCAGGGCATCAAGAGTAGATAATAGGTTTACATTAGTTCTATACCATGCTGATTGAATGAGAAGTGAATTGTACAGAGCCTTACCTCAAAGTTTTGAGAACAAGACCAATGTTTGACTTTTCTCAGGAAAAGCAAAGGGAGCAAATTTACTGAAAAGTTATACATGCCCATGTCCCAAGTTTCCGAATATTTAAGAAAAATTCCCTAAATAGGCACAGTATTAAATCCGGATCCTTCCCCAATTTGCAACCATCAAAGTCCAGGTCATTTAGTGTTGATTGAGGGTCCACACTAGTTCTATACTATGCTAATTGAATAAGAAAACGATTCCATCACTATGCAATCCACTTTTTATTCAATTAGCATAGTATGAACCTCTAATCTACACTTAACGACTAGGGGTTTGATGGTTGCAAATTGGCGAACTACCCGGTTCGGTTTATTGGTGAGATCTATTTATGTTTTTTTTTTTTGAAAATATTCGGAAACTTGGGATATGGGCATGTTATAGCTTTTCAGTAAATTCGTTATTTTCGGTTTTCTTCAGAAAAGTTGAACATTCCTCTTGTTCTCTAGACTTCGAGGTTAGGCCCTGTGCAATCCACTCCTTATTCAATAAGCATAATATAGAACTAGTGTAGACCTTCTAATCTACACTCAACGATCTTGGTTTTGATCGTTGCAAATTGGCGAAGGTTCTAGGTCGATTGGATACTTTGTCTATTTTGGGAATATTTTCAAAATGTTTTCCCTTAAAAAAGTCGAAAATTCGTCTCGTTCTCTAGACTTCGAGGTGATTCCTGTGCTTTCCACGTCCTATTCAATTGGCATAGTATAGAACTAGTGTAGACCCTCCAATCTACACTTACAACCCTTGTTATGGTAGTTTCAAATAGGCGAAGTATACGGGACGATTCAATACTGGGTCTATTTAGGGAATTTTTCAAATATATTCGGAAACTTGGGACATGGGCATGTTACAGCTTTTCAGTAAATCTGTTCTCTTTGTTTTTCCGTAAAAAGGTCGATCTTTCATCTTGTTCTCTAGACTACGAGGTAAGGCTCTCTGCAATTCTTTTCTCATTCAATAAGCATAGTATAGAACTAGTGAAGCGAAGGGTCCGGGTCGGTTTAATATCGTGTATATTCAGGGGATTTTTCAAAAATATCCGGAAACCTGGGATATTGGCATGTTAAAGCTTTTCAGTAAATTTGTTCTCCTTTCTTCTCCTTTGACAAGTCAAACAAACATTCATCTTGTTCTCTAGACACAGTGATAAATCGACCCCGGGTCCTTCGCCAATTTGCAAACACGAAAATCCAGGTGGTTAAGTGTAGGTAAGAGGGCCTACACTCGTTCTGTACTATGATTATTCAATAAGAAAAGTATTTTACCGAACCTCACTTCGAAGTCTAGAGAATACGAGGAAATTCCGACTTTACTTAGGGAAAACGAAGAGAACGGATTGACAGAAAGCTATAACATGCCCATGTCCCAGGTTTCCGGATATTTCTTGAAAAATTCTTTAAATAGACCCTGGACCAATCGCCATTTTGTATCCTTCAACTGGACTCCAGGGCCTGCACTAGTTCAGATTTACGATAGATCAGAATGACTGCTCTGTTTTTCAATCTTGAAGCGTAAGATATGCGTCCATCTTCCAAATAAGGTATTTTGTAAAAGCGAATCTCACCTTTCTAATAATTCTCCATAATGATTGGAGGTCGTTTGTGCGTCAATTTTGAGACCCATGGCAGTTTCTGAAAAAAGTATTGTGGTGTGAAATTGAATTGAGGAGGGTCGGACGAAATTGATACTTGTGAATGAAAATTTCTTCATATCTGTGAATAAACAGGTTGGGTCACGGTCGATGGAACCCTACTCTTTTATGGAGAACAGGAACATCACAACGTTGAAAATATTCCTACTCAAGAAACCACATTTCCACCATCGGCCGTGGCACACCCCGTCTTATGATGATTATGGAGGAAAGTATTACCGCATATGGTGTCCAATGTGCATGCACTCAACATCTTTGTGATGTCAATGTCTTGCTTGCCAACTGCTTTCTCAAGAACCTCAATCAGGATATCGCATTTCTCTGCAAATATTGGTATGAATGAGTTCAATCTCTTCTGGTTGAATGTTGGATTTATCAATTTACGGTGTCTTCTCCATATATCCACTAAAATGTAAAAAAGCATCATTTAACAAGAGATAACTAAGAGACTAGATATTTGTGAGGTTTGTACCTCAAGCAAACCCCTGTATGAATATTGAATAAATATGTCGTGGTACTGACCTGGCGCAGAAACCAGTCCATCGCCCATATATATTTTGATAAAGTCTATCAGGGGGCCTTTATTGATAGAGTTGGTATGATTAAGAACTATTTCCATGTGTTCTGGTTGACTTACTGCAACAATAAGATTGGGACCCAACCAAATTTTGAAGATGCCTGGACTTATTTTAAAGTATTCGATACAACATTTGAATGACTCTGAAAAATTAACTTGGTCAAAATAATTTTGCTATGAATTGGATACAGTTTTTTGACGGAAGTCTAGTGGTGAGGACCTTGGTACCATGATCGTGAGGTCGCAGTGTCAAGGCCCTGACAGGAAAAAATTTTCCGGAATCCATGATTCGATCGAGAGCTCCTGGAGTGAACACGTACTGTCGATTGCTCTGTTCTTTATTTCGATATTTTCGCATTATTTCACGTCTGCGAACAGTGGTTCTTTCCCAGAAGTTAAAACTTTCGTAAGTTTTGGTTGAAATCATTATCATTTTCACAATAGCCTAATATTTTTCGAGAATTCTCGAAAATATTTGATTGTTTACCATTTTCTGCGCCACACATCAATCACACATCTGCAAAATAAACACCGCCCGCGCATATCGCTCCCACCTCGATTAGACCACCAACGGGGACAACATTGCAGCATCGTTCCGACTTATGTCTCATTCATATCATTAGTATCAAACTAGTACCAGAGAGGTGTGTTGCGCGTTTGTTTGACCAGTATATTATATTTACGCGGCTGAAAGTCTGCGTGAGGAATCCTTTTGATTGCTTCCCTCCTGTTTCCTTCTTTCATCCGAGGCCTTCCACCTCTGTGTTAAAGTCTTTCCTACGGGTCCAGGAAAGTGAAAAGTTATAATTGTTCTTCCCAACCTTTGAAATGCCACGTAGCTGTCGAGCCTGTTCAAAGGCGATTGCCTCTAATCGCTTCCCGCTTTCTTGTGCCAGGTGCGGTAAATGTTATCACCCTGAATGCATGAATTACACGGATCGCGAGGTCGAATCTGTCGGGGAAGGAAATG
This sequence comes from Myrrha octodecimguttata, assembly GCA_958510865.1. Classification (NCBI taxonomy): domain Eukaryota; kingdom Metazoa; phylum Arthropoda; class Insecta; order Coleoptera; family Coccinellidae; genus Myrrha; species Myrrha octodecimguttata. Next base: position 42,391,623 of record OY294064.1, read on the forward strand.
AAAAGTGGGAATGTCCTTCGTGCAACTCGAAGGAACGTTCTCTCAGAAGTGCTAGTAACACTGCACGTTCACAATCCCCATCTGCAAATTCGCAGACGTCTGCTGACAACTTATTGAGCTCTTCCATGAACACACAACAGTTCGATATAATTTTGGAAAAGCTCAGTAATCTAACAAGTTCAATCGAACGAATGGAAAAACGGCACGACGACCTATTGAATACCCTTGCGGCTTGCACTACTAAGATTGAGGAGCACTCCAAAATAATTTCTAACCAACAGATCGATATTGAGTCCTGCAAAGACGAAATCTCTGACCTTCAACGCACTCAATCACATTTGAAGGCTGAAATTCACTCCATCACTGCTAGTGTTGTACCAGAGATTCAAGAGAGGGTCAAGAAATCGCATAACATTATCATAACTAATGTGCCAGAAGGTGGCAGCGATTCCCGGGACCTGGCGACGGTATCACAGATTTTGGACTGCATCAGCAATTCTTCTAGTAAATTTATTACTAAAATAGTGCGCTTACCTTCGAAGGACAAATCCCGACCACGTTGGACGAGAGTTGTTCTTTCTGACCCCGACAAAGTCTACGCTTTGCTGAAAAATAGAAATTCTCTATCAGGACATCCTCAGTTTCGACACATTGGGGTCCGGGATGACAGGACGAAGAGGCAAGTTGACGAATTGAATGCCCTCAGAGATGAGCTCAGAATGAGACAAAGTTCTGGGGAGAAAGATATAACCATTAAATATGTACAGGGTGTTCCGGAGATCGTACACACCCAGGCAGTGCATGGCACCTCAAAAAACTAAACACTCTCACAGTATGGCCCATAATTTACACAAATATTCAATCCCTTTCTGCGAAATTTCATGAATTGTTAGTGTATGTTCAACTCAATAAACCATTTTTAGTACTCATTTCCGAATCTTGGCTTCAGCCTTCAATAGGTGACAGTGTCTTTTCTTTACCTTCATATACGCTTTATAGAGACGACAATACTGAATCAGTGGGATACAGAGGAGTTTGTATGTATGTCCGAAACGATATTACTGATAATTTCAGGATTGATGTGAGGCATGAGGATTGGCGTGGAATCGACAATCTTTTCCTACAAATATCTAATACCGAGTTCTCAATTATGGTCGGCTGTATCTATCGCCCTCGCGCATGTGCCGCCGATGCCGACTTAGTCAAATTTTTATCTAAGTCTTTTGCATCCCAGAAGAACATTTTAATTGCTGGCGATTTCAATTGCCCCGACCTCAAATGGCCTTTGCTGCATTTACCGGCAGAATCATCGCCCTCCTTTCCCTATGCTAACTTTCTCCTCAATTCGGGTCTGCATCAGTTGGTTAACAAGCCTACCAGATTTCGCTCTGGCCAGATACCTTCACTACTGGACCTGCTAATCGTTTCCGACGTTAACCTAACTTCGGAGATATCTCACCTACCGCCTTTCGGAAAGTCAGACCACGCGGTGCTATCAACGGAACTTCAACTTGTTTGCTCACCAACCGCTCCCAAACACATCAGAACCTTGAGGAAAACCAACTACCAGAAACTCTCCGTAAAACTGCTATCATACAATTGGTCTGATCTCTTGCCCCAATCCGACGATGTTGATAGGATGTGGTCAACTTTTTCAAAAATCCTTGACGAGTCATTATCGGCTTGCTCAGAAGACATCCGTATCGAGAAGATTTCCTCAAAACCATGGATAAATGGTCATCTGTTGAGGATGTTACGTCGTAAAAAATCCTTGTGGCAGCGGTATTTGAGGGATAGATCAGCTCAAAGCTATGACGATCATCGGTCTTTCTCCAACTTTTTATCGTCTACAATCCAGAAGACGAGATCTGATTATGAGAGAGATCTGACGAAGAAGAGCAATAGAAAGAAGTTTTTCAAGTACGTTCGATCCCGCATGAACACAAAAATCAGTGTCCCTATTGTGAAAAATTCATCTGGAGTTGTAAGTGCGACACCGGTTGAATCGGCTGATATTCTGGCAAACCATTTCTTGTCGGCATTTGTGGATGAACCTCAGGGGGCCGTCCCCTCGATGCACACAGCTCGAACAGCATCTTGCATAGATGACATAACCATTACTGGAGACATAGTGGAAAGCTATCTTTCTAATTGTAGGGAAGGTTCATCACCTGGTCCTGATGGAATATCCACATCAATACTTCGACGTTGCGCACGAGCTTTATCCGAGCCCTTGTGCACTCTATTTAGAAGATCTCTATCGACGTCGAGTATTCCCAAGCCTTGGTCATCTGCTTTGATAACACCTATCTTCAAGGGTGGGGACAAACTCTCAGCGTGCAATTACCGCCCAATAAGCCTCCTGTCGGCAGTTTCGAAAGTACTGGAGAAAATAATCAGCGACCAGGTGCTTGAGTTCGCATCAAAAAACAACTTGATCCCCAGAGAGCAACATGGTTTTCTGCCCCAGCGGTCTACACTCACTAACTTGCTCACTTGTATTGATGACTGGAGTAGGGCACTGGATGTGGGAATTCCGGTGGATGTGGTGTATCTCGACTTCGCGAAGGCCTTTGACAGAGTCCCTCATCGGCGTCTTCTGCATAAGTTGGAACACGTGGGGATCCGGGGAAGACTGTTGGAGTGGTTCAAATCCTTTTTGTCGGGGAGGTCATTCCGTGTACGAGTTGGTGGTGGTCTGTCTACGTCCGCGATGAATGTCAAAAGTGATGTCCCGCAGGGCTCGGTTCTTGGCCCACTTCTTTTCATTTTATATACAGCCGATTTACCAACATCGATTAGATCGAAATGTGCACTCTTCGCCGATGACACGAAAATTTTCAATCGCTCACTTAATTCACGGGTTATTCAGGAGGATCTCGATGCTCTCAGCAGTTGGTGCCGGAAGTAGATGATGCCTCTGAATTTGAGCAAATGCTGTGTTATGCACATGGGAAAGAAAAACCCTCGGGCTCCCTATTACATCGATGGGGTGAGACTTGGCACAGTGACTCGCCACTTGGATCTCGGTGTGACTGTAGCGGATGACTTAAGCTGGTCGGACCATATTGCGTCAGTAACAACGAAAGCGAGACAGATGATCTACCTCTTCAGCAAAACATTCCCAAGCACTGATGTTATCACTTGGGGAATGATTTATAAAACCTACATTCGGCCGATAATGGAGTACGCAGGTCCGGCTTGGTGGACTTTTTTGCGGGGCGAGGTGGATGGGTTGGAGTCTGTTCAGAGATGGAGCACCAGAATTCCTTACGGCGTTAAAAGACCTGATTACGCAACAAGGTTGAAAGTGCTCGATATACCCACATTTGAACAACGGCGTGCGAGAGGCGATTTAATATTCTCCTACAGGGCCGTCCATGGTCATTTTGGTCCGGATATCATGAACATGTACCGTATAAATACGAACAATTTACGGGGCCATGGATTCAAGCTCACGAAGGAAAAATTCAGGACTACCCAGAGGCAAATGTTTTTGTCAAACCGAGTTTTCAATGTTTGGAACTCCTTGCCTGAAATCGTCGTAGAATCATCTTCGGTGAATGGATTCAAGAACAGCTTCGACCGATGGGTGACCTTGTAGTGATGATGGTCTTCTATACAATTTCTTTTTTTTTTCCTCTTTATGATTTTTCAACCATATGTACTAAATTCATTTCTAGGAGTTCACTATTAATTTAGTTTATGATGTGAGTTTATAGGTGTATACCTCAACTCTTATCCAAATAAAATAATAATAATAATAATAATAATAATAATTGTTGGGTTATCAGTTAACAATGATTTTTTTCGAATTCTGTTGGCCATTGTTGATATAAATCCATTGTACATCACTCGAATAAAATACACGTGTTGATTACTTTTTATTTTTAGTTGAAACATGACGCGTTTCGCCACGTTGAAGCTCCTTCAGATGCTATTAGACAACTGTTAATTTATTCAATGGCCATATATAATGATCTAGATCACCCCTATCAAGTCTGTTAACCTGAAAGATCAACGGTTTTTCCAAAGTAATGAAAAGTAAGTTGTATTTTATACCTGTACTTTTTTGTGTAAAACTGCGAATTTACCAGAAACTAATACTAGTCTAACTTTTCGATTGTAGTCGGTTCTTTCAAAAATAATAATAATATAATGCACCTATACAGTGTCCCGCAACAGTGGCGCGGTGTTTCACATCTCTATTTAGGAAACAGTTAGGAATTTAGTTTTATGTGATGTTTAATTATTGCTCGAACTCGACAAATTGAAAATGTTTTTGGTCACACAGTTCCCTTCTTTGTGGGCGGGTCACAACTTTGTTTCTTAAATGGCAACCTGTATTTTCCATTAATTCTCTGGTTTCAACAAGAAACATGAAATACACTTTATACCTATCTTTACCACAAAAATATCAACGGTTTTCGAGATATTCTGTCTGACATGTTTTTTTTTCAATATTCGTCTGTCAGAATATTTGCTATTATGTCCTATTGGAATTTACTTCTGGTAAAATATTGAACATTGATTACTCTCTGAAACGGTTTATCTGAAATCGAACTGGGATAAACAGGGTATGAAAAACAGCCTGCCATATATTGGAAATAAGAATCAGCAGAGACCGCAGAGAGCAGTCAACTCTCCAGATTTTACGAGTATGGAAAATATCACCCTGTAGATTTTCACCTGTAGATTTTCACAGTAAGTTAACATGTTCTATGATGTTGATTTTAACGTGAAATATCTGCAACAAATTTCGGCTGAATTTTCAGAGAAATACACATGCTATGAGGAGAAACAATTGAAAAATTTCAAACTGAATCACGACACGTCTACGACCTACTACAATGAATAAAAATACAGATTTCTCTGTAATACCATTACATTATATCTTGTTATGTTGATATCTTAGTGTCTAGTATTATTTTTGGATTGTATTTATTATCACCGTTTCCTCGAGTTTTTTTAATTCAATCATTGTTTGCCAGTTCATATAATAATTTGCCATTGAAGACGTAGTGAGATTGCGCAATGAGTTTTGGTCAATATTGTGATATACTTCATTGATCAAATATTAGCCTTGACGGAGTTATGACGTCAACATGAGTTCATTTTTGGTTACTTTGACACCTGAACTTACCGTCTATGGATTTTCCTAAAAAGGACAAACCGAGGTCGTATTTTCTCGATGATCCGTAATTTGGAATGAGGGCGGCCAACTTGTAGAGGTGTCGCCTTTTCCAGTAAAACTTCACGATCAACAGCGCGCATGCCGCGATCGCTAGGGTGAGTAAGACACGAAAAGTGTAGAACTCTCTCTCCATCGACTTTCCGATCATCTTTATATCTGGAAAAACTTAATGTTGGTCAAGTTGAAAGATGATCTGTACACAGCATCCATATCGAGACATGTACCGGGTGTCCCAGAACACAACTTCTTCAGTTCATTTCACGCATAAAAATATACAGGGATCAATTGAAAATATTTCAGTTATAGAATTTGGAGCCCAAAATATGAAGATTTAATGCAAATCACTTGGATATAATGTGTCTCCTGTCTGAGATCTGAGATACAGCATTTTTAATTTTGAAATTTTAAATAACCGGTGGTTCTGACAATGTCAAGTACACCTTTGTTGACAGAATTGTGAATCTACACAATTTACGAATCCACTTAAACACACACAAAAAGTTTCATTTGAATCCGGCCAGGCGTTCAGAAGGAGTGCAAGAATATATACCCGCACATAAGAATTTTTTTATACTTGAGGAGGGCTTTTTTTTATATAAAATGCATCGTAATTTTGTGGAACCACTCGATATTGGAAATTAACACCCGAAATGCTACAGAATCTAGGGGGAAGTTTGTGTCTTTCAAATATTCATTTACACTATAATAAGCCATTTCGTGCGCATGTTGTAGGGGAAAAGCGTGCTATCGTTTTGACCAAATGTCTGTAATCTTCGAATTTTGACCGAAAAATTGTCTCAAACGACTAGGTTGGACTCACTTATGATGAATCCGGTATCAAAATTGATTCGTCTGGCCGGACGGTCGTCCGTGCGGCAGAAGGCACGATAACTTCCAAACGGAACCAGTTAGCAACTTAAAACTTCCAGATTAGGTCAAGCATTGGAATGTTGTGGCTAAGTTCGTTGACGAGACAAATCGGCCGAATGGTTTCGGAGTTATAGTCATTTGAAATTTTGAGGTTATTTTCCTGATATCTCAGGAACTACTGAAGCGATTGACTTGAACCTTGGCAGTTAGTTGGAGCATAGCGACGTTCAACTTTGAGCGAAATTTTATTGGGATCGTGTGTTCACTTAATTTGAAAAAAAAATTTTTTCATAATTTAAAAAAAAAATAATCCTATTCAGAAACTACTGATCATATTAGGAGACTATTCTGCTCATACCTTGAAATTCATATTCCTCAGCAGTGTACCAAATTTCAATTTGATACCGCTATTATTTTTGGAGATATTGGAGAAAAATATGTAATATTTTGTGCTTCTCTTCTCGATATCGTTGTTTTTTCGGTATAACTCAAGAAATACTGATTCAATCATCATAAAACTTCGCGATTAGTTTGAAGATGCTGAAGGACAACTTTGTGCAAAAACAATTTTTTCTTGAAAATCGTACTCATTCCTAGAGATAAAGTCTCTATTTGTAGAGATTTAGAGATGGTAGAGATATGTTTCAAGCGTGTATTTTCCGAAATTCTAGGACAATAAAGTTTCGAATTGATATACTTGGAAAAAAGGGTTTATTTTACCGAATTCGATCTTTGTAATTAAGATGAAACTGCTCTACGAATATCGAATCTGTTTCTAATTTATCTCTTACGGGAGTTGTTAGATTCACAGGAATGAAGTCCGTAAAAACAGGTAAATGATAATAATAATGAAAGTACTCACATCAGTTCAAAAAGGAAATACGTAATCACCTAGTAGAGCTATGGAATGCTTTGAAAATAATGGGTTGTTCTAGGTAATTTATAAAAGTAGCCTTCCCTTGATAAATTTGTCAATCTTTCGAAGTCTTTGTGAAATCAACAACACTGTTCGAACAAAAAATCCACCGAATAACTCCGCAGATATATTTTATTTTCCAATATTTTCAAAAATAAAGATCAGATCCAATTGAAATCCAGTATTTCATCGAAAAATACCAGTTCGAAAGTTCACACAGAATATCACGAGGGAAATATGATCAGAAGATCAAAGAATATTGAATATTCGAAAAAAAAATTTTCATCACAAAATTTTTTACAAAGTTGCCAATCAGCATTTCCAAACTAACTGCCAAGTTTATTTCGATTAAATTAGTATTTTTCTAGTTATTCCGAAAAAAACAACGATATCGAGAAAAAAAATCACGAAATTTTACATATTCTTCCCCAATATCTCCAGAAATAAGGGTCGTTTCCGAATGCAATCAGGTCCACTGCTGTATAATATGATGTGTTGAAGATATGAGCAGAAGTTTTTTCCGGATTAAATGAACCGTTTCCAAAACAAAAATTTTTTTGGAAAACAAAATTTTCACAAAGCTTGCTTACAGTGTGATCTCAAAGAAATTTTGTGAAGAGTTGTGCGTTTTTATGCTTCAACTAACTGTCAAGTTTCAATTCAGTCGCATGAGTAGTTCCTGAAATATCAGAAAATCAATCCATAACTCTGAAACCATTAGACCGATTTGTCACATTAACGAACTTAATGGCTGCATTCCAATGCACGACCTAATCTGAAAGTTTCAAGTCGCTAGCTCTCTTCTATCGACAGTTATCGTGTTATCGGTCGGACGACCGGACAGAATCGATTTTGACACCGGATTCGTCATCAGTGAATCCTAGTCGTTTGAGACCATTTTCGGGAAAACTACAGACATGTGGACAACACGATAGCACGCTCAAAAATATAGTTTGAAACTTTTTACTACCAGTTCAAATTTGTTCCCAATATATAAAAGATATTCAAATTTATGAGCGCGAAATGATTCAAACAGAAAACTCGAATTTGCCTCGAAGTTATTAGATTTATTTTTTGTATAAGTCGGTATCATAAAAACTGATGTGATGACAAACAAACAACTGTGAGAAATACTTTCAGTACTTCATTGTCGAAAGTATTCATGAACGCCTCCTTATTTCCATATTTTTTTGTTGATGTATCTTTGTTAACATTATCGTGCCAACTAAGTACTTCTCATGTTTGAACAGGCCGAAATAAATATGAACCTTCACTCTTGAAGAAATCTTGATCTCAGGTAAATATTTTCGTTGAATTGATTCTACGTATTGAAAAAAAAACTAGCATTATAAAGAATTTTCCGAAGAAGTGTCGTTTCTATAAATATAATGGGAATAGTTTTTTAATGAACAGATTTGTAATGAGAACATACTGTATAGCCGTTTCGAATATTTATTTATGTTCCATTATGAAATTAATAGCATTGGTGTCAGTGAGCTGTCGATTTTTTAAAATTCATAAAACTTTACTTTTTCGAGAACATACTCCAAACACAAGCAAGTTAAAGTATTCAATGTGAGACTTCAGTCCAAGTTGCCAACGCAAAAATTTTACCAATTTCCTTTCACTGAGGAAGGAAAATGTAAAATCAATTTTATCGTGCTGAGGTTCGCGTTATTCATAAATATTCCTAACCTGCACCTTGTCTCTTGAAACCAAGTAATTGGGTACGAATATTGATAATTTTGAAGATCATCTGATTGGCGGAAAATTGTGTTGGAGCTCCTGATTTCACGTCCATACTGTCAATGTTAGTTTATATAGGATATGTTCAGTAAATCAATTTGGTTATTTCGGTTGCTGGTTTTCTATTCTATGAATACGAAATTTCCGGTGAGTTCCTCAAAAAAGGCTATTTACGGATTTCGGTTATTCAAACTGAAAAACTTATTATTCAGTTAGACAAAATACAACATTGACCAATGACAACGTACTCACTAAGGTCTATGGATTTCCATCGATTAACCATTGATTTTGGAGATAATGCATTCGAAATTTTATGGTCCCGATATTCTCAGAATTGTAGATTTCAACGAATCGAAATCTTCAATACTTTGTTGAAAAATATTTGGTGAAAAATTGATGTAGATTCTCACAATTATTCCAATTTATGTTGAGCAGTATATCTGTTAGTTTAATCGTTCGGCAACGACACGCATAAAAAGTTTTGTATCAATTTTTGTGTGAACTAACATCGATTCCTAAAAAGTGACATTCTACTTCAAGTATATGAATAAAAACTTAACCTTGTTAAAAAAACAATGGATGGATTCTGGGAAATAATAGGTACATAATACTTTCAAATTATACCCTTTGATATTAGTATCTTACGATAGATTTTTATTGTCTTCAACGTAAAACGTCTGAGTCACGTGTTGGTCAATACACGTAACAAGATTATATTTATTATTTATACAGAGTGAGTTTTTAAGTTTTACATTTATTTTAACCATAGATTCCTCACATCGAATAAAACACTTTTTTCAGTAACCATTTTTCTAGAATCGGCTCCGGTGAAAGATGCAGGCTGCTGAAATTTTCAAAAAAATCAATCTCTCTTTTGAAACTTTGATATGGTTTTTCCGAATCAAATGATTTTTAGTGCGAAGTTTCCTATAACTATGACACATATTCTTCAGTAATGACTTCATCCTAATCTGAACGGACTCGCCGATCCACAAAACCATGGGGAATAGGCATGATAGATGAAGTTTATCTTTTGTCATTATATGAATATTCAATTAATTTAGAATACTTAGTTATTCCTTATAATTTCTCCTTAAACGCTCTGTTTTGGAGGTGGTCACCGTTTAATTTTATAAAATCTGATAAAATTCGAGTGATTACCTTATTTTTATGGATCCGACCTTGAGCTAGTAAATGCCGTAAATTAAGCTTTGCCCACATTCGTCCGGACTTCTTATTTTTCGTTGTAATCATGTTAGCCATGATATTGAGGCTGAAAAGAAATAGCTGGTACAAAGATTGACATGTCATTCGAAAGATCACTGAATGGGGTAGTTTTTGCTGAAGAGAAAACGTCTTCATAATTATTAATTTTCCATCGAGATTAGAAAAATATGATTGATAATTTTAACCTTAGATTGTTTTTTTATCTGCTTACCACACCCGCAATAAGGAATTTCTTGTGTTATAGCCAATTTTATGCTCTTTTGAGATATGTGATCAAATTTGATGAGGCTTCGAGGATAACTGGAGTGTGATTGATTTTATGAAAAGAAATGAGATATGTCGTAAAAACACAAAATGTTGCACTGAAGAATTACCGTCAATATTTCGACCATGTCTTATATGACATTTTTTGTTGAAAAACACATGTAGAATTTCGGCTCGAAGTTTTGGACTTTTTAAAGTAGACAGCCTGTATACAGATTTCAGAAAAAATTGTATTTTTAATGATTTTATTAATAACCTTATTCAAGTAGACTCCTTTGAATCTAAAGGGTTAATAGTATCTGCTGAAGTGCGAATTCGAGAATGGATTAAATTAACCCAATGATTTCGCATTAATTTTTTTTTCAATATGTCCAATATTGAGTTCAAGGTATGGGCCAAATTTCATCAGGTATAGTAGTCTCCCGAAAAAAAAAGTTTTCGAAAAATATTTCTTTGAATTTTTTAATGGTTAAATCATCTCAAAATTGTGAACAGGTTTCGCGTTGGTATTCTTCAACTTATTGCGAAGCTCCAATCTGATAGCATCAATTAGTTTTGGAACAAACCGCAAAATTTCAAATTGTTATAACTACGAAACCTTTCAGCTAATTTTGCCCATTAACGAACTCAAGTGAGATTTTCAGACTTCGAAGATAAATTAGAATTTCGAGACTAAGGTTTTCCAATATGTCCATACAGATCGGAAAAAGATACCGTGCGGGCTTGCACAATTTCGAGAGGATCATATGATTAGAAAATGGTAACTGATTACCAAGTTTAATTTTGATGGGATCGGGGTCTTTCGAGTTATTCAGAAAATGATAATGAGGAAATATCAAAAGGAATTCTACATATTTTTCCCCCTTCATTTCCGAAAATAGTGCGAAGATCGGACTGAAAGCTGGTACAATATTCTAAAATTTGGACATCTTGGACTGTGCCAGATTTCCTATAAGTCCTATGGATTCAGAAAATTCCTGAAATTTTTAAAATTCTACGATATGATCCTCACGAAATTCCGCATCAAATTGCGCAGATTGAACCCGTGAAGGGGTTCGCATACTGGAAGGTTGGGGAACGTACAGTGAGAATCAACCTTTATACAGGGTTATCAAATTGGTTCATGTTTTTTATATCATGTGAACTTGGATTATTTTTGTATTTCATGTTCTTGGTCTGCTCTTTCATCAGGTTTTTGACTTCGATCGTTATATGACAATTGACAAATTTTTCAATTTGGTCATTCAAGACGTAGTGTAAGATCTTGTAACGTTACAAAACGCTCCACTGTCGATTTCAGATTCCATCGCGAAAATACGTCATACTAATAATTCCAATTCCAATCGCAAGAAAAATGCCTTACTGAAATTATATGGTCGGTCGCTAAAGAACGCTCTTTGCTCTGACGGTTGAGTGTGTGTTTCGCATGCGCGACCCTTCAACCTCGGTCCAGCCGATGGAAAATTCTTTCTTTTGGTGCGTAGGAAGTTGAAGATTCAACACCTTGCTAGAGTTTAGCGAATTAACGTATCTCGTAATCCATTAACATCGTGGAATTTTGAAGTTTTATTGTTTCTTATAAGACGTCTATTCAAAAGGCGGTAAGTACTACGTATATCCCGACCAATATTTTTTGCGTTTGTGAATGCCAAATTGTGATGTCTGATTTATTTCATTCCATGCAGGTTACACAGGTCAACATTTTCCTTTGTATGATATTGTGCATTTGATTTCTTGTCTCATTCTTATTATCGAATGACGTGCTCTTATTCCTGAGTTCTAGATATTTCATCTCGTATTTATTAACTTGTAAATGGTTTCAATAACGTCTAGAGTCGCTGGGAATGAGATCACGTGTTGCAGGCATTATCTTATAGTTTTTAAATTTGCAGTCTTTGTACCGGGACTACCGCCTACTGCTTCATCTTTGTACCGGGGCTATCGCCCCCTGAAACATCTTTATACCGGGGCTGTTGCCCACTGAATTATCTTTTTACTGGGACTAATGCCCATTTGAATATTCTACTACCGGACCCAGAGTTTGACTGGATCATCTTAGTACTGGAAGCAATCATTACTGGATTATCTTAATACTGGAGCTGATTATGACTGGAATACCTTTATACCGAGGCTAATTACTGCTGGAATATCTTAGTTCTGGACTTTACTCTGGATGGAATCTCTTTGAAATTGGACTACCTGCATATTACCTGCATTTTGGAGGATCATACCGTCGGATCTTTACTATAAAGATAAGTGCTTCTTCGAATCCCGGATCTCAGATTCACTGTACCTAAATTTGTGTTTGTAAATAGCAATTTTAATTGTAAAGTTGAAATAAATAGATAGGGAGTAAGAGGTTGCATCATTACCACCAGATTAACGACTAGAGATACATTCAGGAGTTAATTTATTTTCATCTTATAACTTTTATGTCAATCCGTTCTCTCCTTTTTTTTTTAGTAAAGTCGAAATTTCGTCGTATTTTCTAGACTTCGAGGTTGGGCTCGGTGAAATACACTTCTTATTGAATAAGCATAATAAAGAACTAGTGTAGACCCTCTTATTTACACTTAACCACCTGGGTTTTTATGTTTGCAAATTGGCGAAGGATCCGGGGTCGATTTATTATTGTGTCTAGAGAACAAGACGAATGTTCGACTTTTCTAGGGAAAAGAAAGGAGTACAAATCTACTGAAAAGCTTTAACATGCCAATATCCCAGGTTCCCGGATATTTTTGAAAAATTCCCTAAATATACACGATATTAAACCGACACGGACCCTTCGCCAATTTGCAACCATCAAAACCCAGGTCGTTAAGTGTGGATGGGAGAGTCTGCACTAGTTCTATACTATGCTTATTGAATGAGAAGTGAATTGCAGAGAGCCTAACTTCGTAGTCTAGAGAACAAGATGAAAGATCGACCTTTCTACGGAAAAACAAAGAGAACAGATTTACTGAAAAGCTGTAACATGCCCATGTCCCAAGCTTCCGAATATTTTTGAAAAATTCCCTAAATAGACCCAGTATTGAATCGTCCCGTATACTTCGCCTATTTGAAACCACCATACCAAGGGTTGTTAAGTGTAGATTAGAGGGTCTACACTATGCCAATTGAATAGGACGTGGAAAGCACAGAGTTCACCTTGAAGTCTAGAGAACGAGACGAATCTTCGACTTTTTTAAGGGAAAACATCTTAAAAATTTTCTCAAAATAGACAAAGTATCAAATCGACCAAGAACCTTCGCCAATTTGCAACGATCGAAACCAAGATCGTTGAATGTAGATTAGAAGGTCTACACTAGTTCTATATTATGCTTATTGAATAAGGAGTGGATTGCACAGGGCCTAACCTCAAAGTCTAGAGAACAAGAGGAATGTTCAACTTTTCTGAAGAAAACCGAAAAGATCGAATTAACTTAAAAGCTATAACATGCCCATATCCCAAGTTTCCGAATATTTCAAAAAAAAAACCTAAATAGATCCCACCAATAAACCGAGCCGGGTCCTTCGCCAATTTGCAACCATCAAACCCCCTAGTCGTTAAGTGTAGATTAGAGGTTCATACTATGCTAATTGAATAAAAAGTGGATTGCATAGTGATGAAATAGTTTTCTTATTCAATTAGCATAGTATAGAACTAGTGTAGACCCTCTAATCAACACTTAATGACCTGGACTTTGATGGTTGCAAATTGGGAAAGGATCCGGATTTAATACTGTGCCTATTTAGAATTCTTCAAAAATATTCGGAAACTTGGGACATGGGCATGTATAACTTTTCAGTAAATTTGTTCCCTTTGTTTTTCCTGAGAAAAGTCAAACATTCGTCTTATTCTCTAAACTTTGAGGTAAGGCTCTGTGCAATTAACTTCTCATTCAATCAGCATAGTATAGAACTAATGTAAACCTCTTATCTACTCCTGATGCCCTGAGTTTTCATGGTTGTAAATTGGTGAAGGCTCCGGGTCGATTTAATACTGTAGTCTACTTAGGGAATTCGTTTTCTTAGTTTTTCCTTAGAAAAGTCGAAAATTCATCTTGTTCTTCAGAAGGATCCGGGGTCGATTCAATAGTAGGTCTATTTTGGGAGTATTTTAAGAATATTCGAAAATTTCGGACATGGGCATGCTAAAGGTCATCAGTTACCTCAATCTCTGAATTTTCTATTGAAAAGGAGATATTTTGTCGGGTCATTCAGGCCTTGAATTTCAGTCCTGTCAAATTTAGTTCTTATTCAATTAGTATAGTTTATAACTAGCTTGGGATGTGGATCTACCTTGCGCCCAGATCTACCTTTCGTTTAGATACGCCTTTTATGTAGTTAAATGATTTTGCACTCGTATGACGTCATCGAAAAATTTTGTGAACACTCGCAAAAAAATGCTCTGTACCCTCGCAAAAAAACGCTCTCTATGACCTGTCTAAACATATGTCAAGGTTATTTCGGAATTATAAACTTTCAGATACATTTTCTAGAGAAACAGGAATGAATATCGTCGAAAGGGGATCGAAAACGAATAAAAGGATATTTAATCTTCAAAAACTTACCAGCAAAAGAAACCTAGCTTGTACACAACGGTAGGATTCCAGTAAGAAAGATCGTTCTGAACCGGCACAAATTATGCTGAAATTTTGGAAAAAACTCAAAGTTGGTGGTAAAACACTTAATAGGATTCAGTACCAACCTCTAATCGATCCATTTCAATATAATATATCCCATATTTCAGTCGATTGAGTCGAATTTCATGTTAAAATTCCTTATAAGGAGCTCTCGGTCATAATATAGATTTATGGAATTTACTTTGTAATTATCACCAATCGCTTCATTCTTTTTCTTGAAATCGAAGCCCCGTGCTTAGTTTTTGCCATTTCATACAATATTTGCCAGTATTTCGGCATTTTTTCGGTCAAATTTATTCAATTTCTATCTGACAGCACTGACATCGGCTTTCAATCTCGTATGTAAACACAGATCGGACTCGATGGTCTGTCAGAAATTTTCCGACAAAAAAGAAACGTCACGAAGTAAACAAACTTCTTACGAATTTTTCGTACATTTTCGTTCGTTTGAGAGGAATGGGAATATATTCATGGACGTCTACGGTCTTTGAAAGTTCATTCCCCACCCTCGGTTTAGGCCGAAAAGCTTCGCCTTCGTAGGAGACAGCCCGTATGGAACGGTCTATTTTACGAAATCGAGCAAATTCGTCAAGTTTAGGAATTTTTTTAGGTATCTTGGGAATTTCGTAGCGAAACAAACTTGGTATCGACGGAAAGAGCGTTCTTTCTTCTTTCGGATCGGGAAATCGCCTTCGGCGAGTTCCCTCTCTCGGTGGCTCGAGATGCCGCTTCGCGGCATCTCTCGCCACCGTCGAACTGTCAAAGTTTCGAATTTCGTGGTTCGATGATTTTTGTTTTTCCTTAAAAAAGTCGAAAATTCATCTTGTTCTTCAGAAGGATCCGGGGTCGATTCAATAGTAGGTCTATTTTGGGAGTATTTTAAGAATATTCGAAAATTTCGGACATGGGCATGCTAAAGGTCATCAGTTACCTAATCTCTGAATTTTCTATTGAAAAGGAGATATTTTGTCGGGTCATTCAGGCCTTGAATTTCAGTCCTGTCAAATTTAGTTCTTATTCAATTAGTATAGTTTATAATGAGCTGACATTCGTAATTTTCTCAGGTCCATGGAGATCGTTACGAACAGGATTTTCAATATTTTCTATCATTCTGAGTTGATTTTCTCGATGACCAAGTTGGGGATGGAATCAACTGGAATTGTGAAAGAGCTGAATGATTTATCCGAAACGGTAAGTAATACAGGGGGTGCCTAAGTTGTACATAAATTTCAACTATAGATTCTTCGTGCCTCTTACTTTTTTGCGCGTATGTTTCAGTGAACAGCGTGATTTGTTATTTTGAGTTGATGTCTGTAATTATCGAATTCTTTCCCAGAATTGGTATCAAAAAAGTGTAAACCTTTTCAAAGGTACAAACTGTATAATACTAATTCACTTGTTTCAGGTTATAAAGAAGCAAAAAGAAATATTCTAACAGAAAATCCGAGGAGATTACATTGAAAATGAAGGTAAGATGATGACTTGATTTCTCAAAGAAAAACATATCTATATTTCAAAGAACTCGCCTAACCCGAACGATATACCTATACTCCATTCACTTTTATAAACTATCCTGGTTGGCCATGACATTCTGAAACATTTCACAGTGTTAGTATATTTTGAAAATGTTAGGTTATAGTTATTTTCCTGTCAGATATCTACCCAACGTTGTCCTATTTATACAGATGTCGTAGTAATAACGTATTTTTCTAAATTAGAATTTACTTTGGGAATATAATGAATTTAGAAAATATTAGGTATGTGAATTAAATTATTCCAAAGACCTGGCGAATGTTGAAGAAACATTCTTCTTTGTTAGCACTGGAAATATTTCACTATATATACATGGTTGGAAGATTCAGTTATGCTATTTTCTTGTACAGAAATAAAGAATCGAGTGTTGACATTTTACTGAATGATAACGGATAGAGTAGTCCATCACTTTGTGATCGAATAACCCTTCTGTAAAACTTTTAAACGAACAGACAAACCTATGGAATTACCTACTTTTCGGAATTCTCAAGAAATAAGTCTACAGAAGACATTTGAATACCTTGTTGCAAAACTTGAAAAACTCCAGTATAAAATGTAGTAGTACTACAAAACCTGTGTCACCTTAAAAGAACTAACTCATTTCACAAAATTCTTGAGAATCTATGTGAACGATACAATAGGTTTTCATTTGCATACGTCGAAAATGTTGGATAGCTTGTGATTAATTATTGATTCCAAATTATCAGGATTACTATCAGAAAAAGCAAATTTCAATTCTACATAGCACTTCCTGATACTTTGTCTCTACTTCTTCAAAACAACCTTCGGCATTTTTAGTTTCCAAGCATGATGATTATGTTGAGATTGAGAGTAGAAATTGGCATTGGCATTTGGCAACGTTGCTGAGAATTATTTTGACATTGCCGATATTGACGAGTGCAACCTGCGTCAGTTTCAAGTAATAAAACTTGATAGACCTAAATCATGGCCAACCGGGATAGTTTATAAAAGTGAATGGAGTATACGTATGATATTTTCAGTTGCAGATGGAGAACACAAAAAGACTTTTTTGGAAATACTGCTGGAAATATCCCAAAACGGTGATCATTTCACAAATCAGGAGCTTCGAGATGAAGTGAACACTTTTATAGCTGCTGTGAGTTGAGTTTCTTTATCACTTTAAATCAATTAATGGAAATCTTCTTTTTTTGTAGGGTTCTGACACCACATCAGTCACAATGTCGTTCTGATGTCTAACTTTGGGCATGTTTTCTGAATATCAGGTAGGTTTTTTTACTCGAGTATTAGGTATTTATTGTTGGCTGTGGAATTTCATCTACAGTGTGCTTCACTCTGAGTAATGAAAATTTGTTATTTCATAACGGAGTGACTGATTAGGAAATTTTTTGATAGGGAGTAAAAATTAGGTTATAGTACTAGGCATTTCCTTAGGGAGGGAGGTGACTCTATTGATCAATGCTCATCTGAATTCAGCAAAGCTCAAGTTTTGATATCCTAACCTATACTCAGTGTCTCTCTGGAAAATTTTTCATGATTGTATGTAAGTTGTCGGGGCTCAATTTAAACATTGGTGATGAGAACAATTGGAAAAAACATATTTTCAAATATTCAATATTCTGCGATCTTATGATCATATTATCCTCATGACATTCTGTAGGAACCTTCATGCTGTCATCTTTCGAATTCGTTAACGGGTAAAATCCGCCGAATGATTCCGTACATATACCAATTTAAAATTTAATTTCCAAAATACAGATGAGATCGAATTCAAATTCAGTACTTGATTGAAAAATGACAGACTGGTGGTTCATACAGAATTTCGTGAGGATAATACGATTAGATCACCAAATTTTTCCATCGAGAAGTGAAGGTGTATTTGAGGGGTCAGTTCGTCAAAAGATGATAGCTTAGTCAATTAATTTGAACATGCGCGCAAGAGCTGCTGACTCAAGTCAGTGCTTCACTAGATTTTTATAAAACTTGCTATTGAATAGGAAAAAGTCTACAAAGAAGCATTTGAAGTGTTGGGACAAGAGAGATGCGCAACGAAAAATGATTTGCCGAAACTGCAATTCATGGAGATGTTTATAAAGGAAACTCTCCGAATTTTTCCTATCGCTCCTTTATTGGTGAGGGTAACTACAGGTGAACTGAAAATTGGTGAGTGAAATCTGATAGAATTCGATCCATTTTTCACAATGCTGTTTGTTTTAGAATACTTTATATTCAGGTTTCAATCTTTTAACTGTCTTCACCTATAAAAATTAAGTTTTCATTTCACATCGTTTTTAAATATTCCTTAAGTTAAATTGAATTTTTTCACCAGATAGTTATTTTTGAGAAATTATGAAAACGCTAAAAAATGGTCAATTTCGATTTTCCATATTCAGTAAAATACTATAAGTAGACTCTTTAAATGTCATATTTCATTTATCAGGTCCCATCTTTCCGTTTCCAATTCCTGTTTTTCTCAGAAAGGTTTCTAGGTTCTAAAGTTCTGTTGGGTGGTAGCTTTGTGAACAAAATTCCAATAGCGCCATCTCAGGAGAATTTTATGAACTCTAACCCTCTGTCGAGTGGGGAACTTTGAACAATAATGTGAGTTGGTATTTTTATTTCAGATGACTATGTGATACCCGACAATAGCACTATTGTGATGGGTATAATCCATTTGCACAGGAACCCGAAGTATTGGGATGACCCTCTAAAATTCAACCCTTACAGGTTTTCGCCCGAAGAAACTGCCAAAAAGCACCCATATTCGTTTATGCCGTTTTCTGGAGGTCCAAGGGCCTGTTTAGGTGAAGTGAAATAATAAACTAGATAAATATTAGTATAGTATAAAACTAGTGAGCCCATCAATCTACCTATGCGGTAGACCTGTTTAATTGATTAATTGAACCGACAGTTCAGATGATTTTTAAGTCCATTCAACCGAAAGTTCACCTGAACCAGTAATCAGTAGTTCGAATAGTAGGCCAATCTTCAAAAACGAGATGTATTTCAATTTCAATTCTAGAATTGCTCGTACTGACAACTTCCGAAATCAACACTTTTTTAACGGAATCATAACAGTCGATTTTATAGGTTCCAGATACGCCATGATGGTTATGAAAGTGATCTTATCGAAGATTGTGAGAAAATTCAGGATCAAAACAGACTATAAAAGTGTAGAAGATGTTGAATTGAAAGTCAATTTGATGACGAGGCAAACTTACGTTGGAGCACAGAGAATAAATGATGTAACGTCAGCGAGAATCATTTTATGCATATATTGTGAAATATATCAGTTTTTTCTTCATCTCCCAACTTTATGCCCTAAATGGAAACTATCCAGCATGAACAAGGATTACTTGGTTCATGCTGAGTTATATTTACTCTAGAATCATGTGAATCTAATGGATTTTGAAAATTAGAGAATAAAAATAAAATTCTAGACATGCACTGACTTGAGGTCAGGAGCTTTCACGAGCTTGTTGAGATTCGTTGAAAAAATGGTCCTTATGATCCTCAAGAATAATATTTACGCGCTTGTTCTAGGGATCAGCGCGTTATCATTTCGTCACGATGTCTGTAATATTCGAATTTTGAGCCGAAAATGGTCTCAAACGATTGGGTCGAGCTCCCTGAAGAAGAACCCATGGTCAAATTCAATTCTGTCCGTCGGTTCAGCCGTATGTGCTCTAGCTTCAGAATGAAAAGACTTAGCGACTTGGAATTGTCATATTAGGTTTGGAAACCAAATATCTCAGCTAAGTTGATTAATGCGTGGAATCAGTTGGATAGTTCTGGAGTTAGGCCCATTTGAAATTTTGAGGTTTACACAGGAATCCGAAATATTGGGAGAATCCCCTCAAGTTTGATCCTAATAGATTTCTACCAGAAGAATGGGCGAAAAAACATACATTCTCGCATCTTCCATTCGCAGGAGGACCAAGAAACTGTATAGGTAGGTAATCTTAGGGTATCTATGTAGAGTTGAACGTCATCGAATATATTTTTTATTCTGATCTGAGATATCAGAAAAACTTCTACTTCTACATCATCAATGAAGAGGCTTGGACTGGTTATTTACTCATATATTCATTCCACGAAAGCATCGAGGAAATGTAGAAGAAGAAAACTGACATATGACGATTCTTATATTTCAAGTCATATCTAGGCTATGGGTGTGTCAAACTAATGAACTCAAGACTTTTTAAGTGAGGCAGTCTTAAGTGTCAAAATATGATATTGCTTTCATCCACAAACTTTCAAGTCGCTGGGTGATATCGTTCGGAGCTTCTGGAGACTGACTAAGAGAGAGAATCAAAAATGAGACCGCAAACTGACGTCCCTTCAACGTACTTCTGTAGCAGATCTTTTTAAGGGTGGTCAATGATTTGAAATCCATGCACAGTTTGTATCCTGATTTCTTGTATCTAAAACATTGTCGAATTGAATTGAGGAAATCAAGAAGAAAATATTTATTGAAAATACAATTTATTACATCGCCTGCAACGAAGGCTTCATACGAAATGATACATCAAGTATCCACATAGAATGAGTAACGTCCAAGAAATTGGTGTATTGTCATTTCAAAGTTTTACCGATAATCAGAACTACCGAAGAAGTTAACAAAGTCACCATCCTACAAGGCAAAAAGCAAGGTGAGTCGTGCTGACGATCGACACACGACACGAATTCTTTGGACGATACTTTATCTGTGTAGGAGCAATCAATGGTTACAAAATGGCGCATGATCTAGGATCGATTTAGTATCTTGCTGTTTTCGAGAGTTTTTAAAAAATAGTCAGAAACTTCGGGATACCACATTCTTCTTTTCACTTGTCAGCTCTTTCTTTCAACTTTTTCTCAGAAAAGTCAAGTGCTCGATAACTCATACAATTAGTATAGTATCAAGTATTGGTTGAACACCTCGTGGCTCAGAGTTACTTACAATAATAGTGATGTCATTTGTCAGGTTGCATGGCTACTGGGATCATTTCGAACAAATCCTTCGAAACCAAATATATAATGAAATATTTGTCTTTGTTATTGTGTTAATTGGATTAATACTTTTCAGGTCACAAATACGCCATGATATTGATGAAATTGGTCTCATCAAGGATTGTGCGGAAATTTAAGATTACAACGACTTACAAATCTATTGAAGAGGTAGAACTTAAAATGAAACTGTTGATAAGACCATCTAATGGATTCAAAGTACAACTAGAGCTCAGGGAATAGTGACATGATCATAGAAGAAACATAAAACATGTTTGATTGGTGGATATTTGCACTGAAGTTGTACCAATACACATATATAATATTTAATTAAATATAAGGAGTACATTTTTGATTTTCTTCGCAGATATACCTTGGGTTTCTCAAAGATACGGTGATTGTACGATTTGGATTTCAGAAAACTTCCTCACTCCGTAAAAAACGTCGATCAGTTGACCGAGGAATACAGTCTGACAACCTCGCACTTCTGCGACTCCGATTAACGAAACCACAGGAATGAGATGAAAATTAGGATATGTTTTTACATTTCCATGTGTGAACATGGAAATTGCTTCATTTTTGAATTATTTCAATTTGTTCATCTACTCCTAATATGTTCCCGAGCTATATTTATTGAAAATTTATCGTGTACACATGTATCTAATAAACTTGACTTGGAAAGTTGATATCTCTTGAAAGGGTTGCATTGCAGATTGAAGTCAACAATCAATATATCGCCAAACAACAGATTAGCTGGAATTTAATTGGAAATTAATATACAGTTGTTAGTTTATCTTACCAAAAAAAAAACCAATCAGTGTTATGATCCGCTGAAGTAAACTGGAAAAGTTTTAGCAACTGATATCTGCCATCTCTCATTGCTTGGTTCAAACTCTATACCAATTTCAGACAATTCCATAACTCTGATCATTTTGTGTTCATTATTATTTCCTTCTGATGAAAAAAACGGAGAAATTATATGGCGAAACATCCCAAAATAGACTGATGATCCAGTAAATCACACTTCAATACTTTGATTAACTGGCTAGATTGCCCAAATTTGTCCAATCAACTTGATCGAGTGTCAAGTGGAGTTTTTGCGCGCATGTTCTAGGGGAACAGCCTGCTATCGTTTTGTCCAAATGTCTGTAATTTTGGATGATTGAGCCGAAAATGGTCTCAATCGATTAGGTTGGACTCACTGATGACGAATCCGGTGTCAAAATCGATTCTGTCCGGCCGGCCGTAGACACGATAACTGTCAACAGAAGCAAGCTAGCAACTTGAAACTTTAAGGATTGGTTGCGCATCAGAATGCCGCGGTTAAGTTCGTTAATGGGCCAAATCGGTCGAATAGTTTCGGAGTTATAGGCAGTTGAAGTTTTGAAGTTATTTATTTTTTATTTCAGAAACTACTTGAGAGATTAGATTCAAACTTGGCAGTTGGATGGACTATAACGACGCGCAACTTTGAGCGAAACTTCGTCAGGATCAGATTTTCAGTGAATTTAAAAAAAAATTTTTTTCGAAATTTTTTTCCAAAACATTTTTTTTTTCGGAAACCATTCATCATATTCGAAAAAAAAGTCCACTCACACTTTGAACTTCATATTTCACAGCAGTGTACCAAATTTCAGTTCGATACGATCATAAGTTCCGGAGATATCCGGAAAAAATGTGTCAAATTTCGAGGTTTTCTTCTCGATATCGTTTATTTTTTCGGTATAACTCGAGAAATACTGATTCAGTCCTGATGAAATTTCACAGCTAGTTTTGAGATGCTGAAAGACAACTACATGCAAAATTTCGTGATAATCGTGTCATCAGAACAATTTGAAAAAAAAAATTTCTATGATTTTTCTTATCATATCGTCCTCATCAAATTCTGTATGAAACTTCGAACTGTTATTTTTCGATGAAGTACTGGATTTCAATTTGATCTGATCTGTATTTTTGGAAATATTGTATTTTTGGAAATATTGAAAAAATTAAATTTTGATTGGGTATATCTACGGAATCATTGGGTGGATTTTACCCATTCACGAATTCGGCCTTCGTAATTTAGGTCCAAACCTTCTCTACAAATATCGAGTTTCCAAGTTGTTTCTTTCGGAAGTTATTATGTTTACGCAGTCGGCCGTTAGGCTGACCGTAAACACAATAACCGGAAACTTCTTCAGTAGTTAGTCCATTATAATAATTCTCGACCGTTTCCGATAGAAAATTCACAAAATATACAACAATAAAACCACGTCCAATGAAAAATTTATAACAATTCAACAGTCAAAGCAACACAATTTTAATAATGAATTGATTTAGTATATCGTTAATTATTATCACTGTTCAAAATTAAACGAATATAAATAACTGATATGCAAACAACGATCCAAAACTGAAGATGCGGAAAAATATTTACTGTTATCCATTTCATTTGAACAGAAATGAGTTTGAGAAATCGACATTAAAAGAACATCACAATTATTGAGATATTTATTTGTTCATCAAATTCCACACACTAATGGATCCTTTTCCAGGTAGAGGAGTGACGTCAAACTGACGTCACTATTTTTGTCATGGCGGTAAAAGAAGGGGAGGGAGCATATACTATATTTTCCTTGTACCAAAAGTGTCACGCACTTTTGAGAACCTTCTGTGGATTTTCCCATACCAATATGGCCGACAACTACAAGGTGTTTGTATTCTGTGGTGTACAGTAAATAGAGAGATATTGCAGTGTCAAATTTGTGTGACGTTATTAGCGCAAACGTTATTTTTGACATCTAAGCATGCGCAGATTCAGTTTCAGAATAACGCGACGTTAATAGCGTTAGCGTCTAACGTTATTTACGGAAAATTGCGAGCCGCAATTTACGTTGCGCTATTCTATATCGGAAGAAATCGTTAAGCTTCGGGCTCGTCCTGCTCCGATCACTGTCATAGAAAAGCTGTTTGTTCATATGTTTTTATTACACAACTTCCTCAGATTTTTCAAATCTATTTAACAATACCTCTTACACACAACTGATATTAGACATTAAGATTTATTAGTTCTACCTAAGCAAATTTTTTTCATAAATACGTATTTTTTACTTTTAAGAAATTAAATTAAGAAATACTTTTGGAAGCAACATGAGGGGTTGGAAATTAGAAATGGTTTGAACCAAGCCAATTATATTGTGTAATATAACTATTTCACCTCCTCTGCATTAGCACCACGTGAAATTAGCGCTTCCGATTTCATTTTCATTTTGTACAGAATCAAAAACTAATGCAGAAATGCAAATTATTAAGCTTTAGGAGTTTAAAAGTGAGTTTGTAACAAAAAAATCTGACGTCCCACATGACCTAACCAAACAAACTGATAACTAACGTAACGGTAACAAAAACGTGTAGCAATACGTCTACTTCTGTAACCACCGTTAAATCCACGTTAACCACCAAAACGTTATATATAGCGCACCGTAATAACATAACGCTTGCGCTATTCAAAAGTTGCAATATCTCTCTAATGAGACAAAAATATTCAGTTTAAAGTCGGCCATATTGGTATGGGTAAATCCACAGAAGGTTCTCAAAAGTGTGTGACACTTTTCAAACGTTATGCCCCCTCCACTCTCTTCTTAATTCCATGATTTTAGTGACTAATATGACCATTATGTCCCAATCATAGAACAGTATTCCGATGATAAAACAGAACTGTCAACATTCAATTTCATTTAAACTTCAAGGGGATATTCCAGTTTCCATTAGTTGAGTTCCGATATTCCTGGCCAGTACTGGCCAGTATCAGTGATTTCGGAACGCTTCGTACTGATACGAACAGTTACCAAAGCAGTGCCAGTAAAATCAACTGTCAAAATTTACTGGCCAGTACTGGCCAGCAATATCGGAACTCAACTATTATATGGGCTAAATATGACGTCTCATGGGTGTCTCTCGGCGATACACAGTGAAGTCAATTCTGAATAAAATTGACGCCTATGAGACGTCACTCTATTGTCTGGGTTTCGAATGAGCATTTTATTCCCTGAGTTCTAAGGATACTTTGAATCCTTGGGAGGGATAAGCTGCGAAGCCCATTTCCAGTTCGATATCTTCTACACGTTTGTAATCCGTCCTTACTTTGAATTTCCTCACGATCTTCGAAAGGACCAGTTTCATACTTATCATTGCGTATCTGCCACCTAAAATTAGTTAATACTATTAATGGATCATTTAAAAGTCCTTTCATTTCTTTAATATGGGGTGTAAACAGGTGAAATTGAACCAGTTCATTTAAAATCATCGAATTTTTTGCCAAAGAGCCAAGTTGAAGAATCATTAAAAGTACAGATTTTCTGTAATGCCTTTACATTATATGATTCTACGATATCCTACGATAAACTTTCATTGTCTTCGACTTAAAAAGGCTAGAATGACAAATTTGATTATAACATCAACTGGCATATAGTGATTGAAGTAAAAAACTTAGGAAAAATAACATAATAAAATGCAATACAAAAATAATACTAGACACGGTGTTTCATCTTTATCTGGCATCTATTCTTTAATAAGTCGAAATTTCACCACGTGTATAAACGAACACTCGATTATAAACGAACTTAGGTGATATAGACCTTCTGGCAAGCTTGTTAAATTGTGCATAGAATAGTATTGTCAACAAGTTCTATACCATCTTCTTTCTCTGATAAATGGGATGATATTATGATGAAGGTATTGTAGAAGTTATGTAAAGGTATTACAGTATTTTTAATAATTGTATCAATAGCCTCCATCAAGTAGACTAGTTCAAATTAAAAAGTTGAAGAACCCGAAAATTTCAAGTCGATATTTTAATCTTCTAGTCGACACATTCAATCTGACATGTGTAAAATGTAGGTTTAAATGAAAGCAGATATGTTGACAATTGACCGAATAATCTGTCAGTTGACGAATTGAATCTTGACTTGTCACTACAAATAATAAAAATTTGTCAATTAGTAGCCTATTTAACCTGTCAATTTACATATTTTCTGTCACATTGGCTCTTATACGACATCGTGAATAATTGTTTCAGATTTACGAATAAAATTGAGGATGATAAGATCATCTAGCACCTGCCAATGATTGTCATATAGTTCGTAGAACAAATTGTTTTTCTATATTCCAACGATAACTTTACCTATGCAGTTTCTTGGACCTCCAGAAAACGGTACATATGAAAACGGATGCTGTTTGGACCAATTTTCAGGCAGAAATCTGTTTGGGTTGAATTCGAGCGGCTTATCCCAATATTTTGGGTTCCTGTGCAGGTACAAGACACCGATCACTATGTTAGAATCTTTGGGTATCAGGAAATCCCCTGAAAATAAAATAATCCGGATACGTTATTGATCGTTTACTGTGTCGATTTCGAATTCCTTCGAAAATACACAAAACTGTCGAGATATTACGTCCTTCAGCTTATTCTTCAGCTCTATCCCTCAAGTTTCACGCGAATTTTCTTAATTTCGAGTTAAATTTCAATACCAAAAGATGTGACTTCGACTATTGTGTTAAACTCTTTGTACTCACCAATTCTGGTATCTTCCTCAGCCACCCTAAAGAGAAAAGGTGCTATTGGTAAAATTCGAAGAGTTTCTTTGATGAACATCTCGGTGAACTTCAGCTTCGGCAAGTCTTCTTTTGTTGGATACCTATCCCCGCCTAATACTTCTATTGCATCTTCATATAGCTTCTCCTAGTTGACGAAGACAGGATATAGTTAATGATTCATTTTAATCAATGACCGAGTTCATAGAATACAGGGCCTTTGCGAACTATTGCTTCAGTGCAGGATGTGTTTGAATAACGGTCCCAAATGGTATCAAAGATCATTTAAATTTGAGGTTATATTGTTCATGCACACCATAGACAAAGAGACATGTACTATGCATTAAACATTAACACGTGGCCAAAAGGATTAATAAATTATGATTGTCATTTTTATTATTATTATTATGTTTATTATTATGTTTATTATTATTATTATTATTATCATTATTATTATTACTACTATTATTATGTCCTTCACAAACTTTTGGTTTGTGGTTTGTTTGGTTTTTTCCTTTCAGTAGTGGATCACAATGATCAAATGCTACTGACATGGATCTCAAAATTAAGTTCAAGAACTTAATTATTAATATTATACTCAATATTATTTTTATTATTATCATTATAATTTCCATAATTATCATTTTCATAATTATTATCATTATTATTAATTTCATGATTATTATAAGACACATATTCACCTACCTGATATTCGGGATGCATACCCATCATCGTGAGGCAAGACGAAATAGCGACAGAGACGGTGTCAGATCCCTGCAATACGTCAGATAATAATAAATTTCATCTATTCAAACAAAAGAACAAACATTCATCAATAAATGGACAAATATTCCACCTTGATCGATGGCAGTCACACCATGAAACGAAACAAAGCATCTAGAGAGGTAAGTCAAGTATGTGAAATTGTGTTTGAGAATATAGTATGGAAAAATAAAATAAAGAAACATATTAACGATAAAGCTTACCCCTAATATTATAGTATTCACTTCGTGAACCATTTGTTTATCTGTGAAATGATCACCCTTATGGGTAAGTTCAAGCAAAAAACTCAGAAGGGTTTTACTGTGTCTATCGTCTGGAAGAAGAAGATTGTTCAGTAAAAATACACTCATAAGAAACATAAACTCACCCTCTTCTGCAATATACTCTCCTCGCATCTTTTGATCAAATATAGTTCTCTGTTCAGTAATAACCTGAAAATTTCATCAAGATATATTAATTAGAAATGAAAATATTTCAAAAGAATCTTCTTCAGCAATGATAAAAATTTATACAGGTTATAAAAAGTTCAAAGTTTTGTTTTCAAGTATATATGTGATATTTGGCTATCTACTTATTGTATATTCCTCACGAGATTCCACATGCAACTTCAAGTTGTCAGTTTTTATTGAATGGAAAGATTTTAATTCCATTGGATTTATATTTCTGCAGATACAGGAAAAATGAAATTTTGAAAGGGTATATCTGCGGAATCATTGGATAGCTTTCACAAATTTGCAAATTCTTCCTGAAGATATTTTATAAACTATCAGCGTTTA
This sequence comes from Myrrha octodecimguttata, assembly GCA_958510865.1. Lineage (NCBI taxonomy): Eukaryota > Metazoa > Arthropoda > Insecta > Coleoptera > Coccinellidae > Myrrha > Myrrha octodecimguttata. The sequence continues at coordinate 42,420,096 of OY294064.1, forward strand.
GGGCGGCCATTAACACATCAACTTAAGGAAGAATCTACATACAAATATATTTGTAGGGTAGGTTTTCAGTTCAATTAGGAAGGTAGACTGCTTAAATGGGTTAAATTCGCCAATTATTCTTTAGATAGTTACACCCATTAATTTTGGATCGAATTGCAATCTAGTACTTGATCGAAAATTATAGCTTGTGGTTCATGCATAATTTTGTGAGGACCATATGAAAAGAATATCGAATTTCCAATAAAATCGTATGTCTCGTTCTCCGTAAAAGTCCAGCGTAACATCAACCGACCAACCGTGACCCACCCTGTATATCCGAACGCTAATACACATAGCATTTTTGGTATTCAAATAGGAATACATGGAAAGTTCGAGGTCGATCTCTGAATTGATGAAGGTATCGCGTTTTAATTGTACTTTCATTCAGATCAGGAAGCGATCAATGAAAAATATTAATAAACACATGTTCGTATAATGACCTCCAACATGAAACCTTTAATTATTCACATTAAGTCAAAACAAGTGGATGTATCTTTTAATTTTGTGTAAAAATTTTAATTGAAGCATCGTCGGATGTCGGATACTGCGTAAGACATATGCCCCTCATTTCTTTGAGGAGGCACTGAAAAAAATTGGAGGTTTCAATTGATTTCGCATTCTGTACTCCTGGACAACAAAAACTCAAGGAAAGCACTTACTTGAAATGTCAGGAGCTCGTACGCGTTTGTTTGAATTAGAAAGCCGTTTCCTCAATAAATTTTGCATGAAATTTTAGTTTTCCAACCAGAAAATTGAATTCAATTCGATCGGATCTGTAAATCCGGAAGTTTAGGCGGATTTCACCCATTTACGAACTATATCTATCTAGTTGACACGTTCCTTTTTTACCAAAAAAAAGTTTTCAAGTCGTTTCCTTCCGTGGAAACAACTGAGAGAAACAAAACTTGTAGAGCACATTCGAAGTTAAATTTCGAAGTCAGAATTCGTGAATGGGTAAAATCCACCCAATGATTCCGCAGATATGTCCAGTTGAGATTTATTTCGCTTCATGTGAAATTTCGTGATGATTATGTTTGAGGAAGTGTCGGATTAATGAAACATATTGTCATGAATTCTACCTTCGTTTCTAGCCTCAAGTGGCTCAACAAATATAGAGATTCTTTATATCTCTTTCCTTTCAAAAATTATTGTGTTTACGGTCAACCAAGTGGCCAATTGTGAATACAATGTTTTTCGAGAATAATAAATTATGTAATCAAAACATGTAGAGATAAACTAGAAGTCAATCACAATTTTTCTGGTTCCAATATTATTTTTGCCGTATTTCCTCGAGTTAACTTTCTGATCAATCTAAAATTTGGTCAACTGTTGTAGAATATTAGCTTCAAGCTTGATTTCGAATTTCATCGAAAACTGACTGATTCCCATCGAAAAAAAAATTATTTCTATTGAATCTTTATTTTTCAGATGGCAATAACTCTGAAACCATTGCGAAGATTTTCTCAACTGTCGCAATTAGAAAACTCGATCCCTTTCTCAAAAATTTCAATCCTCTAGGTTTCCTTTATGAAATGTACGAAATAACTTATACAGGGTCCCGCAACAGTGGCGCGGTGTTCAATATCTCTAGTTAAGGAACAGATGGAAATCCGGATTTCTATGATGTTACCTAATTGCTTGAACTCGACGAATTGAAAACATTTTCGGTAACACAGGGTGTTCTACTTTTTCAAGGCTGGTCAGAACTTTTTTTACTTTTTCGGCTTATACATGAAAAAGAAAATACACTTCATACATATCTTTACCAGAAAAATATCAACGGTTTTCGAGATATTCTATCTGACATGTCTTATTTTCCAATATTAGTCACTGAGATTATTTGAAATCATTAAGTTGTGCCAAGTTCCATCGGAATTTATTTCTGGTCAAATATTGTACATTGGTTATTCTCTCAAACGGTATATTTGAAATCGAACTGGGATATACAGGGTATGAAAAACAGCCTGACGCATATTGGAAATAAAATGAGAAGAATCTTCCTTATTTCAAATGAAACATCCTATATTTTATCGATCCAAAAGAAGCACCAAAAAAGCTCTACAAATTTCGTCCAGTATTTCTTATGGTTAGGTTAACTTGTTTCACTTTAAACAGCTTTATTCATTATATCTTCGCTGTGATTTCTTTCTACGACTTGATATTGCTAAAATAGTTTCAACTGTGGTGGCCATCTGAAACACCTGATTCAACAAAATTGATTTTACTCATGGTATGCATAAAAAATGGTTCACGTCGGGCCACCCACCTTTTCCGAAAAGATGCGCCATAGAATAATGGGATACTCTTCGCAAATTACACCAGCTATCTTGCACAGGGTAGAAAGCTCTTTCGAGCATAGACTTCATTCAAGAAAATGTTTAACACATGTCAAACAAATGTTTCGTCATTAACTCTTAGCGATAGATCGCCTTTTTGACCGATCATTTGAGTGCAAAGAACTTGGCAAAACAGATTCTTTTCAAGTTGCAAAAAGGAGCAGGAGCCAGGTTGGATCACTTGCTTCGTGGATTTTGAGAATTTTTTTAAAATACTCCGTGAAGTCGAAACCTCACATTTTTCAGTCTACTGGTTAGCTTTTTTTCTCAAATTTCTCCCAAAGAAATCGAAATGTCGTCCGAAATGTTTCCTTTCGAGTTTAAGCTCTCCACGATTCACATCTTATTTAAATAGTATGGTATAGAAATATTCTTCAGAAAAAAAGAGCTGTCAGGCAGAATATCTCGAAATCCGTTGATATTTTTGGGGTAAAGATAGGTATAAAGTGTATTTATTTTTAATTTAAAACCAAAAAAGTAATGAAAAACACAGGATGCCATTTAAAAAAACAAAGTTGTGACCCGCCCACAAAGAAGGGTACACCCTGTGTGACCGAAAACATTTTTAACTTGTTGAGTTCGAGCAATAATTAAACATCATAGAAAACTAGATTCCAATCTGTTTCCTAAAAAACGGGACACTCTAAAGGGTTTTCCAATAAGAGGTGTTATTTTGATATTGAAAAAAATCCCATTTTTCAATATAAATGATCAGATGTTTATTTCATTATAAAGAAGAAGCTATGCCGTTAATAGTGAAAAATAACATCAGGCAAATGACCACCACGACCACGCTTACAGGACCATATCCTTTTAATGAAATTTTCCATAACCAAATCGCAAAGTGGCTGCCCTATGTCCTCGATCGCCTCACGCATTCCATCTTTGAGGTCTTGAATCGACGCTCGCCTATTGGCGTAGACCTTCTCTTCACGTGGCCCCAAAGGAAGAAGTCGCAAGGTTGAATCACAAGATCTCGGTGTCCAATTGTGATCACCTCTTCGAGCGATAACACGGTCCCGAAACTTTTACCGCCAAAGATCAATGGTTTCGTTGCTTGTGTGGTACGTAGCGCCATCTTGTTGGAAGTAAACGTTGTCCAGATCAATACCATCCAATTCCGGTCATAAAAAATCATTAATCATCTCTCGATAGTGCAATCCATTCACCGTAACTGTTGCTCCAGCCTCATTTTCGAAAAAGTGAGATCCAATGACTTCGCCGGCCAATAAACCCCACCAAACAGTCACACGTTGAGGATAGAGAGGCTTATCAACAATAACTCTCGGGTTTTCCGAGCCCCAGATGCGACAATTTTGCTTGTTGATGAAGCCACCGAGGTGGAAATGGGTCTCATCACTCAAGATGATTTTTCGATGGAATTCCGGATCATTTTCATTAATTTCAACGACCCAATCAGCAAAGACACGACTTTGTTGATGATCGGCCGGCTTGAGTTCTTGTGTTAACTGAACTTCATAAGCCTTAAGACTCAAATCTTTATGCAAAATAATGTGTAATGACGTTTCTGGAATGCCTAATTCCGAAGAACGACGAAGAATGGACAACCCTGAGTTTTCTTCAACACTTTCGGCTACAGCAGCAATATTCTCGGCTGTTCTTGAGCGACGTGCACGGGTCTTATACTTCACATCACTAACTTGTCCCAACAGCTGGAATTTTTCCACCAATTTCTTTCTTGCGGTCCGACAAGGTGCTTCACGACGACCCAAAAATGTTCGAATTTCACGAAGCGTCTCTGCCAAATTTTCACCATTTTTATAGTGAATTTTAATAATTTCAATACGTTGTTGAAGCGTTTATCGTTCCCTTATTATTAATGGCGTAGTTTCTACTTGTCAAATGTCAAAAAATGACAGCTTCAAAAGTGACATCTACCGGAATAGCGGACAAAAACCCTTATAATATCATTGGTCATTCAGACATACCAATACCTTCTATTTATTAATAATGTACTTACCTGATGCGAAATTTCATTTATCTCGGTTGCCAATTTTTCGGACAATTTGCTCATGCTCGTCATCTTGTAAATTATTTGTGGATGATAAAAAATATTGAATATCCTGATGATGAATAATTCAAGATACCTACGAAATTTCAAGTTTCGACCAAACTTTCTGAGTTATTTTTTGAAAATTGTACTCACTTCTCCACCGCTTTTCCGTAACGGTTGTCACTTGTTTGAGCTTCCACATCGGTACCCATGGCAGTCTCTAAAGTTCATTTTGAGTTTTGAACGAGGCAACACAGAAGTGTTTTTGTAAATACAGTTTCATCATAAACTGGTCAAACATATATAGCCGTATAGATGACATTGTAAAGTCATTTTTGCATTATGACATATACCCCGTTTTCGGAGCATAAGCGATGTTTCAATATCAATGAATTTTGGAAAAAAATTTTTAACGAAAACTTAGAAAATTGAGTACATTGAATAAATTCCATCCAAATACTAAGAATTGACCAAAAACCGTTATTTCAAAGCTCACGCATAACGCAACACAGTTATCAGAATATTGCTCAAAGTTGACATTGAACACCCTCTGTCTCGCTTGTGCTTCGAAAACAGGGTATATATCATAAGGCAAAAATGACTTTCCCAATGTCATCTATATGGCTATATATGTTTGACCAGTTCATGATGAAACACCCTGTATATTTGTTTTTGAGTAAATATATTGATAAGTTATTTTTAGTTCCCCCACCTTCAATTTTTGTTGTTTAATATAACGGGTGTCACAGGCATCAGATTCACCCCCAAAAAAATTTACATTTTTCAACATATCTGATTGAAATTTTGGACGTTTAACTGAAATGTTCTGTGAGGTCTTACGGTATATTGTGTCCAGGGCATATCTCAAAATAATATCCTTGATGTCGATGTCATGCCTACCAACAAGTTTTTCAAGAACACCAATCAGAATATCGCATTTCTCTTGGAAAATCGGGATGTAGGTGTGCAGCGTTTTCTGGTTGAAGGATGGGTTCATCAGTTTGCGAGTCCTTTTCCAGGTGCTTGCTGCAAATCGAGGAGTGTACAGATCAACGACGATTCTTATTATTGGTATAACTTACATGGTGCAGTTAAAATCCCCTCTCCTAGGAGGGGTTTGCAGAAATCCAATAAGTTACTTTTACTAAGGCAGTCCATATTAGTCATTAACTCTGCCAAATGCTCTGGGTTACTAACTCCAACTAAGAGATGACTGCCGAACCAAACTTTAAAGATATCCGCGGGGGCTTCTCTGAAGTATCGGATCACTATTTGCATGCATTCTGTATATAAGAAAAAATGGGATATACATATTATTCATTACTGATCTTCTTTTATCAATATACTCAGAGACATTAGAAAACATCAGGACTGAAAAACTGAGCAAACTTCATTTCTTGTCAAAAGAATGACCATATGTGATACATGCTTCGATTACGATATTCGAGTTTCAGTTTGCATAAACGAAGTATTTTTCGTCATCTTTTGAAGTTTTGCAGAGAGTGGTTCATCAAATCTCAACACTAAAGTTATTTTCAGTTATCAGAAAAGAAGAAGGTGGACCTGCGGACCTCTTCTCATACCGTCCCGCGATTGGTGCTGCCTTTAACTGCGGGCTACTGTCAACAGCGTTTGAACTGGTGCAGAGAACGGCTTCAATGGGAGGCAAAATGAGATAATGTTGCATTCAGCGACAATTCACAATTCTGTCAAGGTATGCACGATGGTCGTAGAAGAGTAAGACGCCGACGTGGAGAGCGACGTGATTTTACGTTTGCTCTTGAGAAGGAGGAGACTGTTCGATGTGTCTACACCTTCGTGAAATGCTGACTCCAAGTCAATTGCCTTAAGACTAACTGAATATTTCTTCTGAGTCCATGACAAAATTGACTTTCAATTTGCGTTCTCAAAAGTATATCGTGCAGAAACATGAACAACTGATAAATATCAATTCCCTGCAAAAGGCCAGACTTACCACCAACAGGTCTTCCTGCTACATCCCCTATAGCGCCAAATGGTCCCGTTTTAGCGCTTGGAAGATTATATGCCTTTTTGAAGAAATGTCGTTTCCTCCAAGAAAAGCTCACCAGCCAAAACGTGCAGGACAAGGCTATTATTGACAGAACTGCTCTAGTTCCACAGGCAGCTAGTTGTCTTTCTACAGGCATCTCCATCATGTTTCATCCTGTAAGGATAACAACGGTGTAAACATCCGGTTTTTCAAGTGCAGACCCTGTTGAGGAGCCGTACTTGTGGTTTGTGGCGCGACTAACAAAATAATTGTCCAACCAGCCTCTTTCGGCGTAGATAAAGTGCTGCGCCTAATAAATCCCTTTCGGTGCTGTAAAAGGATGCTCGTATGTGTGCATTCTACCACTGATATCACAAGCCAGGAACACCAGAAATATGGCAACGCTGTGGAGGTACCCCGTCTATCCACGATAGAACCCGAACCCTATTCATTTCGCGGCATTTATATCAGTTTTTACAGTACCAGATGGGGTTTTGTTTGTTTTGCGAACGCAACAAGTGTGTGAAATCAGTGCAATATATTAAAACCAGCTGTTTCACTGCTGTAATAATTGAGTGTCGTAGTGTAAATACATATAAGGATTAAGATGTGAGCTTATCAAATCACATGTCAAAATGACAAACAGATTGAAAAATTGAAATTGTTAATCCAAAGTTATATTCAATTCAGTTGAAATTGAGGAAACTATTAAATAATTAACATTGAATGTGGTTTTATAATGCCAATCTTCTAATCCTCAATAATTAATAGAACTGTTTCTCTCAAAACCAAAGTTATTTTTGTTTTCTCGTACAAAATACAACTCATAACTCATTATAACTATTCAAAACCCTAAAAACAATTGCAGATGTAAATCGAAAAAAAAATCAATTCAGTTTAAATCGAGGAAAATATTGAATAAATCAACATTGAAGGTTGTTTCTTTGGTTTTGTTTGAATGAGTTATGTCTTGTATTTTGTATAAGGCAATGAAATTAACTTTGGTTTTCAGAGAAACGATGCCATTATTTATTGAGGATAAGGAGATTGACATTATACAGGGTGACCGGGTAAATGTGAGAAATTTCTCGGATTAAGATGAAACATAAAAAAATAAGATGACAAGCTACCATCATTTTTTTTCCTAACGGCCCTCCCTACGGAGATACGGCCTCATTGATATTGATGACGCCACTGGAAATCTTTCTCAATGAAATAAATCTCAAACTACTCAATATAATTTGATGGAAATTTTATGTGATAAATAGTAGTGAGGACCTCTTGAAATACTGCCCTTAAATTAAAATTAGCTTGTCTAGTTTACCAGGGGCTATTCCTCCCCTTTTTACATTTTAATACTTACATTTTTAACACCCTGTATAATAAGGAGATAAAAAACAGATTTGGATGCCTTGAACATTACCCCGGAAAAAATTAATAATTTGGAAAAACACCCTGTAACTATGTAACAAGCTTCGTAGAACGGGCCTAAATATTCCTCAAAATCACAAGAGCTAACATTCATCCAAAAAAATTCTAAATAATGTGAAGTAAGCAGCTTTTGGGATCATGTTCAATTTCACTGTCGAAGCGGACACCTTTTCAAGCATTGACCTCGCCAAGTTCAGCTTTACTTCCTGATCAAAAGGTTTGGCGATGTCCTCTCATATGGTGTTAAGGAAAATTTGAATTCCAGTTAATATTTTTCAATCAAGTACTGAATTTCAATTTCGATCAAATCTGGGTTTTTGGACGTATTGCAAAAATGAATAGGTATAGTTTCAGAATCATTGGATAGATTTAACCCATTCACGAATTTAATCTGCATGATTAAAAACGTACACACTAACTTCTGGAAGAATCTTCCTAGAAACTCGATATTTTTAGCGTACCTCACCTTTGTTTGGCTCAGTTCAAGCATTTGTTAGGTTAAACTATGTAGGGCACTCACCTCGATTTTCTAGACAAATTTTTCCCACCTGCATTGACTCTTTGAAATAAGAAATCATCTTATGCTCCAGGTAAATTGGTTGATATTCCATTTTAAAAGTCTTATATCACATGAGCAAATGATGAAATATCAAAAAAAACTCAACGGTCACATTCAATAGGAAAAGGATTTTTCAGAAATATATCATTGCAATTGGAGGAGTTGAGGCTAGAGCGCAGAGGGATGAAATGATGGATAATGATAAACTTTATGTATATAATGTCTCCAAAAAGAACGAAATTGAGTTGTCTGAGAGACAAATTTTGGCTTTTCAACCAGAAAAGAGTTCTGGTGAGGTCAGCAGATTTGAAATTAAGCACACTGTCATTTTCGAGAGAAAGTACCAGATTTCAATTAGGTAGATCGAAGCTGTATTCTGAAGAATATTTTCTATATACATAGTATTTATGCCCTTAATCTGCCCTACAAAAATTCAATTGAATCTCTAAGTATTTTATTTCGACAGTTAATGTGTAAACCCAACCAATAATAAATATTTGGTCAATAATTATTGAAAAATCCAAATGAATGATAAAGTTGTTATTTCCTGAAACAAAATCTCGAAACCCTGATCAAAATCGAAAATTTTCGAGTTAACTTACCAGAAAACTAACACCGAAATGAACCTTCACAAGTATGAACTACCAGTTTATAGTCAATTTGTAACTAATGTTTTCTTATTTTTTACCCCAATGTTGAAGTTTAACATTTGTCCCATTAGTACGAACAAGACAAAGTTTTTTGTTTGATAATTTTCTGCTAAGTATTTAATTAAGGTGACCTTCTGGCAATATGAATTCGTGAAAAGTGATTGGACGAACAAGTCTGTCGATATGTTAAAAGATATGACATTGTCACTTTGACGTGGTTCAAAGTAATGCAGGTTCTTCACATAAAGTTAGTAGATATAGAGATGAATACTCCATTTACATTTTTTTTTAAGTCAGTGGGTAGGCCTTCTATCAAATTTTGTGAATCAAACTGTGCCAGGTTGGCACTAGTGAATTTTAGTCAAGATCAAAATTATTCAGTACGGCGTTGACCATACTTCTTATCAATGACTCTGTGGTTTGCTTTGGTTACGTAAGTTATTGCGGCGACTTTTGTGTGAAACGGAAAACGTAGTGTAGTTATCTGAAAGAAAATGAAAGACTATAACCCATTTTGAACGACCTGACCTAACCTAACCTTACATTTTGTTCCAGAGTTATACTCATTTGAAGTTTTGTGAAACAACTCGAACGATCGCACTGAGTCTCGTTATTTTCTTATGGAAAAATTTCGTTGTAATCGAATAAGTAATTTTTGATGAACCAATTTCTCCATTCTATTCCATTGCACCGGACAAAAGTATGAGATTCAATTTGTTCAGAAATGAATGAGAATTTCAAAATTAATGTTAACTTTCAGAAAAACCAGTATCGTATTTTTTTTTTCAAAAATACCCAATGCGAAACCCATACAGATCCCACGGGTGAAAATAATCAAATTCTCTGTACCGAAGTTCATGGAAAATCCGCAATATTATCATTGTGGTTATACAAAAAAAAATTCAAAAACTACACCACCCTGTATCTCAAAAGTGAGCACATTTAAGAAATACGCTTATATGATTTTTTTAAAAGGCTCCAAAATAGCCCCCTTAAATATAAGCACATATCATTAAAGAACATTCTTCATACATAAAGAAAGTAAAGACATATACATTTGTTCTCTCTTCAAAAAAATTCAGAGAATCGGTCACTCGCTTTTTCTAATTTGTTTCCAAAGCGTTCACTAATTCACCTATTGTCTTCAATCAACGTAGCTTACTTAGTGTAAAAATGATCTGGTATCGTTCTTACGAAGTTTTGCATGAAACAATTCAACGAAGTATAAGTTTTCAATTCGATCGACTCTGAGTTTTTGAGAATATCGAGAAAATTAAATTTCGAATGGATATATGTATATCTTCGAGATCATTGGGTGGATTCAACCCTTTCACGGGTTCAATCTGCGCAATTTGATGCGGAATTTCGTGAGGATGATATCGTAGAATTTTAAAAATTTCAGTAGTCTTCTCAATCCATAGGACTTCTAGGAAATCTGGCACAGTCCAAGATGTCAAAATTTTAGAATATTGTACCAGCTTTCAGTCCGATCTTATCACTATTTTCGGAAATGAAGGGGGAAAAATATGTAGAATTCCTGTTGATATTTCCTCATTATCATTTTCTGAATAACTCGAAAGACACCGATCCCATCAAAATTAAACTTGGTAATCAGTTACCATTTTCTAATCATATGATCCTCTCGAAATTGTGCAAGCCCGCACGGTATCTTTTTCCGATCTGTATGGACATATTGGAAAAACCTAAAAGTCTTGAAATTCTAATTTATCTTCAAAGTCTGAAAATCTCACTTGAGTTCGTTAATGGGCAAAATTAGCTGAAAGGTTTCGTAGTTATAACAATTTGAAATTTTGCGGTTTGTTCCAAAACTAATTGATGCTATCAGATTGGAGCTTCGTAATAAGTTGAAGAATACCAACGCGAAACCTGTTGACAATTTTGAGATGATCCAACCATTAAAAAATTCAAACAAATATTTTTCGAAAACTTTTTTTTTCGGGATACCTGATGGAATTTGGCCCATACCTTGAACTCAATATTGGACATATTGAAAAAAATTCATGCAAAATCATTGGGTTAATTTAATCCATTCTCGAATTCGCACTTCAGCAGATACATTACTTTTACGATGATTGGCAGTTGAAACGATGAAAGGTTCAATACCTTCGTACTTGTCAATAAAAGTTCTGAAATCAGAAGAGGTGTTTGTTTCCTTTAGTACGTTCCATCTTCGATTGGGTGAGTTCTAAACAATAAGTCAAAATGACCTGCTGAGATCAATTCACAAGATCCGAAAAAAATTTTTGTCGATTTTGCCCATTTTACGCGGATCATTCTTCGAATGAATCCAATCTCGTCGCTTAAGATCATTTCATTGTGAAATTTCAAGAACATCAATGATGTGAAGTCAACAGCTTTTGCATGTTCAAATTTTTATTCATTGTTCTAAAGGCACGATCTCAACAGAATTTTTCCGCAAAATTGTGCATCTACTTACTTACGTTTTTATACTGCAACGGTCCATCTGAAAGGTGACAAGTATCGAAATTCCCACTGCGGTTTTATCCAAGGTAAGTTGACCTGACGATCAGTAATAACTGTGAAAAAGCTGTAGTCATTCTCCTGGGATCCGCTTCTTCGGCGTAGATGTTTTGGTTGATTGGATGATTAGCTCTGATCAAGGGGGACTATTTTTTGATTTAACGACAGATATTCGTCCTTGTCATTATGTTAATTTATTATTACTGGAGCTTCTTTTTATCCATTAGACCAATTCCTATAAAGATGGAAGTTCATGACCAATATTTCTCGAAAATGGAGAAAAATTTTGCGGAAAATCAAAAAACCTTCCTATGATCACATTTATAGTAATAAACAACTGAAGGTGTAAATTCGCATAATCCCTTCCATATTCTCCGCCATTTTCATCCACAGAGGCCCGTCCCCTAGATTCTATGTCGATGCGCAGTCCATTTCTCTATGTCCATGGCTGAAAGAAACAATTTAAGGAAATAAATAATACCGTCTAAAAAAATCAACGAGATTTCCATCATTTATCGATGCCAAAATCGGTATATTCAATATTACCACCATTGATCTAGAACTTCACGAACAACATCTTTTTGGACGAAAAAGGTTGCAAAGAGAACTATTAACTCTTTAGATTCAAAGGAGTCTACTGGAATAAGGTTATCAATAAAATCATTAAAAATACAAATTTTTTTGAAATATGTATACAGGGTGTCTACTTTAACAATTGCAAAACTTCAAGGCGAGATTCCACATGTGATTTTCAATAAAAAATGTCATATGGTCGAAATATTGACGGTAATTCTTCAATGCAACATTTTGTGTTTTTACGACATATCTCATTTCTTTTCATAAAATCAATCACACTCCAGTTATCCTCGAAGCCTCATCAAATTTGATCACATATCTCAAAAGAGCATAAAATTGGCTATAACACAAGAAATTCCTTATTGCGGGTGTGGTAAGCATATAAAAAAACGTTTTTAGGTGAAAATTATCAATCATATTTTTCCAATCTCGATGGAAAATGAATAATTATGATGACGTTTTCTCTTCAGCAAAAACTACCCCATTCAGTGATCTTTCGAATGGCAAATCAACTTTTATACCGGCTGTTTCTTTTCAGCCTCAATATCATGGCTAACATGATTACAACGAAAAATAAAAAGTCCGGACGAATGTGGGCAAAGCTTAATTTACGGCATTTACTAGCTCATGGGCGGATCCATAAAAATAAGGTAATTACTCGAATTTTATCAGATTTTATAACATTCAACGTTGACCACCTCCAAAACAGAGCTTTTAAGGAGAAATTATAAGGAATAACTAAGTATTCTAAACTAATTGAATATTCATATAATGACAAAAGATAAACTTCATCTATCATGCTTATTACCCATGGTTTTGTGGATCGGCGAGTCCGTTCAGATTAGGATAAAGTGATTACTGAAGAATATGTAAATAAAAAGATCTGTTACTTCCTAGTTCGTTTATTGGTGAACATTGGTGAACGCATTTTGGAAACCACTTATATGAGTATCAACATGAATTTAAAAAAGAGGATAATTTTGATTTCTTGCGTGCTAATGTTAGTGGTTGGATCATTGATGGTTTAGAAAAATTTGAAATTTTAAAACACAAAAAATTTAATGATAGTTTGATGTTGAATGCTCAGATGGATTTTGGTAATGATTGTCTGATGAAATGTTTATTGTAGAATAATATGTCAAAGAAAAAAAAAAAAAAATCTGTATTGTTTCTGTGATTCCAGTTTTTTGTTTTCTATGTTAGTTGTAGCCATCTTAAGAGAATGAGAAATTGTAGATGAGATTATGTTGAAGTTTTGTACTGAGAATAATACCTGTACCTTTTTAGTAATTAATGACGAATCTGGTTGAGAGTTCAGGTGAGGGAATATTGGTGTGTAATATGTAATGTCGAAACTCTTGTATTTTGTGATTTTTAGTGGGACTGGTCTGATGATGCTCAGATGTTCTTGAGTGAAACTAGTCACCAATAAACGAACTAGGAAGTAACAGATCTTTTTATTTAATAAATAACTTCCTACTTGGACATTGTTATTTGTTATTTGAAGAATATGTGTCATAGTTATAGGAAACTTCGCACTAAAAATCATTTGATTCGGAAAAACCATATCAAAGTTTCAAAAGAGGGATTGATTTTTTCGAAAATTTCAGCAGCCTGCATCTTTTACCGGAGCCGATTCTAGAAAAATGGTTACTGAAAAAAGTGTTTTATTCGATGTGAGGAATCTATGGTTAAAATGAATGTACAACTTAAAAACTCACTCTGTATAAATAATATACATAATCTTATTACGTGTATTGACCACCACGTAATTCAGACGTTGTACGTTGAAGACAATAAAAATCTATCGTAAGATATCAATATCAAAGGGTATGATTTGAATGTATCACAGAAAAATCTGTGTTTTCTAATAATTGTGGATAATTAATACCTATTATTTCCCAGAATCCATCGATTGTTTTTTTCAACAAGTTTAAGTTATTATTCATATACTTGAAATTGAATGTCACTATTTGGGAATCGATGCTAATTCACACAATAATTGATACAAAACTTTTTATGCGTGTCGTTGTCGAACGATAAAACTAACAGATATACTGCTCAACATAAATTGGAATAATTGTGAGAACCTACTTCAATTTCTCACCAAATAATTTTCGACAAAGTACTAAAGAGTTCAATTCGTTGAAACCTACAATTCTGAGAATATCGGGACCATAAAATTTTGAATGCATTATCTCCGAAATCCTTGGGTGGATTCTGCCCGTTCGAGAATGTGATCTTAGTCTATGCTTCAAACCAAAGCAATATCGATTCTCTAAGTTGTTTCGTTCGGCGTTATCCCAAAAGAAGACTTCGGGCCTAATTGGAAACCGAAAAATTTTGAAAATTGTCTGCCACCATTGAAAGGGAAATTTCAGAATTAATTCGTCATATTGGGGTGAATATCGATATTAGTGAAGATCATTTCTGAAAATCATGATGGAGCTCCAAATCACACAATAATTTCAATATAGTTGATATAAGACATGATCCGTAAATAAACTTAGTTTTTTTTCAGTTTGATAGGTTTCCGATTTGTTAATATGAACAGTTCGGTTGGTTTCCTGAAAAATTAAAATATATTCACAGCTATCGGTTGCTGAAAAAGCGGTGGATTTTCTGTCATCAGAATCACCATCGATTTTCAATGGTTTATCGACATCGATTTTCAATGGTTTATCGATGGAAATCCATAGACCTTAGTGAGTACGTTGTCATTGGTCATTGTTGTATTTTGTCTTACTGAATAATAAGTTTTTCAGTTTGAATAACCGAAATCCGTAAATAGCCTTTTTTGAGGAACTAACCGAAAATTTCGTAATCATAGAATAGAAAACCAGCAACCGAAATAACCAAATTGATTTATGGAACATATCCTATATAAACTAACATTGACAGTATGAACGTGAAATCAGGAGCTCCAATACAACTTCAGGCCAATCAGATGATTTTCAAAATTATCAATATTCCTACCCAATTACTTGGTTTCAAGAGACAAGAAGCCGGTTAGGAATATTTATGAATAACGCGAACCTCAGCACGATAAATTTGAATTTACATTTTCCTTCCTCAGTGAAAGGAAATTTGTAAAATTTTTGGGTTGGCAACTTGGACTGAAGTCTCACATTGAATATTTTAACTTGTTTGTGTTTGGAGTATGTTCTCGAAGAAGTTAAGTTTTATGAATTTAAAAAAATCGACAGCTCACTGATACCAATGCTATTAATTTTATAATGGAACATAAATAAATATTCGAAACGGCTATACAGTCTGATCTCCCTACAAATCTTTTCATGAAAAAACTATTCCCATTATATTTATAGAAACGACACTTCTTCGGAAAATTCTGTTTAATGGTAGTTTTTCTACAATAGGTAGAATCAAATTCAACGAAAATATTCACCTGAGATCAAGATTGCTTCAGGAGTGAAGGTTCATATTCATTTCTGTCTGTTCAAACATGAGAAGTACTTAGTTGGCACGATAATGTTAACAAAGATACATCAACAAAAAAATATGGAAATAAGGAGGCGTTCATGAATACTTTCGACAATAAAGTACTGAAAGAATTTCTCACAGTTATTTGTTTGTCATCACATCAGTTTTCAAGATACCGACTTATACAAAAAATAAATCTAACACCTTCGAGGCAAATTCGAGCTTTCTGTTTGAATCATTTCGCGCTAATAAATTTGAATATCTTTCATATTGGGGAACAAAATTTAACTGGTAATAAAAAGTTTCAAACTATATTTTTGAGCACATGTTCTGATGAGAAGCGTGCTATCGTGTTGTCCAAATGTCTGTAATTTTCCCGAAAATGGTTTCAAACGACTAGGATTCACTGATGACGAATCCGGTGTCAAAATCGATTCTGTCCGGTCGGCCGACCGATAACACGATAACTGTCGATAGAAGCGAGCTAGCAACCGTGAACTTTCAGATTAGGTCGTGCATTGGAATGCAGCCATTAAGTTCGTTAATGTGAGAAATCGGTAGAATGGTTTCGAAGTTATGGTCATTTGAAATTTAGAGATTAATTTTCTGATATTTCAGGAACTACTCATGCGATTGAATTGAAACTTGACAGTTGGGTGGAGCATAAAAACGCACAACTTTCTACAATATTTCGTTGAGATTACACTGTAAGTGAGCTTTGAGAAAAATTTTTTTCGCAATTTTTTTTCAAAAAAATTTTTTTTTAACGGTTCATTGGGTCCGCTTATACCTTCAACACATCATATTTTATCGCAGTGCACCTTATTCCATTCTGTAGTTATTAGGAAAAAATATGTAAAATTTCGTGATTTTTTTTCTCGATATCGTTGTTTTTTTCGGAATAACTGGAAAAATACTAATTAAATCGAAATAAACTTGGCAGTTTGTTTGGAAATGCTGATCGGCAACTTTGTACAAAATTTTGTGATGAAAATTTTTTTTTCAAATATTCAATATTCTTTGATCTTCTGTTCATATTTTCCTCATGATATTCTGTATGAACTTTCGAACTGGTATTTTTCGATGAAATACTGGATTTCAATTGGATCTGATTTTTATTTCTGAAAATTTTGGAAAATAAAATATATCTGCGGAGTCATTCAGTGAATTTTTTGTTTGAACAGTGTTGTTGATTTCATGCTCACAAACACTTCGAAAGATTGACAAATTTATCGAGGGAAGGCTACTTATATAAATTAGCTAGAACAACCCATTATTTTCAGTGCATTCCATAGCTGTACTAGGTGATTAAGTATATCCATTTTCAACTGATGTGAGTTCTTTCGTTATTATTATCATTTACCTGTTTTTACGGACTTCGAAGATTCCATTTCTGTAAATCCAATAACTCCCGTAAGAGATAACTTAGAGACAGACTCGATATTCGTGGAGCAGTTTCATATAAATTACAAAGATCGAAATCGGTAAAATAAACCCTTTTTTTCCAAGTATATCAATTCGAAACTTTATTGTCCTAGAATTTCGGAAAATACAGATCAGGTCCAATTTAAATGAAGTGCACGCTTGAAACATATCTCTACCATCTCTAAATCTCTACAAATAGAGACTTCGTCTCTGGGAATGAGTACGATTTTCAAGAAAAAATTGATCTTTTTATCATGATTGAATCAGTATTTCCTGAGTTATACCGAAAAAACAACGATATCGAGAAGAGAAGCACGAAATATTACATATATTTCTCCAATATCTCCAAAAATAATAGCGGTATCGAATTGAAATTTGGTACACTGCAGAGGAATATGAATTTCAAAGTAAGAGCAGAATAGTCTTCTAATATGATCAGTAGTTTCTGAATAAGATATTTTTTTTAAATTTTGAAAAAAAAGTTTTTTTTCAAATCAAGTGAACATACGATCCCAATGAACTTTTGCTCAAAGTTGCTACTACATTCCAATGCTCGACCTAATCTGGAAGTTTTAAGTTGCTAGCTGGCTCCGTTTGGAAGTTATCGTGTCTTCTGCCGCACGGACGGCCGTCCGGCCGGACGAATCAATTTTGACACCGAATTCATCATAAGTGAGTCCAACCTAGTCGTTTGAGACAATTTTTGGCTCAAAATTCGAAGATTACAGACATTTGGTCAAAACGATAGCACGCTGTTCCCCAAGAACATGCGCACGAAAAGGCTTATTATAGAGTAAATGAATATTTGAAAGCCACAACTGTGCCCAAACTTCCCCCTAGATTCTGTAGTATTTCGGGGGTATCAATTTCCAATATCAAGTGGTTCCACAAAATTACGATGCATTTTATAAAAAAAAGCCCTCCTCAAGCATAAAAAATTCTTATGTGCGGGTATATGTTCTTGCACTCCTTCTAAACGCCTGGCCGGATTCAAATGAAACTTTTTGTGTGTAATTAAGTGGATTCGTCAATTGTGTAGATTCACAATTCTGTCAACAAAGGTGTACTTGACATTGTCAGAACCACCGGTTATTTAAAATTTCAAAATTAAAAATGCTGTATCTCAGATCTCAGACAGGAGACACATTATATCCAAGTGATTTGCATTAAATCTTTATATTTTGGGCTCCAAATTCTATAACTGAAATATTCTCAATTGATTCCTGTATATTTTTATGCGTGAAGTGAACTGAAGAAGTTGTGTTCTGGGACACCCGGTACATGTCTCGATATGGATGTTATGTACAGGTCATCGTTCAACTTGACCAACTTTAATTTTTTTCAGATATAAAGATGATCGGAAAGTTGATGGAGAGAGAGTTCTACACTTTTCGTGTCTTACTCACCCTAGCGATCGCCGCATGCGCGCTGTTGATCGTGAAGTTTTACTGGAAAAGGCGACACTTCTACAAGTTGGCCGCCCTCATTCCAAATTACGGATCATCGAGAAAATATGACCTCGGTTTGTCCTTCTTAGGAAAATCCATAGACGGTAAGTTCAGGTTTCAAAGTAACCAAAAATGAACTCTTGTTGACGTCATAACTCCGTCGAGGCTAATATTCGATCAATGAAGTATATCACAATATTGACCAAAACTCATTGCGCAATCTTAATGACAGACATGTTTTGTTTTTGTTGAACCAGGCAGTTTGATGTACAAGGTTTTCCTTAATTGGAGATACAAAAAGAAAGAATTAATTATTTGGAGTATAAAGTATCATTAACATATCAATAGAAAACTCAGATTTCTCTGTAATACCTTTGATTTTGATTGATATCTCACTACGTCTTCAAAGGCAAATTATTATATGAACTGGCAAACAATGATTGAAGTAAAAAAACTCGAGGAAACGGTGACAATAAATACAATCCAAAAATAATACTAGACACTAAGATATCAACATAACAAGATATTATGTAAAGGTATTACAGAGAAATCTGTATTTTCATCCATTTTAGTAGGTAGTGGACGAGTCGTGTTTTAGTTTGAAATTTTTCAATTGTTTCTCCTCATAGCATGTGTATTTCTCTGAAAATTCAGCTGAAATTTATTGAAGATATTACACGTTAAAATCAACATCATAGAACATGTTAATTTACTGTGAAAATCTACAGGGTGATATTTTTCCATACTCGTAAAATCTGGAGAGTTGACTGCTCTCTGCGGTCTCTGCTGATTCTTATTTCCAATATATGGCAGGCTGTTTTTCATACCCTGTTTATCCCAGTTCGATTTCAGATAAACTGTTTTAGAGAGTAATCAATGTTCAATATTTTACCAGAAGTAAATTCCAATAGGACATAATAGCAAATATTCTGAGAGACGAATATTGAAAAAAAATCATGTCAGACAGAATATCTAGAAAACCATTGATATTTTTGTGGTAAAGATAGGTATAAAGTGTATTTCATTTTTCATGTTGAAACCAAAAAAGTAATGGAAAATACAGGTTGCCATTTAAGAAACAAAGTTGTGACCCGCCCACAAAGAAGGGTACACCCTGTGTGACCAAAAACGTTTTCAATTTGTCGAGTTCGAGCAATAATTAAACATCATATAAAACTAAATTCCTAACTGTTTCCTGAATAGAGATATGAAACACCGCGTCACTGTTGCGGAACACTCTTTAAGTACCTGCATTATATCATTATTATTTTTGGAAGAACCGACTACAATCGAGAAGTTAGACTAGTATTAATTTCTGGTAAATTCGCAGTTTTACACAAAAAAGTACAGGTATAAAATACAACTTACTTTTCATTACTTTGGAAAAACCGTTGATCTTTCAGGTTAACAGACTTGATAGGGGTGATCTAGATCATTATGTATGGCCATTGAATAAATTAACAGTTGTCTAATAGCATCTGAAGGAGCTTCAACGTGGCGAAACGCGTCATGTTTCAACTAAAAATAAATAGTAATCAACACGTGTTTTTTATTCGAGTAATGTACAATGGATTTATATTCAATTAATGGCCAACAGAATTCGAAAAAAATCATTGTTAACTGATAACCCAACAATTAAAAGATTCCGGAAATTTTTTTCCTGTCAGGACCTCGACACTACGACCACACGCTGATGGTACCAAGGTCCTCACCACTAGACTTCCGCCAAAAAACTGTATCCAATTCATAGCAAAATTATTTTAATCAATGTCAATTTTTCAGAGTCCTTCAATTGTCTTATCGAATACTTTAAAATAAGTCCAGGCATCTTCAAAGTTTGGTTGGGTCACTATCTTCTTGTTGCTGTAAGTCAACCAGAACACATGGAAATAGTTCTTAATCATACCAACTCTACCAATAAAAGCCCCCTGATGGACTTCACCAAAACATACATGGGCGATGGACTGGTTTCTGCGCCAGGTCAGTACTACGACATATTTATTCAATATTCATTCAGGCGTTTGCTTGAGGTACAAACCTCACAAATATCTAGTCTCTTAGTTATCTCTTGTTATATGATGCTTTTTAACATTTTAGTGGATATATGGAGAAGACACCGTAAATTGATAAATCCATCATTCAACCAAAAGAGATTGAACTCATTCATACCAATGTTTGCAGAGAAATGCGATATCCTGATTGAGGTTCTTGAGAAAGCAGTTGACAAGCCAGATATTGGCATCAGAAAGATGTTGAGTGCATGCACATTGGACACCATATGCGGTAATACTCTTCTCCGTAATCATAATAAGGCCACGGCCGATGGTGAAAATGTGGTTTCTTGAGTAGGAATATTTTCAACGTTGTGATGTTCCCGATCTCCGTAAAAGTGTAGGGTTCCATCGACCGTGACCCACCCTGTTTATTTACAGATATGAAGAACTTTTCATTCACAAGTATCAATTTCGTCCGACCTCTTCAATTCAATTTCACACCATAATACTTTTTTCAGAAACTGCCATGGGTCTCAAAATTGACGCACAAACGACCTCTAATCATTATGGAGAATTATTAGAAAGGTGAGATTCGCTTTTACAAAATACCTTATTTTGAAGATGGACGCATATCTTACGCTTCAAGATTGAAAAACAGAGCAGTCATTCTGATATATCGTAGATCTGAACTAGTGCAGGCCCTGAAGTCCAGTTGGTGGTTACAAAATGGCGAATGATACAGGGTCTACGTAGAGAATTTTTCAAAAAATATCCGGAAACTTGGGACATGGGTATCTTATAACTTTTATGTCAATCCGTTCTCTCCTTTTTTTTTAGTAAAGTCGAAATTTCGTCGTATTTTCTAGACTTCGATGTTGGGCTCGGTGAAATACACTTCTTATTGAATGAGCATAATAAAGAACTAGTGTAGACCCTCTTATTTACACTTAACCACCTGGGTTTTTATGTTTGCAAATTGGCGAAGGATCTGGGGTCGATTTATTATTGTGTCTAGAGAACAAGACGAATGTTCGACTTTTCTAGGGAAAAGAAAGGAGTACAAATCTACTGAAAAGCTTTAACATGCCAATATCCCAGGTTTCCGGATATTTTTGAAAAATTCCCTAAATATACGAGATATCAAACCGGCCCGGACCCTTCGCCAATTTGCAATCATCAAAACCCAGGTCGTTAAGTGTGGATGGGAGAGTCTGCACTAGTTCTATACTATGCTTATTGAATGAGAAGTGAATTGCAGAGAGCCTTACCTCGTAGTCTAGAGAACAAGATGAAAGATCGACCTTTCTACGGAAAAACAAAGAGAACAGATTTACTGAAAAGCTGTAACATGCCCATGTCCCAAGCTTCCGAATATTTTTGAAAAATTCCCTAAATAGACCTAAATATAATCGTCCCGTATACTTCGCCTATTTGAAACCACCATACCAAGGGTTGTTAAGTGTAGATTAGAGGGTCTACACTATGCCAATTGAATAGGACGTGGAAAGCAAAGAGTTCACCTTGGAGTCTAGAGAACGAGACGAATCTTCGACTTTTTTAAGGGAAAACATCTTAAAAATTTTCCCAAAATAGACAAAGTATCAAATCGACCTAGAACCTTCGCCAATTTGCAACGATCGAAACCAAGATCGTTGAATGTAGTTTAGGAGGTCTACACTAGTTCTATATTATGCTTATTGAATAAGGAGTGGATTGCACAGGGCCTAACCTCGAAGTCTAGAGAACAAGAGGAATGTTCAACTTTTCTGAAGAAAACCGAAAAGAACGAATTAACTGAAAAGCTATAACATGCCCATATCCCAAGTTTCCGAATATTTTCAAAAAAAAAAACCCTAAACAGATCTCACCAATAAACCGAGCCGGGTCCTTCGCCAATTTGCAACCATCAAACCCCTAGTCCCTGAGTTGTCATGGTTGTAAATTGGTGAAGGCTCCGGGTCGATTTAATACTGTAGTCTACTTAGGGAATTCGTTTTCTCAGTTTTTCCTTAGAAAAGTCGAAAATTCATCTTGTTCTTCAGAATTAGAGTTTAGGCGCTATGCAATCTACTTCTTATTCAATTAACTTGGTATAGAACTACTGTAGACCATCTAATCTACACTTAACAACCTGGTTTTTGGTTGTTGCAAATTGGCAAACGACCCGGGGTCGATTCAATAGTAGGTCTATTTTGGGAGTATTTTAAGAATATTCGCAAATTTCGGACATGGGCATGCTAAAGGTCATCAGTTACCTCAATCTCTGAATTTTCTATTGAAAAGGAGATATTTCGTCGGGTCATTCAGGCTTTGAATTTCAGTCCTGTCAAATTGAGTTCTTATTCAATTAGTAGAGTTTATAATGAGCTGACATTCGTAATTTTCTCAGGGAAATGGAGATCGTTACGAACCGGATTTTCAATATTTTCTATCATTCTGAGTTGATTTTCTCGATGACCAAGTTGGGGAAGGAATCAACTGGAGTTGTGAAAGAACTGAATGATTTATCCGAAACGGTGAGTAATACAGAGGGTTCTTAAGTTGTACATAAATTTCAACTATAGATTCTTCGTGCCTCTTACTTTTTTGCGCGTATGTTTTAGTGAACAGCGTGATTTGTTATTTTGAGTTATGTCTGTAATTATCGAATTCTTTTCCAGAATTGGTATCAAAAAAGTGGTACCTTTTCAAAGGTACAAACTGTATAATACTAATTCAAGTGTTCCAGGTTATAAAGAAGCAAAGAGAAATATTCGAACAGAAAATGCGAGGAGATTACATTGAAAATGAAGGTAAGATGATGACTTGATTTCTCAAAGAAAAACATATCTATATTTCAAAAGACTCGCCTAAGCCGAACGATATACCTATACTCCATTCACTTTTATAAACTATCCTGGTTGGCCATGACATTCTGAAATATTTCACAGTGTTAGTATATTTCGGAAATGTTAGGTTATAGTTATTCTCCTGTCAGATATCTACGCAACGTTGTCCTCTCTATATAGAGGTCGTAGTAATAACGTTTTTTTCAAAATGTGAATTAACATTTGGAATAAAATGAATTTGAGAAAATATTATGTGAATTCAATTATTCCAAAGACCTAGCGAATGTACAAGAAACTTTCTTCTTTGTTAACACTGGAAATATTTCAATATATAAACATGGTTGGAACATTCAGAAGATTCTTGTACAGAAATAAAGAATTGAGTGTTGAAATTTTACTGAATGTTAACGGATAGAGTAGTCCATCACTTTGTGATCGAATAACCCTTCTGTAAAATATCTAACGAACAGATAAACCTATGGAATTACCTATTTTTCGAAATTCTCAAGAAATAAGTCTACAGACATTTGAATACCTTGTTGCACAACTTGAAAAACTCCAGTATAAAATGTAGTAGTACTACAAAACCTGTGTCACCTTAAAAGAACTAACTCATTTCACAAAATTCTTGAGAATCTATATGAACGATACAATAGGTTTTCATTTGCATACGTCGAAAATGTTGGATAGCTTGTGATTAATTATTGATTCCAAATTATCAGGATTACTATCAGAAAAAGCAAATTTCAATTCTACATAGCAATTCCTGATACTTTGTCTTTACTTCTTCTAAACAACCTTCGGCATTTTTAGTTTCCAAGCATGATGATTATGTTGAGATTGAGAGTAGAAATTGGCATTGGCATTTGGCAACGTTGCTGAGAATTATTTTGACATTGCCGATATTGACGAGTGCAACCTGCGTCAGTTTCAAGTAAAAAAACTTGATAGACCTAAATCATGGCCAACCGGGATAGTTTATAAAAGTGAATGGAGTATACGTATGATATTTTCAGTTGCAGATGGAGAACACATAAAGACATTTTTGGAAATACTGCTGGAAATATCCCAAAACGGTGATCATTTCACAAATCAGGAGCTTCGAGATGAAGTGAACACTTTTATAGCTGCTGTGAGTTGAGTTTCTTTATCACTTTAAACCAATTAATGGTAATCTTTTTTCTTTTTCTTTTGTAGGGTTCTGACACCACATCAGTCGCAATGTCGTTCTGTTGTCTAACTTTGGGCATGTTCTCTGAATATCAGGTAGGTTTTTTTATTCGAGTATTAGGTATTTATTGTTGGCTGTGGAATTTCATCTACAGTGTGCTTCACTTTGAGTAATGAAAATTTGTTATTTCATAACGGAGCGACTGATTAGGAAATTTTTTGATAGGGAGTAAAAATTAGGTTATAGTACTAGGCATTTCCTTAGGGAGGGAGGTGACTCTATTGATCAATGCTCATCTGAATTCAGCAAAGCTCAAGTTTCGATATCCTAACCTATACTCAGTGTCTCTCTGGAAAATTTTTTATGATTGTATGTAAGTTGTCGGGGCTCAATTTTAACATTGGTGATGAGAACAATTGGAAAAAGCATATTATCAAATATTCAATATTCTGCGATCTTATGATCATATTATCCTCATGACATTCTGTAGGAACCTTCATGCTGTCATTTTTCGAATTCGTTAACGGGTCAAATCCGCCGAATGATTCCGTACATATACCAATTCAAAATTTAATTTCCAAAATACAGATAAGATCGAATTCAAATTCAGTACTTGATTGAAAAATGACAGACCGGTGGTTCATACAGAATTTTGTGAGGATAATACGATTAGATCACCAAATTTTTCCATCGAGAAGTGAAGGTGTATTTGAGGGGTCAGTTCGTCAAAAGATGATAGCTTAGTCAATTAATTTGAACATGCGCGCAAGAGCTGCTGACTCGAGTCATTGCTTCACTAGATTTTTATAGAACTTGCTGTTGAACAGGAAAAAGTCTACAAAGAAGCATTTGAAGTGTTGGGACAAGACAGATGCGCAACGAAAAATGATTTGCCGAAATTGCAATTCTTGGAGATGTTTATAAAGGAAACTCTTCGAATTTTTCCGATCGCTCCTTTATTGGTGAGGGTAACTACAGGTGAACTGAAAATTGGTGAGTAAAATCTGATAGAATTCGATCCATTTTTCACAAAGCTGTTTGTTTTAGAATACTTTATATTCAGGTTTCAATCTTTTAACTGTCTTCACCTATAAAAATTAAGTTTTCATTTCACATCGTTTTTAAATATTCCTTAAGTTAAATTGAATTTTTTCACCAGATAGTTATTTTTGAGAAATTATGAAAACGCTAAAAAATGGTCAATTTCGATTTTCCATATTCAGTAAAATACTATAAGTTGACTCTTTAAATGTCTTCTTTCATTTATCAGGTCTCATCTTTCGGTTTTCAATTTCTGTTTTTCTCCGAAAGGTTTCTGGGTTCTAAAGCTCTGTTGGGTGGTAGCTTTGTGAACAAAATTCCAATAGCGCCATCTCAGGAGAACTTTATGAACTCTGACCCTCTGTCGAGTAGGGAACTTGCACAATAATGTGCGTTTGTATTTTTATTTCAGATGACTATGTGATACCTGACAATAGCATTATGTTGATGGGTATAATCCATTTGCACAGGAACCCGAAGTATTGGGATGACCCTCTAAAATTCAACCCTTACAGGTTTTCGCCTGAAGAAACTGCCAAAAGGCACCCATATTCGTTTATGCCATTTTCTGGAGGTCCAAGGGGCTGTATAGGTGAAGTGAAATAATAAACTAGGGAAATAAAAGTGTAGTATAAAACTAGTGAGCCCATCAATCTACCTATGCGGTAGACCTGTTTAATTGATTAATTGAACCGACAGTTCAGATGATTTTTAAGTCCATTCAACCGAAAGTTCAACTGAACCAGTAATCCAAATTAATCAGTAGTACGAATAGTAGGTCACATGAAATAACAGTTCAACTGAACTATTAGTTCGAATTGAACCAATCTTCAAAAACGAGCTAAATTTCCAATTCTAGAATTGCTCGTACTGACAACTTCCGAAATTAACACTTTTTTAACGATTTCATAACAGTCGATTTATAGGTTCCAGATACGCCATGATGGTTATGAAAGTGATCTTATCGAAGATTGTGAGAAAATTCAGGATCAAAACAGACTATAAAAGTGTAGAAGATGTTGAATTGAAAATCAATTTGATGATGAGGCCATCACAAGGATTCAAACTAACGTTGGAGCACAGAGAATAAATAATGTAATGTCAGCGAGAATCATTTCATGCAAATAGTGTGAGATATTTATGAATTTAGAATTTCTCATCAGTTTTTTCTTTCATTTCCCAGTTTTATGCCCTAAATGAAAACTATCCAGCATGAACTAGGTTGACTTGGTTCATGCTTAGTTATATTTACTCTAGAATCCTGTGAATCTGATGGATTTTGAAAACTCTCAGAATAAAAAATAGAGAATAAAAATAAAATTCTAGAAATGCACTGACACTTGAGGTCAGCTTTTACGAGCTTGTTGAGATTCGTTAAAAAAACGGTCCTTATGATCCTCAATAATAATATTTACGCTCTTGTTCTAGGGATCAGCGCGTTATCATTTCGTCACGATGTCTGTAATATTCGAATTTTGAGTCCGTCTGGCCGTAAGTGCTCTAGCTTTAGAATGAAAAGACTTAGAGACTTGAAATTGTCATATTAGGTTCGGAGACCAAATATCTCGGATAAGTTTCGAAGTTAGGTCCAATTGAAATTTCGAGGTTAATTCCTTGATATCTCATGAAGTATTGAGTCGATCGAATTGAAACTTCGTGGACAGTTTTGAAATACCAACGCAGAATTTTGTATGGATCCAATTGTAAGAAAATTCAAAAAATTTTCATTCGAAAATCTTTTGAATTTTTATATGAAAATTTTTTTTCTCCGAAAATATTGATTAGATTTCAATGAAATTTAGCACAAACCTTAAAACCAATATTTGACAACAATGTTTCAAATTTCAATTCGATCCGATATTTACTTTCGGAGATATAAGGAAAAAATTGCGCCAAATTTCGTTGATATTTGGAATTTAAATGTTATTTCTGCAATATATCAAGAAGCTCAAATGCAATCAGATTAAAACTTCGTGATCAGGTGGAGATTACCAACAAGTGACTAGGTGCAATATTTCGTGTTGATCTTATTGATAGAACTCGAACAAGGGCGTAAAAGCTTCTGACCTCACGTCAGTGCTTTTCTAGATTTTTTATCAAGTATTAAATTTCAATTCCATGTGATCCTTATTTTTGGAATGGTAAACGCAATAATTTCCGAGAAAATCAATTGAAAGTCTCCAAAAAATGTTCGAGTAGTTTGAACCTATATTGTGTACGCTGAATCCGTGAAAGGGAAAAATCCACCCAATGATTCCTCAGATGGGCCCATTTGAAATTTCATTTTCCCAATATTCCCGAAAATACAGATCGAATCGACCTGAAATCCGCAGTACTTGATTGAAAAATAACAGTATGAAGGTTCTTGTAGAATTTCTTGAGGATCAAATGATCAGAAGATCGCAGAATATTGAATTTTTGGAAAATAAAATTGAATTTTTTTTTGAAAATGTTCCAATAACACGATCATCACGAAATTTCGCACGAAACTGTATATCAGAATATGCCGACTGGTTACCAATTTTCGCACTATCGGATCAGTATTCCTCTAGTTTTTTTGAAAATAACAACTATATCGAGAAATGAACCGAGAAATTTTACAAATTTTTTCCAATATCTCCCAAAATTAATATCAGATAAAACTGGAAATTGTCATGAATATAATGAATTATTGACTTCAAAGTATGTGCAAAATTTCATCAAAATCGGGTGAATCGTTTCCGAAAATGATATTTTTTCAAAAAATTTTCGAATTTTTTTTTTCATCCTACTAATCATACGATTCCAACGAAATATTGCGAGCAGTTGAACGTCGGAATTCTACAACTAACTACCAAGTTTCAATTCGATTGCATAAGTGGTTCCTGAAATATTGAAGGAATAACCTCTAAGAAGTAGAACTCCAGAACCGTCCGACCGATTTGGCACATTAACAAACTAAACCATCGAATTTTGCTACGCAACCTAAAAACAAGGATTCTCATTTCAAAACTATTGTGCCTACGACCGGACAGAATCGATTTTTACATCGGATCCGACATCAGTTAGTCCAACCTAGTCATTCGTACCAATGTCAGGGAGAAAATCGAAATATGCAGACATTGGCAAAACTAGGGCACGCTGTGTTCTAGAAAATACCCGCGAAAATGTGTTTTAAGATTTAATATCAAGTGTCTTACTTATTCGAGTAAAATTTTAAAAAAATCCTTGAATAGTTTCTTATCATATCGAGAATTTTTTATCAGAGTTTTTTCGTGTCTTTCATGATACCAACAAATAACGATGCCTAATTTCAAATATTTTACAGAGGAAATAATAAATCAAAACAAATTATTGCAGGATTTCCATTTTAAATTGCATCACTGAACCAGGTAATCATCAAATTTATTACAACAATAAATGTAAGAAGGATGATATATTTAACAAAAAATCAAATGTGTGGCGTTACTTTTACCTCCCAAATCACTGAAAATTGTAGAAAAAAACCGGTTCATAACGGAATATGTACGGATGAACGCAAGTTTTTTCGTTATTCCATTTTCGAAATTCTCGTAGACAATATCGAAGAAGTGATTTGATAAATTGAATGTTCCCTATCGAGCGTGTTTATGAGAATTGGATTTTTTTTTCATATTTTCAACATTTCATGTAAAAGATTTCCAGCTTTTTTGTATTATACAGGGTGAGTCTTTGAGTTGTACTTTTATTTTAACCATAGATTCCTGTCATAAAAAAACACTTTGTTCTCTTATCATTTTTCCAGATTCGACTCCGATAAAGAGGCTGTAGAAATTTCCAAAAAAAATAGTCTTTTTTTACTTTGATATAGATACTCCGAATGGAATGAATTTTGGTGTTAAATTTTTCGTACCAATAACACTTAGTCCCCAGTACTTTTATACTACTCAAAACGGTTTCCTAGTTATATACACGCCGATTCATAAAACTATATGAGAAATTAGCATGTAGACTGCAGATACAGTTTATGTTATATATCATCATCTTCAATGCTAATTTAGATTACTTAATTAATCGTTATGATTTCTCCTTATCTTTGCTGGTCCGATCCTGAGCTAGTGAAGGCCGTGAATTGAGTTTCACCCACGTTTATCGGGATTACAGAAATATTCAAATATTCATATATTTCCTGACCATAAACATGTCTCCATGTCTATGGACCAGACACCCCATAAAACTCATATAGTTCAATTAATATGTTCACGCTTTTGGTTCGATTTCATATAACTCATTTATGAATTCAATGAAAATATGGACGATTATGGAATTTTCAATATCAAGTGGAAGATTAGTGTTTCAATGGTCAAGTGTGGTGGAATATTTTCGTTAAAATTATACCTCAAAAAGCTCCAAATCAATAGAATTAAGAGAATAAATGGGTTTTTTCAATCTCGTTCCTTTGGATTCCAAGTAATTGGTTGGTTATTATGCAATATAGATCATACCTTTGTTGAACTTGCAAACAAAATGTAGGTGCGTATTTAGCACATTGAGAAATAATTGAATGCTTGTAACTTTTTACCTGAGCCGAACCTGGAATATATGGTTGAAATCAATATACAAGTTAAAGACTCACCCTGTATATTTTAAGGGTTCGGGTATATTTTAGGGCTATTTTCGATCAGCATTGTTGAAATTCCACCTATTGTCAATATTTATTCTTCGTGTAAGCCGTCCATTACAAATAAGTAACAAATGGAGGAAACAACCAGGAATAATTTTTTTTCGGCCGATTCTCGGGTCTTGCTCTCATTGATAATAGTGACTTGTACGTTTTGGCTTTTTAAATTTTACTAGGATAATCGACGTTTGATCAAAATGGCCACCCTCATTCCAAATTGTGCTGCATCTTCAAAATTCGATATAGGTTTCAGTTTTATTGGAAAATCCATCAATGGTGAGTACATTTCTTGAAAAAAAATACTAACATGTCGAATTTTCCACCATTTTTGCATCCAACGTAGACCATGAGAATATAAGTCTGTTGGGTTATTGCGTCTAAATATGATATTATTCGTATTCGAATGATAATAGAATTCGGGAAACGCTATACAGGGTCTTCAATTTGTACATTAATTTTAGCCGGAACTGAATCTGGGTACGAATCTATGGTTAACGTACAACTCAAAGAATTGCCCTGTATATTTGTGATAAAATTCATACAACTTCGCCTGAGTTTCGGACCCCATCTGTCCATCCTCAAACCTCGTTATTATAATATTTAAGAAATAATTTGAATGATGATAAAACCGCAGAAGAACAATTAATTTCCAATCAACTAGAATTCAGAGATTGCGAATGATATCTATCCTCGTTCCTAGAGAGATTCTATCTCATACTGGAATACTTCAAGAAAAGTCCAGAAGTTTTCAAAATGTGGCTGGGTCCATTTCTCATAGTGGGAGTCAGCAATCCGAAACATATGGAAGCAGTCATTAATAATACTAACAGTTTAGAAAAAGGTGCACTTTTGGATTATGCGAAACCATTTTTAGGAAACGGTCTGCTTTCTGCAACAGGTAGGTTACGATAATAATAATAATAATGTTAATCACTCACATAAATGAATATATGAATGAATATTACTGATTTTCCTGTAGTACCTACCTCCACAAAATATCTTTCAATCTTGAGATCTTACACTACGTCTTGAATGACCAAATTGAAAAATTTATCAATTGTCATAGCAGACCAAGAACATGAAATACAAAAATAATCCAAGTACTACACACGATGTAAAAAACATGAACCAATTTCATAACCCTGTATAAAGGTTGATTCTCACTGTACGTTCCCCAACCTTCCAGTATGCGTTCCGTGAAAATTTAGTGGGCAGAAATAGCATGATGACTCAACGTAACTGGAAAGGTTAGTGTGAACACAACAATTCATTCACACAGTAAAATATTTCCCAGAACGAATACTGGATGTCTAACCGAACGTACAGTGAGGATCGACCTCAACTCGTCGAATTACGTAATTTCTCTGAGAAATGATGTTGAAGTTATGACATGGCCACCGGATTTAAATCCCAGTGCACGTGTCAGATTTGAAAGGGAGGATACTGTTCGATGTGTCTCAACCTCCGTGAAATGCTGACTCCAAGTCAATTGCCTTGAGATTAACTGAATCTTTCTTCTGAATCCACGACAAAATTGACTTTCAATGTGCGATCTCAAAAATATATCGTGCAGAAACATGAACAATTGATAAATATCAATTCCCTGCGAAAGGCCAGACTTACCACCAACAGGTCTTCCTGCTACATCCCCTATAGCGCCAAATGGTCCCGTTTTAGCGCTTGGAAGATTATATGCCTTCTTGAAGAAATGTCGTTTCCTCCAAGAGAAGCTCACCAGCCAAAACGTGCAGGACAATGCTATTATTGACAGAACTGCTCTAGTTCCACCGGCAGCTAGATGTCTTTCTACAGGCATCTCCATCATGTTTCATCCTGTAAGGATAACAACGGTGTAAACATCCGGTTTTTCAAGTGCAGACCTTGTTGCGGAGCCGTACTCGTGGTTTTTGGTGCGACTAACGAAATCATTGTCCAACCAGCCTCTTGCGGCGTAGATAGAGTGCTGCTCCTAAAAAATCCCTTTCGGTGTCGTAAAGGGCTGCTCGGATGTGTGCATTCTACCACTGATATCACAGCCGTCTTTAATACAAGCCAGGAACACCATAAATATGGCAACGCTGCGGAGGTACCCCGTCTATCCACAATAGACCCGAACCCTTTTCATTTCGCGGCATTTATATGTCAAAATGACAAACAGATTGAGAAATTTAAATTGTTAATCCAAAGTTATATTCAATTCAGTTGAATTCGAAGAAACTATTGAATAATTAACATTGAATGTTGTTTTATAATGCCAATCTTCTATTCCTCAGTAATTAATAGAATTGTTTCTCTCAGAACCAAAGTTAATTTTGTTTTCTCGTACAGAATACAACCCATAACTCATTTTAACTATTCAAAACCTCAAAAAAAATTGAAGACGTTAATCCAAAAGAAAAATCAATTAAATCGAGGAAAATATTGAATAATTCAACATTGAAGGTTGTTTTTTTGGTTTTGTTAGAATGAGTTATGTCTTGTATTGTATTGTATTGTATTTTTTCCGAATATCCTAGGCTTCAACGAAACCCCTCAGAAGCTTAAAAGCTTGTGCGAGTTAGGATACCGGGTGTGTTCTGTGTAGGCTTTGTTACTAATTCCTTGCGCCACGTTAGGAACAGCACTGTTAATTGTTTACCCAACAGCGAATGGTAGGACGGTCCCCTAAAAACCGGAAAAGTTATTTCCCGGCCAAGGGCTTGAACCCCAGACCTTACGATCATGGGGCTCGCGCTCTAACCACTGAGCTACCGCCGCTGTATTTTGTATAAGGCAATAAAATTAATTTTGGTTTTCAGAGAAACAATTCCATTAATTATTGAGGATAAGAAGGTTGACATTATACAGGGTGACCGGGAAAATGAGAGAAATCTCGCGGATTCAGATAAAACATAAAAAAATAAGATGACAAGCTCTCATCATTTTTTTTTCCTAACGGCCCTCCCTACGGAGACACGGCTTCATAAATAACGCCTTTGGAAATCTATTTCAATGGAATTGATCTCAAACTACTCAATATAATTTGATGAAAATTTTATGTGATAAATAGTAGTAAGGACCTCTTGAAATACTGCCCTTAAATTAAAATTAGCTTGTCTAGTTTACAAGGGGAGGAATAGGTTTTAAATTTTTATACTTACATTTTTAACACCCTGTATAATAAGGAGATGAAAAACAGATTTGGATGCCTTGAACATTACCCCTGAAAAAATGAACGATTTCGAAAAACACCCTGTAACTATGTAACAAGGTTTGTAGAACGGGCCGAAATATTCCTCAAAAGCACAAGAGCTAACATTCATCCAAAAAATTCTAGAAAAGCACTGACGTGAAGTAAGCAGCTTTTGGGATCGTGTTCAAATTCACGGTCGAAGCGGACACCTTTTCAACCATTGACCCCGCCAAGTGCAGCTTTACTTCCTGATCAAAAGGTTTGGCGATGTCCTTTCATTTGCTGTTGAGGAAATTTTGAATTCCAGTTAACATTTTTCAATCAAGTACTGAATTTCAATTTCGATCGAATCTGAGTTTTTGGACGTATTGCGAAAATGAATTGGTATAGTTTTAGAACAATTGGATAGATTTAACCCATTCACAAATTTAATCTGCATGATTAAAAACGTACACACTAACTTCTGGAAGAATCTTCCTAGAAACTCGATATTTTTAGCGTACCTTACCTTTGTATGGCTCAGTTCAAGCATTTGTTAGGTTAAACTATGTAGGGCACTCACCTCGATTTTCTAGACAAATTTTTCCCACCTGCATTGACTCTTTGAAATAAGAAATCATCTTATGCTCCAGGTAAATTGGTTGATATTCCATTTTAAAAGTCTTATATCACATGAACAAATGATGAAATATCGAAAAAAACTCAACGGTCACATTCAATAGGAAAAGGATTTTTCAGAAATATATCATTGCAATTGGAGGAGTTGAGGCTAGAGCGCAGAGGGATGAAATGATGGATAATGATAAACTTTATGTATATAATGTCTCCAAAAAGAACGAAATTGAGTTGTCTGAGAGGTTTTTGAAAATTTTTGCTTTTCGACCAGAAAAGAGTTCTGGTTCATTTTCAATCTGACATCCTGTATAATTTTTGAAATTATTCTAAACTATCGTCAAAATATTCTTGAGAAGCACGCTCGTGAGGTCAGCAGATTTGAAATTTAGCACACTGTCATTTTCGAGAAAGTACCAGAATTCAATTAGGTAGATCGAAACTGTATTCTGAAGAATATTTTCTATATACATAGTATTTATGCCCCAAATCTGCCCTACAAAAATTCAATATAATCTTTAAGTATTTTCTTTCGACAGTTAATGTGTACACCCAACCAATAATAAATATTTGGTCAATTACTATTGAAAAATCCAAATGAATGATAAAGATGTTATTTCCTGAAACAAATTCTCGAAACCCTGATCAAAATCGAAAAATTTCGAGTTAACTCACCAAAAAACTAACACCGAAATGAACCTTCACTTGTATGAACTGCCAGTTTAAATTCAATTAATGTACCCACAATGTTTCTTGATTTTTATATCCCAATATTGAAGTTTAACATTTGTCTCATTATTACGAACATGACAAAGTATTTTGTGCGATAATATTTTTGCTGAATAATAATTAAGGTGGCCTTCTGGTAATATGAATTCGTGAAAAGTGATTGGACGAACAAGTCTGTCGATATGTGATGTTGTCGGTTGACAACATCACATAGCCTCACCTCACAAGCGCGTAAAAGCTTCTGACTTCACGTTAGTGCTTTTCTAGGTTTTTCTTGAAACCCCAATGATGCATATTTTTCTATGAAATTTGGTACCAGTTTTCACTACATCAAGATACATATTCTGAAGTACAAAGAGTTCTATTAATGTTACCTCTGGCGTATGAAATATTCTTGGAGAAAAATTTATACTACTGCTTTTTCTTAAACAAAAAATAATTTTTGAAACTCTCGCTCATTTCTGAACAAATTTGATCTCCTTATTTCACTTTGCTCAGCCCATGGTTTGGCTTGAAAAAATAAAATGGTTGTCTTCGGCGTCAAACTGCTGAAAATGTCAAGAGTGACCATTACGTAGGAATCGCTTGAGTATCGGCTAGAATTTTTGGCAATTTTTGGCTGGAGTAAAATGATTCACACTTTTGCAATCAAAAACAATGCACTTTACAAAGGTATAAGATTGAATTCGTTCAGAATTGAATGAGAATTTCAAAAATAATGTTGAATTTCAGAAAAACCAGTATCGTATTCATTTTTCACAAAAACCTAATGCGAAATCGATACAGATCCCACGAGTAAAGATAATCAAATTGTCTATACCGAAGTTCAGGGAAAACATTATCGTTGTGGTTATACAAAAAATTTTTTTCCAAAAACTTCTCCACCCTGTTTCGCAAAAGTAAGCACATTTAAAAAATACGTTCATATGATTTTTTAAGGCTCCAAAAATAGCCCCCTTAAATATAAGCACATATCATTGAAGAACATTCTGTATACATAAAGAGAGTATAGACGTATACATTTGTCAGGAAGTCCTCTATTCAAAAAAATTCAGAGAATCGGTCACTCGCTTGTTCTAATTTGTTTCCAAAGCGTTCACTAATTCACCTATTGTCTTCAATCAACGTAGCTTACTTAGTGCAAAAATGATATGGTATCGTCCTTACGAAGTTTTGCATGAAACATTTCAACGAAGTATAAGTTTTCAATTCGATCGACTCTGAGTTTTTGAGAATATCGGGAAAATGAAATTTCGAATGGATATACAGTGTGTCCACGGATTGGGTGCCGGTAAGGTGTAAATGACGAAAACTTTTCGAGTTAGACTCCGATATTCTGGGAATCGCTCCTGCTTGGTATCGAACTAAGATGTGGAGAAAATGAGCCAAATCAATTTATATACAGAGTGGTTTAGAACTGAATTAATGAAAATTGTTAAGAATAAAATACCTTTGTTTTAAAAGATATCGAGAAAGTTTATTGAGAAAAGTTCTTTGGAATGACGAGCTGCTGCAGGAACTCAAGATTCAGATAAATCAGCCTACCTTGACTTTATAAGTTGAACATGAACATTTTGTATACGAGACGTTTTTTTCATGATCAAAATTCAAATTTTGAAACTATTTTTTTAACAGGGTTACGTGATACCGCAACATTTGGCCAGCGTTCATGGAATTATCTTATTACTCTCCTTATTACGCCGTAGCACTGCACAATAAACACTCTTCGTTCTATGATAAGCATGTTTTTAACTGGAAAAGTTTATGACGAATGAAATTTACGTTTCAAGTCACGTCTGGCATTTGTAACCATGGATATTACCAAATATTTTCATAACCTACTGACAAAATCAAAGTCGATCGATTCATCTGAGAATCGAGATTTAGCCGCGTCTTTTGATTCTAAACAACTTTTCTCAATAAACTTTCTCGATATCTTTTAAAACAAAGGCGCTTTATTCTATACAATATTCCTTGAATCAGTTCTAAACCACCCTGTATATTAATTGATTTGGCTCATTTTCTCAACATCTTAGTTTGAGACCAAGCAGGAGAGATTCCCAAATATCAGAGTCTTACTCGAAAATTTTTCGTCATTTACACCTTACCGGCACCCAATCCGTGGACACACTGTATGTATATCTTCGAGATCATTGGGCGGATTCAACCCCTTCACGGGTTCAATCTACGCAATTTGATGCGGAATTTCGTGAGGATCATATCGTAGAATTTTAAAAATTTCAGGAATTTTCTCAATCCATAGGACTTCTAGGAAATCTGGCTCAGTCCAAGATGTCCAAATTTTAGAATATTCTACCTGCTTTCAGTCCAATCTTATCACTATTTTCGGAAATGAAGGGGGAAAAATATGTAGAATTCCTTTTGATATTTCCTCATTATCATTTTCTGAATAACTCGAAAGACACCGATCCCATCAATCATTTTCTAATCCTATGATCCTCTCGAAATTGTGCAAGCCCGCACGGTATCTTTTTTCGATCTGTATGGACATATTGGAAAAACCTTAGTCTCGAAATTCTAATTTATCTTCGAAGTCTGAAAATCTCACTTGAGTTCGTTAATCGGCAAAATTAGCTGAAAGGTTTCGTAGTTATAACAATTTGAAATTTTGCGGTTTGTTTCAAAACTAACTGATGCTATCAGATTGGAGCTTCGCAATAAGTTGAAGAATACCAACGCGAAACCTGTTCACAATTTTGAGATGATTTAACCATTAAAAAATTCAAACAAATATTTTTCGAAAACTTTTTTTTTTCGAGAGACTACTATACCAGATGAAATTTGGCCCATACCTTGAACTCAATATTGGACATATTGAAAAAAAAATTAATGCGAAATCATTGGGTTAATTTAATCCATTCTCGAATTCGCACTTCAGCAGATACTATTAACCCTTTAGATTCAAAGGAATAAGGTTATTAATAAAATTATTAAAAATACAATTTTTTCTGAAATCTGTATACAGGGTGTCTACTTTAAAAAGTCCAAAACTTCGAGCCGAAATTCTACATGTGTTTTTCAACAAAAAATGTCATATAAGACATGGTCGAAATATTGACGGTAATTCTTCAATGCAACATTTTGTGTTTTTACGACATATCTCATTTCTTTTCATAAAATCAATCACACTCCAGTTATCCTCGAAGCCTCATCAAATTTGATCACATATCTCAAAAGAGCATGAAATTGGCTATAACACAAGAAATTCCTTATTGCGGGTGTGGTAAGCAGATAAAAAAAACAATCTAAGGTTAAAATTATCAATCATATTTTTCTAATCTCGATGGAAAATTAATAATTATGAAGACGTTTTCTCTTCAGCAAAAACTACCCCATTCAGTGATCCTTCGAATGACATGTCAATCTTTGTACCAGCTATTTCTTTTCAGCCTCAATATCATGGCTAACATGATTACAACGAAAAATAAGAAGTCCGGACGAATGTGGGCAAAGCTTAATTTACGGCATTTACTAGCTCAAGAGCGGATCCATAAAAATAAGGTAATTACTCGAATTTTATCAGATTTTATAACATTCAACGGTGACCATCTCCAAAACAGGGCGTTTAAGGAGAAATTATAAGGAATAACTAAGTATTCTAAATTAATTGAAGATTCATATAATGACAAAAGATAAACTTCATCTATCATGCTTATTACCCATGGTTTTATGGATCGGCGAGTCCGTTCAGATTAGGATGAAGTGATTGCTGAAGAATATGTGTCATAGTTATAGGAAACTTCGCACTAAAAATCATTTGATTCGGAAAAACCCTATCAAAGTTTCAAAAGAGAGATTGATTTTTTTGAAAATTTCAGCAGCCTGCATCTTTCACCGGAGCCGATTCTAGAAAAATGGTTACTAAAAAAAGTGTTTTATTCGATGTGAGGAATCTATGGTTAAAATAAATGTACAACTTAAAAACTCACTCAGTATAAATAATATACATAATCTTATTATGTGTTTTGACCAACACGTGATTCAGACGTTTTACGTTGAAGACAATAAAAATCTATCGTAAGATATCAATATCAAAGGGTATAATTTGAAAGTATTATGTACCTATTATTTCCCAGAATCCATCCATTGTTTTTTTAACAAGGTTAAGTTTTTATTCATATACTTGAAGTAGAATGTCACTTTTTAAGAATCGATGTTAATTCACACAAAAATTGATACAAAACTTTTTATGCGTGTCGTTGTCGAACGATAAAACTAACAGATATACTGCTCAACATAAATTGGAATAATTGTGAGAATCTACATCAATTTCTCATCAAATATTTTTCAACAAAGTACTAAAGATTTCGATTCGTTGAAATCTACAATTCTGAGAATATCAGGACCATAAAATTTCGAATGCATTATCTCCAAAATCAATGGTTAATCGATGGAAATCCATAGACCTTAGTGAGTACGTTGTCATTGGTCAATGTTGTATTTTGTCTAACTGAATAATAAGTTTTTCAGTTTGAATAACCGAAATCCGTAAATAGCCTTTTTTGAGGAACTCACCGGAAATTTCGTATTCATAGAATAGAAAACCAGCAACCGAAATAACCAAATTGATTTACTGAACATATCCTATATAAACTAACATTGACAGTATGGACGTGAAATCAGGAGCTCCAACACAATTTTCCGCCAATCAGATGATCTTCAAAATTATCAATATTCGTACCCAATTACTTGGTTTCAAGAGACAAGGTGCAGGTTAGGAATATTTATGAATAACGTGAACCTCAGCACGATAAAATTGATTTTACATTTTTCTTCCTCAGTGAAAGGAAATTGGTAAAATTTTTGCGTTGGCAACTTGGACTGAAGTCTCACATTGAATCATTTAACTTGTTTGTGTTTGGAGTATGTTCTCGAAAAAGTAAAGTTTTATGAATTTAAAAAAATCGACAGCTCACTGACACCAATGCTATTAATTTCATAATGGAACATAAATAAATATTCGAAACGGCTATACAGTATGTTCTCATTACAAATCTGTTCATTAAAAAACTATTCCCATTATATTTATAGAAACGACACTTCTTCGGAAAATTCTTTATAATGCTAGTTTTTTTTCAATACGTAGAATCAATTCAACGAAAATATTTACCTGAGATCAAGATTTCTTCAAGAGTGAATGTTCATATTTATTTCGGCCTGTTCAAACATGAGAAGTACTAAGTTGGCACGATAATGTTAACAAAGATACATCAACAAAAAAATATGGAAATAAGGAGGCGTTCATGAATACTTTCGGCAATAAAGTACTGAAAGTATTTATCACAGTTGTTTGTTTGTCATCACATCAGTTTTTATGATACCGACTTATACAAAAAATAAATCTAATACCTTCGAGGCAAATTCGAGCTTTCTGTTTGAATCATTTCGCGCTCATAAATTTGAATATCTTTTATATATTGGGAACAAAATTTAACTGGTAGTAAAAAGTTTCAAACTATATTTTTGAGCGTGCTATCGTGTTGTCCAAATGTCTGTAGTTTTCCCGAAAATGGTTTCAAACGACTAGGATTCACTGATGACGAATCCGGTGTCAAAATCGATTCTGTCCGGTCGGCCGACCGATAACACGATAACTGTCGATAGAAGCGAGCTAGCGACCGTGAACTTTCAGATTAGGTCGTGCATTGGAATGCAGCCATTAAGTTCGTTAATGTGACAAATCGGTCTAATGGTTTCGGAGTTATGGATTGATTTTCTGATATTTCAGGAACTACTCGTGCGATTGAATTGAAACTTGACAGTTAGTTGGTGAACGCAGTTAGTAAACGCAAAACTCTTCACAATATTTCGTTGAGATCACACTGTAAGCAAGCTTTGTGAAAAATATTTTTCGCAATTTTCTTCCAAAAAAATTTTTGTTTTTGAAACAGCTCATTTAATCCGGAAAAAACTTCTGCTCATATCTTCAACACATCATATTATACAGCAGTGGACCTGATTGCATTCGGAAACGACCCTTATTTCTGGAGATATTGGGAAAAAATATGTAAAATTTCGTGATTTTTTTTCTCGATATCGTTGTTTTTTTTCGGAATAACTAGAAAAATACTAATTTAATCGAAATAAACTTGGCAGTTAGTTGGGAAATGCTGATTGGCAACTTTGTACAAAATTTTGTGATGAAATTTTTTTTTTCGAATATTCAATATTCTTTGATCTTCTGATCATATTTCCCTCGTGATATTCTGTGTGAACTTGCGAACTGGTATTTTTCGATGAAATACTGGATTTCAATTGGATCTGATCTTTATTTTTGAAAATATTGGAAAATAAAATATATCTGCGGAGTTATTCGGTGGATTTTTTGTTTGAACAGTGTTGTTGATTTCACAAAGACTTCGAAAGATTGACAAATTTATCAAGGAAAGGCTACCTTTATAAATTAGATAGAACAACCCATTATTTTCAAAACCTTCCATATGTAAAGCTCCACTAGGTGATTAAGTATATACATTTTCAACTGATGTGAGTACTTTCGTTATTATTATCATTTACCTGTTTTTACGGACTTCGAAGATT
Organism: Myrrha octodecimguttata; assembly: GCA_958510865.1. Taxonomy (NCBI): domain Eukaryota; kingdom Metazoa; phylum Arthropoda; class Insecta; order Coleoptera; family Coccinellidae; genus Myrrha; species Myrrha octodecimguttata. The sequence continues at coordinate 42,461,275 of OY294064.1, forward strand.
CCATTTCTGTAAATCTAACAACTCCCGTAAGAGATAACTTAGAGACAGACTCGATATTCGTGAAGCAGTTTCATCCAAATTACAAAGATCGAATTCGTGAATCGGTAAAATAAACCCTTTTTTTCCAAGTAAGTCAATTCAAAACTTTATTGTCCTAGATTTTCTAAAAATACAGATCAGGTCCAATTTAAATGAAGTGCACGCTTGAAACATATCTCTACAATCTCTAAATCCCTACATATAGTGACTTCATCTCTAGGAATGAGTACGATTTTCAAGAAAAAATTGTTTTTGCACAAAGTTGTCCTTCAGCATCTTCAAACTGAACGCGAAGTTTCATCGTGATTGAATCAGTATTTCTTGAGTTATACCGAAAAAACAACGATATCGAGAAGAGAAGCACAAAATATTACATATTTTTCTCCAATATCTCCAAAAATAATAGCGGTATCGAATTGAAATTTGGTACACTGCTGAGGAATATGAATTTCAAGGTATGAGCAGAGTAGTCTTCTAATATGATCAGTAGTTTCTGAATAAAATATTTTTTTTTAATTTTGAGAAAAAATTTTTTTTTTCAAATTAAGTGAACATACGATCCCAATTGAATTTCGCTCAAAGTTGAACGTCGCTATGCTCCAACTAACTGCCAAGGTTCAAGTCAATCGCTTCAGTAGTTCCTGAGATATCAGGAAAATAACCTCAAAATTTCAAATGACTATAACTCCGAAACCATTCGGCCAATTTGTCTCGTTAACGAACTTAGTTACTACATTCCAATGCTTGACCTAATCTGGAAGTTTTAAGTTGCTAACTGGTCCCGTTTGGATGTTATCGTGTCTTCTGCCGCACGGACGGCCGTCCGGCCGGACGAATCAATTTTGACACCGGATTCATCATAAGTGAGTCCAACCTAGTCATTTGAGACTATTTTTGGGTCAAAATTCGAAGATTACAGACATTTGGTCAAAACGATAGCACGCTGTTCCCCAAGAACATGCGCACGAAAAGGCTTATTATAGAGTAAATGAATATTTGAAAGCCACAACTGTGCCCAAACTTCCCCCTAGATTCTGTAGTATTTCGGGGGTATCAATTTCCAATATCAAGTGGTTCCACAAAATTACGATGCATTTTATAAAAAAAAGCCCTCCTCAAGCATAAAAAATTCTTATGTGCGGGTATATGTTCTTGCACTCCTTCTAAACGCCTGGCCGGATTCAAATGAAACTTTTTGTGTGTAATTAAGTGGATTCGTCAATTCTGTAGATTCACAATTCTGTCAACAAAGGTGTACTTGACATTGTCAGAACCACCGGTTATTTAAAATTTCAAAATTAAAAATGCCGTATCCCAGATCTCAGACAGGAGACACATTATATCCAAGTGATTTGCATTAAATCTTCATATTTTGGGCTCCAAATTCTATAACTGAAATATTTTCAATTGATCCCTGCATATTTTTTTGCGTGAAATGAACTGAAGAAGTTGTGTTCTGGGACACCCGGTACATGTCTCGATATGGATGCTGTGTAGAGATCATCTTTCAACTTGACTAATATTAATTTTTTTCAGATATAAAGATGATCGGAAAGTTGATGGAGAGAGAGTTCTACACTTTTCGTGTCTTACTCACCCTAGCGATCGCCGCATGCGCGCTGTTGATCGTGAAGTTTTACTGGAAAAGGCGACACCTCTACAAGTTGGCCGCCCTCATTCCAAATTACGGATCATCGAGAAAATACGACCTCGGTTTGTCCTTTTTAGGAAAATCCATAGACGGTAAGTTCACGTTTCAAAGTAACCAAAAATGAACTCATGTTGACGTCATAACTCCGTCAAGGCTAATATTCGATCAATGAAGTATATCACAATATTGACCAAAACTCATTGCGCAATCCTAATGACTGACGTGTTTTGTTTTTGTTGAACCAGGCAGTTTGATGTACAAGGTTTTCCTTAATTGGAGATACAAAAAGAAAGAATTAATTATTTGGAGTATAAAGTATCATTAACATATCAATAGAAAACACAGATTTCTCTGTAATACCTTTGATTTTGATTGATATCTCACTACGTCTTCAATGGCAAATTATTATATGAACTGGCAAACAATGATTGAAGTAAAAAAAACTCGAGGAAACGGTGACAATAAATACAATCCAAAAATAATACTAGACACTAAGATATCAACATAACAAGATATAATGTAATGGTATTACAGAGAAATCTGTATTTTTATTCATTGTAGTAGGTCGTAGACGTGTCGTGTTTCAGTTTGAAATTTTTCAATTGTTTCTCCTCATAGCATGTGTATTTCTCTGAAAATTCAGCCGAAATTTGTTGAAGATATTTCACGTTAAAATCAACATCATAGAACATGTTAATTTACTGTGAAAATCTACAGGGTGATATTTTTCCATACTCGTAAAATCTGGAGAGTTGACTGCTCTCTGCGGTCTCTGCTGATTCTCATTTCCAATATATGGCAGGCTGTTTTTCATACTCTGTTTATCCCAGTCCGATTTCAGATAAACCGTTTTAGAGAGTAATCAATGTTCAATATTTTACCAGAAGTAAATTCCAATAGGACATAATAGCAAATATTCTGAGAGACGAATATTGAAAAAAAAAACATGTCAGACAGAATATCTCGAAAACCGTTGATATTTTTGTGATAAAGATAGGTATAAAGTGTATTTCATTTTTCATGTTGAAACCAAAAAGGTAATGGAAAATACAGGTTGCCATTTAAGAAACAAAGTTGTGACTCGCCCACAAAGAAGGGTACACCCTGTGTGACCAAAAACATTTTCAATTTGTCGAGTTCGAGCAATAATTAAACATCAAATAAAACTAAATTCCTAACTGTTTCCTAAATAGAGATGTGAAACACCGCGCCACTGTTGCGGGACACTGTATAGGTGCATTATATTATTATTATTTTTGGAAGAACCGACTACAATCGAGAAGTTAGACTAGTATTAGTTTCTGGTAAATTCGCAGTTTCACACAAAAAAGTACAGGTATAAAATACAACTTACTTTTCATTACTTTGGAAAAACCGTTGATCTTTCAGGTTAACAGACTTGATAGGGGTGATCTAGATCATTAAATATGGCCATTGAATAAATTAACAGTTGTCTAATAGCATCTGAAGGAGCTACAACGTAGCGAAACGCGTCATGTTTCAACTAAAAATAAAAAGTAATCAACACGTGTACTTTATTCGAGTGATGTACAATGGATTTATATCAATAATGGCCAACAGAATTCGAAAAAAATCATTGTTAACTGATAACCCAACAATTAATGGATTCCGGAAAATTTTTTCCTGTCAGGGCCTTGACACTGCGACCTCACGACCATGGTACCAAGGTCCTCACCACTAGACTTCCGTCAAAAAACTGTATCCAATTCATAGCAAAATTGTTTTGACCAAGTTAATTTTTCAGAGTCCTTCAAATGTTGTATCGAATACTTTAAAATAAGTCCAAGCATCTGCAAAATTTGGTTGGGTCCCTATCTCATTGTTGCAGTAAGTCAACCAGAACACATGGAAATAGTTCTTAATCATACCAACTCTACCAATAAAGGCCCCCTGATAGACTTTATCAAAAAATATATGGGCGATGGACTGGTTTCTGCGCCAGGTCAGTACCACGACATATTTATTCAATATTCATACAGGGGTTTGCTTGAGGTACAAACCTCACAAATATCTAGTCTCTTAGTTATCTCTTGTTCAATGATGCTTTTTTACATTTTAGTGGATATATGGAGAAGACACCGTAAATTGATAAATCCAACATTCAACCAGAAGAGATTGAACTCATTCATACCAATATTTGCAGAGAAATGCGATATCCTGATTGAGGTTCTTGAGGAAGCAGTTGGCAAGCCAGACATTGACATCACAAAGATGTTGAGTGCATGCACATTGGACACCATATGCGGTAATACTTTCCTCCATAATCATCATAAGACGGGGTGTGCCACGGCCGATGGTGAAAATGTGGTTTCTTGAGTAGGAATATTTTCAACGTTGTGATGTTCCTGTTCTCCATAAAAGAGTAGGGTTCCATCGACCGTGACCCAACCTGTTTATTAACAGATATGAAGAACTTTCCATTCACAAGTATCAATTTCGTCCGACCCTCCTCAATTCAATTTCACACCACAATACTTTTTTCAGAAACTGCCATGGGTCTCAAAATTGACGCACAAACGACCTCCAATCATTATGGAGAATTATTAGAAAGGTGAGATTCGCTTTTACAAAATACCTTATTTGGAAGATGGACGCAAATCTTACGCTTCAAGATTGAAAAACAGAGCAGTCATTCTGATCTATCGTAAATCTGAACTAGTGCAGGCCCTGGAGTCCAGTTGAAGGATACAAAATGGCGATTGATCCAGGGTCTATTTAGAGAATTTTTCAAGAAATATCCGGAAACCTGGGACATGGGCATGTTATAACTTTCTGTCAATCCGTTCTCTTCGTGTTCCCTAAGTAAAGTCGGAATTTCCTCGTATTCTCTAGACTTCGAAGTGAGGTTCGGTAAAATACTTTTTTTATTGAATAAGCATAGTACAGAACGAGTGTAGACCCTCTTACCTACACTTAACCAACTGGATTTTCGTGTTTGCAAATTGGCGAAGGACCCGGGGTCGATTCATCACTGTGTCTAGAGAACAAGATGAATGTTTGTTTGACTTGTCAAAGGAGAAGAAAGGAGAACAAATTTACTGAAAAGCTCTAACATGCCAATATCCCAGGTTTCCGGATATTTTTGAAAAATCCCCTGAATATACACGATATCAAACCGACCCTGACCCTTCGCCAATTTGCAACAATCAAAACCCAGGTCGTTAGGTGTGGATGGGAGAGTCTACACTAGTTCTATACTATGCTTATTGAATGAGGAGTGAATTGCAGAGAGCCTTACCTCGTAGTCTAGAGAACAAGATGAAAGATCGACTTTTCTACGGAAAAACAAAGAGAACAGATTTACTGAAAAGCTGTAACATGCCCATGTCCCAAGTTTCCGAATATATTTGAAAAATTCCCTAAATAGACCCAGTATTGAATCGTCCCGTATACTTCGCCTATTTGAAACCACCATAACAAGGGTTGTAAGTGTAGATTGGAGGGTCTACAGTAGTTCTATACTATGCCAATTGAATAGGACGAGGAAAGCACAGGGTTCACCTCGAAGTCTAGAGAACGAGACGAATTTTCGACTTTTTTAAGGGAAAACATTTTGAAAATATTCCCAAAATAGACAAAGTATCAAATCGACCTAGAACATTCGCCAATTTGCAACGATCAAAACCAAAATCGTTGAGTGTAGATTAGAAGGTCTACACTAGTTCTATATTATGCTTATTGAATAAGGAGTGGATTGCACAGGGCCTAACCTCGAAGTCTAGAGAACAAGAGGAATGTTCAACTTTTCTGAAGAAAACCGAAAATAACGAATTTACTGAAAAGCTATAACATGCCCATATCCCAAGTTTCCGAATATTTTCGAAAAAAAAAACCATAAATAGATCTCACCAATAAACCGAACCGGGTAGTTCGCCAATTTTCAACCATCAAACCTCTAGTCGTGAAGTGTAGATTAGAGGTTCATACTATGCTAATTGACTAAAAAGTGGATTGCATAGTGATGAAATCGTTTTCTTATTCAATTAGCATAGTATAGAACTAGTGTAGACCCTAAATCAACACTAAATGACCTGGACTTTGATGGTTAAAAATTGGGGAAGGATCCGGATTTAATACTGTGCCTATTTAGGGAATTTTTCAAAAATATTCGGAAACTTGGGACATGGGCATGTATAACTTTTCAGTAAATTTGCTCCCTTTGCTTTTCCTGAGAAAAGTCAAACATTCGTCTTGTTCTCTAAACTTTGAGGTTAGGCTCTGTACAATTCACTTCTCATTCAATCAGCATGGTATAGAACTAATGTAAACCTCTTATCTACTCTTGATGCCCTGAGATTTCATGGTTGTAAATTGGTGAAGGCTCCGGGTCGATTTAATACTGTAGTCTACTTAGGAAATTCGTTTTCTTAGTTGTTCCTTAGAAAAGTCGAAAATTCATCTTGTTCTTCAGAATTAGAGGTTAGGCTCTATGCAATCTACTTCTTATTCAATTAGCTTGGTATAGAACTACTGTAGACCATCTAATCTACACTTAACAACCTGGTTTTTGGTTGTTGCAAATAGGCGAAGGATCAGGAGTCGATTCAATAGTAGGTCTATTTTGGGAGTATTTTGAGAATGTTCGATAATTTCGCACATGGGCATGCTGGAGGTCATCAGTTACCTCAATCAATTTTCTATTGAAAAGGAGATATTTCGTCGGGCCATTCAGGCTTTGAATTTCATTCCTGTCAAATTGAGTTCTTATTCAATTAGTATAGTTTATAATGAGCTGACATTCGTAATTTTCTCAGGGAAATGGAGATCGTTACGAACAGGATTTTCAATATTTTCTATCATTCTGAGTTGATTTTCTCGATGACCAAGTTGGGGAAGGAATCAACTGGAGTTGTGAAAGAACTGAATGATTTATCCGAAACGGTAAGTAATACAGAGGGTTCTTAAGTTGTACATAAATTTCAACTATAGATTCTTCGTGCCTCTTACTTCTTCGCGCGTATGTTTAAGTGAAGAGCGTGATATGTTATTTTGAGTAAATGTCTGTAATTATCGAATTCTTTTCAAGTATTGGTATCAAAAAAGTGGTACCTTTTCAAAGGTACACACTGTATAATACTAATTCAATTGTTTCAGGTTATAAAGAAGCAAAGAGAAATATTCGAACAGAAAATGCGAGGAGATTACATTGAGAATGAAGGTAAGATGATGACTTGATTTCTCAAAGAAAAACATATCTATATTTCAAAGAACTCGCCTAACCCGAACGATATACCTATACTCCATTCACTTTTATAAACTTTCCTGGTTGGCCATGGCATTCTGAAACATTTCACAGTGTTAGTAAATTTTGAAAATATTAGGTTACAGTTATTTTCCTGTCAGATATCCACGCAACGTTGTCCTCTCTATGCAGAGGTCGTAGTAATAACGTATTTTTCTAAATGTGAATTTACTTTGGGAATATAATGAATTTAGAAAATATTAGGTATGTGAATTCAATTATTCCAAAGACCTGGCGAATGTTGAAGAAACCTTTTTCTTTGTTAGCACTGGAAATATTTCACTATATATACATGGTTGGAAGATTCAGTTATGCTATTTTCTTGTACAGAAATCAAGAATCGAGTGTTGAAATTTTACTGAATGTTAACGGATAGAGTAGTCCATCACTTTGTGATCGAATAACCCTTCTGTAAAACTTCTAAACGAACAGACAAACCTATGGAATAACTTATCGAAATTCTCAAGAAATAAGTATACAGAAGACATTTAAACACCTTGTTGCATAACTTGAAATACTCCAGTTTAAAATGTAGTAGTACTACAAAACCTGTGTCACCTGGAAAGAACTAACTCAATTCACAAAACTCTTGAGAATCTATGTGAACGATACAATAGGTTTTCATTTGCATACGTCGAAAATGTTGGATAGCTTGTAATTAATTCTTGATTCCAAATTATCAGGATTACTATCAGAAAAAGCAAATTTCAATTCTACATAGCACTTCCTGATACTTTGTCTCTACTTCTTCAAAACAACCTTCGGCATTTTTAGTTTCCAAGCCTGATGATTATGTTGAGATTGAGAGTAGAAATTGGCATTGGCATTTGGCAACGTTGCTGAGAATTATTTTGACATTGCCTATATTTCACGAGTGCAACCTGCGTCAGTTTCAAGTAAAAAAACTTGATAGACTTAAATCATGGCCAACCGGGATAGTTTATAAAAGTGAATGTAGTATACGTATGATATTTTCAGTTGCAGATGGAGAACACATAAAGACATTTTTGGAAATACTGCTGGAAATATCCCAAAACGGTGATCATTTCACAAACCAGGAGCTTCGAGATGAAGTGAACACTTTTATAGCTGCTGTGAGTTGAGTTTCTTTATCACTTCAAACCAATTAATGTAAATCTTTTTTATTTTTCTTTTGTAGGGTTCTGACACCACATCAGTCACAATGTCGTTCTGTTGTCTAACTTTGGGCATGTTTCCTGAATATCAGGTAGGTTTTATTATTCGAGTATTAGGTATTTATTGTTGGCTGTGGAATTTCATCTACAGTGTGCTTCACTTTGAGTAATGAAAATTCGTTATTTCATAACGGAGTGACTGATTAGGAAATTGTTTATTAGGGAGTAAAAATTAAGTTATAGTACTAGGCATTTCCTTAGGGAGGGAGGTCAAATTTCGATATCCTAACCTATACTCAGTGTCTCTCTGGAAATTTTCTTATGATTGTATGTAAGTTGTCGGGGCTCAATTTTAGCATTGGTAATAAGAACAATTGGAAAAAACATATTTTCAAATATTCAATATTCTGCGATCTTATGATCATATTATCCTCATGGCATTCTGTATGAACCTTCATGCTGTCATTTTTCAATCAAGTTTTGGAAATATTGGAAAATAAGAAATTGAATGGGTTATCTGCGGAATCATTCGGTCGATTTTACCCATTTACAAATCCAGCCTTCATGATGAAGGTCCAAAAATACTCTTCAAATATCGAGTTTCCGAGTCGTTTCTTTTCAAGTTATTGTGTTTACGACTGGCTGTGAAGGTTGAATTCGTTAATGGCTAAAATCCGCCGAATTATTCCGTAGATATACTAATTCAAATTTTAATTTTTCCTAAATTTCCAAAAATATAAATAAGATCGAATTCAAATTCAGTACTTGATTGTAAAATGACAGACTGGTGGTTCATACAGAATTTCGTCAGGATAATCCGATTAGATCACCAAATCTTCCCATCGGGAAGGGAAGGTGTATTTGAGGGGTCAGTTCGTCAAAAAATGATAGCTTAGTCAATTGATTTAAACATGCGCGCAAGAGCTGTTGACTCGAGTCATTGCTTCACTAGATTTTTATAGAACTTGCTGTTGAACAGGAAAAAGTCTACAAAGAAGCATTTGAAGTGTTGGGACAAGACAGATGCGCAACGAAAAATGATTTGCCGAAATTGCAATTCTTGGAGATGTTTATAAAGGAAACTCTTCGAATTTTTCCAATCACTCCTTTATTGTTGAGGGTAACTACAGGTGAACTGAAAATTGGTGAGTAAAATCTGATAGAATTCGATCCATTTCTCACAATGTTATTTGTTTTGGACCCATTCAGGTTTCAATCTTTTGTCTGTCTTCACCTAAAAAATCAATTTTTCATTTCACATCCAAATCTTCCTGAAGTTAAATTGAAAATTTTCAACAGCTGAAACGCTGAAAAAATTGTCTATATATGCTCAATTTCTATTTTCCATATTCAGTAAAATACTATAAGTTGACTCTTTAAATGTCATCTTTCATTTATGAGGTCTCATCTTTCGGTTTTCAATTTCTGTTTTTCTCCGAAAGGTTTCTGGGTTCTAAGGCTCTGTTGGGTGGTAGCTTTGTGAACAAAATTCTAATAGCGCCATCTCAGGAGAACTTTATGAACTCTGACCCTCTGTCGAATGGGGAACTTTGAACAATAATATGAGTTTGTATTTTATTTCAGGTGACTATGTGATACCTGACAATAGCACTATTGCTATGGGTATAATCAATTTGCACAGGAATCCGAAGTATTGGGATGACCCTCTAAAATTCAACCCTTACAGGTTTTTGCCTGAAGAAACTGCCAAGAGGCACTCCTATTCATTTATGGCATTTTCTGGAGGTCCAAGGGGCTGTATAGGTGAGGTGAAATATTAAACTAGAGAAATAAAAGTATAGTATAAAACTAATAAGCCCATCAATCTACCTATGCGGTAGACCTGTTTAATTGATTAATTGAACCGACTGTTCAGATGATTTTTAAGTTCATTCAACCGAAAGTTCACCTGAATCAGTAATCCAAATTAATCAGTAGTACGAATAGTAGGTCACATGAAATAACAGTTCAACTGAACCATTATTTCGAATTGAACCAATCTTCTAAAACGAGCTGTATTTCAATTTCAATTCTAGAATTACTCGTACTGACAAATTCCGAAATCAACACTTTTTTAACGATTTCATAACAGTCGATTTTATAGGTTCCAGATACGCCATGATGGTTATGAAAGTGATCCTATCGAAGATTGTGAGAAAATTCAGGATCAAAACAGACTATAAAAGTGTAGAAGATGTTGAATTGAAAATCAATTTGATGATGAGGCCATCACAAGGATTCAAACTAACGTTGGAGCACAGAGAATAAATAATGTAATGTCAGCGAGAATCATTTTATGCATATAGTGTGAAATATATCAGTTTTTTTTTCATTTCCCAACCTTATGCCCTGAAGCTACCTTTTGTGCTAGGTAGATTCGGGTATTTGGGTAATCGGAGATTCTTACCTATTGGTCGACGACGATCTCGTGATCGTCGTCAGCCAATAGGGTGAATCTCTCAACCAATAGGATGAATCCCCAATTAACCAAATACCCGAATCTCCCTAAAGGCACCGTTAGAGCTAGGGAGATTCGGGTATTTGGGTAATCGGGGATTCATCCTATTGGTCGAGACATTCACCCTATTGGTCGAATACCCGAATCTCCCTAGCACAAAAGGCACCTAAATGGAAACTATCCAGCATGAACTAGGTTTACTTGGTTCATGCTAAGTTATATTTACTCTAGATTCGTGTGAATCTAATGGATTCTGAAAGTTTTAAAGAATAAAAAGAAATATTCTAGATATGCACTAATTTGAGATCAGGACCTTTTACGCGCTTGTTGAGATTCGTTAAAAAACGGTCCTCATGATCCTGAAGAATAATTTTTACGCGCTTGTCCTAGGGAACAGCGCGTTATTATTTCGTCAGGATGTCTGTAATTTCAGAAAATGCGAGTAAAATTCAAACAATCCTTGAATATTTTCATATCATCATATCGAGAATTTTTTATAAGAGTTTTTTCGTGTCTTTCATGATACCAACTAATAACGATGCCTAATTTCAAATATTTTACAGAGGAAATAATAAATCAAAAGAAATTATTGCGGGATTTCCATCTCAAAATGCATCACTGAACCAGGTAATCATCAAATTTATTACAACAATAAATGTAAGAAGGATGATATATTTAACAAAAAATCAAATGTGTGGCGTTACTTTTACCTCCCAAATCACTGAAAATTGTAGAAAAAAAACGGTTCATAACGGAATATGTACGGATGAACGCAAGTTTTTTCGTTATTCCATTTTCGAAATTCTCGTAGACAATATCGAAGAAGTGATTTGATAAATTGAATGTTCCCTATCGAGCGTGTTCATGAGAATTGGATTTTTTTTTCATATTTTCAACATTTCATATCAAAGATTTCCAGCTTTTTTGTATTATACAGGGTGAGTCTTTGAGTTGTACTTTTATTTTAACCATAGATTCCTGACATCAAAAAACACTTTGTTCTCCTATCATTTTTCCAGATTCGGCTCCGGTAAAGAGGCTGTTGAAATTTCCAAAAAAATTAGTCTTTTTTTACTTTGATATAGATACTCCGAATGGAATGAATTTTGGTGTGAAATTTTTCGTACCAATAACACTTAGTCCCCAGTACTTTTATACTACTCAAAACGGTTTCCTAGTTATATACACGCCGATTCATGAAACTATATGAGAAATTAGCATGTAGACTGCAGATACAGTTTATCTTATATATCATCATCTTCAATGCTAATTTAGATTACTTAATTAATCGTTATGATTTCTCCTGAAACGACCGTTTTCGAGAAATTTCCTTATCTTTGCTGGTCCGATCCCGAGCTAGTGAAGGCCGTGAATTGAGTTTCACCCACGTTTATCGGGATTACAGAAATATTCAAATATTCATATATTTCCTGACCATAAACATGTCTCCATGTCTATGGACCAGACACCCCATAAAACTCATATAGTTCAATTAATATGTTCACGCTTTTGGTTCGATTTCATATAACTCATTTATGAATTCAATGAAAATATGGACGATTATGGAATTTTCAATATCAAGTGGAAGATTAGTGTTTCAATGGTCAAGTGTGGTGGAATATTTTCGTTAAAATTATACCTCAAAAAGCTCCAAATCAATAGAATTAAGAGAATAAATGGGTTTTTTCAATCTCGTTCCTTTGGATTCCAAGTAATTGGTTGGTTATTATGCAATATAGATCATACCTTTGTTGAACTTGCAAACAAAATGCAGGTGCGTATTAAGCACATTGAGAAATAATTGAATGCTTGTAACTTTTTACCTGAGCCGAACCTGGAATATATGGTTGAAATCAATATACAAGTTAAAGACTCACCCTGTATATTTTAAGGGTTCGGGTATATTTTAGCGCTATTTTCGATCAGCATTGTTGAAATTTCACTGATTGCCAATATTTATTCTTCGTGTAAGCCGTCCATTAGAAATAAGTAACAAATGGAGAAAACAACCAGGAATAAAATTTTTTCGGCCGATTCTCGGGTCTTGCTCTCATTGATAATAGTGACTTGTACGTTTTGGCTTTTTAAATTTTACTGGAATAATCGGCGTTTATTCAAATTGGCCGCCCTCATTCCAAATTGTGCTGCGTCTTCAATATTCGATATATGTTTAAGTTTTATTGGAAAATCCATCAATGGTGAGTTCATTTCTTGAAAAAAAAATACTTACATGTCGAATTTTCCACCATTTTTGAATTCAACAAGCATCTATTTCATACAATAAGAAGCATCCCATTCTCATGTCACGTGATAGCTTACTCGCTGTACGGTATGTTGAGTATTTGCACAAAAAATACCTACATGTAGGAGTTCAGACCCTTCAATATTTAGTTACTGATGTCTTTTGGATAATAGCAGGCAAGAAACTAATTAAAAACGTTGTTTCTCGATGTGTTCGTTGTTTCCAAGTAAAACCACGCCATTATGAGCCCCTGGTGGGTTCATTACCTTCTTATCGTGTTAGTCCCCAGAAACCTTTTGTTTTCAGTGGAGTAGATTTCAGTGGCGCTATATCCTTAACTCTTAGTAAGCATAGAGGAGTCAGATCGCAAAAGGGTTATATCTGCCTATTTGTTTGCTTAGCTACGAAAGCTTTACACTTGGAGCTAGTCTCTGATCTCACAGCCGAGGCCTTTTTGGCTGCCCTTCGTAGATTTATAGCTAGACGAGGTTACGTTAAAGAGCTTTTTTCTGATAACGGTACTAATTTCGTCAAATCTAATAAACTTTTACTGACCCTCGCAAAAAAAGCCTCTTGCCAAGAAGCTATCACTTGGAATTTTATTCCTCCATCTGCACCACATTTCGGTGGTATATGGGAGTCGGGTATAAAATCCGTCAAACATCATTTAGTTCGGACTATTGGAGCGCAAATACTCAGTTATGAGGAATTGAACACAGTGCTATGCCAAATTGAGGCTATCCTGAACTCGCGACCGTTAACTCCGCTTTCAGCTGATCCCAATTATATTCAAGCACTTACTCCCGGTCATTTTTTGACTCAAGGCCCTCTAGTTTCGCTGCCTGATGAAGACTATTCAAACAAGCCATTAAATAGGCTAACTCGTTGGAATCTTGTTCAACGTTTGCAGCGCGATTTTTGGCGTAGATGGTCACAAGAATATCTTCATACGCTCCAAGTCAGACAAAAATGGTTGAGAACAGGGTTAGCACCCTCCATAGGCACTCTCCTTTTGATTCAAGACGATACTTGCCCTCCACTTGAATGGCGCCTAGGTCGCATTGTTGAACTGTATGAAGGTCCTGATGGACAAGCCCGTGTTGCGAAAATTCATACTTGTCATGGCGATTTCAAACGCCCTTTAGTGGGCCGGAATGAACAAGTTTCAGATGAAAAACCCTTGTATATATGAAAAGAATGTTCATTTATTCTTCTTTTTTTTTATTTTCTTAAATATTCCAATTTGTTTGGAGGGTGATTGGGGATTGTTACTTTTGTGGGTTTTTTGTTATTGTTGTTCGCGCATCTGAAGAATAAAGGTGCGACGTTGTGTGTGACACATGGACGAAGCAACCAGTATCGCCGCAGATGTGTAAGAGAAAGAATTATCATTTTCCGCCGCATAAGAAAACTTCGTCAAGAAAACCGCTTAAGTTAATTTTCGCCGCTGGTGTTCTTTTTGGAAGAAAAGTGTGGAGCAGAACGGACTTATACTACGCTGGCCAGCGCGACAATCTCCATAGTTTGTTGAGGTGAGTCGTGCCTTTATTCACGTATTCACATAATTTCGCCCATATCTCCAATTGCCCTATAATCTAACTTCATACAATTCAGTTCATTGTCTCTTCTCGAGAATCGAGTGGTCCTTCTAAATTATTACTAAAAAATTATACAGGAATACTTCAAGAAAAGTCCAGAAGTTTTCAAAATGTGGCTGGGTCCATTTCTCATAGTAGGAGTCAGCAATCCGAAACATATGGAAACAGTCATGAATAATACTAACAGTTTAGAAAAAGGTGCACTTTTGGATTATGCGAAACCATTTTTAGGAAACGGTTTGCTTTCTGCACCAGGTAGGTTATAATAATAATAATGTTAATCACTCACATGAATGAATATATGAATGAATAATACAGATTTTCCTGTAGTACCTACCTCCCCAAAAATATCTTTCAATCTTGAGATTGAAATCAAATTAACTCCTGAATGTATCCCTAATCGTTAATCTGGTGGAAATGATGCAACCTCTTACTACCTATCTATTTATTTCAACTTTACAATTAAAAATTGCTATTTACAAACACAAATTTAGGTACAGTGAATCTGAGATCCTGGATTCCAAGAAGCACTTATCTTAACAGTAAGGATCCGGTGGTATGATCCTTCAAAACACAGGTATTATGCGGGTAGTCCAGTTTCAAGAGCTTCCATCCAGAGCAGAAGTCCAGAACTAAGATATTCCAGTAATAATTAGTTTCGGTATAAAGGTATTCCAGCCATAATCAGCTCCAGTATTAAGATAATCCAGTAATGATTGCTTCCAGTACTAAGATGATCCAGTCAAACTCTGGGTCCGGTAGTAGAATATTCAAATGGGCATTAGTCCCAGTAAAAAGATAATTCAGTGGGCAACAGCCCCGGTATAAAGATGTTTCAGGGGGCGATAGCCCCGGTACAAAGATGAAGCAGTAGGCGGTAGTCCCGGTACAAAGACTGCAAATTTAAAAACTATAAGATAATGCCTGCAACACGTGATCTCATTCCCAGCGACTCTAGACGTTATTGAAACCATTTACAAGTTAATAAATACGAGATGAAATATCTAGAACTCAGGAATAAGAGCACGTCATTCGATAATAAGAATGAGACAAGAAATCAAATGCACAATATCATACAAAGGAAAATGTTAAGCTGTGTAACCTGCATGGAATGAAAATAATCAGAAATCACAATTTGGCATTCACAAAAGCAAAAATATTGGTCGGGATATACGTAGTACTTACCGCCTTTTGAATAGACGTCTTATAAGAAACAATAAAACTTCTAAATTCCACGATGTTAATGGATTACGAAGTTCGTTTATTCGTTAAACTCTAGCAAGGTGTTGAATCTACAACTTCCTCCCGGTAAAAGAAAGAACTTTCCATCGCTAGACCGAATTGGAAGGGTCGCGCATGCGAACCACACACTCAACTGTCAAAGCGATGAGCGTTCTTTAGCGACCGATCATATAATTTCAGTAAGGCGTTTTTACTTGCGATTGGAATTGAAATTATTAGTATGACGTATTTTCGCGATGGAAACTGAAATCGACAGTGGAGCGTTTTGTAACGTTACACCATGTCCCAAGTTTCCGGATATTTTTTGAAAAATTCTCTACGTAGACCCTGTATCATTCGCCATTTTGTAACCACCAACTGGACTTCAGGGCCTGCACTAGTTCAGATCTACGATATATCAGAATGACTGCTCTGTTTTTCAATCTTGAAACGTAAGATATGCGTCCATCTTCCAAATAAGGTATTTTGTAAAAGCGAATCTCACCTTTCTAATAATTCTCCATAATGATTAGAGGTCGTTTGTGCGTCAATTTTGAGACCCATGGCAGTTTCTGAAAAAAGTATTATGGTGTGAAATTGAATTGAAGAGGTCGGACGAAATTGATACTTGTGAATGAAAAGTTCTTCATATCTGTAAATAAACAGGGTGGGTCACGGTCGATGGAACCCTACACTTTTACGGAGATCGGGAACATCACAACGTTGAAAATATTCCTACTCAAGAAACCACATTTTCACCATCGGCCGTGGCCTTATTATGATTACGGAGAAGAGTATTACCGCATATGGTGTCCAATGTGCATGCACTCAACATCTTTCTGATGCCAATATCTGGCTTGCCAACTGCTTTCTCAAGAACCTCAATCAGGATATCGCATTTCTCTGCAAATATTGGTATGAATGAGTTCAATCTCTTTTGGTTGAATGATGGATTTATCAATTTTCGGTGTCTTCTCCATATATCCACTAAAATGTTAAAAAGCATCATTGAACAAGAGATAACTAAGAGACTAGATATTTGTGAGGTTTGTACCTCAAGCAAACGCCTGAATGAATATTGAATAAATATGTCGTAGTACTGACCTGGCGCAGAAACCAGTCCATCGCCCATGTATGTTTTGGTGAAGTCCATCAGGGGGCTTTTATTGGTAGAGTTGGTATGATTAAGAACTATTTCCATGTGTTCTGGTTGACTTACAGCAACAAGAAGATAGTGACCCAACCAAACTTTGAAGATGCCTGGACTTATTTTAAAGTATTCGATAAGACAATTGAAGGACTCTGAAAAATTGACATTGATTAAAATAATTTTGCTATGAATTGGATACAGTTTTTTGGCGGAAGTCTAGTGGTGAGGACCTTGGTACCATCAGCGTGTGGTCGTAGTGTCGAGGTCCTGACAGGAAAAAAATTTCCGGAATCTATTAATTGTTGGGTTATCAGTTAACAATGATTTTTTTCGAATTCTGTTGGCCACTAATTGAATATAAATCCATTGTACATTACTCGAATAAAAAACACGTGTTGATTACTATTTATTTTTAGTTGAAACATGACGCGTTTCGCCACGTTGAAGCTCCTTCAGATGCTATTAGACAACTGTTAATTTATTCAATGGCCATACATAATGATCTAGATCACCCCTATCAAGTCTGTTAACCTGAAAGATCAACGGTTTTTCCAAAGTAATGAAAAGTAAGTTGTATTTTATACCTGTACTTTTTTGTGTAAAACTGCGAATTTACCAGAAACTAATACTAGTCTAACTTCTCGATTGTAGTCGGTTCTTCCAAAAATAATAATAATTTAATGCAGGTACCTATACAGTGTCCTGCAACAGTGGCGCGGTGTTTCATATCTCTATTTAGGAAACAGTTAGGAATTTAGTTTTATATGATGTTTAATTATTGCTCGAACTCGACAAATTGAAAATGTTTTTGGTCACACAGGGTGTACCCTTCTTTGTGGGCGGGTCACAACTTTGTTTCTTAAATGGCAACCTGTATTTTCCATTACTTTTTTGGTTTCAACATGAAAAATGAAATACACTTTATACCTATCTTTATCACAAAAATATCAACGGTTTTCGAGATATTCTGTCTGACATGTTTTTTTTTCAATATTCGTCTCTCAGAATATTTGCTATTATGTCCTATTGGAATTTACTTCTGGTAAAATATTGAACATTGATTACTCTCTAAAACGGTTTATCTGAAATCGAACTGGGATAAACAGAGTATGAAAAATAGCCTGCCACATATTGGAAATAAGAATCAGCAGAGACCGCAGAGAGCAGTCAACTCTCCAGATTTTACGAGTATGGAAAAATATCACCCTGTAGATTTTCACAGTAAATTAACATGTTCTATGATGTTGATTTTAACGTGTAATATCTTCAATAAATTTTGGCTGAATTTTCAGGGAAATACTGATGCTATGAGGAGAAACAATTGAAAATTTTCAAACTGAAACACGACCTACTAAAATGGATGAAAATACAGATTTCTCTGTTATACCTTTACATAATATCTTGTTATGTTGATATCTTAGTGTCTAGTATTATTTTTGGATTGTATTCATTGTCACCGTTTCCTCGAGTTTTTTTACTTCAATCATTGTTTGCCAGTTCATACAGAGTGTAACAGCCAAATGGAATAAATTCAATAACGAATAAATGAGGGGGTGTTAGGAAAAACGCTCGGACACGTCGATTTGTAATTTTAAATGCGCATAGTTTTCAAGAAAATAAAATTATATAGGGTGTTCCATGCGACCGTAGCCTATACCAAATTTCTTATTTCAAATGTAACCCCCTGTATATTATTTATTTTTTGGATTCTTCAGAAAATTCTAGACATAATTCATGTACAACGTCCTATACCTATCTTCAACTTTTTCGGAAATATTAAGTGATTTCAGAAATGTTGAGTAACGTTAGAAGACAATTCTACACCAGATTAGCATGTGGCCAAAACGTTCGCGGCGAGCCTTTTGAACATTTCCTACATTGACATTAATGTTTTTTTTTGTTTTTTTTTTTAATTATTAAGAAATAATCCGTATAACTTATTAGGTTTTAAGTGTGATGTACCGAATTTGTGAAATAAAATAATTTTTTTTATCCAAAACGTTGATTTTTGAACTAAATCTGAAAACACTTACAATTTCCGAAATAGTTAAAGATAGGTATAGGACATTGTGCATAAATTGTGTCTAGAATTCTCTGAAGAATCCAAAAAATAAATAATATACAGGGGGTTGCATTTGAAATAAGAAAGTTGGTATTGGCCACGGTCACATGGAACACCCTATATAATATTATTTTCTTGAAAAATGTGCGCATTTAAAATTACAAATCGACGTGTCCGAGCGTTTTTCCTAACACGCCCTCATTTATTCGTTATCGAATTTATTCCATTTGGCTGTTACACTCTGTATAATAATTTGCCATTGAAGACGTAGTGAGATATCAATCAAAATCAAAGGTATTACAGAGAAATCTGTGTTTTCTATTGATATGTTAATGATACTTTATACTCCAAATAATTAATTCTTTCTTTTTGTATCTTCAATTAAGGAAAACCTTGTACATCAAACTGCCTGGTTCAACAAAAACAAAACACGTCAGTCATTAGGATTGCGCAATGAGTTTTGGTCAATATTGTGATATACTTCATTGATCGAATATTAGCCTTGACGGAGTTATGACGTCAACATGAGTTCATTTTTGGTTACTTTGACACCTGAACTTACCGTCTATGGATTTTCCTAAGAAGGACAAACCGAGGTCGTATTTTCTCGATGATCCGTAATTTGGAATGAGGGCGGCCAACTTGTAGAGGTGTCGCCTTTTCCAGTAAAACTTCACGATCAACAGCGCGCATGCGGCGATCGCTAGGGTGAGTAAGACACGAAAAGTGTAGAACTCTCTCTCCATCAACTTTCCGATCATCTTTATATCTGGAAAAAATTAATGTTGGTCAAGTTGAACGATGACCTGTACATAACATCCATATCGAGACATGTACCGGGTGTCCCAGAACACAACTTCTTCAGTTCATTTCACGCATAAAAATATACAGGGATCAATTGAGAATATTCCAGCTATAGACTTTGGAGTTCAAAATATGTAGATTTAATTCCAATCACTTGGATATAATGTGTCTCCTGTCTGAGATCGGAGATACAGCATTTTTAATTTTGAAATTTTAAATAACCGGTGGTTCTGACAATGTCGAGTACACCTTTGTTGACAGAATTGTGAATCTACAGAATTGACGAATCCACTTAATTACACACAAAAAGTTTCATTTGAATCCGGCCAGGCGTTTAGAAGGAGTGCAAGAACATATACCCGCACATAAGAATTTTTTATGCTTGAGGAGGGCTTTTTTTTATAAAATGCATCGTAATTTTGTGGAACCACTTGATATTGGAAATTGATACCCCCGAAATACTACAGAATCTAGGGGGAAGTTTGGGCACAGTTGTGGCTTTCAAATATTCATTTACTCTATAATAAGCCTTTTCGTGCGCATGTTCTTGGGGAACAGCGTGCTATCGTTTTGACGAAATGTCTGTAATCTTCGAATTTTGAGCCAAAAATTGTCTCAAACGACTAGGTTGGACTCACTTATGATGAATTCGGTGTCAAAATTGATTCGTCCGGCCGGACGGCCGTCCGTGCGGCAGAAGACACGATAACTTCCAAACGGAGCCAGCTAGCAACTTAAAACTTCCAGATTAGGTCGAGCATTGGAATGTAGTAGCAACTTTGAGCAAAAGTTCATTGGGATCGTATGTTCACTTGATTTGAAAAAAAACTTTTTTTTCAAAATTTAAAAAAAATATCTTATTCAGAAACTACTGATCATATTAGAAGACTATTCTGCTCATACTTTGAAATTCATATTCCTCAGCAGTGTACCAAATTTCAATTCGATACCGCTATTATTTCTGGAGATATTGGGGAAAAATATGTAATATTTCGTGCTTCTCTTCTCGATATCGTTGTTTTTTCGGTATTACTCAAGAAATACTGATTCAATCATGATAAAATGATCACATTTTTCTTGAAAATCGTACTCATTCCTAGAGACGAAGTCACTTTTTGTAGAGATTTAGAGATTGTAGGGATATGTTTCAAGCGTGCACTCCATTTAAATTGGACCTGATCTGTATTTTCCGAAATACTAGGACAATAAAGTTTCGAATTGATATACTTGGAAAAAAAGGGTTTATTTTACCGAATTCGATCTTTGTAATTTATATGAAACTGCTCCACGAATATCGAGTCTGTCTCTAAGTTATCTCTTACGGGAGTTATTGGATTTACAGAAATGGAATCTTCGAAGTCCGTAAAAACAGGTAAATGATAATAATAACGAAAGTACTCACATCAGTTGAAAATGGATATACTTAATCACCTAATTGAGCTTTACATATGGAAAGCTTTGAAAATAATGGGTTGTTCTTGCTAATTTATATAAGTAGCCTTCCCTCGATAAATTTGTCAAACTTTCGAAGTGTTTGTGAGCATGAAATCAACAACACTGTTCAAACAAAAAATTCACCGAATGACTCTGCAGATATATTTTAATTTCCAAAATTTTTAGAAATAAAAATCAGATCTAATTGAAATCCAGTATTTCATCAAAAAATACCAGTTCGCAAGTTCATACAGAATATCATGAGGGAAATATGATCAGAAGATCAAAGAATATTGAATATTTGAAAAAAAAATTTTCATCACAAAATTTTGTACAAAGTTGCCAATCAGCATTTCAAGTTTATTTCGATTAAATTAGTAATTTTCTAGTTATTCCGAAAAAAACAAGGATATCGAGAAAAAAAATCACGAAATTTTACATATTTTTTCCTAATAACTCCAGAATGGAATTAGGTGCACTGCGATTAAATATGATGTGTTGAAGGTATGAGCGGGTTCAATGAACCGTTTAAGAAAAAAAATTTTTTTTTGGAAAAAAATTGCGAAAAAAATTTTTCTCAAAGCTCACTTACAGTGTGATCTCAACGAAATGTTGTAGAAAGTTGTGCGTTTTTATGCTCCACCCAACTGTCAAGTTTCAATTCAATTGCATGAGTAGTTCCTGAAATATCAGAAAATTAATCTCTAAATTTCAAATGGCCATAACTCCGAAACCATTCTACCGATTTGCCACATTAACGAACTTAACCGCTGCATTCTAATGCGCGACCTAATCTGAAACTTTCAAGTCGCTAGCTCTCTTCTATCGACAGTTATCGTGTTATCGGTCGGCCGACCGGACAGAATCGATTTTGACACCGGATTCGTCATCAGTGAATCCTAGTGTCCTAGTTCCGGGAAAATTACAGACATTTGGACAACACGATAGCACGCTTCTCATCAGAACATGCGCTCAAAAATATAATTTGAAACTTTTTATTACCAGTTAAATTTTGTTCCCCAATATGAAAGATATTCAAATTTATTAGCGCGAAATGATTCAAACAGAAAGCTCGAATTTGCCTCGAAGGTGTTAGATTTATTTTTTGTATAAGTCGGTATCTTGAAAACTGATGTGATGACAAACAAATAACTGTGAGAAATTCTTTCAGTACTTTATTGTCGAAAGTATTCATGAACGCCTCCTTATTTCCATATTTTTTTGTTGATGTATCTTTGTTAACATTATCGTGCCAACTAAGTACTTCTCATGTTTGAACAGGCCGAAATAAATATGAACCTTCACTCTTGAAGAAATCTTGATCTCAGGTAAATATTTTCGTTGGATTGATTCTACGTATTAAAAAAAACTAGCATTATAAAGAATTTTCCGAAGAAGTGTCGTTTCTATAAATTATAATGGGAATAGTTTTTTCATGAAGAGATTTGTAGTGAGAACAGACTGTATAGCCGTTTCGAATATTTGTTTATGTTTCATTATAAAATTAATAGCATTGGTGTCAGTGAGCTGTCGATTTTTTAAATTCATAAAACTTTACTTTTTCGAGAACATACTCCAAACACAAGCAAGTTAAAGTATTCAATGTGAGACTTCAGTCCAAGTTGCCAACGCAAAAATTTTACCAATTTCCTTTCACTGAGGAAGGAAAATGTAAATTCAAATTTATCGTGCTGAGGTTCGCGTTATTCATAAATATTCCTAACCTGCACCTTGTCTCTTGAAACCAAGTAATTGGGTAGGAATATTGATAATTTTGAAAATCATCTGATTGGCCTGAAGTTGTATTGGAGCTCCTGATTTCACGTTCATACTGTCAATGTTAGTTTATATAGGATATGTTCCGTAAATCAATTTGGTTATTTCGGTTGCTGGTTTTCTATTCTATGATTACGAAATTTTCGGTTAGTTCCTCAAAAAAGGCTATTTACGGATTTCGGTTATTCAAACTGAAAAACTTATTATTCAGTAAGACAAAATACAACAATGACCAATGACAACGTACTCACTAAGGTCTATGGATTTCCATCGATAAACCATAGAAAATCGATGGTGGTTCTGATGACAGAAAATCCACCGCTTTTTCAGCAACTGATAGATGTGAAATCTTTTTATTTTTCAGGAAACCAACCGAACTGTTCATATTAACAAATCGGAAACCTATCAAACTGAAAAAAAAAACTAAGTTAATTTACGGAACATGTATTATATCAACTATATTGAAATTATTGTGTGATTTGAAGCTCCATCATGATTTTCAGAAATGATCTTCACTAATATCGATATTCACCCCAATATGACGAATTAATTCTGAAATTTCCCTTTCAATGGTGGCAGACAATTTTCAAAATTTTTCGGTTTCCAATTAGGCCCGAAGTCTTCTTTTGGGATAACGCCGAAGGAAACAACTTAGAGAATCGATATTGCTTTGGTTTGAAGCATAGACTAAGATCACATTCGCGAACGGGCAGAATCCACCCAAGGATTTCGGAGATAATGCATTCGAAATTTTATGGTCCCGATATTCTCAGAATTGTAGATTTCAACGAAATGAACTCTTTAGTACTTCGCTGAAAATTATTTGGTGAGAAATTGAAGTAGGTTCTCACAATGATTCCAATTTATGTTGAGCAGTATATCTGTTAGTTTTATCGTTCGACAACGACACGCATAAAAAGTTTTGTATCAATTATTGTGTGAATTAGCATCGATTCCCAAATAGTGACATTCAATTTCAAGTATATGAATAATAACTTAACCTTGTTAAAAAAAACAATCGATGGATTCTGGGAAATAATAGGTATTAATTATCCACAATTATTAGAAAACACAGATTTTTCTGTGATACATTCAAATCATACCCTTTGATATTGATATCTTACGATAGATTTTTATTGTCTTCAACGTACAACGTCTGAATTACGTGTTGGTCAATACACGTAATAAGATTATGTATATTATTTATACAGAGTGAGTTTTTAAGTTGTACATTTATTTTAACCATAGATTCCTCACATCGAATAAAACACTTTTTTCAGTAACCATTTTTCTAGAATCGGCTCCGGTGAAAGATGCAGGCTGCTGAAATTTTCAAAAAAATCAATCTCTCTTTTGAAACTTTGATATGGTTTTTCCGAATCAAATGATTTTTAGTGCGAAGTTTCCTATAACTATGACACATATTCTTCAGCAATCACTTTATCCTAATCTGAACGGACTCGCCGATCCACAAAACCATGGGTAATAAGCATGATAGATGAAGTTTATCTTTTGTCATTATATGAATCTTCAATTGATTTAGAATACTTAGTTATTCCTTATAATTTCTCCTTAAACGCTCTGTTTTGGAGGTGGTCAACGTTGAATGTTATAAAATCTGATAAAATTCGAGTAATTACCTTATTTTTATGGATCCACCTATGAGCTAGTGAATGCCGTAAATTAAGCTTTGCCCACAGTCGTCCGGACTTTTTATTTTTCGTTGTAATCATGTTAGCCATGATATTGAGGCTGAAAAGAAACAGCCGGTACAAAAGTTGATTTGTCATTCGAAAGATCACTGAATGGGGTAGTTTTTGCTGAAGAGAAAACGTCTTCATAATTATTCATTTTCCATCGAGATTGGAAAAATATGATTGATAATTTTCACCTAAAAACGTTTTTTTATTTGCTTACCACACCCGCAATAAGGAATTCCTTGTGTTATAGCCAATTTTATGCTCTTTTGAGATATGTGATCAAATTTGATGAGGCTTCGAGGATAACTGGATTGTGATTGATTTTATGAAAAGAAATGAGATATGTCGTAAAAACACAAAATGTTGCATTGAAGAATTAACGTCAATATTTCGACCATGTCTTATATGACATTTTTTGTTGAAAATCACATGTAGAATCTCGCCTTGAGGTTTTGGAATTTTTGAAGTAGACACCCCTGTATATATATTTCAGAAAAATTTGTATTTTTAATGATTTTATTAATAACCTCATTCCAGTAGACTCCTCTGAATCTAAAGAGTTAATAGTTCTCTTTGCAATCTTTTTCGTCCAAATATATGTAGTTCGTGAAGTTCTAGATCAATGGTGGTAATATCGAATATACCGATTATGGCATTGATAAATGATGGAAATCTCGTTGATTTTTTTAGACGGTATTATTTATTTCCTTAAATTGTTTGTTTCAGCCATGGACATGGAGAAATGGACTGCGCATCGACATAGAATCTAGGGGACGGGTCTCTGTGGATGAAAATGGCGGAGAATATGGAAGGGATTATGCGAATTTACACCTTCAGTTGTTTATTACTATAATTGTGATCATAGGAAGATTTTTTGATTTTCCGCAAAATTTTTTTCCATTTTCGAGAAATATTGGTCATGAACTTCCATCTTTATAGGAATTGGTCTAATGGATAAAAAGAAGCTCCAGTAATAATAAATTAACATAATGACAAGGACGAATATCTGTCGTTAAATTAAAAAATAGTCCCCCTTGATCAGAGCTAATCATCCAATCAATCAAAACATCTACGCCGAAGAAGCGGATCCCAGGAGAATGACTACAGCTTTTTCACAGTTATTACTGATCGTCAGGTCAACTAACCTTGGATAACACCGCAGTGGGAATTTCGATACTTGTCACCTTTCAGATGGACCGTTGCAGTATAAAAACGTTGGTAAGTAGATGCACAATTTTGCGGGAAAATTCTGTTGAGATCGTGCCTTTAGAACAATGAATAAAAATTTGAACATGCAAAAGCTGTTGACTTCACATCATTGATGTTCTTGAAATTTCACAATGAAATGATCTTAAGGGACGAGGTTGGATTCATTCGAAGAATGATCCGCGTAAAATGGGCAAAATCGACAAAAATTTTTTTCGGATCTTATGAATTGATCTCAGCAGGTCATTTTGACTTATTGTTTAGAACTCACCCAATCGAAGATGGAACGTACTAAAGGAAACAAACACCTCTTCTGATTTCAGAACTTTTATTGAACCTTTCATCGTTTCAACTGCCAATCATCGTAAAAGTAATGTATCTGCTGAAGTGCGAATTCGAGAATGGATTAAATTAACCCAATGATTTGGCATGAATTTTTTTTTCAATATGTCCAATATTGAGTTCAAGGTATGGGTTAAATTCCATCAGGTATCCCGAAAAAAAAAGTTTTCGAAAAATATTTGTTTGAATTTTTTAATGGTTGGATCATCTCAAAATTGTCAACAGGTTTCGCGTTGGTATTCTTCAACTTATTACGAAGCTCCAATCTGATAGCATCAATTAGTTTTGGAACAAACCGCAAAATTTCAAATTGTTATAACTACGAAACCTTTCAGCTAATTTTGCCCATTAACAAACTCAAGTGAGATTTTCAGACTTTGAAGATAAATTAGAATTTCAAGACTTTAAGGTTTTTCCAATATGTCCATACAGATCGGAAAAAGATACCGTGCGGGCTTGCACAATTTCGAGAGGATCATATGATTAGAAAATGGTAACTGATTACCAAGTTTAATTTTGATGGGATCGGTGTCTTTCGAGTTATTCAGAAAATGATAATGAGGAAATATCAACAGGAATTCTACATATTTTTCCCCCTTCATTTCCGAAAATAGTGATAAGATCGGACTGAAAGCTGGTACAATATTCTAAAATTTTGACATCTTGGACTGTGCCAGATTTCCTAGAAGTCCTATGGATTGAGAAAACTCCTGAAATTTTTAAAATTCTACGATATCATCCTCAGGAAATTCCGCATCAAATTGCGCAGATTGAACCCGTGAAAGGGTTGAATCCACCCAATGATCTCGAAGATATACATATATCCATTCGAAATTTAATTTTCTCGATATTCTCAATAACTCAGCGTCGATCGAATTGAAAACTTATACTTCGTTCAAATGTTTCATGCAAAACTTCGTAAGGACGATACCATATCATTTTTGCACTAAGTAAGCTACGTTGATTGAAGACAATAGGTGAATTAGTGAACGCTTTGGAAACAAATTAGAACAAGCGAGTGACCGATTCTCTGAATTTTTTTGAAGAGAGAACAAATGTATATGTCTTTACTTTCTTTATGTATGAAGAATGTTCTTTAATGATATGTGCTTATATTTAAGGGGGCTATTTTAGGAGCCTTTTAAAAAAATCATATAAGCGTATTTCTTAAATGTGCTCACTTTTGAGATACGTGTAGTTTTTGAAATTTTTTTTGTATAACCACAATGATAATATTGAATTTCGGTACAGAGAATTTGATTATTTTCACCCGTGGGATCTGTATGGGTTTCGCATTGGGTATTTTCGAAAAAAGAATACGATACTGGTTTTTCTGAAATTTAACATTAATTTTGAAATTCTCATTCATTTCTGAACAAATTCAATCTCATACTTTTGTCCGGTGCAATGGAATAGAATGGAGAAATTGGTTCATCAAAAATTACTTATTCGATTACAACGAAATTTTTCCATAACAAAAAAACGAGACTCAGTGCGATCGTTTGAGTTGTTTCACAAAACTTCAAATGAGTGTAACTCTGGAACAAAATGTAAGGTTATGTTAGGTCAGGTTGTTCAAAATGGGTTATAGTCTTTCATTTTCTTTCAGATAACTACACTACGTTTTCCGTTTCACACAAAAGTCGCCGCAATAACTTACGTAACTAAAGCAAACCACAGAGTCATTGATAAGAAGGATCGACAACGCCGTGCTGAATAATTTTGATCTTGACTAAAATTCACTAGTGCCAACCTGGCACTGTTTAATTCACAAAGTTTGATAGAAGGCCTACCCACTGACTCAAAAAAAAATGTGAATGGAGTATTCATGTCTATATCTACTAACTTTATGTGAAGAACCTGCATTACTTTGAACCACGACAAAGTGACCATGTCATATCTTTTAACATATCGACAGACTTGTTCGTCCAATCACTTTTCACGAATTCATATTGCCAGAAGGTCACCTTAATTAAATAATTAGCAGAAAACTATCAAACAAAATACTTTGTCTTGTTCGTACTAATGAGACAAATGTTAAACTTCAACATTGGGGTAAAAAATAAGAAAACATTAGTTACAAATTGACTTTAAACTGGCAGTTCGTACTTGTGAAGGTTCATTTCGGTGTTAGTTTTCTGGTGAGTTAACTGGAAAATTTTCGATTTTGATCAGGGTTTCGAGATTTTGTTTCAGGAAATAACAACTTTATCATTCATTTGGATCTTTTAATAATTATTGACCAAATATTTATTATTGATTGGGTTTACACATTAACTGTCGAAATAAAATACTTAGAGATTCAATTGAATTTTTGTAGGGCAGATTTAGGGCATAAATACTATGTATATAGAAAATATTCTTCAGAATACAGCTTCGATCTACCTAATTGAAATCTGGTACTTTCTCCCGAAAATGACAGTGTGCTTAATTTCAAATCTGCTGACCTCACCAGAACTCTTTTCTGGTTGAAAAGCCAAAATTTGTCTCTCAGACAACTCAATTTCGTTCTTTCGGGAGACATTATATACATAAAGTTTATCATTATACATCATTTCATCCCTCTGCGATCTAGCCTCAACTCCTTCAATTGCAATGATATATTTCTGAAAAATCCTTTTCCTATTGAATATGACCGTTGAGTTTTTTTTTTGATATTTGATCTTTTGTCAATGCAGGTGGGAAAAATTTGTCTAGAAAATCGAGGTGAGTGCCCTACATAGTTTAACCTAACAAATGCTTGAACTGAGCCAAACAAAGGTGAGGTACGCTAAAAATATCGAGTTTCTAGGAAGATTCTTCCAGAAGTTAGTGTGTACGTTTTTAATCATGCAGATTAAATTCGTGAATGGGTTAAATCTATCCAATGATTCTAAAACTATACCTATTCATTTTTGCAATACGTCCAAAAACCCAGATTTGATCGAAATTGAAATTCAGTACTTGATTGAAAAATATTAACTGGAATTCAAATTTTCCTTAACACCATATGAGAGGACATCGCCAAACCTTTTGATCAGGAAGTAAAGCTGAACTTGGCGGGGTCAATGCTTGAAAAGGTGTCCGCTTCGACAGTGAATTTGAACATGAACCCAAAAGCTGCTTACTTCACGTCAGTGCTTTTCTAGAATTTTTTGGATGAATGTTAGCTCTTGTGATTTTGAGGAATATTTAGGCCCGTTCTACGAAGCTTGTTACATAGTTACAGGGTGTTTTTCGAAATTATTAATTTTTTCCGGGGTAATGTTCAAGGCATCCAAATCTGTTTTTTATCTCCTTATTATACAGGGTGTTAAAAATGTAAGTATTAAAATGTAAAAAGGGGAGGAATAGCCCCTGGTAAACTAGACAAGCTAATTTTAATTTAAGGGCAGTATTTCAAGAGGTCCTTACTACTATTTTTCACATAAAATTTTCATCAAATTATATTGAGTAGTTTGAGATTAATTCTTTTGAAATAGATTTCCAGTGGCGTCATTTATGAAGCCGTATCTCCGTAGGGAGGGCCGTTAGGAAAAAAAATGATGGGAGCTTGTCATCTTATTTTTTTATGTTTAAATTAATTCGAGAAATTTCTCACATTTACCCGGTCACCCTGTGTAATGTCAATCTTCTTATCCTCAATAAATAATGGCATCGTTTCTCTGAAAACCAAAGTTAATTTCATTGCCTTATACAAAATACAAGACATAACTCATTCTAACAAAACCAAAGAAAAATCTTTCAATGTTGAATTATTCAATAGTATCCTCGATTTGAACTGAATTGATTTTTCTTTTGGATTAACATCTTCAATTTTTTTTAAGGTTTCGAATAGTTAGAATGAGTTATGGGTTGTATTTTGTACGAGAAAACAAAATTAACTTTGGTTTTGAGAGAAACAATTTTATTAATTATTGAGGATAAGAAGATTGGCATTATAAAACAACATTCGATGTTGATTATTTAATAGTTTCTTCAATTTCAACTGAATTGAATATAACTTTGGACTAAAAATTTCAATTTTTCAATCTGTTTGTCATTTTGACATGTGATTTGAGAAGCTCACATCTTAATCCTTATACAATGTGTCCACGGATTGGGTGCCGGTAAGGTGTAAATGACGCTCCTGCTTGGTCTCAAACTAAGATATTGAGAAAATGAGCCAAATCAATTAATATACAGGGTGGTTTAGAGCTGATTCAATGGAAATTTTCATGAATAAAGTGCCTTTGTTGAAAAAAATATCGAGAAAATTTATTGAGAAAAGTTGTTCGGAATGACGAGCTGCTGCAGGAACTCAATTTTCAGATAAATCAGCCTACCTTGACTTTATAAGTTGGTCATGAACATTTTGTTAATCCAATACGGGAGATATTTTGTCATGATCAATAATACAAATTTTGACACTATTTTTTTACCGCAGCATTTGTCCAGCGTTCATGGAATTGTCTTATTACTCCCTGATACGAAATGTCTGCACTTAAACCGTAGCACTGCACAATAAACACTCCTTGTACTATGGTCGACATATTTTAACTGGAAAATTTTCGTTTATGACGAATAAAATTTACGTTTCAAGTCACGTCTGGCATTTGTAACCATGGATATTATCAAATATTTTCATATCCTATTTACAAAATCAAAGTTGATCGATTTATCTGAGAATCGAGATTAAGCCATGTCTTTTGATTCTGAACAACTTTTCTCAATAAACATTCTCGATATCTTTTAAAACAAAGGCACTTTATTCTTAACAATTTTCATTAAATCAGTTCTAAACCACCCTGTATATAAGTTGATTTGGCTCATTTTCTCAACATCATACATAGTTCGAAAACAAGCAGGAGCGATTTCCAGTCTAACTCGAAAACATTTACACCTTACCAGCACCCAATCCGTGGACACACTGTATGTATTTACCCTACGACACTTAATTATTACAGCAGTGGAACAGCTGGTTTCAATATATTGCACTGATTTCACACACTTGTTGCAGACTTTTACGTTCGCAAAACTATAAATGCCGCGAAATGAATAGGGTTCGGGATCCATTGTGGATAGACGGGGTACCTCCGCAGCCACATTTCTTGTGTTCCTGGCTTGTATTGAAGACGGTTGTGATATCATTGGTAGAATGCACATATACGAGCATCCCTTTACAGCACTGAAAGGGATTTTTTAGGCGCAGCACTTCATCTACGCCGAAAAAGTCTGGTTGGACAATGATTTTGTTAGTCGCGCCACAAACCACAAGTACGGCTCCGCAACAGGGTCTGCACTTGAAAAACCGGATGTTTACACCGTTGTTATCCTTACAGGATGAAACATGATGGAGATGCCTGTAGAAAGACATCTAGCTGCCGGTGGAACTAGAGCAGTTCTGTCAATAATAGCATTGTCCTGCACGTTTTGGCTGGTGAGCTTTTCTTGGAGGAAACGACATTTCTTCAAGAAGGCATATAATCTTCCGAGCGCTAAAACGGGACCATTTGGCGCTATAGGGGATGTAACAGGAAGACCTGTTGGTGGTAAGTCTGGCCTTTCGCAGGGAATTGATATTTATCACTTTGTTCATGTTTCTGCACGATATACTTTTGAGATCGCACATTGAAAGTCAATTTTGTCATGGATTCAGAAGAAAGATTCAGTTAGTCTTAAGGCAATTGACTTGGAGTCAGCATTTCACGAAGGTGAAGACACATCGAACAGTCTCCTCCTTCTCAAGAGCAAACGTAAGATCACGTCGCTCTCTACTTCGGCGTCTTACTCTTCTACGACCAACGTGCATACCTTGACAGAATTGTGAATTGTCGCTGAATGCAACATTATCTCATTTTGCCTCCCATTGAAGCCGTTCTCTGCACCAGTTCAAACGCTGTTGACAGTGGTCCGCAGTTAAAGGCAGCACTAATCGCGGGACGGTATGAGAAGAGGTCCACAGGTCCACCTTCTTCTTCTCTGATAACTGAAAATAACTTTAGTGTTGAGATTTGTTGAACCACTCTCTTCAAAATTCAAAAGATGACGAAAAATACAAACTGAAACTCGAATATCGTAATCAAAGCATGTATCAAATATGGTCATTCTTTTGACAAGAAATGAAGTTTGCTCAGTTTTTCAGTCCTGATGTTTTCTAATGTCTCTGAGTATATTGATAAAAGAAGATCAGTAATGAATAATATATATGTATATCCCATTTTTTCTTATATACAGAATGTATGCAAAAAGTGATCGAATACTTCCGAGAAGCCCCCGCAGATATCTTTAAAGTTTGGCTCGGCAATCATCTCATGGTTTTTGTTAGTAACCCAGAGCATTTGGCAGAGTTGATGACTAATATGGACTGCCTTAGTAAAAGTTACTTATTCGATTTCTGCAAACCCCTCCTAGGAGAGGGGATTTTTATTGCACCAAGTAAGTTATACCAATATCAAGAATCGTCGTTGATCTGTACACTCCTCGATTTGCAGCAAGCACCTGGAAAAGGACTCGCAAACTGATGAACCCATTCTTCAACCAGAAAACCTTGCACTCCTACATCCCGATTTTCCAAGAGAAATGCGATATTCTGATTGGTGTTCTCGAAAAACTTGTTGGTAGGCATGACATCGACATCAAGGATATTATTTCGAGATATTCCCTGGACACAATATGCCGTAAGACCTCACAGAACATTTCAGTTAAACGTCCAAAATTTTAATCAGATATCTTGAAAAATGTAAATTTTTTTGGGGGTGAATCTGATGCCTGTGACACCCAGTATATTAAACAACAAAAATTGAATGTAGGGGAACCAAAAACAACTTATCAATATATTGACTCAAAAATAAATATATAGGGTGTTTCATCATAAACTGGTCAAACATATATCATCATTCATTTTTGCCTTATGATATATACCCTTTATTCGAAGCACAAGCGAGACAGAGGGTGTTCAATGTCAACTTTGAGCAATATTCTGATAACTGTGTTGCGTTATGCGTGAGCTTTGAAATAACGGTTTTTGGTCAATTCTTAGTATTTGGATAGCATTAATTCAATGCACTCAATTTTCTAAGGTTTTCCTGGAAAATTTTTTTCCAAAATTCATTGATATTAAACACTATGTATCTCGCTTATGCTCCGAAAACGGGGTATATGTCATAATGCAAAAATGACTTTACAATGTCATCTATAAGGCTATATACGTTTGACCAGTTTATGATGAAACTGTATTTACAAAAACACTTCTGTGTTGCCTCGTTCAAAACTCGAAATGGACTTTAGAGACTGCCATGGGTACCGATGTGGAAGCTCAAACAAGTGACAACCGTTACGGAAAAGCGGTGAAGAAGTGAGTACAATTTTCAGAAAATAACTCAGAATATTCAGTCGAAACTTGAAATTTTGTAGGTATCTTGAATTATTCATCATTAGGTTGTTCAATATTCTTTATCATCCAGAAATAATTTACAAGATGACGAGCATGAGCAAATTGTCCGAAAAATTGGTGACCGAGATAAATGAATTTTCGCATCAGGTAAGTACATGATTAATAGAAAGTATTGGTATGTCTGAATGACCAATGTTATTATAGAGTGTCCCGTAACAGTGGCGCGGAGTTCCATATCTTTATTTAGGAAACAGATTGGAATCTAGTTTTTTATGATGTTTAATTATTGCTCGAACTCAACAGGTTAAAAATGTTTATGGTCACACAGGGTGTACCATTTTTTCTTGACGGGTCACAACTTTGTTTTTTTAAATGGCAATCTGTGATTTTCGCGCGCATTTTCTAGGGGAACAGCGTGCTATCGTTTTGTCCAAATGTCTGTAATTTTGGATGATTGAGCCGAAAATGATCCCAATCGACTAGGTTGGACTCACTGATGACGAACCGGTGTCAAAATCGATTCTCTCCGGTCAGCCGGCCGTCCGTCCGGCCGAGGACACGATAACTGTCGAACGAAGTGAGCTAGCAACTTGAAACTTTCAGGGTAGGTCGCGTATTGGAATGCCGCGGTTGAGTTCGTTAATCGGCCAAATCGGTCGAATAGTTCCGGAGTTATAGCCTTTTTTTTTAAGTTATTTATTTTTTATTTCAAAAACTAACTGCGCGATTTTATTCAAACTTGGCAGTTAGGTGGAGTATAATGACGCGAAACTCTGGGCTGAATTTTGTCAGGATCATATTGTCAGTAAATAAAAGAAAAATTTTTTTCAGAAATTTTTTCACAAAAATTTTTTTTTCCGGAAACCACTGATCATAGCAAAAAAAATTCCACTTACACTTTGAGCTTCATATTTCATAGCAGTGTACCAAATTTCAGTTCGATACGATCATAAGTTTTGGAGATATCGGGACAAAATATGTAAAATTTCGAGGTTTTCTTCTCGGTATCACTGTTTTTTTGAGTATAACTCGAGAGATACTGATTCAATCTTGATAAAACTTCGCAGCTAGTTTGAAGATGCTGAAAGATAACTTTATGCAGAATTTCGTGATGATCGTGTCATTAGAACAATTTGAAAAAAACAATTTCTGTGATTTTCTTATCATATCATCCTCATTAAATTCTGTATGAACCTTCGAACTGTAATTTTTCGATGAAATACTGAATTTCAATTCGATCTGATCTGTAGTTTTAGAAATATTGGAAAAATAAAATCTTGAATGTGTATATCATTGGGTGGATTTTACCCATTCACGAATTCGGCCTTCGTAATTAAGGTCCAAACCTTCTCTACAAATATCGACATTCTAAGTTGTTTCTTTCGGAAGTTATTGTGTTTACGCTGTCGGCAGTTAGTCCGACCTTAAACACAATAACTTCCGGAAGAAACTACTTAGAAACTCGATCTTTGTAGAGTAGGTTTGGGGCTTAATTACGAAGGTCGAATTCGTGAATGGGCAAAATCCGCCCAATGATTACGTAGATATACCCATTCAAAATTTTATTTTCCCAATATTTCCTAAAATGCAAATTAGATCGAATTGAAATCCAGTAATTTATCGAAAAAAAATATTTAAAGAGCACTGCCGTGAAGGCGGCAGCTTGTGCGTGCATGTTCAAATTCGTTACTGAAGTGGTCATCTACATTGAACATGAGCGCAGAAGCAGCTGCCTTCACGGCAGTGCTTTTCTAGATTTTTATTACTTTTTTGGTTTCTAAATTGAAAAAAGAATACACTTCATAGCTATCTTCACCCCAAAAATATCAACGGATTTTGAGATATTCTGCCTGACAGCTCTTTTTTTCTGAAGAATATTTCTATACCATACTATTTAAATAAGATGTGAATCGTGGAGAGCTTAAACTCGAAAGGAAACATTTCGGATGACATTTCGATTTCTTTGGGAGAAATTTGAGAGAAAAAGCTAACCAGTAGACTGAAAAATGTGAGGTTTCGACTTCACGGAGTATTTTAAAAAAATTCTCAAAATCCACGAAGCAAGCGATCCAACCTGGCTCCTGCTCCTTTTTGCCACTTGAAAAGAATCTCTTTTGCCAAGTTCTTTGCACTCAAATGATCGGTAAAAAAAGGCGATCTATCGCTAAGAGTTAATGACGAAACATTTGTTTGACATGTGTTAAACATTTTCTTGAATGAAGTCTATGCTCGAAAGATCTTTCTACCCTGTGCAAGATAGCTGGTGTAATTTGCGAAGAGTATCCCATTATTCTATGGCGCATCTTTTCGGAAAAAGTGGGTGGCCCGACGTGAACCATTTTTTATGCGTCCTAAGAGTAAAATCAATTTTGTTGAATCATGTGTTTCAGAGGGCCACCACAGTTGAAACTATTATAGCAATATCAAGTCGTAGAAAGAAATCACAGCGAAGAAATAATGAATAAAGCTGTTTAAAGTGAAACAAGTTAACCTAACCATAAGAAATACTGGACGAAATTTGTAGAGCTTTTTTTGGTGCTTCTTTTGGATCGATAAAATATAGGATGTTTCATTTGAAATGAGGAAGATTCTTCTCATTTTATTTCCAATATGCGTCAGGCTGTTTTTCATACCCTGTATATCCCAGTTCGATTTCAAATATACCGTTTGAGAGAGTAACCAATGTACAATATTTGACCAGAAATAAATTCCGATGGAACTTGGCACAACTCAATGATTTCAAATAATCTCAGTGACTAATATTGGAAAATAAGACATGTCAGATAGAATATCTCGAAAACCGTTGATATTTTTTTGGTAAAGATATGTACAAAGTGTATT
Organism: Myrrha octodecimguttata; assembly: GCA_958510865.1. Taxonomy (NCBI): domain Eukaryota; kingdom Metazoa; phylum Arthropoda; class Insecta; order Coleoptera; family Coccinellidae; genus Myrrha; species Myrrha octodecimguttata. The sequence goes on from OY294064.1 coordinate 42,497,552, forward strand.
TTCTTTTAATGTAGAAGCCGAAAAATTAGAAAAAATACAGGTTGCCCTGAAGAAAACCAAAGTTCTGACCAGCCTTGAAAAAGTAAAACACCCTGTGTTACCGAAAATGTTTTCAATTCGTCGAGTTCAAGCAATTAGGTAACATCATAGAAATCCGGATTTCCATCTGTTCCTTAACTAGAGATATTGAACACCGCGCCACTGTTGCGGGACCCTGTATAAGTTATTTCGTACATTTCATAAAGGAAACCTAGAGGTTTGAAATTTTTAAGAAAGGGATCGAGTTTTCTGATTGCGGCAGTTGAGAAAATCTTCGCAATGGTTTCAGAGTTGTTGCCATCTGAAAAATAAAGATTCAATAGAAATAATGTTTTTTTCGATAGGAATCAGTCAGTTTTCGATGAAATTCGAAATCAAGCTTGAAGCTAATATTCTATAACAGTTGACCGAATTTTACATTGATCAGAAAGTTAACTCGAGGAAATACGGCAAAAATAATATTGGAACCAGAATAATTGTGATTGACTTCTAGTTTAGCTCTACATGTTTTGATTACATAAGTTATTCTTCTCGAAAAACATTGTATTCACAATTGGCCACTTGGTTGACCGTAAACACAATAATTTTTGAAAGGAAAGAGATATAAAGAATCTCTATATTTGTTGAGCAACTTGAGGCTGGAAACGAAGGTAGAATTCAGGACAATATGTTTCATTAATCCGACACTTCCTCAAACATAATCATCACGAAATTTCACATGAAGCGAAATAAATCTCAACTGGACATATCTGCGGAATCATTGGGTGGATTTTACCCATTCACGAATTCTGACTTCGAAATTTAACTTCGAATGTGCTCTACAAGTTTTGATTCTCTTAGTTGTTTCCACGGAAGGAAACGACTTGAAAATTTTTTTTTGGTAAAAAAGGAACGCGTGTCAACTAGATAGATACAGTTCGTAAATGGGTGAAATCCGCCTGAACTTCCGGATTTACAGATCCGATCGAATTGAATTCAATTTTCTGGTTGGAAAACGAAAATTTTGTGCAAAATTTTTTGAGGAAACGGCTTTCTAATTCAAACAAACGCGTACGAGCTCCTGACATTTCAAGTAAGTGCTTTCCTTGAGATTTTGTTGTCCAGGAGTACAGAATGCGAAATCAATTGAAACCTCCTATTTCTTCAGCGACTCCTCAAATAAATGAGGGACATACTGCGTAAGAACATTCGACGATGCTTCCATTAAAATTTTTGACACAAAATTAAAAGATACATCCACTTGTTATGACTTAATGTAAATAATTAAAGGTTTTATGCTGGAGGTCATTATACGAACATGGGTTTATGAAAATTTTTCATTGATCGCTTCCTGATATAAATGAAAGTACAATTAAAACACGAGGTAAACCTCGGACTTTCCATGTATTCCTATTTGAATACCAAAAATGCTATGTATATTAGCGTTCGGATATACAGGGTGGGTCACGGTTGGTCGGTTGATGTTACGCTGGACTTTTACGGAAAACGAGACATACGATTTTATTGGAAATTCGATATTCTTTTCATATGGTCCTCACAAAATTCTGCATGAACCACAAGCTATAATTTTCGATCAAGTTCTAGATTGCAATTCGATCCAGAATTAATGGGTATAACTATCTAAGGAATAATTGGCGAATTTAACCCATTTAAGCAGTCTACCTTCCTAATTAAACTGAAAACCTACCCTACAAATATATTCCCAATGTAAACACTGATAGTTTACAAAATATCTGACGTACGTTTGGAGTTTAATAACGAAATGCCGAATTTGCAAATTTCTAAAAGCCACCCAATGATTCCGCAGATATACCCTTTCAAAATTTCATTTTTCCGATATCTGCAGAAATATAAATCCAATCGAATTAAAATATTTCCATTCAATGAAAAATGAGAACTTGAAGTTGAATATACAATAAGTAGATCGCCAAATATCACATATATACTTGAAAACAAACATTGAACTTCTTATAACCTGTATAAATTTTCATCATTGCTGAAAGAGATTCTTTTGAAATATTTTCATTTCTAATAAATATATCTTGATGAAATTTTCAGGTTATTACTGAACAGAGAACTATATTTGATCAAAAAATGCGAGGAGAGTATATTGCAGAAGAGGGTGAGTTCAAGTTTCTTATGAGTGAATTTTTACTGTACAATCTTCTTCTTCCAGACGATAGACACAGTAAAACCCTTCTGAGTTTTTTGCTTGAACTTACCCACAGGGGTGATCATTTTTCAGATAAACAAATGGTTCACGAAGTGAATACTTTAATAATAGCGGTAAGCTTCATCGTTAATATGTTTCTATATTTCATTTTTTCATACAAATTCTCAAACACAATTTCACATACTTGACTTACCTCTCTCGAACGACATAAAGATGAACAAAATGCATGTCTCTCAGAGATTTCAGCATCTCATGGGGAAAGGGTTAGTAATTTACCCTAGAGATGGCGCTACTGAAATTTTGTTCACAAAGCTTCCATCCAACAGGACTTAAGTTCATAGAACTCTTTCGGGATGAGTCGTGCTGATGATCGGCAAAATCTTCGTAGATGCTTTGTTTCGTTTCCTGGTGTGACTGCCTTCGATCAAGGTGGAATATTTGTCCATTTATCTATGAATGTTTGTTCTTTTGTTTGAGTAGATGAAATTTATTATTATCTGACGTATTGCAGGGATTTGACACTGTCTCTGTCGCTATTTCGTCTTGCCTCACGATGATGGGTATGCATCCCGAATATCAGGTAGGTGAATATGTGTCTTACAATAATTATAATAATCATGAAAATAATAATAATGGTAATAATTATGAAAATAATAATAATGGAAATAATAATAAAAATAATAAAAATAATAAGTGAAATAATAATAATTAAGTTCTTAAACTTAAATTAGAGATCCATGTCAGTAGCATTTGATCACTGTGATCCACTACTGAAAGGAAAAAACCAAACACAGTTTGTGAAGAAGGATATAATAATAATAATAATTATAATAATAATAACAATAATAATAATAATAAAAATAATGGTAATAATAATAATAATAATAATAGTAATAATAAAAATGATAATAATAATATAATAATGATAATAATAATACTTTATTAATCCTTTTGGCCATGAACAATATAACCTCAAATTTCAATGATATTTGATACCATTTGAGACTGTTATTCTAAGCCATCCTGCCCTTTAGCAATAGTTCGCAAAGACCCTGTATTCTATGAACTCGGTCATTGATTAAAATGCATCATTAACTATATCCTGTCCTCTTTGACTAGGAGAAGCTGTATGAAGAAGCAATAGAAGTATTAGGCGGGGATAGGTATCCAACAAAAGAAGACTTGCCGAAGCTGAAGTTCACCGAGATGTTCATCAAAGAAACTCTTCGAATTTTACCAATAACACCTTTTATCTTAAGGGTGGCTGAGGAAGATACTAAAATTGGTGAGTATAAAGAGTTTAACAAAAATAGTCGAAGTCACATCTTTTGGTATTGAAATTCAACTCGTAAATAAGAAAATTCGTGTGAAACTTGAGAGATAGAGCTGAAAAATAAGCTGAAGAACGTGATATATCGACAGTTTTGTGTATTTTCGAAGGAATTCGAAATCGACACAGTAAACGATCAATAACGTTTCCGGATTATTTTATTTCCAGGGGATTTTCTGATACCCAAAAATTCTAACATAGTGACCGGTGTCTTGTACCTGCACAGGAACCCAAAATATTGGGATAAGCCGCTCGAATTCAACCCAAACAGATTTCTGCCTGAAAATTGGTCCAAACAGCATCCGTTTTCATATGTACCATTTTCTGGAGGTCTAAGAAGCTGCATAGGTACAGTAATCATTGAAATAAAGAAATACAATTTGTTCTTCGAGCTATGTGACAAGCATTGGCAGGTGCTAGATGATCTAATTATCCTCAAGTTTATTCGAAAATTTGAAACAATTATTCACGATGTCGTATAAGAGCCAATGCTACTGAAAATTTGTAAATTGACAGGTTAAATAGGCTAATTGACAAATTTTTATTATTTGTAGTGACAAGTCAAGATTCAATTCTTCAACTGACAGATTAAGGGTTGGTTCTCACTATACTTCCCTTAATTTTCCAGTATCCCTTCCGTATAATTTAAGTAAAGATTCAGTAGGCAAAAATGTCATGTTGACGGCACGTAAACGGGAACGGAAAGCGATTTCAAGCGATGGACCAAAAGCTCCGGTTATAGTTACGGTTATCCAAATTGACAGATTATTCTTTGCCTATATGTCAGTTTGGATAACCGAAACTATGACCAGAGCTTTTGGTCCATCGCTTGAAATTGATTGTAACGTGCATAAACAATTCATTTACACCTTATGATATTTTACGGGAAGGATATTGGAAGGTTATGGAACGTATAGTGAGAATCAACCTTTATTCGGTCAATTATCAACATATCTGCTTTCATTTAAACCTACATTTTACACATGTCAGATTGAATTTGTGGACTAGAAGATTAAAATATCGACTTGCCATCTTCGGGTTCTTCAACTTTTTAATTTTAACGAGTCTACTTGATGGAGGCTGTTAATACAATCATTAAAAATACTGTAATACTTTTACATAACTTCTACAATACCTTCATCATAATATCATCCCATTTATCAGAGAAAGAAGATGGTATAGAACTTGTTGACAATACTATTCTATGCAAAATTTAACAAGCTTGCCAGAAGGTCTATATCACCTAAGTTCGTTTATACACGTGGTGAAATTTCGACTTATTAAGGAATAGATGCTAGATAAAGATGAAACACCGTGTCTAGTATTATTTTTGTATTGCATTTCATTATGTTATTTTTTCCTAAGTTTTTTACTTCAATCACTATATGCCAGTTAATATTATAATCAAATTTGTCATTCTAGCCTTTTTAAATCGAAGACAATGAAAGTATATCGTAGGATATCGTAGAATCATATAATGTAAAGGCATTACAGAAAATCTGTACTTTTAATGATTCTTCAACTTGGCTCTTTGGCAAAAAATTCGATGATTTTAAATGAACTGGTTCAATTTCACCTGTTTACACCCCATATTAAAGAAATGAAAGGACTTTTAAATGATCCATTAATAGTATAAACTAATTTTAGGTGGCAGATACGCAATGATAAGTATGAAACTGGTCCTTTCGAAGATCGTGAGGAAATTCAAAGTAAGGACGGATTACAAACGTGTAGAAGATATCGAACTGGAAATGGGCTTCATAGCTTATCCCTCCCAAGGATTCAAAGTATCCTTAGAACTCAGGGAATAAAATGCTCATTCGAAACCCAGACAATAGAGTGACGTCAGAATTGACTTCACTGTGTATCGCCGAGAGACACCCATGAGACGTCATATTTAGCCCATATAATGGAAACTGGAATATCCCCTTGAAGTTTAAATGAAATTGAATGTTGACAGTTCTGTTCTATCATCGGAATACTGTTCTATGATTGGGACATAATGGTCATATTAGTCACTAAAATCATGGAATTAAGAAGAGAGTGGAGGGGGCATAACGTTTGAAAAGTGTCACACACTTTTGAGAACCTTCTGTGGATTTACCCATACCAATATGGCCGACTTTAAACTGAATATTTTTGTCTCATTTACTGTACACCACAGAATACAAACACCTTGTAGTTGTCGGCCATATTGGTATGGGAAAATCCACAGAAGGTTCTCAAAAGTGCGTGACACTTTTGGTACGAGGGAAATATAGTATATGCTCCCTCCCCTTCTTTTACCGCCATGACAAAAATAGTGACGTCAGTTTGACGTCACTCCTCTACCTGGGAAAGGATCCATTGGTGTGTGGAATTTGATGAACAAATAAATATCTCAATAATTGTGATGTTCTTTTAATGTCGATTTCTCAAACTCATTTCTGTTCAAATGAAATGGATAACAGTAAATATTTTTCCGCATCTTCAGTTTTGGATCGTTGTTTGCATATCCGTAATTTATATTTGTTCAATTTTGAACAGTGATAATAATTAACGAGATACTAAATCAATTCATTATTAAAACAGTATTGCTTTGACTGTTGGATTTTGATAAATTTTTCATTGGATGTGGTTTTTTTGTTGTATATTTTGTGAATTTTCGATCGGAAACGGTCGAGAATTATTATAATGGACTAACTACTGAAGAAGTCATGATCTGTTTCAGTTTCCTCATAAGGATAGTATCATTAAGAAAATAATCAAAAAATTAAATTATACTCACGAATTATCCACACATGTGTTACAATCTTTAATTTCTTGGATTTTCTGTGTGGCTTATAGTAGTTTATTTATGTATCTTTTTAGTGACCTGAGGAATTTTTGCAATTGAGTGAAACTTGGGCATAAGAGTTCTCGTCCTATTGATCCTTCACTCTTCATGAGTGTGTCCAACCTAAAAATTTTGAGACCATTTTCGATCACCGTTGATCGGCAATCAAGCGCTAAATCGGTGGATTAACTCCGTATTCTATGCTCAATGATCTGATTTAATCGGCGATTAAGGATTTGACGGCTCGATCAACGAAAGTTGATTTCAAGCATTATTTGGGTTGCACGAACATTTTTGAGTACCTACTGATTAACATAAAAACTTCACTTGACACTCGATCAAGTTGATTGGACAAATTTGGGCAATCTAGCCAGTTAATCAAAGTATTGGAAGTGTGATTTACTGGATCATCAGTCTATTTTGGGATGTTTCGCCATATGATTTCTCCGTTCTTTTCATCAGAAGGAAATAATAATGAACACAAAATGATCAGAGTAATGGAATTGTCTGAAATTGGTATAGAGTTCGAACCAAGCAGTGCAAGATGGCAGATATTAGTTGCTAAAACTTTTCCAGTATACTTCAGCGGATGATACCACTGATTGGGGATTTTTTTGGTAAGATAAACTAACGACTATATAGTAATTTCCAATGAAATTCCAGCTAATCTGTCTTTTGGCGATATATTGATTGTTGACTTCAATCTGCAATGCAACCCTTTCAACAGATATCAACTTTCCAAGTCAAGTTTATTAGATACGTGTGCACACGATGAATTTCCAATAAATATAGCTCAGGAACATATTAGGAGTAGATGAACAAATTGAAATAATTCAAAAATGAAGCAATTTTCATGTTCACACATGGGAATGTAAAAACATAATCTACTTTTCATCTCATTCCTGTGGTTTCGTTAATCGGAGTCGCAGAAGTGCGAGGTTTTCAGTATGTATTCCTCGATTAACTGATCGACTATTTTTACGGAATAAGGAAGTTTGTGAAATCCAAATCGTACCATCACCGTATCTTTGTGAAACCTAAGGTATATCTGCGAAGAAAATCAAACTTGTACTCCTTATATTTAATTAAATATTATATATGTGTATTGGTACAACTTCAGTGCAAATATCCACCAACCAAACATGTTTTATGTTTCTTCTATGATCGAATTCATTCCTTGTATTTCTTCCTATGATTGTTGTTCTTCGAAATCCATTTTATCGATATTCTTCAACTGTTTATCACTCTACACAACTTCAGTTTATTCTTCATTTACGTTAAATGTCACTATTCCCTGAGCTCTAGTTGCACTTTGAATCCATTAGATGGTCTTATCAACAGATTCATTTTAAGTTCTACCTCTTCAATAGATTTGTAAGTCGTTGTAATCTTAAATTTCCGCACAATCTTTGATAATACCAATTTCATCAATATCATGGCGTAGTTTTGACCTGAAAAGTATTAATCCAATTAACACAATAACAAAGACAAATATTTTAGAATAAGTCAAAAAATTTCCACCAATAAAAACATCTACAAAGATGAAGTATTGCGCAAGGTTTTCTTGTATTGGACTCTGAGGGTTTCAGTTCTACAACTCTTGAATCTATTCTCACGACTGGTTTCGAAGGATTTGTTCGAAATGATTTCAGTAGCCATGCAACCTGACAAATGACATCACTATTATTGTAAGTAACTCTGGGCCACGAGGTGTTCAACCAATACTCGATACTATACTAATTGAATGAGAAATCGAGCACATGGCTTTTCTGAGAAAAAGTTGAAAGAAAGAGCTGACAAGTGATAAGAAGAATGTGGTATTTCGAAGTTTCTGACTATTTTTTAAAAATTATCGAAAACAGCAAGATACTAAATCGATCCTAGATCATGCGCCATTTTGTAACCACTGATTGCTCCTCCTACACAGACGAAGTATCGTCCAAAGAATTCGTGTCTTGTGTCTATCGTCAGTACGACTCACCCTGCTTTTTGCCTTGTAGGATGGTGACTTTGTTAACTTCTTCGGTAGTTCTGATTATCGGTAAAACTTTAAAATGACACTACACCAATTTCTTGGACGTTACTCATTCTATGTGGATATTTGGTGTATCATTTCGTATGAAGCCTTCGTTGCAGGCGATGTAATAAATTGGATTTTGAATAAATATTTTCTTCTTGATTTCCTCAATTTAATTCGACAATGTTGTAGATACAAGAAATCGGGATACAAACTGTGCATGGATTTCAAATCATTGACTACCCTTAAAAAGATCTGGTACAGAGGTACGTTGAAGGGACGTCAGTTTGCGGTCTCATTTTTGATCCTCTCTCTCAGTCAGCCTCCAGAAGCTTCGAACGATATCATCCATCGACTTGAAAGTTTGTAGATGAAAGTAATATCATATTTTGACACTTATATCTATAGGACTGCCTCACTTAAAAAGTCTTGAGTTTATTAGTTTGACACACCCTAAGCCTAGATATGACTTGAAATATTAGTACGTCATATGTCAGTTTTCTTCTTCTACATTTCCTCGATGCTTTCGGGGAATAAATATATGAGTAAATCCCCAGTCCAAGCCTCTTCATTGATGATGTAGAAGTAGAATTTTTCCTGATATCTCAGATCAGAATAAAAAATATATTCGATGACGTTCAACTCTACATAGATACCCTAAGATTACCTACCTATACAGTTTCTTGGTCCTCCTGCAAATGGAAGATATGAAAATGTATGTTTCTTCGCCCATTCTTCTGGTAGAAATCTATTAGGATCAAACTTGAGGGGATTCTCCCAATATTTCGGATTCCTGTGTAAATTTATTATGCTCATAAGAATGACTGAGTCCTTGGGCAAGACCACCTCATCTGAAAGTTAAATAATTAGTTATTATACAGGGTGAGTCTTTGAGTTGAACATTAATTTAAACCTTAGATTGCTCTCATCAAATAGAACACATTTTTCATATACCATTTTTCCATATTCGCCCCCGGTAAAAAGCTATATGAGCTGTTGAGATTTCCAAAGAAATCAGTCTTCCTCTTGTAGCTCTGATATGGCCGCTGAGCTAGTAAACGCCGCGAATTAAGCTCCGACCACCCGGAACACAGCATACACAGAAATATTTTCTTTTTTTTGCAGAGACCAAATAGTAAGTTTATGCTATTTCGTACCAGACCACATTCAAAGTCAATGTCTATGAACCAGCCTTCCCATAGAATTCCATAGTTCAGTTAGGTTAGTTGAATGATTTCATATAATTCATTTATGAACTCGATGAAGATTGGGATAATTACGGAATTCTCGAATAAGAATGGGCAAGAACTAAATTGTGTAGAATCGCACGGTGAAAACAACTGGATATTGCACGAATATCAAGTGGAAGATGGGTGTTTCGATGCAGTGAAATATTTTCTCCACAATGATACCGCGAAAAGTACCAAACCATAAGAATTAAGTGAGTTAGTGAGTTCAATCATATTTATTTGTATTTCAAGCAATGGATTGGTAATTCTGCAATTCAAATCACTGTAAGAAATAGCTGTGTTGAACTTGCAAACAAAGTATGTGTGAGTGCATGCTCATAACCTTTTATGTGAGCCGAACTTGAAAAAATGTCAAATGAAGATTCATAGTATCAATTCAAAGTAGTTGACAGGAACTAGGACTCGGGAAATATTAACGCACCTTAGCTAATACTGACGTTTCGCAAATATATTTTTGCTTCTTCAGGGCAAAGTTAAACTATGTTCTCCCCAAGGTGTACCCATATACAACAAGCCAGAATACAGCGAAACTTGGAAGAACTTCGTCTTTTGCTGGTTGTACAAGTGATGTCGTATTTGAAACATTATTTTGCGAACGAGATTTTCCAAGTTTCTCGGTATTTTTCTGGCTTGTTGTACATGGTTACACCCTGGACAGAACATAGTGTAGCCTTGCCCTGAAGAAGCAAAGATATATTTGTGAAACTTCGGCATTAGCTAAGGTTTGTTAATCTTTTCCGATTCCTAGTTCCTGTCAACTACTTTAAGTATGTAAATCAAGGAAGTTATCCATCTATCAATGTAGTATCGATGTCGAAAAAAAATACCTTATGGACAAGTCTTCAGTAGTCCCCTCATATCATTAATAAATTCGGTGCTCTCCTGTGAGTTTTTACGGAATATAATAGCCTCTATAATATTTTTTGCACTCACCAAGTTTGATATCGTTTGAAGCTACCCTCAAGAGTAGAGGGGCGACTGGAAAAATTCGAAGAGTTTCTTTGAGGAACATCTCGGTGAACTTCAGTTTCGGCAAATCTTCTTTTGTTGAATATCTATCTACACCTAAAACTTCGATTGCTTCTTCATATAGTTTCTCCTGGTCAATAGGAAGTAAAAGGTTAATTTTCATTTTATTCACTCCAATGTGTCAATTTGGAAAGGTATCATAATCTATCAATATTTCGACTACCTTGGTGGTGCAGTTGATAAGTAGCCTGCATTTAAACCGGAGATACTGGGTTGGAATCCCAGTTTAGGTCATGGATGTTATGTAGAAGTTAGATGGAACTCTATACTCCATTCACTTTTATAAACTATCCCGGTTCGCCATGATTTAGGTCTATCAAGTTTTTCTACTTAAAACTGACGCAGGTTGGCACTCGTGAAATATCGGCAATGTCAAAATAATTCTCAGCAACGTTACCAACTGCCAATGCCAATTTCTACTCTCAATCTCAACGTAATCATCACGCTTGGAAACTAAAATGCCAAAGGTTGATTTGAAGAAGTAGAGATAAAGTATCAGGAAGTGCTATGTAGAATTGAAATTTGCTTTTTTGCGCGCATGTTCTAGGGGAACAGCGTGCTATCGTTTTGATCAAATGTCTGTAATTTTGGATGATTGAGCCGAAAATGGTCTCAATCGACTAGGTTGGACTCACTGATGACGAATCCGGTGTCAAAATCGATTCTGTCCGGCCGGCCGGCCGTAGACACGATAACTGTCGAACGAAGTGAGCTAGCGACTTGAAACTTTCAGGGTAGGTCGCGCATTGGAATGCCGCGGTTAAGTTCGTTAGTGGGCCAAATCGATCGAATAGTTTCGGAGTTATAGGCATTTGAAGTTTTGAAGTTATTTATTTTTTATTTCAGAAACTACTTGAGCGATTGGATTCAAACTTGGCAGTTTGGTGGAGTATAACGACGCGCAACTTTGAGCCAAATTTCGTCAAGATCATATTGTCAATAAATTTTAAAAAAAAATTTTTTCGAAATTTTTTTACAAAAAAATTTTTTTTTCGGAAACCATTCATCATATCTAAAAAAAATTATACTCACACTTTGACCTTCTAATTTCACAGCAGTGTACTAAATTTCAGCTCGATATGATCATAAGTTTTGGAGATATCGGGAAAAAATATGTCAAATTTCGAGGTTTTCTTCTCGATATCGTTGATTTTTTTGGTATTACTCGAGAAATATTGATTCAGTCCTGATTAAACTTCACAGCTAGTTTTAAGATGCTGAAAGACAACTTTGTGCAAAATTTCGTGATAATCGGGTTATTAGAACAATTTGAAAAAAAAAATTTATATGATTTTTTCATCATATCATCCTCATTAAATTCTGTATGAAACTTCGAACTGTTATTTTCGATGAAGTACTGGATTTCAATTCGATCTGGTCTGTATTTTTGGAAATATTGGAAAAATAAAATTTTGATTGGGTATATCTACGGAATCATTGGGTGGATTTTACCCATTCACGAATTCGGCCTTCGTAATTAAGGTCCAAACCTTCTCTACAAATATCGAGTTTCTAAGTTGTTTCTTTCGGAAGTTATTGTGTTTACGCAGTCGGCCGTTAGGCTGACCGTAAACACAATAACTTCCGGAAGAAACGACTTAGAAACTCGATATTTGTAGAGTAGGTTTGGGGCTTAATTACGAAGGTCGAATTCGTGAATGGGTAAAATCCGCCCAATGATTCCGTAGATATACCCAATCAAAATTTTATTTTTCCAATGTTTCCAAAAATACAGATCAGATCGAATTGAAATTCAGTACTTCATCGAAAATAACAGTTCGAAGTTTCATACAGAATTTAATGAGGATGATATGATGAGAAAATCATATAAATTTTTTTTTTCAAATTGTTCTAATAACACGATTATCACGAAATTTTGCATAAAGTTGTCTTTTAGCATCTTAAAACTAGCTGTGAAGTTTAATCAGGACTGAATCAGTATTTCTCGAGTAATACCGAAAAAATCAACGATATCGAGAAGAAAACCTCGAAATTTGACATATTTTTTCCCGATATCTCCAGAACTTATGATCGTATCGAACTGAAATTTGGTACGCGCGCACGTTCAAATTCGTTGCTGAAGCGGTCATCTACATTGAACATGCGCGCAAAAGTTGGTGCCTTCACGGCAGTGCTTTTTGAAATTTTCTGATAGTAACCCTGATAATTTGGAATCAATAATTAATCACAGGATATCGAACATTTTCGAAGTATGCAAATGAAAATCTATTGTATCGTTCACATAGATTTCCAGGAACTTTGTAAATTGGGTTAGTTCTTTTAAGGTGACATAAGTTTTGTAGTACTACTAGATTTTCATACTGGAGTATTTCAAGTTATGCAACAAGGTGTTTAAATGTCTTCTGTAGACTTATTTCTTGAGAATTTCGGAAAGTAGGGAATTTCATAGGTTCGTCTGTTCGTTTGGAAGTTTTACTGTAGGGTAATTTTACTGTAGAGTAATGGACTACTCTATCCATTATTTTTCAGTAAAACACTCTATTCTTGATTTCCGTTCAAGAAAATGGCATAACTGAATCTTCCAACCATGTTTATAAAGTGGAATATTTGTAGTGTTAACAGAGAAAAAAGTTTCTTCAACATTCGCCAGGTCTTTGGAATTATTGAATTCAAATATATTTTCTCAAATTCATTATTTTCCCAAAGTAAATTCACATTTTGAAAAATACGTAATTACTACGATCTGTATGTTAAAAGGACAACGTTATGTAGTCATCTGACAGGAAAATGATTATAACCTAACATTTTCAAAATATACACGGTGAAATGTGTCAGAATGTCATGGCCAACCGGGATAGTTCATAGAAGTGAATGGAGTATAGTGTTAATCTACAATATAGATCGTAATCAACCTACCCATCATATAGGTTTGTATGCAACCTACTTACCTGATATTCGGGAAACAATCCCATAGTTAAAAAGCAGAATGACAAGGCAGCAGCGGTAGTGTCAGAACCCTACAGAAAAAAATTAATAATAAAAACCAATTATGAAAAGGAGTGTACTGTTCTCACACCAGCTATGATAGTGTTGACTTCATCTTGTAGCTGCTTATCACTGAAAAAATCGTCGTTTTTGGATAACTCCAGTAGTAGGTCCAATGTTGATTTCATCCCTCCATTGTCTAGAATGAAGACCGATTCAGTATTTCAGAGTGTTGAATCGATATACATATTTTGAATGAACTGATCGCTGAAAGTTGAGTGAATTCAATTTATTTTGTTCTTTCATTTGAGAAAACAAAAGATTTGTTGATGCCGTAGTTGTTGTGAAAAATCTCGATGCATTTTTCGATGTAGTATGCGGGTATCACGGGTTATTTGTTCTTTACTGGGAAATGGGGTGAATAAAACTTTGTGGTGAATAGGAACTTAAGGTAAAAAAGTTATGTCATAATTCCGTATTCTCGCACCATCTTATTTCTGATGGACCAATGAACGCGAAGCGGTTTCCAAAAGCTTAACCTTAGAATCATACGAGAACCAAAGTTTCGAACTGTTGACAGCCTGTGACTCAGAGTAGGAGTGGCCGAACGTAAACACAATAACTTCCGTTTGGAAAAACCTAGAAACTACCTACTACCTACTACAAAGCTAGATATTTGTGGAGTAGATTTGGACCTTAATTACGAAGGCCGAATTCGTGAATGCGTAAAATCCACCCAATGATTCTGCAGATATGCCCATTCAAAATTTCATTCTCCCAATATTTAAATTCCTCATACAGAAATTCATGGTGATATTATAATCAGAAGATCGCAGAATATCAAATATTTTTTTCAAATTGTTCTAACGGCAATATCATCACGAAGTTTCAAATAAAGTTGACCATCAGCATTTTCAAACTAGCTGCCAAGTTTCATGATGATTGAATGAGTAGTTTTAGAGTTATTGCGAAAAATGCAACGATATCGAGAAAAAAACCACGAAATTTGACATATTTTTTTACAATATCTTATACTTATGATCGTATTGAACTGAAATTTAGTACACTGCTATGAAATATATATTTCAGATTTGAGGAATATTTATTCGAAACATAATAAAAAGTTTCCAGGAAAAAAATTTTTTAATTTACTGACAGCACGATCCCAACAAAATTCTGCAAAAAGTTGTATGTCCTTATACTTCAACTAATCGCCAAGTTCCAATTCGATCGCTTCAGTAGTTCTCAGAATATCATCAAAACAATCTCAAAACTTCAAATTTTGCCCATTAACGAACTTGCCCCTCCCATTTTGAGATGCAATCAACCCTGAAAGTCGATATAGATTCCCCCGTACGCCCGTAATTGTGCGTAGACAAAATCGATTTTGACACCATATTCGTCATCAGTGAGTCCAACCTAGTCGCTTGAGACCATTTTCGGCTCAAAATTCGAAAATTAGAGACATTTGGACAAAACGATAGTACGCTGTTCCCCAGAACATGCGCGCAAAAACTGTCAAATCAAGAGCTGTGATTTGATGAAAATGTCAATTCGACAAAAGTCCCAAAACTAAAAATTGAACTGAAATAATTATGAAATTTTCTCTTTTGTCTGATGAAAGAGTCAGATTTGTACTCTTAAATGTTAGCTTTGTTTATAATTTTTAATATTTCTTTATTGTTCATGAGGAGATCTGTTTTACAAGAAACTGCCCTTGACAAATATTTCTAATCTGCAATCCGCAAGGGCGTTATCCATAAAGAATTTTTTTCATTTAATTTTAATAGTTCTGTTTCAGATGTTGGGAGCGAAAATTCAGGAGAAAACCTATAAAATTATCTAAAATCCTCACATAATAAGATTCAATCGATGTGAGCATTCAAACGCGTATTACGGTACTATTGGCGTCTGAATTTAAGATTGCAGCGCCACGGTGGCCAGTTTTAGAACCTTAGATACAGACATAGATTTTGTTTTGATAGTCGATTTTGTACTGTTTGTTAGTGTTTTGTCTGATAATTTTTGATTTCACGATTTATTCAAAGACTTTTCAGAGTTTTATAGTTGACCAGAGTATTACTGGGAGTACATATTCCATTCTTATAAAGTAGGTATGTAATTATGTATCATTCTTCAATCTCATTGAGTGTAGCAACTCTAAAATTATGGAGATATCTCCAAGGTTAGACAGTATTTAAATTTTATTTTTTTTCAGATCCAAATGGCAAGATTGACTTTGGTGGATTTCTTAGGCTGTCTTGAAAGTTGAAAAACAAATAGTATTGTAAAATATAATTTTTGGAATAATAGACAAATACTTATATCTTTACTTCTTTTATAGGGAAGGACTAAATTTACACAATTTATTAAGAATAAAATGAATACATTCACATGAAACTAATGCCACTTGTACCGTAAGCCTTATTCATTATGGATTGACAAATAAATTTTTCCAACACTCATATGATTAGTCTTGAAAAAGCTGTAATAAATAAGCCTTGTACAACTTTGATTTCATCGGCAGAAGCACTTTGAGCGAACAGTATTCATCACCAGATATTTCCTTGTTTGGACTCTTTTTTTTCAATAATTAGTTATATCTAACATTCACGTTGTTCCTTAATGATCAGTTCAACAGGCAGATTTCTGGAAGGCAGAGCATTCCTCTCAAAGTAAATTTTTCTGCTTGGATTAGGTGCCTGGAGAAAAATTGTCTACATGAATGTGATCTGATATTTCATGAGCAATTCTTGCTTACCTTTATAAAAATGATCATCATCGGTAAAATGCAGGTAACAGACTCTCATAAGGGCCGGTATCATAAAACTCAATTGGAAGTTATCTTTAACTTTAACTGAAATTTTGACAGTTATGTTGGGACATAACTGTCAAAACTGTCAGTTAAAGTTAAAGTTGAGTTTTATAATACCGGCCCTTAATCTTGTTTGTTGGTTTTTATCGATTCTTCAACACTTTCAGGCCCGACTTCTCAAGGGAAGTTTCTTTCAACCTAACTCGTAGTTTTTCACCGGGTTGTGGGAATCAATGGGAAGGGACATTTGAGTTTGCTTTGCCTCAGTAGAAGCACTTGTAAAATCACACAAACTCCAAGAAAAATGCATAAACTTTCTCATTTCGTTAACATTTCTTTTAACTTGTCAATGATAATGTATGTACCTCAGGTTACTCTTATAGCCACCAGAGGGAGTAGCGCTTATCTTCATTCGCCAATACTAATTGCATGAATCAAAGAAAGAATGCAGACAATTCTACTGTTATCCCGGCCCCTGCGCCATTTTGTGCATATGAAAAATATCTCCCATGTCTCTTACTATACTCCATTCACTTTTTTGAGGTCAATATCCTTATATTTTGACGAGGTCATTAGGGGCGTTCCTGAATTGGAGAAACAAAGAAAAAAGGGATATTCGTTGCATGAGTTCAAGGAACAAAGTCCCATTAACACAACCTTGGGGCAGTGAGTCGAGGGGGGAAGCGTTTAAGGATTCTGGGTCATGGGACATGTGATAAGGATTATGGAACAGTTTAGTGGCGTAGATATCGTGGGGTGGAACCCTCTTTTCTCTACTATTGACTTCAAACGTTTATTTTTCGAGATACAGGGTGCTGAAATTTGAATTGTTTTCAAGGTTGTTTCTCAAAGTATCTGTGTTTCACAAGATATTCGACTCAAATTTAGCATTTATGATACATTTTGAAGGTTACACAATCTGACATGCCAATTCCGATTGCAAATATTTTTTTCTGGAA
The DNA here is from genome assembly GCA_958510865.1 of Myrrha octodecimguttata. Lineage (NCBI taxonomy): Eukaryota > Metazoa > Arthropoda > Insecta > Coleoptera > Coccinellidae > Myrrha > Myrrha octodecimguttata. The sequence continues at coordinate 42,514,925 of OY294064.1, forward strand.
GATTGACTTCTGTTTTCCTTCAGAAGTCTTTTTTGCTGAGACATTGGAAGTAGGTATGGAAAAATTGTTGTTTTACTTAAACTAATGTTCTCCTGTAATTTTGCCGTATCCGCTACCAAGTTTCTCGAAATCCTCAAAAAAATACGAATTGTCATAAAAACTTAATAGTAAGCTGCGGGTATTACATTAATTTTTAATTTTATGAAGTAATCATTCATTAAGTTTCAATAAATTCGTGAGATTATTTTCTGAAGAAAAAAAAAGAAAAAATTTAAACTTGAACACCCTGTACCTCGATAACGAAACGTGTGCGGTCCTATGTTCATGGATTTATTCTCCCTGAAATAATCCAAGGAATATCCCCTTTCAGTTTGTACCTGCATTTAAGGAACACCCTGTATATATCATGATGATTATGATGGAATATGACGTTAATAGTGGCATCGGAAACATGAAAAGAGATAATAAGATAAGATAATAAGAATATCACCCAACCTTCATCTCCTGAATATTCATCTTTTTTCTTCTGATCGAAAAGAGCTCTCTTCTCTTTTATAACCTGAAAAGAATTGAAATCGCTTAAATATCTTCAAAAGAAACAGTTATTGCGTCCACTCGCCGGTTTAGTTTGTGAAGGGGCGAAATCAGAAAAAAGAGTTTTGAATTTATATTAATTTGAACTTTTGAGATTATCTCCCCGATATGTCAGGAACTACTGATTAAAACTTGTTAATTTGTTGTAAAAAACCGATACATAACTGCCTGCAGAATTTTGTAATCAGTAAAATGCCTGTTTTCCTAGAGAATTTTTCGTATTTTTCACGAAGAATTTTTTTTCGTGAACTATTCATCAGTTTTCGATGGAATTTAGCATTGACCTTTGAGTTGATATTCTACAATGAAGTAATGAATTTCATTTAGGTCCAATCTCTACTTTCGGAGATATTTCTAAAAAAAGTAAAATTTCGTGGTTTTTTGCCTGGCATCGTTTATATTTCCGAAATAAAAAATAAGAATACATTTAAACTACTTGGCAAATGCTGATTTCATGATTGAAATTCCTACATCATAGTGTCAAAAAAAATCAAAATTTTCGAATTTTTCCACTTACTTTCTCTGTGAAACTATTCAATTCCCCAACAACTCTGGTGCACTCTTTTCCAAGTGCACTGGTATAGAAAATGATGGCGGGATGATACATGACATTGCAAATCCTTGTCATACCTATCTCCATTGCCCTGCAAAAATTTCAATTTCTCATTTTGTGATCTGTGGACTTTCCAGAGAATTTACCTGTCCAATAATTTGCCAAATCGATTATCAGACTTTTGTGAGTCAATTCTGAGTCCCATTGCTGCTTCTGGAAAAATCATGCGAAAAATACTATGCCATTCATATTGAGCTGAGTAACAGAACAAGTTGAAGATAATTGAATCAGTCATTTTGATCGAACCATAGAATTAAGCCGTGATCATTTCCTCGCGATGATTTTCTATGTTCTTCAACTTCATTTAACTAACGTCAGTGTGCTGATCAACTCGCTTCGACTTCAAGTGATAAAGTACCATGTCGGTACGAAACTGGGTAAACCCGTAAGATTTCCCGTCACCGAGTTAATAATGAGATATTTACCTCATTGTATACAGGGTGGTCCAAGTAGTGACGTCAATAGATTTTTTTTAGATTCCTCACACCTGGGGGTATCCGAAAATACTCCATGAATGTTATGCGGTTTTTTGTAGTTTTCGAGTTATAGTTTTTTTTGTGTTTTTCCGGTTTATCATTCCAGCGAGGTTTCAAATATTCATATCTTTTTATGTAAGGTATTTTGCCGATTTTTTTCTGTGACATGATCGCCCTTAATATTGTTTCGATAACAAAAATGAATCAGCATCTTGAATACAGTCAAAATTACTAAAAAAAGGCTCGAAAGTTAGAACTTTAGCTTTCAGTAGGATTCACTCAAATATTCAACATCAATTAAAAATACGATGAGGAATTTACATAGCTTCTGGCTGAGTTTAAGAACTTTGCACGGTCCTGAACTACCAAAATCATAAGAAAAAAATAGTACTTTATGGGTCTTTTTTTGCTGTAATCGGTCTTTGAAGGCGGATAGGTTAAAAATCATTGAAACACGATTAAAGTTATCTTTTACTTGTAAACATTCTTATGGTAAATTATTCACAAAAATGTGTTTCTAAACTAATTTTAATTGAAATTCCTGTAAACTAACTGTAGCTTGTGTAATTTTTACAATAATTTTGGACCCACCACTGACTGAAAATTTTGGCATATTTCAAAATTGGTAGTTCTGAAATACTTGCTTTTGGATGAAAAATAAAAGCACAACTTACTGAAATATTACCATTTACTACAATACACCTTCAAAATCCCTTCCTCCATCTTGAATACATAATCGTCAAATTTTTTGTTTTATTTTTCTATCCGCTTACAAAAGTTTTGTCTTAATTCTGCTATGTCGTTGCTTCTTGTAGCTAACACCAGCTCTTTGTAAAATCCCCAAATATAAAAATCGATGGGGTTCAGGTCTGGCGGACGTGCAGGCCATTCGATCGACCCTGCACGCCCAATCCATCTTAATGTAAAAATAACACGAGCCACAATTATTTTACAGGAATTTGAATTAAAATTACTCTAAAGTCACATTTTCAAGCTTAACTTGCCATAAAAGTGATAAAAAGTGGAAAAATAACTTTACTCGTGTTTCAATGATTTTGAGTCTATCCGCCTTCGATGGCCGATTACAGCAAAAAATAGCCAATAAAGAACTATTTTTTCTCTTATGATTTTGGTAGTTCAGGATCGTGCGAAGTTTTCAAACTCAGTCAGAAACTATGAAATTCCTTTTTGAATTTTTAAATTGCTCTTGAATGCTTCAGTGAATCCTACTGAAAAACTGAAGTTCTAACTTTCAAGCTCGTTTTGAAAAGCTTTGAGTAATGTCAGGAAGCTGAGTTATTTTTTTCGTTAAAAGAACATCCGTGTAGATCATGTTGCAGAAAAAAATTCTGCAAAATACCCACTACATAAAAAGATATGAATTTTTGAAACTTCGCTGGTACAATAAATCGGAAAAACACAAAAAAAAACTATAACTCGAAAACTACGAAAAATCGCGTAACATACATGGGCTATTTTGGATACCCCCAGGTGTGAGGAATCTAAAAACAATTTATTGACGTCACTACTTGGATCACCCTGTATCGTACACAGTATGCTTTCTCGAACAAAAATTGGAAGTCGAATAAAGGCGGTATCTCTCAGTTTGGTGATAGACCAGGAAAAAAATCAGCCCCCTCCCCTCTGACAATTTCACAGTTTAAATTTTGAAGTATGTACATTTGAATGAACTAACAAAAAAAATCCGTCCGTCCACCGTCCGTTGTGCGGGCTTTCCTCAGAAAGTACTGAACCAAAATCCGTGAAACTTGGTAGAAACATCGTGTGTCGCTCGAGATTGATCCTCCAAGCTTTTAAGCAGGATCTGTGTACCCCAAGGGCTCAAAACTGGGGGTAGGATGAAAAAAAAGGTACCTAGATAGAAATGAATGAAGTATTTTTATATTAATGCAATATTACCGCATACTGATTCCACTGTACACCTCGATATCAACTGCAGGATATCAATATCAGGCTGACCAACATGATTCTCAAGAACGCCCAACAAGATATCACATTTTTCCTGAAAAATCGGGATGAATGAATTTAGTACTTTTTGGTTGAAAGAAGGGTTGATCAGCTTTCTCTGCTTCCTCCAAATATGCACTGAAAATAAAAGATATCAATTAATATGAAAAGTAAACAGGAAATAATACTATTGAGCTAGAATACACTATAGCAGAAAAGTAGACCAGGGTCTATAATTTTTTGAACCAAAAAAATAATAGTAGGATGGAACCCACTGGAAAAGGAAGAGAATTCAACAAATGGAAAGGAGAAATAATCCAGAAGCGATCTGGGGTCGTGAAGAGGAAGAGGGTGAGTTTTTAAGGCTGATTCGGTCCATTACCGAACTTAACCTTCGCATTTTGAAAAGCAATCTACCCTTAAGGTTTCAAGTCGATATAATCCTCCGTACGACCGCGGATACGGTCGGCCGGTCGTACAGAATCGATTTTGACACCGGATTCGTCATCAGTGAGTCCAACCCAGTCGTTTGAGAACATTTTCGGCTTAAAATTCAAAAATTACAGACATTTTGGACAAAACGATAGCACGCTGTTCGCCTAGTACATGCCCGCAGAAACGAAATTTCTGTTTGCTTTCCCATGGTGTTTAGTGTACGTAAGGAGGAATTAATTACTAAAATACAATGCTCGTCAAAATTATGGAACAAATTCATTTTCTCAGAAGAAAAATATTTGGCAACAAAATCCTGAAACAGGTCAGTTCTGTTTCACTTTTTCCAAATTTATATGCATTTTTGAAGGATTTTTGTTGCACCCTGTACCATCCCAATCAACCCTCTAAATTTTTTGAATAGGGAAAGTAGATACCTTTATGGCAACGTCTTTGTATCTTCTTTACAGGCATGCAGAAATTTTCAAGAACAAAATTGTTTTTTTTTTTCAAATAATTAGTTAGTTCAAAGAGGTGTTCAGTATGTGCACTTTGTCATGGCTCATTTACATTGAGACGATGGTACCTGATGAAATTCGTCACCGAATGAAAGTAGACCATTACAGTTTTGTTCATCCACAATTTTCAACCCACTCACGTGAAAAAAATTTTTTTTTTGCCATTAAAGGGTTCGTAAGGGTTGAAAGTTGTGCATGAACAAAACTGTAATGGTCGACTTTCATTCGGTGACAAATTTCATCAGGTACCATCGTCTCAATATAAATGAGCCATGACAAATTGTATAAACTGAAAACCTCTTTGAAGTAACTAATTTTTCAAAAAAAAAATTTTTTTCTTGAGAATTTCTGCTGTGAAGAAGATACAAAGTCCTTGCCAAAAAATTACCACATGACCCACTTTCCCTATTCAAAAAATTTAGAGGGTTGGTGGGGTATGGCACGGGGTGCAACAAAAATTATTCAAAAATGCATATAAATTTGGTAAAAGTGAAAAAAATTTACCTGTTTCAGGAATTTGTAAGCAAATAAACTGCTCCACATGAGTTAGGGATATTGACTTAAATTTAAAAAAATATAGTTAAAATAAGATTTTTGTGATGAAAATTCATATTAAAATGATTTCAAGTTGCAAATTAATTTTAACCTGTAGGTCTGCAGCGTATACAGGGTGGTTAAGAAAAATCGAGTAAAATAACGAAATTTTATTTCCAGAGAATTCAAGTATTTTAAGACTATCAATACAATGTATGGCCTCCACGGGCATCAATATCAGCTTGACATCTTCTTTGCATACTACACACGAGATTGTTGAACATTTCTTAAGGAGTTTGGTTTCATAAATGGGGCAGAAGCTCTCTCTTTTAAGGATTCTGGGGTAGGTTGATGATTATCTAATCTTCTTTGGAGCATATCCCATGCATGTTCTATACAATTCAAATCTGCTGAACGCGGAGGTATTGGTAAATGTGGAATACCAAGCTCCTCGCGCGCATTCTCAACTATGGCTGCACGGTACGGTCTAGCGTTATCGTCTAGAAATTGAAAAGTTTCACCAATAGCAGCGTGAAAATTTGGCACAACATTGTCAATGACTTGCTCCCTATAGTGTGAGTCGTTCATATTCCCAGGACAAATGTGTAGACCTGTGCGCCCGTTGAAACATATTCCGGCCCATACCATAACACTACCCCCTCGGAATGGATGGACTTCTTGGACATAGCGACGATTACGGGGTATGTGTGGGATTGTCCATATCCTTATTCTTCGAGAGTCTGAAAATCTTCCATATCTGGATTCATCAGTGAAAAGGACACTACGCCATTGATCGTTCTAATTGATATGTTGCCTTGCCTATTCCAGTCTTTGACGCTTATGGTCACGTGTCACGCCTAGAACCTAGATTCACCTCTCTCAAACGTCGTCTCATGGTTTCGATGGAATCTTGGACCCCATCTGCCTTTTGAAGAGTATTCCGTAGCATTCTACACGTAGATGTAGGGTTTCTTTCGCCGAAACGGTGATGAAACGATCCTGAGCAGGTGTTGTTTTTCGTCGCCCACCAAGCCTTGGTCTTTCCAACACGGAACCTGTCTCCCTGAACCTATTCCAAAGTCGACATATCACACTTTGGCTGACTTGGAGCCTTTCCGCTACAACAACCTGAGTTAGGCCACCCTGTAGCATTCCGATAGCCCTATTAGCCTCAGCATTTGTTAATTTTCGTCTTGGCATTTTCAGAAATCTCGTTTCAAATCGGAGCCGTTGATAAACTGACTTCATTTCAAAATAAGAACATTCATGAAGCATTTGCAAAGAACCAAACTTCAGAAAAAGGGCGACCAGATTGACGAAATGTCTCATACTGATTTTTATTGGATCGATTCAAGTTGTTATTGAGTTTTAAATGATTTTACAGCGATTATCTCGAAGATTACATACTTTCAGAAACGATTGAATACTATATCCCTAACTCTTGTGGAGCAGTATATTTTTCTTCTGAGAAAATGAATTTGTTCCATAATTTTGATGCGCACTGTATAATGTTTATGTTCAATTCAACTTTATTATACAACACCGTAGTAATTTTGTTTTAGATGGTGAACTCATTCCACAGGAAAACTGATATAGCCTTGGAAGCTGTGTAAGAAAATATATTTTGGCTCGCATTCGTATTGATTCCAATATTCGAGTTTGTTAAAAGGATAAGTGTTCATTTCTTTCTTGTTTTTTTTTCAATGAAAATTCGATATCTTCCAAATATTTTATATTTATTGAAAGACTTTTGATTTTTACTACAAAAAGTGTCATATTTAAAGGTATGCCTGACACATGGGGGCTAATTGGTTTTTTGCATGTTTTGGATTATAACAGTTCTTCCGTTATTTCTACGCTATAAAATGAAAAGTTAACTTTATTGGCTGAAGACCCGATACATGGTGATCTCTTAGTTTTTATCCACAAATAAGATATCAAGATTTCAAAAGATTGTATGTCATCTTGTCCAGAGCCGGATCTAGGATTTCAGCGCCCGTGGCAAATTATCGGAATGCGCCCTTTTCAAATTTTTTTCGATGAATACATACTTTTCATGAATGATAGTATTCATTCTATTCATAAGATTATTTGACTATTATTATATTCTTTTGAGAACGAGCATTAGATTCTTAGGTATATCAAACAATATGTGTATAGAAATTACTATAATCTCCCATGTATCTTATAATGTAGTGAAGAGAACTCACAAACGTATTAATTTACGATAATGAGGGTAAGAAGAAAACAAAAACAAAGCGAATAGAATAATTTGTTCTCAAAATAATATATAAGCATTCAAAGCTTCAAAAAAACAATAAATGAAAGTGTAAATGAAAAACTGAAATACATTAGAGAACACACATGCCAACAAAGGTCATAAAGGGAATAATTGTAACAGAAAAACCATTTCAATTTGTTATATCAACCTAAAATTATATAAGATTCTGAAAATGCATGGACGTCGAATCGGAATGTTTTGCACGCTCGTTTATATTCATATCTGAATTGTCTCAATGCTCGACAAATGCCAGGAGGACAGAAAAAGTGAAACTCAAGAATCATACTATTCATTTGATCGACAATTGATCCTCTTTCTGTATTACCCATAGCATAGCTAAGAAGCTGATCAATAAAATACTTGAGATACGATTAATTTATCGTATTCTTTTCAACATTTTGATTTTTTTTTAACTTCTTAAACATATGAAAACTCGTGTCATTATGGTACAACGCAATTTTAATTGAATCGGTATAATTTGGGATCTCGCAAATAAAATTCGAACGATAATATCGCCGACATATTCCTAACCTGAACATAGCCTTATAAACTTTGCAGTCTCTAAGTTATATCTTTCGAAAATGTTCACGGACAGAATATATTTTGACCGAGCGCGCAAAAATCCTCAACTCAAAATTGAATTATTCAAACATACCCGATTGAAATTTTTGAACTTTTTCCAGCACGAATAATTTCCCGGCCCGCTTGCACGATCACGTTATTTGCGGTATTGCACATAATATAAAATATAATGATAAGTTCCTGGTTCCTATTTTTCTTATTGATGCCATCATCTGCGCCGCTGCATGGAAGTACCCCACATGCGAGAAAAAATGAAGTATCCATAAGACTGGGGTGATTTCATCAAGCCTATCGGTCGTAAATGTCTTCGAAATACATTACCCTTATCAAAGCCGGTGTGATGAACGATTCGGCGAATAATGTGGACGGTATGAATCTCTTTGTCATGCCGTCAAGAAACCGAACATAGACGGAGCGCTACCGCCGCTAGCTCGAACCATTAAACTCCCTCTGAACTTGCCGCTTGAGGTCTTCAGTGTTCGAATAACAAACATCTGGACGCGATCGGGAATCGTAGGGCGACCGACCAGTGTGAAATTATCATCTGTTAATTTATTGGTAACTACTTGTCGCCGCATATTCTACAACAGGTGCATGCATGAATGAAACACTCACCTGGTGCTGAAAATAATCCTTCACCCATGTAGTCTTTGGTGAAGTCTATTAGATGACTTTTTCCTAAACTGCTTGGATTTGTCATGATAATTTCTATGTGTTCCGGTTTGCCAACTCCAACTATCAAAAAATGTCCTAACCATCCTTTGAAGATCTCAGGACTTGCTTCGAAGTATCGAAGGATTTGTTGAGAGCATCCTGAAAGTTCACCATTGATGCTATCAAAATTTTATAATTTAATGTCAATTTGAAAAGATACCACCCATAACATCTCAGTCCCCATGCACAATGAGAAAAAATGCAGAAAGAGGTTAACTTCGGGTCCTACGAAGACGTTCTTTAGGGTTGGTTCAACCAATGTTATCAACACTGTAAGCGTGATAACAGCAACCCCTGAAATCTTTAACCTTTTTTGTTAGTCCGATCATCATGAAACTTGATAATTAGTTGACGAATTCTGATGATTGTGTTATCACCCACACTTGAGTTATACTCCATTCACTTTTATGAGCTATCCCGGTTAGCCATGATTTAGGCCGATTCACATAAAACTGGTTGGCACTCGTGAAATATCGGCAATGTCAAAATAATCCTCAGACGTGGCCAAGTGCCAATGCCAATTTCTACTCTCAATATCAACATAATCATCACGTTTGGAAACTAAAAATGCCGAAGGTTGTTTTGAAGAAGCAGAGACAAAGTATCGGGAAGTGCTATGTAGAATTGAATCTGCTTGTTCTTGATAGTAACCCTGATAATTTTGAATCAATAATTTATCACAAGCTATCCAACATTTTCGACGTATGTGAGGGAAAACCCAGTGTATCGTTCACATAGATTCCCAAGAACTTTGTACCATGTTTATGTACATGAAATATTTCCAATGTTAACAGAGAAAAAATTTCAAAAAGCACTGCCGTGAAGGCAGCAACTTTTGCGCGCATGTTCAATGTAGATGACCGCTTCAGCAACGAATTTGAACGTGCGCGCGTACCAAATTTCAGTTCGATACGATCATAAGTTCTGGAGATATCGGGAAAAAATATGTCAAATTTCGAGGTTTTCTTCTCGATATCGTTGATTTTTTCGGTATTACTCGAGAAATACTGATTCAGTCCTGATTAAACTTCACAGCTAGTTTTAAGATGCTAAAAGACAACTTTATGCAAAATTTCGTGATAATCGTGTTATTAGAACAATTTGAAAAAAAAAATTTATATGATTTTCTCATCATATCATCCTCATTAAATTCTGTATGAAACTTCGAACTGTTATTTTCGATGAAGTAATGAATTTCAATTCGATCTGATCTGTATTTTTGGAAACATTGGAAAAATAAAATTTTGATTGGGTATATCTACGGAATCATTGGGCGGATTTTACCCATTCACGAATTCGACCTTCGTAATTAAGCCCCAAACCTACTCTACAAATATCGAGTTTCTAAGTCGTTTCTTCCGGAAGTTATTGTGTTTACGGTCAGCCTAACGGCCGACTGCGTAAACACAATAACTTCCGAAAGAAACAACTTAGAAACTCGATATTTGTAGAGAAGGTTTGGACCTCAATTACGAAGGCCGAATTCGTGAATGGGTAAAATCCACCCAATGATTCCGTAGATATACCCAATCAAAATTTTATTTTTCCAATATTTCCAAAAATACAGACCAGATCGAATTGAAATCCAGTACTTCATCGAAAATAACAGTTCGAAGTTTCATACAGAATTTAATGAGGATGATATGATGAAAAAATCATATAAATTTTTTTTTTCAAATTGTTCTAATAACCCGATTATCACGAAATTTTGCACAAAGTTGTCTTTCAGCATCCTAAAACTAGCTGTGAAGTTTAATCAGGACTGAATCAGTATTTTTCGAGTAATACCAAAAAAATCAACGATATCGAGAAGAAAACCTCGAAATTTGACATATTTTTTCCCGATATCTCCAAAACTTATGATCGTATCGAGCTGAAATTTGGTACACTGCTGTGAAATTAGAAGGTCAAAGTGTGAGTATAATTTTTTTTTGGATATGATGAATGGTTTCCGAAAAAAAAATTTTTTTGTAAAAAAATTTCGAAAAAATTTTTTTTTTTTGATTTATTGACAATATGATCTTGACGAAATTTGGCTCAAAGTTGCGCGTCGTTATACTCCACCAAACTGCCAAGTTTGAATCCAATCGCTCAAGTAGTTTCTGAAATAAAAAATAAATAACTTCAAAACTTCAAATGCCTATTACTCCGAAACTATTCGATCGATTTGGCTCATTAACGAACTTAACCGCGGCATTCCAATGCGCGACCTACCCTGAAAGTTTCAAGTCGCTAGCTCACTTCGTTCGACAGTTATCGTGTCTACGGCCGGCCAACCGGCCGGCCGGCCGGCCGGCCGGACAGAATCGATTTTGACACCGGATTCATCATCAGTGAGTCCAACCTAGTCGATTGAGACCATTTTTGGCTCAATCATCCAAAATTACAGACATTTGATCAAAACGATAGCACGCTGTTCCCCTAGAACATGCGCGCAAAAAGTGTCCTGAACATCTGGCGAATGTCTTTGGAATTATTGAATTCACATAATATTTTATCAAATTCATTATTTTCCTAAAGTGAATAAATATTTTGATAAATACGTAATTACTACGACCTCTATGTAGAGAGGACAACATTGTATAGTTATCTGACAGGTAAATGACTATATAACCTGACATTTTCAAAATATACATGGTGAAATGTGTCACAATGACATGGCCAACCGGGATTGTTTATAAAAGTGAATGGAGTATAGTGTCCCAATTTACCACCAAGTGCTTTACATACCGTCAACAGATTTTCCAACAAGGTCTCCTGTGATGCTGAATATTCCCGTGAGATTGGAACTTGGAATGGCTGATGCTTTCCTGAACAAATCTCGTTTATTCCAAAAAAACTTGAAAACCAATAAAGCACATGCCAAGACTATCAAAGACTTTAACACTTGGACATCGCTCGAGGATGACCTCTTGCCCACTGTCTCTGCTTCTGTCATTTTGTCTCCTATGTGAAAAAAAACTTACTTGAATAAATCACATATTTATTTGTTGATTTATATTTATGTTGAGTTGAAACATGATGCGTTTCGCTGAGTTTTTGCTCCTTCTTCAGATCCTGCTAGACGACTGGTTCAAGAATTGGTCTCAAACCGTATTCAAGAGAGTTCCTAGGGTGAGGATACATAATCTTTCTGTTATCCGAGAAAACGTACTGGGATTCTACAGGGCTACAATCGAGGGAATTGACTAGGTTAAGGTTTCTGGTGAATTCTTCGTGTTACGAAAAAGGTATAACATTACAGGTCAGTTTTATCACTTCAGAAAATCATTAGACTTTTAATGCGAACGAACTCAAAAGGAGTGATCTAGATCACTCTGTCTGGTCATTGAGTAAATCTTCAGTATTCCTCAACCAATTTATTTCTAAACTCTGTGATGAATTCAGCTCCATGTCTTCAGTTTCTTTGGGTAAAACCTTGAATCGTTCGTTAAAATCGGGCTTCTCTTTTAAGAAGTGTTCGGCATAGTTGGAGCCTAGCTTATTATTAAAAAAGATCTCCCTTGTTTTTTGATTCTAGTATCGAGAGACAGAGCCGGATCTAGGATTTCAGCGACAGTGGCAAGTTATATCGAAATGCGACCTTTTCAATTTTTTTTCAATGACTACATACTTTTCATGAATGATAGTATTTATTTCATTCCCAAGATATTTTACTGTTATTATATTCTTTCGAGAACGAGCATCATATTCTTAGGTATAACAAACAATATGTTTATAGAAATTACTATAATCTCCCATGTATCTTATAAGGTAGTGAAGAGAACTCACAAACGTATTAATTTACGATAATGAGGGTAAGAAGAAAACAAAAAGGAAGCGAATAGAATAATTTATTCTCAAAATAATATATGAGCATTCAAAGCTTCAAAAAAGCAATAAATGAAAGTGTAAATGAAAAACTGAAATACATTAGAGAACACACATGCCAACAAGGGTCATAACGAGCATTTCAATATTACTATTTGTAATTCGCCATGATGCAGGGTCAATAAAATCAACTGGTTCAGGTTTAACCTCAGTAAATCCTGATTTCTCGTCAAAAGAATTTTCGTTGTCCGAATTATTCGAAATGGAATACTTTCTTACGATAGGCTCGGTACTTGAAGAAGTAGAAGGAAATTCCGCTACATGATGGGCTTCGCTAGTGGAACCACTTTTTGTTGATACAATAGCTGTTCTTAAAGTAACTTGAGATATTACTAGTTTTTTTTATGTCTAATAATTTTTATCCCTGATCTTTCGAGATTGCGATCCTGATAGTTTCTTTGGCGGCATTTCAGTTGGTTATAAAAACCTAAAATTATATAAGATCATGAAAATGCATGGACGACGGATCGGAATGTTTTGCGCGATCGTTTATATTCATATCTGAATTGTCCCACTGCTCGACAAATGTTAGGAGGACAGAAAAAGGTTTCATGTTTCAGTGAAACTCATGAATCATACTATTCATTTGATCGACATTTGATCCTCTTTCTGTAGTACCCATAGCTAAGAAGCTGATTAATAAAATACTAGAGATACGATAAATTCAGCGTATTCATCTCAACATTTTGATTTTTTTATAACTTCTTCTTATACATATGAAAACTCGTGTAATTATGGTACAACGCAATTTCAATTGAATCGGTATAATTTGGGATCTCGCAAATAAAATTCGAACGATAATATCGCCAACATATTCCGAACCCAAACATAACCTTATAAATTTTGCAGTCTCTAAGTTATATCTTTCGAAAATGATTGACTCACATGTGCACGGACAGAATATAATTTGACCGAGCATGCAAAAATCCTCAACTCAAAATTGAATTATTCAAACATACCCGATTGAAATTTTTGAACTTTTTCCAGCACGAATAATTTCCCGGCCCGCTTGCACGATCACGTTATTTGCGATATTGCACATAATATAAAATATAATGGTAAGTTCCTGGTTCCTATTTTTCTTATTGATGCCATCCACTGCGCCGCTGCATAGAAGCACCTCACATGCGAGAAAAAAAGTAGTATTAATAAGACTGGGGTGATTTCATCAAGCCTATCGGTCGTAAACGTCTTCGAAATACATTACCCTTATCAAAGCCGGTGTGATGAACGATTCGGCGAATAATGTGGACGGTCTGAATCTCTTTGTTTTGCCGCTAGCTCGAAACATTAAACTCCCTCTGAACTTGCCGCTAATTGAGGTCTTCAGTGTTTGAATAACAAACATCTGGACGCGATCGGGAATCGTAGGGCGACCGACAAGTGTAAATTTATCATCTGTGAATTTATTGGTAACTACTTGTCGCCGCATATTTTACAACAGGTGCATGCACTATAGCACCGCTCTAAAATATGAATGGACTTTGAAGTGAAAAAACATAATTTCAAGAAAAAAAAATCATAATTTTGCGCCCCTAGTTGTTTGGCGCCCGTGGCAAATGCCTCCCTCGCCACGCTCTAGATCCGGCTCTGTCGAGAAAAGGACCTGTTTTTTAAATATAAGTTGTCGGGCAGGTTTTCATGATATCTGTCGAAAAACTAATAATTTTGTTCTATCTGTTTTGAGTTTAGAGTCCTCCAAAACCTCAAATTTGGTTCTATAGAATATATTGATGATATTCTCTTATGGGAATTTCTTCATTTCTTGAGATGGTTCACTAAAATAGCTGACTGAGTTAAATGTTTTTGTATTTTCGACTTGGTGTTTATCATCGGAAGCACAAAAAATTTCAAAAAGCACTGCCGTGAAGACAGCAACTTTTGCGCGCATGTTCAATGTAGATGACCGCTTCAGCAACGAATTTGAACATGCACGCAAAAGCTGCTGCCTTCACGGCAGTGCTTTTTGAAATTTTCTACTGATTAATAACTGGATTTGAATTCGATCAAATCTGTATTTTTGGAAATATTGGAAAAATAAAATTTTGAATGGGAATATCTACGGAATCATTGGGCGGATTTTACCCATTCACGAATTCGACCTTCGTAATTTAGCCCCAAACCTACTCTACAAATATCGAGTTTCTAAGGCGTTTCTTCCGGAAGTTATTGTGTTAGCGGTCAGCCTAAAGGCCGATTGCGTAAACACAATAAATTTCGAAAGAAACAACTTAGAAACTCGATATTTTTAGAGAAGGTTTGGACCTCAATTACGAAGGCCGAAGTCGTGAATGGGTAAAATCCACCCAATGATTCCGTAGATATACCCAATCGAAATTTTATTTTTCCAATATTTCGAAAAATACAGATCAGATCGAATTGAAATCCAGTACTTCATCGAAAAATAACAGTTCGAAGTTTCAGACAGAATTTAATGAGGATGATATGATAAGAAAATCATAGAAATTTTTTTTTTAAATTGTTCTTATGACACGATTATCACGAAATTTCGCATAAAGTTGTCTTTCAGCATCTGAAAACTAGCTGTGAAGTTTTATCAGGACTGAATCAGTATTTCTCGAGTTATACCGAAAAAATCAACGATATCGAGAAGAAAACCTCGAAATTTAACATATTTTTTCCCGATATCTCCAAAACTTATGATCGTATAGAACTGAAATTTGGTTCACTGCTGTGAAATATGAAGCTCAAATTGTGAGTGGAATTTTTTTTGAATATGATAAATGGTTTCTGGGAAAAATAATTTTTTGGAAAAAAATTTCGAAAAAATTTTTTTTTCAATATACTGACAATATGATCCTGACGAAATTTGGCTCAAAGTTGCGCGTCGTTTTACTCCACCTAACTGCCAAGATTGAATTTAATCGCTTGAGTAGTTTCTGAAATGAAAAATAAATAACTTCAAAATTTCAAATGGCTATAACTCCGAAACTATTCGACCGATTTGGCCCATTAACGAACTTAACCGCGGCATTCCAATGCGCGACCTACCCTGAAAGTTTCAAGTGCCTATAACTTGGGAACTATTCGACCGATTTGGCCCATTAACGAACTTAACCGCGGCATTCTGATGTGCAACCTATCTTGAAACTTTCAAGTTGCTAGCTCGCTTCTGTCGACAGTTATTGTGTCTACGACCGGCCGGCCGGACAGAATCGACTTCGACACAGGATTCGTCATCAGTGGGTCCAACCTAGTCGATTGAGACAATTTTCAGCTCAATCATCCAGAATGACAGACATTTGGACAAAACGATAGCACGCTGTTCCCCTAG
Source organism: Myrrha octodecimguttata (assembly GCA_958510865.1). Lineage (NCBI taxonomy): Eukaryota > Metazoa > Arthropoda > Insecta > Coleoptera > Coccinellidae > Myrrha > Myrrha octodecimguttata. The sequence continues at coordinate 42,530,802 of OY294064.1, forward strand.
AACATGCGCGCAAAAACTTTGACTTTTGGTGAGCCATCTGAAGCATTACAGATATTTCTAAATAAGAGTATCATAAATATAAACATTCAAGTCAGTCAGCAATTTTGGTAACCCATTTGAACCAATAAAAATGTCTGAACAAGAATGCTATTAACATATTCTTCAACCTATAACTCTAAAAAAGGGAAATTTTCAAGGACTCTTATCCCAAAATAGATAATAGAATTTATAACTTTTTTGACGCTCTTGTTCTTAAAAAGTTGGGTTGAATACCCTAAAGAAGAATCTCTGGTCGAAAAGGACCTAGCGACTTGGAATTATCGAATTAGGTATGTAGTCCAAATATCCTTTTTGAGTTCGTTAATGGGTGAAATCGATTGAATAATTTCAGAGTTAGGCCTTTTTGAAATTTGGAGGTTATTTCCTCGATATCTCATACGGATTATTGAATAGATCAGTTTAAATAGCTGTGAACAGTTCTAGAATACTTACGCGCAACTCAGTGCAAAATTTCGTGTAGATCTAGTCAACAGAAAAATTTTTAAAATATGTTTATTGAAAAATTTCTCACGTTTTTGATGTAAAAAATTTTTATAATCCGAACATATTGATAAGATTTCAACAAAATTCGACACAAACCTTGGAGTCAGTATTTAACAACAATGTTTCAAATTTCATGTCGATCCGATATTTTCTTTCGGAGATAAAAGAAGAAAAATATGCCAAATTTCGTTGTTATTTAGAATTTTAACGTAATTTCCACAATATCTCAAAAAGTACAGATGCAATTAGATTGAAACTTCGTGAGCAGGTGAAAAATACCTACTTGCAAGTAGATGCAAAATTTCGTGTTGATCTAATGGTTAGAATTCGAACCTCACGTCGGTGCTTTTCTAGAGTTTTCAATAACGAGCTAGACTCCAAGTTTGCAGAACACTTGATAATTAAACGCATGTTTCGCACAGAGAAACTAAATATCTGAAGATAAATTTACGCAATGACTAGACGAAATAATTCTAAATTACAGGAAAAAAAATGTATCCTCACCCCAGAAATTGCACTGAACCCAAAACCAACTCTTGAACCAGCTGTCTAACAGCATCTGAAAAAGCTAAAACTTAGCGAAACTCATCATATTTCTAATAAATAGGAATCTACACATATGTGTTTTATTTAAGTTAACTAAACTGTCCAACACCATCTATAGAGAAGCACTTCAGTGTTGTTTCAAGTTTTCACGCGCTCGTACGAGTTTGTTAATATATTTCTGGCAAAAAAATCCGAAAATGACCATCAGATCGAACTGAAGTTTATTATATATTGATTAGAATAGTATAATATATTAGAATAGTAAAAAGGTCACACAAACGAGTTCTAGTCAACAAAAAAACTCTTTTGGAATGTAGTCGTCTAGTCCTCGTTTCCGTGACCGCCTTAATCATTACATATATCAAGGATGTGATATCGCCATAATTAATTGATAAGAAGGTGTGTGCTACATTCCAGGCCAAATTTATGGATATATTCCAAAAAAAAAAATCTCTACAACATTCAGAAAAATATTCAAAAAAAAATTGTTTCTTTCATTTTCCTACGATACGATCCTCACGAAAGACGGAATAAAGTTTTAGGTCTCTATTCTCCAGCTAAAAACGAATATTATTCTCGAGATATTGGCAAAATAAAACGCGAATTTCAAATAGGTATAACTTCGGAACCTTTCCCATTAATGAATTCAGCCGAGATAATCAATATTCGAAGTTTTTCATGATTTTTCTCTATAATCTATCAGATCAAATTAAATCTCAGAAATTGTTTGTAGGATGTTAAATAAATTTACCGACAGAAATATTTATGGAATTGTCGAGATAACTTCCTCATAAATATCAAAAAAAAATTTACTCGAAAATCATTTTGTTTTTTTTTGTGAAACTACTCATCAGATTTCAATAAAATTTGGTACACGCCCTGGAGCTAAAATTAAACAATATTGTTCTAAATATCAGTACGAAACGACATTTATTTTCGAAGATTTCGAATTTCATTTTTGAGATTGATCCGATATTTACATTAGGAGACATTGAAAATTTTGTCAATTTTGAAATTTTGTTTTCAAATATTCTCATCGTATGGTTCCCACGCAATTCTCCATAAACCTTTAAATTGTAATTTTCCAATCAAGTACAGGATTTCAATTCGATTCGATCTCTATTTTCGAAAATATTGGGAAAATAAAATTTTTAATGGATAAATCTACTGTATTGAAAGGTAGATTTAGATTTAGATATAACCATTCAAATTTTATTTTAAAATCTCCAACAATACAGATCGGATAGAATTGAAATTTAGTATTTGATAGCTTGAAGGTAAATGCAGAATATCGAGAGGGCCACAAAAAATTTCGTCGAATTTGAGGGATAAGTTGGATTCACTCTAAAATTATTTTTTTTTATTCTATCGAACTGTTAAGTTGCCTGACCTGATATTTACTTACATCTGGATCATACCTCTGTTCTTCTTATTTTTTATTAACACTCATCCGAATGAAAAGGGAAGGTACTAAAGGAAAAATCACCTCTTCTGATCTCAGAACATTTGTCGGCTACCAGTACGGTCAATCAATAAATAAAAATTTATATATATATATAGGTCAATCAAAGCGGATCAATTCAGCTTTGATGTTTATTGATACTGTAACATGAAAAACCAAATATGAGCAATTCAGGTATTTATAAGATTTTCAGTTTGGAAATTTTTGAATGCATGAATTTGGTGACAATTACTTCAGAGAAAAACGTTTGAGTGGTACCCATTTAGGATAATTCAATTAGGTTGAATTCATCACCGTGTTAAGGTAGATATAATAATTTGAAATATTTTTTGCGAATTATTCAATGAAAAATTGGGTTGAAATCGATTAAATCACTGTAAAATAACGGTTCTACAATTTCAGTGAAATCTAGCTGATAAAATCTGTTGAACCATTAACACCTCAACTTCCAGAAGAAGCAGCTTCCCAGAAGACACACGTACATTCAGTTAGATATCCATTTCGTGTCCAGTGGATGACCGGATGTCCAATGGACATCCCATGTACATCATCCATGGACTTCATTGGATGTCCATAGTATTGTTGTCCAAAGGACATCAAAATATGTACATTCATTCAAAATCCAATTCGTGGTTGTACAATGGCTATCAAAATTAGCATATTCCATGGATATCCATGAGTTGTCCAATTGAAGAAGTTTTTGGCAATATAGGTATCTATGATGAATTTCAGTTTGGCAATTTGTTAATGCATGAATTTGGTGACAATTACTTCAGAGAAAAACATTTGAGTGGCACCCATTTAGGATAGTTCAATTATGAAGGTTGAATTCATTACTGTGTTGAATCTGTCCAATGATTTCAAAGGTAGATATGATAATTTGAAATGTTTTTTGCGAATTATTCAATAGAAAATTGGGTTGAAATCAATTAAATCACTATAAAATAACAGTTCTACATTTTCAGTGAGATCTAGCTAAAAAAATCTGTTGAACCATTAACACTTCAACTTCCAGAAGGAGCAGCTACCCAGAAGACACACGTACATTCAGTTAGATATCCATTTCGTGTCCAGTGGATGACCGGATGTCCAATGGACATCCCATGTACATCATCCATGGACTTCATTGGATGTCCATAGTATTGTTGTCCAAAGGACATCAAAATATGTACATTCATTCAAAATCCAATTCGTGGTTGTACAATGGCTATCAAAATTAGCATATTCCATGGATATCCATGAGTTGTCCAATGGAGGAAGTTTTGAGCAATTTAGGTATTTATGATGATTTTCAGTTTGACAATTTGTTAATGCATGAATTTGGTGACAATTACTTCAGAGAAGAACATTTGAGTGGCCCCCTTTCAGGATAGTTCAATTATGAATGTTGAATTTATTTCCCTGTCAAATCTGCCCCATGATTCGACAGGTAGATATAATAATTTGAAATGTTTTCTGCGTTAACATTTCGGAAACAAATTTGGTGAATACCCTTTTTTTTTGGAAAGTTTTGATTAGGTTCGACACAAATCTTGAATTCAATACTTTACCAATATACCCAATTTCGACCGATTACGATAACAAGCTCGAGAGAGATACTTACCTCATGTCAGGGCTTTTCTAGTTTTTCTCAAGAATTTTTCATTCAGAATTACGTTCTTTTTATTACCTTCAAATATCGAAAATTCTTTGAGAACATTGTTTTCTGATTATAAATGTTACTGAGGATACTTTAAATAAATTTTTATATTTCACTAAACATCAGTTAGATTTCGCTGAAATTTTGCATGCACTTTCAAGTCGATATATTCCGAGCGAGTGCTCTATTTAAATTGAACCTGATCTGTATTTTCAGAACTTCTGGGACAATAAAGTTTCGAACTGACATACTTGGAACCAATGGGTTTATTTTATCGATTCACGAATTTAGATCCGAAACTGCTCCACGAATATCGAGTCTGTCTCTAAGTTATCTCTTACGAGAGTTGTTGGATTTACAGAAATGAAATCTTCGAAGTCCGTAAAAACAGGTAAATGATAATAATAACGAAAGTACTCACATCAGTTGGAAATGTATATACTTAATCACCTAGTGGAGCTTTACATATTGAATGCTTTGAAAATAATGGGTTGTTCTAGCTAATTTATATAAGTAGCCTTCCCTCGATAAATTTGTCAAACTTTCGAAGTGTTTGTGAGCTTGAAATCAACAGTACTGTTCAAACAAAAAAGTGAAAAACTTGGAACACCCATTGAAGATTTCGGTGACATTTTTCAATTATGATTCATTGAAAACAAACTCACATCTTTCAAACACAATAAAGTTGAGTTGGGGTTTCTTGGAGAGTCCCAGGACCTTTCAGAAATATTGCGATTATGTGCGAAAATAATTGATTCTCTTGATGGTTCGAATGACAGGATCATCAAGAAATTTCGCAAAAAACTGTGCATCAGATAGTAACCAAGTTTGGTTTTCACGAATTCATATTGTCAGAAGGTCACCTTAATTATCATTCAGCAGAAATATTAATAACCAAAAAACTTTGTCTTGTTCGTACTAATGAGACAAATGTTAAATTTCAATATTGGGATATAAAAATCAAGAAACATTGTGGGTACATTAATTGAATTTAAACTGGCAGTTCATACAAGTGAAGGTGTTAGTTTTCTGGTAAGTGAACTCGACATTTTTCTATTTTGATCAGGGTTTCGAGATTTTGTTTCAGGAAATAACAACATCATAATCATTCATTTGGATTTTTCAATAATTATTGACCAAATATTTATTATTGGTTCGGTTCACACATTAACTGTCGAAAGAAAATAATTAGAAATTAAATTGTATTTTTGTAGGGCAAATTTGGGGCATAAATAGTATGTATAAAGAAAATATTCTTCAGAATACAGCTTCGATCTACCTAATTGAAATCTGGTACTTTCTCGAAAATGACCTCACGAGCGTGCTTCTCGAGAATATTCAGAATAGTTCAGAATTATCTCACAGATTATACAGGATGTCATATTGAAAATGAACCAGAACCCTTTTCTGGTTGAAAAGCCAAAAGTTGTCTCTCAGACAACTCAATTTTGTTCTTTCGGAAGACATTATATACATAAAGTTTATCATTATACATCATTTCATCCCTCTGCGCTCTAGCTTCAACTCCTCCAATTGCAATGATATATTTCTGAAAAATCCTTTTCCTATTGAATATGACCGTTGACTTTTTTTTGATATTTAATAATTGGTTCATGTAATATAAGACTTTAAAAATGGAATATCAACCAATTTACCTGGAGCATAAGATGATTTCTCATTTCAAAAATCAATGCAGGTGGAAAAAATGTGTCTAGAAAATCGAGGTGAGTGCCCTACATAGTTTAACCTAACAAATGCTTGAACTGAGCCATACAAAGGTAAGGTACGCTAAAAATATCGAGTTTCTAGGAAGATTCTTCCAGAAGTTAGTGTGTACGTTTTTAATCATGCAGATTAAATTCGTGAATGGGTTAAATCTATCCAATGATTCTGAAACTATACCTATTCATTTTTGCAATACGTCCAAAAACCCAGATTTGATCGAAATTGAAATTCAGTACTTGATTGAAAAATGTTAACTGGAATTCAAAATTTCCTTAACACCATATGAAAAGACATCGCCAAACCTTTTGATCAGGAAGTAAAGCTGAACTTAGCGGGGTCAATGCTTGAAAAGGTGTCCGCTTCACAGAACGAAAAACGTACGTAAATATAATCAAATTCAACCTTACGACAATGTATTTGGACATTAATTTTCAGCCGATGCTCGACTTCATTGATATACTATCCTGTTGGTGATTGTTTTATGTTCGAGTGATTGTATCAATCCCCCAAGAACATTAAATTCAGCACCAGCATTTGACAAACGTTAACATTGCATCAAGGACCAACGACATTAATACCAGGTCATGAGTACATCGATCCATCAACAGCAGTCCTTATATCAATGGTCCCAAAGCATTGAATTCAGGCTTATCGGTTATTGTATCAATGTATTTTGGACATCAACTGATCACTTAGGTACATTAATGTGAATCCAAAAAACATCAATCTAAGGCGTCCTATAGTGGTTGTTTTTGGATTTAAACCAAAAATTACTATTTTTTCAAATATAAAACAATATTGAATGGAATAATGCCTCAATATACATATATAAATATATTCGCAGACTTTTGTTTTGACAGAAATTCTGTAGAATTAGCCTAGATTTGAATGAAATATTTTTATATCTTCAGTCGAATGTAACATTTTTTAGTTATTGCGTTTTTGCGCGCATGTTCTAGGGGAACAGCGTGCTATCGTTTTGATCAAATGTCTGTAATTTTGGATGATTGAGCCGAAAATGGTCTCAATCGACTAGGTTGGACTCACTGATGACGAATCCGGTGTCAAAATCGATTCTGTCCGGCCGGCCGGCCGGCCGGCCGTAGACACGATAACTGTCGAACGAAGTGAGCTAGCGACTTGAAACTTTCAGGGTAGGTCGCGCATTGAAATGCCGCGGTTAAGTTCGTTAATGGGCCAAATCGATCGAATAGTTTCGGAGTTATAGGCATTTGAAGTTTTGAAGTTATTTATTTTTTATTTCAGAAACTACTTGAGCGATTGGATTCAATCTTGGCAGTTTGGTGGAGTATAACGACGCGCAACTTTGAGCCAAATTTCGTCAAGATCATATTGTCAATAAATTCAAAAAAAAATTTTTTTCGAAATTTTTTTACAAAAAAATTTTTTTTTCGGAAACCATTCATCATATCCAAAAAAAATTATACTCACACTCTGACCTTCTAATTTCACAGCAGTGTACTAAATTTCAGCTCGATACGATCATAAGTTTTGGAGATATCGGGAAAAAATATGTCAAATTTCGAGGTTTTCTTCTCGATATCGTTGATTTTTTTGGTATTACTCGAGAAATACTGATTCAGTCCTGATTAAACTTCACAGCTAGTTTTAAGATGCTGAAAGACAACTTTGTGCAAAATTTCGTGATAATCGGGTTATTAGAACAATTTGAAAAAAAAAATTTATATGATTTTTTCATCATATCATCCTCATTAAATTCTGTATGAAACTTCGAACTGTTATTTTCGATGAAGTACTGGATTTCAATTCGATCTGGTCTGTATTTTTGGAAATATTGGAAAAATAAAATTTTGATTGGGTGTATCTACGGAATCATTGGGTGGATTTTACCCATTCACGAATTCGGCCTTCGTAATTAAGGTCCAAACCTTCTCTACAAATATCGAGTTTCTAAGTTGTTTCTTTCGGAAGTTATTGTGTTTACGCAGTCGGCCGTTAGGCTGACCGTAAACACAATAACTTCCGGAAGAAACGACTTAGAAACTCGATATTTGTAGAGTAGGTTTGGACCTTAATTACGAAGGTCGAATTCGTGAATGGGTAAAATCCGCCCAATGATTCCGTAGATATACCCAATCAAAATTTTATTTTTCCAATGTTTCCAAAAATACAGATCAGATCGAATTGAAATTCAGTACTTCATCGGAAATAACAGTTCGAAGTTTCATACAGAATTTAATGAGGATGATATGATGAGAAAATCATATAAGTTTTTTTTTCAAATTGTTCTAATAACACGATTATCACGAAATTTTGCATAAAGTTGTCTTTTAGCATCTTAAAACTAGCTGTGAAGTTTAATCAGGATTGAATCAGTATTTCTCGAGTAATACCGAAAAAATCAACGATATCGAGAAGAAAACCTCGAAATTTGACATATTTTTTCCCGATATCTCCAGAACTTATGATCGTATCGAACTGAAATTTGGTACGCGCGCACGTTCAAATTCGTTGCTGAAGCGGTCATCTACATTGAACATGCGCGCAAAAGTTGCTGCCTTCACGGCAGTGCTTTTTGAAATTTTTTTGATTCTATTGATTTCAAAAAGTTGTCTTATCTATACTTTCATATTTCTGTTTGCGAGTTTATAGGGTCATATACATACCCTCATTCCTTTTCATATCGAATTTTGATGGTAAAAAGGCATAACTGCATCATAATAATAAAGTAAGAAAAGATCCGATTATAGAATGTTTCTCATTGAACAAACTTTATTGGGAACATGACTATGGTTCGAAGTCATTGAAATAATAATAAAACAATTGATATCATCTGAAAAATTTATTCAACATTCGTTAGAAATTCACATAAATCATGGGTTCTAGAATATGAGTGTTAAGATTTGAAAGCGAAAAAATTACAAATTTCAATGAATTACCGAAACAGCATACGCTCTGTAGGGTAGCTAAAATTGAAAAGATAAAAATGTTTAAGGAACATCTCCCCACCAATGGCATAAACCGGGGAATCATGGCTTGTTTTTTCGATTGAGGGCCAATTGCACCGTTTTCGTCTTAAGCTACAGTTAGTTAAGCGACGATAAACTTATTAAACTCTGCTTTAAATATTCGGCTTGCACCGAGGCTGAATGTAACTAGATTAAAATTAATCTACAAATCTGGTTACTTTCTCATGAATTGGTACTTGTGACTAGCTTCATGTTGTTTATTTTAACCCTAATTGAAGAAATATTTTAATTCAAAAGATGAAACCCATTATTATGGGTTACTACTACCATATTTCCATAAGTTATGAAAAATCAAGATGCATCTATTGAAAATCCCAACGAAAAAATATATATGACAGACTTTATAGCTTCCATAAAAATATTGCATGTAATGTTCCTGACTTGTTTATTATCATTAAGACTAGGGATCTCTTACCACAGACTTGTGCTCTTACTTCTGCATCAGGCTTTAAACCTTATTCAAATTTATAGTCATATACTCAAGTAAACTTATATTTTGTAATATCTTAAGATTTAAGCTTCTGCATGGAATTACAATAGTGGCGTTTGTAAGATGAATAAATAAATAGTATTGATTTATCCGAAACAACTTTCTGATAAGGAACGGCTCACCTAAGAGTAGACTTTCTACTAAATTATGTTGTTTGTATTAAGTATATTATGAATTGAGTTAATTTTTGGTCGAAGATAATGAAAACTCTGATGTGGATCCGCAGAATAAAAAGTATTCTATATAAATATTGAAGTATCATGGATGGATTGACAAAGGTGTACGTTTGAAGATTGTCTAACACGAGGATGCAATTTCTTTCACATTAATTCGTTTGTTGTTATATTTTGAGTCCAGTTAATATATAATAGAGGATAATGATAGCACAGAGACAGCACCTGCACAATAATGAAGTAGTACATGATAGCTTTCCACGTAATACATCACTGAATGAAATAGTACTGAAGAATCTTCATGAAACTGTTTTTTCATTCCAAATATGTCTTCGATTTCATTCTGCTATTTGCTCTTGGAAATAAATGAGCATATCATTGTAACTTTTTCATTTCAAATAGTTGAAGGCTTATAGAAATACCATTAAGTTTACGAACTCAATGGAAATACTGGTGTTAATTCTTCATGCTTCAAAACATACGAATCAATGCCTACTGATGCCAGTTTCTCCCTATATCATTTTTCATAAATATCATCTGAAATTCAACCACTTTTAATCAAAATTTGATTATCAACTCGTAGGAGTTCTCCATCAATGTCCAATGTTAACAAAAAAAACGTAAACAAACTGGAGGTTACGTCCAGAAAAATGTCAAACTTGTACGAAATCGCTCGAAAGTAGGGTTAGATTCCGGAGCTTACCATTAATTCTTCTTTTAAGCCCCCAAATTCCAGGGTTTAAATTTAATAGTCAGTTAAGGCCATTGAACGTGGATTACGTGACGGTGCAAGATAATTTTTTACCTAAGCCTTGGTTATGGTCTTAAACTATGGTTTTGTAATACGGTGCAATTGGCCCTTAAGAAACGGAATCCACTTTCACCACTTCCTGTGTTCGTCTTCCAAGGTATGGAAAGGTACTCTCCAATTGTAAATTTCATGGTATTGGATCTTTCTGTATTGTATTTTTTTCCCATTCCTGAAGTGCCACATGACTGCTGCATCTCGTCTATCTAAAAATGAGCATTTTTCACCGCCTTTAAAAAAAATAAAGCACTCCTGCAAGAGAATCAAATTGATATGAAATTTATTTATGACACTCAGTTCATCTTAGACTTTATTCCACTCGGCTAGGTGAAAACAATTAAAAGAAAAATCGGTATATCAACCAGATAACGGAAAAGATTTTATCTATGACGTCGGGAAAACAAAATCATTTCTATACTATAAGTCTTACTAACCTTCTAAAATTCTCTTCAGAACACATAACACAAGTTATGGTCAACTTCAAGCACAAAGAAAAATATTCATGATATGCATCCGCTATACGACTAGACCAGAATCAAACTTGATACAACTAGAAAAATAGCAAGATGATTGTTTTGAGGTTCGCGTACCCATATCAATTGATGAACGCGGTGATTGTATGAAGATTCGCGTACATCAACTGATGAACACGATGATTGTAACCAGGAATCAGGACATCGTTTGATGACCGAAAGCATTGATAATATAACTCCAGGGCATGAATCAATTACGCTGATACATTGATGTGATGTATGCATAGCATGGATCCGTTACAATTGGCATTATCACAAGGTTTCGTGATGATCGACCGTGCCTAGTATTCCAGGACGTTAATTCAATGTATTTTTTACATTGTCTTGAGGCAAATTTCCTTGAATCGATGTATTTCATCATCAGTACAATGTAATAAATACATTATAATAATGGCCTAGCGTTCATTGTTAGGATCAAAATAGTGATTGGTCAATCACTGAAGTTCATTGTTCCGTTCAATTTTTGAAATTGTCCCAATGTAAAATAAATCAAAGTATTGTCCATACGGTTAATCACCTGTGGTGATTAATATCAGGCTCAGTATTATTTTCTGTGTTCGACAGTGAATTTGAACATGATCCCAAAAGCTGCTTACTTCACGTCAGTGCTTTTCTAGAATTTTTTGGATGAATGTTAGCTCTTGTGATTATGAGGAATATTTAGGTCCGTTGTACAAAGCTAATCACATAGTTACAGGGTGTTCTTCGAAATTGTTCATTTTTTTCAGGGGTAATGTTCAAGGCATCAAAATCTGTTTTTATCTCCTTATTATACAGGGTGTTAAAAATGTAAGTATTGAAATGTAAAACCTATTCCTCCCCTGGTGAACTAGACAAGCTAATTTTAATTTAAGGGCAGTATTTCAAGAGGTGCTTACTACTATTCATCACATAAAATTTTCATTAAATTATATTGAGTAGTTTGAGATTAATTCCATTGAGTAGTTTGAGATTAATTCCATTGAAATAGATTTCCAGTGGCGTCATTTATGAGGCCGAATTCCCGTCGGGAGAGCCGTCAGGAAAAAAAATTATGGGAGCTTGTCATCTTATTTTTTTATCTTTTATCTGAATCCGAGAGATTTCTCACATTTTTCCGGTCACCCTGTATAATGTCAATCTTCTTATCCTCAATAAATAATGGCATTGTTCCTCTGAAAACCAAAGTTAATTCATTGCCTTATACAAAATACAAGACATAACTCATTCTAACAAAACCAAAGAAACAACCTTCAATGTTGATTTATTCAATATTTTCCTCGATTTAAACTGAATTGATTTTTTTTTTCAATTACCATCTTCAATTGTTTTTAGGGTTTTGAAAAGTTATAATGAGTTATGAGTTGTATTTTGTACGAAAAACAAAAATAACTTTGGTTTTGAGAGAAACAGTTCTATTAATTATTGAGGATTACAAGATTGGCATTGAATATAACTTTGGATCAACAATTTCAATTTTTCAATCTGTTTGTCATTTTGATATGTTATTTGATAAGCTCACATCTTAATCCTTATATGTATTTACACTACGACACTCAATTATTACAGCAGTGAAACAGCGGGTTTTAATATATTGCACTGATTTCACACACTTGTTGCACACTTTTGCGTTCGCAAAACAAACAAAACCCCATCTGGTACTGTAAAAACTAATATAAATGCCGCGAAATGAATAGGGTTCGGGGTCTATCGTGGATAGACGGGGTACCTCCACAGCGTTGCCATATTTCTGGTGTTCCTGGCTTGTGATATCAGTGGTAGAATGCACACATACGAGCATCCCTTTACAGCACCGAAAGGGATTTTTTAGGCGCAGCACTTCATCTACGCCGAAAAAGGCTGGTTGGACAATGATTTTGTTAGTCGCGCCACAAACCACAAGTACGGCTCCTCAACAGGGTCTGCACTTGAAAAACCGGATGTTTACACCGTTGTTATCCTTACAGGATGAAACATGATGGAGATGCCTGTAGAAAGACAACTAGCTGCCGATGGAACTAGAGCAGTTCTGTCAATAATAGCCTTGTCCTGCACGTTTTGGCTGGTGAGCTTTTCTTGGAGGAAACGACATTTCTTCAAAAAGGCATATAATCTTCCAAGCGCTAAAACGGGACCATTTGGCGCTATAGGGGATGTAACAGGAAGACCTGTTGGTGGTAAGTCTGGCCTTTTGCAGGGAATTGATATTTATCAGTTGTTCATGTTTCTGCACGATATACTTTTGAGAACGCAAATTGAAAGTCAATTTTGTCATGGACTCAGAAGAAATATTCAGTTAGTCTTAAGGCAATTGACTTGGAGTCAGCATTTCACGAAGGTGTAGACACATCGAACAGTCTACTGTTTCTCAAGAGCAAACGTAAAACCACGTCGCTCTCCACGTCGGCGTCTTACTCTTCTACGACCATCGTGCATACCTTGACAGAATTGTGAATTGTCGCTGAATGCAACATTATCTCATTTTGCCTCCCATTGAAGCCGTTCTCTGCACCAGTTCAAACGCTGTTGACAGTAGCCCGCAGTTAAAGGCAGCACTAATCGCGGGACGGTATGAGAAGAGGTCCACAGGTCCACCTTCTTCTTCTCTGATAACTGAAAATAACTTTAGTGTTGAGATTTGATGAACCACTCTCTTCAAAACTTCAAAAGAGTACGAAAAATACTTCGTTTATGCAAACTGAAACTCGAATATCGTAATCAAAGCATGTATCAAATATGGTCATTCTTTTGACAAGAAATTAAGTTTGCTCAGTTTTTCAGTTCTGATGTTTTCTAATGTCTCTGAGTATATTGATAAAAGAAGATCAGTAATGAATAATATGTATATCCCATTTTTTCTTATATACAGAATGCATGCAAATAGTGATCCGATACTTCAGAGAAGCCCCCGCGGATATCTTTAAAGTTTGGTTCGGCAGTCATCTCTTAGTTGGAGTTAGTAACCCAGAGCATTTGGCAGAGTTAATGACTAATATGGACTGCCTTAGTAAAAGTAACTTATTGGATTTCTGCAAACCCCTCCTAGGAGAGGGGATTTTAACTGCACCATGTAAGATATACCAATAATAAGAATCGTCGTTGATCTGTACACTCCTCGATTTGCAGCAAGCACCTGGAAAAGGACTCGCAAACTGATGAACCCATCCTTCAACCAGAAAACGCTGCACACCTACATCCCGATTTTCCAAGAGAAATGCGATATTCTGATTGGTGTTCTTGAAAAACTTGTTGGTAGGCATGACATCGACATCAAGGATATTATTTCGAGATATGCCCTGGACACAATATGCCGTAAGACCTCACAGAACATTTCAGTTAAACGTCCAAAGTTTCAATCAGATATCTTGAAAAATGTAAATTTTTTTGGGGGTGAATCTGATGCCTGTGACACCCGTTATATTAAACAACAAAAATTGAAGGTGGGGGAACTAAAAATAACTTATCAATATATTGACTCAAAAACAAATATACAGGGTGTTTCATCATGAACTGGTCAAACATATATAGCCATATAGATGACATTGGGAAAGTCATTTTTGCCTTATGATATATACCCTGTTTTCGAAGCACAAGCGAGACAGAGGGTGTTCAATTTCAACTTTGAGCAATATTCTGATAACTGTGTTGCGTTATGCGTGAGCTTTGAAATAACGGTTTTTGGTTAATTCTTAGTATTTGGATAGCATTTATTCAATGTACTCAATTTTCTTAGATTTTCGTTAAAAAATGTTTTCCAAAATTCATTAATATTGAACACTATGTATCTCGCTTATGCTCCGAAAACGGGGTATATGTCATAATGCAAAAATGGCTTTCCCAATGTCACCTAAAAGGCTATATACGTTTGACCAGTTTATGATGAAACTGTATTTACAAAAACACTTCTGTGTTGCCTCGTTCAAAACTCAAAATGAACTTTAGAGACTGCCATGGGTACCGATGTGGAAGCTCAAACAAGTGACAACCGTTACGGAAAAGCGGTGAAGAAGTGAGTACAATTTTCAAAAAATAACTCAGAAAGTTTGGTCAAAACTTGAAATTTCGTAGGTATCTTGAATTATTCATCATTAGGTTGTTCAATATTCTTTATCATCCACAAATAATTTACAAGATGACGAGCATGAGCAAATTGTCCGAAAAATTGGCGACCGAGATAAATGAAATTTCGCATCAGGTAAGTACATAATTAATAGAAGGTATTGGTATGTCTGAATGACCAATGATATTATAAGGATTTTTGTCCGCTATTTCGGTAGATGTCACTTTTGAAGCTGTCATTTTTTGACATTTGACAAGTAGAAACTACGCCATTAATAAAAAGGGAACGATAAACGCTTCAACAACGTATTGAAATTATTAAAATTCACTATAAAAATGGTGGACAACGTTTACTTCCAACAAGATTTCGCTACGTACCACACAAGCAACGAAACCATTGATCTTTGGCGGTAAAAGTTTCGGGACCGTGTTATCGCTCGAAGAGGTGATCACAATTGGCCACCGAGATCTTGTGATTCAACCTTGCGACTTCTTCCTTTGGGGCCACGTGAAAAAGAAGGTCTACGCCAATAGGCCAGCGTCGATTCAAGACCTCAAAGATGGAATGCGTGAGGCGATCGAGGACATAGAGCAGCCACTTTGCGATTTGGTTATGGAAAATTTCATTAAAAGGATATGGTCCTGTAAGCGTTCTTTATAATGAAATAAACATCTGATCATTTATATTGAAAAATGGGATTTTTTTTAATATCAAAATAACACCTCTTATTGGAAAACCCTTTAGAGTGTCCCGTAACAGTGGCGCGGGGTTCCATATCTTTATTTAGGAAACAGATTGGAATCTAGTTTTTTATGATGTTCAATTATTGCTCGAACTCAACAAGTTAAAAATGTTTTCGGTCACACAGGGTGTACCATTTTTTCTGGACGGGTCCCAACTTTGTTTTTTTAAATGGCATCCTGTGTTTTTCATTACTTTTTTGGTTTTAAATTAAAAATAAATACACTTTATACCTATCTTTACCCCAAAAATATCAACAGATTTCGAGATATTCTGCCTGACAGCTCTTTTTTTCTGAAGAATATTTCTATTCCATACTATTTAAATAAGATGTGAATCGTGGAGAGCTTAAACTAGAAAGGAAACATTTCGGACGACAATTCGATTTCTTTGGGAGAAATTTGAGAGAAAAAGCTAACCAGTAGACTGAAAAATGTGAGGTTTCGACTTCACGGAGTATTTTAAAAAAATTCTCAAAATCCACGAAGCAAGCGATCCAACCTGGCTCCTGCTCCTTTTTGCAACTTGAAAAGAATCTCTTTTGCCAAGTTCTTTGCACTCAAATGATCGGTCAAAAAGGCGATCTATCGCTAAGAGTTAATGACCAAACATTTGTTTGACATGTGTTAAACATTTTCTTGAATGAAGTCTATGCTCGAAAGATCTTTCTACCCTGTGCAAGATAGCTGGTGTAATTTGCGAAGAGTATCCCATTATTCTATGGCGCATCTTTTCGGAAAAAGTGGGTGGGCCGACGTGAACCATTTTTTATGCATCCCATGAGTAAAATCAATTTTGTTGAATCAGGTGTTTCAGAGGGCCGCCACAGTTGAAACTATTATAGCAATATCAAGTCGTAGAAAGAAATCACAGCGAAGAAATAATGAATAAAGCTGTTTAAAGTGAAACAAGTTAACCTAACCATAAGAAATACTAGACGAAATTTGTAGAGCTATTTTTGGTGCTTGTTTTGGATCGATAAAGTGTAGGATGTTTCATTTGAAATGAGGAAGATTCTTCTCATTTTATTTCCAATATGCGTCAGGCTGTTTTTCATACCCTGTATATCCCAGTTCGATTTCAAATATACCGTTTGAGAGAGTAACCAATGTACAATATTTGACCAGAAATAAATTCCGAAGGAACTTGGCACAACTTAATGATTTCAAATAATCTCAGTGACTAATATTGGAAAATAAGACATGACAGATAGAATATCTCGAAAACCGTTGATATTTTTCTGGTAAAGATATGTATAAAGTGTATTTTCTTTTTCATGTAGAAGCCGAAAAAGTAAAAAAAGTTCTGACCAGCCTTGAAAAAGTAGAACACCCTGTGTTACCGAAAATGTTTTCAATTCGTCGAGTTCAAGCAATTAGGTAATATCATAGAAATCCGGATTTCCATCTGTTCCCTAACTAGAGATATTGAACACCGCGCCACTGTTGCTGGACCCTGTATAAGTTATTTCGTACATTTCATAAAGAAAACCTAGAGGTTTGAAATTTTTAAGAAAGGGATCGAGTTTTCTAATTGCGACTGTTGAGAAAATCTTCGCAATGGTTTCAGAGTTATTGCCATCTGAAAAATAAAGATTCAATAGAAATAATTTTTTTTTCGATAGGAATCAGTCAGTTTTCGATGAAATTCGAAATCAAGCTTGAAGCTAATATTCTATAACAGTTGACCAAATTTTAGATTGATCAGAAAGTTAACTCGAGGAAATACGGCAAAAATAATATTGGAACCAGAAAAATTGTGATTGACTTCTAGTTTAGCTCTACATGTTTTGATTACATAATTTATTATTCTCGAAAAACATTGTTTTCACAATTGGCCACTTGGTTGACCGTAAACACAATAATTTTTGAAAGGAAAGAGATATAAAGAATCTCTATATTTGTTGAGCCACTTGGGGCTAGAAACGAAGGTAGAATTCATGACAATATGTTTCATTAATCCGACACTTCCTCAAACATAATCATCACGAAATTTCACACGAAGCGAAATAAATCTCAACTGGACATATCTGCGGAATCATTGGGTGGATTTTACCCATTCACGAATTCTGACTTCGAAATTTAACTTCGAATGTGCTCTACAAGTTTTGATTCTCTCAGTTGTTTCCACGGAAGGAAACGACTTGAAAATTTTTTTTTGGTAAAAAAGGAACGCGTGTCAACTAGATAGATATAGTTCGTAAATGGGTGAAATCCGCCTGAACTTCCGGATTTACAGATCCGATCGAATTGAATTCAATTTTCTGGTTGGAAAACGAAAATTTCATGCAAAATTTATTGAGGAAACGGCTTTCTAATTCAAACAAACGCGTACGAGCTCCTGACATTTCAAGTAAGTGCTTTCCTTGAGTTTTTGTTGTCCAGGAGTACAGAATGCGAAATCAATTGACACCTCCAATTTTTTTCAGTGCCTCCTCAAAGAAATGAGGGGCATACTGTCTTACGCAGTATCCGACATCCGACGATGCTTCCATTAAAATTTTTACACAAAATTGAAAGATACATCCACTTGTTTTGACTTAACGTGAATAATTAAAGGTTTCATGTTGGAGGTCATTATACGAACATGTGTTTATTAATATTTTTCATTGATCGCTTCCTGATCTGAATGAAAGTACAATTAAAACGCGATACCTTCATCAATTCAGAGATCGACCTCGGACTTTCCATGTATTCCTATTTGAATACCAAAAATGCTATGTGTATTAGCGTACGGATATACAGGGTGGGTCACGGTTGGTCGGTTGATATTACGCTGGACTTTTACGGAGAACGAGACATACGATTTTATTGGAAATTCGATATTCTTTTCATATGGTCCTCACAAAATTATGCATGAACCACAAGCTATAATTTTCGATCAAGTACTAGATTGCAATTCGATCCAAAATTAATGGGTGTAACTATCTAAAGAATATCTGGCGAATTTAACCCATTTAAGCAGTCTACCTTCCTAATTGAACTGAAAACCTACCCTACAAATATATTTCCAATGTAGATTCTTCCAAAAGTTGATGTGTTAATGGCCGCCCTAAACACTGATAGTTTATAAAATATCTTCAGGAAGAATTTGCAAATTTGTGAAAGCTATCCAATGATTCCGCAGATATACCCTTTCAAAATTTCATTTTTCCTATATCTGCAGAAATATAAATCCAATGGAATTAAAATCTTTCCATTCAATGAAAAATGACAACTTGAAGTTGCATGTGGAATCTCGTGAGGAATATACAATAAGTAGATAGCCAAATATCACATATATACTTGAAAACAAAACTTTGAACTTTTTATAACCTGTATACATTTTTATCATTGCTGAAGAAGATTCTTTTGAAATATTTTCATTTCTAATTAATATATCTTGATGAAATTTTCAGGTTATTACTGAACAGAGAACTATATTTGAACAAAAGATGCGAGGAGAGTATATTGCAGAAGAGGGTGAGTTTATGTTTCTTATGAGTGTATTTTTACTGAACAATCTTCTTCTTCCAGACGATAGACACAGTAAAACCCTTCTGAGTTTTTTGCTTGAACTTACCCATAAGGGTGATCATTTCACAGATAAACAAATGGTTCACGAAGTGAATACTATAATTTTAGGGGTAAGCTTTATCGTTAATATGTTTCTTTATTTTATTTTTCCATACTATATTCTCAAACACAATTTCACATACTTGACTTACCTCTCTAGATGCTTTGTTTCGTTTCATGGTGTGACTGCCATCGATCAAGGTGGAATATTTGTCCATTTATTGATGAATGTTTGTTCTTTTGTTTAAATAGATGAAATTTATTATTATCTGACGTATTGCAGGGATCTGACACCGTCTCTGTCGCTATTTCGTTTTGCCTCACGATGATGGGTATGCATCCCGAATATCAGGTAGGTGAATATGTGTCTTACAATAATTATAATAATCATGAAAATAATAATAATGATAATAATTATGAAAATGATAATTATGGAAATTATAATGATAATAATAAAAATAATAATAAGTATAATAATAATAATTAAGTTCTTGAACTTAATTTCGAGATCCATGTCAGTAGCATTTGATCATTGTGATCCACTACTGAAAGGAAAAAACCAAACAAACCACAAACCAAAAGTTTGTGAAGGATATAATAATAGTAGTAATAATAATTATGATAATAATAATAATATTAATAAACATAATAATAAACATTATAATAATAATAAAAATGACAATCATAATTTATTGATCCTTTTGGCCACGTGTTAATGTTTAATGCATAGTACATGTCACTTTGTCTATGGTGTGCATGAACAATATAACCTCAAATTTAAATGATCTTTGATACCATTTGGGACCGTTATTCAAACACATCCTGCACTGAAGCAATAGTTCGCAAAGGCCCTGTATTCTATGAACTCGGTCATTGATTAAAATGAATCATTAACTATATCCTGTCTTCGTCAACTAGGAGAAGCTATATGAAGAAGCAATAGAAGTATTAGGCGGGGATAGGTATCCAACAAAAGAAGACTTGCCGAAGCTGAAGTTCACCGAGATGTTCATCAAAGAAACTCTTCGAATTTCACCAATAACACCTTTTCTCTTTAGGGTGGCTGAGGAAGATACCAGAATTGGTGAGTAAAAAGAGTTTAACACAATAGTCGAAGTCACATCTTTTGGTATTGAAATTTAACTCGAAATTAAGAAAATTCGCGTGAAACTTGAGAGATAGAGCTGAAGAATAAGCTGAAGGACGTAATATCTCGACAGTTTTGTGTATTTTCGAAGGAATTTGAAATCGACACAGTAAACGATCGATAACGTATCCGGATTATTTTATTTTCAGGGGATTTCCTGATACCCAAAGATTCTAACATAGTGATCGGTGTCTTGTACCTGCACAGGAACCCAAAATATTGGGATAAGCCGCTCGAATTCAACCCAAACAGATTTCTGCCTGAAAATTGGTCCAAACAGCATCCGTTTTCATATGTACCGTTTTCTGGAGGTCCAAGAAACTGCATAGGTAAAGTTATCGTTGGAATATAGAAAAACAATTTGTTCTACGAACTATATGACCATCATTGGCAGGTGCTAGATGATCTTATTATCCTCAATTTTATTCGTAAATCTGAAACAATTATTCACGATGTCGTATAAGAGCCAATGTGACAGAAAATATGTAAATTGACAGGTTAAATAGGCTACTAATTGACAAATTTTTATTATTTGTAGTGACAAGTCAAGATTCAATTCGTCAACTGACAGATTATTCGGTCAATTGTCAACATATCTGCTTTTATTTAAACCTACATTTTACACATGTTAGATTGAATGTGTCGACTAGAAGATTAAAATATCGACTTGCCATTTTCGGGTTCTTCAACTTTTTAATTTGAACTAGTCTACTTGATGGAGGCTATTGATACAATTATTAAAAATACTGTAATACCTTTACATAACTTCTACAATACCTTCATTATAATATCATCCCATTTATCAGAGAAAGAAGATGGTATAGAACTTGTTGACAATACTATTCTATGCACAATTTAACAAGCTTGCCAGAAGGTCTATATCACCTAAGTTCGTTTATAATCGAGTGTTCGTTTATACACGTGGTGAAATTTCGACTTATTAAAGAATAGATGCCAGATAAAGATGAAACACCGTGTCTAGTATTATTTTTGTATTGCATTTTATTATGTTATTTTTCCTAAGTTTTTTACTTCAATCACTATATGCCAGTTGATGTTATAATCAAATTGGTCATTCTAGCCTTTTTAAGTCGAAGACAATGAAAGTTTATCGTAGGATATCGTAGAATCATGTGAAGGCATTACAGAAAATCTGTACTTTTAATGATTCTTCAACTTGGCTCTTTCGCAACAAATTCGACGATTTTAAATGAACCTGTTCAATTTCACCTGTTTACACCCCATATTAAAGAAATGAGAAGACTTTTAAATAATCCATTTATAGTATAAACTTATTTTAGGTGGCAGATACGCAATGATAAGTATGAAACTGGTCCTTTCGAAGATCGTGAGGAAATTCAAAGTAAGGACGGATTACAAACGTGTAGAAGATATCGAACTGAAAATGGGCTTCGTAGCTTATCCCCCCCAAGGATTTAAAGTTTCCTTAGAACTCAGGGAATAAAATGCTCATTCGAAACCCAGACAGTAGAGTGACGTCTAATAGGCGTCAATTTTAGTCAGACTTCACTGTGTATCGCCGAGAGACACCCATGAGACGTCATATTTAGCCCATATAATTGAAACTGGAATATCCCCTTGAAGTTTAAATGAAATTGAATGTTGACAGTTCTGTTCTATCATCGGAATACTGTTCTATGATTGGGACATAATGGTCATATTAGTCACTAAAATCATGGAATTAAGAAGAGAGTAGAGGGGGCATAACGTTTGAAAAGTGTCACACACTTTTGAGAACCTTCTGTGGATTTACCCTTACCAATATGGCCGACTTCAAACTGAATATTTTTGTCTCATTTACTGTACACCACAGAATACAAACACCTTGTAGTTGTCGGCCATATTGGTATGGGAAAATCCACAGACGGTTCTCAAAAGTGGGTGACACTTTTGGTACAAGGGAAATATAGTATATGCTCCCTCCCCATCTTTTACCGCAATGACAAAAATAGTGACGTCAGTTTGACGTCACTCCTCTGCCTGGGAAAGGATCCATTGGTGTGTGGAATTTGATGAACAAATAAATATCTCAATAATTGTGATGTTCTTTTAATGCCGATTTCTCAAGCTCATTTCCGTTCAAATGAAATGGATAACAGTAAATATTTTTCCGCAGCTTCAGTTTTGGATCGTTGTTTTCATATCCGTAATTTATATTCATTTAATTTTGAACAATGATAATAATTAACGATATACTAAATCAATTGATTATTAAAATAGTGTTGCTTTGACTGTTTGATTGTTATAAATTTTTCATTGGATGTGGTTTTATTGTTGTATATTTTGTAAATTTTCGATCGGAAACGGTCGAGAATTATTATAATGGACTAACTACTGTAGAAGTCATGATCTGTTTCAGTTTCCTCATAAGGATAGTATCATTAAGAAAATAATTGAAAAATTAAATTATACTTGCGAATTATCCACACATGTGTTAGAATCTTTAATTTCTTGGATTTTCTTTGTGGCTTATACTCCTTCATCTTTGTATCTTTTTAGTGACCCGAGGAATTTTTGAAATTGAGTGAAACTTGGACATGAGAGTTTTCGTCCAATTGATCCTTCACTCTTCATCAGTGTGTCCAACCTAATAATTTTGAGAACATTTTCGATCACCGTTGATCGGGCAATCAAGCACTCAATCGGTGGATAAACTCTGTATTCTATGCTCAATAATCTGATTTAATCGGCGATTAAGGATTTGATGGCTCGATCAACGAAAGTTGATTTCTGATCAAGCATTATTTGGGTTGCACAAACATTTTTGAGTACCTACTGATTAACGTAAAAACTTCACTTGACACTCGATCAAGTTGATTGGACAAATTTGGGTAATTTGGCCAGTTAATCAAAGTATTGAAGTGTAATTTAATGGATCATCAGTCTATTTTGGGATGTTTCGCCATATAATTTCTCCGTTTTTTTCATCAGAAGGAAATAATAATGAACACAAAATGATCAGAGGTATGGAATTGTCTGAAATTGGTATAGAGTTTGAACCAAGCAATGCGAGATGGCAGATATCAGTTGCTAAAACATTTCCAGTTTACTTCAGCGGATCATAACGCTGATTGGGTTTTTTTGGTAAGATAAACTAACAACTGTATAGTAATTTCCAATAAAATTTCAGCTAATCTGTTGTTTGGCGATATATTGATCGTTGACTTCATTCTACAATGCAACCCTTTCAACAGATATCAACTTTCCAGGTCAAGTTTATAAGATACATATGTACACGATAAATTTCCAATAAATATAGCTCAGGAACATATTAGGAGTAGATGAACAAATTGAAATAATTCAAAAATGAAGCAATTTTCATGCTCACACATGGAAATGTAAAAACATAACCTAATTTTCATCTCATTCCTGTGGTTTCGTTAATCGGAGTCGCAGAAGTGCGAGGTTGTCAGTCTGTATTCCTCGATTATTTTTACGGAATGAGGAAGTTTGTGAAATCCAAATCGTACCATCACCGTATCTTTGTGAAACCTAAGGTATATCTGCGAAGAAAATCAAACATGTACTCCTTATATTTAATTAAATATTATATATGTATATTGGTACAACTTCAGTGCAAATATCCACCAACCAAACATGTTTTATGTTTCATCTATGATCGAATTCATTCCTTGTATTTCTTCCTATGATTGTTGTTATTCGAAATCCATTTTATCGATATTCTTCAACTGTTTATAACTCTACACAACTTCAATTTATTCTTCATTTACGTTAGATGTCACTATTCCCTGAGCTCTAGTTGCACTTTGAATCCATTAGATGGTCTTAACAACAGTTTCATTTTAATTTCTACCTCTTCAATAGATTTGTAAGTCGTTTTAATCTTGAATTTCCGCACAATCTTTGATAATACCAATTTCATCAATATCATGGCATATTTGTGACCTGAAAAGTATTAATCCAATTAACACAATAACAGAGACAAATATTTTAGAATAAGTCAAAAAATTTCCACCAATAAAAACATCTACAAAGATGAAGTATTGCGCAAGGTATTCGTGTAATGAACTCTGAGGGTTTCAGTTCTAAAACTCTTGAATCTATTCTCACAACTGTTTCGAAGGATTTGTTCGAAATGATCTCAGTAGCCATGCAACCTGACAAATGACATCACTATTACTGTAAGTAACTCTGGGCCACGAGGTGTTCAACCAATACTCGATACTATACTAATTGAATGAGAAATCGAGCACTTGGCTTTTCTGAGAAAAAGTTGAAAGAAAGAGCTGACAAGTGATAAGAAGAATGTGGTATTTCGAAGTTTCTGACCATTTTTTAAAAATTCTCGAAAACAGCAAGATACTAAATCGATCCTAGATCATGCGCCATTTTGTAGCCATTGATTGCTCCTCCTACACAGATGAAGTATCGTCCAAAGAATTCTCTTGTCTTTGTCTTGTGTCTATCGTCAGTACGACTCACCCTGCTTTTTGCCTTGTAGGATGGTGACTTTGTTAACTACTTCGGTAGTTCTGATTATCGGTAAAACTTTGAAATGACAATAAACCAATTTCTTGGACGTTACTCATTCTATGTGGATATTTGGTGTATCATTTCGTATGGAGCCTTCGTTGCAGGCGATGTAATAAATTGGATTTTGAATAAATATTTTCTTCTTGATTTACTCAATTTTATTCGACAATGTTGTAGATACAAGAAATCGGGATACAAACTGTGCATGGATTTCAAATCATTGACTACCCTTAAAAAGATCTGGTACAGAGGTACGTTGAAGGGACGTCAGTTTGCGGTCTCATTTTTGATTCTCTCTCTCAGTCAGCCTCCAGAAGCTTCGAACGATATCATCCATCGACTTGAAAGTTTGTGGATGAAAGTAATATCATATTTTGACACTTATATCTATAGAACTGCCTCACTTAAAAAGTCTTGAGTTCATTAGTTTGACACACCCATAGCCTAGATATGGCTTGAAATATTAGTAACGTCATATGTCAGTTTTCTTCTTCTACCTTTCCTCGATGCTTTCGGGGAATAAATATATGAGTAAATCCCCAGTCCAAGCCTCTTCATTGATGATGTAGAAGTAGAAGTTTTCCTGATATCTCAGATCAGAATAAAAAATATATTCGATGACGTTCAACTCTACATAGATACCCTAAGATTACCTACCTATACAGTTTCTTGGTCCTCCTGCGAATGGAAGATATGAAAATGTATGTTTCTTTGCCCATTCTTCTGGTAGAAATCTATTAGGATCAAACTTGAGGGGATTCTCCCAATTTTTCGGACTCCTGTGTAAATTTATTATGCTCATAAGAATGACAGAGTCCTTAGGCAACACCACCTCATCTGAAAGTTAAATAATTAGTTATTATACAGGGTGAGTCTTTGAGTTGAACATTAATTTAAACCTTAGATTGCTCTCATCAAATAGAACACATTTTTCCTATACCATTTTTCCATATTCGCCCCCGGTAAAAAGCTATATAAGCTGTTGAGATTTCCAAAGAAATCAGTATTCCTCTTGTAGCTCTGATATGACCGCTGAGCTAGTAAACGCCGCGAATTAAGCTCCGACCACCCGGAACACAGCATACACAGAAATATTTCTTTTTTTTGCAAAGACCAAATAATAAGTTTATGCTATTTCGTACCAGACCACATTCAAAGTCAATGTCTATGGACCTGCCTTCCCATAGAATTCCATAGTTCAGTTAGGTTAGTTGAATGATTTCATATAATTCATTCACGAAATCTATGAAGATTTGGATAATTATGGAATTCTCGAATAAGAATGGGCAAGAATTAAATTGTGTGAAATCTCACGGTGGAAACAACTGGATATTGCACGAATATCAAGTGGAAGATTGGTGTTTCAATGTAGTGAAATATTTTCTCCACAATGATACCGCGAAAAGTACCAAATCATAAGAATTAAGTGAGTTAGTGAGTTCAATCATATTTATTTGTATTTCAAGCAATGGATTGGTAATTCTGCAATTCAAATCACCGTAAGAGATAGCTGTGTTGAAGTTGCAAACAAAGTATGCGTGAGTGAATGCTCATAACCTTTTATGTGAGCCGAACCTGAAAAAATGTCAAATGAAGATTCATAGTATCAATTCAAAGTAGTTGACAGGAACTAGGACTCGGGAAATATTAACAAACCTTAGCTAATACCGACGTTTCGCAAATATATTTTTGCTTCTTCAGGGCAAAGTTAAACTATGTTCTCCCCAAGGTGTACCATATACAACAAGCCAGAAAACAGCGAAACTTGGGAGAACTTCGTCTTTTGCTGGTTGTACAAGTGATGTCGTATTTAAAACATTATTTTGCGAACGAGATTTTCCAAGTTTCTCGGTATTTTTTTGGCTTGTTGTACATGGTTACACCCTGGACAGAACATAGTTTCAGCCTTGCCCTGAAGAAGCAAAAATATATTTGTGAAACTTCGGCATTAGCTAAGGTTTGTTAATCTTTTCCGATTCCTAGTTCCTGTCAACTACTTGAAGTATATAAATCAAGGAAGTTATCCATCTATTTATGTAGTATCGATGTCGAAAAAAAACCTTTATGGACAAGTCTTCAGTAGTCACCCCATATCATTAATGAATTCGGTGCTCTCCTGTGAGTTTTTACGGAATATAATAACCTCTATAATATTTTTTGCACTCACCAAGTTTGATATCGTTTGAAGCTACCCTCAAGAGTAGAGGGGCGACTGGAAAAATTCGAAGAGTTTCTTTGATGAACATCTCGGTGAACTTCAGTTTCGGCAAATCTTCTTTCGTTGAATATCTATCTACACCTAAAACTTCGATTGCTTCTTCATATAGTTTCTCCTGGTCAATAGGAAGTAAAAGGTTAATTTTAATTCGATTCACTCCAATGTGTCCACTTGGAAAGGTTCATAATCTATCAATATTTCGACTACCTCGGTGGTGCAGTTGATAAGTAGCCTGCATTTAAACCGGAGATACTGGGTTGGAATCCCGGCGAGGTCATGGATGTTATGTAGAAATTAGATGGAACTCTATACTCCATTCACTTTTATAAACTATCCCGGTTCGCCATGATTTAGGTCTATCAAGTTTTTCTACTTAAAACTGACACAGGTTGGCACTCGTGAAATATCGGCAATGCCAAAATAATTCTCAGCAACGTTGCCAACTGCCAATGCCAATTTCTACTATCAATCTCAACATCATCATCACGCTTGGAAACTAAAAATGCCAAAGGTTGTTTTGAAGAAGTAGAGATAAAGTATCAGGAAGTGCTATGTAGAATTGAAGTTTGCTTTTGATAGTAACCCTGATAATTTGGAATCAATAATTAATCACAGGCTATCGAACATTTTCGAAGTATGCAAATGAAAATCTATTGTATCGTTCACATAGATTTCCAGGAACTTTGTAAATTGAGTTAGTTCCTTTAAGGTGACATAGGTTTTGTAGTACTACTACATTTTCATACTGGAGTATTTCAAGTTATGCAACAAGGTGTTTAAATCTCTTCTGTAGACTTATTTCTCGAGAATTTAGGAAAGTAGGGAATTTCATAGGTTTGTCTGTTCTTTTGGAAGTTTTACTGCAGGGTTATTCGAGTACTTTTATTTTTTTTCCAATGATACGACAAAGTAATGGACTACTCTATCCATTATTTTTCAGTAAAATTTCAACACTCTATTCTTGATTTCCGTTCAAGAAAATGGCATAACTGAATCTTCCAACCATGTTTATAAAGTGGAATATTTGCAGTGTTAACAGAGAAAAAAGTTTCCTCAATTATTGAATCCACATATATTTCCTCAAATTCATTATTTTCCCAAAGTTGATACACATTTTGAAAAATACGTAATTACTACGACCTGTATGTAGAGAGGACACCGTTATGTAGTCATCTGACAGGAAAATGATTATAACCTAACATTTTCAAAATATACACGGTGAAATGAGTCAGAATGTCGTGGCCAACCGGGATAGTTTATAAACGTGAATGGAGTATAGTGTTAATCTACAATATACATCGTAATCAACCTACCCATCATATAGGTTTATATGCAACCCACTTACCTGATATTCGGGAAACAATCCCATAGTTAAAAAGCAGAATGACAAGGCAGCAGCGGTAGTGTCAGAACCCTACAGAAAAAAATTAATAATAAAAACCAATTATGAAAAGGAGTATACTGTTCTCACACCAGCTATGATAGTGTTGACTTCATCTTGTAGCTGCTTATCACTGAAAAAATCGTCGTTTTTGGATAACTCCAGTAGTAGGTCCAATGTTGATTTCATCCCTCCATTGTCTAGAATGAAGAGCGATTCAGTATTTAAGAGTGTTGAATCGATATATAATACATATTTTGAATGAACTGATCGCTGAAAGTTGAGTGAATTCAATTTATTTTGTTCTTTCATTTGAGAAAACAAAAGATTTGTTGATGCCGTGGTTGTTGTGAAAAATCTCGATGCATTTTTCGATGTAGTATGCCGACATCACGGGTTATTTGATCTTTACTGAGAAATGGTTTGAATAAAACTTTGTGGTGAATAGGAACTTGAGGTAAAAAAGTTATGTCATAATTCCGTATTCTCGCACCATCTTATTTCTGATGGACCAATGAACGCGAAGCGGTTTCCAAAAGCTTAACCTTAGAATCATACGAAAACCAAAGTTTCAAACTGTTGACAGCCCTTCACTCAGAGTAAGAGTGCCCGAACGTAAACACAATAACGTCCGTTTGGAAAAACCTAGAAACCTAGATATTTGTAGAGTAGGTTTGGACCTTAATTACGGAGGTCGAATTCGTGAATGCGTAAAATCCACCCAAATTTTTTTCAAATTGTTCTTACGGCAATATCATCACGAATTTTCAAATAAAGTTGAATATCAGCATTTTCAAACAAGCTGCCAAGTTTTATGATGATTGAATGAGTACTTTTTGAGTTATTGCGAAATATGCAACGATATCTTATACTTATGATCGTATAGAACTGAAATGCTGTACTCTGCTAAGAAATATATATTTTAGATATGAGAAATATTTTTTCGAAACATAATAAACACTTTCCAGGAAAAAATTTTTTTTGAAAAAAATTTTGAATTTACTGACAGTACGATCCCAACAAAATTCTGCAAAAAGGTGTATGTCCTTATGCTCCAACTAATCGCCAAGTTCCAATTCGATCGCTTCAGTAGTTCTCAGAATATCATGAAAACATTCTCAAAATCTCAAATGGCTTTAACTCCGAAATCGTTCGATCGATTTTGCCCATTAACGAACTTGCCCCTCCCATTTTGAGATACAACCAACCCTGAAAGTCGATGTAGATTCCCCCGTACTCCCGTGAACGTGCGTAGACAAAATCGATTTTGACACCATATTCGTCATCAGTGAGTCCAACCTAGTCGCTTGAGACCATATACGGCTCAAAATTCGAAAATTAGAGACATTTGGACAAAACGATAGTACGCTGTTCCCCAGAACATGCACGCAAAAACTGTCAAATCAAGAGCTGTGATTTCATGAAAATGTCAATTCGACAAAAGTCTCAAAACTAAAAATCGAACTGAAATAATTATGAAATTTTCTCTTTTGTCTGATTGAAGAGTCAGATTTGTTTTCTTAAATGTCACAGTTAGCTTTGTTTATCATTTTTAATATTTCATTATTGTTCATGAGTAAATCTGTTTTACAAGAAACTGCCCTTGACAAATAGTTCTATCCTGCAATCTGCAAGGGCGTTATCCCTAAAGAATAGTTTTTATTTAATTTTAATAGTTCTGTTTCAGATGTTGGGAGCGGAAATCCAGGAGAAAACCTATAACATTTTCTGAAATCCTCACGAAATAAGATTCAAACGCCAGGATGTGTTTCTACTCACCCCATTTTACGGTACTATACTAATTGCATGAATCAAAGAAAGAATTCAGACAATTCTACTGTTATCCCGGCCCCTGCGCCATTTTGTGCACATGAAAAATATCTCCCATGTCGTTGTCACTTACTTTACTCCATTCACTTTTTTGAGGTCAATATCCTCATATTTTGACGAGGTCATTAGGGGCGTTCCTGAATTGGAGAAACAAAGGAAAAAGGGATATTCATTGCATGATTTCAAGGAATATCAATGTCCCATAAACACAACCTTGGGGCAGTGAGTCGAGGGGGGAAGCGTTTAAGGATTCTGGGTCATGGGACATGTGATAAGGATTATGGAACAGTTTAGTAGCGTAGAAATCGTGGGGTGGAACCCTCTTTTCTCTACTATTGACTTCAAACGTTTATTTTTCGAGATACAGGGTGCTGAAATTTGAATTGTTTTCAATGTTGTTTCTCAAAGTATCTGTGTTTCACAAGATATTCGACTCAAATTTGGCATTTATGATACATTTTTAAGGTTACACAATCTGACATGCCAATTCCGATTGCAAATATACAGGGTGATATTTTTTCTGGAAGATTGACCTCTGTTTTCTTTCAGAAGTCTTTTTTGCTGAGACATTGTTAGTAGGTATGGAAAAATTGTTGTTTTACCTAAACTTATGGTCTCCTGTAATTTTGCCGTATCCGCTACCAAGTTTCTCGAAATCCTCAAAAAAATACGAATTGTCATAAAAACTTAATAGTAAGCTGCGGGTATTACATTAATTTTTAATTTTATGAAGTAATCATTCATTAAGTTTCAATAAATTCGTGGGATTGTCTTCTGAAGAAAAAAAAAAGAAAAAATTTAAGCTTGAACACCCTGTACCTCGAAAACGAAACGTGTGCAGTCCTATGTTCATGGATTTATTCTTCCTGAAATAATCCAAGGAATATCCCCTTTCAGTTGGTACCTGCATTTAAGGAACACCCTGTATATATCATGATGATTATGATGGAATATGACGTTAATAGTGGCATCGGAAACATGAAAAGAGATAATAAGATAAGATAATAAGAATATCACCCAACCTTCATCTCCTGAGTATTCATCTTTTTTCTTCTGATCGAAAAGAGCTCTCTTCTCTTTTATAACCTGAAAAGAATTGAAATCGCTTAAATATCTTCAAAAGAAACAGTTATTGCGCCCACTCGCCGGTTTAGTTGGTGAAGGGGCGAAATCGGACAAAAGGGTTTGGAATTTATACTAATTTGAACTTTTGAGATTATCTCCCCAATATGTCAGGAACTATCGATTCAGTCGAATTAAAACTGCCTGTTTTCCTCGTGAATTTTTCGTATTTTTCACGAAGAATTTTTTTTCGTGAACTATTCATCAGTTTTCGATGGAATTTAGCATTGACCTTTGAGTTGATATTCTACAATGAAGTGATGAATTTCATTCAGGTCCAATCTATACTTTCGGAGATATTTCGAAAAAAAGTAAATTTTCGTGGTTTTTTGCCTGGCATCGCTTATATTTCCGAAATAAAAAATAAGAATACATTTAAACTACTAGGCGAATGCTGATTTCATGATTGAAATTCCTACATCATAGTGTCAAAAAAAATCAAAATTTTCGAATTTTTCCACTTACCTTCTGTGTGAAACTATTCAATTCCCCAACAATTTTGGTGCACTCTTTTCCAAGTGCACTGGTATAGAAAATTATGGCGGGATGATACATGACATTCCAAATCCTTGTCATAGCTATGTCCAATGCCCTGCAAAAATTTCGATTTTTCATTTTGTGATCTGTGGACTTTCCAGAGAATTTACCTGTCCAATAATTCGCCATAACGATTATCAGAGTTTTGTGAGTCAATTCTGAGTCCCATTGCTGCTTCTGGAAAAATCATGCGAAAAATACTATGCCATTCATATTGAGCTGAGTAACAGAACAAGTTGAAGATAATTGAATCAGTCATTTTGATCGAACCATAGAATTAAGCCGTGATCATTTCCTCGCGATGATTTTCTATGTTCTTCGACTTTATTTAACCAACGTCAGTGTCGCTTCGACTTCAAGTGATAAAGTACCATGTCGGTCCGAAACTGGGTAAACCAGTAAGATTTCCCGCCACCGAGTTAAATAAATAAATAAGATATTTACCTCATTGTATACAGGGTGGTCCAAGTAGTGACGTCAATAGATTTTTTTTTAGATTCCTCACACCTGGGGGTATCCAAAAATACTCCATGAATGTTATGCGGTTTTTTGTAGTTTTCGAGTTATAGTTTTTTTTGTGTTTTTCCGGTTTATCATTCCAGCGAGGTTTCAAATATTCATATCCTTTATGTAATAGGTATTTTGCCGATTTTTTTCTGTGACATGATCTACCTAAATATTGTTTCGATAACAAAAATGAATCAGCATCTTGAATACACTCAAAATTACTAAAAAAAGGCTCGAAAGTTAGAACTTTAGCTTTCGGTAGGGTTCACTCAAATATTCAACATCAATTAAAAATACGAAGAGGAATTTACATAGCTTCTGGCTGAGTTTAAGAACTTTGCACGGTCCTGAACTACCAAAATCATAAGAAAAAAATAGTACTTTATGGGTCTTTTTTTGCTGTAATCGGTCTTTGAAGGCGGATAGGTTAAAAATCATTGAAACACGATTAAAGTTACCTTTTACTTGTAATCATTCCTATGGTAAATTATTCACAAAAATGTGTTTCTAAACTAATTTTAATTGAAATTCCTGTAAACTAACTGTAGCTTGTGTAATTTTTACAATAATTTTGGAAATTTTGGCATATTTCAAAATTGGTAGTTGTGGAATTACTTGCTTTTGGATGAAAAATAAAAGCACAACTTACTGAAATATTACCATTTACTACAATACACCTTCAAAATCCTTTCCTCCATCTTGAATACATAATCGTCAAATTTTTTGTTTTATTTTTCTATCCGCTTACAAAAGTTTTGTCTTAATTCTGCTATGTCGTTGCTTCTCGCAGCTAACACCAGCTCTTTGTAAAATCCCCAAATACAAAAAATGATGGGGTTCAGATCTGGCGGACGTGCAGGCCATTCGATCCGCCCTGCACTCCCAATCCATCTTGATGTAAAAATAACACGAGCCACAATTATTTTACAGGAATTTGAATTAAAATTATTCTAAAGTCACATTTTAAGCTTAACTTGCCATAAAAGTGATAAAAAGTAGAAAAATAACTTTACTCGTGTTTCAATGATTTTGAGTCTATCCGCCTTCGATGGCCGATTACAGCAAAAAATAGCCAATAAAGTACATTCTTTTTTCTTATGATTTTGGTAGTTCAGGACCGTGCGAAGTTTTCAAACTCAGTCAGAAACTAGGAAAACTCCTTTTTGAATTTTTAAATTGCTCTTGAATGTTTCAGTGAATCCTACTGAAAACTGAAGTTCTAACTTTCAAGCTCGTTTTGAAAAGCTTTGAGTAATGTCAGGAAGCTGAGTTATTTTTTTCGTTAAAAGAACATCCGTGTAAATCATGTTGCAGAAAAAAATTCTGCAAAATACCCACTACATAAAAAGATATGAATTTTTGAAACTTCGCTGGTACATGGGGTATTTTGGATACCCCCAGGTGTGAGGAATCTAAAAACAATTTATTGACGTCACTACTTGGATCACCCTGTATCGTACGCAGTATGCTTTCTCGAACAAAAAGTGGAAGTCGAATAAAGGCGGTATCTCTCAGTTTGGTGAGAGACCAGGAAAAAAATTAGCCCCCTCCCCCTCTGACAATTTCACAGTTTAAATTTTGAAGTATGTACATTTGAATGAACTAACAAAAAAAATCCGTCCGTCCACCGTCCGTTGTGCGGGCTTTCCTCAGAAAGTACTGAACCAAAATCCGTGAAACTTGGTAGAAACATCGTGTGTCGCTCGAGATTGATCCTCCAAGCTTTTAAGCAGGATCTGTGTACCCCAAGGGCTCAAAACTGGGGGTAGGATGAAAAAAAAGGTACCTAGATAGAAATGAATGAAGTATTTTTATATTAATGCAATATTACCGCATACTGATTCCACTGTACACCTCGATATCAACTGCAGGATATCAATATCAGGCTGACCAACATGATTTTCAAGAACGCCCAACAAGATATCACATTTTTCCTGAAAAATCGGGATGAATGAATTTAGTACTTTTTGGTTGAAAGAAGGGTTGATCAGCTTTCTCTGCTTCCTCCAAAGATGCGCTGAAAATAAAAGATATCAATTAATATAGAAAGTTAACAGGAAATATTACTATTGAGCTAGAATACTCTATAGCAGAAAAGTAGACCAGGATCTATAATTTTTTGAACCAAAAAAATAATAGTAGGATGGAACCCACTGGAAAAGGAAGAGAATTCAACAAATGGAAAGGAGAAATAATCCAGAAGCGATCTGGGGTCGTGAAGAGGAAGAGGGTGAGTTTTTAAGGCTGATTCGGTCCATTACCGAACTTAACCTTTTCATTTTGAAAAGCAATCTACCCTTAAGGTTTCAAGTCGATATGATCCTCCGTACGACCGTGGATACGGTCGGCCGGTCGTACAGAATCGATTTTGACACCGGATTCGTCCAACCCAGTCGTTTGAGAACATTTTCGGCTTAAAAATTCGAAAATTATAGACATTTTGGACAAAACGATAGCACGCTGTTCGCCTAGTACATGCCCGCAGAAACGAAATTTCTGTTTGCTTTCCCATGGTGTTTAGTGTACGTAAGGAGGAATTAATTACTAAAATACAATGCTCGTCAAAATTACGGAACAAATTCATTTTCTCAGAAGAAAAATATTTGCCAACAAAATCCTGAAACAGGTCAGTTCTGTTTCACTTTTTCCAAATTTATATGCATTTTTGAAGGATTTCTGTTGCACCCTGTACCATCCCAATCAACCCTCTAAATTTTTTGAATAGGGAAAGTAGATACCTTTATGGCAACGTCTTTCTATCTTCTTTACAGGCGTGCAGAAATTTTCAAGAACAAAATTGTTTTTTTTTTAATTAGTTAGTTCAAAGAGGTGTTCAGTATGTGCACTTTGTCATGGCTCATTTACATTGAGACGATGGTACCTGATGAAATTCGTCACCGAATGAAAGTAGACCATTACAGTTTTGTTCATCCACAATTTTCAACCCCCTCACGTGAAAAAAAATTTTTTTTTTGCCATTAAAGGGTTCGTAAGGGTTGAAAGTTGTGCATGAACAAAACTGTAATGGTCTACTTTCATTCGGTGACGAATTTCATCAGGTACCATCGTCTCAATGTAAATGAGCCATGACAAATTGTATAAACTGAAAACCTCTTTGAAGTAACTAATTTTTCAAAAAAAAAATTTTTTTTCTTGAGAATTTCTGCTGTGAAGAAGATACAAAGTCCTTGCAAAAAAATTACCACATGACCCACTTTCCCTATTCAAAAAATTTAGAGGGTTGGTGGGAGATGACACAGGGTGCAACAAAAATTATTCAAAAATGCATATAAATTTGGTAAAAGTGAAACAAAAGTTGACCTGTTTCAGGAATTTGTAAGCAAATAAACTGCTCCACATGAGTTAGGGATATTGACTTAAATTCCAAAAAAATATAGTTAAAATAAGATTTTTGTGATGAAAATTCATATCAATATGATTTCAAGTTGCAAATTAATTTTAGCATGTAGGTCTGCAGCGTATACAGGGTGGTTAAGAAAAATCGAGTAAAATAACGAAATTTTATGTCCAGAGAATTCAAGCATTTTAAGACTATCAATACAATGTATGGCCTCCACTGGCATCAATAACAGCTTGACATCTTCTTTGCATACTACACACGAGATTGTTGAACATTTCTTTAAGGAATTTGGTTCCATAAACGGGGCAGAAGCTCTCTCAGATCATTTAAGAATTCTGGGGTAGGTTGATGATTATCTAATCTTCTTTGGAGCATATCCCATGCTTGTTCTATGCAATTCAAATCTGGTGAGTGCGGAGGTATTGGTAAATGTGGAATACAAAGCTCCTCGCGCGCATTCTCAACTATGGCTGCACGGTGCGGTCTAGCGTTATCGTCTAGAAATTGAAAAGTTTCACCAATAGCAGCGTGAAAATTTGGCACAATATTGTCAATGACATGCTCCCTATAGTGTGAGGCGGTCAAATTCCCAGGACAAATGTGTAGACCTGTGCGCCCGTTGAAACATATCCCGGCCCATACCATAACACTACCCCCTCGGAATGGATGGACTTCTTGGACATAGCGATGATTACGGGGTATGCGTGGGATTGTCCATACCCTTATTCTTCGAGAATCTGAAAATCGTCCATATCTGGATTCATCAGTGGAAACGGCACTACGCCATTGATCATTCCAATTGATATGTTGCCTTGCCCATTCCAGTCTTTGACGCTTATGGTCACGTGTTAATGGAACTCCTCTGAATGGATGCCTAGAACCTAGATTCACCTCTCTCAAACGTAGTCTGATGGTTTCGATGGAAACTTGGACCCCATATGCCTTTTGAAGAGTATTCCGTAGCATTCTACACGTAGATGTAGGGTTTCTACTCGCCGAAACGGTGATGAAACGATCCTGAGCAGGTGTTGTTTTTCGTCGCCCACCAAGCCCTGGTCTTTCCTACACGGAACCTGTCTCCCTGAACCTATTCCAAAGTCGACATATCACACTTTGGCTGACTTGGAGCCTTTCCGCTACAACAACCTGAGTTAGGCCAGCCTGTAGCATTCCGATAGCCCTATTAGCCTCAGCGTTTGTTAATTTACGTCTTTGGCATTTTCAGAAATCTCGTTTCAAATCGGAGCCGTTGATAAACTGACTTCATTTCAAAATAAGAACATTCATGAAGCATTTGCAAAGAACCAAACTTCAGAAAAAGGGCGACCAGATTGACGAAATGTCTCATACTGATTTTTATTGGATCGATTCAAGTTGTTTTTGAGTTTTAAATGATTTTACAGCGATTATCTCGAAGATTACATACTTTCAAAAACGATTGAATACTATATCCCTAACTCTTGTGGAGCAGTATATTTTTCTTCTGAGAAAATAAATTTGTTCCATAATTTTGATGCGCACTATATAATGTTAATGTTCAATTCAACTTTATTATACAACACCGTAGTAATTTTGTTTTAGATGGTGAACTCATTCCACAGGAAAACTGATATAGCCTTGGAAGCTGTGTAAGAAAATATATTTTGGCTCGCATTCGTATTGATTCCACTATTCGAGTTTGTTAAAAGGATAAGTGTTCAATTCTTTCTTGTTTTTTTTTCAATGAAAATTCGATATCTTCCAAATATTTTATATTTATTGAAAGACTTTTGATTTTTACTACAAAAAGTGTCATATTTAAAGGTATGCCTGACACATGGGGGCTAATTGGTTTTTCGCATGTTTTGGATTATAACAGTTCTTCCGTTATTTCTACGCTATAAAATGAAAAGTTAACTTTATTGGCTGAAGACCCGATACATGGTGATCTCTTAGTTTTCATCCACAAATAAGATATCAAGATTTCAAAAGATTGTATGTCATCTTGTCCAGAGCCGGATCTAGGATTTCAGCGCCCGTGGCAAATTATCGGAATGCGCCCTTTTCAAATTTTATTCGATGAATACATACTTTTCATGAATGATAGTATTCAAGATTATTTGACTATTATTATATTCTTTTGAGAACGAGCATTAGATTCTTAGGTATATCAAACAATATGTGTATAGAAATTACTATAATCTCTCATGTATCTTATAAGGTAGTGAAGAGAACTCACAAACGTATTAATTTACGATAATGAGGGTAAGAAGAAAACAAAAAGGAAGCGAATAGAATAATTTATTCTCAAAATAATATATGAGCATTCAAAGCTTCAAAAAAGCAATAAATGAAAGTGTAAATGAAAAACTGAAATACATTAGAGAACACACATGCCAACAAAGGTCATAAAGGGAATAATTGTAACAGAAAAACCTTTTCAATTTGTTATATCAACCTAAAATTATATAAGATTCTGAAAATGCATGGACGTCGAATCGGAATGTTTTGCACGCTCGTTTATATTCATATCTGAATTGTCTCAATGCTCGACAAATGTCAGGAGGACAGAAAAAGTGAAACTCAAGAATCATACTATTCATTTGATCGACATTTGATCCTCTTTTTGTATTACCCATAGCATAGCTAAGAAGCTGATCAATAAAATACTTGAGATACGATTAATTTATCGTATTCTTTTAAACATTTTGATTTTTTTTAACTTCTTATATATATGAATACACGTGTAATTATGGTACAACGCAATTTTAATTGAAACGGTATAATTTGAGATCTCGCAAATAAAATTCGAACGATAATATCGCTGACATATTCCTAACCCAAACATAACCTTATAAATTTTGCAGTCTCTAAGTTATATCTTTCGAAAATGATTGACTCTCGTGTGCACGGACAGAATATAATTTGACCGAACGCTTAAAAATCCTCAACTCAACATACCCGATTGAAATTTTTGAACTTTTTCCAGCACGAATAATTTCCCGGCCCGCTTGCACGATCACGTTATTTGCGGTATTGCACATAATATAAAATATAATGATAAGTTCCTGGTTCCTATTTTTCTTATTGATGCCATCATCTGCGCCGCTGCATGGAAGTACCCCACATGCGAGAAAAAATGAAGTATCCATAAGACTGGGGTGATTTCATCAAGCCTATCGGTCGTAAATGTCTTCGAAATACATTACCCTTATCAAAGCCGGTGTGATGAACGATTCGGCGAATAATGTGGACGGTATGAATCTCTTTGTCATGCCGTCAAGAAACCGAACATAGACGGAGCGCTACCGCCGCTAGCTCGAACCATTAAACTCCCTCTGAACTTGCCGCTTGAGGTCTTCAGTGTTCGAATAACAAACATCTGTACGCGATCGGGAATCGTAGGGCGACCGACCAGTGTGAAATTATCATCTGTTAATTTATTGGTAACTACTTGTCGCCGCATATTGTACAACAGGTGCATGCACCATAGCACCGCTCTAAAATATGAATGGACTTTGAAGTGAAAAACATCATTTCACAAAAAAAAAATCATAATTTTACGCCCCTAGTTAGAAGGCGCCCGTTGCAAATGCCTCCTTTGCCACGCCCTAGATCCGGCTCTGATCTTGTCTGCCTCTCCCCTATTTCACTTGGAGATCTTGAAACTAAGTATGAATGAAATATTCACCTGGTGCTGTAAATAATCCTTCACCCATGTAGTCTTTGATGAACTCTATTAGATGACTTTTTCCTAAACTGCTTGGATTTGTCATGATAATTTCTATGTGTTCCGGTTTGCTAACTCCAACCATCAAAAAATGTCCTAACCATCCTTTGAAGACCTCAGGACTTGCTTCGAAGTATCGAAAGAGTTGTTGGGAGCATCCTGAAAGTTCACGATTGATGCTATCAAAATTTTATAATTTAATGTCAATTTGAAAAGATACCACCCATAACATCTCAGTCCCCATGCAAAATGAGAAAAAATGCAGAAAGAGGTTAACTTCGGGTCCTACGAAGACGTTCTTTAGGGTTGGTTCAACCAATGTTATCAACACTGTAAGCGTGATAACAGCAACCCCTGAAATCTTTAACCTTTTTTGTTAATCCGATCATCATGAAACTTAATAATTGGTTGACGAATTCTGATGATTGTGTTATCACCCACACTTGAGTTATACTCCATTTACTTTTTTGAGATATCCCGGTTAGCCATGTTTTAGGCCGATTCACTTAAAACTGGTTGGCACTCGTGAAATATCGGCAATGTCAAAATAATCCTCAGACGTGGCCAAATGCCAATGCCAATTTCTACTCTCAATATCAACATAATCATCACGTTTGGGAACTAAAAATGCCGAAGGTTGTTTTTAAGGAGCAGAGACAAAGTATCGGGAAGTGCTATGTAGAATTGAAATCTGCTTTTTCTGATAGTAACCTTGATAATTTGGAAACAATAATTTATCACAAGCTATCCAACACTTTCGACGTATGTGAGTGAAAACCCAGTGTATCGTTCACATAGGTTCCCAATAACTTTGTAAATTGAGTTAGTTCTTTCAAGGTGACATGGGTTTTGTAGTACTACTACATTTTCAAACTGGAGTTTCTCAAGTTGTGAAACAAGGTATTTGAATGTCTTCTGCAGACTCATTTCTTGAGAATTTCTAATGGTAGGGACTTGCATAGGTTTGCCTGTTAGTTTAGAAGTTTTACTGCAAGGTTATTCGAGAACTCTTATTTTTTTTCGAATGAACTGTCACAAAGTAACGGACTACTCTGTCCATTATTTTTCAGTAAAATTTCAACACTCCATTCTTGATTTCTGTACAAGAAAATAGCATAACTGAATCTTCCAGCCATGTTTATATATGTGAAATATTTCCAGTGTTAATAGAGAAAAAAGTTTCTTCAACATTCGCCAGATCTTTGGAATTATTGAATTCACATAATATTATCTCAAAATCATTATTTTCCCAAAGTAAATTCACATTTTGAAAAATGCGTTGCACGGTTATCTAACAGGAAAATGATTATAACCTAACATTTCCAAAATATACCCTGTGAAGTTTGTCAGAATGTCATGGCCAACCGGGATAGTTCATAAAACTGAATGGAATCAATAATTTATCACAAGCTATCCAACATTTTCGACGTATATGAGTGAAAGCCCAGAGTATCGTTCACATTAGATTGCCAAGAACTGGGTGTGGATAATTTGCTGACCAAAATATAATCCTCTAAATCACGACCTTAAAGAATATTTAATTGAACCAAACTCTAAAACTGAGTTGTGTACATTGATATGTTCGTGCCACCACATTCAAATTTCAAATCCACCCCAAATTGGGGGTAGTTTATTCTTGTAATTTTTCAAAATAATTTGCTGACCGGAGGTTTCCAGTTGAGATATTTTATCGAAACGCTATATTATGATTAAATATAGCATACCTTTTATGCCACCATAAAAAAAATTCAGATCCGCCCCCGTTTAAGGGTAGTTTATTTTTGTGATTTTTCAGAAATCCATGCTGATGGGAAATTTCCCGTAGAGATATTTGATTGAAACGATGTATTATGACTAACCGTAGCATACTCTTTGTGCCACCATAAAAAACATTCAGATCCACCCCCTATTAAGGGTAGTTTATTCCTGTGATTTTTCAGGAATCCTTGCTGATCGGAAAATTCCCGTGGAGATATTTGATTGAAACGGAGTATTATGAATAACCGTAGCATACCCTTTGTGCCACCATGAAAAATATTCAGATCCACCCCCTTTTAAGGGTAGTTTATTCTTGTGATTTTTCGGAAATCCTTTCTGATCGATATTTTCTAGTGGAGATATTTCATTGAAAATAAGTAAAATAATTTCAAATCGGATACCCTATGTGCCACCATACAAAAATTTTAGGTCCGACTCGTTTAAGGGTAGTTTATCCTCGTAATTTCTCGGAATACTTTGCTGACCGAAAATTTTCAGTGGAGATATTTTTCTGAAACAACGTATTATGACTAAACGTAGCATAAGCTTGGTGCCAACGTGAAAAAAATTCAGATCCGCCCCTGTTTAAGGGTAGTTTATTCCTGTGATTTTTCAGGAATCCTTGCTGATCGGAAATTTCCCGTAGAGATATTTGATTAAAACGATGTTTTATGACTGACCGTAGCACATTCTTGGTGCCACCGTAAAAAATATTCAGATCCACCCCCTATTAAGGGTAGTTTATTCTTGTGATTTTTCAGGAATCCTTGCTGATCCGAAATTTCCTGTGGAGATATTTGATTGAAACGATGTATTATGACAGACCGTAGCATATTCTTGGTGCCATCATGAAAAATATTCAGATCCACCCCCTCGTAAGGGTAGTTTATTCTTCGGATTTTTCGGAAATCCTTGCTGATCCATATTTTCCACTGGAGATATTCCATTGAAACAGAGTGAAATAATTGCAAATCGGATACCCTCTGTGCCACCGTACAAAAATTCCAGGTCCGACTCGTTTAAGGGTAGTTTATCCTCGTAATTTCTCGGAATACTTTGCTGACCGAAAATTTTCAGTGGAGATATTTTATTGAAACTACGTATTATGACTGAGCGTAGCATACGCTTGGTGCCACCGTGAAAAAATTTCAAATCCGCCCCTGTTTAAGGGTAGTTTATTCTTGTGATTTTTCAGGAATCCTTGCTGATCGGAAATTTCCCGTGAAGATATTTTATTGAAACGATGTATTATGACAAACCGTAGCATACCCTTTATGCCACCATGAAAAATATTCAGATCCAACCCCGTTTAAGGGTAGTTTATTCCTGTGATTTTTCAGGAATCCTTGCTGATCGGAAAATTCCCGTGAAGATATTTGATTGAAACGAAGTATTATGAATAACCGTAGCATACCCTTTG
Organism: Myrrha octodecimguttata; assembly: GCA_958510865.1. Taxonomy (NCBI): domain Eukaryota; kingdom Metazoa; phylum Arthropoda; class Insecta; order Coleoptera; family Coccinellidae; genus Myrrha; species Myrrha octodecimguttata. Next base: position 42,573,571 of record OY294064.1, read on the forward strand.
TGCCACCATGAGAAATATTCAGATCCACCCCCTCTTAAGGGTAGTTTATTCTTGTGATTTTTCGGAAATCCTTTCTGATCGATATTTTCTAGTGGAGATATTTCATTGAAACAAAGTAGAATAATTGCAAATCGGATACCCTCTGTGCCACCATACAAAAATTTTAGGTCCGACTCGTTTAAGGGTAGTTTATCCTCGTAATTTCTCGGAATACTTTGCTGACCGAAAATTTTCAGTGGAGATATTTTATTGAAACAACGTATTATGACTTAACGTAGCATAAGCTTGGTGCCACCGTGAAAAAAATTCAGATCAGCCCCTGTTTAAGGGTAGTTTATTCTTGTGATTTTCCAGGAATCCTTGCTGATCGGAAATTTCCCGTGAAGATATTTGATTGAAACGATGTATTATGACTCACCGTAGCATACTCTTTGTGCCACCATAAAAAACATTCAGATCCACCCCCTATTAAGGGTAGTTTATTCTTGTGATTCTCCAGGAAACCTTGCTGATCCGAAATTTCCCGTGGAGATATTTGATTGAAACTACCCTTAAACAGGGGCGGATCTGAATTTTTTCACGGTGGCACCAAGCTTATGCTAGGTTAAGTCATAATACGTTGTTTCAATAAAATATCTCCACTGAAAATTTTCGGTCAGCAAAGTATTCCGAGAAATTACGAGGATAAACTACCCTTAAACGAGTCGGACCTGAAATTTTTGTATGGTGGCACAGAGAATATCCGATTTGCAATTATTTTAGTCCGTTTCAATGAAATATCTCTACTGGAAAATATGGATCAGCAAGGATTTCCGAAAAATCCGAAGAATAAACTACCCTTAATAGGGGGTGGATCTGAATATTTTTTACGGTGGCACAAAGGGTATACTACGGTTAGTCATAATACTTCGTTTCAATCAAATATCTCCACGGGAATTTTCTGATCAGCAAGGTTTCCTGGAGAATCACAGGAATAAACTACCCTTAATAGGGGGTGGATCTGAATGTTTTTTATGGTGGCACAAAGGGTATGCTACGGTGAGTCATAATACATCGTTTCAATCAAATATCTTCACGGGAAATTTCCGATCAGCAAGGATTCCTGGAAAATCACAAGAATAAACTACCCTTAAACAGGGGTGGATCTGAATTTTTTTCACGGTGGCACCAAGCTTATGCTACGTTAAGTCATAATACGTTGTTTCAATAAAATATCTCCACTGAAAATTTTCGGTCAGCAAAGTATTCCGAGAAATTACGAGGATAAACTACCCTTAAACGAGTTTGACCTAAAATTTTTGTATGGTGGCACAGAGGGTTTCCGATTTGCAATTATTTTACTTTGTTTCGATGTAATATCTCTACTGGAAAATATCGATCAGCAAGGATTTCCGAAAAATCACACGAATAAACTACCCTTAATAGGGGGTGGATCTGAATGTTTTTTACGGTGGCACAAAGGGTATGATACGGTTAGTCATAATACATTATTTCAATCAAATATCTCCACGGGAAATTTCCGATCAGCAAGGATTCCTGAAAAATCACAAGAATAAACTACCCTTAAACAGGGGCGGATCTGAATTTTTTTCACGGTGGCACCAAGCTTATGCTACGTTCAGTCATAATACGTTGTTTCAATAAAATATATCCACTGAAAATTTTCGGTCAGCAAAGTATTCCGAGAAATTACGAGGATAAACTACCCTTAAACGAGTCGGACCTGGAATTTTTGTATGGTGGCACAGAGGGTATCCGGTTTGCAATTATTTTACTCCGTTTCAATGAAATATCTCTACTGGAAAATATGGATCAGCAAAGATTTCCGAAAAATTCGAAGAACAAACTACCCTTAATAGGAGGTGGATCTGAATATTTTTCACGGTGGCACAAAGGGTATGCTACGGTTAGTCATAATACTTCGTTTCAATGAAATATCTGTACTGGAAAATATGGATCAGCAAGGATTTCCGAAAAATCACAAGAATAAACTACCCTTAATAGGGGGGTGGATCTGAATATTTTTCATGGTGGCACAAAGAGTATGCTACGGTTAGTTATAATACATCGTTTCAATCAAATATCTTCACGGGAAATTTCCGATCAGCAAGGATTCCTGAAAAATCACAGGAATAAACTACCCTTAAACAGGGGCGGATCTGAATTTTTTTTACGGTGGCACCAAGGTTATGCTACGTTAAGTCATAATACGTTGTTTCAATAAAATATCTCCACTGAAAATTTTCGGTCAGCAAAGTATTCCGAGAAATTACGAGGATAAACTACCCTTAAACGAGTCGGACCTGGAATTTTTGTATGGTGGCACAGAGGGTATCCGATTTGCAAATATTTTACTTTGTTTCGATGTAATATCCCCACTGGAAAATATCGATCAGCAAGGATTTCCGAAAAATCCCACGAATAAACTACCCTTAATAGGGGGTGGATCTGAATATTTTTTACGGTGGCACAAAGGGTATGCTACGGTTAGTCATAATACATCGTTTCAATCAAATATCTCCACGGGAAATTTCGGATCAGCAAGGATTCCTGAAAAATCACACGAATAAACTACCCTTAATAGGGGGTGGATCTGAATATTTTTTATGGTGGCACAAAGAGTATGCTACAGTTAGTCATAATGCGTCGTTTCAATAAAATATCTCCACGGGAAATTTCCGATCAGCAAGGATTCCTGAAAAATCACAAGAATAAACTACCCTCAAACGGGGGCGGATCTGAATTTTTTTTATGGTGGCACAAAAAATATGCCACATTCAATCATAATGTAGTGTTTTGATAAAATATCTCGACTGGAAACCTTCGGTCAGCAAATTATTTTGAAAAATTACAAGAATAAACTACCCCCAAATTGGGGTGGATTTTAAATTTGAATATGGTGGCAAGAAGGCAATCCTCGATAGATCTCAGGTTTGCATTATGAGTCTCATATTCTTACTAGAAGTCTGAAATTGACGGTATGATTCTATTTCGGTCAGCAAAGTATTTTTACCCCCAAGAACTTTCTAATTGAGTTAGTTCTTTTGAAATGACACAGGTTTCGTAGTACAACTACATTTTCATACTGGAGTATTTCAAGTTGTGCAACAAGGTATTTAAATATCTTCTTCAGACTTATTTCTTGAGAATTTCAGGGTTATTTGAATTATTTTTTTCGAATGAACTATCACAAACTAACGGACTACTGTATCCATTATTTCTCAGTAAAATTTCAACACTCGATTCTTGATTTTCGTTCAAGAAATTAGCATAACTGAATCTTCCAACCATGTTTATGTACATGAAATATTTCCAGTGTTAACAGAGAAAAAAGTGTCTTCAACATCTGGCGAATGTCTTTGGAATCATTAAATTCACATAATATTTTTTCAAATTCATTATTTTCCTAAAGTGAATAAACATTTCGATAAATACGTGAATACTACGACCTCAATGTAGAGAGAACAACGATGTGCAGTTATCTGACAGGTAAATTACTATAACCTAACATTTTCAAAATATACACGGTGAAATCTGTCAGGATGTCATGGCCAACCGGGATAGTTTATAAAAGTGAATGGAGTATAGTGTCCCGATTTGCCACCAAATGCTTTACCTACCCTCAACAGATTTTCCAACAAGGTCTCCTGTGAAGCTGAATATTCCCGTGAGATTGGAACTTGGAATGGCTGATGCTTTCCTGAATAAATCTCGTTTATTCCAAAAAAACTTGAAAACCAATAAAGCACATGCCAAGACTATCAAAGACATTGACACTTGGACATCGGTCGAGGATGACCTCTTGCCAACTGTCTCTGCTTCTATCATTTTGTCTCCTATGTAAAAAAACTTACTTGAATAAAACACATATTTATTTGTTGATTTATATTTATTCTGAGTTGAAACATGATGCGTTTCGCTGAGTTTTTGCTCCTTCTTCAAATCCTGCTAGACGACTGGTTCAAGAATTGGTCTCAAACCGTATTCAAGAGAGTTCCTAGGGTGAGGATACATAATCTTTCTGTTATCCGAGAAAACGTACTGGGATTCTAGAGGGCTACAATCGAGGGAATTGACTAGGTTAAGGTTTCTGGTGAATTCTTCGTGTTACGAAAAAGGTATAACATTACAGGTCAGTTTTATCACTTTAGAAAATCATCAGACTTTTAATGCGAACGAACTCAAAAGGGGTGATCTAGATAACTCTGTCTGGTCATTGAGTAAATTTTCAGTATTTCTCAACCAATTTATTTCTAAACTTTGTGATAAATTCAGCTCCAGGTCTTCAGTTTCTACGAGTAAAACCTTGAATCGTTCGTTAAAAGCGGGCTTCTCTATTAAGAAGTGTTCGACATAATTGGAGCCTAGCTTATTATTGAAAAAGATCTCCCTTGTTTTTCGATTCTAGTATAGAGAGAAGGACCTGTTTGTTAAATATAAGTTTTCGGGCAGGTACCTCATGATATCTGTTGAAAAACTAATAATTTTGTTCTATCTATTTTGGGTTTAGAGTCCTCCAAAATCTTACCTCAAATTTGGTTCTATAGAATATATTGATGATATTCTCTTATGAGAATTTTTTCATTTCTTGAGATGGTTTACTAAAATTACTGACTGAGTTAAATGTTTTTGTATTTTCGACTTGGTGTTTATCATCGGAAGTACAAAAAACTTTAACTTCTAGTGAGCCACCTGAAGCATTACAGATATTTCTAAATAAGAGTATCATAAATATAAACATTCAACTCAGTCAGCAATTTTGGTAAACCATTCGAACCAATAAAAATGTCTGAACAAGAAGAAATTTTCAAGGACTCTAATCCCAAAATAGATAAAACAAAATTATGAGTATTTTAACAACTTTTTTGACGCTCTTGTTCTAGCTATCAATTTATCCTAATGTCTGAAATTGTCGAATTTTGAGCCGAAAATGTTCTTAAAAAGTTGGGTTGAATACCCCGAAGAAGAATCTCTGGTCGAAAAGGACCTAGCGACTTGGAATTATCGAATTAGGTATGTAGTCCAAATATCCTTTTTGAGTTCGTTAATGGGTGAAATCGATTGAATAATTTCAGAGTTAGGCCTTTTTGAAATTTGGAGGTTATTTCCTCGATATCTCATACGGATTAATGAATAGATCAGTTTAAATAGCTGTGAACAGTTCTAGAATACTTACGCGCAACTCAGTGCAAAATTTCGTGTAGATCTAGTCAAAAGAAAAATTTTTGAAATATGTTTATCGAAAAATTTCTCACGTTTTTGATGTAAAAAATTTTTATAATCCGAACATATTGATTAGATTTCAACAAAATTCGACACAAACCTTAGAGTCAGTATTCAACAACAATGTTTCAAATTTCATCTCGATCCGAAATTTTCTTTCGGAGATAAAAGAGGAAAAATATGCCAAATTTCGTTGTTATTTAGAATTTTAACGTAATTTCCACAATATCTCAAAAAGTAGGAATGCAATTAGATTGAAACTTTGTGAGCAGGTGAAAAATACCTACTCGCAAGTAGATGCAAACTTTCGTGTTGATCTAATAGTTAGAATTCGAACATCTGAAGAAGCTAAAACTTAGCGAAACTCATATTTCTAATAAATAGGAATCTACACATATGTGTTTTATTTAAGTTATATAAACACCATTCGGAAAGAAATCTATAGAGAATCACTTACGTGTGGTTTCAAGCTTTAACGCGCTCGTAGGAATTTGTTAATATATTTCTGGCAAAAAATTCCGAAAATGACCATCAGATCGAACTGAAGTTTATTAAACATTGATTAGAAGAGTAAAAAGGTCACACAAGTACAAGTCAACCACACAGCTCCTTTGAATGGTAGTCGTCTAGTCCTTGTTTCCGTGACCCCCTTAATCATTACATATATCAAGGATGTGATATTGCATAATTAATTGATAAGAAGGTGTATGCTATATACCAGGCCAAATTTATGGATATATTCCGAAAAAAAAATTTTCCACAACATTTAGAAAAATATTCAAGAACAATTGTTTCTTTCATTTTCCTACGATACGATCCTCACGAAAGACGGAATAAAGTTTTAAGTCGCTATTCTCCAGCTAAAAACGAATATTATTTTCGAGATATTGGCAAAATAAACCGTGAATTTCAAATAGATATAACTTCGGAACCTTCAGGTAACTTTTTCCCATTAATGAATTCAGCCGAGATAATAAATATTCGAAGTTTTTCATGATTTATCTCTATAATCTATCAGATCAAATTAAAGCTCAGAAATTGTTTGTAGGATTTTAAATTAATTTACCGACAGAAATATTTATGAAATTGTCGAGATAACTTCCTCATAAATATCAAAAAAAAAAATTCCTCGAAAATATTTTTTTTTTGAGAAACTACTCATCAGATTTCAATAAAATTTGGTACACACCCTGGAGCTAAAATTGAACAATATTGTTCTAAATATCAGTACGAAACGACATTTATTTTCGAAGATTTCGAATTTCATTTTTGAGATTGATCCGATATTTATATTAGGAGACATTGAAAATTTTGTCAATTTTGAAATTTTGTTTTCAAATATTCTCATCGTATGGTCCCCACGCAATTCTGCATAAACCTTCAAATTATAATTTTCCAATCAAGTACAGGATTTCAATGCGATTCGATCTCTATTTTCGAAAATATTGGGAAAATAAAATTTTTAATGGATAAATCTACTGTATTAAAAGGTAGATTTAGCCTATTCATATATAACCATTCAAATTTTATTTTCAAAATCTCCAACAATACAGATCGGATAGAATTGAAATTTAGTATTTGATAGCTTGAAGGTAAATGCAGAATATCGAGAGGGCCACAAAAAATTTCGTCGAATTTGAGGGATAAGTTGGATTCACTCTAAATTTTTTTTTTATTCTATTGAACTGTTAAGTTGCCTGACCTGATATTAACATACATCTGGATCATACCTCTGTTCTTCTTATTTTTTATTAACTCTCATCCGAATGAAAAGGAAAGGTACTGAAGGAAAAATCACCTCTTCTGATCTCAGAACATTTGTCGGCTACCAGTACGGTCTATCAATAAATAAAAATTTCTACATATATATATATATATATATATATATATATATATATATATATATATATATATATATATATATATATATATATATATATATATATATATATATATATATATGTGTGTAGTTTTAAGGGATATCGACTGAAACGAGGTAGATTTTGGTACTCTTTATTTCTTGCCTAGCTTTCGGAAAACTTCGTTTCCATCATCAGGGCCAAAAATGTTGAGGTTATTCCTCAATAGTTGTAAAAACACTTAAAAACATTGAGACAAAAAATTACAAGACGAAGTGGTCAATTTTTAAAAACGCAATAAGTTATGTTGATGTAAATTTAACCTTAAATATTTTGATCACAGAGTATTCATATCAGTCCATAGATTGTTTTGTTTTCATATTGTTCTTCTCTGACTTATTCATCCAACGGTCCATCATAAAAATTTTGTTCTTTAATGTTAGGGTATGTGAGTAGATAAGTATACACATTGCTCAGTTTCTGTACGTCGCTCTTCTTATTTATTGGGTTTTTCTGGTTCCTTATGTTAATCATCTCTAGTATCAGTCTTTTGTTATATTTTTCTTGAGTTGCCACTATCTCTGTACCATCGAAGTCAATCCTATGTCCATTCTCCACCGCATGTGTGGTTAGGGCACATCGCTGGTTGTTCTTTGTGATGTCGCTTTTATGTAAGGCCAGCCTACTTCTTAGCCACTGGGATGTGTGTCCAACATATGTGCACTCACAATCGGCACAATTCATTTTATAGACCACATTTGATCTTAGTAGTGTTGGTGTTTGATCTTTTATTCTACTGTATAATCTTGCAATGCTCTTTGTGTTATACGTTGCTATCTTAACATTCTCCTCCTTGAAACAATTTTTGATTTTATTAGTCAAATCTCTTATATTTGGCAGGGAACCGTATTTTGTGTTTTCTGGCTCTCTGTTTTCATTATCTCCCCCTTCAGGTGGTTTTGGTTCAGGTTTAGGTTGGTCTGGATTGTTATTATTTGACTCATATAACAGTTTATTTAGTAGTCCCCTCGGATAAGAGTTCTCTTGAAATATCCGATACAGTTTCTTCAGATTCGCATCCACCAAATCTGGGTGACAAATATTCTTGATCCTAGCTTTCATTTCTTTAATACAATTTATTTTTACTTGTATTGGATGTTCTGACTGATAGTTGATGAATTTATTTGATGCTGAATTTTTTATTTATAGTACGACTGTTAGTGAACTAATATATATATATATATATATATATATATATATATATATATATATATAGGTCAATCAAAGCGGATCAATTCAGCTTTGATGTTTATTGATACTGTAACATGAAAAACCAAATATGAGCTATTCAGGTATTTATAAGATTTTCAGTTTGGAAATTTTTGAATGCATGAATTTGGTGACAATTACTTCAGAGAAAAACATTTGAGTGGCACCCATTTAGGATAATTCAATTAGGTTGAATTCATCACCGTGTTAACTCTGTCCAATGAATTAAAAGGCAGCTTCCCAGAAGACACACGTACATTCAGTTAGATATCCATTTCGTGTCCAGTGGATGACCGGATGTCCAATGGACATCCCATGTACATCATCCATGGACTTCATTGGATGTCCATAGTTGTAGGGGTCAGGTGTGGAGCGAGCGGCGCACCCCCCCGAGATGGTACCGCAAGGCCAAATCCCGTCACTTCCCAGGAAGTAATCCGCGCTAGCTTGAGTGGACAACCATGTCACTCCGCTACAAGGACACCACGACGGGAGGGCGCACACGCTGGACCAGAGATGATAACTGTATAGTTATGCGTGCGCATTATATTGCTTCGGAACTAGCCAAGGAATCGAATATGACATATAGACAACATCTGGTGGATGTATGGGATAATTTATATCCTAGCAGACCAGCATATGCCCAACTTCTCTCAAATCGTGTAAGGTGGATACTGGATAACCAAAAATTATCACACGTGGAGCTCACGACCATAAAAGCAAGCTGCTTTCCCAAAATAGCAATGGCACAAGAAGAACGAACTGACTGCGAGCGCCGTGTAATCCAACCGCTCGCGGCACCCCCTTGGAGAATCAGACTGGAAAGAAAGATAAACGCTATGAGAAAAAAAATTGGAGTAATGCATACTTACCTTCATACTCCACAGCCGTCTAACAAAACCGTAAGGATGACCAGAATGATCGCATCAGAATACCGTGTGAAGCGAAGAGATCCTGATTTCAGAGATAGAGTCGACTCCATATGTGACACTCTGAAACAAAAAATCAAGGCATTAGGAAGTCGCATACATCGCTACAATCTTAGAACTAAGAGATATAGAAATAACAGGATGTTCTTTCAGAACCAGAAACAGTTCTTCCGTAATCTCGAATCAAACAATGAGGAGGAACTTCATCACCTCGATCTAGACCGTGCTCATAAGTTCTGGAAGGATATATGGTCCGAGGGGGTAAGTCACGACAGGGGAGCCCACTGGATACAGGAGGCAGAGTCGCAGATTCCAAGTACCCATATGGGTCAGGTAAACGTTACAGAATCGGACGTAGCGGCAGCTCTGAGGCGCTCGAACAACTGGGCGTCACCAGGAGCGGATGACTTGCAGAACTACTGGTGGAAGCATTTCACAAGTGTCCACGGAAAACTTGCAACATTACTCCAGAAGGCACTATGTGATCCAACAACTATACCAGAGTTCTTCACCTTGGGTATAACACATCTGCTGCCCAAAAAAGGAGATCTGAAAGATCCAAAAAACTACCGCCCCATAACCTGCCTTCCCTCTGTCTATAAGATCCTGACTGGAGTGCTGACCAGGTATGTCTGTAGACACCTAAAAGAGAACAAACTGATGGCTGATGAACAGAATGGGTGCCGCATAAGAACTAAGGGATGTAAAGAGCTCCTCGTAGTCGACCACATTGTAACAAAGCAAGCTAAAAAGAAATTAAGAAATATATCCGTAGCGTGGATCGACTACAAAAAAGCCTTCGACTCAGTCCCCCACACCTGGCTTATCAAAGTGCTGGAAATGCATGGCATCGCTCCGCAGGTGATAAATCTTCTCGGACATCTCATGAACACCTGGAGAACCAATCTCCTGGTGAGAACTATGGACGGCATCAAGAAGTCGAACTACATAAATATCGAGCGCGGAATATTCCAGGGTGATACTCTGAGCTGTGTATGGTTTTGTTTAGCCTTGAATCCCCTAAGCAAACTCCTCAACAATACCAACTACGGATATGTGATCAATAGACAGAGAGGAGTTAGGATCAATCATCACCTCTACATTGATGATTTGAAGTTGTATTCCTCAAGCCTGGAGCAGTTGCGCAGACAACTTGAGACTGTCGCAGCTTTCAGTGATACAATTAAAATGGAAATGGGAGTCGAAAAATGTGCTACTCTCGAAGTGAGAAGGGGAAAGATCCAAGAGGCGCAAAGCACTACCCTGATGAACCAAAACTCCATATCCGCCCTGAATGAGGATGAGTCGTACAGGTACCTCGGAATCAATCAGGCACTCGACATCAAAGTACCGGAAATGAAGAACATTTTCAGGGAGAAACTTTACAAAAGGGTGAACTTACTGCTGAAATCTGGCCTCAACTCCAAATCGCTGTTCACCGCCATCAACATCTGGGCGATGCCGAGAATAACCTACTCGTTCGGTGTTCTCACGTGGTCACAGACGGATCTCCGGGAAATTGACAGGAAAATTAGAACACTGCTCACGAAGAATGGCATACACCACCCCCACTCATCCACCATACGACTTTACCTCCCGAGGAAAAATGGGGGAAGGAGACTACTTAATCTGGAGACAACCCATGCAGAAAACGTCAACAGCCTAAAAAACTATTTCATGCAGCTGGACTCACCTGTAGCCGTCGCCATCCGTGAAGCTGATGAAAACATCTCCGCTCTGAAGCTGACAACCCGAGATCATAGGCTAGCTACTCGTTCACTTGATGAGATTATGGAGGAGTGGAACAGCAAGGCTCTGCATGGTAGGTATCCTGGTCACCTAAAAAGTAGAGAGGTTAATGAAGTAGAGTCGCTCACTTACCTTCGGGCGGGATACTTGTTTCCTGAGACAGAAGGGCGACTGCTTGCGATCCAGGATCAAGTGATGCCAACGAGAATGTACCTGAAGCATATTGCCAAGCAGGATATCCCCTACACCCTATGCCGTAAGTGTTCTCAAGCTCCCGAGTCAATCCAACACATGACTTCAGCATGCTCTATCATGGCTCCGAGAGATTATCTAGAACGGCACAATTCCATGGGTAGAATATATCGAATATACCGAAGTCAGCAAACAGGAAAAACACCACCTGTCATCATGCCCCATCAGACGAAGGTCAGTTAAAGTTAAATGAGGAAATTTCTATCAGAACTGAAAACAGAACCCTTCGCATTGAAATTGAATACTTGAAATCTCTTTTGGATGAAACCAGAAGTAAAAATACGATTCTGTTGGAAAATAATGAACTTTTGAAATTTAAGATCTCCAGCCTTGAACTTCAAATAAAAACAACAAAAAAAACAGTCAAAAACACGAATCCTCAAGATAACAAAATTGTACCCGTCAACACTGGCTCATCAACATCCAAGAATCCTTACAGTTCTGTGGTCAAAAATAACCTTGCTAATGCGCATGATCAACTTGCATTGTCATCCGAGTGTCAACGTCAAGATGAAATGAATGTAAACAACGAAATTACTGAGGTACCACCAGTGAATATTGTGAATAATCGGGGCAATTCAGTTTCAAATAGAGTAAATGTACCCGAAGAGAAAACGGAATGGACCACAGTCGAGAAGAAAAGGAGAAAACCAGCCGTAATAAACAAGAAGAAAGTTTGTTTTGGTACGAAAACGGATAGTTCAGAAAGTTTAATTCAAGGTGCAATACGTAGAAAATGGATCTATGTTGGTAAAATTGCTGGTAAAGAAGTTACAGAACAGGATATGTTATCGTTCTTGGATGATATAGAAGGTAGTGATCTCATAATAGTGAAAAAGTTAAACACAATTGGACAAAACTCGGCTTTTAGTATAGGCCTACCAGATGAAAATGCTTATAGAACTGTGTTTTGTGAATCCTTCTGGCCCCGAGGAGTTATATTGAGAGAATTTTCCTTTGATAAAAATTTTTTTCAGAAGAGCAGAGAACAACAGAAAACATAATTGCTGCTGCTAGTCCTGAACTTAAATCAGAGAAATGTTTTAGCCTCATTCATCAGAATGTTCAATCTTTGGGTACTGCTTTCAATCAACTTCAACTTATGGCTCATCAAGAAAAAACAGATATAGTAGCTGTGACTGAACACTGGAAATGCAATGAAGAACTTCAGGCGTATAAATTGGTTGGTTATAAGCTGGTCTCAAGCTACTGTCGTGCAAGGGGAAGTCATGGTGGTTGTGCAATATACTGTAAGGAAGAATTCACCTGTACCGAAAGGCAGGACTATAATTCAATTAGTATACCCTATGTTATTGAATGCTCCGCAGCTCAATTTTCTGTAGATCAGCACAAATTTCTGTTTATTTGCATTTACAGGCCTAATTCCCAGCCATTGGCAGATGTAGATCTATTTTTGGAAAAACTTAGGGCAATACTCGAACGATGCTCGTTGGAAAAAGCTCCATTCATTTTGGTAGGAGATTTTAACTTGGACATCCTCTCCACTTCACCTGATGTCAGAAATTTTATGTCTCTCTTGGAAAGTTTTCATGTGAAACCATTAAATCGACAACCAACCCGTCCTTCTTCAGGCACCTGTTTAGATAATGTGATTACTGCCCTTGAAGGATTGACCCAGGTAATAGAGTATCATATTTCTGATCATTCTGCATTGAAATTCACTACCAACCTGAATTTCAATCCTAAACAAAGAAACATAACTGCCAAAACAAGAATTTTCAGCTCTGAATCTACTGAATTCTTTCTTCAAGAACTTTCTTTACTGAGTTGGGATGACATCTATACCAACTCTGTTGATCCTAATCAACTTTGGAATGTATTTCATCAACGTTTTTCCAATTTGTTTATACAGTGTTTCCCAAGAGTTAACATTAAGCACTCACCATCAAAAAAGAACTTCAAACTTACTCCTGAATTAATGACTATCAAAAAACAGCTTGATATACTATATACTGCTTCATTCACCAAACCTGAATTTAAATCCATGTATAAATCCACTAAGAAATATTATGACTACCTACTATCCTGGGCAAAAAAGGAACATTTCAACAACTTCATTAGAAATTCTGATAATAAGTCCAAGGCTTCCTGGAATGTAATTAATTCCCTTACTAAAAACAAGATTTCAGCGACTATTACTGGCAATTGTGAAGGCTCTCTGTTGCCAGATGAGTTCAATAACTTTTTCATTGATTTTCCTCATGTACTCACAAGTAATTTGAACAAAGATATGGACACTGATCATGACAGACTGGGTAAATCCTTTTTCATGTTTGAGGTTTCACACAGTGAGCTTCTATCAACTGTGAAATCTTTAAAGAACAAACAGTCCGTTGGTTATGATGAAATTCCAATGAAAATTGTCAAGGCATCGATTGAAATTATTCTTTCACCCCTATGTTTTATAATCAATCGTTCGTTTAAAGAGGGCATTTTTCCGGATAATCTGAAGATTGCCATTGTGAAGCCCATATATAAGAAGGGTCCCATTGAAGAGCCAAATAGTTACAGACCTATCAACATCTTATCTTCATTTTCTAAGGTCTTTGAGAAAATTCTATGTAACAGACTTCTGAGTTTTTTTCAAAAATTTAATGTTATCTCGAAACATCAACATGGCTTTGTGAAGAACAGAAATATTGAAACCGCCACATTTGAACTTATAACGAAAGTTTTAGTTACCCTCGAACAAGGTGAGGTTCCCTTGGGTCTATTCTTGGATCTTACCAAGGCCTTTGATTGTGTGGATCATGAACGATTGTTATCAATTCTTGAGGACTACGGCATCAGAGATAATCAGTTAAAGCTAATGGAGAGTTACCTGTCATCCAGGAGACAGATAGTTGTTATGGAAGTGGATGGTGAAATATTGCAATCGAACGAGAGAGTAATCACTATGGGCGTTCCACAGGGAAGTATCCCAGGACCTCCACTTTTCATTATCTACATTAATGGTTTACCTAAGGCCAAAATTCCAATCAAGCACAATATGGGTATGTTTGCTGATGATACTAACTACATTCTCGAATCCCCTTGTGTTGCAACAGCTATAGAAGACTCAAAAAGTGTACTGAAGTCAGTGGGTGACTGGTTGGGAGCTCACAACCTTGTTTTGAATGTTGATAAAACGCAGTGTTTATTTTTCTATACTGAAAGATATAAATTGCACTTTCCTTTGTCAATTAACTTTTCAGGTAATGATGTCATGGTGAGAGAGAGTGTTACTTTTTTGGGAATTGTAGTGGATAGACACCTTAAATGGGGACCTCATATTGAACATCTTAGAGGTAGACTCAATTCTGTAAACTACATGCTTTTTATGTTGAGGAAGCAAATCGATTTTGATCTGCTTAAAGTTGTATATTTTGCCAGCTTTCAATCTATCCTGTCATATGGAATAATTTTCTGGGGTAATTCTTCTTATGTGAGCGATTTATTTGTCATTCAAAAACAAGCTTTAAGAACAATGTTAAATTTAGGATATAGAGAATCTTGTAGGGGATTCTTTAAAGGCAATAATATTCTAACTATCTATGGTTTATATATATTTAGATTAATGATTTTTTTCTGTAAACACAAACATTATTTCGAGCCTTACAAAAATTTAAATGCTACTAGAAGAATATTTCCTTATACTGTACCTGCACACAAGACCACTTTAAGAGAAAAAAACGCAGAATATATGGCAGTGAGTATTTTCAACATGTTGCCACCTAAAATAAGAAATATTTCTGACCCTTTAAAATTTAAGAAAGCTTTGTATCCTGTGATTTTAAACTGTGAGCCCTACAATATAGGTGATTTCAAAGAATTTTGTAAAGGTTAACCATTTTTCTATTCCATGTTTCTGACCTATTCCAATTTTACGTTGTATATGTAATCTAATGGAATCAATAAATATTATTATTATTATTATTATTATCACCAGCAACTGGCGTTGAAACTTGGATTGTTCCAGAACGAAATCCCCCAACATTTATACCAACCTAAATCCCTGCTTACAAATAACCGTTATAGATTATATTGGGATACAACAATGATAACAGACAGGGGAGTAGCCCATAACCGACCGGATGTCACGCTATTCGACACCGAAAATAAATCATGCCTGTTGCTGGACTTCACAATACCAGCCGACAATAACTTGAATAGGGCGTATACTGAGAAGGTTACAAAGTACAGTGACCTGTCCTGTCAACTCCGGGAGATGTACGGTCTTAGATCCATAAGTGTCCTACCATTGATCATCTTCACCAATGGATTGGTTGAGAAACACCTATTGGAGAATACAGAAAGGTTTGGTTTGGGACGCGACGTCAGCTCTAGCGCCCAGAAGCAGGTCATATTGGGAACTGTAAGAATTGTCCGTAAATTCCTTGAGATTCCATAGCTGCAGCATTCTGTCTTGACGTAGTCTCGTCCGACAGATGTCCAAGGTTAAACCCGCACGACGGTGAAAAAAAAAAAAAAATATATATATATATAGGTCAATCAAAGCAGATCAATTCAGTTTTGATGTTTATTGATACTGTAAAATGAAAAACCAAATATGAGTAATTTAGGTATTTTCAGTTTGGAAATTTTTTCAATGCATGAATTTGGTGACAATTACTTCAGAGAAAAACATTTGGGTGGCACCCATTTAGGATAACTCAATTAGGTTGAATTCATGACCGTGTTAACTCTGCTCAATGAATTCAAAGGTAGATATAATAATTTGAAATATTTTTTGCGAATTATTCAATGGAAAATTGGGTTGAAATCAATTAAATCACTGTAAAATAACGGTTCTACAGTGAGATCTAGCTGAAGAAATCTGTTGAACCATTAACACCTCAACTTCCAGAAGAAGCAGCTACCCAGAAGACACACGTACATTCAGTTAGATATCCATTTCGTGTCCAGTGGATGACCGGATGTCCAATGGACATCCCGTGTACATCATCCATGAACTTCATTGGATGTCCATAGTATTGTTGTCCAAAGGACATCAAAATCCAATTCGTGGTTGTACAATGGCTATCAAAATAAGTATATTCCATGGATATCCATGAGTTGTCCAATGGAGGAAGTTTCAAGCAATTTAGGATTTTATGATGATTTTCAGTTCGACAATTTGTTAATGCATGAATTTGGTGACCATTACTTCAGAGAAGAACATTTGAGTGCCCCCTTTGAATTGAATTTATTTCCCTGTCAAATCTGTCCCATGATTCGAAAGTTAGATATAATAATTTGAAATTTTTCCTGCGTTAACATTTCGGAAACAAATTTGGTGAATACCCTTTTTTTTGGAAAGTTTTGATAAGGTTCGACACAAATCTTGAATTCAATACTTTACAAATATACCAAATTTCGACCGATTACGATTACAAGCTCGAAAGAGATACTAACCTCATGTCAGGGCTTTTCTAGTTTTTCTCAAGAATTTTTCATTCAAATTACGTTCTTTTTATTACCTTCAAATATCGAAAATTCTTTGAGAACATTGTTTTCTCATTAGAAATGTTACTGAGGATATTTTAAATAAATTTTTATATTTCACTAAACATCAGTTAGATTTCGCTGAAATTTTGCATGCACTTTCAAGCCGATATATTCCGAGCGAGTGCTCTGCTTAAATTGGACTTGATCTGTATTTTCAGAACTTCTGGGACAATAAAGTTTCGAACTGACATACTTGGAACCAATGGGTTTATTTTATCGATTCACGAATTTAGATCCGAAACTGCTCCACGAATATCGAGTCTGTCTCTAAGTTATCTCTTACGAGAGTTGTTAGATTTACAGGAATGGAGTCCGTAAAAACAGGTAAATGATAATAATAACGAAAGTACTCACATCAGTTGAAAATGGATATACTTAATCACCTAGTGGAGCTTTACATATGGAATGCTTTGAAAATCATGGGTTGTTCTAGGTAATTTATGTAAGTAGCCTTCCCTTGATAAATTTGTCAATCTTTCGAAGGGTTTGTGTGCATGAAATCAACAACACTGTTCAAACAAAAAATTTACCGAATGACTCCGCAGATATATTTTATTTTCCAATATTTTCAAAAATAAAGATCAGATCCAATTGAAATCCAGTATTTCATCGAAAGTAGTTCGAAAGTTCATACAGAATATCATGAGGGAAATATAAAAATAATATATAATAATATAATATAAAAAAAATTTCATCACAAAATTTTGTACAAAGTTGCCAATCAGCATTTCCAAACTAGCTGCCAAGTTTGTTTCGATTAAATTAGTATTTTTCTAGTTATTCCGAAACAACGATATCGAGAAAAAAATTACGAAATTTTACATATTTTTTCCTAATATCTCCAGAATTTAGGGCCGTTTCCGAATGAAATTAGGTGCACTGCGATAAAATATGATGTGTCGAAGGTATCAGCGGATTCAATGAACCATTTAAAAAAAATTTATTTGGAAAAAAATTGCGAAAAAAAATTTTCTCAAAGCTTACTTACAGTGTGATCTCAACGAAATTTTGTAGATAGTTGTGCGTTTTTATGCTCCAACCAACTGTCAAGTTTCAATTCAATTGCATGAGTAGTTCCTGAAATATCAGAAAATTAATCTCTAAATTTCAAATGACCATAACTCCGAAACCATTCGACAGATTTGCCACATTAACGAACTTAACCGCTGCATTCTAATGCGCGACCTAATCTGAAAGTTTCAAGTCGCTAGCTCTCTTCTATCGGCAGTTATCGTGTTATCGGTCAGCCGACCGGACAGAATCGATTTTGACACCGGATTCGTCATCAGTGAGTCCAACCTAGTCGTTTGAAACCATTTTCGGGAAAACTACAGACATTTGGAAAACACGATAGCACGCTTCTCTTCAGAACATGCGCTCGAAAACATAATTTGAAACTTTTTACTACCAGTTAAATTTTGTTCCCAATATATAAATGATATTCAAATTTATGAACGCGAGATGATTCAAACAGGAAGCTCGAATTTGCTCGAAGATATTAGATTTATTTTTTGTATAAGCCGGTATCATAAAAAGTGATGTGATGACAAACAAATAACTGTGAGAATTTCTTTCAGTACTTCATTGTCGAAAGTATTCAGGAACGACTTATTATTTCCATATTTTTTTGTTGATTATCTTTGTTAACATTATCGTGCCAACTGAGTACTTCTCATGTTTGAACAGGCCGAAATAAATACCTTCACTCCTGAAGCAATCTTGATCTCAGGTAAATATTTTCGTTGAATTTGATTCTACGTATTGTAGAAAAACTACCATTAAACATAATTTTCCGAAGAAGTGTCGTTTCTATAAATATAATGGGAATAGTTTTTTCATGAAAAGATTTGTAGGGAGAACAGACTGTATAGCCGTTTCGAATATTTGTTTATGTTCCATTATAAAATTAATAGCATTGGTATCAGTGAGCTGTCGATTTTTTTAAATTCATAAAACTTAACTTCTTCGAGAACATACTCCAAACACAAACAAGTTAAAATATTCAATGTGAGACTTCAGTCCAAGTTGCCAACCCAAAAATTTTACCAATTTCCTTTCACTGAGGAAGGAAAATGTAAAATCAAATTTATCGTGCTGAGGTTCGCGTTATTCATAAATATTCCTAACCTGCACCTTGTCTCTTGAAACCAAGTAATTGGGTACGAATATTGATAATTTTGAAGATCATCTGATTGGCCGAAAGTTGTGTTGGAGCTCCTGATTTCACGTCCATACTGTCAATGTTAGTTTATATAGGATATGTTCAGTAAATCAATTTGGTTATTTCGGTTGCTGGTTTTCTATTCTATGCTTACGAAATTTTCGGTTAGTTCCTCAAAAAAGGCTATTTACGGATTTCGGTTATTCAAACTGAAAAACTTATTATTCAGTAAGACAAAATACAACAATGACAACGTACTCACTAAGGTCTATGGATTTCCATCGATAAACCATAGAAAATCGATGGTGGTTCTGATGACAGAAAATCCACCGCTTTTTCAGCAACCGATATCTGTAAATATCTTTTTATTTTTCAGGAAACCAACCGAACTGTTCATATTAACAAATCGGAAACCTATCAAACTGAAAAAAAAACTAAGTTTATTTACGGATCATGTCTTATATCAACTATATTGAAATTATTGTGTGATTTGGAGCTCCATCATGATTTTCAGAAATGATCTTCACTAATATCGATATTCATCCCGATATGAAGAATTAATTCTGAAATTTCCCTTTCAATGGTGGCAGACAATTTTCAAAATTTTTCGGTTTCCAATTAGGCCCGAAGTCTTCTTTTGGGATAACGCCGAACGAAACAACTTAGAGAATCGATATCGCTTTGGTTTGAAGCATAGACTAAGATCACATTCGCGAACGGGCAGAATCCACCCAAGGATTTCGGAGATAATTCTTTCGAAATTTTATGGTCCGGATATTCTCAGAATTGTAGATTTCAACGAATTAAAATCTTAAGTACTTTGTTGGAAAATATTTGGTGAGAAATTGAAGTAGGTTCTCACAATTATTCCAATTCATGTTGAGCAGTAAATCTGTTAGTTTTATCGTTCGACAACGACACGCATAAATAGTTTTGTATCAATTATAGTGTGAATTACCATCGATTCCTACATAGTGACATTCAACTTCAAGTATATGAATAATAACTTAACTTTGTTAAAAAAAAACAATCGATGGATTCTGGGAAATAATAGGTACATAATTATCCACAATTATTAGAAAACACAGATTTTTCTGTGATACATTCAAATTATACCCTTTTTTATTGATATCTTACGATAGATTTTTATTGTCTTCAACGTACAACGTCTGAACTACGTGTTAGTGAATATACGTAATAAGATTTTGTTATACAGAATGAGTTATTAAGTTGTAAATTTATTTTAACCATAGATTCCTCACATCGAACAAACACTTTTTTCACTAACCATTTTTCTAGATTCGGTTCCGGTAAAAGATACAGGCTGCTGAAATTCCCAAAAATAATCAGTTTCTCTTTTGAAACGTTGATACGGTCTCTCCGAATCTTATGCATTTTTGTGTGAAGTTTCCTATAACTATGACACATATTCTTCAGTCATCACTTCATCCTAATCTGAACGGACTCGCCGATCCACAAAACCATGGGTAATAAGCATGATAGATGAAGTTTATTTTTTGTCATTATATGAATCTTCAATTAATTCAGAATACTTAGTTATTCCTTATAAAACTACTCGCGGAACACCTCAAGGAGGAGTATTATCCCCCCTCCTATGGAGCCTGGTAGTCGATGACCTATTGCGCAGGCTTACGGAGCTTGGCTTCGAATGTATAGGATATGCCGATGACATAGTCCTAATAGTAAGAGGCAAATTCGAGGATGTCCTCTGTGAGTTGTTGCAGAGGGGCCTCAGAATTATTGAGCAGTGGTGCTTATCAGTGGGTCTCAAAATGAACCCAGCAAAGACCACAGTAATTCCCTTTACTCGGAAGAGAAACCTTCCAGCTATGAAGTCCATTTCGGTAAATGGAGTTGTTGTAGGATGGAAGTCTGAAGTCAAATATCTGGGAATCACCCTAGATAGTAAGCTTCTGTGGAATGAGCATGTTAAAATTACTGCTAGTAAAGCGATAAGGGCTTTAATGGTGTGCAAAAGACTATCCGGCAAAACTTGGGGGTGTAACCCTAAAATACTGAGATGGATGTACATCATGATTGTAAGACCGATAATAACATACGGGGCAGTAGTTTGGTTTGCTAAAGTAGGGCAGACAAGCACGAGGAAAATACTCGACAGGGTACAAGGGCTTGCCTGTGTTTGCATCACTGGGGCTATGAGAACATGCCCGACTAGAGCACTTGAGGTCATCATAGATCTCAGTCCTCTACATCTAGTGATCAAAAGGGTAGCCCATAAAGCTATCCTTAGAATCTCTTGGGAAGGTACAGGGAATGAGAGAATCAAAAGTCAGAGAGCTTGGTCCTCCCTGAACAAGTACATCTCATTAGCGAACCTACCTAGTGATGTTATGATTAAAAAAGTAAGCATCGAGAAGAACTTTGACTCAATGCTATGTAAAAGGGAAGAATGGGAAAAGGAATACACTACCCAAAACTTCAAAGCAAATACCGTTAAATGGTATACAGATGGTTCTAAAACCACGACGGGGGCCGGCGCTGGAGTATACGGGCCTAGAACTAAATGTACACTATCGCTAGGTTCCTACTCGAGTGTTTTTCAGGCAGAAATACTTGCTATCGAAAGATGCATAGACATAAACCTGGAAAGAAACTATCAATGGTATGACATAGTGATCCATTCTGATAGTCAGGCTGCTATTAAAGCACTGAACTCCTATGTCATCGACTCAAAGCTGATATGGGAGTGCCAAAGGAAACTCAATGAAGCAGGCAAGAATAACAAGGTCTCCTTAGTCTGGGTTCCTGGGCACTCAGGAATCAAAGGAAATGAAGAGGCCAACACTCTAGCCAGAAAGGGAGCACAAACGCTACCTACTGGCCCAGAACCTTTCTGTGGTATAGGCAAATGTACCTATAAGAAAGAGTTTTTGGAGAAAGAAGAAAATGAAAGAGGGGCACTCCGCAGGAATTCTCCAGGAATGGAACACTCTAAAAAGTTCCTTCGGAACTTTGAAATTGCTAGATCAAAAAAATTATCTGGATCTCAGTAAGAATAAGTTACGCCTCCTCACTGGTTTCCTCACAGGACACTGTCGCCTAAGGAAGCACATGATGAGAATGGGCTTATCAGAAACTGACGAGTGCAGATTTTGTGGGGAAGAGGAGGAAACCCCTGTTCACCTGATCACAGAATGCCTCGCCATTGTGAGCCTGCGCAAAAGATACCTTGGACAGGAGCATTATAGGAGGAATGAGAACTTAGCCTCCTTGAAGCCCTCACAGATATTAGAATTCATCAGAGCTCTAGAGCTGGAGGGCGAGCTGTAGGTTCCGTGCGAAAACAGCTCTGACAAGGGGGCACAATAGACCTTAAGGTCGCAGTGGAACGTAACCCCTTACCAACTATAAACTATAAACTATATTCCTTATAATTTCTCCTTAAACGCTCTGTTTTGGAGGTAGTCAACGTTGAATGTTATAAAATGTGATAAAATTCGAGTAATTACCTTATTTTCATGGATCCGCCCATGAGCTAGTAAGTGCCGTAAATTGAGCTTTGCCCACATTCGTCCGGACTTCTTATTTTTCGTTGTAATCATGTTAGCCATGATATTGAGGCTGAAAAGAAACAGCTGGTACAAAAGTTTATATGTCATTCGAAAGATCACTGAATGGGGTAGTTTTTGCTGAAGAGAAAACGTTTTCATAATTATTCATTTTCTATCGAGATTGGAAAAATATGATTGATAATTTTCACCTAAGAACGTTTTTTTATCTGCTTACCACACCCGCAATAAGGAATTTTTGATGAGGCTTCGAGGATAACTGGAGTGTGATTGATTTTATGAAAAAAAAAATGAGATATGTCGTAAAAACACAAAACCTACATTGAAGAATTACCGTCAATATTTCGACCATATGACATTTTTGAAAATCACATGTAGAATATCGCCTTGAAGTTTTGGACATTTTGAAGTAGACACCCTGCTTATATATTACAGGAAATTTATTATTTTTAATGATTGTATCAATAACCTAAATCAAGTAAACTCCTTTGAATCCAAAGAGTTCTAGATCAATGGTGCGTATATTGTCATCGGTTAATCTCGTTGATTTTGGTTTATTATTTGATAATAATAAACCTTAGTGATCGACCAACAAAAAAAATTTTCAACCACCCTGAAAATTCTACACTTTACGTTTTGGAGTATGTAGAGTTGAATAAACGAATAAAAAAATCCGTCTGTTCGCCGTCCGCCGTCCGTTGTCCGGGGCAGCAAATTTTGGGTTGAAAAACCAATGAGATATGAATAGTATACAGCGTGCCAAAAAAGTAAAGTAGCTCGTCAATAATTTTTGAACGAAGAATTTGAACATTTGATTTTGAATTCTGAAGGCAATTTATCCTGTGTTTCTTTGAATTTGATATTTCTCACCCCCAACGCCCCGCACCCCACTACTTTATTTTTTCAAATTGGAATATGGGTTGTGATACATCAAATGAAAGGTAATTTGATTACCTATTCAGCGATTCCACTAAAAAAAGAATTTATCGTGCCGTTTTTCAATAAAAAATTAGGAATAACTTCACAATTTGTGATTGGAGGGTACTGCAATCAGACCATTAGTGTTTTAATAATTATTATTAAGGAAAATCTACGGATCTAAGGATTTGTAATTCCGAAAGCAGGTCTCCCTATGCTTTTTTGAATTCGAAATCTCCCACCCTTTACGCTCAACACCCCCATACTGTTTTTTTCAAATAGTAATATATGGATTGTGATATATCAAATGGAAGTACATCCCATTGCATAGTGAGTGGCGTGACTTAAAGAGAATTTGCTAAGCAATTTTTTCATTAGAAAATCAACAATTTGTGATTGGTGTCGGATTTTTTTTCTTAAAATAATAAATATTGAAAGATATCTCCCTCCCGCCGATTTCTATATTCGAAGTTTGAAAAATGCATTAAGTTTCAGAGTTGGGGGTTTATACCCTCAAACCTCAACTGCTTTTTTTCGGAAAGATATCGCATGTGATATATCGCATAAAAGGTCATTCGATGACCAATTCAGTTATGTGAACGAAAATTAAAGTTAAATATTAATTCAATTTAAATTACAAATCCATGGGTTCGAGAATTTCCCTTAGTAATAAGGTAAGTGTTTCTGAGGCAAAAATTCATGTTGAGAATTATACTGAAGTTAGATTTTCGAGAAACTTGTAGAGGGCATTCTAAAGAGAACAAATTTTTATCATCATGTGGTCTATACGTATATAGGGTACTCGTTTTCATGAAGGTACTTCCAACAATATTTAAACTGTAACAACACTAGGCGCACAGATACACATACTTGAACCCACGTCACTCTTTAACCTTAATAGAAAAGTCGCGCTTGTACATTAGCCTAAGGCTATTTAATGCTCTACCCCAAGGGTTAAGGAGCACATCCAACTTGAAAGTTTTCGAAATTACTTTGCATAATGCAATTGTTGACTGTGAACCATATCCTCAGAGTGAATTTTTTGATTTTTGTAAAAGTGAATTGTTTTGAGTTATAAATTCTGTTTTTACGAAACCAACCTCATTGTATTTTAATAAGCTTTCGATTGAACAAATTTATTATTATTATAATTATTAATTAATAAAAGAATAATGGTCTGATTACAGTACCCTCCTAACTGAAAATTCTAAACTATTTCCTAATTTTTCAATGAAAAACGGCAAAAACAATTCTACTTCAAGCCACATCGCTGAATAGGTAATCAAATTACCTTTCGTTCGATGTATCACAATCCATATATTTCCAGTTAAAAGAATTAAGTAGTGAACTGACGAATATCAAATTCAAAAAACCACAGGATATATTGGTTTTGAAATCAAAATCGACGGATGCGAGGATATTCCTTAATAGTTCTTCGTAGACTCATTATTGACGAGTAATGTTACATTTTTGACAATTGTATAAGTTTTAACTAAGGTAAGGTTACTTAACTGAGAAAATAATAAACCCTTGTGTAAAATTTGCAGCGTTTTTAGAGGTTATTTCTTCGATATTTCAGGAACCACTAATGCAATCGAATTGAAACTTGGTAGTTAATTGTAGAATACCGACGCTCGCAATATTTCGTTGAAATCGTATGGTTAGTAGGTTGCAAAATATTTCGAAAATTTCCTGAATTTTTTTTGAGAAAATATCATTTTCGGAAACGATTCACCAGATTTTTTATGAAATTTCGCACAGGCTTTGACGTCAATAATTCATTACATTCCTAACAAGTTTCAGTTTCATCAGATTTCAATTTTGGGAGATATTCTGAAAAAATATATAAAATTTCTCGGTTCATCTCTCGATATCGTTGTTATTTCCAAAAAACTCGAAAAATACTGATCCGATAATGGGAAAATTGGTAACCAGTTGACAAATGCTGATATGCAACTTTTGGCGAAATTTCGTGATGATGGTGTCATCGAAACGTTTTAGAAAAAAAATCAATTTTATTTTTTAACAATTCAATATTCAGCGATCTTCTGATCATTTGATCCTCAAGAAATTCTGCATGAAGCTCCAGACTGTGATTTTTCAATCAAGTACTGGATTTCAAGTCGATCTGATCTGTATTTTCGGGAATATTGGGAAAATGAAATTTCAAATAGGTTAATCTGAGGAATTATGGGGTGCACTTTTCCCATTCACGGGTTCAGCCTACACAATATATCTAGTCCAACAATTTTGAGACTCTAAATTGCTTTTCTCGGAAATTCTTGTATTTTCGATCTGGTCGATTCCAAAAATACAGATCACATGGTATTGAAATCTAATACTTTATAAAAAAATCTAGAGAAGTTCAAATTCTATCTATTAGATCAACACGAAATTTTGGCAATCTCCATCTAATACGAAGTTTCAATCTGATTGCATTCGAACTTCTTGAGATATTTCAGAAATAAAGTTAAAATTACAAATAAAAAACGAAATTTCGACACAATTTTTTCCTTATATCTCCGAAAGTAAATATCGATGAGGTTTGTGCCAAATTCCTTTGAAATCCGATCAATATTTTCAGAGAAAAAAAAATTTTCATATAAAATTCAAAAGATTTTCGAATGATAATTTTTAAGATTTTCTAAAAACTGGATCCTCATGAAATTCTGCTGTAACTTGCGCGGTGGTATTTCAAAACTGATCACAAAGTTTCAATTTGATCGAGTCAATACTTCATGAGATATATCAAGGAATTAACCTTAAAATTTCAATTGGGCCTAACTTCGAAACTATCCAACCGATTCCACCCATTAATCAACTTAGCTGAGATATTTGGTTTCCAAACCTAATATGACAATTTCAAGTCTCTAAGTCTTTCTATTCTGAAGTTAGAGCACATACGGCCCGACGGACTGAATTGAATTTGACCATAGATTCTTCTTCAGGGAGTTCAACCCAATCTTTTGAGACCATTTTCGGTTCAAAATTCTGAAATTACAGACATCCTGACGAAATAATAACGCGCTGTTCCCTAGAACAGGCGCGTAAAAATGATTCTTCAGGATCATGAGGACCGTTTTTTTAACGAATCTCAACAAGCGCGTAAAAGCTCCTGACCTCAAGTCAGTGCATGTCTAGAATTTTTCTTTTTATTCTTTAGCTTTCAGAATCCATTAGATTCACCCGATTCTAAAGTAAATATAACTTAGCATGAATCAAATAAACCTAGTTCATGCTGGATAGTTTCCATTTAAGCTACCTTTTGTGCTAGGGAGATTCGGGTATTCGACCAGTAGGGTGAACCTCCGATTACCCAAATACCCGAATCTACCTAGCACAAAAGGTAGCTTCAGGGCATAAGGTATGGAAATGAAAAAAAAAACTGATATATTTCACACTATTTGCATTAAATGATTCTCGCTGACATTACATTATTTATTCTCTGTGCTCCAACGTTAGTTTGAATCCTTGTGATGGCCTCATCATCAAATTGATTTTCAATTCAACTTCTTCTACACTTTTATAATCTGTTTTGATCCTGAATTTTCTCACAATCTTCGATAGGATCACTTTCATAAGCATCATGGCGTATCTGGAACCTATAAAATCGACTGTTATGAAATCGTTAAAAAAGTGTTGATTTCGGAAGTTGTCAGTATGAGCAATTCTAGAATTGGAATTGAAGTTTAGCTCATTATTGAAGATTGGTTCCATTCGAACTAATAGTTCAGTTGAACTGTTATTTCATGTGGCCTACTATTCGTACTACTGATTACTGGTTCAGGTGAACTTTCGGTTGAATGGACTTGAAAATCATATGAACAGTCGGTTCAATTAATCAATTAAACAGGTCTAACGCATAGGTAGATTGATGAGCTCACTAGTTTTATATAATACTATACTAATATTAATCTAGTTTTTTATTTCACTTCACCTATACAGCCCTTTGGACCTCCACCAAATGACATAAACGAATAGGGATGCCTTTTGGCAGTTTCTTCAGGCGAAAACCTGTAAGGGTTGAATTTTAGAGGGTCATCCCAATACTTCGGGTTCCTGTGCAAATGGATTATACCCATCGCAATAGTGCTATTGTCAGGTATCACATAGTCACCTGAAATAAAAATACAAACTCACATTATTGTTCAAAGTTTCCCACTCGACAGAGGGTCAGAGTTCATACAGTTCTCCTGAGATGGCGCTTTTGGAATTTTGTTCACAAAGCTACCACCCAACAGAGCTTTAGAACCCAGAAACCTTCCGGAGAAAAACAGAAATTGAAAACCGAAAGATGAGACCTGATAAATGAAAGATGACATTTGAAGAGTCAACTTATAGTATCCTACTGAATATGGAAAATAGAAATTGACCATATATAGACAATTTTTTCAGCGTTTTCATAATTTCTCGAAAATAACTAACAGTTGAAAAAATTCAATTTAACTTCAGGAAGATTTGAATGTGAAATGAAAAATTGATTTCATAGGTGAAGACAGTCAAAAGATTGAAACCTGAATGTGTCCAAAACAAACAGCATTGTGAGAAATGGATCGAATTATATCAGATTTTACTCACCAATTTTCAGTTCACCTGTAGTTACCCTCAAGAATAAAGGAGCGATCGGAAAAATTCGAAGAGTTTCCTTTATAAACATCTCCAAGAATTTCAGTTCCGGCAAATCATTTCTCGTTGCGCATCTGTCTTGTCCCAACACTTCAAATGCTTCTTTGTAGACTTTTTCCTGTTCAACAGCAAGTTCTAGTGAAGCAATGACTCGAGTCAGCAGCTCTTGCGCGCATCTTCAAATTAATTGACTAAGCGGTAATATTTTCACGGACTGACCCCCCAAAAACACCTTCACTTTCCGATGGAAAGATTTGGAAATATAATCGGATTATCCTCACGAAATTCTGTATGAACCACCAGTCTGTCTTTTTTCAATCAAGTTCTGAATTTGAATTCAATCTTATCTGTATTTTTGGAAATATTGGAAAAATTAAATTTTAAATTGAATTGAAGAATAACTTGAAAAGAAACGACTCGGAAACTCGATATTTCAAGAGTATTTTTGGACCTTCATCATGAAGGCCGGATCCGTAAATGGGTAAAATCGACCCTATGATTCCGCAGATATACCCATTCAACATCTTATTTTCCAATACTTCCAAAACTTGATTGAAAAATTACAGCATGAAGGTTCATACAGAATGCCATGAGGATAATATGATCATAAGATCGCAGAATATCGAATATTTGAAAATATGTTTTTTCCAATTGATCTTATTACCAATGCTAAAATTGAGACCCGACAACTTACATACAATCATAGAAATTTTTCCAGAGAGACACTGGGTATATATTAGGATATTGAAACTTGAGCCCTGCTGAATTCCGAGGCGCCTTGATCAATAGAGTCACCTCCGTCCCTAAGGAAATGCCTAGTACTATAACCTAATTTTTACTCCCTATTAAAAGATTTCCTAATCAGTCACTCCGTTATGAAAAAACAAATTTTCATTACTCAAAGTGAAGCACACTGTAGATGAAATTCCACAGCCAACAATAAATACCTAATACTCGAATAATAAAACCTACCTGATATTCAGGAAACATGCCCAAAGTTAGACAACAGAACGACATTGTGACTGATGTGGTGTCAGAACCCTACAAAAGAAAAATAAAAAAGATTTCCATTCATTGGTTTGAAATGATAAAGAAACTCAACTCACAGCAGCTATAAAAGTGTTCACTTCATCTCGAAGCTCCTGATTTGTGAAATGATCACCGTTTTGGGATATTTCCAGCAGTATTTCCAAAAAAGTCTTTATGTGTTCTCCATCTGCAACTGAAAATATCATACGTATACTTCATTCACTTTTATAAACTATCCCGGTTGGCCATGATTTAGGTCTATCAAGTTTTTTACTTGAAACTGACGCAGGTTGCACTCGTGAAATATCGGCAATGTCAAAATAATTCTCAGCAACGTTGCCAAGTGCCAATGCCAATTTCCACTCTCAATCTCAACATAATCATCACGCTTGGAAACTAAAAATGCCGAAGGTTGTTTTGAAGAAGTAGAGACAAAGTATCAGGAAGTGCTATGTAGAATTGAAATTTACTTTTTCTGATAGTAATCCTGATAATTTGGAATCAATAATTAATCACAAGCTATCCAACATTTCCAACGTATGCAAATGAAAACCTATTGTATCGTTCACATAGATTCTCAAGAATTTTGTGAATTGAGTTAGTTCTTTTAAGGTGACACAGGTTTTGTAGTACTACTACATTTTATACTGTGGTTTTTCAAGTTGTGCAACAAGGTATTCAAATGTCTTGTGTAGACTTATTTCTTGAGAATTTCGAAAAGTAGGTATTTCCATAGGTTTGTCTGTTCGTTTAGAAGTATTTACAGAAGGGTTATTCGATCACAAAGTGATGGACTACTCTATCCGTTATCATTCAGTAAAATTTGAACATTCGATTCTTGATTTCTGTACAAGAAAATAGCATAACTGAATCTTCCAACCATGTATATATAGTGAAATATTCCCAGTGCTAACAAAGAAAAAAGTTTCTTCAACATTCGCCAGGTCTTTGGAATTATTGAATTCACATACCTATTATAATATTTTCTAAATTCATTATATTCCCAAAGTAAATTCACATTTAGAAAAATACGTTATTACCACGACCTCTATATAGAGAGGACAACGTTGCGTGGATATCTGACAGGAAAATAACTATAACCTAACATTTTCAAAATATACTAACACTGTGAAATGTTTCAGAATGTCATGGCCAACCAGGATAGTTTATAAAAGTGAATGGAGCATAGGTATATCGTTCGGGTTAGGCGAGTTCTTTGAAATATAGATATGTTTTTCTTTGAGAAATTAAGTCATCATCTTACTTTCATTTTCGATGTAATCTCCTCGCATTTTCAGTTCGAATATTTCTCTTTGCTTCTTTATAACCTGAAACAATTGAATTAGTATTATACAGTTTGTACCTTTGAAAAGGTACCACTTTTTTGATACCAATTCTTGGAAAGAATTCTATAATTACAGACATTAACTCAAGATAACATGAAACGCTGTTCCCTTAAACATGTGCGCAAAAAGTAAGAGGCACGAAGAATCTATAGTTGAAATTAATGTACCACTTAAGAATCCCCTGTATTACTTACCGTTTCGGATAAATCATTCAGCTCTTTCACAATTCCAGTTGATTCCTTCCCCAACTTGGTCATCGAGAAAATCAACTCAGAATGATAGAAAATATTGAAAATCCTGTTTGTAACGATCTCCATGAACCTGGGAAAATTACGAATGTCAGCTCATTATAAACTATACTAATTGAATAAGAACTCAATTTGACAGGACTGAAATTCAAAGCCTGAATGACCCGACGAAATATCTCCTTTTCAATAGAGAATTCAGAGATTGAGGTAACTTATGACCTTAAGCATGTCCAGGTCCGAAATTTTCGAATATTCTTGAAATACTCCCAAAATAGACCTACTATTGAATCGACCCGGCTCATTCGCCAATTTTCAACCGCCGAAACCCGGGTCGTTAAGAGTGGATTGGGGGGTCTACACTAGTTCTATACCAAGTTTATGAAATAAGAAGTAAAGGGTTTCTTTTTGAAAATATTCGTAAACTTGGGATATGGGCATGTTATAGCTTTTCAGTTAATTCGTTCTTTTCGGTTTTCCTCAGAAAAGTTGAACATTCCTCTTGTTCTCTAGACTTCGAGGTTAGGCCCTGTGTAATCCACTCCTTATTCAATAAGCATAATATAGAACTAGTGTATACCTTCTAATCTACATTCAACGATCTTGGTTTTGATCGTTGCAAATTGGCGACGGTTTTAGGTCGATTTGATACTTGGTCTATTTTCGGAATATTTTCGAAATGTTTTCCCTTAGAAAAGTCGAAAATTCGTCTTGTTCTCCATACTTCAAGGTGAACTCTGTGCATTCGACGTCCTACTCAATTGGCATAGTATAGAAATAAAGTAGACCCTCCAATCTACACCTAACAACCCTTGTTTTTGTATTTGGGGGAATTTTTCAAAAATATTCGGAAACTTGGGACATGTGCATGTTATAGCTTTTCAGTTAATCTGTTCTCTTCATTTTTCCGTAGAAAGGTCTATCATTCATCTTCTTTTCTAGACTACGAGGTTAGGCTCTCTGCAATTCACTTCTCATTCAATAAGCATAGTATAGAACTAGTGAAGACTCTCTCATCCACATTTAACGGCCTGGGTTTTAATGGTTGCAAATTGGCGAAGGTTACAGGTCGGTTTGATATTGTGTACCTATATTTAGGGAATTTTTCAAAGATACTCGGAAACCTGGGACATGGGAATGTAAAAGCTTTCAGTAAATTTGTTTTCCTTTCTTCTCCCTAGAAAAATGGAACATTCGTTTTGTTCTCTAGACACAATAATAAATCGACCCCAGATCCTTCGCCAATTTGCAAACATAAAAACCCAGGTGGTTAAGTGTAAATAAGTGGGTCTACACTAAATCTTTATTATGCTTATTCAATAAGAAGTGTATTTCACCGAGCCCAACCTCGAAGTCAAGAAAATACGACGAAATTTCGACTTTACTAAGAAAAAAAGAAGAGAACGGATTGACATAAAAGTTATAAATGCCCATGCCCCAAGTTTCCGGTTATTTTTTGAAAAATTCTCTACGTAGACCCTGAATCATTCGCCATTTTGTCACCACCAACTGCACTCCAGGGCCGGCACTAGTTCAGATCTACGATATATCAGAATGACTGCTCTGTTTTTCAATCTTAAAGCGTAAGATATGCGTCCATCTTCCAAATAAGGTATTTTGTAAAAGCGAATCTCACCTTTCTAATAATTCTCCATAATGATTAGAGGTCGTTTGTGCGTCAATTTTGAGACCCATGGCAGTTTCTGAAAAAAGTATTATGGTGTGACATTGAATTGAAGAGGTCGGACGAAATTGATACTTGTGAATGAAAAGTTCTTCATATCTGTAAATGAACAGGGTGGGTCACGGTCGATGGAACCCTACACTTTTACGGAGAACGGGAACATCACAACGTTGAAAATATTCCAGTCAAGAAACCACATTTTCACCATCGGCCGTGGCCTTATTATGATTACGGAGAAAAGTATTACCGCATATGGTGTCCAATGTGCATGCACTCAACATCTTTGTGATGTCAATATCTGGCTTGCCAACTGCTTTCTCAAGAACCTCAATCAGGATATCGCATTTCTCTGCAAATATTGGTATGAATGAGTTCAATCTCTTTTGGTTGAATGATGGATTTATCAATTTACGGTGTCTTCTCCATATATCCACTAAAATGTAAAAAAGCATCATTGAACAAGAGATAACTAAGAGACTAGATATTTGTGAGGTTTGTACCTCAAGCAAACCCCTGTATGAATATTGAATAAAAATGTGGTGGTACTGACCTGGCGCAGAAACCAGTCCATCGCCCATATATTTTTTGATAAAGTCCATCAGGGGGCCTTTATTGGTAGAGTTGGTATGATTAAGAACTATTTCCATGTGTTCTGGTTGACTTACTGCAACAACAAGAATGGGACCTATCCAAATTTTGCAGATGCCTGGACTTATTTTAAAGTATTCGATACAACATTTGAAGGACTCTGAAAAATTAACTTTGGTCAAAATAATTTTGCTATGAATTGGATACAGTTTTTTGGCGGAAGTCTAGTGGTGAGGACCTTGGTACCATCAGCGTGTGGTCGTAGTGTCGAGGCCCTGACAGAAAAAAAATTTCCGGAATCCATTATGTGTTGGATTATCAGTTAACAATGATTTTTTTCGAATTCTGTTGGCCATTATTGATATAAATCCATTGTACATTACTCGAATAAAATACACGTGTTGATTACTATTTATTTTTAGTTGAAACATGACGCGTTTCGCAACGTTGTAGCTCCTTCAGATGCTATTAGACAACTGGTAATTTGTTCAATGACCATACATAATGATCTAGATCACCCCTATAAAGTCTGTTCACCTGAAAGATCAACGGTTTATTCAAAATAATGAAAACTAAGTTGTATTTTATACCTGTACTTTTTTGTGTAAAACTGCAAATTTACCAGAAACTAATACAAGTTTAACTTCTCGATTGTAGTCGGTTCTTCCAAAAATAATAATAATATAATGCAGGTACCTATACAGTGTCCCGCAACAGTGGCGCGGTGTTTCATATCTCTATTTAGGAAACAGTAAGGAATTTAGTTTTATATGATGTTTAATTATTGCTCGAACTCGACAAATTGAAAATGTTTCTGGTCGCACAGGGTGTACACTTCTTTCTGGGCGGGTCACAACTTTGTTTCTTAAATGGCAATCTGTATTTTTCATTACTTTTTTGATTTCAACATGAAAAATGAAATACACTTTATACCTATCTTTACCACAAAAATATCAACGGTTTTCGAGATATTCTGTCTGACATGTTTTTTTTCAATATTCGTCTCTCAGAATATTTGCTATTATGTCCTATTGGAATTTACTTCTGGTCAAATATTGAACATTGATTACTCTCTAAAACGGTTTATCTGAAATCGAACTGGGATAAACAGGGTATGAAAAACAACCTGCCACATCTAGTTATCTGTCAAAACAGTTTTATAATACACGCCCTAAGATATTTAACCTCTCAGTGGCACACTACAGTAAGGTTCTCGAAGTAAAAAAAAGTATGGAAAAATATCACCCTGTAGATTTTCACAGTAAATTAACATTTAGTATGACGTTGATTTCAACGTATAATATCTTCGACAAATTTCGGCTGAATTTTCAGGGAAATACTGATGCTATGAGGAGAAACAATTGAAAATTTTCAAACAAACTTATGTTGATATCTCAGTGTCTAGTATTATTTTTGGAATGTATTTATTGTCACCGAGTTTTTTTACTTCAATCATTGTTTGCCAGTTCATATAATAATTTTTCATTGTAGACGTAGTGAGATATAAATCAAAATCAAATGTATTACAGAGAAATCTGTGTTTTTTATCGATATGTAAATGGTACTTTATACTCCGAATAATTATTTTTTTTTTATCTCCAATTAAGGAAAACCTCGTATATCAAACTACCTGGTCAAAAAAAAACATGTCAGTCATTAGGATTGCGCAATGACTTCTGGTCAATATTGTGATATACTTCATTGATCGAATATTATCCTTGACGGAGTTATGACGTCAACAAGAGTTCATTTTTGGTTACTTTGACACTTGAACTTACCGTCTATGGATTTTCCTAAAAAGGACAAACCGAGGTCGTATTTTCTCGATGATCCGTAATTTGGAATGAGGGCGGCCAACTTGTAGAAGTGTCGCCTTTTCCAGTAAAACTTCACGATCAACAGCGCGCATGCGGCGATCGCTAGGGTGAGTAAGACACGAAAAGTGTAGAACTCTCTCTCCATCAACTTTCCGATCATCTTTATATCTGAAAAAAATTAATATTAGTCAAGTTGAACGATGATCTGTACACAACATCCATATCGAGACAAGTACTGGGTGTCCCAGAGCACAACTTCTTAAGTTCATTTCACGCATAAAAATATACAGGGATCAATTGAGAATATTTCAGCTATAGAATTTGGAGCACAAAATATGTAGATTTAATTCCAATCACTTGGATATAATGTGTCTCCTGTCTGAGATCTGAGATACAGCATTTTTAATTTTGAAATTTTAAATAACCGGTGGTTCTGACAATGTCAAGTACACCTTTGTTGACAGAATTGTGAATCTACACAATTTACGAATCCACTTAAACACATACAAAAAGTTTCATTTGAATCCGGCCAGGCGTTTAGAAGGAGTGCAAGAATATATACGTGCACATAAGAATTTTTTTATACTTGAGGAGGGCTTTTTTTTATATAAAATGCATCGTAATTTTGTGGAACCACTCGATATTGGAAATTAACACCCCCGAAATGCTACAGAATCTAGGGGGAAGTTTGTGTCTTTCAAATATTCATTTACACTATAATAAGCCATTTCGTGCGCATGTTCTTGGGGAACAGCGTGCTATCGTTTTGACCAAATGTCTGTAATCTTCGAATTTTGACCCAAAAATTGTCTCAAACGACTAGGTTGGACTCACTTATGATGAATCCGGTGTCAAAATTGATTCGTCCGGCCGGACGGCCGACCGTGCGGCAGAAGACACGATAACTTCCAAACGGGACCAGTTAGCAACTTAAAACTTCCAGATTAGGTCAAGCATTGGAATGTAGTGGCTAAGTTCGTTAACGAGACAAATCGGATTAATGGTTTCGGAGTTATAGTCATTTGAAATTTTGAGGTTATTTTCCTGATATCTCAGGAACTACTGAAGCGATTGACTTGAACCTTGGCAGTTAGTTGGAGCATAGCGACGTTCAACTTTGAGCGAAATTTTATTGGGATCGTGTGTTCACTTAATTTGAAAAAAAAACTTTTTTTCAAAATTTAAAAAGAATATCTTATTCAAAAACTACTGATCATATTAGAAGACTATTTTGCTCTAAGTTATCTATTACGGGAGTTGTAAGTCCATAAAAACAGGTAAATGATAATAATAACGAAAGTACTCACATCAGTTGAAAATGGATATACTTAATCACCTAGTAGAGCTTTGCATATGGAATGCTTTGAAAGTAATGGGTTGTTCTAGGTAATTTATAAAAGTAGCCTTCCCTTGAAAAATTTGTCAATCTTTCGAAGTCTTTGTGAAATCAACAACACTGTTCAAACAAAAAATCCACCGAATAACTCCGCAGATATATTTTATTTTCTAATATTTTCAAAAATAAAGATCAGATCCAATTGAAATCCAGTATTTCATCGAAAAATACCAGTTCGAAAGTTCATACAGAATATCACGAGGGAAATATGATCAGAAGATCAAAGAATATTGAATAATCGAAAAAAAATTTTCTTCACAAAATTTAATACAAAGTTGCCTATCAGCATTTCCAAACTGACTGCCAAGTTTATCTCGATTAAATTAGTATTTTTCTAGTAATTCCGGAAAAACAACGATATCGAGAAAAAAAATCACGAAATTTTACTTATTTTTTCCTAATAACTTCAGAAATTAGGGCCGTTTCCGAATGCAATCAGGTCCACTGCTGTATTATATGATGTGTTGAAGATATGAGCAGAAGTTTTTTCCGGATTAAATGAACCGTTTCAAAAACAAAAATATTTTTGTAAAAAAATTGCGAAAAAAAATTTTCACAAAGCTTGCTTACAGATCTCAACGAAATATTGTGAAGAGTTGTGCGTTTTTATGCTTCAACCAACTGTCAAGTTTCAATTCAATCGCATGAGTAGTTCCTGAAATATCAGAAAATCACTCCATAACTCCGAAACCATTAGACCGATTTATCACATTAACGAACTTAATGGCTGCATTCCAATGCGCGACCTTATCTGAAAGTTCACGGTCGCTAGCTCGCTTCTATCGACAGTTATCGTGTTGTCGGCCGGCCGACCGGACAGAATCGATTTTGACACCGGATTCGTCATCAGTGAATCCTAGTGTCCTAGTTCCGGGAAAACTACAGACATTTGGACAACACGATAGCACGCTCAAAAATCTAGTTTGAAACTTTTTACTACCAGTTAAATTTTGTTCCCAATATATAAAAGATATTCAAATTTATGAGCGCGAAATGATTCAAGCAGAAAGCTCGAATTTGCCTCGAAGGTATTAGATTTATTTTTTGTATAAGTCGGTATTATAAAAACTGATGTGATGACAAACAAACAACTGTGAGAAATACTTTCAGTATTTTATTGTCGAAAGTATTCATGAACGACTCCTTATTTCCATATTTTTTTGTTGATGTATCTTTATTAACATTATCGTGCCAACTAAGTACTTCTCATGTTTGAACAGGCCGAAATAAATATGAACCTTTACTGCTGAAGCAATCTTGATCTCAGGTAAATATTTTCGTTGAATTTGATTCTACGTATTG
Source organism: Myrrha octodecimguttata (assembly GCA_958510865.1). NCBI lineage: Eukaryota > Metazoa > Arthropoda > Insecta > Coleoptera > Coccinellidae > Myrrha > Myrrha octodecimguttata. The sequence continues at coordinate 42,611,023 of OY294064.1, forward strand.
TAGAAAAACTAGCATTATGAAGAATTTTCCGAAGAACTGTGGTTGCTATAAATATAATGGGAATAGTTTTTTAATGAAGAGATTTGTAGTGAGAACAGACTGTATAGCCGTTTCGAATATTTGTTTATGTTCCATTATAAAATTAATAGCATTGGTGTCAGTGAGCTGTCGATTTTTTTTAATTCATAAAACTTTACTTTTTTCGAGAACATACTCCAAACACAAACGAGTTATAGTATTCAATGTGAGACTTCAGTCCAAGTTGCCAACGCAAAAATTTTACCAATTTCCTTTCACTAAGGAAGGAAAATGTAAAATCAAATTTATCGTGCTGAGGTTCGCGTTATTCATAAATATTCCTAATCTGCACCTTGTCTCTTGAAACCAAGTAATTGGGTACGAATATTGATAATTTTGAAGATCATCTGATTGGCCGAAAGTTGTGTTGGAGCTCCTGATTTCACGTCCATACTGTCAATGTTAGTTTATATAGGATATGTTCAGTAAATCAATTTGGTTATTTCGGTTGCTGGTTTTCTATTCTATGAATGCGAAATTTCCGGTGAGTTCCTCAAAAAAGGCTATTTACGGATTTCGGTTATTCAAACTGAAAAACTTATTATTCAGTAAGACAAAATACAACATGACAACGTACTCACTAAGGTCTATGGATTTCCATCGATTAACCATTTATTTTGGAGATAATGCATTCGGAATTTTATGGTCCGATATTCTCAGAATTGTAGATTTTAACGAATCGAAATCTTTAGTACTTTGTTGAAAAATATTTGGTGAGAAATTGATGTAGATTCTCACAATTATTCCAATTTATGTTGAGCAGTATATCTGTTAGTTTTATCGTTCGGCAACGACACGCATAAAAAGTTTTGTATCAATTTTTGTGTGAATTAACATCGATTCCTAAAAAGTGACATTCTACTTCAAGTATATGAATAAAAACTTAACCTTGTTAAAAAAACAATGGATGGATTCTGGGAAATAATAGGTACATAATACTTTCAAATTATACCCTTTGATATTGATATCTTACGATAGATTTTTATTGTCTTCAACGTAAAACGTCTGAGTCACGTGTTGGTCAATACACGTAACAAGATTATATTTATTATTTATACAGAGTGAGTTTTTAAGTTGTACATTTATTTTAACCATAGATTCCTCACATCGAATAAAACACTTTTTTCAGTAACCATTTTTCTAGAATCGGCTCCAGTGAAAGATGTAGGCTGCTGAAGTTTTCAAAAAAATCAATCTCTCTTTTGAAACTTTGATAGGGTTTTCCGAATCAAATGATTTTTATTGCGAAGTTTCCTATAACTATGACACATATTCTTCAGTAATCACTTCATCCTAATCTGAACGGACTCGCCGATCCACAAAACCATGGGTAATAAGCATGATAGATGAAGTTTATCTTTTGTCATTATATGAATATTCAATCAATTTAGAATACTTAGTTATTCCTTATAATTTCTCCTTAAACGCTCTGTTTTGGAGGTGGTCACCGTTTAATTTTATAAAATCTGATAAAATTCGAGTCATGACCTTATTTTTATGGATCCGACCTTGAGCTAGTAAATGCCGTAAATTAAGCTTTGCCCACATTCGTCCGGACTTCTTATTTTTCGTTGTAATCATGTTAGCCATGATATTGAGGCTGAAAAGAAATAGCTGGTACAATGATTGACATGTCATTCGAAGGATCACTGAATGGGGTAGTTTTTGCTGAAGAGAAAACGTCTTCATAATTATTAATTTTCCATCGAGATTAGAAAAATATGATTGATAATTTTAACCTTAGATTGTTTTTTTATCTGCTTACCACACCCGCAATAAGGAATTTCTTGTGTTATAGCCAATTTTATGCTCTTTTGAGATATGTGATCAAATTTGATGAGGCTTCGAGGATAACTGGAGTGTGATTGATTTTATGAAAAGAAATGAGATATGTCGTAAAAACACAAAATGTTGCACTGAAGAATTACCGTCAATATTTCGACCATGTCTTATATGACATTTTTTGTTGAAAAACACATGTAGAATTTCGGCTCGAAGTTTTGGACTTTTTAAAGTAGACAGCACAATGAAGTTGAATTGGGGTTTCTTGTAGAGTCCCAGGACCTTTCAGAAATATTGCGATTATGTGCGAAAATAATTGATTCTTTTGATGGTTCGAATGACAGGATCATTAAGAAATTTCGCAAAAAACTGTGCATCAGATAGTAACCAAGTTTGGTTTTCACGAATTCATATTGTCAAAAGGTCACCTTAGTTATCATTCAGCAGAAATATTATTAAACAAAAAACTTTGTCTTGTTCGTACTAATGAGACAAATGTTAAATTTCAATATTAGGAAATGAAAATTAAGAAACATTGTGGGTACATTAATTGAATTTAAACTGGCAGTTCATACAAGTGAAGGTACGTTTCGGTGATAGTTTTCTGGTAAGTGAACTCGAAATTTTTCTATTTTGATCAGGGTTTCGAGATTTTGTTTCAGGAAATAACAACTTTATCATTCATTTGGATTTTGCAATAATTATTGACCAAATATTTATTATTGGTTTGGTTCACATTAATTGTCGAAAGGAAATAATTAGAGATTAAATTGAATTTTTGCAGGGCAAATTTGGGGCATAAATACCATATGAAAAATTTTCTTCAGAAAACAGTTTCGATCTACCTAATTCAAATCTGGTACTTTCTCGAAAATGACAGTGTGTTGAATTTCAAATCTGCTGACCTCACGAGCGTGCTTCTCGAGAATATTTTGACGATAGTTTAGAATAATCTCACAAATTATACAGGATGTCATATTGAAAATGAACCAGAACTCTTTTCTGGTTGAAAAGCCAAAGGTTGTCTCTCAGACAACTCAATTTTGTTCTTTCGGGAGACATTATATACATAAAGTTTATCATTATCCATCATTTCATCCCTCTGCGCTCTAGCCTCAACTTCTTCAATTGCAATGATATATTTCTGAAAAATCCTTTTCCTATTGAATATGACCGTTTAGTTTTTTTTGATAATTGATCATTTGTTCATGTGATATAAGACTTCAAAAATGAAATATCAACCAATTTACCTGAAGCATAAGATGATTTCTTATTTCAAGGAGTTTCATCATAATGTCTGCAAATGTCGAATTTTGAGCCGAAAATGTTCTTAAAAAGTTGGGTTGAATACCCCGAAGAAGAATCTCTGGTCGAAAAGGACCTAGCGACTTGGAATTATCGAATTAGGTATGTAGTCCAAATATCCTTTTTGAGTTCGTTAATGGGTGAAATCGATTGAATCATTCAGAGTTAGGCCTATTTGAAATTTGGAGGTTATTTCCTCGATTTCTCATATGGAGTACTGAGTAGATCAGTTTAAATAGCTGTGAACAGTTCTAGAATACTTACGCGCAACTCAGTGAAAAATTTCGTGTAGATCTAGTCATTAGAAAATTTTTAAAATATGTTTATTGAAAAATTTCTCACGTTTTCGATGTAAAAATTTTTTATGATCCGAACATATTGATTACATTTCAACAAAATTCGACACAAACCTTAGAGTCAGTATTTAACAACAATATTTCAAATTTCATTTCGATCCGATATTTTCTTTCGGAGATAAAAGAAGAAAAATATACCAAATTTCGTTGTTATTTAGAATTTTAACGTAATTTCCACAATATCTCAAAAAGTACAAATGCAATTAGATTGAAACTTCGTGAGCAGGTGAAAAATACCTACTTGCAAGTAGATGCAAAATTTCGTGTTGATCTAATAGTTAGAATTCGAACCTCACGTCGGTGCTTTTCTAGAGTTTTCAATAACGAGCTAGACTCCAAGTTTGCAGAACACTTAACAATTACACGCATGTTTCGCACAGAGATACTAAATATCTGAAGATAAATTAACGCAATGACTAGACAAAATTATTCCAAATTACAGGAAAAAAAATGTATCCTCACCCCAGAAATTGACTTGAATTCGAAACCAATTCTTGAACTAGTTGTCTAACAGCATCTGAAGAAGCTAAAACGTAGCGAAACTCATCATATTCCTAATAAATAGGAATCTACACATATGTGTTTTATTTAAGTTATATAAACTGTCCAACACCATTCGGAAAAAAATCTATAGAGAAGCACTTAAGTGTTGTTTCAAGTTTTCACACGGTCGTACGAGGTTGTTAATATATTTCTGGCAAAAAATTACGAAAATGACCATCAGATCGAACTGAAGTTTATTATATATTGATTAGAATAGTAAAAAGGTCACACAAACGAGTTTAAGTCAACCGAAAAACTCTTTTGGAAGGTAGTCGTCTTGTCCTCGTTTCCGTGACTGCCTTAATCATTACATATATCAAGAATGTAATATTGCCATAATTAATTGATAAGAAGGTATGTGCTACATTCCAGGCCAAATTTATGGATATATTCCGAAAAAAAAAATCTCTACAACATCCAGAAAAATATTCAAGAAAAATTGTTCCTTTCATTTTCCTACGATACAATCCTCACGAAAGACGGAATAAAGTTTTAAGTCTCTATTCTTCAGCTAAAAACGAATATTATTTTCGAGATGTTGGCAAAATAAACCGCGAATTTCAAATAGACATAACTTCGGAACCTTCAGGTAAATTTTTCCCAATAATGAATTCAGTCGGGATAATCAATATTCGAAGTGTTTCATGATTTTTCTCTATAATCAATCAGATCAAATTGAATCTCAAAAATTGTTGGTAGGATGTTAAATGAATTTACCGACAGAAATATTTATGAAATTGTCGAGAATTGAACTGAAATTTCCATCACTGTTGCTAATAGCTGACTTCAAGGTCTATGCTTGATTTCATAAGATGATATTTCTTTTGTAAAAAAAATATCGGATCGAACTGAAATTTGAAGTGATCTTGTCGGATATTGATTTTAGGGTTCTTGCCAAATTTCATTGAAATCTGATAAATAGTTAAAGAGAAAACAAACATTTTCAGAAAAAATTGTTGTTAAATATTGAGTTGACGGTAAGTAGCAAATTTAATCACGTTTTTCCCCAGAACAAGAGCGTAGAAATGGGTAAAATTCATTAAACATGTGTTCTAAAAAGTTTTTAAAATGTCGAAAGGGACATATAGCTTGTAAATTGATCTTAGTAGGTTATTTTGACTTATTTTGTAGCACTCAACCGATCGAAGATAACACGTACTGGAGAAAACACCTCTTCGGCAAGTTTTATAATGCACCGAAAAATAATTTATTCCTCACAATATTTACTCTTAAATGAAACCGATGTTTCGACGGCAAATTATCCTAAAATTAATGCACCAAGTTCGTGAATGAATTGAATCTGACCAATAAAACTTTATTTTCCAATATTTTCGAATTCAAAGTTCGAAAATTACAGATGTTTGACACAACGATAACGCGCTGGTGTTTCCCACAACAAGCGTTCAGCAAGCTCAGAATCTTCTCATCAGTTTTGTACTGATTTCATAACCATAACATATTTTAATCCGAAATCTATGTAATCATCTGATTAAGCTTTCGTTTTTTTTTTCTTGCAAGAAAACTCAACAGTTTCTTCGTCCTCCCGAAAATGGAACCAGGACAAGAGATTTTATTTGATGAGAGATATTCATGGTTTACTGCCAGTAAATTTTGAAAAAATTTTTTTTCGAAATTTTGGTGGAAAAAAATTTTTTTTTTTTCGGAAACTATTCATTGAACGCGAAAAAACAATCTGCTTGTACCTTGAAAAACATATGTCACAGCAGTGCAACAATTGCATTTCGATACAACAATACTTTTTAGAGATATTGAGAAAAAATATATAACATTTCTTGTTTTTTTTTTCTCGATATCGTTGTTTTTTCCGGATTAACTTAAAAAACACTAATTTAATCGGAATAAAACTTGGTAGCTAGTTTGTAAATGCTGATTTGCAACTTTGTGCTGAATTTTGTGATGATCGTGCCATTAGAACAGATTTAAAAAAAAAATAAAATTTTTATTCCTTCAAATATTCAATATTCTGTGATCTTCCAATCATATCATCTTCATGATATGTATGAACCTTCGAACTGGCATTTTTCGTTGAAATACTGGATTTCAATTCGATCTAACCTATATTTTCGGAAATATTGGAAAAATAAAATTTTGAATGGGTACATCCGCGGAATCATTGGGTGGATTTTAGCCACTCACGAATTCGGCCTTCGTAATAAAGGTCCAAACCTACGCAACAAATATCGAGTTTCTAAGTTGTTTCTTTCGGAAGTTATTGTGTTTACGGTCGGCAATTTCGTAAATATCCAAATACCAGTTGAACATTGAAATGTCAACCCTTCTATTTGGAAGCATCATTATTTTAATTGTTCGATTAAATTAATCAAATACGTATATAAATCTTGTTTTTGGTGAAATATGACGTAATTATTGATTTACAGAAGACTTTAAAAAGGTCATTTTTAATGACTATATATATACTGTTCCTCTTCGCTAAATATGGTAAATATATCTACCGGCTCATATGTTGTGTTAATTCTTGATTAAACAATATTTTCGAACGACAATGCGATAAAACATGTAATTTTTTTGCAGGAATATAAAATATAAATTGTCATCTCTAATTAAAATCAACGATTTGAATATAAGAAGAGTCTTTTTGAGAGAATATTCTTAGTTAGTTCAGGAAGTTCAGAAAAATGATCCCATTTCTAGGATAAGAAGGAAACTGAAAAATTCTAGAAAAGCACAATAAAACTCAGTTAGACAGTATAACAGCACAAAATCTCTCTCTTTTCTCGAGAATTATGCTCGCTAACGCTTCTAAAGAGTAATCTTTTTTTTGTTAAAAAATGTTCGAGGATTTTATGTCATTGATTGAAATTTCAATAAGATCACTTACAAAAAAATGAAACCCCTTCATGTATCTCCACTGATGATATTCAGTCAGTTTTTCATCACCAGATGCCAAATTTCGACAAAGCTATAGCAAATTTTTGGTATTTTGTAGGTCATATTGCGTAGGATGTGGCGCCCGTGGGATACATTCTAGCACCTAAATTGAAATGAAGTTTTCTTCATATTTTCGATAGAATCATTCTTCGAAATAAGTACGGTATATGAAAACAAGCAAAATTTTCAAGTCTGAATATTTTATTATACAGAGCGTTTCTAAATACATGTCGAACATTTAGGGGCCTGATTTATAGAAAAGAGCCTTATAATTATGCCACAACTTCTGTTTTCAACTAATTTTCAGCAGTAAATAGTCCCAAACATGAAATGAAATATGTCCTATCTGCAAACCGATTTACTTGCTCTAAAAATAAGAGTATGAGAAGTTTCTATATATTAATATAGAAACTATTATAGAAGTTGAATAATTTTAATTAATATTTTACAGAATCATTATTTGTTCAGGTGTGTATTTGCCTTTTTTCCATATAGAACTTAAAACCATGTATAGGCCTCAAAACCATCAAATTCTTCAATTCAATTTCTTCGATCGAGTTGTAAGCGTCGCAGTATATTTTAAATTTCCGTATTATAAGGCTGAGTTGTGTCTTCAAGTTCCTATAGGCGAATCTCTGACCTGCAAAATTCAAATAATGAAAAAAATTATCGATAACTTGTTATTTAGTTGTAGTATATCCAGTTACAAGTTTTTCCAAAATTTCGTTTGGATCGTATTTGTGGTGAATTGAAAAATAAATCTACAGAATCACTGACGTGAGATCAGGAGTTTTTACGCGCTTGTTCAAATTCTATCTATCGAATCAACACGAAATTTTGCACCTAGTTGCGTGTTGGTAATCTTCACCTGATGAAGAAGTTTCAATCAAATTGCATCTGTACTTCTTGCGATATTGCGGAAATAACGTTAAAATTCCAGATAACAACGAAATTTGGCAGAATTTTTTTCCTTTTATCTCCAAAAGTGAATATCAGATTGAATTTAAATTTGAAAAATTGTTTTAAATACTGACTCTAACGTTTCTGCCAATTTCCATTGAAATCTAATCAATATTTTCAGAGAAAAAAATTTTTCAAACAAAAATTTAAAAACTTTTGGAATGAAAATTTTCTTAAAATTATCCAACATTTAAATCCACACGAAATTTTGTTCTGAGTTGCGCGTTAGTATTTCAAAACTGTCCAGGAAGTTTCAATTTGATCGAATCAATACTTCATGAGATATCACGGAATTAACCTCAAAATTTCAATTGAGCCTAACTCCTAAACTATCCAACCGATTTCACCCATTAACGAACTTAACCAAGATATTTGGACTCCGATCCTAATCTGACAATGTCAAGTCGCTAAGTCTTTTCCTCCGAAAGATATTAGAGCACATACGGACGGACGGACGGCCAGAATTGAATTCGACAACGTATTCTTCTTCAGGGAGTTCAACCCAATCGTTTATGACCAATTTCGGCTCAAAATTCGAAAATTACAGACATCGAGACGAAATGATAACGCGCTGTTCCCTAAAACAAGCGCGTAAAAATTTGTGGAAAAAAGTATTCGTGAGATCTTGAAGTAATTTGATGTCTCGTGTCACATGCATTCCAGAAGAATCTAAATATTCAGAAAAATACGAAAGAACAGAAACTTTAGATTCATTTAAAAACCATTTTACCTATGCATCCTCTCAAACCCGCTGAAAAAGGTAAAAATGTATATGGATGTCTCTTCAACACTTCCTCTGGTAGAAATCTATCTGGGTTGAATTTCAGAGGTTCGTCCCAATAAAGTTCACTGCGATGGATGTAATACAGAGGAATCCCACATGAAGCTCCTTCTGGAACCACACCATCAGCTGAAAAAAAAAGATTTCTGGGAAATAGGCAGAATCGCTGATTTGAAAGCTGTTGAAATTTTCAGAAATTTTGCATATTCCAAAATCAAAAACGAAATTTCAAGTCGATCGAATATGTGTTTTCAGAATTATTGTGAAAGTAAAACAAGTATTAACATAATCACAAAGAAGAATATCTGTCTATAAACCAACAAACATTCCATCTTGATCAGAGCTAATCATTCAATCCAAAAAAAATCTAACACCGAGGAAGTGGATCCAAGGAGAATGACTACAGCTGTTTCACAGTTATTACTGATCGTCAGGTCGACCTACCTCGGATAAAACCGCATAAGGATTCTCGATACTTGTCACCTCTCAGATGGACCGCTGCAGTATAACTATGTACAGCGCGCCATCTAGTGCAGAGTACCTTGATCGATGTGGAATATAAATGGTCTCGTAGATACTTGACAACCATAAAATGGAACTTACATATCTTCACATCGCCCACTGTATTTGTACGCAGAATTATTGGTGCTGGGGTGAACAACCGCATTGTTTCCTTGATACACCTCTCTGTCAGATGAAGTTCGTTCAAATCCTGCACTGTAGGAAGTCTGTCTGGCCCTAACACCCCTACGACTTCTTGATATACTTTTTCCTGCAATTGGGAACATTGATAATTTCAAATTTTAAATTAGTTTTTGTCGGAATGTTCTTTCTGGAGCTATCCATCGAATCCCTATTGAATCTATACAGGGTGATTCCTGAGGAGACCGTCAGATTTTGGGATGAGTTTATACTAGTCAAGACAGTCTCGGAACACTGTTTGGTTTATGGTTGGGGGTCTCTGTTGAGAATATACAAGGTGATTTGTCCGATTCGACCGATTTTACTTTTATTGATAACTTGCTATACCTCATTCGATTTAAATGAAATTTTCACCGAAGTACAATATTGATGCGCACATTTATTATTTTTAAAAAAATTTTCAAAATGGGCGATTGTCATTCTGATAATTCCAGATTAATAGTGCACGTTGAAAAAACACCCTGTACATCGCGTTTCCTAAACTTCGCTACCTGTTTACGATTCTACTATAATAAGTCATTCTTTGAGGGTTTATAATTTTTTTGGCACACTTCTAGTTTTCCGAGAAAATTTTTTCAAGAAATGATAATGTCGAAATTTCGGTCCAATCGATTCTACTTTTATTGATAACTTTGGTATGGCTCATCCAATTTTGATGAAATTTGCAGTGTAGAACAATCTGGATGAGAACATTCAATAATCGCAACAATCTGTCAAAATACAGTGTGATGATTTCAAAATTTCAGATTAATTGTATAGTTGAGAAAAAAACACCCTGTACATTGCTTTTCCAAAACTTTCTTATTCGTTGCATATTCTACAATAATATGTCATCATCCAGAGGTTTTTAATTTTTTTGGCACACCTCCGGTTTTCCTAGAAAACATTTTTGAAGAAGAGCATTATCGAAATTTGGCTCACAAGCAGTCAGAGTATTCCGCACTAGGTAGGTAAGCTGTATCGTCCAAGGATGCAAAGTTGTTCGTCACTCCTAAAATATTCCTTTCAAATTCGAAATAAATTCTGAATTGAATGATTTCATACAAAATATTAGCAATTAAATATGAATTTGGAATTGAAATTTCGATCGTGCTTTTCTTCGAAAATGTTTTCTAAGAAAACCGGAGGTGTGCCAAAGAAATTAAAAACCTCTGAATGACGACATATTATTGTAGAATCTGAAACGAATAAGAAACTTTTGGAAAAGCAATGTACAGGGTGTTTTTTTTTCAACTGCACAATTAATCTGAAATTCCAAAATTATCACAATTACAACCCTGTATTTTGAGAGACTCTTGCGATTATTGAATATACTCGTTCAGTTTGTTCTAAACTGCAAATTACATCAAAATTGAATGAGCCATGCCAAAGTTATCAATGAAACTAGAATCGATTGGAGCGAAATTTCGACATTGCCTTTTTTGATGGAATTTCCTCAGAAAACTAGAAGTGTGCCAAAAAAATTAGAAACTCTCAAATAATGACTTATTATAGTAGAATCGTAAACAGATAGCATAGTTTTGAAAATGCTATGCACAGGGAGTTTTTTCAACCTGCACAATTAACCTGTAATTATTACTATAACAACCACTGATTTTGAAAAAAACTTTGAAATATGAATGTCCTCATCAATATTGTACTTCGCTGAAAATTCCTCTAAAATCGAATAAGCCATACCAAAGTTATCAATAAAAGTAAAATCAGTCGAATCGGACGAATCACCCTGTATATTCTCAATAGAGACCCCCAACCATAAACCAAACGTTGTTTCGAGACTGTCTTCACTAGTGTAAACTTATCCTAAAATCTGACGGTCTCCTCCGGAATCAGCCTGTATATCTATATCAATACGATATTTATTTTCGGAAATATTGGTATTTTGTGGAATTCCGTTGGTATTTGCACAGCTTCGTCAAAAGCTCAGAAAATTTTGATTCGATTGAAATCCTGCATGAACCTTCAAAGTGTGAATCCATTTTTTGGAAAATTCGAAAAAAAATGTATTCGTAATATTTTTAAATTTTGATGAAAATTTTTTTTCTCCGAAAATATTGATTAGATTTCGATGAAATTCCGCACAAACTTTAGAATCAGTATTTAACAACAATGTTCTAATTTTCAATTCGATCCTATTTTTAATTTCGGAGATATAAGGAAAAAAAATGTGCCCAACTTCGTTGTTATTTAGAATTTTAACGTTATTTCCGCGATATCTCAAGAAGTACGAATGCGATCAGATCGAAACTTCGTGAGCAGGTGGATATTACGCAAGTAGGTGCAAAATTTCGTATTGATCTAATAGATAGAATTTGAACATTTCAAAAATAAAGGAAGAATCTTCAATGGGTATACGGAATTATTGGGTCGATTCATCCCATTCACGAATTCGTCGAGACCTACTAGAGCTATACCCCAAAAAACACTTCAATCAACCTGCTCCTCGATATCGAAATCATTTTGTATCACATGTTCAACTGGGCATTTCGTTCTTAATTTTGCTTGTTTTATTTTTTAACCCTACCTGAATTTCACGATGCATTCCCATCATGGTTATGAAAAAACATGATGTAATAGATGTTGTATCAGTTCCCTGTGAACAAAATTATTATTAGAAACAAGCACTGATACTACAATTTTGCATATTTATTATAACATATCAATGGTGAAGTGATGATTCAAACACGAATTAAGTATCATTATTCATCCGAATGAATTGTGTTGACATCATCTAAATGCATTTTTTGCCCATGAAAGAGCATTATGGAAATAATCTTAGATTGAAACATATACTTCATTCAATTTTTTAAGAACCACTCGAAAATATTAATTGCACTCTACGTAATATAAAAACTGAGGCAGGAGTAATTTTCGTGTTAGATAACCTCTCGACGTTGTCCATTCTACATAAAAGTAGTAGTAATCAAGTATGTAACTAAGCCAAACCATAGAACAATGGATGACTATTACTATTCTTACGACAGCTTTGGCTTTGGCTTTTTCTGCTGCTGAATATTGTTGTCCGTTTTGGTTCAACAGCTCGCATGTTAGTGAATTTCATGCACAGCTTAATGTTGCCATGAAAATCATTAATTGGGACCATAAGATCACCTCTACAGTGATTACCAGTTCTTTCAAATATTGTACCGCCCCACATTCGTAGAAAGGTTCTAGTGATAAAGTCTTGAGATAAATATCATTCCTTTCCGAATTTACTCCCAATCATGTATCATATTCCGGATTCTAAAATTGCTAGATTGAAATCTCATAAACCTTTATGGATTAACGATTTTCTTTATTCCAATAAAAGTGACGAAGTAATTTGACGTTCGGAATTGAATTCGTGTAATGATTTCAACAAAGGTTTGATCAGAGATCCTTCAGAAAAAGTTCATGGTTTTAATCTTCCTCGGAAAATTTGGTGCATTTTGAATCGACTTAAAACCGGTCATGGTCTCTGTAATAATTTCCTCTTCAAATGGAATTCGGTCGAAAGTCCAAGGTGCGAGTGCGGAGAAAAAGAGGAAACAATAGAACATTTAGTTAATAGTTATCCAACATATAAATTCGACGATGGTTTCGAGGAAATTAATTCGGTGTGTGATTCTATTTTGGGATGGATCGTGAACTTTTAAAGTAATTTAAGGAATAATAAAATATTTACTAGTTCATATTGGTTTTCTCATATTCTTTTCTTGTTTTCAGGTGTGATTTCGAGATATCAACCTACATCGAAAGGAAAGAAGAAAATTTGTTTAGTTGATGAGAAAGAAGCCCTTCAATAACAAACAACAACTTCACTACACTTATACGTGGAGACAGAATTTTTTCTGAGGTTTTTATCTGTGCCCTCGTATCATACGTAAAAATAGATTACGACTGACTTCTAGAAGTATGGAGATAGGTTCATACTTTTATGTGCCTCGAACTAATCGAATTCATTCAATTACTGCTATGAGAAGGATCTAAGAATCAAAATATCTACTGTTTTTAACAGTACAAAAGAGTAAAATATGTTGACACTCATGTCATTACCCCAACAAAAAAGGTGTTCACTTCGTCTCTCAATTCTTCATCAGTGAATTTCATCCCTGTATGATCCAGTTCGATGAGGTAGTCCAAGAATGCTTTCTTTCCAGTCAGCTCTGAAATTTGCCATTCCAGAATATTTTTTTGAATATATGAGATTATGGGTAACACTCACTATTGGATTCTTCATCGAAAAATGGTCTGTAGTTGCCATTTTCCAAATCATTCTTGAATTTCGCTCTCCTTTCTTTGATAATCTTCAAAAGAATATGAATTTAAAATTAAGGGTATCCCAGAAACACGAACAAATAATACAGATTTTTCTGTAATACCTTCACATAATATCTTATAAGATTTACTTTATCGTGTTCGAATTTACTGCGTCTTAAATGACGAAATGGTTCGAATAGGGAAGCCAAAAATTATTTTTCAGATTCCTCACACCAAAAATACCCTATATATATATATATATTTGTAGTTTTCCAGTTATAATTTTTTATGGTTTTTCAATTTATTTTTCCAGCGGGGTTCCACAAATTCATATCTGTTTATGAAGCGGGAATTTTGCAATTATTTTTTTGTAACATGATCCCCCTGAATGTTATTTCAATAACAATAATAACTCACCTCCCTAAAATCACTCAAAATTAATTGAAAAAGTCTTTGAAGTTAGAACTTTAGTTCTCAGAAGGATTCAAACATTCAACTTCAATTTAAAAATACAAAAAAGAATTTTCATAGCTTCTGCCGAAGTTTAAGAATTTTGCACGATCCCAAACTACCAAAATCATTAGAAAAAAATAGTACTTTATTAGAATTTTTTGCTGTAATACGCCTTCGAAGGCGGATAGGCTAAAAAACATTGAAACAAGATGAAGTTATTTTTCTACTTTTTATCATTCTTATGGTTAAGTTGAAAATGTGACTTTGGATTAATATCAATTGAAATTCTTGTAAAATAATTGTAGCTCGTGTTATTTTTACATTGAGATGGATTGGGCGTGCAGGACTGATCGAATGGCCTTCGCGTTCGCCAGACCTAAACCCTATCGATTTTTTTATTTGGGGATTTAACAATGAGCTGGTGTAAGTGACGGAACGTAAACGAAATAGAATTAAGACGAAAACTTCTAGAAGTGGAAAGAAAAATAATACAAAAAAAGTTGACGATTATTTATTCAAGTTGGAGGAAGGGATATTGAAGATTTATTGTAGTGAAAAGTACTTTTTCAGTTATTTGTGCTGCTCCTTTCTGATCCAAAAGCAAATAATTTCACATCTACCAATTTTGAAATATGCTCACATTTTCTATCGGTGGTGAGACCATAATAAATGTGAAAATTACACGAGAATTTCTATCAAAATCACTTTAAAATCACATTTTTGAGTTTAGTTAACCATAAGAGTGATAAAAAGTAGAAAAATAACATTAATCGTGTTTCTATGATTTTTTACCTATTCGCTTTCGGAGGCCGATAACTACAAAAAAAGAATAACAAACTACTACTTTTTTCTTATGATTTTGGTAGTTTAGGACCGTGCGACGTTTTTAAACTCAGCCAGAAGCTATGAAAACTTCTTTTCGTATTTTAAATTGAAGTTGAATGTTTGAGTGAATCCTACTGGAAACTTTTTTGAGTAACTTTGAGTGATTTCAAGGAGGTGAGTTATTCTTGTCATTGAAACAACATTCAGGGAGAACATGTTTGAAAAAAAATTGCAAGATACCCACTTCATAAAAAGATATGAATTTTTGAAACCTCACTGGTATAATAAATTGAAAAAACACAGAAAAAAAATTATAAGTCGGAAACTACAAACAATATTACATGGGTTATTTTTGGATAGATTCGGTGGGAGTAATCTGAAAAATGTATTGACGTCACTACTTGGACCACCCTGTATAATGATTTGAAAAAAAAGAGAAGCATTAGCACAAAAAAACCCTACAATAAAATACTTGACAAAGTGTTTCATCTTCTATCTGTAAGTGAGCAAACTTATCAATTAATTAAATGAATATTTCGATAGGGATCTGAAATCTCACCTACCTTTCCTGTGAATTCGAATATTTTATTTCTACTTTCAACCAGTTGTTTTCCAAGGTTTGTTCTGAAGAATATGAAGTCAGGAAAATACGCAATTGTCACCATACGTATAAATATTGCCCGCATACCCCTGAAAAATACAAATGTCCATAATTAAATTGAATTCTAGAAAACCACAGGCGTGAAGTATATAGGAGGTCTTAAAAGCTTGTTTATATTCGATGCTTTTTTCTCACGAAATTTTTTTTGAACTGTCGAACCGTCATTTTTGAACAAGTACTAGGTTTCAATTCGGTAATATTTCGAATGGATCTATCTTATTTACTAAAGCCTCAAATCTGCTATACCAATAACTTATCTTTGAGGCGTTTTTTTTGGTTGGCCAATTTGTTGTCGGTTTACGAAGTTCAATTCTCTATGATCAAAGCTCATTTTCAATGTGTCCTCGGCCTTCTAGGAATTATTCGGGACAGCGAAAACTTATCTTGCTAAAAGTAATATTTCCAAAGGCCAGTTTCAAATTTTCAAAGGAAACACTTTCGGGTCCCCTGATTTAACACAAACAACAAATTCACAACCAGAGAATTTGAAACGATTTCCGTTAAGAATCATTAAATCATGATATCGAGATAGGAAAATCATAACTCTGACGAAAAAATCACTTACTCCTCTAGCCACTGACCGAATGATTCCGGTTTGCTTTGACCACTTAGTTTAACTCCCATAGCAGTTTCTGAAAGAAAAGATTTCGATAGTAAACATATGATCACATTGACCAACATTCGTCGTTTGAAATCCTCCTTTGCCCAGAGTAAAATCCGACGTTTTCCTTAATTTTTTTCATCAGATTGTTCCACTCAAAAGTGGGCCAATATTTTCAAATTTTTCGATTAGCAACGATCTATGACTGAAATCTCCTGTAATTTCTTTCCGTTTTCATATTCCTTTTTTTATTCGACGAGCCAGAAATACACACATTAAAATGGTCTAGGGAACAGCACGATATTTCAACAGAAAATACAAGTTGAGTAGTTAATTCTGTCGAAGATTGAAAAAAACCTTTCGATTTTATTATAATAAAAAATAAGAAAAATTGAAAATTTACTTTCATAACTACGTCACTCTAGAGACTAACTGAGAAATAAAGAATTCTCAATGACGACGTTTCAATAAGCAAACTCTTCAATAAATACAGTGTTGTACCGAAAGTTTACAACAACTGATTATGATCCATTGCCACTGACATGGAACAATAAGTGAGTTGGTGTATCTACATGGACACTCAAAGTATCGTTGGTGCGGTGGCGAAGCATGTTCAAAGAAGTCCTTCTTGATGGTATGTCATTTTGGCGTCAGAACACATAGAAAACAATCGAATAATTTTTCTTTAACTTGTTTTTGGAATTTATTGCTTGAAAATCTGGTTTGAAAAGATTTTAATTAAAAGAAGATTTGAAATTGTTTTGTTTGCTTTCCTGAAAACGCCCAAGTAATGAATTCATTATTAATAGTCATCATTTCATCACTTAATTCCGAATACTTTGCAACAGCATACTTCTTTCCTAAATGTGAAAGTTGAGGATAGATCGGAATATCTCTCCATTTTCTCGCAACTGAAATATCACCCCTTCCAGAAATAATCAGAGTATGTTTCATACAATTTTGGAGAGTGAAAAAAGTGCGTGTATTTTTGTAGTGAATGTTCACATTAACGTGATAAGTTACGAGAATAATAATGGATAGATTTCAAAAATGTAATTTCATCCCCATTTTTCGCAGAATTAAATAGAATTTTTGAAAATTGTCATCAGAAATGTTCAGTAAAAAAAATATTTCGAATCAGTACTAATTTAGAGACATGACGTCCAAAACATCGAGGAAAGGATTTTACACGAATTTCCAAAATGCCCATTATCTCGAAAACGGTGAAAATTTTACCCACCAATTTCTCGATATTCTGAGTGGTCATGACCTAGTCGATCACCTGTACAAATATTGTTTAAGGTTCACCCTGTGTAGCTTGGAAATCGTTGGTTTCTTTCCTGTCCTAAACTTCATCATTGTCTGGATTTTACATAATGAACCATGAAATCATATTCTTTTAAACTTTATTTTGGTTAATCTTCTAGATATCAAATAGCAATTGACCAGCTTATCAGCAAAAACTTCTATTGTTTCAGTCCCTTGTTTTGAATTATTAGGTTCAGTTGATAGAGCAACAGGTGAATTTTTAGTTATAGGGAATTTATTCATGTCTACCAGTAAAAGTTCACCTCTCCGATACATTATCTGGCCGTCTCGAAGACCAAACTTACATCATTTGGTACACTGGGTTTATTTCAAATGAAGCATTTAATACATATAAAAGGTGAAACTCACGAGTTATAGCTTCCAAGTTGATTGCACTGAAGAGCATATACCAATCAACATCTCTCTTGTTTGTGTATTTTGGGAGAATTTCTTCGACAAAACTATTAGCCGAATCGGCAAATATAGGTTGATATCCCTCCAGTATCCTTCCGTTAAAGGTGGGATTTATTATTTTTCTATTCTTACGCCATTTGTGCACTGTAAGTTTACAGTAAATCAGTGTTAAATTCATTTTATTCTTCAATAAATATTGAAGTTTTATCATATTTTCAGATCACTCTTTGTACTATCAGAACAATTGCTATCTACTTTTCCAACCAAAATTCAAACATTCGAAATATATTATTTTTGCGCGCATATTCTAGGGGAACATCGTGCTATAGTTTTGTCCAAATGTCTGTAATTTTCGATGATTGAGTCGAAAATGGTCTCAAACGACTAGATTAGACTCACTGATGACGAATCCGGTGTCAAAATCGATTCTGTCCTGCCGGCCGGCCGTGGACACGATAACTGTCGAAGGGAGTGAGCTAGCAACTTGAAACTTTCAGGGTAGGTCACGCATTGGAATGCCGCGGTTAAGTTCGTTAATCGGCCAAATTGTTCGGATAGTTTGGGAGTTATAGCCTTTTGAAATTTTGAAGTTATTTATTTTTTATTTCAGAAACTACTCGAGCGATTGAATTCAAACTTGGCAATTAGGTGGAGTGTAACGACGCGCGACTTTGAGACAAATTTTGTCAGGATCATACTGTCAGTAAATTAAATAAAAATATTTTTTTCAAAATTTTTTTCCAAAAATTTTTTTTTTCGAAAACCGTTCATCATATACAGAAAAAAATTCCACTCGGACTTTGCGCTTCGTATTTCACAGCAATTACCAAATTTCAGTTCGATACGATTATAAGTTTTGGGGATATCGGGAAAAAATATGTCAAATTTCGAGGTTTTTTCTCGATATCGTTGCTTTTTTCGGTATAACTCGAGAAATACTGATTCAATCCTGATAAAACTTCGCAGCTAGTTTCGAGATGCTGAAAGACAACTTAATGCAAAATTTTGTGATGATCGTGATTTTCGTATCATATCATCCTCGTTAAATTCTGTATGAACCTTCGAACTGTAATTTTTCGATGAAGTACTGGATTTCAATTCCATCTGATCTGTATTTTTGGAAATATTGGGAAAATAAAATTTTGAATGGGTATATCTCCAAAAATACAGATAAGATCGAATTGAAATCTAGTAATTTATCGAAAAAAATCTAGAAAAGCACTGCCGTGAAGGCAGCAACTTACGCGCGCAAGTTCAAATTCGTTGCCGAAGCGGTCATCTACATTAAACATGCGCACAAAAGCTGCTGCCTTCACGGCAGTGCTTTTCTAGATTTTTTCAATAAGGGTTCGGCAAAGTACCGGACGTTTTTGAAACTGCTCGAACTCACCTCCCTATTGGGTCGACAGATGCGGTAAAGGGGCCGTTGGATTCGGTAGTTCTCAGCATTTTTACCAGTTGAAATCACGGACCTGTGGACCGTAGAACACCGCGTTTTTGCTTACGTCCGTAATAAAGAGTCCGTCACGGCCGTTCAGCGTGAGTTTTGTCGCCATTTCAATATCCACCGAGATTCGTTGGGCTAAAGCACTTCGCACACGAGGTGAATTGATGAGAAAAACACCCCTAGAAGCTCAATGAACAATTTGAACACCTGAGAACGTTGAAAGAGTGCTACAAGCAATTCTTCGCAGTCCGACTCGATCTGCTCACCAACACACTGCTGAACTTCGCCTCAGTGATCGTTCGATAAGGCGTATTTTGCGTTTGGCCGTTGGGCAACAGTTACAGCCAGGGGATTCTTCTTCAGGTGCCGTCTTCTTTCTGAAGGTTGACAATCATCAAGGCTACACTTATTTTCGAGACTGCTGCTCCGAACAGGTGGTTAATGGTTATTTTTCCTTGTATCATTAGTTGGAGTAATTGGTATTTGTCCACTCTCCTAATGTGTCCCAGGTAGAGCAGTTTCCAGCCAGGTGATTATACACAACGAATGCACTTGAGCAAAATGAGAACCTCATATGGTTCATGAGCCAGGAGGCTAACTATGACCAAAATGGCAAGGTTAATCAATGAAATTACCGTTATTGAGCTGATAAAAATCCCCAACAATTACACGAAAGACCGCTGCATAGCCCTTAAGTGACCGTTTGGTGCGATATATCCCAAACTTGCGTCTTCGGCCCTTACTTCTTTGAAAACGTCATTGGTAATGCTGTTACCGTGAACTCTGAGCGCTATATCGGAATGATAAGCAACTTCTTTGCACCTGAACTAAGAAGACGTCGTGTTCCAACCCGACGTGTGTGGTTTCAACAGGATGGGGCTACCGCCCACACAGCCAGAGCAACAATGAACGTTATTCGTCCTCTCTTCCCTGGTCGCCTTATTTCCAGGTTTGGTGACGTTCATTGGCCTCCTCGATCTCCAGATTTGGCCATCTGCGACTTTTTTTCTGTAGGGACATGTCGAAACACTAGTTTATCAAAACGAGCCCCGAATATTGGTGGAATTGAAGAAAGCAATTTTCGTGAAAGTAGCCGCAGTTGGAAACAGTTTTCGGAAACTTCCAAGAAAGACTGCAGAAGTGTATCGCGAAACAAGGGCGCCACCTGACTGATGTGATTATCCATACATGAAATTCCAAAATGCTTCGAAATTCTGGATCTAGAATATTCAATGAAAATTTGAGTAACAATTTCCGAGGTCATGATTTTTTCGAAAAATTCTGAGTACTCTGCCGGAAGGTTGACTTCAGGTTTCACAAAAATCCCTCTCACAGTTCCAAAAAAAAAGTTCAAACAAAATTCTGGATTTTTCGAAAAAAAGTTCCTATAATTTTTTCAAAACAATGGTTCTTGTATTTTGCAAAGCTGTAAGCGTGGACGTTCCACAACTAACTACAGCGTTTCAATCCGATCGCATGTGTATTCAGAAGAGAAAATCTCACCTGGAGCTGAGAATAGACCTGTTCCAACAATAAACCAAGTGAACTGGTAAAGTTCACTTTTCTCCAGACAATTTTGACTTTGGAGGACTTTTTCGACATCTTCAGGCTTTCCTACCATAACGATCACTTTGTCCACCAGCCATACTACAAAGTTTGGACCGTATTCGAAGCATGTGTTAACTATACTCTGATGTATTTCTGAAAAAAATACAATGATTATTTTGAAATGGGATGTTCGAAATAGACACCAATCAATGAACGAAAATCAAAATATAATATAGATATATGATCTATCGAAAAGCTCCTCGTTGGTTTCGGAAACGTGCGTTGGACGCAGAAAGTGTAAGTGGATTAGAGTGTAGCACCAAACTTTTTTGTAACTAGCTTGGACAAGTTCCAAATTTAACCGTTCGGGCACTGGCATCCCAATTGTGACTCCCCTATTATAAAGGGTTTTCCAATAAGAGGTGTTATTTTTATTAGCTCGCTATTTCGGTAGATGTCACTTTTGAAGCTGTCATTTTTTGACATTTGACAAGCAGAAACTACGCCATTAATAAAAATGGAACGATACACGCTTCAACAACGCATTGAAGTTATTAAAATTCACTATAAAAATGGTGAAAATTTGGCAGAGACGGTTCGTGAAACTCGAACATTTTAGGGTCGTCGTGAAGCACCTTGTCGGACCGCAATAAAGAAATTGGTGGAAAAATTCGAGCTGTTGGGACAAGTTAGTGATGTGAAGAATAAAACCCGTGCACGTCGCTCTAGAACAGCCGAGAATATTGCTGCTGTAGCCGAAAGTGTTGAAGAAAACCCAGGTTTGTCCATTCGTCGTCGTTCTTTGGAATTAGGCACAAACGTCATTACACCGTATTTTGCATAAAGATTCGGGTCTTAAGGCTTATAAAGTTCATATAACACAAGAATTCAAGCCGGACGATCATCAACAACGTCGTGTCTTTGCTGATTGGGTCGTTCAAATGCATGAAAATGATCCGGAATTCCATCGAAAAACCATCTTGAGTGATGAGGCCCATTTCCACCTCGGTGGCTTCGTCAACAAGCAAAATTCTCGCATCTGGGGCTCGGAAAACCCGAGAGTTATTGTTGAAAAGCCTCTCTATCCTCAACGTGTGACTGTTTGGTGCGGTTAATGGTCCGGCGGAGTCATTGGACCTCACTTTTTCGAAAATGTGGCTGGAGCAACAGTTACGGTGAATAGATTGCGCTATCGAGTGATGATTAATGATTTTTTATGGCTGGAATTGGATGGTATTGATCTGGACAGTGTTCACTTTCAACAAGACGGCACTGCGTGCCACACAAGCAACGAAACCATTGATCTTTTGCTGGAAAAGTTTCTGGACCGTGTTATCTTTCGAAGAGGTGATCACAATTGGCCACTGAGATCATGTGATTTAACACCTTGCGACTTCTTCCTTTGGGGTTACGTGAAAAAGGAGCTCTACGCCAATAGCCCAGCGTCGATTCAAGACCTCAAAGATGGAATTCTTGAGGCTACTGAGGACATAGAGCAGCCACTTTGCGATTTGGTTATGGAAAATTTCATTAGAAGGATATGGTCCTGTAAGCGTGGTCGTGGTAGTTATTTGCCTGATATTATTTTCCACTATTAACGGCATAGCTTCTTCTTTATAATGAAATAAACATCCGATCATTTATATTGAAAAATGGCATTTTTCTTTGAATATCAAAATAACACCTCTTATTGGAAAACCCTTTAAGTTATCAGTTAACCTAATTTACTTACGTGTTGGTGTACCAGTAAATTTCAAACCGTGACCTAGGATTGGTAGATAAGGTGGACTTTTGTAGTTTCGGACCAAGTGGAATATTCTTCTAGTTCTCTTCCTTAAGTTTACATACCACTCGATCATTTTATAGATGCCCCAGAGCAACAGCGAACAGAAAATGAGAACCAAACCATTTCGAACGTTACAATCGAATTTCCATTCCATTATCTTCTAGGAAAAGTGTTTTTCAGTTTAGCATACTCAGGCAACAGGAAAGAAAGTTCAGATTTGAACCGAAAAAAATCTAGTAAAGCACTGACGTGAAGTCGGCAGCATTTGCGCGCATGTTCAAATTCGTTGCCAGTTAAACGCACACGTATTGACCCGCTCTAAGAGCAGATTTACTTCCTGATGGAAAGATTGGGCGATGTTCTAATCATATTATCCTCACAAAATTATCTATGAACCCCTGATGCTGTCATTTTTAAATCAAGTACTGAAATTCAATCCGATCTCGTCTGTATTTTTGACTAGGTTTTTTTAATATGATGAATTGTTTCCGAAAAAAAACAATTTGGAAAAATGTTTTCAATTCTGAAATTTCAATATAGAATCTCAGCTTGACGAAAGTCCCTTATTTCTCTGATACAGACCTGGAATTTTTCAATTAATTGAATACGAATCGATTGGTCTGTATGATTGAATCAAAACATTCATATATCAACTGAGTATATATACACTGAGTATCAATACAAGAACCGCCCTGTATCTTGGTTATGGAATTTATTATATCTACCCTGAATTAGTTTTTGCGCGCATGTTCTAGGGGAACAGCATGCTATCGTTTTGTCCAAATGTCTGTAATTTTGGATGATTGAGCCGAAAATGGTATCAATCGACTAGGTTGGACTCAATGATGACGAATCCGGTGTCAAAATCGATTCTGTCCGGCCGAGGACACGATAACTGTCGACAGAAGTTAGCTAGCAACTTGAAACTTTCAGGGTAGGTCGCGCATCAGAATGCCGCGACTAAGTTCGTTAATGGGCCAAATCGAATAGTTTCGGAGTTATAGGCACTTGAAATTTTGAAGTTATTTATTTTTTATTTCAGAAACTTCTTGAGCGATTGGATTCAAACTTGGCAGTTAGTTGGAGTATAAAGACGCGCAACTTTGAGCCAAATTTCGTCAGGATCATATTGTCAATAAATTAAAAAAAAAATTTTTTTCGTTTTTTCGGTAACCATCCATCATATCCCAAAAACAACTCCACTCACACTTCGAGCTTCATATTTCACAGCAGTGTACCAAATTTCAGTTGGATACAATCATAAGTTTTGGAGATATTGGGAAAAAAATATGTCAAATTTCGAGGTTTTCTTCTCGATATCGTTGTTTTTTTCAGTATAACTCGAGAAATACTGATTCAGTCCTGATAAAACTTCGCAGCTAGTTTGCAGGTGCTGAAAGACAACTTTATGCAAAATTTCGTGATAATCGTGTCATTAGAACAATTTGAAAAAAAATTTTCTGTGATTTTCTTATCATATCATCCTCATCAAATTCTGTATGAACCTTCGAACTGTAACTTTTCGATGAAGTACTGGATTTCAATTCGATCTGATCTGTATTTTTGGAAATATTGGAAAAATAAAATTTTGAATGGGATAAAACTTCCGGAAGAAACGACTTAGAAACTCGATATTTGTAGAGTAGGTTTGGGGCTTAATTACGAAGGTCGAATTCGTGAACGGGTAAAATCCGCCCAATGATTTCATAGATATACCCATTCAAAATTTTATTTTTCCAGTATTTCCAAAAATACAGATTAGATCGAATTGAAATCCAGTAATTTATCAAAAAAAAATTTCAAAAAGCACTGCCGTGAAGGCAGCAGCTTTTGCGTGCATGTTCAAATTCGTTGCTGAAACGGTCATCTACATTGAACATGCGCGCAAAATCTGCTGCCTTCACGGCAGTGCTTTTTGGAATTTTTTAAACTCGTCTAGGGTATCTCTTCCTCATGTCACCGCATTTTCATTTGCCAATGATAATGATATAGACAATTTTTAGTGTACATTAAAATAAAGAATGTAGTGAAAAATTCATTTGAGTTGGTGCAGGCATTGATATATGATATATAGAGTGTATCAGAATGAGATGCTTATCCCTAAGGGCGTGAATCCTTTGGTGATCATTCTTTTTCAAGATAAAGGGCGTTGAAGAAAAAAAAATTATACAGATTTCTCACGATTTTTCCGGAACTGCTGGCCACATCGTAATAAAATTATATACGAATTTGTTCGACTCTCATAGAGGGAGCTAGTTACAAGGTTCGTATCAAGTATTATTGTATTGCATTTTTACGAGCTTGTTCTAGGGAACAGCGCATTATCGCTTCAACGAAATGTCTGTAATTTCAGAATTTTGCGCCGCAATTTGTCTTGGGTTGAGCATCCTGAAGAAGAATCCATGATCAAATTTATTTGTCAGATCAAGTTTGGAGTCCAAGTACCTCGATTGAGATCGTTGATGGGTAGAATTGCTTTTATTTTTCGGGATAAGGCCCTTTTGAAATTTTGAGTTAAGTTCCTGGATATCTCATGAAGTGCTGAATCAATCAGATTGAAACTTTGTAAACAGTTTTGGAATACTAATGCGCCACTTAGTGCAAAATTTCGTGTGGATTGAGTTGTAAGAAGATTAAAAAAAAATTTTTCTCCAGAAAAATTGATAAGATTCCAACGAAATTCGGCACATATCTTACAGACAGTATTTAACAACAATTTTCCGAATTTCAATTCGATCCGATATTAACTTTTAATTAAATTTAAAGTAACCCTGAACATCGTTCAATTTTAAACCAAAATAGAACCCTTGGTAAAACTCGATACTCATTAAATATTTTCAGAATATCTTGATTTGAATTATTGGAGAAATAACCAATTCTGGTGTGAGATAATGATAAATTTATCTATATGAAATCAAATTTCGGTCAAGGAACAACTTTAGAAAGGAAACTATTCTTTCAGCAACGTTTCGGCCCTTTATTGGGCCTTCTTCAGGCTAAAATGATACAAAAATAAAAGTTAACAATAAAATGAATATAAAACTACAATTTGAGCCATACAGACAACATACAGGTCAGCAAGAACAAAATATCAAGAAAGAATCGTCAATACAACACATAAATTCAAAAGCTCAGTAAAACAGATCTCAAATAAAAACAATTAAATAGGTACTTATTTCGACATCCCAGAAAGATACACTACACTTATCTGATAGACTCACCGTCAGAATAATAAAACCTTAAATGAACTTTCACATGGAGAAAGTCCGTGTTGGAAAATGAAAAATGTTTTACGAACAGGGTAGTCCATACATCGATGTATTGCATTGAATGGTATAAACAGTTCTCCCCCAACAAGAAATCCCGAATAACCGATGTCAACAACTGAGGTCAAGCAAAAACATATATAATCACACATACTATTCTCGTGTTCATTGGCGTAACTTATAACACGGCAACTCATTATCTTCAACACTCGCTTATTAAATTCGAATATGCAACATTCAAGGAACAAATATCAGAACGGAAATTGACCGAGTTATAAATAAATTTATCAACAATAATTATTTTTAATTAGTATGCAACATGTGAATTTTGAATTTTTTGTCGTGAATAAGTCCTCATCGACGAAGCGGATTAATTGATTTAAAAGATGTAAAAAAGCTCATTCTGCCAAAATTGTACAACTATTGAATCGAAAACACACGTGAAATTATCAACAATTCAATTTTTCATCACTAATAATAATAACTTTTCTTTTTGTACTTGAAATTAATTCGATGATAGTTATCAAGTCGGTTCAAATTAACTTCTTATGTACTGTTTTTCTTTCTGAAATTTTGCCTGAGTTACTTACATTTGAACAGGAATTTACAGCGATGAAATATTTTCCTTCTGAAAACACAAAAAACAACGCTCGCCTCACTGCGTCGACTTATCCTTAGAGCGCCACTTATATAGGTTACTATGAACTTGAATATGTGAGTTTCGACACAACTTCAAAGGTTGTTGACATTACCTGCCCCCCTCACTCTATATAGACACTCATTTTTTTCGAAAAAATTTCAATATAAATGTTACACATTATGCTCCTCAACATTCTTTGTTGATAGCTTCAGAATATCAGTTATCAAGAGAAATTTCTTGGTGGCCAACTTTTCAAATGAGGAATCCAGCGAAATCTCACAAATTGTTTCCGAAGAAAAATTTAAGATAATATTTTGAATATTTTTTCAACAATTTTGCTTAGGTTTGCGCGTGGTATTTCGAAACTTATATACAGGGTGCCCCATAATTAGACCGACTAGCATCTACAATATAATGGTTTGGGTGCTTTTTTTCATGTCAAACATAAGCTTAACATTTTGGAGGGGGGGCAATAGGTATTTTTTGTGACAACCCTTTTACCTTTCATTATTTTACAAGTTATACATCAAACTCATGAACTCTGATATTTTTCTGAAGAAAGGTGATATCACCCAGTTGTACCACTCTTCAGAAAATTTAATTTTTAATTTTCTCTTGTTATCAATGGTCGTTAGCTGAAGTTAAATTCCTTTCCATCCAATAATAATAAAGTTAGTGAAATATCAATTTTTTGTAAAATTATCTTATGAAAACCTTATGAAACAATTAACACTGAATCATTTAATTCACTTGAAGTTATTGAAGGGATGCCTGGACGTCATCTTCAGAGGGCTCTAGCCTAAACGAAGCATTTTTGCACTAGAAGCTTGTCGGTCTAATTAAGGAACAACCTGTATAAGTTTCAATACAATCGCAAACATATTTTTTGAGAGACTGAGGAAACTACCTCACTATTTCAAATGGGTATACCCCGAAACCGTTGAGTTGATAAACTCTGAATTTTTTTTTTGAGGAATTCCGTATTATTATGATATCCCTGGAGTAGATGAATTTTCATTTACGATAATGAGAAAACTAAATTTAAGAGAAGCCCTTATCTGATAAAAACGATTCCACTTGCTATATTCAAGAACTTTTGGGAAAATAAAAGCTGAAATGGAGTGATAATTGGAATAACAAATAACACTGCGTATTCTCACTAAGAATTTGACTGCTCCCCGAAAAAAATTCAAAAATTATCAGTGAAACCTATGTCGAAATTTTGAGTTTTTAATATTTCTCACAGCTATTGACATCCATTCAGCAAGCAGCCCAAGGGAGGATGCCTTGAGATCTTTCACAGAACTTGGATGTGGATGTGTTGACGAAATTTACACAGCCATAAGTCATCAGCTAACGTTATTGTTTATATACCTCATATTTCAACCTATCAAAGTGAAAAAGGTCACGTGAACACTGAAAACGCTGTAACTTGAAGTGGATGAGGACGAGACCCATATGGGTTTTGTCATGTATGAATTCGTCCAAAGAAACCCCCCTCAAAGTTTTGCTAATTCTTATTCGAACACCCTGTATTATACGAGTGTACCAAAGTCAAACTTTCTACACGCTGTAATTTGAATTTCAATTATGGTATCAGCTGCGTGCTGATTGATGTAATAATTTGCAGAAATGATGGAATTTTTTTGTTGGTTTTGAATAAAATAGTGATTAGTTAACAATTAAAAATTTTTTAACTCAATTTCGATGGATTTGCCATCGTGATGGATAATGCATTTTTGTCGTGAACATGGTTGGCTTTCTTTTGAATATAATTATACACACGATTATTATAATAATCCGAATAGACAAGTACACATAAATAAGATTAATATAAATTACAACTGATTAAAATTGTCGGACTTCAGGCATGTAGTTGTAATTTGAGTTATCATGTCATTGAGTGCTATTTATTTGACAAAACAATTCAACGCGCTTGTTATAATAGGCTACATGTGCGATTCATTCTGCCCAAAGAAGAGTTATTTTCGGATTTTAAGCAGGAAATAGTCTGGAACAATTTAGCAATGGGCAAAACGCCCCGGTAGTTTCTCCGTTAAGTCATCCAAAGTTTTGTTCTTTGTAGAGCCCTTCAAACAACAGTGTGAAATGAAAATCGCGAAGTTTCAACTTGAGTTCGTTTCGAAAATACCGAATATATAGGCGAGTTTGCTATAGAAACATTCTTATCGATGTCTGCTACCATTTTCTATTCACTTGTCAAATGGAAAATTTCCGAAATCTAAAATTTTGAGATAACTTATTTTCCCTCTCAACTGACGGAATCAAGTGGGAATTGAAAATTATAGTTCGGCATCGAACCGTCTTCTATTGAACCAATTTTAAAGGAAATCTATTTTTTAAATTTTCATCAAAATTTTACTATGGGTCTAGACCGCCCCAACATGCTATATTTTGCTCATTTTGGAGAATTCAGGACTTTCATGAATTTCATTGCCACGAAGTTCTTGAGCCTGTTGGCTACAGTATTAAAAAGTTCTTCAAACAAAACTGTGAAATGAAAAACGCGAAAGTTTCAAATTCAAGTCTTTTCGAAAATACCAAAGTTATCGGCAAGTTTGGTATGGAAATATGAGTTTTTGGGGTCGCTGAGTATGATGAAGTAATTATATCATCGATATCTCCTACCGTTTGGATTTTCACCTGTCAAATGGGAAATTTCCAAAATGTAAAATTTCAAAATTATTCATTTTCTCTCTGAACTGACGGAATTAATTGCGAATTGCAGATTATAATTCAGCATCAACCCTTTTTTCGATTTCACCAATCTCGAAGGAAATCTGTTTTTCGAATGTCCATCGAAATTTATTGTTATATGTATTATTATTATTATTATCATCATCATTATTATTATTTTTATTATTATTATTATTATTATTATTATTAATATTATTATTATTATTACTATTATTATTATTATTATTATTATTATTATCATTATTATTATAGTTGGCTCATTTCCAAGAATTCAGTGGAACCTACAGAAAGTGTTTTGCCGTGAAGTTTTTGAGCTCGTTGGTCACAATAATAAGAGTAATAAAAAAATTCCAAACCCATCAATTCTTCCTTGTAGAGTCCTTCAAACAAAACGTTGAAATGAAAAACGCTAATAAGTGTTCAATTAGTTAATAAAAGCTGCTGCCTTCACGGCAGTGCTTTTTTAGGTACCGGATTCGTCATCAGTGCGTCCAACCTAGTCGTTTAAGACCATTTTCGGATCAAAATTCGAAAATTACAGACATTTAGACAAGACAATAGCACGCCGTTCCCCAGAACATGCGCGCAAAAATAATGAACATGTTATTAATAGAACTGCATGCCTTTTAATATCAGAGGTGAATGAATGCAATTAATCTACTTAATTATTACAGCAGAAAACTCTTCCGCACTATCCAATAGAGCTCAATTGGTTATTGAACTTTCATTCAATTCAGTTTGCATTTCCGATATACGTTTTGTTTGTTTTTGTTTAAATCCTTTTGTTTTGAAGGTAATCGTGAATTTAATGTTTCATATTGACCTATACTTGAGTTACTCAACCCCAAATTTCAACAAAGGCAATGTCATATCAAATTCCCTACTCCAATGCAAGAAAGCTTAAAAAGTCCCTTGAGCGTTTCTAAGAGATATTGAACTATATTAGGTATATAATTTTGGTTTATCATTTGATAAAATCAAATAACAAACCTCGAGCGACCAAAAAAATTGCTCCCCCCCTGAAAATTTCACAGTTTAAATTTTGAAGTGTGTAGATTTGAATGAACTAATAAGAAAAATCCGTCCGTCCGCCGTCCGTTTTCCGTGGCTTTGCTCTGAAAGAACTGAACCGAAACTTGTTAAAAAAAATCGTGTGTCGCTCGAGGTTGATCCTCCAAGCTATTCAGCAGGATCGGTGTACCCCCAGGACTGGAATCTGTGGATAGGTGGGAAAAAATTATTTCTTGAAAACTTACCACCGAATTTTCTTGAAACTCTCGACGTTGATTACTGTTGCATATTTCAACCTAAAAATTTTTCACCCAGATGATTTCCGACTAGTGGTCCTTGAGTTATAAAGAAAAACAAGACTTTTACTCTACCTCTTTGGTGTTGTTGGAAAGAGTGAGTTTTTTAAAGAAGTGAAAAGACTGTGGCACGTCTCTTCTCATTCAAAATATTATTTTGAATTATATTACTCAATTAGCGTTCTGCAATTGTACAAGAATATTTATTGAGATTTCAATGTTTCACATGAATTTTTTCATGGAATTGGTTTTTGTGTTGTGAAAAACCAATGAGTAATGAATAATATTGTGATGAGTACGGCCCTGTCTGTGCTAGTATATTCCAGAAAGCTCCAGACTTCTATGAGTCACCCGCATCTCTCTCGAATCTTCTCGCAATTGCTAGAAATTCCACAAGTGATAAAAGGGTAGGCGCGGAGCAGCAGAGGGACTAATTCGGCAGAGTGATTCGTAACGGAAAGTGTTCAGTGAAAATAAATTAGTGTGGAAATAAATTGTTTATAGACTTTGATATAATAAGTTGTATAGTTATTGGAACAGTTGTGTGTAAATAAGTGTAAATAAATAGTTTAATCATTCTGAACATTTTGATAAAACAAGAAAACGTTACAATATATAAGTTTTATTTGAGATGTCTATGGTATTGGGTTATTTAACTGAGAAAATAATGAACCCTTGAACATTTGCGTTTTTATGAAAGAATTTTGTACTATTATAACAATTATTCGTAGTGTTAAACATTGTTGAAAAAAAATTTTTTTTTTCGAATTGTTCTGATTGCCCGATCACGAAATTTTGAAAAAGTTATTCATCAGAATTCTCAAACTAGTTGCCAAGTTAATCCTGATTGAATCAGTATTCTTCTAGTTATTCCGGAAAAAACAATAAAACAGAAGGAAAATCCTCGAAATTTGACAATTTTCAAACCAATACCTCCGGAAATTATAATCATATCGATCTTAGATTTGGTACACTGCTGTGAAATACGGAGGTCTAGGTCTGAACAGAATTTTTCTCAAATATATCGGATAGTTACCAAAAAACATTTTCGAAAAACATTTTGAACAATTTTTTTTTTGCATTTACTGAAGCTATGATCTCAACGAAATTCTGCTTCAAGTTGCACGTCGTTTTGCTTTAACTAACAATCGATACCAGAGTACATAAAATAACATGTTATATATATTCATTCTATTCGCCAATTTCTTCATATCAACATAACCTCCAAACTATCGAATACATTCTTGTTCACTCCAGCAGAGACACTTCTCTTATCTAAAATAACTTTCGTAAGGCTCGGCACGGCCCTCCATACTTCTTCAACACTGACCACTGGTATCAAATTCTTTGACAGGTCGAGATACGTCAATCTGGGCAAATTCGTGAAATGTCTAAAATTGACAGTCGCCAATTTGTTTCTGTTCAAATAGAGCCTCTCAAGTTTTCTCAAACCTGCGAAGGTTTCGGGCTGTAGATACTCAATCTTGTTGCCACTGAGGTTTATTATCTGGATGGACTCGAGTGAAGAAAAACAGTGCTTGTCCACCATGGAAATACCAGACTGGGTCCAGTATAGTTCCTTCAGCCTGGAGCCTGTGAAAACGTCGTTACCTGAAATAAGATTATATTTAGAAGGGAAAGATATGAGACAGCATTTATGCATTGCGACCAATGAGATTTTCGTGGTATATTCAGAGCTGATTTGTCGAAATTGATGTTTCGCATGTGAATAGTAAGCTGAATCTCCGTAAACCTGTTAGATTATTGTTTTGTTAAGTGTGGTCGTTTGAGAGCAAACAATACCACGTGGTGTTCCTTTTCCTCCTTCGAAAGAATCGCACCGAATAGACAAATTGTTCTCCATTCTATCCTTGCCTTCCCCTCAATCTTATCTCTCATTCTATGAATATAAAAGTATTTTGGGTTGCGAACACAACCTTGTGTCCTATTCCTTTTACTAGACGATCACAGCGTATTGGTCATGGGAAGGTTTTGTTGGAGTCTAAGTAGAGTGGTTTCAAAAGGGTGGGATATTACAATAAGTCAAAATTTAAACGAAAACTCACCAAGAATAGTAACATTGGCCTTCGAAATCGACAAGTACTCCAGCTGCTTCAAACGCTGAAACGTGTCATGTTGAAACGTGACATCGGTGTCATACAGTGACAGCGACTTCAAGTTCTTGAACCCTAACATGACGTTGTTGTTGAGAACAGACAGACCTCTTACGTCCATCATGTCTATGGACTCCAGGTAGGACATCCTGAACAAAGAAGTCCACTCGAAGGAGGTGAACCTACTGTTGTACACCATCAACCTGAGTATACGAGGGACGTCCAAGAAGGTCTCTTCGTGGACTACGCCGGAGCAGTTTTCTATGTAGATGTCATGACCGTATTGGTCGACGTAAAGGGGTTCCTCATCTTCGAACTTCTTGTAGTTTATGCCCAAAGTTGGTAGTGATTTGTTGAACTCTGCCGCCTGATGAAATGGGATGATTGAAAGGAGAAGCAAGGGAATCATGTTTGCCCTGAAAAAGATTAGTCTTGGTGAAGCAGCAACAACCTTTTGAAGTTGAAGATTCTTGGATTCATTGGAGAATGAGGGAAGCAGTGACGTGAAGTCTAGAACTTTGCTCGCTGGTAAAATTCGTAGGCAAAGCGATCGGTAATCCAAGTGTTGACCCAGCACTCAACAGCTTGACTTTCTGGTGAAAATAAATTTTTCATCTCCTGATTGTAGGATCCTTATGCAATAGACGACTTCGGCCCAAGTTGCCAACCCACAATTTACTTAGCAAGTTTACTTTCACTGGGGAACGGGAATTTCAGGACAAATTCGACATGATAAGGTTCGCATTATTTATAAATAACCGTAAAATATGCCTCGGCTCTTCAAACCAGATAATTCCTTCCAAATATAGGTTTTTGTTAAGATCGTCCCCGATTGGCTGAAATTTAAGTTGGGATTCCTGATTTCATGCAAACAGTGTCAATTTTCATAGGATACGTTCCGAAAATCAACTCTGTTGTTTCATTTGCCGATTTTCTGCTCCGTAAATATGAAATATTCGGATGGTTCCTGGAACAAGCGCGTGAAAAGGGTTATTTACGGAATCTGGTTGATGAAAATGCGGTCGATTTACTGTCACCAGAACGATTTTCTATGGTAAATACCCATAGCATAGAACAATCTATGTTTACTTTAGGTTGGTTTTGGTTCCGAGTTCAGATCTGTTCGGGGCGGTTCTAGCATAAACCATAGATCTGTGCTAGAACCGTCCCGTACAGTTCTGAACTCGGAACCTAAGGGCCGTATTTATAGTTGTTCCTTGAGGCTTCCTCACTGAAGGCCGCCTTGAAATTGCATTTCTATGTTTCTATGCAAACAAACTTGTATTTGTTTCCATAGAAAAGCAAATTCAAGGCGGCCTTCAGTAAGGAAGCCTCAAGGAACAACTATAAATACGGCCCTAAAGTAAACATAGATTGTTCTATGCTATGGATATTTACCATAGAAAATCGTTCTGGTGACAGTAAATCGACAGCATTTTCATCAACCAGATTCCGTAAATAACCTTTTTCACGCGCTCGTTCCAGGAACCATCCGAACATTTCATATTTACGGAGCAGAAAATCGGCAAATGAAACAACAGAGTTGATTTTCGGAACGTATCCTATGAAAATTGACACTGTTTGCATGAAATCAGGAATCCCAACTTAAATTTCAGCCAATCGGGGACGATCTTAACAAAAACCTATATTTGGAAGGAATTATCTGGTTTGAAGAGCCGAGGCATGTTTTACGGTTATTTATAAATAACGCGAACCTTATCATGTCGAATTTGTCCTGAAATTCCCGTTCCGCAGTGAAAGTAAATTTGCTAAGTAAATTGTGGGTTGGCAACTTGGGCCGAAGTCGTCTATTGTGCATGAACATTCAAGCCCATATTGTCGATTTTAGGGGGTGAAAATAAAGGTTTAAATGGTACCTAATATCTACGGAATTATGGGATGAATTCTACCCGTTCATGAATTTGACCTTCATCATTAAACCCTGCACTTATCGAGTCTAAAAGTTGTTTCTTTCTGGAGGTATTGCGTTGAAGGTGGGCTAGAAGCCTAACTAAATTTTATATTTCCAGTGTTTAATGAATTATAGATGGAATTTCCTCTTTTAATTCGAATTCGAAGGTTGAATTTAGAATTATTCAAGATATGGTATTCTACTTGAATGTTGTAGGAATAGTCATCGTGAACTTACATCTTCGTGAGTAGGTATATCCCTCAATAATTAATCACGTTAGAAACTCCCAACAACAAAAGATTCCTGAACAAAAATGAACAACAAACTATTCCACACACTCAACTACGACTTTTATGTTTGGTTTCAAAATTTGTATTTTCACGTTATCAATTTAATACGAGGTTGGATTCAAAAGAAGTCGGAACCAATGATCCGTGAAATAATTCGTAAACATATTCGTAATACATCAATGAGCAAAGATAGAATTTGTTTTGATAAAGTTAAGAATGAGGGCAATTTGTTCGATTATGAATATTAAAAAGACAATTACTGCTCAATAATGATATTTGCGAGAACCTACTCGTTGCAGTTTTACCAGGATAAAATATTCCATATTTTTTTACCACAACGCTCTGCGATCAAATTTTTTGAATATTGCAGGAGAACTTTGAAAACAACCCGTGTATTCCTCGTTTCCACGTCTTAATGTCTATGCTTAATTTCATGAGACATTTTTGAACTTTTTTTTTTGGCTTTGCTAAATGTTACCTGAAGATAATAAATAATATGTTCAATTCTTCCATATCTCACTTTAAAGGAAAATTCTAGAAAAAGTTCGACGTGAAGTCAGCTTCTTTTACTAGTTATTCAAATGTATGGGCAAAAAAATGTGTTTAACTTATTTTTAGAAATTGTTGTTAAGAAATTCTGCACCTAATTTTGCATCATCATTTGACAACTATAGTTACTAAGTTTCATCATGATCGAATAAGTTTTCACTCGCTTGTTCTGGGGAACAGCGCGTTATCGTTTCGTTACAATGTCTGTAATTTAATAACGCAGATGTGTTCGTATCGAAATCTTGCACTTGGTTGAAAAATGCTGGCGTGAAGGTTCATGCAAAATGTCTTAAGGAAATGGCTTCGACCGTGGACATGCGCGTAAAATCTCCTGACCAAACATCAGGGCTTTTCTAGATTTTTTTCATTGTTACTGAAGTAGCAACAACGGAGAAGAAACACGAAATTCAAGATAATTTTTTTCGATATCTCCGAAAATTCAAATCCGGCAAACTGTTTTGACTTATTTATATTGTGTCATTTAGGATTTTATGATACTCAAAATGGTTTCTCCCTTATGAATTTCTATTTGATGATCTTCATTCGTGAAGCGAACAACAAATTATTATATTAATTATAATTAGGTAAAACTCGATATCGAGCATTGTAAACATTACATTACGAATTTAAGGAAGTATGAGATCTTTTTGTTAGTAGTTTTTTTCTGTAGGTATTTTTTGACATCCAGTATGTATGCCGTTTAAATAGCTAATGAAAGTGTCGATTGGAAAACAAATCGATAACTGGAAAAACTTATCAGCTATCCATCAGGGAATTTATTGCCAACGGTGATTTATACAACACATTTCCATACTCATCCTGGCATTTAACATATTATTTTCAAGTGCATCGCAAAGAAAACAAGGAAATTATAAGTAAACCAAGGTTTATTGTTGAATATTTTCTTCAGATTGATTCACTTATTTCAAAAATCAGAACAGTAGAAATCTAGCTAAGGATTTCAGTAATATTTTTTTGCGCGCATGTTCTAGGGGAACAGCGTGCTATCGTTTTGTCCAAA
Organism: Myrrha octodecimguttata; assembly: GCA_958510865.1. Classification (NCBI taxonomy): domain Eukaryota; kingdom Metazoa; phylum Arthropoda; class Insecta; order Coleoptera; family Coccinellidae; genus Myrrha; species Myrrha octodecimguttata. The sequence goes on from OY294064.1 coordinate 42,647,536, forward strand.
TGTCTGTAATTTTCAATGATTGAGCCGAAAATGGTCTCAACCGACTAGGTTGGACTCACTGATGACGAATCCGGTGTCAAAATCGATTCTGTCCGGCCGGCTAGCCGTCCGTCCGGTCGAGGACATGATAACTGTCGACAGAAGTAAGCTAGCAACTCGAAACTTTCAGGGTGGGTCGCGCATCAGAATGCTGCGGTTGAGTTCGCTAATGGGCCAAATCGGTCGAATACTTTCGGAATTATAGGCACTTGAAATTTTGAAGTTATTCATTTTTTATTTCGGAAACTACTTGAGCGATGGAGTTCAAACTTGGCAGTTAGGTGGAGTATAACGACGTGCAACTTTGAGCCAAATTTTGTCAGGATCATATTCTCAGTAAATTGAAAAAAAAATTTTTTTCGAAATTTTTTTCCAAAAAATTTTTTTTTTGGGAAACCATTCATCATATCCAAAAAAAGTTTCACTCACACTTTGAGCTTCATATTTCACAGCAGTGTACCAAATTTCAGTTCGATACGATCATAAGTTTTGGAGATATCAGGAAAAAATATGTCAAATTTCGAGGTTTTCTCTTCGATATCGTTGATTTTTTCGGTATAACTCGAGAAATACTGATTCAGTCCTGATAAAACTTCCTAGCTAGTTTGAAGAGGCTGAAAGACAACTTTATGCGAAATTTCGTGATAATCGTTTCATTAGAACAATTTGGAAAAAAAGTTTCTGTGATTTTCTTATCATATCATCCTCATTAAATTCTGTATGAACCTTCGAACTGTAATTTTTCGATGAAGTACTGGATTTCAATTCGATCTGATCTCTATTTTTGGAAATATTGGGAAAATAATATTTTGAATGGGTATATCTGCGGAATCATTGGGTGGATTTTACCCATTCACGAATTCGGCCTTCGTAATTAAGGTCCAAACCTTCTCTACAAATATCGAGTTTTTAAGTTGTTTCTTTCGGAAGTTATTGTGTTTACGCAGTTGGCCGTTAGGCTGACTGTAAACACAATAACTTCCGGAAGAAACGACTTAGAAACTCGATATTTGTATAGTAGTCTAGTCTAGTAATATCTGTCTAGTATTTCTTGTCTATGATCAAGTAGTACAAAGTGGGCTTAAGGCAAGGTCATATATATTTGTATTCTGTGGTCATAGAATTGTATTTTAAACCTCTATCACAGTGAACTACGACCGTATGAACTACCAAAGAGTCGAGAAGTGAGGTTAGGCTGTCAATTTTTTTAACCTTAGATAATTAATAAACAAAAAACTAGTCAAATAAAAAGGATTGGGATAGAATAGGTTTAGTATCCAATTGATGTAATAAAATGACATCAACTAACAGAATGGATTTATTGGCAACCTGCCTCAGAATAGCCGAAGTTGAAGATAAAATTGATATTATTGAAAAACATGGGATCGATTCTTTCAGTCTAAAATTATTGAATCGGGATGACCTCAGTGTACTAGGTGTATCGGATGAATCCAAACAGGAATTATTCTTAGATAAAATAGCTGCACTTGATATACCATCGGAGGAGACTCAAAGTACAGAAATAGACGAAGAGTACGTCAAGTTGGTATCTTATCTGATATCCAGTCAGCTACAGAAACATTTAGCTAGTTTGTCATGTGCCGTAATGAGACAAGATGTTGTTATTAATGATGTACCCCTAACGGCAGCGGTTAAATGTTTAGAACAATGTTTAGTGTCTCTAGAAGAAGAGAGTAAAAAATGTAGAATGTTGATAAACAAACCATCCAATAACTGGAAAAAATACTTAATGTGCAGTGTTGCTGTAGGAACTTTCTTGGCTGGTTCATTGATTTTAATAAAATTTACAAACAATTGATGTGTCTCAATATTTTCAAATAAATGTGCACTTGTTTAAGAGATTGCTTATAATGAATCAATTCAGCAATAATTTATTTCAAGATTTCCTAAAATTGAATTAATTTTTGTGGCTAATGTTTATCTGTATAATTAAATTCAAAAATGGTGTAATGCGAGGAAGTGTAATAATTTAACTATGATGAGTGTAATTTGATTATTTAAAATGAAGAAACGCACCAAATATTTTTGCGAATGAAAGTCCACGAATGCTCAACACAAACTGAACCATTGCTCTAGTTTTGAGTGATGTGCTTTCAAAAAAAGAATTCTAAGTAATAAAAGTCTTCACAACCATTCAGATACCTTTATTTCACAACTTTTGTCGTATCACAAAAAAATTCTATCACAGAATTATTTATTCGAAAAAAAAAAATCAACAAGAAAATCAGTAATAACTGATGAAATAAAAACAGAAATATGATAAAACTCCAACAATTCTCATGAACTGTAAATGAAGGAAATTCAGAAATATGTGATTTTATGTCTATTTCAACACAAATTCTTGAAATCCAGAGAAAGATAAAAATAGATTCCAAAATTTTTTCTTGGTTCTATACAATCTCTACGATTGATCGAAAAGGAAATTCCCATTCATTATGTGTGTTGAAAGAGAAACTATGTCCAACGGTAGAAAAACCTTTCGGACTCTACTTCTCTAGCCACCCTGTATTGATTTTACTGGGATAAACATGTTATCTATCATTATTAGAATTAAGGAACTATCAATAACGAACAACAAAAAATAAAATGAAAGCTTTCAATTTACAAGATCCCTATGAAGCTTTTTTCATAAGGATCAAAACAAACACGTTTAAATGGCTCATTTGAAATATTAACAATTTCATGGACACTGGTGTATATTCCTAATTATTCTTTGGTATCCAAAGTAGAGTTTAAATAATTGAAACATTGAAATATCTAATACATGCAGCAATAGCCATACAGGAGAAAAATAAGAAAATACTTGTCTCTTTTTTCTTTACTCTTTCAGGACTTCGTATCTTGAATAAGTTCTTGCTCTTCTTCAAAAGATGGCTTTGCCAGAATCGAGTGCAGCTTGAAATTCAGTCTTTTGTTAAAGCCCCCAAAAGTGTATCTATCAAGGTAACCTTTTAAGTCTTTAACGATAAAAAACTTTCTAGAAAAACAACAAGAACTCACGGAATATCCTCGAGGTAATCCCAGGTAATCTGTCATTTTCAAAAACTCTTCATTTTTCTTAACACTATATAGAATAAAATAAGTTAGATCATTTCTATCATGCTTGAAAAAAATATATCTAAACTGGCAATCAGCATACTCCTAAAGTTCCTGGAAATAGCAATTTCTAATCTATTTGTAATTGGCATAGGTTTTTTTCGAATCAGCAAAGCAGTATCGATTGCATACAAAAAACATTCAATTGTGCCATATCGTCGATTTTATAGGAATAACTTATGGGGTTATTTTAAGCTCTTATATTTATCATTTACTTTGGCCATCGCTATATCTACCTGTACTTTAGAAGATCACAAGATGCAGACATGAAGCAAGTTTGGCTCGTCTTATTCAGTCTGTTCCGTTAAAAAAATATCAACAAAGTAAAATTTCAGAAACGACTTGTTGAAAAAATTCGTTACATCACGGCTCGAAAACAAATCTGCCTCATCTCACAGCTCAACAATCACAGTTTGAAAAGATTCAAACGAAAGTATAGAGCAAATTCCTATCGTAAAAGTGGTAAACGCTGTTAATATGTCTGAGCACCCTTCCCTCCACTAGATGGCGCGCGTAGTTGACGGCCTCGCCTCTGTCTCTCGCGAGACCTATGTTGATGAGCCAATCCACCAATAGATGGCCGGTGAAAACATCCCTGTATATTTTTATACGCCATCTGAAAATATAATTTATAATAGATTCGAGTGCAAGATAAAGTACTAGATTTGAAGTGGATTTACATTAAGTTGGATCGAAAACTCACTAGAAAGTTAAAGACCTGAAATAACAGAAATAGCTTGATGTAGTTCTTTCGAATATTACACATTCAAGATTTTCGTAATATGTTAACCTCAGTTTTAATATTGATTAAGGTTATGGCACGTATTTTTTTAATGGAATCCATTATTCTTCATAAAAGAATACTGAAAAAATTCAAACGTTAGCACAATTTCAATTTCATCATTCGTAAAAGCTGTTTTTCCAGATATACTTATCCAAAGTGTACGTAAATAAAACATGAGTGACATCAAAACAACCATAGACCCCCTGTGTGCGACAACTGACATCTGACCCAACACAATCGGTACTTGTATACTACCATTAATATTATAAATTCAGCCGATAGGACTTATGATAGGTTTATCAAGTTTTTGTTACCAGAACTGAATCAGGTTGGCACACGTGAAACGACGTCAATGTCAAAATAATTTGGCGAGACGTTACCCAATCTTACATACCTTTATCAAGAACACTATGGTTTGGTTCAGCTACATACGTATTTACGTATTTACCACGATCTTCATGTAGAATAGACAACATAGCGTTGTTATCTGACAGAAAAATTAACATATTTCAATTATCCACCATGGAATTTGACTTAGGGCCGTATTTATAGTTGTTCCTTGAGGCTTCCTTACTGAAGGCCGCCTTGAATTTGCTTTTCTATGTTTCTATGCAAACAAATTTGTATTTGTTTGCATAGAAAAGCAAATTCAAGGCGGCCTTCAGTAAGGAAGCCTCAAGGAACAACTATAAATACGGCCCTAAGTCACATTCCATGGTGGAAAATTTGCTTTTCTATGTTTCTATGCAAATAAATTTGTATTTGTTTGCATAGAAAAGCAAATTCAAGGCGGCCTTCAGTAAGGAAGCCTCAAGGAACAACTATAAATACGGCCCATAGCTAACTGACTGACTTCTAAAAAGTTAGTTGCTAGGCTATGGAAGTATGATACATTTCTGTCAGTATTGGAGGTTAGATTCATTATCCTATTAGGTTAATAGTTGACAGCGTCCGCTGTACATAAATGTTGTAATAATTATATATGTAACCAGGGGGGTGAAACTTCTGTGCTTATCTTGGAAACAAGCATCCCAGCACTTAGAGAGAGATAATAGATACTTTCCTATCTTTCTCCATGAAATATTCGAATGTCATCATAACATGAACTGAGTGCCAACCTTACTCAGTCCTAGTTACAAAAACTTAATAAACTAAACACAACTAAAAGTTTATATTACGTCAATGACAGCAGTACTTGAATCTCTTGGTCAAAATAGATGGTGAATCTTCACATACCTTTTATCAGAAGCAACGGCAGCTTTGCAGTTTTGCAAATGGTGTGTAACAAACTGTTCGCAGATCTGTTTCGTGTCGTTACTCAGTTCGGACCAAGCAGGGAGATTTAATGTATCCGCTCCATACCAGATCTGTCTACAATACTTAGCTATCCACGGGACCGCTATCTCGCTAGTGTTGAGACCAAATATACCGAAAATGATGATGCTCTGTCCAATGTTTAGAGTGGCATCTAAGAATGATAGTTCCACGTATATTCCAGACATTTTGCTTTGCTTCATGAATAGAGTCCAAACGCACAAGGCGAGACCCTGAAAATGTATTTATATATAACAGGAAATATATTCTTTCGAAATTATTCTTTTATTATAATTTTTTTTCGATATTCTTTATTTTAATACCAATGCTGCAATGATTACTGATTTTTATGCTGTACAACATTAAAACACAACCAAACTAACTGAAGAGAACAAATTAATTGGTAATTATTTAAAAGTTTCGAAACTATATGAATCAATATTTGAGGAATGGAAGGCCCCCATAGCCCAACTGTTGAGAGTGTAAGTCTCTCAAGCAGGGGACCCAAGTCCGAACCCAACTGTGGTAAGTTAACTTTAGAACTTTTTAAGATTCCTGCACATATCTTTGCTTCAAAGCATTACTTGTATATCCTGCAACGGGCGTGTGTATGTTTTTTTTATCGATAAATTCATAATAAACTGTATCCTCACCACAAACATGGAACACAAAAGTAAAATAAGCAAAACCATATGTCTCAAGATCTGAGGATCATGACTGATGTTGAATTCTTCCTCAATCATTTCCGAATTATCATCTACTTGCGTCTGATATTTCTGAATCAAGTTCTGACACGTTTCCTTCTTTCTGTTTTGACATCCAAACCCAGAGGGGCACATCACATACGAAGTCCTAAGGTTTCAACAACTGTATTAATCCTTCTGTCTCAAAGAACGATCTCAACGAAGACTTACCTAGAAGACCTTTCGAAGAGGTCCTCGATTTCAACAGGGCTCTCCTCGCAAAGACCTTCGTTGATGGTAGGAAGACCTGAGCAATGGTTGCCACTTTCTGAGCTGCCACCTGCTGTCGATAAATTGTTGTCACTCCTCTGGGTGCTGTTTGCTGATTCGTTGCCACTGTCCCTATCTGATATGTCCCTTGTTACATCGGTGTAACCCAAAAATCGTCTATGATAACGTTGATGAAGAATAAGGCATCCACTAGAAACTGGAAAATGATTTTTTTTTCATAGTTAACACTTTTATTTTATGCAAATCCATTTGACGTTTCATTGCTGCAAACTGTCATAGCTGATTACGTCACAGTCTGCGAAACAAACTTCAGTGTGGTTGACGTGTCAATAAGTGTTCTAAAAATTATTCCAATTTCCAAAAATGAATAACAAAACTCAATGTATACTCAATCGACATTATTACATCATTTTTGGGAAAATTGCTACTATTTGCCGAAAATAAATTGCCTGCATTATAAGTTATTTTAGTTGACACATCGAAAATTAATATGAAACGATGATTTCACATCAAAATTAATGACAGATGAAGCGATTTCTTAATGGACCAAAAGCTCCAGTTATACTTACGGTTATCCAAATTGGCAGATTATCCTTTGCCTATATGTCAGTTGGGATAACCGTAACTATAACCAGAGGTTTTGGTTCATCGCTTGAAATTGAGTATGATTAACTCAAACCGAAAGTTGTAGTATGTTTCTTATGGTATCGCAAACTGTGACGTAACACGCTTTATCGCCGAAAATTTCAGAGGTGTTACTAGCGATTTTCATGTGACAGATAAGGCACCGGAGTATCAGGAATTTGATATATATTCATTTATAGTCAAATTCCCTTTTTTGTCAATTAATTGGTTTCGTGCGTCGTTTGACATTTGCCATACGTTGGAGGTAAAACAACCTCACTTACCCGCTTTGTTTATGTTATGAAGTACAGCATTTTCAACAATTTCAGGATAAATTCACAAGTTAAAATGATTTATATCAATAGAATTGGTGAATAACTAGGCCTAGTTATTGTTTCGTTGTGAAATACAACATAAATACACAGAGAGACGAAGGAATCCGATTTTTCAGATATATTGTAGTGTAGACTTTATATTTCAATATTTGCATTTTTGACCCATTCCCCTAAGTTTTATCTGGTATTCGAAGAAATAGAATACTATGTGAACTATCCCAGAGATGGCAAACATCTTATATTCACGCCATAAATTGAAAAAACTGTTCTGACAAAGTAACAAACTATGGTAGTTTGTTGGAGGCATTCCCACACTGGTTAAGAAATTATATTAGACTATGTATTTAATTTGTTCTGTTTAATAAGTTGACTCATGATGAGATAAGTATGATAAGAATATTTCGTGTTTGTTATACACATTTTAAGAATTATATCTTCTCGAAACTACAATAGCTGGCGTTATGAATCACAAACCCATCCTGATTGGTTACCACTCACATCTCTATATGTTATATAAAGCCAATCAAGGCAACTCATTATGTGATAAATTTGTCAAAATATTGCACGCATTTTATAATAATAATGAACCAGATAACTTTCTCTGTTCTCAACCGAAAACGTTCCGATGTGGCTCGACTACTCAAGGATGGAACTTCTACATTTATTTGTTTGTAATATGTTTCTAATTGACCTTATTGTCAATTATTAAAGATCATGAAAGTCCTAATGTTGCATCTGCATGATAAAAAAGCATTTATTATGGATAGTAAAGAATTTTTTGAGGATGAATCGAAATCGGTGTTCAAGGAAAAAATTTCATATGAATTATTTTATTTATAACATATATTTAGTATAATAAATATACAGGGTCTTTCACGAGGAACCTCACCCATATTTATACGGGAAACTACTGAACGTATTTTCATGAAATTCAGCACTTATAAGTATTTCACGATGTTGATGAAATCTAAAATATTTTCAAGGCATGAGCACCTCCGGTTTTTCCGGAAATGACGTCAACTTCCGTTTTTCAAATTAGAACACCATTTTTTTATTGCAGAAATAGATTCCTTAGAAAATTTCAATTTATTTTGATGCAACATTTATCAGTTTTGGTTGGAAAATTCTCTCTGAGCGGGAAAATTCGAAAAAAAAATCGAAAATAGAGCTCCGCTGAAACAAGAATAACTTCGAGGTTTTTGGATGGAAAATTTTCATTTTTGGGATTTTTCAAGATGTAAGATTGATGTATCCACTTTAAAAATCGAAATCGCGATTCATGATACAAGGGGTGAAAAAATCGCTTTCAAAGTGAGGGATGATAAAATCGTGAAAAATCAATTTTTTCAAATTACAACCCCATTTTTTTATGGCAGATATTGAATCTACGTTAAAAAATAATGTGAGTGTACGCATCACACCCTTGCCCTAAAGTGGATATTTTCTGAGTTATTCACAAAAAACTGTTTTTCGTCTTGAATTTTCAGCTATTTCTTTTCCCTTCACGCCAAAAAGATGACATTTTCAGGAACTGCTACTTAAACCATGTTTTAGATTTTACTACCCTAATATGCAAGAGAAAAAAGTTACAGGTTGTTCCTAAATAGATGGCGAATTTGGATTCGAATTTGTATCGGAGACCTCTTTATTTCAACTAATCGGCCATCGGTTTTCTCTCCAGTGATAAATGAATAATTCCTTAAGAACCATATGCAAAAACTTACCATGTTTTACGTTATTTTTTTTTAATGATAGATATCATTAATTACATCTGCCAAATTCCTCTTTATTCAGTAGCATTTTGTGTTTACTATTAATTTGGTGATAATTCGTATTAAGTTATAAAATCGATCACTATGCCTAATTTTACCATTGAAGATTATTTAAATCTCATTCTACTTCATGGAGAATGTAATAAAGTTGTAGATAGAACGATTCGACTGTTCATTGAGAGGTTTCCTGACCGACCCAGACCAACGAGAGATACCATTAACAGAACCATGACAAACTTGAGAAATGTCGGATCTTTCGTTAAGAAAACTACACACAGAGAAAAAAGTGTAGTAGAAGATGAGAACAACGAAATTACAGTTCTTGCATATTTTCGTGTGAATCCTGAAAATTCTCTCAAAGATGCCGAGATTGATCTGGGATTATCTCAATCGAGTGTTTGGAGAATATTAAAAAAACATAAAATGCACCCATATAAATTCAATAGGGTACAGCATTTGAAGGAAACTGATTTCGTCAGGAGAACAGAGTTTTGCGAAGCTATGATGATTCGATTTCAAGAGAATGAAAACTTTTTGGACTGTATAATTTGGACAGATGAATCTAAATTCACAAAGAATGGTTCTTTCAATAGGCATAACAGTCATTATTGGGATGAAGAGAACAACCACCACTTCAGACAATGGAACTTTCAAGAGACCTGGAGTTTCAATGTTTCTTGCGCCATCAAAAATAATGCAATTCTCGATGTTCACATTTATGATGGGACTTTAACTGGTAAGATAGAACACTACACATGTTTGCATTATTTAAAGAATGTTCTCCCTTAGGAGATAGATATTCTGACATATTGACTCAAATAATTGAGCCGCTAGTACAGAACCATAATGACTTATGGTATCAACAAGATGGCGCGCCTCCACACAATTCACTCAATGTGTCAAATATCCTCTACAGGCTATTTGAAGATCGATGGTTGGCGAACAATGGTCCACATCTTTGGCCACCACGTTCTCCCGATTAAACTCCTTTAGACTATTATGTTTGGGGTAGGATAAAAAATATTCTCTACTCAACTCCCCTGACTGATAAAGAGGACTGCATAGAACGAGTCAGAAATGCGTTCAGGTTTGTTTAGATTTTTAGATTCATAGTTTTGAAACTCAATTTGGTTTTTAAACACTTTTGCAGATCTCTTCCTCCCGATGAAATAAGAAGAGCAACGCACGAAGCATTCCTGAGACGTATAAATAAATGTCTAGAAATTAACGGTCAAAACTTTGAGCATCTTCTCTAGTTATAACTGCGAGAGTTTGCCATGGTTCTCCTAATAGTAACTTGAAGTCGGTTTCAAGAAGGGGTGAAAAATCTACAGCATGGTTCAAATAACAGTTCCTGAAAATTTCATCTTTTTGGCGTGAAGGGAAAAGAAATAGCTGAAAATTCAAGACGAAAAACAGTTTTTTGTGAATAACTCAGAAAATATCCACTTTAGGGCAAGGGTGTGATGCATACACTCACATTATTTTTTAACGTAGATTCAATATCTGCCATAAAAAAATGGGGTTCTAATTTGAAAAAATTGAATTTTCACGATTTTGTCATCCCTAACTTTGAAAGCGATTTTTTCACCCCCTGTATCATGAATCGCAATTTCGATTTTTAAAGTGGATACATCAATCTTACATCTTGAAAAATCCCAAAAATGAAAATTTTCCATCCAAAAACCTGGAAGTTATTCTTGTTTCAGCGGAGCTCTATTTTCGATTTTTTTTTCGAATTTTCCCGCTCAGAGAGAATTTTCCAACCAAAACTGAAAAATGTTACATCAAAATAAATTGAAATTTTCTAAGGAATCTATTTCTGCAATAAAAAAATGGTGTTCTAATTTGAAAAATGGAAGTTGACGTCATTTCCGGAAAAACCGGAGGTGCTCATGCCTTGAAAGTATTTTAGATTTCATCAGCATCGTTTTTTACTTACAAGTGCTGAATTTCATGAAAATACGTTCAGTAGTTTCCCGTATAAATATGGGTGAGGTTCCTCGTGAAAGACCCTGTATAATTGAAGATTATGATAGCACTGACATAGCAACTGTAGACCAATATTGTAGTAATTTGATAATTTGCAACATAGAACGATATTCAAAATAGTACTGAGAAGTTCTCTGGAACCCATGTTTTTTCCATTCCATACACTTCTTGGATTTCATTCTGCTGTTTTTTTTCAGGAATTAATGAGCCAAACATTTTACTGTTTCATTTTCAATAGTTATACCTATAATAAATGCTATCTCTGATGTGGATACTCTAGGCTTTAGAAGACAAGGATAAATACTGCAATTTTCATTTATATCGTTTAGAACGATTATCATCTGAGATTGAATATCAGTTAATCAGATCCATTATCACAAAATTTCACTTGTAAAATTAATAAAATCACTAAAATGTCCAAATAATGGCTCTTCGCCAATGTAAACAAAGCGAATGTATTCCTTGGTCTCTCTGTGTATTTATGTTGCATTTCACAACGACACAATAACTTGGCCTCACGGGCCTAGAAATTCACCAATTCTATGAATATAAATCATTTTAACTTGTGAAATTATCCTGAAATTGTTGAAAATGCTGTATTTCATAACATAAACAAAGCAGGAAAGTGAGTTTGTTTTACCTACAACGTATGACAAATGTCAAACGACGCACGAAACCAATACATGTGAATATGTTTAGGTTAGGCTATTTTCAGATAAGGTCAGTGCTCTGGAATTCCGTCTCCTGATTGGAGACAGATATTTCAAAAGTGATAATAAAAAACTTCATAAGAATTGTCATAACTGCAACCTAAACAGAACTACGCATATTCACTTCTTTGAATACATTCCATAATCTTCAACTTCAACTTACCAATGAAACAAAGCACAAGCAAAGTAACTGATACTATGGCTTCAAATCTACCGTACACAAAGTTGGGGTTGGATTTATCGAAGGAAATTTCTGGATATTTGTTTAGCGCCACCATAATTCCAGCCAATATAACAGGAATTCTGTGAAAAATAAAACAATCATGAAATATTCGATATTTTTTTCTAGTTGATCTGAACCTACCCAAAACCAATGAAAATGAAGAGGGGAATCAGTTTTACAACAAAGCACAAACTTCTACATTGTAAGAAAAGTAAGGTTATGGCCAGTATGCTAGTCCACAATCTGGTGCTGTACACGCCTACTATGAATACTGCAAACAATGAATATCCAGGCCAACCGTCTGTAACCTTCAGAACATTCCACAGCAATGCTCCGAAACAGCTTATAAGCTGAAAAAATGATTTAGTTACATAGTAAGTATATAGCCTTGTTGTTTTCTTATAGCCTATAACTCTTACAAGAATAAATTTTTATTTACCTGCGATATCAGCAGAAACGCAGTGATCTTATGTGGTATCTTATTCATCTTTCTAGTCAATGCAAAAACCACAAGAACCCAAGTACAAGCCCCAATTCCTATCAAGCTTATGTCAAAAGTGTACGCATCTAACTGCCTTATATAGTCGGAAGGATCTGTACTTGTAACTGTTATCATCTTGGCAGATATAAACATCAAAGGTGCGCTGAGGAAAGTGCAGGCAACCATAGAACTTGCAATCTGAAAGATAATGATATGATTTCTGTCTGAACGTTACATAATTTTTGTAGCTTACAAGATCAATATCTAAAGCATATTGAGTAGCAAAAACAAACACTGCAGGTGCTGATGGAAAAGTACCATAGAGAAAACCAAAAGTACTCAAATCTACTGTTTCTGTGGTGTTGTATCCAGCGTTGAGGATGCTGACTACTTCTCTTGTTACTAGGGGCATAACCAATCTGAAAATTTGAGCAATGCACAGATTCATTGGGTTTTAGTCCAGATAGGTAACAAATGCACCTAACTCTATGTCTCTTTGAACCACTATAGATTCTTGGATTAGACATAATACAGTTAAAAAAAAAACAAAATTCTTTATGTATTCACTGTTAGAATCAGTCGGAAGGCTTTGGAATGGTTTTATTAAGTTTATCTAACTAGAACTGAGTCAGGTTGGCACTCGTGAATTGTTGTCAAGATCAAAATAATTCAGTGGTTTCTTTGGTCACATACGTAATCATTTTAATCACTTTAAGTTGAATGGACACCGCCGCGTAGTTATCTGACCGGAAAATGACTTTAACCTAACATTTTCTAATTATACAGAGTGAAATATGTCAAACTTCCGTAGCTTACTGACTGACTTCACAAAAGTAATTGAAGTATATGCTACTATACCAAGAGTCTTAAATAAAATTAGGAATTGACATCTCGCCAAATTATTTTAACCATTTAAACATTTCGCGGGTGCTCTGAATTTTCGAAGGACTTACAATTTCACCATTATCAATATTCCAGGTACTACAAGAGTTGCTCCCCTCAAAGTGTGGACTTTTCCCACCATTCTTACACCTAGTAGAAATAGAGCACTAGCTGCAAAAGCAGATCCCAAGGTCTGCAAGATGAAATTGAAAAAAAAAATAAAATTCATTTAAATCGAATAATTCAGGTAATTAATTAAGTTATTTTCAATGAACAATCAACGAAAAAAATCAACTCCAAAACTTGCAATTCACATTTTAATCTACAAGACACTCACATCTAAAATATTAGCGATATACACAGGTACATTGTTCTTCATTGTAACGTTTCCAAGAACCCCCAAAATAGTCATAAACACTATTGGATTCAGGAAAATATTCTTCACAACCATAGCAACCATTTTGAGTTTCTCGCTATTCGTAGAATTTTCAGACACTTCTCCGTAAGTTAACAGCGGTTGTCTAGATTGAGCCTGCCTTTTCTGGCCTATTTCCATTAAAATGAATGCTATTGGATTCAGGATTGCCAAATTTATTGGAGCTACTAGATACAGATATGACACATAGTCAGGATGGGTGCTTTTGTATACAGCTTCAACTAAAGAAAGGAAAAATTAGTGTTTGGATATCACGAATAATGTTTTCTCACCTAAAGGGTACCCAATGGCAAAATCATTACTCTGAGTGCAGAATATAGCAAATATACCTGCTCTCCCGAGGTTCAGTGGTCTTAATACTAGCAAGGTTATAGCTAGAACAGTAAAAAACACAATACTTTTCGATACAAATATCGAAAGAAGAAACGTCCAATTAACCGAACTGAGATCTAACTTGACTAGGGACATGAAGATTAAACTGGGTAGAGAGAAAGTTCCAACAAACATGTTCATGCCTTTTACTTCCGTTTCTGAGACCCAGTTCATACGACCTGCGAAGTATCTGCAAAAATACTTAAATTCAATATCAAGTAGGTCTTCAGTGTTTGTTCTGTGTCTATGGCTTTCAAATACTGAATATTATGTATCGAACAAAGTTTCATTTGAATGTGTCACTTGATGATTTGATAATATTCGCAGAAAGATACTTTACAAAACTGCATTCCTAGCCAATTATAAATAAATACGTTCTCTTGCAGATTATTAGTAAATAAACGGCTTACCCGCAAAGAATGACCGCGAAACATTGTGTTAAAGCAGGATACAAGTTGTCAACAGCAGGTCCAGAGGAATTTAAATCTATCGTTTCTTCCATTTCGAGACCTTATGTTCCCGTTTAACCTGCCTTGGTCCAGATATCTGGATTTCCCTTCCTTATTTCCACCTACACTTTATTCAAAAAATCAATAAATACAAATAGGTGACTAGTTCCTTAGGGATATCTTTTAGAGAGTGACACTCCGATTAAATGCGGTCAGTGATTCTGTTAACCCTGTATCTGGCTGTACAAAACACGGCTTATCAATTTTTGCGATTAACAAATTCGAAAATTGCTTAATTATCATCCTGTATTAATAGTCTCAATGCATTATTTTGCTCATTTGCTCAGTTTGTCGCAGAGTCGCAGTGTCATATGACATATCAAGGTCACCGCTCACCTGACAGATGGTACGTTCCGAAACTTTTGATACTACAAAGATCAGGGGCGTATCAGACAAGGGTTAGTGGTAAATATTCGGAGATATTTCTTCATTACCCCATATGCCGAATAGATATTAGACAGAGCCTGAAAGGATCGAATAATCCATAAATGAAACACATCAAGGGTGAGACACTAGTCCTAGAACCTATAAATCAATTAATCGTAGTGGCAGTGTTAGAATATTTTGGATAACCCCCATAATTACGAGACATATTGGCAACTTCTGGAACGCAGCCAAAGGTATACCGTGAGTCACACAGACGGCAAATTTGTTTGTTTTGGTTTCGAGAAAAGCAAATTCAAGAAATAAATTCAGTCGCGTTGTGATCGCTGTGGTGTGAGGTTGTGTGCAGTTTTGAGAAGCGATAATAATAAATTTACGTAGTGTTTCATGAAATACGTGTTCAGATGTCTTCAAAAGCGTCGCAGTTGAAACGACTGCCCAAAAGGCAACTGGTAGGTTAATCTTTTTTTGTCAATTATTAAATTTTTCGTCGCCATGACGTTTTGGATGAATTGCACGTAACGTGCTCGTATGGATACATGACGAACGACCCTTTCTCAAGTGGTGAAGAATATCCATCGATATTTCTTCATGCTTGTAATGATGTCAAATTTATTTATTTTTTATTCGTTATGTATATTTGTGGAACGGACTTTCATTTTCTGAAGATGTCTTTTACTTTCGAAACTGGAAGTTCGTATTTCCGTTGATTTTTTCTGTGTATTTTGTTAATTCACTTGGAAAATTATTTATGATTCATCTTTAGCCGAAGGGTATTTGTCTAGTTTGAACCTGTTTGGAATTAAATAATGGAAGAAGATTTTGCGGCCAAGGAGGTGAAACAGAATACAATGAAGGTTTCTTCAGATTTCATTTACTCCTACATCCTTTCCAGCGATGGCATAAATTCCGAGGTCGAATCGTGGATGGGCAAAATCTGCCTAATGATTTCGTGAATGCATAATATTTGAATTTTTGTTTTTCCATTTTATCTCCTTGGTAATATATCTAATACAATTTCAAAAACACAGCTCGAAGGTTCACGTAAGATTTCTGCGAAATTATTTTCACTTCCTGATGAAACAATTTTTTAATCATATGATTCTCACTAAATTCAGCCTGAACATTCAAAGTTTCATTTTTCAATAGAGTACTAGATGTCGATTCGATCCGATCTGTATTTTTGAAAGTATTCGGGAAATAAAATTTCCAGTGGATATATTTGCGGAATCATTGGGTGGATTTTACCCATTCACGAATGCGAACTTCGTAACAACCCTCAAATTATTGTATGGAACTCGAATGGTCAAAATAAGATACAGATCCGAACAAATCGAAATCTAGTACTAGCATGATAAAAGACAGCTTGTTGGTTCATGCAGAATTTCGTGGGGATTATAGATTAAAAGATCCCAAAATCATTTTATTGTAAGCAGTGCACCATTGCTCGTGCGTCCGCTAAAATCAGCGTTGTGCGGACGCAATACTCGAATGGGTGACCGCTCTGAACAGCTCCTGATTTCACGTCAGTGGTTTCAATAATCGTTAATATTTCGCCGAAATGTCTGTTATTTTCTTGCCAAAATTGTACCAGAGATTTAGACGTCCTTTTTCTTTATCTCTAAATTGGTCTTTAACGACTGGGTTGGACTTATTGATGAAGAATTCGATGTCAAATTCAATTTGGTCGGGTCGGTCGTCGCCACGATAACAAGAGAACCGTATGAGCTAGCGACTTGAAACTTTCACGGTACATGCAGCGTTCGACATAGAAACTACAAAATGATATATTCCTGTTTGTTGTATGTTCGGAAAAGAATTAGAGACAAACTTGCCAAGGTGTCAGTTCGTTTAACGAAATACTCAAAAGTTCTCTTACCGGCCATTTTAGTTAAGATGGATTCGTTCCAATTGGCTCGGAAATAGTAAGTACGCAGCAACTGATCTCATTGATAAGTTTTCTCGTAAGTAATATCATAAGGGTATCTAATTTTTGCGAAAGAAATGGAAAAAACACGTTGCTAAGTAATATTTTAACAAGAAGCATGAGTGCTGGTGGCAACAAAAATCCGAGTCGAATAAGACAAGGATTTTTGCACCTGCACCTGAATGCTTTTTGTTGAAAAATATCACCTAATTTGAAAACTGAAAAACAGGTACCTGATATTGTAATTTTTGGTGACAACTGTCAAGTTTTGCCGCTGGTAAATTCGAATAAACTGCTGACAGCTTCTGCCAAACAGTTTTTCCGCCCAGAAACCATTTGAAACTCAACATTGCGCGTTTCTGATTGGTGGAAATTACGACGAGGGAAAAATAGTCAGATTAATGGGGGTTTTTCCTTTAAACGTTCATGAAAAACCCTCAGAACATCACATTTCACACATATAATTTCAATATTATATTTTAAAAAAAATGTTTGATCACCTAAAAACTGAAAAATAAAAATGGGGATTTACATTTAAAGGGATTTGTCTTGAGTGCACGATATGGCAACGTCGAATTCAGCTTTCTCGCAAAGAAAAGGAAGTCAAATGTGTTACTTTGCTTAGAAAAACAGAGATAGCTATACTTCTATCTGGTTAGAGTAGAAGTCAACGAACAAGGAATAGAAAAAGAAGAGCACAGACTGTCATACTGTCAAATTACTGACAAATCGCAAACGGAAATTGTTTGGTTATATTGACAAAGAACCCGTGTGTACCACAGAATAGGAATAAATATTTCATTATTCTATAGTAGAAAAAGGTATTCGACTGAACACTGTTGTGACTTCGTGCATGCCTGACAAATCCCAAAACCCCAATTTTTAAATCTGATATTGAATACTTTCTGAAGGTTATTTGGGAAAATGATGAATCAAATCCATAATAGTTATGTTCAAATTTGCATTTGCAGTAATAAACCAAATTCAGGAAAAACCCTCATTAAAGATTGATTTACAAATATCAGGGATGGACCGTTACGTACAGTGATCTTCAGTGAAAAAAAAAATGGTTGTCATAACGGCATTTCTTGTATGAGGTAATAACAGCGATACTGAGGACATAACGACGAAATTTGATATGGTTTTCCCCGATATTATCAAAAATGGGTATGGAATGAAGGCAACGGGCCGGGCCACGACGAATCGGAAATTTATTCCCCTGCTAATTTGCCGTGTTCCGTAGCGGTCAAGACCCATTCAAACATACAGTGTGTGAATTTGACAAGACACCAACCAATATCAGAATAATAATCAGAAAAAACCTATAGAAGCACTGACGTGAAGTCAGCAGCTTTTGCGCGCATGTTCCCTTTTGGTGTTTATCTTCTGAACCTTCGCGTGAAAGCTCTGACTTCACGTAAGTGCTTTTCTAGGTTTTTGTTTAGAGTTATTCCGGAACATGCGCGAAAAAATGATACGCAAGGATTCGGCCGACTGCGTAAACACAATAACTTCCGAAAGAACAAACTTAGAAACTCGATATTTGTAAAGAAGGTTTGGATCTTAATTACGAAGGCCGAATTCGTGAATGGGTAAAATCCACCCAATGATTCCGCCGATATACCCATTCAGAATTTAATTTCCAATATTTCCGAAAATACAGATTAGATCGAATTGAATTCCAGCACTTCATCGGGCAATTACAGTTCGAAGGTTCATACAGAATTTAATGAGAATGATATGATAAGAAAATCACAGAAATTTTTTTGTCAAATTGTTCTAATGACACGATCATCACGAAATCTTGCATAAAGTTGTCTTTCAGCATCTTCAAACTAGCTGCGAAGTTTTATCAGGATTGCAACAGTATTTCTCGAGTTATAACGAAAAAAAGCAACGATATCGAGAAAAAAACCTCGAAATTTGACATATTTTTTCCCGATAACTCCAAAACTTATAATCGTATCGAACTAAAATTTGGAACACTGCTGTGAAATATGAAGCTCAAAGTCCGAGTGGAATTTTTTTCTGGATATAATAAACGGTTTTGGGAAAAAAAAATTTTTTGGAAAAAAATTTTGAAAAAAAATTATTTCAAAATTAACTGACAGTTTGAATTCACGAATTCGACCTTCGTAATTAAGCCCCAAACCTACTCTACAAATATCGAGTTTCTAAGTCGTTTCTTCCGGAAGTTATATGATATATATTGATATTATTATATCAAAATTTTATTTTTCCAATATTTCCCAAAATACAGATCAGATCGAATTGAAATCCAGTACTTCATCGAAAAATAACAGTTCGAAGTTTCATACAGAATTTAATGAGGATGATATGATAAGAAAATCATAGACATTTTTTTTTGCGCGCATGTTCTAGGGGAACAGCGTGCTATCGTTTTGTCCAAATGTCTGTAATTTTGGATGATTGAGCCGAAAATGGTCTCAATCGACTAGGTTGGACTCACTGATGACGAATCCGGTGTCAAAATTGATTCTGTCCGGCCGGCCGGCCGTCCGTAGACACGATAACTGTCGACAGAAGCAAGCTAGCTACTTGAAACTTTCAGGATAGGTTGCGCATCAGAATGCCGCGGTTAAGTTCGTTAATGGGCCAAATCGGTCGAATAGTTTCGGAGTTATAGGCACTTGAAGTTTTGAAGTTATTTATTTTTTATTTCAGAAACTACTGAAGCGATTGGATTCAAACTTGGCAGTTTGGTGGAGTATAACGACGCGCAACTTTGAGCCAAATTTCGTCAAGATCATATTGTCAGTAAATTAAAAAAAAAAATTTTTTCGAAATTTTTTTTTCGGAAACCATTAATCATATCCAGAAAAAATTATACTCACACTTTGACCTTCTAATTTCACAGCAGTGTACCAAATTTCAGTTCGATACGATCATAAGTTTTGGAGATATCGGGAAAAAATATGTCAAATTTCGAGGTTTTCTTCTCGATATCGTTGATTTTTTCGGTATTACTCGAGAAATACTGATTCAATCCTGATTAAACTTCACAGCTAGTTTTAAGATGCTGAAAGACAACTTTATGCAAAATTTCGTGATAATCGTGTTATTAGAACAATTTGAAAAAAAAAATTTCTATGATTTTCTCATCATATCATCCTCATTAAATTCTGTATGAAACTTCGAACTGTTATTTTCGATGAAGTACTGGATTTCAATTCGATCTGATCTGTATTTTCGGAAATATTGGAAAAATAAAATTTTGATTGGGTATATCTACGGAATCATTGGGTGGATTTTACCCATTCACGAATTCGGCCTTCGTAATTAAGGTCCAAACCTTCTCTACAAATATCGAGTTTCTAAGTTGTTTCTTTCGGAAGTTATTGTGTTTACGCAGTCGGCCGTCAGGCTGACCGTAAACACAATAACTTCCGGAAGAAACAACTTAGAAACTCGATATTTGTAGAGTAGGTTTGGGGCTTAATTACGAAGGTCGAATTCGTGAATGGGTAAAATCCGCCCAATGATTCCGTAGATATACCCATTCAAAATTTTATTTTTACAATATGTCCAAAAATACAGATATGATCGAATTGAAATCCAGTAATTTATCAGAAAAAAATTTCAAAAAGCACTGCCGTGAAGGCAGCAGCTTTTGCGCGCACGTTCAAATTCGTTGCTGAAGCGGTCATCTACATTGAACATGCGCGCAAAAGTGGCTGCCTTCACGGCAGTGCTTTTTGGACTTTTTTTTAATTGTTCTGATGACACGATTATCACGAAATTTCGCATAAAGTTGTCTTTCAGCATCTCAAAGCTAGCTGTGAAGTTTTACCAGGACTGAATCAGTATTTCTCCAGTTATACCGAAAAAATCAACGATATCGAGAAGAAAACCTCGAAATTTGACATATTTTTTCCCGATATCTCCAAAATTTATGATCGTATCGAACTGAAATTTGGTACACTGCTGTGAAATATGAAGCTCAAAGTGTGACTGGAATTTTTTTTGGATATGTTGAATGGTTTCCGAAAAAAAAAATTTTTTGGAAAAAAATTTTTTTCAAATTAACTGACAATATGATCCTGGCTCAAAGTTGCGCGTCGTTATACTCCACCTAATTGCCAAGTTTGAATTCAATCGCTAGAGTAGTTTCTGAAATAAAAAATAAATAACTTCAAAATTTCTATTGGCTATAACTCCGAAACTATTCGACCGATTTGGCCCATTAACTAACTTAACCGCGGCATTCCAATGCGCGACCTACCTAGAAAGTTTCAAGTTGCCAGCTCATTCCGTTCGACAGTTATCGTGTTCACGGCCGGCCGGACAGAATCGATTTTTGACACCGGATTCGTCATCAGTGAGTCCAACCTAGTCGATTGAGACCATTTTCGGCTTAATCATCCAACATTACTGACATTTGGACGAAACGATAGCACGCTGTTCGCCTAGAACATGCGCCAAAACAATACATTTTTATTTTTTCCCGATACTTCCAAAAAAAAATGTCGTATCAAATTGAAATTCTGGACGCTGCTGTGAAATATCGTGTTCAACGTTTGAGCATATTTTTCCTCGAATACGATGAATGGTTTCCGGAATAACAATTTCTTTCCGAAAATATTCTGAAAAATAATTTTTTCGAAATTAACTGACAGTATGATTTCAACAAAATTTCGGAGGGAAGCGATTTTGACAACGGATTCGTCATCAGTCCAACCTAGGCGTTCTAGACCAATTTTGGCTCAAAAATTCGAAAATTACAGACATTTGAACAAAACGATAGTACGATTTTTTACAGAACATGCGGGCAGAAAAAATGGGTAGGTATCTACTCCGTAATACGTATAAGAATCTAGAGATTTTCAGGGTATGACGATGGCTTCATGCCGTAAATGGGCATACGAGCAATCGTTTAAAACAACGCTCTCGATCCGAATACATTGTCGTGTACGGCTGCTTCTTTGTTTCGAAAGGATCGTTCTCGCCAAGTTCGCGTTAATCGAAATCGATCGTAGTAGGCCAAGCTGTGTGCACCCGCACCGTCGCTCGACGCAAGAATGGCGTACGTCCGAAGTTGTCCCGTTCGAAGGAGAGGCGAACTGCAGGCGGGCATCGCTGTGGCGAAGCCGGCCACCCGATCAGCGCCGCGTAGCGAAATGGCGCACGCGCGGCGGCGGTCCGCCTCGCGGCGTTGCCGGATCTTCCGGGAAATCCCGGAATTGTGGGAGTTATTTTCTTGAGAGTTGGTTGACAGGAGTTGAAATGTCTCGTATTTTAGTTGAATGGGTGAATAAAAATCACTCCTTTCCGGATATTCGAGGGAATGCAGGAGCAATCGGAGGTACTATGAAGTCCGTCCTCAGGGCAAGGAGGTTTCTATGAGGTAGACAATTGTAGATATATTTTTATTTGAGAGAACTTTTCTACGAATATTAAGTATCTTAATTGCTTCTTTGGAAGATATCGTGTTTACGATCAACAGTGAGGCGAGCATATCGGTTAAAAATTTGAAAACATTGTTATTTGAAATTTTTAGGCCAGTTCCTCAATATCTTCAGAAGAATTGACTTGTTTTGATTTAAACTTCGTAAAAGCACCTGCAATATAGTTCTCTGAGCTGAGCCGAAGGCCAAAGCTCTGACAGCAATCCTTCTTGGTGATTTTTGAGCAATCAGTAGTGCCAGTTTTTGAACCACAAATGCATGGTATTTCTTCAGCGGATTTCATCACTTTGTCGCTCATTCCTGCTGCTTATGGTACTGAAGTACCTTTCAACACTCAATCTGTCGTTATGTCCTCACCAGGAAGGTTTGCAGATGACATAAGGATATATTTGGTCAGAAACTACCACGCTTTATGACATTAGATGCTGTCCACCCCTTCTCCATAGATATTTCAAGAGCCTTTCTTAGTATAAGGGTCGCTAGGTGATCTTTTTTTTCAACCTCAAGTCCTTTATAATATCCATACTGGAAGGGTTTTCAGATGAAATAATGCCTATATATTTGGCCAGAAATGATGACGCTTCGTGACAATAGATACTGCCTTCCCTACAGATATTTCAAGAGAGTTTCCTGGCAAACTTATCACCAGGTGATCTTGGTCGTCCATTTCTGCTAAAAGTTGGGCTGAATCTGTTTTCGATGTTGAAACTCTGAAAATGTCTTCACCGGAAAGTTTTGCGAATGACATGATGATGTGTTAGATCAGAAATGACCAGACTTCAGGATATAAGATACTGTGCACCTCTTCTCTATAGATAATTCAAGACACTTTCTTGGCAAACGTATCACCAGGTGATCTTGATCGTCCATTGCTGCTAAAAAATTGTGCTGAATCTCTTTTCAAGGTTAAATCTCTTAAGATGTCCAAACCGTAAAGGTTTGCAAATGACATGATGATGTGTTGGATCAGAAATGACCAGACTTCAGGCAAATGTATCACCAGGTGATCTTGATCGTCCATTTCTGCTAAAAAAATTGTACTGAATCTCTCTTCAAGGTTAAAACTCTTAAGATGTCCAAACCGGAAAGGTTTGCGAATGGCATGATGATATGTTGGATCGTAAATTACCAGACTTCACGATATAAGATACTGTGCATCCCTTGGCAAACGTATCACCAGGTGATCTTGGTCATCCATTTCTGCTAAAAGTTGTGCTGAATCTGTTTTCGATGTTGAAACTCTGAAAATGTCTTCACCGGAAAGTTCTGCAAATGAGATGATAATGTGTTGGATCAGAAATGACCAGACTTCAGGATATACGATACAGTGCACCTCTTCTCTACAGATATCTCAAGACACTTTCTTGACAAACGTATCACCAGGTGATCTTGATCGTCCATTTCTGCTAAAAACTTGTGCTGAATCTTATTTCGTTTTTGAAACTCTCATAATTGACATGACATGATGATGTAATGAACCAAACTTCATGATAATAGATAGTGTGCACCCCTTCTTCATAGATATTTCGAGGGACTTCCTTGGTAAACGTATCACCAGGTGATCTTGATCGTCCATTTCTGCTAAAAAATGGTGCTGAATCTTATTTCGTTTTTGAAACTTTCATAATTGACATGACATGATGATGTAATGAACCAAACTTCATGATAATAGATAGTGTGCACCCCTTCTTCATAGATATTTCGAGGGACTTCCTTGGTAAACATATCATCAGGTGATCTTGATCGTACATTTCTGCTAAAAAATGGTGCTGAATCTTATTTCGTTTTTTGAAACTCTCATAATTGACATGACATGATGATGTAATGAACCAAACTTCATGATAATAGATAGTGTGCACCCCTTCTTCATAGATATTTCGAGGGACTCCCTTGGTAAACGTATCACCAGGTGATCTTGATCGTCCATTTCTGCTAAAAAATGGTGCTGAATCTTATTTCGTTTTTTGAAACTCTCATAATTGACATGACATGATGTAATGAACCAAACTTCATGATAATAGATAGTGTGCACCCCTTCTTCATAGATATTTCGAGTGACTCCCTTGGTAAACGTATCACCAGGTGATCTTGATCGTCCACTTCTGCTAAAAAATGGTGCTGAATCTCTTATCGACTTAAAATCTTCGATGATGTGGTTACGAGGAAGGTTTTTCTCCATAAGTATTTGAAGAGACTTCCTTTACCAACGTTTAACCAGGTGGATAATCTCTTCTACCTTAGTTGTAGATTATTGTCACATTTATGTACATGCTGGTTTATCTTTATATATTTCCAACGGTTTCCCCTTCAGGTTCTTCGATCTTTCTTGATAATCCACAATTCAACAATCGCTATCAATTTTTCTATCCCGGAAATCCAGGACGAAGAAACGGCAACGCCGCGCCATCCCGACCCTTCCGGATTCTCTCGGGCAGCGATCGTCGTATGACCAGCGTTCAGTAAATCTCCTCGTCGCCGTGGCTAGCGTCACGCGTCATCTACAAAATGGCGCACCACTCGAGAAAACGAGAAGAATCCAACAGACCATCCTCTTCGTCCAGGCCGTCTTCATCGTCCCATTCCTCGGACAGGGACTACAAATCCAGAATGGTACGTACAAAAACGTCGTGTTCGAAGACTCGAGCTTCGCCGGGAGTGCACCAGGTCACCGATTTTTCTGCGTCTCTTTGTTTTACGTGTATGTTCGGTGTGTGTTTGTGTGCCGTTTAAAATTGCATAGGCGGCCGGGGAATCGTCTTAGCGGTTTTCGAGGCGTTCGCGGTCTTACCTGCGGGATTTTGTTTGGGTTTGGTTCTTTGTTTTGTTTTCCGCAAGGTCCTTTTTGTTTGTTTATTTATGGAGAAACGCCAGATCCGATTGCGAGCTTGGGGAGTTTCGCTATCGAGAAAAACGTAACTTAAGGTACGTTTTCCGGTTATATCGTGTAACAGGTGCTTAATAACGGGCGTAGGACGGTTTACGGTAGGTTTTTTCTTAATTGGTGTTACGGATTTATCGACTTTTGTTTTGTTGGTACGTCTTGAGAGTTCTCGAAGTTTTAGATTTTTTGTAGGAAAGTTTTAAGACGTTCGAAGGGTTGAATGGAAAGTTTGACAATTAGTTTTGGTGCAGTCGCCTGGGATGATGTACGGGGGTGGTTCGATAATCTTTTTTCTTGGTGGGGGTCGTTCGTGTTTGAAATTCTTGTACAGGGTAGGTTGAAGTTGAACGATTTTGCTGATGGAAGGTGTCGGTGTTTGAGACTAGATTTTCAAGTAAAATTCGATGGGGCAAATTGTTCTAGAGTTCTAGGGTGTTGTCACAAATTTTCGGTTCGGAAGAGCTTCTTCCCTGTATAGAACTCTAGAATTCGTAAGAATTTTGAGTATGTTATTTTATGGAAAAAACTGCCATGTTTCTAGTTTGCCGATAATTATTTTTTGATAAAGAACATTGGTTTTCTAATGAAACACCCTATAATTATTTATTTTGCACCAAATCATTAACATAAAAATACGGTAGTTCTATACAGGGTGTTCCCGATTTGCAGGTACAAACTAAGAGGGAAGATTCCTCGCATAAATTTAAGGAAAAAAACGCCCATAAGCATGGGAGGGCAAACTTCTGGTTTTCGAGATACAGGGTGTTCAAGTTTTTTTTGTTTTCAAGTTTTTTCTCATAATTATCTGCACTTCACAAGATGATTTTACGAGTTAATTGAATCTGCATGAATTTTTGCTACAGATCAGATAATATCCATAAGAACCATTAATGACTTTGAGGAAAACAAATATCTTTAATCGGAATCAGATACGACAAAATTACAAGGAGACAAAAAAAAGTTCTGAAGTATATCAGGACACAGCAGTGTTCAGGAAAAATATCACCCTGTAGATTTGAAATCGAAATTGTGTGAACTCTAAAATATAATATCCATGCCATATTTCAGAATATCTTGTGAGAGGCATATTTTATGAGAAAAATACTTGAAAAATTCAAATTTGAACACCCTGTATCTCGAAAAACAAAACGTCTACGGTCCCATGTTTATGAAACTTTTTGCCTCAAAATTAGACAAGGAATCTCCCATCTTCGTTTGTACCTCCAATTTTGGAACGCCCTGTGTTTAAGATGATCGATAAAGCTCGAAAAAACTGTAAGAAATGCACCGACGTGAAGTCAGCAGCTTTTAAGCGCATGTCAACTTTGGGACAAAACAAGTTTTAAAGTTTTTTTTATAGTTCTAATGACACGATCATTACGAAGTATCTAAGAGAAAGATAAGATCAGATTAAAACCTTATTGGACTTCAGTGGTTGCTTTTAGAATATCGACGTGAAGGTTTATGCAAAATTTCGCGAGGAAGTCTCCTCGAATTGGATCAAGCACGTGGAAGCTCCTGAGTTCACTTCAGTGCTTCTCTTGAATTAACTTCATTTTCAACAGATATTTTGCTTTTATATTAATGAATCAAATTTCAACTGAAAACATATTCGTATCAATTTGTTTCGCATTGTTCCTCGTATATTATTATTATTTAGCTAATCAATGAGGATTGAATAACATGATTACGTGCAATTTGCCTAATTAATTTCTGTTCTCTGCATAAACTGATACGGCAACATGATTCAATCAATTACTCATGAATCATTAAACATATTATGTTTTTCATTTATGACAAAACCATTCGAGCTATGAATTTAATCTGAAGATTTAGAGATTTTCCAGTAGAACGTTACTTATTATTACGCGCTTGTTCTAGGGAACAGCGCGTTATCATTTCGTCACGATGTCTGTAACTTTCGAATTTTGAACCGAAATTGGTCTTAAACGACTAGGTTGGACTCACTGATGAAGAATCCGTGATCAAAATCGATTCTGTCCGTTCGGCCGGCCGTCCGGCCGTGTGCTCTGTAACTTTCGAGAGGAAGGACCTAGAGTCTTGAAATTTTCAGGTTAGGTTAAGATCCTGAATATCTCGGTTGAGTTCGTTGATGGGCCAAATCTGCCGAAAGGTTTTTTTTATCACAAAGTTTGATCTTTCTATCGTAGTTATTTTTGTGGTGAAAATTTGGGGGTACAAGCATTACTTGAAGATAATCTATTTTTTCTCGCGTTTTTTCTAGGGAGCAGCCAGTTATCGTGTCGTCACAATGTCTGTTATTTTCTAATTTTGAGTCGAAAATCGTCTTATAAGATTGGGTTGAACACCCTTGAAAAGAATCCGTGGTCAAATTCAATTCTGTCCGACCGTCCGTATGTGCTCTAACTTCCGAGGGAAAAGACTTAGCGGCTTGAAATTTTCAGATTAGGTTTGGAGTCCAAATATCTCGGTTGAGTCCTTTAATGGGAGGAATCCTTCGAATATTTTCTGAGTTGGGACCATTTGAAATGTTGAGGTTAATTCCTCGATATCTCATGAAATATTGACTCGATCGAATTGAAACTTCGTGGACAGTTTAAGAATACTTACGCACAACTTAGAGCAAAATTTCGTGTGGATCCAGTTGTTAGAAAATATTTTTCAAAAATTCATCCGAAAATTTTCAAAATTTTTGATGAAAAAGTTTTTTTCTCTGAAACTATCGATTAGAATTCGATGGAATTTGGCATATACCTTTGAGTAGGTATTTAACAACAAAGTTTTAAATTTCAATTCGATCTGATATTTTTTTTCGGAGATATAAGGAAAAAATGTGCCATATTTCGTTGTTACTCGGAATTTTAACGTTATTTCCGCAATATCTCAAAAACTACAAATAAAATCAGATTGAAACTTCGTAATTAGATGGAGATTACCAACGTGCATTAAGGTGCAAAATTTCGTGTTGATCTAATTATTAGAGTTTGAAACCTCCTGACCACACGTCGGTGCTTTTCTATTTTTTTTTTTTTTTTTTTAATTGACAGCGTCAAGATTTTCTTTGTTGTGTTTGGTTATCTGCACTTCATTCTCCTTGACGTTTTAGTACGTTTGTGTATTATAAAGGGTTTTTCAACAAGAACTTTGTTTTTGAAAACAAAATAAAACAAAGAATTTAGTGGAAAATGAATAAAATTTTTATTGTATTACAAAGAGAAAAGTTCGGCAATTATGAATGAAAAATGATATCTGACAAATGTCCACCACGACCACGCTGACAGAAGTTGATTCTTTCATCAAAATTTTAATCACTTTTTGGCAAGGAGGGTCTATTTCGTTAATGACATCACGGATTTTGAGTTTTAAGGCTGCAATCGATTCGATTGGCTCCGTATAAACTCTGTCTTTAACATAGCCCCACAAAAAATAATCCAGTGGTGTTAAATCACACGATCTGGCTGGCCACTTAACAGCTGAATTTCGCGAAATTATGCGATCGGGAAATTTGGTTTGCAATAAATTGATCGTTTCATTGGCTGTGTGACATGTGGCACCGTCTTGTTGAAACCACATTTCAGTGACATCCATGTCATCAATAATAGGCCAAAAGTCAGCGGTCTCAGAAGGACGTTTATGTTGTCCGAAAATATCACGAATGTTACGAAATGTAACTTTAACAGAACGACCATTTTCATAGTGGATTTGAATTATTTTAATGCGATTTTCGAGCGAAATTGAATTCATTGTAACAATTGCCAAAGCATATACTGCGAATACGTCAAAAAACTAAATGTCAAAACTGTCATGTGGTGCCGGTGTTACCACATTGAAAAACAAAGTTCTTGTTGAAAAACCCTGTATAAACGACAATTATGTTTTATGGGGTCATGAAATAGGCCAGTAAACATCAGCATGTGCGAATGCATTTCCATCTTCGATTTCTGATACAAAATGTCGAATGTAAAGATCTGAATCACGAAAATTGAGATTCATCGGATTAAGATAATTTTCCAGCGATTTCCAGGTGGATTAAACCTACAGCAGTTTGCCGATCAACTCGCTTCTTGCTTATGGCGCACGAGCTATCGTGTTTCTCTGGTTTTTAATCTCTGGTTCTGGGGAACTCGTCTTGAACTCCTCGAAAAAAAATCTCGAAAAGAACCGACGTGAGGTCAGGAGCTTTTGCGCACTTGTTCAAATTCTAACTATCAGATCAACACGAAATTTTGCACCTTGTTGCGTGTTGGTAATCTCCACCTGATTACGAAGTTTCAATCTGATTGCATTTGCACTTCTTGAGATATTTCAGAAATAACGTTAAAATTCCAAATTACAACGAAATTTGGCACATATTTTCCTTTATCCACGAAAGTAACCATCGGATTCAATTGAGATTTGGAACATTGTTGTTAAATACTGACTCTAAGGTTTGTGCAAAATTCCATTGAAATCAAATCGATAATTTCAGAGAAAAGAAAATTTTCACCAAAAATTTTGAAAATTTTCGAATACATTTTTTTTTAATTTTCCAACAACTGGATCCACACGAAATTCTGCTCTAAGTTGCGCGTTGTTATTCCAAAACTGTCTACAAAGTTTCAATCTGATGGAGTCAATACTTCATGAGATATCAAGGAATTAACCTCAAAATTTCAAATGGGCCTAACTCCGAAATTATCCAACCGAATCCACTCATTAACGAACTTAACCGAGTTATTTGGACTCCAAACCTAATCTGACAATTTCAAGTCGCTAAGTCTTTTCTTCGGAAGTTAGAGCGCACACGGACGGACGGACAGAATTTAATTTGTCCACGGATTCTTCTTCAGGAGATTCAACCCAATCGTTTTTAGACCATTTTCTTCTCAGAATTCGAAAATTACAGACATCGTGACGCATTCGGCCTTCGTTATTGAGCCCCAAATCTACCCAACCGATTTCGAGTTTCTAAGTAGATTTTTTCTGTAGTTACTGGGTTTACGAATAACGATTGAACTTAGAGACTCGATATTGATCTAGAAGGTTTGAGACTGTCTTACGAACGCAGAATTCGTGAATGGGTATAATTTTCCCAATGATTCGTGGATATACCCTCACAAATTTTATTTTCCAACATTTTCTAAATTACAGACCGTATCGAAATGAAATCTATCGATGGGGGATTTTCCTGAATTTGGGTTATTACTGCAAATGCAAATTTGAACATAATTATTATGGGTTTGATTCATCATTTTCCCAAATTACCTTCAGAAAGTATTCAAAATCAGATTTCAAAATTGGGGTTTTGGATTTGCCAGGCATGCACGGAGTGACAACGTTGTTTAGTAGAATAGCTTTTTCTGCTATGGAATAATGAAATATTTATTCCTATTCTGTGGTACACGCGTTTTCTTTGTCAATATAACCAAACTATTTCCGTTTGCGATTTGTCAGTAATATGCAATGAACTCTATATATAGTAGTATATATGTAGTAATATAGAGTTCTATGGTAATATGACTATGCTCTTCTTTTTCTATTACTTGGTCGTTGTCTTCTACTCTAACCAGATCGAAGTAAAGCTATCTCTGTTTTCCTAAGCAAAGTAACACATTTGACGTCCTTTTCTTTCCGAGAAAGCTGAATTCGACGTTGCCATATCGTGCACTCAAGACAAAACCCTTTAAATGCAAATCACCATTTTTATTTTTCAGTTTTAGGTGGTCAAACATTTTTTTTAAATATAATATTGAAATTATATGTTTGAAATGTGACGTTCTTAAGGTTTTTCATGAGAATTACTGCATTTTCGTTTAAAGGAAAAACCCCCATTATTTGATAGCTTGAAGGTTCGTGCTGAATTTCTTGATGAACTATAAAAAGAATAACGCCAAATATTTCCAGGAGGAAGTAAAGTTGCAATTATAGGTGTCGATACGTTGCTTTAGAAACGATCGAACGGAGTGCGTAAAAGCTGCTGACTTCACACCGTTTTCATTGATGTTCAAAGAATTTCCCACATCAGACCCGTGAAGAAATGTCGAAAAATCTTCTACCTTTACATAGAACCCAACTCTATTCCAAAAGATCGTGTAGTTATGAGACAGGAATGACTCTAACCTCACGTTTCTCTTTTATACAGAGCGGAATGTGTCGAATGGCACACCGACTGAAACAACGAAGTATAATTGCTCAACTCGAAATTTTTTTTTCCAGAGGGAACGCAAACAGAAGAAGCTGTACTCGGAGGACTGGGCCCTCGCCGACGACGACATCGAAGGACGTAGGGCGTTCAATCTTCAGGAGAAACTGGACGATCCCGCCTTCGGTTCGAACAGCGTCGTCAGGGAGATGTACGGTAACGAGTTGACCGTAGAATATTTTCAAAGATACGGTTTCAACACTCCGCTACTGTTTAAGGAAAAGACTGGTTTGGGTGAGTTGAAATTTGTTTCTAATCGTTATTGAAATTAACAGAACAGTGTGTAACTACTCTCTAATCCACTTTCTGCGTCTAACACACGTTTCGGAAACCAAGCTTCCTTTGTCAAAGACATATAGTTACTAACTACAGTTACAAGTGTACATGTTGAACGAGTGAGAGGATGGTACGGGACAAATGGAAAAGGGTTGTTAAAGGCTATTAGGGGAGTGCTGGGCTATCAAGGGTGAGTCAGAAAGTGGATTAGAGAGTAGTTATACACTGTTTTGTTATCAGTTTTCTATCCACAGTGAACTCAATTAGTTGTTATTGAAGTTAGTGTGTACAGGGAGATCCACATTTGGCATGTGGAAAGTATTTTTACCACCTTAATAGGACAACAAATGACGTTCATGTCCAAAGTTCAATTTTAAGAATCTCTTTCATGGACATAACGGTTTCGCAGGTATACTTTGAGGTTATTTTTCGATATCTCAAGAATTGTAAGTGATGCAGTGGGATTGAAAATTCATTATTGATTGAAGAATACCGGTGCGCAACTCAGTACAAAATTTCGTAAGGATTGTATCGTTAAACATGAAAAAAAGATTTTAAAAATCCGAATTTTTTTTCGAATTTTATTTTCGGAAACGAAAGAAAAAGAACCGCTTTGAATGCTCGATATTTGTATAGTAGGTTTGGGGGCTTAATAACGAAGGTCGAATTCGTGAATGGGTAAAATTCACCCAATAATTCTGTATTAATTTTGTAACAAAAATATAGATAATTTGGAATTTAAATTCAGCACTTGATTGAAAAATTACACCTCGAAGGTTTTTGCAGAATTTCTTGAAGATAATATGATTTGAAGACCGCCAAATCTTTCCGTCAGGAAGTGAAGCTGATTTTAGAGGGGTCGATACTTGAGAAGATGACCGCAGCAGTGGTAACGAATTGGAACATGAGCGCAAAACCTGCTAACTTCATTGATCTTTTGGATTTTTTACGCGCTTGTTCTTGGGAACAGCGCGCGTTATCATTTCGTCACGATGTCTGTAATTTTCGAATTTTGAACCGAAAATGGTCTTAAACGATTGGGTTGAACTCCCTGAAGAAGAATACCTTGTCGAATTCAATTCTGTCCGTCCGTATGTGCTCTAACTTTCGAAGGAAAAGTCCTAGTGACATGAAATTGTCAGAATAGGTTTGAAGTCCAAATATCTCGGTTTAATTCGTTAATTGGTGGAATCGGTAAGATAGTTTCGGGGTTAGGCTAATTTGAAATTTTGAGGTTAATTCCTCGATATCTCATGAAGTATTGACTCGATCAAATTGAAATTGCCCAGGCAGTTTTGAAATACCAACGTGCCACTTAGAGCAAAATTTCGTGTGGATCCAGTTGTTCGAAAGTTTAAAAAAAATTATTCGAAAATTTTTGATGAAATTTTTTTTTTCTCTGAAAATATTGATTAGATTTCATTGGAATTTGGCACAGACCTTGAAGTCAGTATTTAACAACAATGTTCCTAATTCCAATTCGATCCGATTTTTACTTTCGGAGATATAATGAAAAAAAGTGCCAAATTTCGTTGTTATGTCGAATTTTAACGTTATTTCCGCAATATCCCAAGAAGTACAAATGCAATCAGATTGAAACTTCGTAATCAGGTGGAGATTACCAACACACAAGTAGGTGCAAAATTTCGTGTTGATCTAATTATTAGAACTTGAACATGCTCGTAAAATCTCCCGACCTCACGTCAGTGCTTTTCTAGTTTTTTTTTGGAAATATCGGGAAAACACGTCAAATGAGGATGATATTTCCTCAACAAGTCTTATGTCTTATTCTGAATGTTAGTTATATATTTCAGGAATTGTTGTTCCTACAACAAATTTTACAATAAGCGACGTCAGGATGTGCGTGGGTAGCAAGAGAATGTTGGACGTGATGGACGTCAACACGCAAAAAAATAGCGAGATGACAATGAAGGAATGGGAAAAATATTACGAAGATAAGGACAAGGACAAACTGCTCAACGTGATATCTCTGGAGTTTTCGCACACCAAGTTGGAAAATTACGTTCAAAGCCCTACAGTCGTAAGGTAGGTAGACCTGAAGAATCATTAATTTTAGCCCCACAAACATAAAAACCTATTGAGAGTTTTCTTGCTCCTTGAGAAGTTTCGATGGTTGTTGTCTGTGGTTTGACAGTTAGGAATGTCAAATTATGTTGGCAGTATTGACACTTCTGTGCAGTAAGGTTTGGTAATTCATCACGAATCTATTAACGCTAGGAAAACACTTCCAGATTTCTGTCTTGTATCGTTATTTTAAGTTTTCAAGCTGTTAAAAATAACACTTATAATCTGGAAGACCTCTTTGAGGGTATCACGTTTGGTTCTGCCTCAGTCCAAGGAAACTCGTAAGGCTATGCGCCCATAGAACAAGTATAGATAGAATGGAAACTGCCATGCTATGATTCGGCACAGTTTCAAGCGACCTCATGCGGGTGATTAAGGAAGTATTTGGCCCTCTGGCGGTGTTTTTCGGAACGAATGCCCGCGAAAATTTAAAATGCTGCCTATCGTATACACAGATTTGATATCTTTGATTTCAAGAGGGAAACAAACGGTAATCGAATATATCGATAATAGAGCATTAATTATAAATCAATTTGATTACATTGAAGATACTAAATGCTATCGATATATTACGATCACCATTTGTTTTATAATCTTATGTCTTGGTGAGGATTAAATTTCGGAAAAAAAAACACAAATGTTTACAAAATATCATTTTATTTTCGCATTGTTGGGTTTTTAGATGAATTGATTAACTTTTTTGGACAATTTTCTTGAATGGGTCAACCATACCATGTGCCCTTTGATATGAAAAACTATTAAATTTTGAATCAGTGCCTTTCGTGATTGCATTCACACGTTCACAACAAAAAATGAACAACAGGCAGCAGTTCCTGATTCAGGATGTAACCTGCAGTGAATTGGTTTAAATTCTTGAAATTCTTACTTGAGAAATGTTAAAATCATAGGTAGGCTGAGGAACATTATCAATTTAACAAATTTTGGAAAAGAATTGAGTTAATCTGCCTTTTCTAATCTTTCTTTGAATGAGGCCAACCAATTATTAGTCCTATACAATTTGCAACTTTAATCAATAACATTCTTAGAAAGATATTTTTTATGGTCACTCAACCTTGCTTGTCGTCCAAGTTAATTGCAGATTTCCTTGGTACTCTTCAAGTCCAAGTTTTAGAAGGCCCTGCCAATTCACTTGGGACAGCATCCAATGGAGGACCTTGGAGATGGCTATCTATCATTGGATATGTATCTTCAGTTTGACCTGTAAATCATAATGAAAAAATTTCAAAAAGCACTGCCGTGAAGGCAGCAACTTTTGCGCGCATATTCAATGTAGATGACCGCTTCAGCAACGAATTTGAACGTGCGCGCAAAAGCTGCTGCCTTCACGGCAGTGCTTTTTGAATTTTTTTTCTGATAAATTACTGGATTTCAATTCGATCATATCTGTATTTTTGGAAATATTGTAAAAATAAAATTTTGAATGGGTATATCTACGGAATCATTGGGCGGATTTTACCCATTCACGAATTCGACCTTCGTAATTAAGCCCCAAACCTACTCTACAAATATCGAGTTTCTAAGTCGTTTCTTCCGGAAGTTATTGTGTTTACGGTCAGCCCAACGGCCGACTGCGTAAACACAATAACTTCCGAAAGAAACAACTTAGAAACTCGATATTTGTAGAGAAGGTTTGGACCTTAATTACGAAGGCCGAATTCGTGAATGGGTAAAATCCACCCAATGATTCCGTTGATATACCCAATCAAAATTTTATTTTTCCAATATTTCCAAAAATAAAGATCAGAT
Organism: Myrrha octodecimguttata; assembly: GCA_958510865.1. NCBI lineage: Eukaryota > Metazoa > Arthropoda > Insecta > Coleoptera > Coccinellidae > Myrrha > Myrrha octodecimguttata. Next base: position 42,683,009 of record OY294064.1, read on the forward strand.
CGAATTGAAATCCAGTACTTCATCGAAAATAACAGTTCGAAGTTTCATACAGAATTTAATGAGGATGATATGATGAGAAAATCATAGAAATTTTTTTTTTCAAATTGTTCTAATAACACGATCATCACGAAATTTTGCATAAAGTTGTCTTTTAGCATCTTAAAACTAGCTGTGAAGTTTAATCAGGACTGAATCAGTATTTCTCGAGTAATACCGAAAAAATCAACGATATCAAGAAGAAAACCTCGAAATTTGACATATTTTTTCCCGATATCTCCAAAACTTATGATCGTATCGAACTGAAATTTAGTACACTGCTGTGAAATTAGAAGGTCAAAGTGTGAGTATAATTTTTTTTGGATATGATTAATGGTTTCCGAAAAAAAAATTTTTTTGTAAAAAAATTTCGAAAAAATTTTTTTTTTTTAATTTACTGACAATATGATCTTGACGAAATTTGGCTCAAAGTTGCGCGTCGTTATACTCCACCAAACTGCCAAGTTTGAATCCAATCGCTTGATTAGTTTCTGAAATAAAAAATAAATAACTTCAAAACTTCAAGTGCCCATAACTCTGAAACTATCCGACCGATTTGGCCCATTAACGAACTCAACCGCGGCATTCGGATGCGCAACCTATCCTGAAAGTTTCAAGTAGCTAGCTTGCTTCTGTCGACAGTTATCGTGTCTACGGCCGGCCAGAATCAATTTTGACACCGGATTCGTCATCAGTGAGTCCAACCTAGTCGATTGAGACCATTTTCGGCTAAATCATCCAAAATTACAGACATTTGGACAAAACGATAGCACGCTGTTCCCCTAGAACATGCGCGCAAAAATGGTTAAAAATGCGTAAACACAAGTTTGACGTGAATTTATCTTCATCTTCATACTAATGAAAAATGTGTAGGTGGAATTATAAATAATGAATCTTACCAGTAAGGAATAAGACAGGTTTAGCTGTATTCCAAATACCTTTTCGACCTGATTTCACTTCATCTGTGGAATGTCTATCACAGACATTCTACATTTTTCGTATTTGCTCCTCTGTTTTTACTCCGAATAACGGATTATTCACTTTTCAACTCAAAGTTTGAAAAGTTCGGGTTCCTTATCTGGTCCAGGAAAACGATGACGTTTACTATACCGATCTTCACAATTAGGGACGCAACATTTGTCAATTTCAACAGGTCCAGACACCGACATATTTATAAATTTATAAAATTCGAAATCAACGAGCCGACTGTTGACAAAATAAAACGAGAACGAGGTTATGTTATTGTTATGGAAACATAAGCAAACTTAAAATCAGAAATCGGCGATGTGAGCGGCTCCCCGCGGGTGATTATGGAACTAAACTATTGTTCCAAAGCTTAGTAGGCAAGTTTCCTCTCTATCTATATTTACTTTATGCTATGCGCCTAACTGGATCAGGAGTGTGCCTGAACACCCAGGGTAATATATATATTCTTTTGAGATGATCATTACATTTTTTTTTTATATCAAACAATTTGTGTCATAACAGTATTAGCAGAGGAAATGTAACGGGGTACCATACATTTTTACGTATGATACAAGAGCACAGATAAAAACCTCAGGAAAAACTCTGTCTCCCCGTATAAGTGTAATGAAATTGTTGTTTTTTATTGAAGGGCTTCTTTTTCATCGACAAAATTTCCTCCTTTCTATGCGATGCAGGTTGAAATCTTGGAAACATACCTGAAAACAGAAAAGGAGACGAAAAAACTAATATGAACTAGTAAATGATTTAGTACTCATTAAATTAATTTGAAGTTCGCAATCCATCTCAAAAAAGAATCAGACACCGAATGAATTGCCTCGAAACCATCGTCAAATTTATATATTGGACAAGTATTTACTAAATGTTCTATTGTTTCCTCTTCTTCTCCGCACTCGCACCTTGGACTTTCGACCGAATTCCATTTGAAGAGGAAACTATTACAGCGACCATGACCGGTTCTAAGTCGATTCAAAATACACCAAATTTTCCTAGGAAGATTGAAACCATGAACTTTTTCTGAAGGATCGCTGATCAAACCTTTGTTAAAAACATTACACGAATTCCATTCCGAACGCCAAATTTCTTTGTCACTTTTATTGGTGTAAAGAAAATCGTTGATCCATAAAGGTTTACGAGATTTCAATCTAGTAATTTTAGAATCCGGAATATAAGACATGATTGGGAATAAATTCGGAAAGGAACGATATTTATCCCAAGACTTTATCACTGCAACCTGTCTACGAATATGGGGCGGTACAATATTACCCAGGGTAATAAGATCTTGAGAGGATCTACTGGGTACAAGCCAAGCCCTAACGCTGCCTTCACGTTGACCCAAGCGGCCAGACGTTACAGGCAGATAAATTAGGGTACTTAAGACACAAGGGATGAAGTAGAGCGCGCGTGACTTAGGTAAGAGCTGAGAGATGGCGCGCGATACACTTTTATGCTGTTAAATGTTTGTGTTTCTTTCCATTTTTCTCAAGAACGTTCACGCTTGTTTTGACGAAGCATTAATTTTTATTTTGCAGGCAAGTAGACTGGGTAGACAACGTGTGGCCCCGACACCTCAAAGAGAGTCAAGTCGAAGGCACCAACGTACTCGAGGAAATGAAATATCCCAAAGTGCAAAAATACTGTCTGATGTCCGTGAAAGGATGTTACACAGACTTTCACGTGGACTTCGGAGGTACCTCAGTGTGGTACCACATACTCAAAGGCAGCAAGGTATTCTGGCTCATACCACCGACCAAACACAACCTGGAGCTGTTCGAGAAATGGGTGCTCTCCGGCAAACAATCCGACATATTCTTCGGCGACAAGGTGGATAAATGCGTGAGGATTACCCTGCAGGAAGGAAACACTTTCTTCATACCTACGGGTTGGATACATGCAGTTTACACGCCCAAGGATTCTCTGGTGTTCGGTGGAAATTTCTTGCATTCGTACGGTATCGAGAAGCAGTTGAAGATCGCACAGGTCGAGGATAATACGAAGGTAAATAAATTAAGGAATATATTATACAGGGTGAGTCTTTGACCTTGCAAAATATTTTAACAGGAGATTCTTGAAGCTGAAAGAAACACATTTGTCCTCTACCATTTTTTCCGATTCGGCCTAGATAAAAAGATATAGGCCTTATAAATTTTCATAATAGGCTATAGCCGCCCCTGGAAACCTGAACACTGAAGTTTTTCCAAGCCAAAGATATACCATTCAAATCTTCGAAATAAGCAACTCTGTTATGAAAACAAGCGTCAACTTACTTTTTACATTCCAGTTGGTGAAAAAAGTTGTATTTATAGTACAATAAACAAGTAAGGTATTCCAAATTTCGTGGGCGATAAAAGTTGAATATTCTTCTCTTGGTTTCATTTTCGATAATGGGGAATTCATCTAGCTATCACTCATATCAGCTTCAATTTGTAATTATTAATTTTCTTTGTTTATTTCATTTTCTCCAAGAATTATCAGATTCAGACATAACCCATTCAAACTTTCATTTTCATAAATAAATAACACAGATGTACTTCATTTATCTATGAACGTACAAACGTTGCCAGATTGACGAACAGAAAGAAAGAACTCTTCGAAATCAGACAACACACAATATGCTAATTCTATGTATACACTTGTAAAGTCTATGATTCTGAACTGAACTATAAATCTGTGGCTCCGTGGTTTTAAGGTTATGTCATGGTGATTTTCTTCCACCATGGGTTGTTATGTTATGAAAGCGCATTTGAAGAATACCTCAAAATAAATTCTATCAAAGTTCTGTACATAATTTCAAGAAATATGGGTCAGCAGAAAGATTGCATTCAAATCAGTAAGAATCCCCATTATCATGGAAAAGTAAGAAGTTAATCAATTATACTACACAAATTACCTCGAAATTGAAAAGGAAGCTTCTTGAATGGATAGTGGTGTGGAAATTTGCTTGAACATTAGGAGTATTTAAATTGTAGAAGTTGAGGTGAGCTTATTCATATTACTCCACTTTCGAACTAACAGCCAATTTACAATGGACATAACTTAACCGTAAATTTACTTATACATAAAATGTAAGAATTAAACAATAGAAATCATAAGGAATATGAATAGAACTGCATTCGACTTATGGTCAAAGTCAAAAGCAAAGTTGAACCTATTGTGAAGATTTTGGTACTTATGAATTTTGTAGTTTCCTCTTTGATTTTTACGCCCGAGTTGCGGGATTCTTACGGTTACGTACATTGTGAATTGGCCAAAGTCGGCTACTCCGCTTACAAATCATTCCAAATAAAAAATGCTAGGATTCCATTCTCAACTTTTAGATGTGGCAACGCGGAAAAATTGAATTCTGTGAATTTTTTGAACAGAGTTGCATTCAGCCAAAGTACCCAATTCTCGGAATTTCACAGATATTTTTTATTTTTGAATTTCAGATTACTCGAAAACGGCGCATCATACGAAAAAAAATAAAGAATACTTTTACTTTCCAAAATGGTCGAAAATTCGTTGAATAGCATTCAAATTATTTTTAAAAGTTGGATTCTTTGAATTTCTGGTATTTTTATGAAATGTTATGGTCATATCAAAGAAACTGGAGGATGTGGATGAAATTTTGTAATCCAGGAACATTCATCGTATCAATAAAAAACTATATTCCAAAAATCATCTCATTTGATGAGATCGTTCGCGAGATATAATCGAAAATTAAATTTTTTTATGGATTTTAAACAGTCTGTATCTTACGAACCAAGCCGAATCGGAAAAAATGGTAAGGGAAAAAAGTGTTTCTTTTGGCTTCAGGAATCTTCTGTTAAAATATTCTGCAAGGTCAAAGACTCACCCTGTATAGAGGGTGGGTCTTAAAGTTGTACATTAATAGCAAACATAGATTCGTCTCATCGAATAAAATGTTTTGTTCATTTGCCATTTTTCCTAATTCAGGTCTGATAAAAAGATATACTCCATTCACACTATCCCTGATGGCCATGATTTAGGACTACTAAGTTTTTCTACTTGAAACTGACGTAGGTTGGCATCGGCAATGTCAAAATAATTCTCACAGACGTTGCCAAATGTCAATGCCAATTTCTACTCTCAATCTCAACATAATCATGACGCTTGGAAACTTAAAATGCCGAAGGTAGTTTTGAAGAAACAGAGACATAATATCAGAAATAATTTGGAATCGATAATTTATCACAAGCTATCCAACATTTTTATACTGGAGTATTTCAAGTTGTGAAAAAACGTATTTACATGTCTTCTGCTGACTAATTTCTTGAGAATTTCGAAAAGTAGGGAATTGCATAGGTTTGCCTGTTCGTTAAGAAGTTTTACTGCAGGGTTATTCTAGTACTTTTAATTTTTTTTTTTTTCGAAAGAACTATCACAAAGTAACGGACTACTCTATCCATTATTTTTCAGTAAAATTTCACCACTCGATTCTTGATTTCCGTACAAGAAAATAGCATAACTGAATCTTCCAACTATGTTTATATCCGTGAAATATTTCCAGTGTTAACAGAGAAAAAAGTGTTTTCAACATTCGCCAGTTCTCTGAAATTATTGAATTCACATAATATTTTCTCAAATTCATTATTTTCCCAAAGTAAATTCACATTTTGAAAAATACGTAATTACTACGACTTCTATGTAGAGAGGACAGCGTTGTGTTATCTGACAGGAAAACGACCATAACCTAACATTTCCAAGATATACACGCAGAAATGTGTCAGAATGTCATGGCCAGCCGGGATAGTTTATAAAAGTGAATGGAGTATACAGGCCTTTGAAATTTACAAAAGAAATCAGTCTTTTTTTCGTAGCTTTGACATGGTTATTCTGTGACATGTCAGAAATGACAGTTCTCATTGAGGAATTAATATACTGAATTTTATAATAAAAGGTGATATTTAACGTTAAACGCTTTAATTTCGCAGGTTCCACAGAAATTCAGATATCCTTTCTTCACGGAAATGTTATGGTATGTACTCGAGAGGTACGTTCATTGTCTACTTGGGCATTCGCACTTGTCATCTGGGACAGACATAACGATACCTCCGGATAAACCACATATCCATATGACGCACATGGAACTGCACGGTCTTAAAGTAAGTGTTTGATACCAGGTTTGTTCGTTGTATCTCCATTAACTACAATATTTTTATACATCAGGTTATCATCGACCTTGTATTTAATTTTTTTTGCATTCGAGGTTAAATTTTGGGGGTGCAATGGGGTTTTTCCTTTTAACAAAATGCAGTGATTTTCATGAAAAACCTCTAGAACATCACATTTCAAACATTTAATTTCGATATTATATTTTTAAAAAAATGTTTGATCACTTAAAACTGAAAACTAAAAATGGGGATTTGCATTTAAAGGAATTTGTCATGAGTGCACGATATGGCAACGTCGAATTCAGCTTTCTAGGAAAGAAAAGGACGTCAAATGTGATACTTTGCGAAGGTAAAGAGAAATACCTATACTTCGATCTGGTTAGAGTAGAAGACAACGACCAAGGAATAGAAAAAGAAGAGCACAGACTGTCATACTGTCATATTACTGACAAATCGCAAACTGAAATTGTTTGGTTATATTGACAAAGAACCATAGAACTCTATATTACTACCTGGAAAGGACCCGACCCTTCTTCAACTAAGCTTAAAGCGTAACAAGGGGCAACGAAACAAAGATAGCGCTAATTACGGTAACCTCTCCCTGTCACACCCATTGAAGTAAATGGTGTTGAACTGCTCAAATTTGGTTTTACTTGGAAATTCAGGTAGTTTGGGTATTACATCGTTTAGAAAGTGCAATATTTTTGAAAATGAAAATCTATTTTTCTCTGATACGCCATTACTTTCTCTGCCCTCACCGCGTAACAGTGAAGAATTATGTTGGTGTGAGCTGTGCATTGACGATTGACGATAGTTTTTTCATTATTACAATAAATTTAAATAATAGGAACATAGGAAAATACTTCTCGAAAAGCACTGACTTGAAGTCAGGAAAATTTAAGCGCTGGTTAAAATTCATTGCCAATGCGAAATATGACATACTTTTTTCCGATATTTTTGAAAATATGTGTCGAATCGAGCTGAAATTTCGAACATTGCTGTTCAGATTCGACTTCAAGGTCTGCGCCAAGTTTCATTGAATTCTCATTGATAGTTTCCGAAAAAAATATTTTTTAACGATTCTTCATGCAATCAGTTAGCAAGTTTCAATCTGATCGCATCAGTACTTCTTGAGATATAGGGGAAATAAAATAATATATTTGAAATGGATATAACTTCGAAATTGTAAGGTAAATTTTGCCCATTAACGAACTTTTTTTGAATTTTCTAAGTCGCTATAGCTTTTCTCGGTAGTAAGTTATCGTGGCAACGGGCGGCTGAATAGAATTCAATTTGACATTGAACGCTTCATCAGTGAGTCCAACAAGGTCGCTTGGAACCATTTTCGGCAAAAAAACGCAAATTTACGGAGGATGATAACGCGCTGTTCCCCAGAAAAACCGCTCACTAAGTAGAAATTTCACTTGAACATGTGCGATCTTCTTCAATCCTGCCCGATTCACGAATTAGTCAGAAAAAAATTCAGGTTCTCCCAATTTGAAACGAAAAATTAAAAATATTTAAAATAAATGCGACAGAGTTCCCTTTACTGTAATGAGAAAGAAAGAGATAGATACCCGTCCACTTCGCGGGTTGCATAAGCAACGAATTGGCTTCACTTGTCGCTCAAAACGGGTCCCTTCCAGGTATATAATATAGAGTTCATTGCAAAGAACAGGTGTGTACCACAGAATAGGAATAAATATTTCATTATTCTCTAGTAGAAAAAGCTATTCTACTAAACACCGTTGCCACTTCGTGCATGCCTGGCAAATCCCAAACCCCAATTTTGAAATCTGATTTTGAATACTTTCCGAAGGTAATTTGGAAAAATGATGAATCAAACCATAATAATTATGTTCAAATTTGCATTTGCAGTATTAACACAAATTCAGGAAAAACCCCCATTGTATATTGAAATTTTTAATTAATGTATTCAACATTCTAATAGAGCTACTTTCGATGTTCTCAAATCACTTACAAACCACGGTAAACAAATATTTCTCCCAGATAACCAAACTTGAGTTAGTGCGAGTCGCACTAACCAAGAAGATAGACGAAAAATTCTATTTTTATTTCCTCTCTAGGAAATAGTACTTTACCTACACATGCTACCGGCGAATAGAAAAAACGTACCTGGACTCATCAAGGACCCTGTAGCCCTAATACAGGACGTGAGGAATCTGATAAGCATACATCGGTTGGACGTTGCCGACCTGGCTGTATCGGGAAAGCCGATACTCTGGGTGCAAGTCAACGAGAACGACCAGGAGAACAATAAGAAAGCTAGTGTTAGGGGACCGTATAATTCGAAAAGCGGAAACAGTAATGGGGGTATAAAGCCTCCAAAAATGCCGGGCGTGAAGACCGAAAAACGATCTCCTAACGGTGATAAAGGTGGACCGAGAAGACGGAGGACTAGGTGAGTCTTTATCGAGTGTCTTCAGTAATATTATACCTGATAGAATAGACGACTTCGGCCCAAGTTGCCAACCCACAATTTACTTGGCAAGTTTACTTTCACTGGGGAACGGGAATTTCAGGACAAATTCGACATGATAAGGTTCGCATTATTTATAAATAACCATAAAACATGCCTCGGCTCTTCAAACCAGATAATTCCTTCCAAATATAGGTTTTTGTTAAGATCGTCCCCGATTGGCTGGAATTTAAGTTGGGATTCCTGATTTCATGCAAACAGTGTCAATTTTCATATAATACGTTCCGAAAATCAACTCTGTTGTTTCATTTGCCGATTTTCTGCTCCGTAAATATGAAATATTCGGATGGTTCCTGGAACAAGCGCGTGAAAAAAGTTATTTACGGAATCTGGTTGATGAAAATGCGGTCGATTTACTGTCACCAGAACGATTTTCTATGGTAAATATCCATAGCATAGAACAATCATGTTTACTTTAGGTTTGTTTTGGTTCCGAGTTCAGATCTGTTCGGGACGGTTCTAGCATAGACCAATAGTCTGTGGTTCTGAACTCGGAACCAAAACAAACCTAAAGTAAACATGATTGTTCTATGCTATGGATATTTACCATAGAAAATCGTTCTGGTGACAGTAAATCGACCGCATTTTCATCAACCAGATTCCGTAAATAACTTTTTTCACGCGGTTGTTCCAGGAACCATCCGAATATTCCATATTTACGGAGCGGAAAATCGGCAACCGAAACAACAGAGTTGATTTTCGTAACATATCCTAAGAAAATTGACACTGTTTGCATGAAATCAGGAATCCCAACTTAAATTTCAGCCAATCGGGGACGATCTTAACAAAAATCTATATTTGGAAGGAATTATCTGTTTTGAAGAGCCGAGGCATGTTTTACGGTTATTTATAAATAATGCGAACCTTATCATGTCGAATTTGTCCTGAAATTCCCGTTCCCCAGTGAAAGTAAACTTGCTAAGTAAATTGTGGGTTGGCAACTTGGGCCGAAGTCGTCTATTGGCGTTATGATTGGCGCAAGCGCTCACTTGTCTATAGAAGGTGAATCGATTCTGTCAACTGTCACCTTTGAGGTTCAATCTGTGTTCTAGTCATAGAGGTAGAGAAATGGAATGCTCCTTTCCTTCGAATCTGTGAAAAAAAGTTAGCAAAGATGTGAAAGATTTCCATAGAACATTACTATATACTTGAGGGGAAGTTCGTTTACCAAGATTTCTTCACAGTTTCGAAGGAAAGGTGGAGTCTATATCTTAATGTCTATTACGTGGACTGCCCGATAACTTTACAAATTTGATCACTTTTAGAAAGAGACGAACCTGGGATGATTAGAACAATGGCATGACAACTAATGGTATTTTGCATCTGTGAAATGTCAAGGTCTAAATTATACTGCAAAACGTTACCAATTCTTACATACTTTTATCAATGACTCTGGTTTGGTTTAGTCGCACAAATAATTAAATTCATGGAAAGAAATAGAAAATTTGGTAAACCCGCAAGATTTCCCGTCGCGAAGCTATAAGTAAGATATTCACATCATTGTAAGCAGTGTGAGTTCCTGAACAAAAAATATGAAGGCCAACATAGGCGGTCTCTCTTTGTTTGGAAGATATGGGCCCCCAAAGTTCCAAATTGTTGCATTTTCAGATCCTTTTTTCTGCCAAAAAAATGATCTCTCACACTCAAATCTAGTTCATAAATCATCTTTGAACCTTCAACCAACGAATAGAGACACTTTCTTTCAAGAATATTCATTATTTAAAGGAAGAACAGTGAAAATATTAGACAACAACTTAACCTATATTTCTACGAAATACTTCTCAATGTTAAAGCGGAGCTTGGCAACAGCGTCTTCTCATCGCTGACCAACGTATTATGACTGAAGAGTAGTTGCTGGCGGGAAATATGAAATGATGGACAGTTGAAGGATATGATTGTAAGGAAAATGCTTCTGTCACTGAAGAAGAGTTGGTTATTTTAACATCAAAACTAAATCATTGAGAATATTTCTTTAAGGTTTCACTCCCAATATTTTCGTTTGAACTTTCTTTTTATCCCTTTCAAAATAGGGAGGTTGTTATCTACTTCGTTTTTTGTTGTGTCTTCGCGATGGTCCCAGTTTAGAACGAGATTCAGGGTATTCCAATGGAATGGGTTATATAATAACTTCGATTTCATTGGAAATCTGGGAAGGGCGCGACCTATCACATATGACAAAAATGTACGTTGAAATATATGTCAAGGTGTATTCTCATTCCATTACTATGTGTGTCAACCTTGTAGATTTCATTAGAAACGAATTCTCCTATTGGAAGATTTGGAGTTTCGCAGTAAACAGTAAGAACTAAGAACAAATTCCATTTTTCTCGCCAGCAATAATCTGTCATTCACGTATACGACGATGGCACGATTCCGACCAATGAAATTTGCGCCATTGCCAAACTTCACTTTACGTCTGAGTCGAAATCAGAAGGAATAGAGGTTAAATGGTTGTCCAGTAATTTCATTATTTTTTCATTAAATATTGATTATTCTTGAAAAAAAGTGTTGCTTATTGTTGGTTGAAGGTTCAAAGGTGGTTTGTGAACTATACAGATGAAGTGAAAGATCGTTTTTATGGTGGAAAAGGGGACCGGAAAAACGACTCATTTTGAAATTTTGGGGGCCCATATCTCCCAAATTAAGGGAGACCGCCTATGTTCGATTCCACATTTTTTATTCAGAAAATCACACTGCGTACAATGATGTGAATATCTTTTTAATATCTCGGCGACGGGAAATTTTGCGGGTTTACCGAAAATTTTAGATTGAGCATCTGATGAATTCAATATTTTCCTCAGATGTAAAAAGTGCGAAGCGTGTCAAAGGGCAGATTGCGGGGAGTGCAGTTTCTGCCTGGACATGGTGAAATTCGGTGGACCCGGCAGGGCGAAACAGACGTGCAATATGAGACAATGCCTACAGCCTATGTTGCCAGTAACGGCTGCGTGCAGTCGATGCGGATTGGACGGTTGGAACCAGACCCCTGTTACGCCACTGCAGAAAGGACCGCAGAGGTGTGAGAGCGCCAGTAATCTCATGGAATGTTCCGTAAGTTTTTCACTGCGCGTCAAATTACCCTAGGTTGTTATTCCCGGACTAACTCAAACAACACTGATCCAGTGATAACACTCTGTAACTATACTCCATTCATATTTATAGAGTCAATCGATAGTAGGCCTTGAAATGGGTTTATCAAGTTTTTGTTACTAAAACTGAGGCAAGTTGGCACTGGTGAAATTTCGTTTGAGTCATAGTAATTCCTTGTACATGCTTACATATTTTATCGATGACTCTATGGTTGGGTTTAGTTACAAACGTAAATACTACGGCATTTAAGTAGAATTGACAACGCCGCGTAGTTATCTGCCAGGAAAATTACTACAACATTACATGTTTAAATTATACAGTGTGAAATTTCATTGCCTAGCAACTGACTTTATAAAAGTGATTGGAGAATAGTTGGCAATGGGGGTTTTTCCTTTAGACGAAAATGCAGCAATTTTCATGAAAAACCTTTAGAACATCACATTTCAAACATATAATTTCAATATTATATTTTCAAAAAATGTTCGATTATCTAAAACTGGAAAATAAAAATGGGGATTTGAAATTTAAAGGGATTTGTCTTGGGTGCACGATATGGCAACGTCGAATTCAGCTTTCTCGGAAAGAAAAGGACGTCAAATGTGTTACTTTGCTTAGGAAGAGAGAGTTAGCTATACTTCGATCTGGTTAGAGTAGAAGACAACGACCACCGAATAGAAAAAGAAGAGTACAGACTGTCATATTACTGACAAATCGCAAACGGAAACGAATAACAAATTGTTTGGTTACATTGACAAAAAATACGTGTGTACCACAGAATAGGAATAAATATTTCATTATTCTATAGTAGAACAAGCTATCCTACTAAACACCGTTGCCACTTCGTGCATACCTTGCAAATTTTAAAACCCCAATTTTGAAATCTGATTTTGAATACTTTCTTAAGGTAATTTGGGAAAATGATGAATCAAACCCATAATAATTATGTTCAAATTTACATTTGCAGTTAAAACCCAAATTCAGGAAAAACCCCCAATAGGGCTTTTTCCTGGTGCAGAATTTCGTCATCAGAACGAATTTTTTTGAATATTCCATACTCTGAGATCTTCTGGTCTTTTTTCTTCCACGACTTTGAACGCAAAAGCTGCCGTCTTAACCTCAGTGCTCTTCTAGAACTTCAGAGTGATCTTTTCGTCTTTATAAGTTATGCAAATGAATGGGGGGTTTTCCTTTAAACGAAAATGCAGTAATTTTCATGAAAAACCTTTAGAAAATCACATTTCAAACATATAATTCCAATATTATATTTTTAAAAAAATGCTTGATCACCTAAAACTGAAAAATAAAAATGGGGATTTTCATTTGAAGGGATTTGTCTTGAGTGCACGATATGGCAACGTCGAATTCAGCTCTCTCGGAAAGAAAAGGACGTCAAATGTGTTACTTTGCTTAGGAAATCAGAGATAGCTATACTTCGATCTGGTTAGAGTAGAATACAACGACCAAGGAATAGAAAAAGAAGAGCACAGACTGTCATATTACTGACAAATCGCAAACGGAAATTGTTTGGTTATATTGACAAAGAACACGTGTGTACCACAGAATAGGAATAAATATTTCATTATTCTATAGTAGAAAAAGCTATTCTACTAAGGGCCGTATTTATAGTTGTTCCTTGAGGCTTCCTTGAACTGAAGGCTGCCTTGAATTTGCTTTTCTATGTTTCTATGCAAACAAACTTGTATCTGTTTCCATAAAAAAGCAAATTCAAGGCGGCCTTCAGTTCAAGGAAGCCTCAAGGAACAACTATAAATACGGCCCTGAACACCGTTTTCACTTCGTGCATGTCTGGCAAATCCCAAACCCCAATTTTGAAATTTGATTTTGAATACTTTCTGAAGGTAATTTGGGAAAAATGATGAATAAAACCCATAATAATTATGTTCAAATTTGCATTTGAAGTAATATATATATATATATATATATATTCTTTTGAGATGAGCATTTACATTTTTTTTATATCAAACAATTTGTGTCATAACAGTATTAGCTGAGGAAATGTCAACGGGGTACCATACATTTTTACGTATGATACAAGAGCACAGATAAAAACCTCAGGAAAAACTCTGTCTCCCCGTATAAGTGTAATGAAATTGTTGTTTTTTATTGAAGGGCTTCTTTTTCATTGACAAAATTTCCTCCTTCCTATGCGATGCAGGTTGAAATCTTGGAAACATACCTGAAAACAAAAAAGGACACGAAAGAACTAATATGAACTAGTAAATGATTTAGTACTCATTAAATTAATTTGAAGTTCGCAATCCATCTCAAAAAAGAATCAGACACCGAATGAATTGCCTCGAAACCATCGTCAAATTTATATATTGGACAAGTATTTACTAAATGTTCTATTGTTTCCTCTTCTTCTCCGCACTCGCACCTTGGACTTTCGACCGAATTCCATTTGAAGAGGAAACTATTACAGCGACCATGACCGGTTCTAAGTCGATTCAAAATGCACCAAATTTTCCTAGGAAGATTGAAACCATGAACTTTTTCTGAAGGATCGCTGATCAAACCTTTGTTAAAAACATTACACGAATTCCATTCCGAACGCCAAATTTCTTTGTCACTTTTATTGGTGTGAAGAAAATCGTTGATCCATAAAGGTTTACGAGATTTCAATCTAGCAATTTTAGAATCCGGTATATAAGACATGATTGGGAATAAATTCGGAAAGGAACGATATTTATCCCAAGACTTTATCACTGCAACCTGTCTACGAATATGGGGCGGTACAATATTTGAGAGAACTGGTAATCACTGTAAAGGTGTAGATCTTATGGTCCCACTAATGATTCTCATAGCAACATTAAGCTGTACATCTATTTTACTAACATGAGCGCTATTAAACCAAACCGAACAACAATATTCAGCAGCAGAAAAAACCAAAGCCAAAGCTGCGGTACGAAGAGTTGTAGGGTCAGCCCTCCATGAAGAACCAGCTAGTTTTTGAAGAATATTATTCCTAGAATAATAATAAGTAATAACCCAAATTCAGGAAAAACCCCCACTGTTCAGCGTTCACATTTGTTTATTTCTCGTTTTTCATATTTGTAGTCAACTTTTATCCCATTTATTTTTTCATGAAAAGCAGTGTGTGTGTGTGTATTGAAATAAATATTCTTTTTGTTCCCAAGGTATGTTACGAAATAACCCACCCGCACTGCATGCAGAACCTGTGCACGGAGTTCTCGGGCTACGTGAACGAAGACATGCCGAATTCGTGGGAGTGTCCGATGTGTTGCAAACTGGGAAAAAACACCGACTACAGACCGAGACATTTCAGGGCGCGTCAGAAATCTTCCGACATGCGTAGAATGTCGATAAGTTCGGACGCGTCCAGCGCCTTCGAGAACAAGGCGCACAACGAACAGATGAGCGATTCGGGCAGCGAGAACGGCGAGGTCAAATATAGCAGGGAGCTGTTGCCGATCAAGAAGAGGAGAGGTAGCGATGGGGAGATAGAGATCAAGGTGAGTTTATTATTAATAGGAAATGGTTTCATGGAGAAGAAAGAGCTCCAGTAGTAATAAATAACATAATCACAAGGACGAATATCCGTCGATAAATCAACAAATATTCCCCCTTGACCAGAACTAATCACCCAATCAACCAAAACACCTACACCGAAGAAGCGGATCCAAGTAGACTGACTACAGCTGTTTCACAATTATTATTGATCGTCAGGTCAACTTAACTTGGATAAACCGCAGAGAGTTCTCTCGATACTTGTTACCTATCAGAAGGATCGCTGCAGTATACAACTTACAGCGCGCCATCTGCCAGGAGCATCTTGCGAGTCTCACCTTCGAGTGCAGAATACTTTGATCGATGTGTGTGACGTTCATCCTTTAGTCGCATCAGGTCGCTGTAACTGCGATATTGCAGCTTTACAAACAACCGATCAACATTGGAAACACTCGGTTCATGTGGATTCCCACAAGACGAAAACGCAGTTACAGCGACCTGATGCGACCAAAGGATGAACGTCACGCACATCGATCAAAGTATTCTGCACTCGAAGGTGAGACTCGCAAGATGCTCCTGGCAGATGGCGCGCTGTAAGTTGTATACTGCAGCGATCCTTCTGATAGGTAACAAGTATCGAGAGAACTCTCTGCGGTTTATCCAAGTTAAGATGACCTGACGATCAATAACAATTGTGAAACAGCTGTAGTCATTCTACTTTGATCCGCTTCTTCGGTGTAGGTGTTTTGGTTGATTGGGTGATTAGCTCTGATCAAGGGGGAATATTTGTTGATTTATCGACGGATATTCGTCCTTGTGATTATGTTAATTATTATTAATGTTAATTTTTTTTTTTTGAACCTCACGAATGGAAGTATATATATTCTTTTGAGAACGAGCATTACATTCTAAGATATATCGCAGTGTTAGCAGAGGAAATGTAAACGGGGTACCATACTTATTTGCGTATGATACAAGAGCACAGATAAAAACCTCAGGAAAAATTCTGTCTCCCGGTATAAGTGTAATAATTTGTTAATAGAAGATGGATGGCATCTTTTTCATTGGAAAATAATTTTTTCGTCATCTTGAATTCATTTCGACAAAATATCTTGACATAATCAGGTCGATTCTGTTTGCGTATTGCTATGAACCTTGCTATTCTAGTCATATTGCTATCTTTCTAATTTATAGCAATATGGCCATGATGTTACGTATTCTGTTCCGAGTATTATAGCAATGTTTGTTATGAATTTTGTCATAACAATATTGCTATCATAGACTTCCATAATTGGTGATTTTAGAGCTGACAACACTGTATTTTGTGACATTAGAACTACAAGGAAGAAGAAAATAACCCTAATTCGTGAGTTTTCTTTATGGTTTCGCATACATAACCTCAATCTACGGCTTTCTTTATTCATGTAAACATCGATATAAAAATGTTAGGAAAAGAAACGAGTCAAATTGGCCAATAACCATTTTCCTGGATACCAATAAAATATTGGTTATCAGAAATCGAATGTAGCAATTTTATTCAGGCGTTAATAATTCGAAATTCGATAAACTTTTTCGTTGGAACCTCAAAGGGATTGCATTTGTTGAGACGAGTAGAATATTCATCTCAGCTGTTGCCTATGCCTGTATCTTAGTCTAAGAATTTTCCTTGAAATTAAATAATACTCTAGAGAACCTCGAACACATTTCCATTAGCGTATACTTTTTTATTCATGTAAACATCTACTTAGTCGAAAATGTTACGAAACAGAAAAACAAATTTTAGTCAAATTGACCAATTTTTTGAATACCGATAGAATTTTGGTTTCCAGAAATCAAATGCAGCAATTTTATGCTATTGATTCGAAATTCGATGAACTTTTCTGTTGGCAATTCAAAGGGATGGCTGTTAGATCATTAGAATAATCATCTCAGTTGTTGCTTACTATGCCGGTATTTTATTCTAAGAATTTTCCATGAAATAACAAATTTTTATTACCACATACTTCCCTATCTTCAATATTTTCGAATTCTTGGAAGAAATAATACTTAAACAAATGGATCTCTGTAAGATTCCCTTTCTAACCTATCTTGTTATCAAGCATAGCAAGTACTATTTTGAGGTTGCTAAGATAGCAATATTGATAGCAAGATTCTCGTTAAAGTGACAGATCATATTGCTCAAAATCGTTGATCAGAATACCAATAATTCCAATCTTGTTATGATAGCAATATCTTTTTCTTAGCAATATTGCTATTTGCAAACAGAATCGACCTGAATATCTGAAATAGAAAGAGGGACAGAAAACCAGAAGGAAGCAGTAAATAATATCACCTACATTTGCTCATGACCAAGAGGGTCTTTCGACCAGGTTCAGTCCTCCAAGCGATGATTTTCAGATCCTCAGATAAACGAAGAACGCTACAGGCCCCTTTGATGGGGAATCATCTCCCATAGATCCATAATTGTTCATTTCAAACTAGAAATCTAACAAAATATTGGGAATAAAGTGAAAAACTTGTGACATGTGTTATGTCAGGATGAAATAATGGAGGTTTTTCCTCTAAACGAAAATGCAGTAATTTTCATGAAAAACCTTCAGAACATCACATTTCAAACATATAATTTCAATATTATATTTTGAAAAAAATGTTTGATCACCTAAAACTGAAAAATAAAAATGGGGATTTGCATTTAAAGGGATTTGTCTTGAGTGCACGATAAGGCAACGTCGAATTCAGCTTTCTCGGAAAGAAGAGGACGTCAAATGTGTTACTTTGCTTAGGAAAACAGAGATAGCTATATTCGATCTGGTTAGAGTAGAAGACAACGACCAAGGACTAGAAAAAGAAGAGCACAGACTGTCATATTACTGACAAATCGCAAACGGAAATTGTTTGGTTATATTAACAAAGAACACGTGTGTACCACAGAATAGGAATAAATATTTTATTATTCTATAGCAGAAAACGCTATTCTACTAAACACCGTTGTCACTTTGTGCATGCCTGGCATATCCCAAACCGCAATTTTGAATTCTGATTTTGAATTCTTTCTGAAGGTAATTTGGGAAATTGATGAATCAAAACCAAAATAATTATGTTCAAATTTGCATTTGCAGTAATAACTCAAATTCAGGAAAAACCCCCATTGGAAGAAATCGTCTCAGTTATCTTATATTTCCAAAATATCGCATTTCTGTGTAAAGCAATAGTAACTATAAAACCGAGATTTATTTTGGACAAAACGCATGCTGGTCAAATGGCTTCTACAAATGAGGAAGTGACTGTTTGTCATATAAAATTTTGTTTCGAGGCAGATGATAAATGTTGAATATTCTATGACACGAATTATTGTATATACAGTGCGCGTCAAAATTATGGAACAAATTCATTTTCTCAGAAGAAAAATATTTGGCAACAAATTCCTGAAACAGAACAATTTTTGTTTCACTTTTACCAAATTTCTATGCATTTTTGAAGGATTTTTGTTGCATCCTGTGCCATCCCCATCAACCCTCTAAATTTTTTGAATAGGGAAAGTGGGTCATGTGGTACTTTTTTGGCAAGGTCTTTGTATCTTCTTTACAGACGTGCAGAAATTTTCAAGAAAAGAAATTTTTTTTCGAATAATTAGTTCAAAGAGTTTTTCAGTATGTGCACTTTGTCATAGCTCATTTACTTTTAGACGATTGTACCTGATGAAATTTGTCACCGAATGAAACTCGACTATTACAGTTTTGTTCATGCACAACTTCCAACCCCCTCTCTTGAAAATTTTTTTTCTTCATTACAGGGTTCGTAGGGGTGAAAGTTGTGCATGAACAAAACTGTAATGGTCGACTTTCATTCGGTGACAAATTTCATCAGGTACCATCGTCTCAAAGTAAATGAGCCATGACAAAGTTCACATACTGAAAACCTCTTTGAACTAACTAATTTTTGAGGAAAAACATTTTTTTCTTGAAAATTTCTGCACTCCTGTAATGAAGATACAAAGACCTTACCAAAAAAGTACCACATGACCTTCTTTCCCTATTCAAAAAATTTAGAGGGTTGATGGGGATGGCACAGGGTGCAACAAAAATCCTTCAAAAATGCATAAAAATTTGGTAAAAGTGAAACAAAAATTGACCTGTTTTAAGATTTTGTTGCCAAATATTTTTCTTCCGAGAAAATAAATTTGTTTCATAATTTTGACGCGCACTGCATATTTTTTTGGGAATCAGCCGTACATTTTCTATATCAAACAATATGTGTTATCATAGTATTTACAGAGGAAATATAAATAAGGTACCATACTCCTTTGAGTATGATACAAGAGCACAGATATAAACCTCAGGAAAAATTCTTTCTCCCCATGTAAGTGTAGTGAAATTGTTGTTTGATATTGAAGGCCTTCATTTTGAACAACAAAACAAAATTCCTTTTTTCCTTTGGATGCAGGTTGATATCTCAAAATCACACCTGAAAACAAGAATCAGACACTGAATGAATTGCCTCAAAATAATTGTTGTGTCCCTCCTGGACCCATCATTTTATGATATATTGCCTTTTCTTGATTTTTCAACGTCGTAGTCTGAATTCTTTGGTTTCCAGCAATATGCCCTAAATTCAATATTTTTTGGTTTAAATCAATTGACACCGGCTTTAAGAGCATTTTATCTCAAGCCAACAATAAAGTAATATTTTGCATGACAGAAAACACGCAGATGAAATTCAAGCTCTTAGCATTCCAGGAATCGGAGCTTTGTGGGTGGTACTCAAAGAATCCAGACATCACATATTACAGTTTATGTAATTTATCTTATTAGGCCATTTAGGGAAACTTCCTTTACACATTTTGTGCTCTCTCTTTTGCACTAGCCAATCCGAGGTGTTTTTTCGGATCTTAGAAGGGCGTCGCTTAATTCAAAAAACCAATCAAAGGTTATATTCTCCCTCTAAAATGTGAAGAAGGGAATTTTCTTAATTTGGGTTTTAGTTAGTTTTAAACACTCTTCATTTGACCGTTGTGTAGTAAACAACATTCGCTCTCGAATTTATAAACAAGACTTTTACGTTAATTCTTGGATTGTAAAAATCGTAACTTCTCATTTGAAAGTCGCTTCGACCTTGCTATCGTAAGATATAGAAGGAAGATTCTATTGTGCAAATCACTTATCACTTGTACCATTTTGGGTCTTGTTATCTAATGCAGATACAAGAAAATACATTTTGTTACGTGTTAAAAGTGCGTTTTTAATACACCTCAACACCGCAGTTTCGGCTCATCAGTGCAACGATATTGAACAACTGGTCAATAAGTTCTTCAATTATCTGCTTATCTTAGAAGCATCAACATTTCTGATAAAGCTCAGAAAATATTCGTCGGTCGTGTCTTCATTTTAATAAAAACAGAAGTGCGATTAATTCAACCAAGCGGGGTCTCTACTATTGAAACCCCCCAAACACCTGAATAAACCAATTCAGGCAAAAACAATAATCATCAAATTTATATATAAGACAACCATTAACTAAATGTTCTATTGTTTTCTCTTCTCCTCCGCATTCGCACCTTGAACTTTCGACCGAATACCATTTGAAGAGGAAACTATTACAGCGACTATGATCAGTTCTAAGTCGATTCAAAATGCACCAAATTTTCCTAGGAAGATTAAAACCATGAACTTCTTATGAAGGATCGCTGATCGAACTTTAGTTGATATCCCCAGAGAGACGCTTTGTCTCCCTCTGTTCTGCCGACATATCACCTGTGAATATTGATCATACTCATAATTTAATCCCAATTTCACAACGTACAAATCGTGGTGTAACATCAAGAATACATTAGTTTTAAACCAAAGTGTTCCATAATCGAACATGACGAGAATACTCCACAATGTCTGTGATCGATTGGTAGGCTATGAAAGTTTGAAACATTCCGCTGTGTTCAATTAACAGATGCGAGGTTAAAGAAAGAAGCTCAAAATCTACAGACACGTGGAAACAATAGCGAGCCGTTCCCGAGAACATGCGAGCAAAAAGTAGTTCAACATGTAATCCTGAAGAAGTCAAAGTGCGGGGAAACAATTTTAGAAATACGTTAAAACCTTTTGTGGAAATTGAAGTTTATCTTTTTATTATATTATCTGTATAATCTCTGATATTATTCATCTCGCTCATATCATAGAGTGAAATTATGTTTCAGAACGGCATTATTGAAAGTAACATTCAAAGTTTTAAACTTTAAAGTAACATTCAAAGTTTAAAACTTTGAATGTTACTTTCAATAATGCCGTTCTGAAACATAATTTCACTCCTAAATATCTTGGAGTGAAATTAGATACCTCCTTAAATTTCAAGGCCCATTTGGAAAACTTACGCATGAAGTTGAAATCTAGGAATAATATTCTTCAAAAACTAGCTGGTTCTTCATGGGGGGCTGACCCTACAACTCTTCGTACCGCAGCTTTGGCTTTGGTTTTTTCTGCTGCTGAATATTGTTGTTCGGTTTGGTTTAATAGCGCTCATGTTAGTAAAATAGATGTACAGCTTAATGTTGCTATGAGAATCATTAGTGGGACCATAAGATCTACACCTTTACAGTGGTTACCAGTTCTCTCAAATATTGTACCGCCCCATATTCGTAGACAGGTTGCAGTGATAAAGTCTTGGGATAAATATCGTTCCTTTCCGAATTTATTCCCAATCATGTCTTATATTCCGGATTCTAAAATTGCTAGATTGAAATCTCGTAAACCTTTATGGATCAACGATTTTCTTCACACCAATAAAAGTGACAAAGAAATTTGGCGTTCGGAATGGAATTCGTGTAATGTTTTTAACAAAGGTTTGATCAGCGATCCTTCAGAAAAAGTTCATGGTTTCAATCTTCCTAGGAAAATTTGGTGCATTTTGAATCGACTTAGAACCGGTCATGGTCGCTGTAATAGTTTCCTCTTCAAATGGAATTCTGTCGAAAGTCCAAGGTGCGAGTGCGGAGAAGAAGAGGAAACAATAGAACATTTAGTAAATACTTGTCCAATATATAAATTTGACGATGGTTTCGAGGCAATTCATTCGGTGTCTGTTTCTTTTTTGAGATGGATTGCGAACTTCAAATTAATTTGATGAGTACTAAATCATTTACTAGTTCATATTAGTTTTTTTTTTTCGTCTCCTTTTTTGTTTTCAGGTATGTTTCCAAGATTTCAACCTGCATCGCATAGGAAGGAGGAAATTTTGTCGATGAAAAAGAAGCCCTTCAATAAAAAACAACAATTTCATTACACTTATACGGGGAGACAGAATTTTTCCTGAAGTTTTTATCTGTGCTCTTGTATCATACGTAAAAATGTATGGTACCCCGTTACATTTCCTCTGCTAATACTGTTATGACACAAATTGTTTGATATAAAAAAATGTAATGCTCATCTCAAAAGAATATATATATATCATAGAGTTAAACATGTAGTGATTTTCAGTCGCCATTATCATACCTAACTCTTTTTTTTCCAGCCTAAACCTGCCACTCCCGCAGACCTACCCCGAAAGACGGCCTTCCGAAACCAGTTAGCGCAGCAGATAATCAACAACACGACTAAGGTCCTCAAGAAACCAATGGCAGTAGTGAGACCGGTAGCTATCATTCAAAACCCAGTGCCCATAAACAATTTAGCCTTGGACAAAAGGTGCATTTTGAAAGTGTTTAGGTATTTGAAGCCCGGAGAGTTGTTTACGTGTTCGCTCGTGTGCAAGACCTGGGCCAGTTATACGGTGGATCCTTCTTTGTGGAAGAAGATGGAGTTCTCGAGAAAGCACATAACCCCCGACATCTTGAAAGGTGAGCGAGAAGTTTTCTGGATTGATTGCAGGATTTTTGTTAACACCGTTGGTCGTGCTAAACGAATGGGAGACTTCGGTTCAAGTTGGATCCAAATGTTGATATTTAAAAATTTCAAAAAGCACTGCCGTGAAGGCAGCAACTTTTGCGCGCATGTTCAATGTAGATGACCGCTTCAGCAACGAATTTGATCGTGCGCGCAAAAGCTGCTGCCTTCACGGCAGTGCTTTTTGAAATTTTCTTTTCTCAGAGAGAAGCTTCCAGTCGGTTGACAGATCGATAGAACTTCTTTCAGAAAAATAGCAAATTTCTCGAATCTTCAACTCGAAAACAATGTTTTTTGCTTGTATTTTGCCATTTCCAACAATTTTCATCGGTAATTCGTCGATTTTTAACAGATTTTCATCATCTTCGAGAATTTCTCAACCGACAGCCGTGACAACAACAAACCCATATATATCTTGTCTATGAACAAACCGTACTCGATGGTCCGTCAGAATATTTCGGAGAAAAGCAACAATATCGAGAAGAAAACCTCGAAATTTGACATATTTTTTCCCGATATCTCCAAAACTTATGATCGTATCGAATTGAAATTTGGTACACTGCTGTGAAATATGAAGCTCAAAGTGTGGGTGGAATTTTTTTTGGATATGATGAATGTTTTCCGGAAAAAAAAATTTTTTCTAAAAAAATTTCGAAAAAAAT
The DNA here is from genome assembly GCA_958510865.1 of Myrrha octodecimguttata. Classification (NCBI taxonomy): domain Eukaryota; kingdom Metazoa; phylum Arthropoda; class Insecta; order Coleoptera; family Coccinellidae; genus Myrrha; species Myrrha octodecimguttata. Next base: position 42,706,752 of record OY294064.1, read on the forward strand.
TTTTTTTTAAATTTACTGACAATATGATCCTGACGAAATTTGGCTCAAAGTTGCGCGTCGTAATACTCCACCAAACTGCCAAGTTTGAATCCAATCGCTTGAGTAGTTTCTGAAATAAAAAATAAATAACTTCAAAACTTCAAGTGCCTATAACTCTGAAACTATTCGACCGATTTGGCCCATTAACGAACTTAACCGCGGCATTCTGATGCGCAACCTATCCTGAAAGTTTCAAGTAGCTAGCTTGCTTCTGTCGACAGTTATCGTGTCTACGGACGGCCGGCCGGCCGGACAGAATCAATTTTGACACCGGATTCATCATCAGTGAGTCCAACCTAGTCGATTGAGACCATTTTCGGCTCAATCATCCAAAATTACAGACATTTGGACGAAACGATAGCACGCTGTTCCCCTAGAACATGCGCGCAAAAACGTTGGCTGATTGGGTGAAAGTTGTGTTGGAACTCTTGATTGCACGTCAATAATGTCAAGTTAATCAATAAGAAATACCTATTTGATAAAATCTGAGGATCTACGCTATTTTTCTTGTGTAACATTTTAAGTCATCAGCACAAATGGATAACTATACTCCGTTCAATTCTATAAGGTCAGTTGGTGAGCTTTGGTACTAGGGAAATTTCATCAAGGTCGAGTTAATAGGGCAGGACGTTGTCAATTGTAACATATTTTATCAAGCACCCTATGGTTAGGCTCAGTTACATACATAATTACTACCACATTTGTGTAGAACGTACAACGTCGCGTAGTGATATGAGACGAAAATGAGCATAACCTAATTTTTTTCAATTATGCAGAGTGAAATGTGCCAAACTTTCATAGCCAAGCATCAATTAAATTTAAATTTACGATTACCATTGATTTGTTGGGCTCTCGAAGTGGTGGCGTCGGCTGACGGCAACTTTTAATAGACGACTTCGGCCCAAGTTTCCAACCCACAATTTACTTAGCAAGTTTACTTTCACTGGGGAACGGGAATTTCAGGACAAATTCGACATGATAAGGTTCGCATTATTTATAAATAACCGTAAAACATGCCTCGGCTCTTCAAACCAGATAATTCCTTCCAAATATAGGTTTTTGTTAAGATCGTCCCCAATTGGCTGAAATTTAAGTTGGGATTCCTGATTTCATGCAAAAGTGTCAATTTTCATAGGATACGTTCCGAAAATCAACTCTGTTGTTTCGGTTGCCAGTTTTCCGCTCCGTAAATATGAAATATTCGGATGGTTCCTGGAACAACCGCGTGAAAAAAGTTATTTACGGAATCTGGTTGATGAAAATGCGGTCGATTTACTGTCACCAGAACGATTTTCTATGTTAAATATCCATAGCATAGAACAATCATGTTTACTTTAGGTTTGTTTCGGTTCCGAGTTAGTCTGTGAATACACTTCATTACAACTTTTCAAATGAATATTTCGCTGTCATAGCTTGCCCTCTGCAGGAATAAAAAAGAACAGGCTTCTATTTCTATTATTTTCTTCGTCGTAGTCAAGACTGCGTCAAAATCGCATCACATAATCCAGACACCTATCGTTCTCTTCCCAGGCATAGTAAGAAGACAACCGGAGACCCTCCACCTCGACTGGTGTCACATCAGCAAGTTCCAGCTGCCCTGGCTCATCCAGAGACTGAGCTGTCTCAAGAGCCTCTCCCTGATCTCGGTCAACGTGAAGACGGCCGTTTCACTGAAGTCCAACATCTCCGCAGTCCTTCAGGACCTTGATCTCAGCTTCATATCGGACTTTAACGATTCTGCGCTGAGGGACATCCTGGGCCCGAACAACGACAACAGAAGAGGCATGGGCGGCGACGAGAGGTACCGTTTCAAGAATTTGAAGGTGTTGAAGTTGGCCGGCACGGATATATCTGACGTGTCCATGCGGTACGTGACGCAGTATCTGCCCAATTTGAGGGAGTTGAGTTTGGCGTTCTGTCCGAGGATCACAGATGCTGGTAAGAATGACGTTTTTGCGCGAATGTTCTGTGAAATAGCTTGCTATCGTTTTGTCCAAAGGTCTGTCATTTTATATTTGTGTAATCTACAGTGCGCGTCAGTTTTTTCAGAAGGAAAATATTTGGCAAAAAAATCCTGAAACAGGTCAATTTTGTTTAACTTTTACCAAATTTTTATGCATTTTTGAAGGATTTTTGTTGCACTCTGTGCCATCCTCATCAACCCTCTAAATGTTTTGAGTAGGGAAAGTGGGTCATGTGGTACTTTTTTGGCAAGGTCTTCGTATCTTCTTTGCAGGAGTGCAGAAATTTTCAAGAAAAACTTTTTTTTTTGGGAAATTAGTTAGTTCAAAGAGGTTTTCAGTATGTGCACTTTGTCATGGCTCATTTACTTTGAGACGATGGTACCTGATGAAATTTGTTACCGAATGAAAGTCGACCATTTAATGGAGAATTCAGGGACTGAAACTTGTGCACGAACAAAACTGTAATGGTCGACTTTCATTCGGTGACAAATTTCATCAGGTACCATCGTCTCAAAGTAAATGAGCTATGACGAAGTGCACTTACCTAAAACCTCTTTGAACTAACTCATTTTACAAAAAAAAAAAATTTTCTTGAAAATTTCTGCACGCCTGTGAAGAAGATACAAACACAGATCAACCAGATGAACCACTCGCGTCATTTACTTAGGAAATCTATGTCAACGCAGATATGACCCTGAATCGAGCTAATCAGAATTTTAGCAGGCGTTTGGGGTGCTTTGGGGTGCCAATCAGATTGCAGGAATAGGATTACGTCACTCTCGCCGTCTTCGGAAACTCTTGAATAGGTTATAAACATGTAAAACAAACTGAAATGAATTTTTCATCCTATTAATTGATGAATAATTTCGTATCTGTTCCATTTAAGAATATAATACAAACATTTTTTCACAACCAATCAATTGTTTAGTCATCTTTGAGGTTCTATTTTATGATGACAGGCCTCATTATATGTTTTAATTATACAACAAGAATTGGAATCGAACTTAGGTGGACTCATCCATAATGTTCATTTTATATAATATAAAGGAATCACAACTGAAGTAGAAGCATTACAACCTCCATTATTCAATTAAAACGATGGGATGTCTAATAAAATTGTATATGATTGTACAAACACTAGGATTGGAATCGAACAAAGTTGGTCTATTCATAGTTTGATTTTATATTGAAATGAATCTCATTTGATGTGAAACTACAAAGATTCTCTGATTAAGGTAAACGGGTTTTCCATAACATTTTTCCAAAATTTTCATTTGCTCCAACCGAATTCTTCTACAGGAGTTTAAGATGTGACAAAACACTCGCTTTGGTGTTGGAAATTTGCTTTTCAAATGGTTTCATCGAAAAATCTTAGTCTGATTTTGATTTTGTGATTCCTGAATCCCGACAAATCCGTTTTTACATTTCGATTTCAGATATTCCAAAATCAAGTATTCAATTTGACAGCTGTTTCGAGGAAGAAGAAAGTGTGGTTATGTCTGTTATATTTCTCAAGGTCGGAGAGACGCGATTCCCGCAAACGATGAAGTGATTTGTCTTGTTGGTCTGTGATACAAAGACCTTGCCAAAACAGTACCACATGACCTACTTTCCCTATTCAAAAAATTTAGAGGGTTGATGGGGATGGCACAGGGTGCAACAAAAATCCTTCAAAAATGCATTAACATTTGGTAAAAGTGAAACAAAAATTGACCTGTTTCAGGATTTTGTTGCCAAATATTTTTCTTCTGAGAAAATGAGTTTGTTCCATAATTTTGACGCGCACTGTATTATCTCAACCAAATTTTGCAAACAGTTGCTCGTCAATATTCTAGAACTAATTACCTAGTTTTTTAACCCGATGGCAATAATATTCTCCATTCATTCACATTCATAAGTCAGTTGGTAGGCCTTGGAATCGAACTATCAAGTTTTTGTAACTAGCACTTAGCCAGGTTGACTTTCATGAGGTATTGTTAAGGTCGAAATAATGGGGGTTTTTCCTTTAAACGAAAATGCAGTTATTTTCATGAAAAACCTTCAGAACATCACATTTCCATCATATAATTTCAATATTATTTTTTTTTAAAAATGTTTGATCACCTTAAACTGAAAAATAAAAATGGGGATTTGCATTTAAAGGTATTTGTCATGAGTGCACGATATGGCAACGTCGAATTCAGCTTTCTCGGAAAGAAAAGGACGTCAAATGTGTTACTTTGCTTAGAAAAACAGAGATAGCTATACTTCGATCTGGTTAGAGTAGAAGACAACGACCAAGAAATAGAAAAAATATTTTTTCATCCGATTTAGTAGGTTCACCTTTCAAAACCAAATTTTTTTTCTAGGAATCGCTCAGCTCAGCACCAAACCTGCCAATACGGTCACCAACCTTTTAACGCTCGATCTGAGTCATTCGAAACTGATCACAGAAACTTCTCTCGAGCATCTATCGCGCTGTGAAAACCTGACAAGATTAGACTGCAGGCATTCCCTCCAGGTCTCCACCCAATCCTTGATAAAATTCGCCGCAAAGAGCGACCACGATCTCCACGTTAAAGACATAAAACTAGTAGAAAAGAGACAGGTCACGAGACGTATTTGAAAGGATGAACGGTAAGTTTCATTTTTTAAAACTATGCATGTCTTCTATGATCGTATTCGATTATTTTGGATAACGTCAATCTAAATGATCTGGTGTTGATATTCGGTAATGGGCCCGCAGCTGTCGGATCAAAACTTTTGAGATATGGCAACACTGGTGCGATATTTTCATCGGAGAGTTTAATATTTTCAATGGTGAAAACATACAAAATTGTACGACTTTCAACGTTTATTGAACCTGGAATAATTAGAATACTGGTGCGACAACTTTCATTTGTTTTCCTACCAAATCATCAGACCAAATTGGAGACGTATACTCAATTCACTTTTATAAACTATCCCGGTTGGCCATGATATTCTGATGAAGTTCACAGTGTATATTTTGAAATTGTTATGTTATTGTCATTTTCCTGTCAGATAACTATACAATGTTGTCCTCTCTACATAGAGGTTGTAGTATTTACGTATTTTTCAAAATGTGAATTCACTTTGGGAAAATATGAATTTGAGAAAATATTATGTGAATTCAATAATTTCAAAGACCAGACGAATGTTGAAGAAACCTTTTTCTCTGTTAACACTGGAAATATTTCACGTATATAAACATGGTTGGAAGATTCAGTTATGCTATTTTCTTGTACGGAAATCAAGAATCGAGTGTTGATATTTTACTGAAAAATAATGGATAGAGTAGTCCGTTACTTTGTGATAGTTCTTTCGAAAAAAAAAAATTAAAAGTACTCAAATAACCCTGCAATGAAACTTCTAAATGAACAGACAAACTTATGGAATTCCCTACTTTTCGAAATTCTCAAGAAATAACTCTACAGGAGACATTTAAATACCTTGCTGCACCACTTGAAACACTCCAGTATGAAAGTGTAGTGGTTCTACTACTGTCACCTTGAAAGAACTTACTCAATTTACAAAGTTCCTGTAAATCTATGTGAACGATACACTGGGTTTTGACTCACATACGTCAAAAATGTTGGATAGCTTGTGATGAATTATTGATTCCAAATCATCAGGGTTACTATCAGAAAAAGCAGATTTCACTTCTACTTAGCACTTTCTGATATTATGTCTCTGTTTCTTCAAAACCACCTTCGGCATTTTAAGTTTCCAAGCGTGATGATTATGTTGAGATTGAGAGTAGAAATTGGCATGGGCATTTGGCAACGTCGCTGAGAATTATTTTGACATTGCCGATATTTCACTAGTGCCAACCTGCGTCAGTTTTAGGTGAAAAAAACTTAATAGACCTAAATCATGGCCAACCGGGATAGTTTATAAAAGTGAATGGAGTGTAAGTAGATGTTCACACTGTGGCTAGTTAGCAGGGAATGTCCTAAATATCAATGAGGCCATTAAATTTTATAAGAAACGTTTCACTATTTTTATCAACATTAGGCCCATAACCTGTGAAATATCAAGGACCCCCTAATTCCCAATAATACAAATCGATGTTTGCGTAGTTTCAGAGTTTTGTTGCTTGAAATAAAATTTCATTTTCAGTGCCCCATGGTATCCTAGTCAGCAGTTTCATAGAGACAATTTTTGATAATACCGCAGTTGCAGAGTAACGCATAAATATTTTAAAACTACATGAGGAACATGCCTTTGACAAATAACTAGGCTAAAATATGTAATTACGAGTTACTTCTGAATGATTAAGATGAATGATTTTCGCTAAATTTTCCTTTCATTCCCAGCTACTTGAAATAAACATCCAGTACGACTGTGAACTAATTAAAAGATGTGCCTGCAAGTTTATTGAAAACCAAAGTTTTTTTCTTCCCCAGTGTATTAATGGCCAATATCATTCTCATCAAATTTCAACGTCCCCTTGATTGTCTTTAATCAAATATTCTGTAATCGTATTAGCTTTAAGTTTTCTATCTTTAAACAACATATTATATTTTATTTTATATTGCTGTTGATTATTCAGAGTTGATGTTTTATTGAAAATGAAACTTTAAAAGTTGTATTGTGTGATTTCAGTGAAATCTGTAATAATTATTTTTCGATTGATTAACTTACATTTTGAAAGGAATCTCATTTCTTTATACATGTCTTAGAGAAAATTATTTAGTTGTTTCAAGAAAGATTTCGTGCAATTAAGAATTATATAATTATATATCAATCTATCCCCTTTGTAAATAAAATTAGAAATGAGATTTTAGAACTCGAGTAGTAATATTTTTTTTAGTTTCAATGTTTAATATGGAACATCACTAAAATTAAAATATTTTTTATTTTGAAAAATATTGTATATCTGAAGATAATCATTTATTTTTAAAACTTCTGACTTTTATTTATCACTCCTTGCTCTGCTAGTATTTCAAACTGAGCGCTATATGTAATTTCTTAATTATCTAAACTTATTCGAGGGTTCTTTTGAAAAAATACAAGTGGTAGAATGAAGATTTAGGTGATTTTTGCAAGAAATTTCGTCAACGTCTTGAATAAACGCAGAAAATTGCTCAAGCGTCAGATTATCATGAGGGTGAGTTGAATCAACTGATCTACAGGTTGAAATACTTTGAAATATTAACTTCCTTATGTTGCAGGAATGCCAATTATTTTTCTGGGAAATAGTATGAAATTCCATCTGTGTGTAAACAAACTTAGCTGCATACACATTTCAAAATTAATAGATGTCGCGCGAAGCTGAGAGACTAGGAATTAAAGCAGGTCCAGTTGAGCAATGCGTTTTTCAACGTAATGGTTCACTCAGATGTCAACTCCTTTGAAACTCTACCAGAAAAGACTCTGATGAATACCAAAGATTAAATTTTTTAATCTTTGATGAATACTCAAGTTCATTAATGTGACTATGAACAGTGTTTGTGGTGGGGGTAGGATAGTGTGTCATGAACATAGATAAACATAGAGATTGTCTATGGTCATGACCCTGCTTATGAAAATGTGCAAGCAGATATTTTTTAGAACCAGTATCGCAGGACACTTGGGGTCATTTACTTAGGAAATCCATGTTAACGTGTTCGTGACGGTAAATCGAGAATAGCCGCATACTACATGTATCTTGGGGTGTCCAATCACATTGCAGCTGGAAATACACGGTAGAGTGATGTGTCTTGTTGGTCTTTGCCAGTATCTCCCTTTTTCCCCTATATTACCTTCAAATTTTGTTGTGGTGCGCCATTGGTACAGAAAGGAATCTTTTGATCTCATTAGAACATTCGAAAAGGGTCCCTATTCTTAAATCGGGGATGGGACGTGTCGACGCTGTTGTCAAGGAAACGCGGTGCATTTCTGATGGAACGATAAAGATCGTGCATACTATCTCATTCAAGAATAGGGTCCCAGAAGGGTTGTTTTGTGTTTGAAATAAGTTGCATTCATACAAAAAGATATTTTAAAGAAATTCTTATTGATAGTTGAATTTATTTACATTATAAATGTTGTATTCGGAAGAATTATCTTGCCATCTAATGCTTGATTTTTCTGTTATTTTTTTGTTGGTTAGTCAAATCAGCGCTGATCGGAGCGGGGCTCATCGACGGCGGGCTCATCGGAGCGGGGCTCATCGTAGGCGTAGAAGCCGTTGGGTCGTTGAGTGCTAGGAGAATCCATCAGGGCGTCGACGGGCATTTCTGTAGTGGTTCCGAGTCCGAACATGGAGCCTACCTTTTCTTTTATATTTTGCGCCATTTCTCCAATAGCTGAAATAATTACCATAAAAATAATTTCACATGTTGACGAAAGTTATTATAGAATTTATATTCAACAAATTCCGATTTCAATTCCATACAAATAAAGGATGATTCAAATGTAGTTCGACAAACTTCAGGAGTGGGGGTTCCTCACAATATTCTACTATGAATTTTCCAAATATATGTCCGGAAACGGTTCGTTTCCGAGATACAATGTGTGAAAGTTTTAATGACCTCTTCGAACGAGAAAACAGTAATAGAATAGGTGGCGCCCTCTACGATGAACCAACACTACCTACTTAAACTTCAAATTCATTTTCTACGTATTCTTGTGAGAAATGGAAACTGATAATAACTTCAACACGCATCGATTTATCAGAGTTTTCAAGTCCAAATATCTAGAAAACGGTGCTTGTGACATGGGTAGCTTTTTTACGTAGATATGATAAAGGAATCGATTTTTTAATGAAATAAAGAAAATCTTACTATTAGCATATATAGTATAAAGATATACAATGCTATTAGATAGATCAACACGAAATTTTGCACCTAGTTGCGTATTGGTAATCTGATTGCATTTGTATTTTTCGTGATATTGCGGAAATAAAGTTAAAATTTCAAATAACAACGAAATTTGGCACATTTTTTCATTTATCTCCGAAATTTAATATCGGATCGAATTGAAATTTGGAACATTGTTGTTGAACATTGACTTTAAGGTTTGTGTCAGATTCAATTAAAATCTAATCAATATTTTCAGAGAAAAAAAAAATTTTCATCAAAAATTTGAAAAATTTTCGAATAAATTTTTTTCAAAATTTTTTAACAACTTGATCTACACGAAATTTTGCTTTAAGTTCCGCGTTAATATTTCAAAACTGTCCACGAAGTTTCAATTTGATAGGGACAATACTTCATGAGATATCGAGGAATTAAACTCAAAACTTCAAATGGGCCTAACTCCGAAACTATCCAACCGATTCATTCCTTCAAACGAACTTAACCGAGATATTTGGACTCCAAACCTAATCTGACAATTTCAAGTCGCTAAGTCGTTTCTTTCGAAAGTTATTAGAGCACATATGGACGGACGGGCAGGATTGAATTTGACCACGGATTCTTCTTCAGGGAGTCCAACCTGATCGTTTAAGACCATTTTCGGCTCAAAATTCGAAAATTACAGACATTGTACCGAAATTATAACGCGCTGTTCCCTAGAACAAGCGCGTAAAAAGTAATAAAAATTGCAATAAAAGAAAAAGAGATGTAGTTGGCGTCCTCTTCGAATGGTAGTAATAATAACATCAGTTCCAAATTCGACACATCTCAATACAAATTTTCGTTCAATTCGGGTAAGTATTTCGAAAATTATTTGAGAAAAACGAAGATAAAAATAAAACTTCATTTATATATTTATTTGTACATCACCTCCTGAAGTTTGTCAAAGTACTTTTAAATCACCCTGTATTCACAGAGAGACGATAGAAGCGTTATTACATGCAGAATGGAATAACTTTAAGAACTTCATATTCCGTGAACAGGATGACCATATTCAAATAAAGCTATGATAAAGTTATCAACGTTGTAGTTTGCATAAACAAAGTTTAATTATGTTTGTGAAGAAAGCTGTTCATGAAACCTGAATAGTAAACAGATATTTTTGATTATGGCCCGGCCATCGACCTGTGTTAAACCATAGCGTAACAAAATGCCTCGAGTTCGAAGATGCCAAAACGAAAGCAATTTTTTTTTCGAAGATAATGGACAGTTTTTCATTTACTGTCAGTATGATCTCGAAGAAATTCTGCAAAAAGTTGCGCGTTTTTATACTCCACCTTACTGCCAAATTTCAATTTAATCGTTCCAGTAGTTCCCGAGTTATCGCGTAAACTACCACAAAATTTCAAAGGATTGTAACTCTGCAATCTCTTGGTAGGTTTCGCCCATTAACGAACTTAACCGTCGCATTTTTAAATGAAACCCGCCCTGAAAGTTTGAGGTCGATAGGATTCTCCGAACATTTGGACAAAACGATTGCACGCTGTTCTCCAGAACATGGGCGCAAAAATGAAGTTAATTCTCGATTTGTTTTATATGAAAAAAATTGCATGAATATTTACTTACCACTAAAAATGGGTTTAGCATCTGTGTCCACTGCCGCTAGCATGGCAATGAAGACGATGTAATCTGAAATTTGAATTTGGAATAACTAAGTTGCCTCTATAAAATGAGATTCAAATTATTTTTTACTTCGGAAACTATATCGGTAAGATTTCGCAAAAACTTGACGCGTAAACAAACAAATCGATATTTAAATATTTGTACCAAATTCAGTTATATCAGATGTGTTTGTTCGGAATTTTTGAAAATATAATATTTAAGATGGCGGAATTATTTGGTGAATTTTTGCTTTCCTGAAGAAGAAATTATTAAGCTCCAAAATTTGGTATAAAATATTTTGAGGCTATAATTTTTTTCCGGAATTTATGATGTTGACAACGGTCCCTAGGCCAACTGTAAACACCATAACTTCTGGAAAAATGAAATCACGGAGACTCGATATTTATAGAGTAACTTTTGGGGCTCACCTACGAAGGTATAATTCAAGAAATGAATCGAATCCGCCCAAAGATACCATAGATATGATTCTCACGAAATTTTGCATGTCATTTTGCGATCAAAGTTCTATTTTTCAATTCAATTGGATCTGATTTATATTTTTGGAAATATTGGGTACGAGCCATGATATATAAATAACAATGCCTTATTCCAGTTACAATTTTAGTTGGAGCTTTTATAAAATTTTCAGATATTTGTCTAGTTACAAATTCGAAGGCGTAAATTCCTCAAATAATATTTCTAGTTTTCATTCGGAACATATTAATTATTTTCGATTACTCACATAAGATCGTGGATGCTTGAAACACTTTCATTTTCACAACTGATGTGGGTAGGTACTTTGAATTTGTATCATTTCAACATCTATTTTATACCAAAAGTATTATCATTTTATCTTTTTAGTAACTTGAAATTTCCATTATTACGAGCGTAAAATGTGCAAATGATCCATATAAAATATATATTCATACATTTTTGGCCATTAAAATTGATATATGGCCTGAAGCTCTCGACAGACGAAAATTTAAGACATGCAAATATGCTAATAACTAATACCCTAATCTATTCTAATTAGAATAGATTACTCAAAAAAATCATTCTTACAAGTACTTTCATTCATGATGCCTGGCTGGGAACTGTATTGACAAAATATACCTAGATTTCAGCAAATACTCTAAAATGATTTCTACATCCAAAAAAAGAAGATACCTGATCTCAACGTCTATGATCCTATATGTTGTGTTCTGTGGAATACACACATAACCTATGATATTTGACAGTAACATTATTATTATTATATATTTGTTTGTAATCTCTAACAGTTATTTAAATAGTTGGTGGTAGTTATTGCACAGACCAACAAGACAAATGGACAAATCACTTCATCGTTTGCGGGAATCGCGTCTCTACGACCTTGAGAAATTTAACAGACATAACCACACTTTCTTCTCCCTCGAAACAGCTGTCAAATTGAATACGTGATTTTGGAATATCTGAAATCGAAATGTAAAAACGGATTTGTCGGGATTCAGGAATCACAAAATCAAAATCAGACTAAGATTTTTCGATGAAACCATTTGAAAAGCAAATTTCCAATACCAAAGAGAGTGTTTTGTCACATCTAAAACTCCTGTAGGAGAACTCGGTTGGAGTAAATGAAAATTTTGGAAAAACCGTTTACCTTAATCAGAGAACCTTTTTAGTTTCACATCAAATGAGATTCATTTCAATATAAAATCAAATTATGAATAGACCAACTTTGTTCGATTCCAATCCTAGTGTTTGTGCAATGATATACAATTTTATTAGACATCCCATCGTTTTAATTGAATAATGGAGGTTGTAATGCTTTCACTTCAGTTGCGATTCCTTTATATTATATAAAATGAACATTATGAATGAGTCCACCTAAGTTCGATTCCAATTCTTGTATAATTAAAACATATAATGAGGACTGTCATCATAAAATAGAACCTCAAAGATGACTAAACAATTGATTTGGTTGTAAAAAACTGTTTGGATTATATTCTAAAATGGAACAGTTACGTAATTATTCATCAATAAATAGGATGAAAAATTTATTTCAGTTTGTTTACATGTTTATAACCTCTTCAAGCGAGTCCGAAAGCGGCGAGACTGACGTAATCCTATTCCTGCAATCTGATTGGCACCCCAAACGCCTGCTAAAATTCTGATTAGCTCGATTCAGGGTCATATCTGCGTTGACATAGATTTCCTAAGTAAATGACGCGAGTGGTTTATCTGGTTGATCTGTGGTTATTGTGCCGTTCAGAAATATGGCATCTCATTTACAAGGTCGCAGAGTTGATATTTCCCTAGTTCAAACGACAGCCAGAAACAATTTGATAAATTTGTTGGAAAAAAAAGGTATGTAATATTTATCCAGTTTTTCAGTATGCTAATATGAGTTTTAATCGATATTTGTCTTGTCAAATTCTGTATATAATCTCAACCAAATTTTGCAAACAGTTGATCGTCAATATTCTAGAACTAATTACCTAGTTTTTTAACCTGATGGCGATAATATTCTCCATTCATTCACATTCATAAGTCAGTTGGTTGGCCTTCTAAAACTGAAAAATAAAAATGGGGATTTGCATTTAAAGGGATTTGTCTTGAGTGCACGATATGGCAAGGTCGAATTCAGCTTTCTCGGAAAGAAAAGGATGTCAAATGTGTTACTTTGCTTAGGAAAACAGAGATAGCTATACTTCGATCTGGTTAGAGTAGAAGACAACCACCAAGAAATAGAAAAAGAAGAGCACAGACTGTCATAGTAATGACAAATCGCAAACGGATATTGTTTGGTTATATTGACAAAGAACACGTGTGTACCACAGAATAGGAATAAATATTTCAATATTCTATAACAGAAAAAGCTATTCTACTGAACACCGTTGTCACTTCGTGCTTGCCTGGCAAATCCCAAACCCCAATTTTGAAACCTGATTTTGAATACTTTCTGAAGGTAATTTGAAGAAACCTATAATAATTATGTTCAAATTTGCATCTGCAGTTATAACCCAAATTCAGGAAAAACCCCCATTATGGCCTGAAGGTTCATGCAAAATTATGCGAGGAGCCTACGATTTGAAGATTATAAAGTGGTCAATACCTGGATTAGTGACCACTATGGCTACAAATTTGAACAAGCCTGCAAAAGCTGCTGACTTCGCTTCGTTGCGTTTCTCGAAATTTTATAACATTTTTTCATCCGATTCAGTCGGTTCACATTTTAAAACCAATTTTTTTTTCCAGGAATCGCTCAGCTCAGCACCAAACCTGCCAATACGGTCACCATCAACCTTTTAACGCTCGATCTGAGTCATTCGAAGCTGATCACAGAAACTTCTCTGGAGCATCTATCGCGCTGTGAAAACCTGACAAGATTAGACTGCAGGCATTCCCTCCAGGTCTCCACCCAATCCCTGATAAAATTCGCCGCAAAGAGCGACCACGATCTCCACGTTAAAGACATAAAACTCGTCGAAAAGAGACAGGTCACGAGACGTATTTGAAAGGATGAACGGTAAGTTTCATTTTTTGAAACTATGCATGTATTCTATGATCGTATTCGATTATTTGGGATAACGTCAATCTAAATGATCTGGTGTTGATATTCGGTGATGGGCCCGCAGCTGTCGGATCACAACTTTTGAGATATGGCAACACTGGTGCGATATTTTCATCGGAGAGTTTAATATTTTCAATGGTGAAAACATACAAAATTGTACGACTTTCAACGTTTGTTGAACCTGGAATAATTAGAATACTGGTGCGACAACTTTCATTTGTTTTCCTACCAAATCATCAGACCAAATTGGAGACGTATACTCAATTCACTTTTATAAACTATCCCGGTTGGCCATGATATTCTGATGAAGTTCACAGTGTATATTTTGAAATTGTTATGTTATTGTCATTTTCCTGTCAGATAACTATACAATGTTGTCCTATCTACATAGAGGTTGTAGTATTTACGTATTTTTCAAAATGTGAATTCACTTTGGGAAAATATGAATTTGAGAAAATATTATGTGAATTCAATAATACCAGACGAATGTTGAAGAAACCTTTTTCTCTGTTAACACTGGAAATATTTCACGTATATAAACATGGTTGGAAGATTCAGTTATGCTATTTTCTTTTACGGAAATCAAGAATCAATAAATCAATAAATGAACAGACAAACTTATGGAATTCCCTACTTTTCGAAATTCTCAAGAAATAACTCTACAGGAGACATTTAAATACCTTGCTGCACCACTTGAAACACTCCAGTATGAAAGTGTAGTGGTACTACTACTGTCACCTTGAAAGAACTAACTCAATTTACAAAGTTCCTGTAAATCTATGTGAACGATACACTGGGTTTTGACTCACATACGTCAAAAATGTTGGATAGCTTGTGATGAATTATTGATTCCAAATCATCAGGGTTACTATCAGAAAAAGCAGATTTCACTTCTACGTAGCACTTTCTGATATTATGTCTCTGTTTCTTCAAAACCACCTTCGGCATTTTAAGTTTCCAAGCGTGATGATTATGTTGATATTGAGAGTAGAAATTGGCATGGGCATTTGGCAACGTCGCTGAGAATTATTTTGACATTGCCGATATTTCACTAGTGCCAACCTGCGTCAGTTTTAGGTGAAAAAAACTTAATAGACCTAAATCATGGCCAACCGGGATAGTTTATAAAAGTGAATGGAGTGTAAGTAGATGTTCACACTGTGGCTAGTTACCAGGGAATGTCCTAAATATCAATGAGGCCATTAAATTTTATAAGAAACGTTTCACTATTTTTATCAACATTAGGCCCATAACCTGTGAAATATCAAGGACCCCCTAATTCCCAATAATACAAATCGATGTTTGCGTAGTTTCAGAGTTTTGTTGCTTGAAATAAAATTTCATTTTCAGTGCCCCATGGTATCCTAGTCAGCAGTTTCATAGAGACAATTCTTGATAATACCGCAGTTGCAGAGTAACGCATAAATATTTTAAAACTACATGAGGAACATGCCTTTGACAAATAACTAGGCTAAAATATGTAATTACGAGTTACTTCTGAATGATTAAGATGAATGATTTTCGCTAAATTTTCCTTTCATTCCCAGCTACTTGAAATAAACATCCAGTGCGACTGTGAACTAATTAAAAGATGTGCCTGCAAGTTTATTGAAAACCAAAGTTTTTTTCTTCCCCAGTGTATTAATGGCCAATATCATTCTCATCAAATTTCAACGTCCCCTTGATGATTGTCTTTAATCAAATATTCTGTAATCGTATTAGCTTTAAGTTTTCTATCGTTAAACAACATATTATATTTTATTTTATATTGCTGTTGATAATTCAGAGTTGATGTTTTATTGAAAATGAAACTTTAAAAGTTGTATTGTGTGATTTCAGTGAAATCTGTAATAATTATTTCTCGATTGATTAACATACATTTTGAAAGGAATCTCATTTCTTTATACATGTCTTAGAGAAAATTATTTAGTTGTTTCAAGAAAGATTTCGTGCAATTAAGAATTATATAATTATATATCAATCTATCCCCTTTGTAAATAAAATTAGAAATGAGATTTTAGAACTCGAGTAGTAATATTTTTTTTAGTTTCAATGTTTAATATGGAACATTACTAAAATTAAAATATTTTTTATTTTTAAAAATATTGTATATCTGAAGATAATCATTTATTTTTAAAACTTCTGACTTTTATTTATCACTCCTTGCTCTGCTAGTATTTCAAACTGAGCGCTATATGTAATTTCGTAATTATCTGAACTTATTCGAGGGTTCTTTTGAAAAAATACAAGTGGTAGAATGAAGATTTAGGTGATTTTTGCAAGAAATTCCGTCAACGTCTTGAATAAACGCAGAAAATTGCTCAAGCGTCAGATTATCATGAGGGTGAGTTGAATCAACTGATCTACAGGTTGAAATACTTCGAAATATTAACTTCCTTATGTTGCAGGAATGCCAATTATTTTTCTGGGAAATAGTATGAAATTCCATCTGTGTGTAAACAAACTTAGCTGCATACACATTTCAAAATCAATAGATGTCGCGCGAAGCTGAGAGACTGGGAATTAAAGCAGGTCCAGTTGAGCAATGCGTTTTTCAACGTAATGGTTCACTCAGATGTCAACTCCTTTGAAACTCTACCAGAAAAGACTCTGATGAATACCAAAGATTAAATTTTTTAATCTTTGATGAATACTCAAGTTCATTAATGTGACTATGAACAGTGTTTGTGGTGGGGGTAGAATAGTGCGTCATGGACATAGATAAACATAGAGATTGTCTATGGTCATGACCCTGCTTATGAAAATGTGCAAGCAGATATTTTTTAGAACCAGTATCGCAGGACACTTGGGGTCATTTACTTAGGAAATCTATGTTAACGTGTTCGTGACGGTGAATCGAGAAAAGCCGCATACTACAAGCATCTTGGGGTGCCTAATCACATTGCAGCTGGTAATACACGGTAGAGTGATGTGTCTTGTTGGTCTTTGCCAGTATCTCCTTTTTTCCCCTATATAACCTTCAAATTTTGTTGTGGTGCGCCATTGGTACAGAAAGGAATCTTTTGATCTCATCAGAACATTCGAAAAGGGTCCCTATTCTTGAATCGGGGATGGGAGGCAATAGGCGTGTCGACGCTGTTATCAAGGAAACGCGGTGCACTTCTGATGGAAAGATGAAGAACGTTCTTACCATCTCATTCAAGAATAGGGTCCCAGAAGGGTCATTTTGTGTTTGAAATAAGTTGCATTCATACAAAAAGGTATTTTAAAGAAATTCTTATTGATAGTTGAATTTATTTTCATTATAAATGTTGTATTCGGAAGAATTATCTTATTATTTGTTATAACTTATAAATTATGGAGCTGGGCTCATCGGAGCGAGCAGAATCCATCATGGCGTCGACGGGCATTTCTGTAGTGGTTCCGAGTCCGAACATGGAGCCTACCTTTTCTTTTATATTTTGCGCCATTCCTCCAATAGCTGAAATAATTACAATAAAAATAATTTCACATGTTGACGAAAGTTATTATAGAATTTATATTCAACAAATTCCAATTTCAATTCCATACAAATAAAGGATGATTCAAATGTAGTTCGACAAACTTCAGGAGTGGGGGTTCCTCACAATATTCTACTATGAATTTTCCAAATATATGTCCGGAAACGGTTCGTTTCCGAGATACAATGTGTGAAAGTTTTAATGACCTCTTCGAACGAGGAAACAGTAATAGAATAGGTGGCGCCCTCTACGATAAACCAAAACTACCTACTTAAACTTAAAATTCATTTCCTACGTATTCTTGTGAGAAATGGAAACTGATAATAACTTCAACACGCATCGATTATCGGAGTTTTCAAGTCCAAATATCTAGAAAACGGTGATTGTGACGAGGGTAGCTTCTTTACGTAGATATGATGAAGGAATCGATTTTTTTAATGAAATAAAAAAATCTTACTATTAGCATATACAGAGTGTAACAGCCAAATGGAATAAATTCGATAACGAATACATGAGAGGGTGTTAGGAAAAACGCTCGGACACGTCGATTTGTAATTTTAAATGCGCATAGTTTTCAAGAAAATAAAATTATATAGGGTGTTCCATGCGACCGTGGCCAATACCAACTTTCTTATTTCAAATGTAACCCCCTGTATACTATTTATTTTTTAGATTCTTCAGAAAATTCTAGACATAATTCATGTACAATGTCCTATACCTATCTTCAACTTTTTCGGAAATATTAAGTGTTTTCAGAAATGTTGAGTACCATTAGAAGGCAATTCTACACCAGATTAGCATGTTGCCAAGACGTTCGCGGCGAGCATTTTGAACATTTCCTACATTGACATTAATGTTTTTTTTTGTTTTTTTTTAATTATTAGAAATAATCAGTATTACTTATTAGGTGTTTCAAGTGTAATGTACCGAATTTATTAAATAAAACATTTTTTATTTAAAACGTTGATTTTTGCACTAAATCTGAAAACACTTAATATTTTCGAAATAGTTAAAGATAGGTATAGGACATTGTGCATGAATTGTGTCTAGAATTCTCTGAAGAATCCAAAAAATAAATAATATACAGGGAGTTGCATTTGAAATAAGAAAGTTCGTATTGGCCACGGTCACATGGAACACCCTATATAATATTATTTCCTTGAAAAATATGCGCATTTAAAATTACAAATCGACGTGTCCGAGCGTTTTTCCCAACACGCCCTCATTTATTCGTTATCGAATTTATTCCATTTGGCTGTTACACTCTGTATAGTATAAAGATATACAATGCTATTAGGTAGATCAACACGAAATTTTGCACCTAGTTGCGTATTGGTAATCTCCACCTGATTACGAAGTTTCAATCTAATTGCATTTGTATTTTTCGTGATATTGCGGAAATAAAGTTAAAATTTCAAATAACAACGAATTTTGGCACCTTTTTTCATTTATCTCCGAAATTTAAAATCGGATCGAATTGAAATTTGGAACATTGTTGTTGAACATTGACTTTAAGGTTTGTGTCAGATTCAATTAAAATCTAATCAATATTTTCAGAGAAAAAAAAAATTTCATCAAAAATTTGAAAAATTTTCGAATAAATTTTTTTTTAATTTTTTAACAACTTGATCTACACGAAATTGCTTTAAGTTCCGCGTTAATATTTCAAAACTGTCCACGAAGTTTCAATTTGATAGGGACAATACTTCATGAGATATCGAGGAATTAAACTCAAAACTTCAAATGGGCCTAACTCCGAAACTATCCAACCGATTCATTCCTTTAAACGAACTAAACCGAGATATTTGGACTCCAAATCTAATCTGACAATTTCAAGTCGCTAAGTCGTTTCCTTCAAAAGTTATTAGAGCACATACGGACGGACGGGCAGGATTGAATTTGACCACGTATTCTTCTTCGGGGAGTCCAACCTGATCGTTTAAGACCATTTTCGGCTCAAAATTCGAAAATTACAGACATTGTACCGAAATTATAACGCGCTGTTCCCTAGAACAAGCGCGTAAAAAGTAATAAAAATTGCAATAAAAGAAAAAGAGATGTAGTTGGCGTCCTCTTCGAATGGTAGTAATAATAACATCAGTTCCAAATTCGACACGTTAAAGAACATCTCGATACAAATTTTCGTTCAATTCGGGTAAGTATTTCGAAAGTTATTTGAGAAAAACGAAGATTAAAATAAAACTTCATTTATATATTTATTTGGACATCACCTCCTGAAGTTTGTCAAAGTACTTTTAAATCACCCTGTATTCACAGAGAGACGATAGAAGCGTTATTACATGCAGAATGGAATAACTTTGAGAACTTCATATTCCGTCAACAGGATGACCATATTCAAATAAAGCTATGATAAAGTTATCAACGTTCTAGTTTGCATAAACAAAGTTTAATTATGTTTGTGAAGAAAGCTGTTCATGAAACCTGAATAGTAAATAGATATTTTTGATTATTGCCCGGCCATCGACCTGTGTTAAGCCATAGCGTAGCAAAATGCCTCGAGTTCGAAGATTCCAAAACGTAAGCAATTTTTTTTTCGAAGATAATGGACAGTTTTTCATTTACTGTCAGTATGATCTCGAAGAAATTCTGCAAAAAGTTGCGCGTTTTTATACTCCAACTTACTGCCAAATTTCAATTTAATCGTTCCAGTAGTTCCCGAGTTATCGCGTAAACTACCACAAAATTTCAAAGGACTGTAACTCTGAAATCTCTTGGTAGGTTTCGTCCATTAAAGAACTTGACCGTCGCATTTTTAAATGCAACCCGCCCTGAAAGTTTGAGGTCGATAGGATTCTCCGAACATTTGGACAAAACGATTGCACGCTGTTCTCCAGAACATGGACGCAAAAATGAAGTTAATTCTCGATTTGTTTTATATGATAAAAATTGCATGAATATTTACTTACCACTAAAAATGGGTTTAGCTTCTGTGTCCACTGCCGCTAGCATGGCAATGAAGAAGATGTAATCTGAAATTTGAATTTGAAATAATAATAAGTTGTCTATCTAAAGTTCTATTTTTCAATTCAATTAGATCTGATTTATATTTTCGAAAATATTGGGTACAAGCCATGATATATAAATAACAATGCCTTATTCCAGTTACAATTTTAGTTAGAGCTTTTATAAAATTTTCAGATATTTGTCTAGTTACAAATTCGAAGGCGTAAATTCCTCAAATAATATTTCTAGTTTTTATTCGGAACATATTAATTATTTTCGATTACTCACATAAGATCGTGGATGCTTGAAACACTTTCATTTTCACAACTGATGTAGGTAGGTACTTTGAATTTGTATCAGTTAAACATCTATTTTATACCAAAAGTATTATCATTTTATCTTTTTAGTAACTTGAAATTTCCATTATTACGAGCGTAAAATGTGCAAATGATCCGTATAAAATATATATTCATACATTTTTGGCCATTAAAATTGATATATGGCCTGAAGCTCTCGACAGACGAAAATTTAAGACATGCAAATATGCTAATAACTAATACCCTAATCTATTCTAATTAGAATAGATTACTCAAAAAAATCATTCTTGCAAGTACTTTCATTCATGATGCCTGGCTGGGAACTGTATTGACAAAATACACCTAGATTTCAGCAAATACTCTAAAATGATTTCTACATCCAAAAAAAGAAGTTACCTCATCTCAACGTCTATGATCCTATATTTTGTATTCTGTAGAATATACACATAACCTATGATATTTGACAGTAACATTATTATTATTATATATTTGTTTGTAATCTCTAACAGTTATTTAAATAGTTGGTGGTAGTTATTGTGCCGTTCAGAAATATGGCATCTCATTTACAAGGTCGCAGAGTTGATATTTCCCTAGTTCAAACGACAGCCAGAAACAATTTGATAAATTTGTTGGAAAAATGCCCTGGAACAAAAGCCATCGTTTGGGATTCCAGCCTAGCAGGGCCTGTTGGGTTGGTGGCCCAATACTCTATTTTAAGCGAACATCAAGTCATTAAAATGTTTCCACTTAGATCTTTACCATTGCCCGAAAACGACGTATCTCATGTTATATTCATAACCAGACCGAAACTAGAATTGATGGATTATATCAGTCAAAATGTACATGCAGATTGTAAAACGAAAAGTGGCCCTAAGAAGCAATATCATTTATTCTTTGTACCGAAGAAAAGTTTGTTGTGCTTAGAAAGGTTAAAGCATAGTGGAGTGCTAGGTAATGTTATGTTGGTGGAAGAATTTGTATGTGAATTATTTCCGTTTGATTCTGATTTAGTTTCAATGGAAATTCCTGAAGTTTTTAGGTAAATTCATATTTAATAAAGGAATATAGATCGATAATAATGTTTGCCATTTTTAGGGAATATACTCTAGAAAATGACCCAACTTATTTGTATCAAACTGCACAAGCTATAGTTTTTCTTCAAAAGCTTTATGGCCCCATTCCTAGAGTCTGGGGCAAGGGGACTGCAGCAAAACAAGTCTGGGATCTAGTAGTACGTTTGCAAAGGGAGGAGAATAATTCTGAAACCCATAAAACAAATCGGAAATCCTGTTTCGATAAAATATTGCTAATTGATCGTTCTGTTGATTTGATTACCCCTCTAGCAACACAATTAACTTATGAAGGATTGATTGATGAAATTTTTGGGATAAACAATTCGACTGCAAGCTTTCCTATTCATAACTTCCTCACTACAGAGGAAAAAAATTCAAATACACTTTCTGAAGATAAGAAACAGATTATTTTGAACTCTGGAGAGATGCTTTTTGCTGATATTAGGGATAAAAATTTCAATGCCGTAAGTTCTATCAATGCAAATATGAAAGTAAAGATGTGATTTATTTTCGACTTGAATTCTTTTTTAGGTTGGAGCATTTTTATCTCAGCAGGCTAAATCGATAAGTGTTCAAATGGAAAATATCCAAGAGAGAACTGTGGAAGAAATGAAGTTATACGTTCAAAAATTGCCACAACTTTTAGCTAAGAAGAAAGCATTAGCACATCATACAGCTATAGCTGAATGTATTAAAGAAGTTACAGATAGTTATGAATTTTTAGATGTTCTTCAAGTAAATATCAACAATTATTTATTTATCTTCTATTGATTTTTTGGATTTCAGACTGAGCAAGAGTTCTTGAATTGTATTGAAGTTGATAAATCTAATTCTTTCATCGAGGATTTGATCTGTCAACAGAAACCTATGGTAAAAGTTCTTAGGCTTATTTGTCTTCAATCGTTGACTGGTTCTGGCTTGAAACCAAAAGTATTAGAGAATTATAAGAGGGAATTAGTTCAGGTAAGTTTTAGTTGAGTAATATCTGTGTTAAGAATAAAAGAAAACTTTTCAACTATCCTAAAAAGTTTTCAAGTACTGTTGTTACTTTGTAACTTGGAGGTTCCAATTTTTAGACTTATGGACTGAAAGCTCTACTTGCTGTGACGAAATTGGAGAAAGTCGGACTCTTAAAATTGCAAACTAGCATCAGACAATATACAGTACTAAGGAAGGTATGTAATATTTATCCAGTTTTTCAGTATGCTAATATGAGTTTTAATCGATATTTGTCTTGTCAAATTCTGTTTATTGTCAACATTTTGCAAGTTTTAAAAATGAATAATCAATCTATACCGTTTTTGCGCTCATGTTCTAGGGGAACAGCGTGCTATCGTTTTATCCAAATGTCTGTAATTTTCTAATTTGGACCCGAAAATAGTCTTGAACGACTGTTGGACTAACTGATGACCAACCCGGTGTTAAAATCCATTCTGTCCAGCCGTCCGTACGCACGATTACGAGCGCCAGAGAAATCTATTGACTTAAAAATTTTAGGGTTGGTTGCATTTTAAAATGCAGAGATTATATTCGTCAATGGCAATAGCCATTTGAAGTTTTCAGGTTATTTCCCTGATTATTTCTAGAACCACTGGAGCGATTGAGTTGAAACTTGGCAGTTAGTTGGAACGTACGCACTTGCAATTTTTTGCAAAATTTTGTCGAAATCATGCTTTCAGTAGATTTTGAAAAACATTTTTTTTCGAAATTTTTTTGGAAATTTTTTTTTCGGAAACTGTTCATTGCATTTGGAAAAAAATTTGGTCGTACCTTGAGCTTCATATTTCACAGCAGTGTTTCAAATTTCAGTTCGATACAATCATTATTTTCGAAGATATGGTGAAAATATGTCAAATTTCGTGGTATTTCCAAGATATCGGTATTTTTTCCGGAATAACCCGAAAAATACTATTTCAATCATGATGAAACTCGGTAGGTAGCTTGGAAAGGCTGATTGACAACTTTGTGCGATATTTTGTGATGATCATGTCATTAGAACAATTTGAAAAAAAGTTTATAATTTTTGTTTTAAATATTCAATACTCTGTGATCTTCTGATCATAATATTTTCATGAATTTCTGCATGAACATTCGAACTGTCATGTTCCAAAGAAGTTACTGGATTTCAATTCGCTCCAATCTCTATTTTTGGAAATATTGAAAAAATAGAATTTGGAATGGGTATATCTGCGTAATCATTGGGTGGATTTTACCAATTCATGAATTCGACTTTCGCAATTAAGCCCCAAACCTACTCTACAAATATCGAGTTTCTGAGTTGTTTCTTTCGGAAGTTATTGTGTTTACTGTCGGCCGTTAGGCTCGATATTTGTAGAGTAGGTTTGTGGCTTAATTACGAAGGTCGAATTCATGAATGGGTAAAATCTGCCCATTGATTCCGTAGATATACCCATTCAAAATTTTATATTCCCAATAGATCTATTTGAAAAAAAATAAACATAAAATTATTTTTTTCTGACAAATTTCGAAAATATTTTGAACAAGTTGGAATCTATCCACTTTGAATATTAATTTCCCAACCTGCTTTACAAATACGTAGTTTCTAACTGGTTTCTTTCGGAAGCTGACGGCTAACAGCTAATGATAAACACAATAACTTCCTAAAGAAATTACATAAATACTCGATAATTTTTTGAGTAGGTTCGAGACTAAATTATGAAGGCTTAGTTTCTGAATGGGTAAAATCCGCCTGATGATTCCTTAAGAATCCGATCGTATTGAATTGAGAGCGCGAAGGTTTGTGCAGAATTTCGTGGGTATCATACGATTAGAAGATTGTAAAATCGTTTTTTCTTGAAGTAAACCTGCATTTTCTAGGATCATTGCTTAGATGGTAGTATCAAAAAAACTTGTCCGTCTGTTTTTGGAGAATTTGTTTTCGAATATTTCTTGAATTTTGTCATGTTTATTACAGACCATGCGGCTAACAATGGAAGATACCTCAGAAATGAATCCAACGGATATCAGCTACGTTCACAGCGTTTACGCTCCACTCAGTATCAGACTGGCCGAACAGGTCACCAAACACGGTGGATGGAAACAGCTTCAAGACGTGTTGGGGCTCTTACCAGGTAAGTTTTCTATGTACTTATTTTTTGCAGAAAATACTGAGGTTTGTTTTTAGGACCGACTCTAGACGAGTCTCCGATTGTTCCTAATAATATAATGAATGCGGAGTCGAACGATGGAACAAGTGTTGTGCTCGTTTTCTTTATTGGAGGATGTACGTTCGCAGAGGTAAGTTCGATTGTTATTACTTGTTCTACTAGGGGAACCGCGCGTTATTATTCTACCTAAATGATGGTTATTATCGAATTTTTGCCGAAAATTGTCTTAAACGACTTAATGGACTGAATCGAGTAAACGGTTTCGGAGTTATAGCAGATTGAACTTTTGAGGTTATTTTCTCAATGGCTCAGGGACTACTTGAGCGATCAGATGTTTCGTTGTTTTTAGTTATATATATATATATATAAAAATTTTATTTTTTTTGATGGGATATAGACTGGTTTGTGGAGAATTAATGAACTACTCTTCTTTGTTTTAACCTAGCTTTCGAATAATATTTTATTCTTCTTCGGGGTCTTTCTGTAAATACAAATTGAAATCTTTTACATCACAAACATCAACATTTATGTAAATCACATTTTTAACTCATTAAAAACTTGTCTACTTACACAAAATGAGATTATTTTTATGAGTTCCTTTGGAATTTAACTCTTGTTTTCTGAATTTTCACGCCTTTTTCTATTTAAATAATATTAAGTTGAAATGTCAAATTGTCACTTTCTTTCTGTCATGTCATCGAACACTATTAAGTCCTTATTCATCTAGTGGTCCCATATATGTGTCTCTGGGTCGTCGCCACTTCTGCGAAATCAGATAAGTGTAAATATTATTCAGTCCATTGGTGTCAGTTCTTTTATTCATTGAATTTATCTCCTCATTTATGTAGTACCTTTCCAAGAAAGTGCGTTTTTTGTAGTTCTTTTCTTTTGCCATTATGCTCACCGATTCGAAGTTCATTTGGTGGTCTTCATCATTACTATGTTTGGCTAAAGCACATCTCTCAGGATGATGCTTGATGTCACTTTTATGTCCTGAGATTCTATTTTTCACTAGTTGTGATGTGTGACCCACATATGTTTGTTCACATTGTGTGCATGGTATTTTATACACAACATCTGACTGCTCATGCACTTTCACCTTATCTTTTGTTCTCGTAAATAATTCTCTAACTGTATGTGTATATTTCCTAGTTATGTTGTGTATAAAATACCATGCACACAATGTGAACAAACATATGTGGGTCACACATCACAACTAGTGAAAAATAGAATCTCAGGACACCATGAACTTTTTCTGAAGGTTCGCTGATCAAACCTTTGTTGAAAACATTACACGAATTCCATGCCGAACGCCAAACTTCTTTGTCACTTTTTTTGGTGTAAAGAAAATCGTTAATCCATAAAGGTTTACGAGATTTCAATCTAGCAATTTTAGAATCCAGAATATAACACATGATTGGGAATAAATTCGGAAAGGAATGATATTTATCCCAAGACTTTATCACTGCAACCTGTCTACGAATATGGGGCGGTACAATATTCGAGAGAACTGGTTACCACTGTAAAGGTGTAGATCTTATGGTCCCATTAATGATTCTCATAGCAACATTAAGCTGTACATCCATTTTACTAACGTGAGCGCTATTAAACCAAACCGAACAACAATATTCAGCAGCAGAAAAAACCAAAGCCAAAGTTGCGGTCAGTCCCTCATGAAGTACCAGCTAATTTTTTCAGTTGTAGCATAAGGACGCGAAAAAAAAATTTCCTATTTTTTTCAACTATTCATCAGACTTCAACGAAATTTTACAGGGACCCCAAACCCCATATTTCACAACAGTTTGCCAAATATCAGTTTGATCCGATTTTATGTTCGAAAATGTTGGGAAAAAATATGTCAAATTTCGTGGATTTTATCCAGACATCGTTCTTATTTTCAGAATAACTAAAAAATACTGATCTCTTCATGATGGAACAATTTGAAAAAAAAATTAATTTTTATTTCAAATAGTCTTTATTATGCATTCATAGTATCCTCACGAAATTCTGCATGAACCTTCAAGCTGTCTCTTTCATTCCAGTACTTGTATTGTGTATTTCAATTCGATCCAGTCTGTATCTTTGGAAATATTGGGAAAATATAATTTTGAATGTATACTCCATTCACTTTTATAATGTAGCCCGGTTGGCCATGACATCATGACAGATTTCACCGTGTATATTTTGAAAATGTTAGGTTATAGTCATTTTCCTGTCAGATAACTACACAACGTTGTCCTTTCTACGAAGAGGTCGTAGTAATTACTTATTTTTCTAAATGTGAATCTACATTGGGAAAGTAATGAATTTGAGAAAATATTATGTGAATTCAATCATTCCAATGACGTGGCGAATGTTGAAGAAATATTTTTCTCTGTTAATACTTCACGTATATAAACATGGCTGGAAGATTCAGTTATGCTTTTTTCTTGTACGGAAATGAAGAATCGAGTGTTTTGGAATTTTATTGAAAAATGATGGATAGAGCAGTCCGTTACTTTGCGAAAGTTCATTCGAAAAGAAATGAAAGTACTCGAATAACACGGCAGTGAAACTTCTAAACGAATGGACGGACCTATGGAATTCCCTACTTTTCTAAATTCTCAAGAAATAAGCCCACAGAAGTCATTTAAATACATTGTTGCACAACTTGAAATATTCCAGTAAGAAAATGTAGTAGTACTACGAAACCTGTGTCACAATTAACCTCAAAAGGACTAACTAACAGTTCTTGGGAATCTAGGTGAATGATACACTGGATCAACATATTTCTAAACTGGGATACATACAGCTTAGCTTCAGTCTATTATCATTGGTTGTAATGACAAGATATCTGGATGAATTCTCCATGTAAACTACCTTTCATTCAGTATTCGAGTCAAAAGCAAGATATGGAATTATGTACATACTTTGAAGTCAAGTCAAATATTCAATTTCCAGAAAAAAACAATTCCTAAAATATTAGAAAAAATAGAACTGAATGAGATATTGTATAATTCATGTTATTTTCATACGTAAAATTTCAATGTTCTGCCAAGATAGGATATACCAAGTTCATTTTCAGTGTACTACTTCCTATCGAAACAATTCCACGAAATGTATAACTTTTGAAATTATTCAATAGGGAATTTGTTCAATTCAAACATGACTACCTACTGAAGCTGAATTGTTATTTGTTATTGAAAGAGAGTAGAAGTTGGCAACCTCGCGTCGTATTATTTTGACATTGTCGATATTTCAGGAGCGCCAACCTGCCTTGGTTTTAGTTACAAAAACATGATAGACCTAAATCATGGCCAACTGGGCTACTTTATAAAAGTGAATAGAGTATATGTATCTGTGGGATCATTAGGACGCTTTTACCCATTCACGAATTTGGCACTAGTTATTGAGGTCCAAAGCTGCTCTAGAACTATCGATTCTCCAAGTTGTTTCTTTCGAAAGTTATTGTGTTCACGCTGTGCTGGCATCAGGTTGAGTCCCACAGAGTTCTAAATTGTGTTTTCGAACATGACGTGGTTCGCATAGTTTACTAGTTATCAAGGTAATTATTTGAGTTTATCTTGGGAATATTGATGAGAAGTAATATTGATATCTGTTTCGAATACTAATTTTGGTTTTCTTATCATAAATACGCAGGCAAAATCCGGTTCTGTCTAGTCTCGAAGATATGAGACTCGCGAAGTTCTATACCAAGGCTGTCCAGTGGGAATTTTTCAACTGATGGGGTGAGGTAGGTGGCTGGGGTATCATTCAAAGCGCAAGATTTGCTAATTTGTGAATCGCCATGAGTCACTGATCGGGAGCACACCGTGCGTTCGCCGTCGAGCGTTATTTGAAGTATGGTGAATCTTTGGTTCACGCCCGTCGCGTTTTTTACAAACATTTTTATATTGGACGACTAAGTGATGGGCCGAACAAGCAACTTATCTGGTCGTGGGTAAAAAGATTCGGAAAAGAAGGGACAATGGTCAAAAGAACTCCTCTGGAGCATCAACGTCATCAGCAAAGCTAGAACATGTGTCTCAAGTTCGGAAAATATTCGAAATCCACGTAGATCAATAAGGAAAATTGCGGCATCAACAGGAATAAAAAATCATCAGTGCATCTTATTTTGCTAAAGAAATTAAAACGCCATCCATACAAAATGCAAATTGTTCAGGGTTTCAACGAAACTGACTATCCTTTACGAGAAACCTTCGCAAGAACAATGCTGCATCGTTTTTGGAAACATTTTGTTCAGTGACAAAGCACATTTCCATATCGATGAATATGTAAATAAGCAAAATATGCGATACTGGTCCCCCACTAACCCTTGGGAACGGCATCGAAAACGTTTACATTGTTTAAAAACCTCAGTTTGGTGTGCCATTTCTACCATTGCCCTAAGATACGATCTCTAGAAAAAATCCAAGCATTATCGCATCAATAATTAACTACCATTTCGAAATTTTCAATCGGGCTGCATCTTTAGATCCTGAGATATTGAAGAATGATATAACCTAAGTATAACTTCGAAACCGTTGGGCAGATTTGGTCTGTAAACGACTAAACCGTGACATTTTGATTCGCAATGTACCTTGAAAATTTCATGTTCTTTCCGTCATGAAATTCTCGTGGCAACGAATTTAATGACTGCCTAAAGGTGCATGTTAAATTTCATGAGGATTATATGATAAGAATATCGCAAAATTGTTTTTATTAGACGTAGTAAAACTGCTTTGGTCTCTATTTTTAACAAAGAGGTGGAAGTTTCTCAATTTTTCTTAACAATTTGAGATTCGTCTGAAAATTATTGATCCCTTCATTCCAGATATCTGCCTTGAGATTTTTGTCCCAGCAAGAAGACTCCAATGTTGAATTTGTGATAGGAACGACTAAACTTATAAACGGTACGTCCTTCATAAACTCCATAATCGACTCGTACTGATAACATAAAAATAAATATTTAAGAATTGTTGAATATTACATATTTTATTTGATTTCATATTTATATACAATGTATACAAAAATTTTATTTTTATTATATAATTAAGGTTATATATATAATTTATACAAGAATTAAAAATCACTCCTTCCACGATTTTGGAAAATAAAAACATTTATTATTCACCCTATGTGCATTTTACGAAAGTGAAACTACTGAGGAGGATTATATTCTGACATTTTCATTAGAAACGAGGTCACATTTTGGTCGTTTCAAGTTGATGAGAACATGTTTTTACACTTTCGGATATTACAAATCTATCAACGTAGTATATGATCTCAAAGACAACTTCCACAAAAATGAGTAGTAAAATAATCCATTCCAATCTGATGCTGTGTTTGTCACTCGAATGTGTGGATAATAGTTCGAGCAGTGATTGATTTTTTTAGTTCATGACCTACAATGAAAAGTAAGTAATTATTGAAGTTATGTCACCTGAACTGAGGAGTTTTGACTGGAGATTTAGTTCAGAAGACCAAATTGTATATAAGTAGAAAAGCATTTTTTAGGATTTTTTGTGAATAGATTTATACATCTAACTGTTTTCTGCAGTATGTACTACATTATTATCACGCATCAACTGGACAGTCTTAATTCTTAATATTCTTTCTATTACTAAATACAAGCAAAAGACTCATTTTATTTATTTTTTATTTCTATTTATTCAACCACCACATCCCGGTATTTTTGAATAAAATCATTACACCACAGAATTAGGAATAAATCTTCAGTAAATATGTTCTATGAGGAACCATAGAATTAGATAAGATATAACCACAGAATAGAGAAGAATACTTCTCTATTCTGTGATATAACCTCAATTTATAAATATCTCATACCCACAGAACATCAAAATATAAGAAGTGCAACCTGCCTTGTAAACTATGCGCAACAATTGTGACATTTCTCCTGTCATAAAATAAGTGGGAATATTCCATTATGGTTCTAGGGGGTGTCTGCCAGTTGAAGTATATGTCATTTTTCTCTAAAATTACATTGGTACTCTGTGGTTCAGTAAATATTTCTGATTATTCTGTGTTCTAAATTTAAATTGAATGGAGAGGAATTTTTGTCTTCAATTAGAAGAAAGCTTTATAAATAATAGTTTATTTAATACAATAATTTTTGCACTTACATGTGTGTGAAAAACTGAATTGTAGGATAAACAAGTATCTGATATTTGTCTTTTACCTAACGAAATATGAATACTTATAACATAGGTTGCAGTTTTCTGGACCAAACAAATACAATTAGCTCCTAGAGAAACCAAATAAATCCATAAGGGTTGAATAAATATTTGTGAGAAGGTTAGCACTGATTCACAAAAATCCTAATGTTGTCACAAAGATTAATATATTCACTTCACTAATTTACAATAACACTGATTCATCAAGGGAGGGGAGCGGCATCCAAAAATCCAGAAAAACTGCCAAAATCATGTAGAAATCTTCAGTCCAAGTCCTCCCTGGCAATACCACTTTTCTAGAAAATCAATCAACAATTAGACGATGAATATTGAAATAAAGATTAACTACTATAAATACTCCGAATGAATCTTTCAAAGATAAGACTCCCAATAAGATAGTTCCCTGAATGAAGTTCATTAAGTAGTACTCCACTATGCTAGTAGAATATTCACACGAGTTGAATTTATGAACTGTGAGAATAAATAAGTGATATAATCCCAAAAATATATTCAGAGATCAGTTAATACGATCACAGTTATAAAGGAGTATGATTAGGTGTTGAATATTTTTAGGTTAAATAACTTAAAATAATTTATTTACCGTCGTAAGCCTTAATGGTTGGAAAGGATCTATAATATAATCATCATTGGTAAAACTTTCGCACCCGGCCAGTAATTATTATTCTTAGAATATGTTCTGTTTCTGATGGATCAACTGAATAGATTTTTAGGCTGGAATTGCCGAATATACATACACCTAATAACATATCAAATTAGGTCTATGCGTATATTCAATGTCCAAATTAATTACCTGACATTATGCCACAGCCTTTGTATTAAGATGGACTTTCATACTGTTTTCACTAGAATCTAAGATTGAAAAATTGCGAATACACATGCCTAAATGATGGATTATTTGTACTGCATAGGTAATGATAGTCAAAGTAATTACCATTTTTTTTATCTTATCATGGTTAGAAATTAGTGCTTGAGCTCATACATAAATGATTCCTGCGAATTCAACATTATCTGAATCCTGAAAATAAATATGTGTAACCATATTTATTTTACACCTGAAAAGATATTAACTTCATATTACATGGGTATTATTTTAATTTCAATTTTAAGTAACAATAACAAACTGCCACAAAACACGCTAAAAATGAAATTGGCATATCATTTGACATAATGTCATGTCATTCTACCATTTCGATATATCCGCGACATACGTTTCTGACAGATAAAAATAAGTGGAAACGTTTGTCCTTGTTTCTAGTTTTCCTACCGTCGCTTCACCCCTCTGCTCATACCGTTGCACCCAGCCATAATTCAAATAAATTTAGATAATTTACTGGGAGAATGAAATTATTTCAAACTCTTCTTAGGCGTTATTATATGCCGAATGGTCACATACATAGGGGAAAAGAAAAACTGATAAAGAGTCCAACACCAAGAGACCTTCAAGATTTGAAGAATAAGCTTGCAATTGAAGAAGAAAATATGTTTTATTTGAGACATCCCTATCTTACTTCCGTGAGTATTATAATTTTCCACTCCTAATTTTTCAAATATACTTTTCGGTTCAGGAACAATCTAGTGGTCATGCCCAAG
Source organism: Myrrha octodecimguttata (assembly GCA_958510865.1). NCBI lineage: Eukaryota > Metazoa > Arthropoda > Insecta > Coleoptera > Coccinellidae > Myrrha > Myrrha octodecimguttata. Next base: position 42,739,476 of record OY294064.1, read on the forward strand.
CGCTTGAGAAACAAAAGCTAAGAATGGAACGCTTGATGCAAAGCAAAAAAGAATTCAAGGATAACGTAACTATTGAATCTAGGTTAGGACATTTGAGGCACAAGGAAGTATGGGATTAAACGAATTGTTCATGAGAACGTGTACTTAATTTAATAGTAGTGAGTACATTGTTTTCTTTACAACTTCTCTTTGTTGTTGATTAAATTATTTCATTTTGTACATGAAAAAATGTGGTTAGGAACTAATATATTTGTCACAAATTCGTAAAGTTGATAACTAAAAAGAATTGTTAGAAGGTTGCTCTATTAATCTAAAGAGCTATAGTTTTCAATTTCATGCCTCCTATTTCCGTATATATAATTTATTTGGATGCTTGATGACGTAACGTACCATTTATCAGACAACCAGTCAAACAAGCTCGCATTAAGGCGCTATAATGTTGTGTAGTCTATATTAGTCGATTGAAGAAACCTATAAAAGTTTTTACGCTCATTCACTCGGAATCTAATAGATGACACTATTGAGATCGACAGTAACTTTGAATACAGAACCATTGTATAAACACAACATAGTGGGACAACTTGTCTTTATACGAGGGTGTCACCTACTACAGTGACTTTATACAAGATATGTATAAAGTCACTTTACCACCTTCTATTTGCATAAGCAAATTAATGTGTCATCTGTCGGTACTTCTGATGTTCTCGTAGAATGCACCACTATTTTTACAGATTCCTCTACAAGTTGACAATTTCACGACTAGGTGGCACTAAATTCATTATATTGATTGGAATCTCTGAATGAAAATTCTTTATTCTAGGATTGTAATAGTGCTATAATAATACTACAGCATTGAACTCTATACTACTATGTAATATAGAGTTCTATGTACTACAGTGCCTCTATACAAGACTCTTGAATTGGGAACTTCTGCGAAGATGCCAGCGCTCTAACGGATAAATTTGGAACCTGTCCAAGCTAGTAGTTTTATGTAAACAAACCTTAGAAATGTGGTGGAGAACGAATATTTATTAGGCAGAGCTTGAATATTTGAAGAAATTATTATAGTTTTGTGTAAGATTTCTTGAGAAGGAACTTTTCGTTTGGATCACGATATAAAATCGTACTTTAAATCGTTCCTGGAGGATAATTTCGGTGTTATTTTAGTGTATGTTGCTTAGTGGATCAAAATAAACCAATATCTAAGTTTACTTGAATTTCTGGAAAAATAGGCACCTCAATAAGTAATTTAAGGACTCTTATTTATGTGAAGAAGTGCTCAATGCAGGCTATATTATGTAGTAAATCTAGAATCAGTCCAAATGATATGACTTGTTCTTTGTTTACAAACGAAAGAATCAACAAAATGAAAACAGATTTTCTGCTTTAGTTCTTTTGCGTCGTATTTCTAAAGAAAAGGAAGCAGATAGACATATAATTGATTTCATTTTTATATTACAGCAGCTCAAGATACACATACAAAATGAAAAATGTCAAAGCCGGTTCAACCTACCTATAATAAGGAAATGAAAAGTATTTATGTATTTATATGAGTACTTCAGCTATTATCAACTCTAACAGTATATACATATACATACATACAGTATATTTAGTTTTTGTCAGATTTTCAACCAGATCACTCTTTTAGAATATGATTTTGTGTAGTATGTGAATTAGGTAGCTGCAGAAGTGCTCGGTAGTTTCTCTGCAGCATTTTCCTTCAAAATTTCATTTTTATTTACACCTGAAAACATCATGACATGAAGTTGTTTCGAAATAAATACATTGTAGGAAATTTACCTTTATGAAAATAAACATCTTCAGAGAAATGCAGTGAACATACTTTCATGTATTTCGTGATCTGTTTTCCAATCTTCCATTTCTAAAGCTAGGCCTTCTTCTATCATTGAGTTCCCTGCCCAATGCTGTTTCCAAATTAACTTTAATTCCATTTGGCTTTGGAAAAAATGAAAACTAGAGGCACTAGATGATCCTTTCTTCTTTGACTATGAATAACATTGAGTTGAGGCACACAACAATAGTCATTTCGGGAGGATGCCATTACGAATTAATACGATCGAAATTTTTAATCGTAAAGAAAGGAATCGATTGATGAATATTACAAACACTTTCGGTATTCCAAAATTTCAACTCGGAGAACAACACAAAAGCTCGAAAATGAACTCCAAAAGTGAGCAAATTACGTTGGAATAACAGGCACGTCGAAAAACTACTAGCTTGGAAGTGTTCGAATTTCTATCACCAGAGGGCGTATCGCTTAGCAGTAGTTGCGAATAGAGTCACTGTAAATAATACTAATGACCAACCAGTTGGTCTGTGATAAACCACTGTTTGAGACAATGATACTATAGATAGAGGCTTTAGGATGCGAGGAAAAAATTAATGTTATTTCAATATCTTTATTAGAATAAAACAAGTTACAGCAAGGTATAATACTGCAATAAACATATATCGACAATTTGAGTATTTTTCCTCATAATACAATAATTCTACCACTGCGCATATTTTGTATTGATAAAATTACTGAAAAGCAAATTTGAGTAAACATTAAAATTGTTCAACAAATAAATTAAACTGGTATAAATCATAGCTACTTACAAACAACAAAACTAACATACAATAACCATACTATATTGTGTGATCACTGGAAAATTCGTAAGCATTTCGTTTCTATTTGAAAAATCAAATATCTCACGTCATAATAATTCAATCGAAACTTCAACAATGGAATGTTAAATAAATAAAAATTTCTCAAACAACAGCTTGGCTATCCAAAAACGTTAAACTTCTCCGCCTGGTTCATATTCACTTTCTTGATCTCCTTAAACCAAAAAAACCTGTTTCAATCTGGAATTATGGGGCCCAATCCAACAAAAAGTGAACACCAACCATCATTTTGCAAATCCTCCAATTTAGTTGTCCGTTCTTTGATCTAGCGGTAACACTGGTCTAGGAACGATACTCGACAACCAATCCAATGGTTTGTGATCTATGTCTTTCCTATACAACTTCTTTCCCTGATAAAGCAACTCGGCAAACTGTGAAACTATGGGATCCATACCGCAACTACTTGCAGCAACAACCTGATCAGTTTTATTTATATAGAACGCAACAAATTTCAAATCCTCAATGTTGCCAACATATAAAACATCCTCAAAGCTCCCACTTCCTGCGTATCTAATATTTTTCCCAAACAAACTCGTCCAGAAGTATGGAACAACCCTCAATTCCTGATTCTTCCCCAACATGTTGACAGCTGCGATTTTTCCATGATAATGAGCCAGAGGAAAATGTCCGATGGTGGCTTTCTTGTTATCGTGAGAATACACAGGAGCGTACGCTATATCTCCACCTGAAAATATGTCAGGTATGCTCGATTGAAGATACCCGTTCACATCAACAGATCCGTCGGCTTTCAAAGCGATCCCTGTGTCTTTAATAAAATCCGTGTTGAGTGTACTGCCAACTCCGAGCAACAGAATGTTTGCGTTCAGAGTTGCGCCATCCTTGAGCACAACAGAACCTACTTTACCTGTTCCGTCGTCTTGGATCTCTTTTATGTAAGTGTTTGTTCGAAAGATCACCCCCTTGGCTTGGAAAAGTTTCATGAAGGCGTAACCAACTTCTTCCCCTAAGGCTTGTTTGAAAGGGGCCTTAGAGCGAGCGACAACTGTAACGCTCTTTACTTTATCGCAACACATGGCTGCAGCCTCCATTGCTATAAAACTACTTCCGTTTATCACTACATTTATTTCTGGGGTAAACAGAGATGTGAAGTGTTTGCCGTCTTCGTAGTTACGAAGAGTTATGATATTCTTCAAGTCTTTTCCTAAAACAAAAGAAAAAGCTATCTTGAATTTCATGCTAAACATTTTTGGAACGATATGTGGTTCATGGCAAGTGAATAATGATGTTTGTTGAATGAAAAAAATCAATTCCCCCGAGTTTGATTGGTGATACGATGATTTAATAAACCGTAAATTCAGTAACTTAATGTAAAATATCCACCAATTCAGTACCGCGGGTAGATCGATTGAATAGTAGATGCAATATACCATAGTTCCAATATATGGTAGTTTATTTATAACATAATTCAAATGTAACATAGGCCATATGAATCATTTTCGCATTTACTCACTTACAATTCCCAAATGAACATTATCGAAATAATCATTGTATTTACGCTTAAAGAGACTAACCTGGAACATCAATTCTAGCTGGCTGAGATCCTGTGGCAACAAACAATTTGTCGTATCTCAAAGTCTCCCCATTTTCTAAGAGGACTTCTTTCTTTTGAGAATCCACTTTTTCTGCAGCAACACCAAGTTTCACATCGATATCATTTTCCTTGTAGAACTCAGACGACCTGAACTCATTCTTCTCGATTTCAAAATCTCCGATTTTACTCACTTTTACTCTGTCGTAAGGTAAATGGTTCTCTTTACATATCATCGTTATGGCGCCAGTGAAATTCTCCTGTCTTAGCGTTTCTGCGCAAACTGCTGCTGCTGGACCCCCTCCGATTAATACGAAATGTTGGTTATCACTCTTGAGCCTTTTGCTCATCGACTTGACACGTTTTGGATTTTCTAGTGCCGATCGTTTTGCACGTACCTTGATTTTGCAATCTTCTATAGTGACTTGATGGCATGGTAAACTGTCCAATCCTGAAAATAGAACCAGAGCAGATATATCAATGTGACGATTTCCAAGAAGAATTGCTATCTCACCTGGAAAATCTTCTATATCCCCTGTTGCAATATTAAAACAAGCCCCATGCCACTGGCATCTAACCCTTCCATCTCCTAAGGCCCCATTCACCAGAGGTGCTCCATAGTGAGTACACTTTGTTCCCAATGCATGTATTTTGCCCCTTTGTCGAACCAATAAAACCTTTCCAGCATCTTTGAGATCAAAAACTTTCATCTCATTCTCAGCAATGTCGGATTCGCAACAAACAACATCTTCAACATATTCATCTTCTGGCTTCTGCATTTCCTCTTCAGGTGGACTGTTTGCTGCTAAATATTCGAATCAAATAAAAATAATTAACTTAAATTATGAAGGAATGTTCATTTCATCGGAAAGTTTTACAGCATGAAGTATCATGTATGATTTCGTAAACCCTTCTGTTAGTAGGGTTCAATATTAATATGAATCACAAGTCTTTCGCGAAAATCAAGAATTTTGCTGTTTGGTCTTATATCTGTGATAATTCTGATAAGGTGAAATCGCTAAGAGTTTTAGACTGTAGCATTGATAGAGAATGTCTCAAAAATGCGAGGGCTAACTCACCTCTTTTTACATTCATTTCATAGTTAATAAAAGATAGCAAGGTAAACATTTCAAGAACTGATTAGTAAGCCTATTCGTCCAATATCGATTTTTAACTCCGATTGCATAATATAGGTGAACAAATGAAATTATTTCGATATAGAAAATTGAAATACCCATTATTATAATTCATAAGTTTCCTTTTTCGAGCAGAAATACTAGCTTTTTAATGTGAAAATCATCAAATATTCACTTTTTAACCTTGATCTAATTATTTGAGGTTAAATGTAACTGTCAAGTTAAAGGAGTCATTCCGCCTACTTGGGTAACCTGTGGAATGTGGAATCTCGAATATCATATTAACATTTTCTCACCTGTATTTTCGGTTTTCGAAGTTTGGCAGCCCATTGTGTGGTGTTTCAGAGTAAAAGGCACTTTTTGTACCCAGGGACGCTTCAACAAAGTTATATTAGAAACATTGGTTGGGAAATTCCGAACTCTGTTATAGTTTCGGGTCAATATGACACCAAGTGAAAGGAATTTCCGATTGCTCATTTTTGTTATATTCTCGTATGTTCCACTTCCACTGTTCCTATCTAAATATCTAATCCCTATCGTATCAGGCAAGAAGATAGGTGGTTTTGATCGTTACCACCAATTCCGATTGTGTTCGCGTTAATAATATTTTGCCTGTTTGTTTACGTTAACTCTGCAGCCTTTGATTGATACACTGACAGTAATATGTAGTTTTTTTGTTGATTTCCAATGAACCTTGTTCTTTATCTTGCTGATATTGTGTATTTTCCATATTTAGTATTCACGATGAAAAGGTGAACGCTGAAATTTTTACGCAAAGGTTCATTTTCTTTTAAAAATTGCTTCACTGATTTTCTTTTATACAGAGTGTTCCTGAGTTGCAGGTACAAACCAAAAAGATAGATGATATCAAGAATATATGCGTCATATACATCGGTTTTCGATATATAAGTTGTTTGAAATTTTTCATAGGTGATTTTCAAGGCATTTGCTGATTTTTTTTTATTGATTGCGAAATTGGTGATAGTTACTACGACTATTCTAACAATGTACACATCAAAATGTTACTGTTAAAGAAGCCTCAAGAAAGTCTTCTCTTCAACATTATTGCTTTTTTGGTGTCAAAAAATGAAATGAATAACGTAAGTTTTTATTACAAAATATATAAAAATTGATCATATAAATATAGTTCTTTTCTTAAAAGTTCAATATTTTACGCTCGATTCCCTCATAACAACTTTGAAAGAGAAATGCCTTAATATTAATATGGTGTCTAAACTACAGATGAAAAATTTGTTTCAAGGAGTTTTTGATGAAATTATCTCCATCTCGCAGAAGAGCCTTCCTTTCCTGAGTTTCTACCTTTTGTTTCAGAGATATGGTATCGTGGAATTTTCTGATGGTCCTCAAATATTCTGAATAATCTGGGCAGTTATCTAAGAAATTTTTCTGGCTGTCAGTGAAAGTTATCGAAGTGGGAATTTCATTCCTAAGATTCTCATATTCATTTTCAGCCGCGTCGAGCTTAGATTTATACTTAGAAATTTCATCTTCTAGAAGTTGCTTGTATTCCGCAATTTCTTGGTTGCATTCTTCAGTACTTAGCTTTTGTTCTTTCAACTCATTTCCTTCTAGACCATTGTTTTCTGGTTCCATATTAAAATAAGTGAGGTAATAAGATAATAAACCATATAAACTTTCATTCGAAATCCGAATCATAGTTTTGACAACTTGCTTATGATCTACCATAGAATATCACCACAGCATAGAAACTAGTGATATTGTGAAATCACAATGAACTCTATATTATATACTATAGAGTTCTATGTGAAATCATAATCCTATGATCCACCATAGAATAACAATACCATACACATAGATCTATGAACGGTCGTCCTGGTATCTGGTCCTTATCATCCAGTTTTTGTATTCTGTGTTTTTTGAGCGCATTTTATAGGAAACGGGAATGTAATGTGAATGGCCATCTAGGGACATTATGCCGAACTTTAGCTTTTTCGACAAATGATTTCTTTCTACAATGATTGTCGTCCAAAAATTTCAGCTTGAAATATGTCTAATAATAAAATAGAAAACTGTAATATTTGAAATGAATAGTTCGAATCGTCACGGTAAGATAGCGCCACGATGGAGAGTGAAAATTTTCAAATCCTGCATCGGAAATGAACTGTTGTAGAACTCTATATTTAGTATAGAGTTCATTGTAGAACTTCTAGAGTTCTTCCTATAATGATTGTAATAGCAGGTAATACTTGGAATGAATAGTTTGAATCGTCACGGTTAGATAGCGTCACGATGGAGACTTGGAGAGTGTCTGGTGAAAATTATTGTTTATGTTTACATCGGTTTTCGGTTTAGTTGATTGATATTTAATGATCTTTTCAAAGATTTGTTAGGAATTTTATATGACTGGATAGATCAGTTTCTAGTTTCCCAATATTCCATACAGTCCTTTGTATTATTTGCTCATTTTACTTGTGTAATAATTTCTAATATCAGTAAAACATTTCTCGCCCATACTTAACACATGAAAATTTCCTCGAATGAAAAACCAGAGTGTAATGTCCAAGATTCTCCTAAAAACATGCATAGATTATCAATCTGGTATTAAGTCTACAGAATTGGTGCTAGTGTAAAATGCTCACGTTTCCGAATCTGTTCTAGATTCTAGATGATCATACCTATTCACGTAGATATGAATCTAGTGTATTGAGCTACGAAGACAACTACATGAGTTTCAGTAATGGCTGAGAAGATCACTGTGATGCCCTCAACATCTGATCAACCTTCAGCAGAAAGTATTAGGTGCGCAACTAAGTTCTCGCTGTTTGTCAGTAGATGGCTCTAGCAGTAAGAGCTAGTCGATTTTGACATATCCAAAACGTCATGAACCAAGCTTAGACATATGGTAAACAAACCGCCGCGACACATAAGTGATTTTGTTTTCGCATTATATACTTCTGGTTAAGTGAAAATGTCGAATTTCGTGCCAAACAATCGTCATTTGCGGGAAGTGTTGATTTTCTTTTTTCATTCGAAAAAAACGGCAGCTCAAGCGCATCGAGAGCTCCAAAAAGTGTACGGAAACGCTGCTCTAAGCGAAACAACATGCCGTGATTGGTTCCGTCGCTTCAAAGACGGTGATTTCGATGTTGACGACCGTCCACGTGAAGGAAGACCCAAAACCTTCGAAGACGCTGAATTGGAGGCATTGCTCGATGAGGATTCGTGCCAAACTCAAGAAGAGCTTGCTGCAGAATTAGGAGTTACCCGTCAAGCCATTTCCAAGCGATTGCATGCATTGGGGATGATTCAGAAGCAAGGAACTTGGGTTCCTTATGAGTTGAAGCCAAGAGACGTTGAGCGTCGTTTTTTCGCCTGTGAACAACTGCTCCAGCGGCAAGAAAGGAAGGGTTTTCTTCATCGCATCGTGACGGGTGATGAAAAATGGATTCATTACAGCAACCCAAAGAGGAGAAAATCTTGGGGACTACCCGGGCATGCTTCTACGTCGTCGGCTCGGCCGAACATTCACGCTGCGAAGGTTATGCTGTGCATTTGGTGGGACCAGGTCGGTGTTATTTATTATGAGCTGTTGAAACCGAGCGAAACCATCACTGAGGAACGTTATCGAACTCAATTGATGAGATTGAGCCGAGCACTGCGCGAAAAACGGCCACAATACGAGCAAAGGCACGAAAAAGTGATTTTACTGCATGACAACGCTCGGCCTCACGTTGCCAAACCTGTTAAAACCTACTTGGGCACGCTCAAATGGGAAGTTCTACCCCACCCGCCATATTCCCCAGATATTGCGCCGTCCGATTTTTACTTGTTCCGTTCGATGGCACATGGCCTGGCTGATCAACAGTTCCACTCATATGAAGACATCAAAAAATGGCTTGATTCGTGGATAGCCTCAAAAGACGAACACTTCTGGCGTCAAGGTATTCGAGCTCTACCAGAAAGATGGGAAAAAGTTGTGTCTAGCGATGGGCAATACTTTGAATGATTCATTTGTAACCATTTTTTTATAATAAAGTTATATTTTCATCGAAAAAACAGCGAGAACTTAGTTGCGCACCTAATATAATACACAAGAAGGCTTCCTTCTAGTTCTGAGATTGGCCAAAAAATACAGGTAAATGTATTTCTTTTCAGTTGAAAATAAAACTGTTTTTTTACTAAAATTAGAGCTTTACAATAAGATTGGTTCCCTAAGCAGCAGTCCATGTACCATATTAATAGAGAACTGTTTCTTCTAAATTATCTGAACTTAAAATGAACAGTAATAAAAAAATTTGAAATTATTGTTGATAGAAATTTCTCCTGCGTTATCAGAATCATATATATTTCTCAAAGTTTGTAAAGTTGTATTGATACTGGTAATGCTGGAGCAATTTTTATTAACAATAATTGTACTTGTGTTCTAGATTGGAGAAAACCAATGAAATGTATCAAGAAAGATTTTTATTTGAAAAATAGATCATTCTGTTTGAAGTTTTCAATTTTCGATTAATATAAATATTTGGTTCATAGGTTTCCACCAATATATCCAGGATCTAAGGATTAATTTATTGTATTCACCGACCCTTTGATGAAGGACTCTTGGATATATCCTTAGATGGTAATATTGTTAGTTTACTTTCAATTTTTAACATATTATTTTTTTGATAGTAAATCAATTTCAAAGGTCTTCTTCGTTATATTTTTAGAAATGGAAGAAATAAATGAAGGAACATTACATAATTGATACACATTGATTTCACTTCATGTCGCTTTGCTTCAGATCAGAATTTTCCTTTTTGTCTCTCTCAATCTCCTCTGAATAAACAAAAATGAATTTTCATTTTGAAGTCAAGAAATGTGATATGATATTAGATATATTTCTTTCAAATTAGTCTTTTTGGTCATTCTCAAAATGCCATGAGTATATGAAGACTTATTTTGTCCGTAAAGATGATTGTTAACGTAGTTCAATTACATTTTTCTAAAGTAAAATATTTTGTTTCCAAGCTGGTACTTCAGATTTGGATTTTCCATCAATCAGCCGGTGTCTTCATCAGTATCAGGTACAGAAAGCAAACAATAACTATTCTGCAAGTGGAATGTTATGGAGGGAATATCAAAAGCTCACTATATGAGAGAGGATTTTATATTCAATGCTGACTACAGCCAAACAAGAGGTTGAATGCTCTATAATTTAAACATAGCATTGAATCTATGGAGAAACAGTTAGTTGCCGCTAAACAACTCAGCATGAAGAATGATTATTTCCAAGAATGTGAATTCACTCACTAAGAATTTTCTGCAGTCACAAGTGAGAAATCAAAGTGTGAAGGTGAATGCAAGAAGGTTCACCTTAGATGAGGAGGTATTGGTTCTATTGTTTAATGAAGAAAATTGTTCAATGGGGTAAGTTATCTTAACAAAGTTTTAACAGCTGATTGATAGGTTTTTAGTTGAAATTTTTTTAAAAGCTTCTGTAGTCAATTGGTAAGTTTTAAAATTCAAATATTATTTTCAGAGATTAAAGATAACCAGAGGCATACTGCAGACCTAACTCTCTTTTTGGACAAGCTCTTCGATTCCCTGAACCAGGAACTCGAGGTCAACAGCGACACAGTTGAAGAGGCCAGTGAGAAGAGGATCTGAACATGAAATTTTCTGGGGGCAGGCAGTGGATATTCAAAATTCCATGAAATTTTTCTGTCCTATAAAGGAACAGTTTGCTGTTGTACTGAGTATTAAGAAGTTAATTCATACTTTGAAGGGATTCTTGTATTTGAGAGAAAAATTCAAAGTCATACTCCATTCACTTTTATAAAGTAGCCCAGTTGGCCATGATTTAGGTCTATCATGTTTTTGTAACTAAAACCAAGGCAGGTTGGCGCTCCTGAAATATGGACAATGTCAAAATAATTCGACGCGAGGTTGCCAATTTCTACTCTAATTACACAAATAACAATTCAGCCCCAGCCATAATAAACTAATAAATTAACATTTCGCTTTGATTGTATTGTATTGAGCCTTAAGTAGGTAGTGTTTGAATTGAACAAATTCATTAACGAATAATTTTCAAGAGTTATATATTTCGTGGAATTGTTTCGATAGGAAGTAGTATACTGAAAATGAACTTGATATACCCTACCTTGACAGAACATTGAAATTTTACGTATAAAAATAACATGAATTATACAATATCTCATTCAGTTCTATTTTTTCTAATATTTTAGGAATTGCTTTTTTCTGGAAATTGAATATTTGAGTTGACTTCAAAGTATGTCCATAAAACATAATTCCATATCTTGCTTTTGACTCGAATACTGAATGAAAGTTAGTTTACATGGAGAATTTATCCAGATATCTTGTCATTACAACCAATGATAATAGACTGAAGCTAAGCTGTATGTATCCTAGTTTGGAAATACGTTGATCCAATCCAGTGTATGTATCATTCACCTAGATTCCCAAGAACTGTTAGTTCTTTTGAGATTAATTGTGACACAGGTTTCGTAGTACTACTACATTTTCATACTGGAGTATTTCAAGTTGTGCAACAAGGTATTTAAATGACTTCTGTAGGCTTATTTCTTGAGAATTTAGAAAAGTAGGGAATTCCATAGGTCCGTCCATTCGTTTAGAAGTTTTACTGCCGGGTTATTCGAGTACTTCTATTTTTTTTCGAATGAACTATCGCAAAGTAACGGACTGCTCTATCCATCATTTTTCAATAAAATTCCAAAACACTCGATTCTTGATTTCCATACAAGAAAAAAGCATAACTGAATCTTCCAACCATGTTTCTATACGTGAAGTATTAACAGGGAAAAATGTTTCTTCAACATTCGCCAGGTCTTTGGAATGATTGAATTCACATAATATTTTCTCAAATGTAAATTCACATTTTGAAAAATACGTAATTACTACGACCTCTTTGTAGAGAGGACAACGTTGTGTAGTTATCTGACAGGAAAATGACTATAACCTAACATTTTCAAACTATACACGGTGAAATCTGTCAGGATGTCATGGCCAACTGGGCTACTTTATTAAAGTGAATGGAGTATAAATGAACTTTGGTTGTAAATAATGAAGTTCATCTATATCTTTGACCGAAGCTTTCAATCAAAATTGCCTTGAACATTTTTTCAGTTATATTCGCGCACATGGAGTAAGGAACACTAATCCTACTTGTTTACACTGAGTGTTTAGATCATCTAAGATCTTTCTTGATGGCTGAGAAAAAAGCAATGCTGTCCTCGGCATCGATAAATAGAGAAATTCTTAGGAACATAGCACTCCTTAATAGATGTAAACTTACAAGATGTACACTTGTTTATATGAGCGGAGCAATTTGCAAGATTATTTTCAGACATAATTTTATTAGAGAGTGTGATGCATGTATGAATTACTTGCTTAGTCACAAAAAATTAGTGAAATATCAAGATTATATTCACTGTAGGAAATATAAATTTGGAAATTTGATCCAAATGTGCAACAGTAATTAGTTTTTAGTTTCTCAATCTTCCAATTTCCTGCTTTATATAAAAAGTCAAATTTGTGAAAAAATTTCTATTTCATAATTTAAATTTCCAAATTATGAAGTGTCATATGACGTTCATAAAATATTGTGTGAAACAATTATCAGGTGTTTCCTATTCTGGTGGACAGCAAGTTAATAAAATAGCAACTTGGGTTGATACAAAATTTTCAAGATTTTTATTGACCAACCCTGAAAAAAGGTTCATTGGCCTGGATAAGGTCTAAGCAAAAAATCATTTTGATCCTAGAAGAAAAACTTCCAAATATATGTTTCTCTTCAGGTCAAATAAGGGTCCAATCTGATAATTAGTGTCTGTGGAGCAGGAATCCACTATTACGTGATTTTTTTTTTCATCACTATGATTTGTATATACATTAATTTATTTTGTATTTTTAACTACCCAAGTCTTATGTAAACCACAAGAATCTCAATAATTATCAATTGATAATAATAGTCTTTAGTGATTTGTTTTCAATAATTTTCATAAATTATTTTTATTCTTATACTTGAAAAAACAAGTAATCATTGTTGAAACTCTATTTTTATATTTCATTTCAATAGTATATGTTACTTCATTTATAGAATTCTCATTTGCTTTTTGATTCGTATTCGATTTCCCAAATGAATTCGAAATAAATAAATATATATTCTAAAGTATTTGATTTTTATTTCGAGAACTAGTTAATTTAAGTAGGAATTTTATCAAAGATTTGTTTGAAATATTCAAATATACCTGCTTGTTTTCCTCGGCAACTTGATGTTGGCATTAATTCAGACGTTAGTTTCGTACTGCAGAAAGAAAAGAGCAAATAGGAGTATTTTATTTCAAACAGAAGTCCAGAAGAATTGAAAGTTAATTTAAAAACTCCCGCCAATATGCGTGCAGAGAGAATCAAAATTTCAACCTTTAGAACGGCACTGTGCCATCTATTCTTCCTCTGTTATCTCTGCAAGTGAACAAAATAGATGTGATATCATAGATGATTCAGCTCCAGAAAGCTATTGTTCGTGATGTCACCCTATCAAGTTTTGATGACTTATTCTAATTAATGATGGGTGAACGAACATTGAAAATGAATAGCACAATCCAAAAAACAGTACATGCAGACATTTTATTCTGACCTGCATATTTGGATGAAAAAATCATGTAATTTCCCTCCTTCGTAGAAAATATACACATATTTCACATTATTCCTGGATGAATTGATGTTACGGATCTCCATTGTATCAGAAATTTTAATTCTTTGCGTAAACCTTCGCAATAAATTGTATTCAATTTGCATACGGAAACATCGCAAATGGCTGAATACGACCCTGTCCCGATTTCGCCTCAAGGTCAATTCACTCGTTGAATTGGCGGGAAAATCCCTGCTACTCCGGATACCTTCTAAATACCTCCTCGCTCTCATATGCTCCTGATACTCAATTTGGTTGACATAAACTACCCTGAAATGCGAATATTTGATGGAACTTTCTCAAATTGCCAGAAGCCTCTAGAATTCCATTTTCAGTAGCGTTTTCGCTGACCAAAATGTGATTTTGTATAATAAAATATTGATAGTAAAATTCATACTGCTCCTGATATCCGAACAACGATAATTCGGCGTATACCTATGCATTATTGGGAGTGTTTAAAAACCAAATCGAGTATCAGGAGCATATAATAATGCCGAGTAGGTATTTTCAATAAACTGAACAATTGAGTATCCATTAGTAAAATGAAATTAATACATATACATATAAAGATATTTCCTCATTTAAGTAGGAAAGCTCTTGATACTCGATCTGGTTGTCGAGTTTTCTACCGTGATGGGAAAATATTTAATGAAACTCGAAAGAAAAAATTTTGAAATTGAATGTTGCATAAAATACAAGAAAGAATGGGCCTTTGGATCAAATTTTTAAAGGAGATGACTTTCAGAGATGAGATGCCAATGCAGACATTCTTTCATTTCTTTGATGCATAAAAAGTATTTTATCCGGTTGAGCTATGAATTTTCATAATAAAACAGGACTGGATGTGGTTGTATCTTTAAAATTGTTCATATCGTTATATAATATTGGCGAAAAATATCAGCTACTCCGGATACTTTTCAGATACCTCCTCGCACTTATATGCTCATGATACTCGATCTCTGGTTGTCGAACACTCAAACAATAATGCGGAATTGTTGTAACAGGAGCAGCGTAAATTCAACTATTAATCTTTTACAAAAAATCACATTTTGTTCAGCGAAATCCTCCGAATAAAGAACATTGTTCTTTATTCAAATGCGAAAACTTTACTGAAAATGGAAATCTAGAGGTTTCTGGCAATTTGAGAAAGTTCCATCAAATATTCGCATTTTAGGGTAGTTTATGTCAACCAAATCGAGTATCAGGAGCATATGAGTGCGAGGAGGTATTTGGAAAGTATCCGGAGCAGTAGGGAATTCCCCGCCAATATTCGATCGAGTATCAGGAGCTTCCCTACTCGAAAGGAGTTATCTTTATTTCTTCAGATGTAGGACATGCTTCGATTTCATTTGAATAATGGATACTCAATTGATTTGATTCAATTTTATTTTACCAATGGATTTTCAATTTTTCAGTTTATTGAAAAATGGGATTCCCAATGACAAATTACAACTTTTTGCCTTTAAGTATGCCAAAGTGGTCATTGAACGTGCGAACAAAATCTGCTGCCTTCACACAGCAGTGCTGTTCTAGTTTCAATCCATGAAAAAATAAAACACGGAATAATCCTTATTCTGCTATCAGGAGCACCGTGAATTCAACGATCAATCTTTCACAAAATCATATTTTGTCAGCGAAAACGCTACTGAAAATCTAGAGGTTTCTGGCAATTTCAGAAAGTTTCCATCAAAAATTTCGCATTTTAGGTGTGTGACAAGCAAATCGAGTATCAGGAGCATATAAGTGCGAGGAGGTATTTGGAAGTTATCCGGAGTAGCTGATTTCCCGCCAATTTCATAAAACCACGCCCATTCTAAAAATAGATTCGGCCATGAAAAATTCTCAGGACCGCATCCAGCCATTTGTGGTTATAGCACAATCGGATGAAATACTTTTTCTGCATTAGAATAATGATAGAAAGTCTGGATTGCCATCTCATTTTTGAAAGTCATCTCCTTTTAAAATTTGACTCAAAGAACCATTTTTCAGGTGTTCTGTGCAACATTCAATTTCGAAATCTCATTCTAGCGAGTTGAAGTTCTTCTGAAAATTGCATCAATAACTATTTTCCCATCAGGGTAGAGTTCGAGAACCAGATCGAGTATCAGGAGCTTTTCTACTCAAATGAGCAGTTAGTTATCTTTATTTCATCAGGGATAATTATTAATTTCATTTTCCAATGGATATTCAATTTTTCAGTTTATGGAAAAATGAGATTCTCAATGAAAATTTGATTTAAAGGCCCATTTTTCAGGTATTCAATGCAACATTCAATTTCGAAATCTCATTCTAGCGAGCTGAAGTTTTTCTGAAAGTTGCATCAAATATTTTCCCATTAGGGTTAGAGGTACAGTTCGAGAACCAGATCGAGTATCAGGAGCTTTTCTACTCAAATAAGGAGTTAGTTATCTTTATTTCATCAAGGGTAATAGGATATCAGTTAATTTCATTTTACCAATGGATATTCAATTTTTCAGTTTATTGAAAAATGGGATTTTCAATAAGAAATTACAAACTTTTGATTTTAGTATGCCAAAGCAATTGTCTCCATTGAACATGCTCGCAAAAGCTGCCGCCTTCACACGGCAAGTGCTTTTCTAGTTTTATTCAAGATTCATAAAACAAATTGAACGCGGAATAATCCTTTTTCGGGTATCAGGCGCAGCGTAAATTCAACTATCAGCCTCTCAGAAAATCACATTTTGGACAGTGAAAACGCTACTGAAAATGGAAAATCTAGGGGTTTCTGGCAATTTCAGAAAGTTTCCATCAAAAATTTCGCATTCTTGGTGTGTGACAAGCAAATCGAGTATCAGGAGCATATGAGAGCGAGGAGGTATTTGGAAGGTATCCGGAGCAGCAGGGACTTTCCCGCCAATTCTATTAGCCACGCCCATTTTACGAGTTCAATGAACTTGAGGTTGAATAAAGACAGGATCGTATTTAGCCATTTGTGATGTTTCCGTATTCAAATTGAACACAATTTATCGCGAAGGTTTATGCCAAGAAATGAAAATTTCTGACATAATTGAGATCAGTAACATCAATTCATCCAGGAACAATGTAAAATATGTGTATATTTTCTTACACAGGAGGAAAATTGCATGATTTTTTCATGTTATCAGCCACGCCTATTCTAGAAGAATATTCGACCTATTTCTAGATGGGACCGTATTTGGCTCTATTATTTCACAGGGGAACATGTGCTTTTGAATATGATGTACTACGAATATTCTTCAAATACGGCTTTTTTTGACTGAATGTGGGAATTAAGTAAATTAAACACGAATTTATCAGTATTCTTCATTTATTCTTGAAATTAATTTATTTGTTGCATACACATTCAAAATATAAGCAGAATCAAAGAAAATCTTGAAAGGAATGGTATAAAATAAGTCTCCAGGATTTGAGGAAATCACATTTTGTATGAAAAATTAAAAAAGCTCAAATGTAGATACACAAAAAATAGTCTTTTGCTACAACTTAGTATGTACATGTATATCAAATGTAGTAGACATGGTCCTTATCAACGAACAAACTTGCTTCTCCGGCGTTTCCCTCTGCACTGCCAGCTTCGTATTTGCTCAAGAATGCTTCGCTGCTGGCCTACAAGAAGAAAAATTTATTAATTATTTGAAAGATCAGACTTTTATAATACTGATTGAGTCATTAAGTTGACAAGTTATCTTTTCTTAAAAATTTATTCAAATGAAATAGGAGCTTTGGTACAAAAGTTGCCAACCAAAAATTTTCGAAAATTTTCTAACTAGGAAAGGGTAATTTCAAAATGAATTTGACATGGTGACGATATTTTTGTTGATTATTTTTGGGACTTAATCAGAGAGGTTGAATTCGTGAATGGAAAATTTGTCGACGTTGTTAATTAATGAAAAAAAAGAATAAGGGGGAGATTGTGCGTTTAAAAAATTTTCTTTGGTCAACATTAAGTCACTATAAATATTAGCATTCTGGGGTACACACAGATCAAATACAATTTCATCATTTCCTCGGACTATTTCCGCCACTATATGCTTTCTTCATGGAAGGTCTTCGAAGTGTTCAATATAAATAACCTCAAGTTTTTCTACAGACTCATACAACCCCTGAGATGCATAAATCAACCCCTTAATGCTCAGGAAGTGAGTCCCCTTGCTTGAAATATGTGAATATTTGATGCTGACCTGTCAACTTTTTTTTCTTGCCCACAAATACATTCTCACAGATATTGCAAGAAACTGATTTAATTTTAGGAATTTTTGGCCATATATCCGCTTATGTAATATATAGCATTTTTATCTTGCAGGTCAACATCAATATTGTCGATAGTCAAGGATGCCTCAGTTTCATTATTGAATTGAGCTTGGGAGAGCTCACTCAACTGAGTCAATTTTTTCAAGGAGAATGAAAAATCTTCTTCACAATTTGTCAGGTCGATAATTTTGAAATGCTTGTCAAGTATTTATGCCGCAGACCATTCTAAAATTGCAGCGAACTTGGGTTCCGGCAGCATCCATATATTGCCGCACTGTTGAAAAAAAAATTTCAACAGGATCTTGATTAAGATGACTTGTTGATAATTTGGCAACACCATAATTTGAACGCAAGTCTCTTGCAAGTTGCAGAACACTATTTATGGTTACAATAAAACCATTAATTCAGGGTGGAATAGATCATTTGGATGGTAGAAACCTCGAATTTTTAAAATTGTCCTTAATTTCTGAGATGAATTGCTCATGAGGTGATCCATCACTCATGGCATATCTCATCTTCATCAAATCACGATCAAGTTTGCTACTATTCAAACAATCAAACAATTCGTCCATTTCACCCACAAACTCAGCTGTTGCTGAGGAATCAACTGGCAGCTCTCCAAACTGCTGTAGTACAAGCATTGCTATGCTTGCAGATTCACTAAATACTTGTGTTGCATATTTTATCCTCATAGCATTGAAGGACGTCACATTGAAATGCTCTTCGGTAAGTTTAGGTAGTTAACATACACTCAGAGGGTTTGGAGACCTGCCAGCTGATTTAATGTATTTTCAGCCAACAGTTTTATTTTTATAACCGAGATCATACTTTGAAAGATTGTTCCTCAAACTTTTAAGTAGTTGAGGAGCATCATACAGAAAAAAAAATTTTCATTATTTCTGAAAAAAATACTTTGGTCAATTGAAATTTGGAACTGCTTGGCCCCATTCTGATTCACAGGACTCTGATCACACAATACCGTTTTAACTATGAGTCCAGCTCTGAATGCAGAATCAAGTGAATCATAAAAAATTTATGGTAAAAATTCATTTGTGGCTGTGCGTCCCAAAAACCAGTATCCCAAAGTGAATTTCCAATTGTAAACGATGCTCCTCACCATTCAGAAAAGTGCAGACGTAGCCTTCTCATTTCTCCTTATTTTTCCAGCATCAACAACTCCAATTATTTTTTCATGTGACTTATCATAATGAACCTCTTCATTGAGCAAAATTTCATCCAAAATTAATATGCATATTTTTTGTTTGTTTTAAATTGAATTTTTAATGATTCCTCTATAGCTGGACTTACACCAGGAAAAATTTTAAGCTTTACCTGCCAGTTTCTCAAGGTCCTGATAATTTACAAGTTGAATGATTTGGATAATGTTTTATACCCCTTTGGTAAAGCATAATGCCATAACAAGCACATTTGTTTCAAGTCATCATCAAACCTCCTATTGAATTTAATAGCAAGTTTGTCCTCAACTCATTAGAGAAAATAATGTGAGCATCCTTGGAAAGATATCGTTTTGTTTCACTTATCAATCTAGATACGTTCGCTCTGTTTGTTGACTGGATGGGTCTTCCTTTACAGAAACAGTGGGGAGCCTTATTCCTAAACAATTTGCATCTCAGAGAATTGATGGTACCCCTCATTCTCTTCCGCCTTTTGTTGGTTGAGGGGCTCAACTTACTACCACGATGTTTTTACTGTGCAGCTATTGTTGAGGTGGCTGAACTACTGCTTGCTCCCATCAAATCCTCTGGTTCATGGGAAACATCTAGAAAAATTTAAAAAATATCATCTTAAAGCATATATCGCTGAAATAAATTGAATGTTCCACCAACACAATTTCAAGTAAATGGACCTACAAATAGAATTTGCATGTCATTGTTGTTCTCTTTTACAGAATGTCGTTTGTAGTTGGCAGTAGGGATTCTATCAACAAAAATAGTAATATAACTATGTTTTCCATTCCTTTGTGCAATATTAATTGTTTACTTATGTGAATAAAATTAATAACAAGATTAACTCACCAGCATTAGATTGAGGTACATTTCAAGCTGCCGCATTAACACTATTCTCATCTATGATTATCTCAAACCCGGATTCAGGATAGACATCTAATGTAGGTCCATTCATACGCAGAAAACTTCCACGCTCCCGGATAATCCGTGGATATGTGAATCTGAACTAGTTTTCCGTAAAATACTCGCTACACATTTTAACGATCTCAGGTCAATATCTTTTCATCTAGAGAATTAGATCCACTTCTTGTTCTTAGCACTGAATAATAATCGAAATTAGATGATTATGTTATATTGAATTAACTACTCATACTTACATGTTCATTGTGTATATACGATGGCAAGGTATAAAAAGCTTTGGAAATCGTTTAAACCATTCGAAAAATTTTCATCTGGTCATCCTTCTGTGATGGTCAAAATGGGTTGAAATTAGGAATAGATGATGAACTCAAGCAGTTTTTCCTACTTTTGGTCATTCTTGAAACTTTCAAAGTTACGGTTTAGAAAATTGCCCCTTCGACAAATTTTTATTTGGTCTAACATTCAGTTAATAGCTAAAAAATTGTAGGAATGCGTTGATTTTTGAAATAGATGAAAAACTCAAGCTCTTCTTTTCACCTATCGTTATTGAAATCATCCTGCTTTCAAAACTTTGCTTGGAAAAATCCTGGAATTTTCGAGAACTTATTTCGGTGACATCTGCTGAGCTAACTGCAAACTAATGCAAGATATTAGGAGAAAAAAGAAAGAAACCTGTTGGTATTAAAGGTTGTTAACGATATTATTCTACCTTCTGATATTATTTAAGCAAATGTCCAGTAGATGGCGATTTCGCCATCAACTTGGATGTGCAGGCAACACAAATTACAGATATGTACTGGAGCACCAGTATGATTGGTTGCCGACCAATAATTCTAACATTTCGAATAGTCGATTTGATTGAACTGTGAATTACGTAACATGATCAGAATGAATAGCCTTTTTTGAATTTCTTCCAAACTCTGCTTTGAAAAATCACAAGGTTAGGCCCTTTGAACAATTTTGATTTGGTCAACTTTCTATTAATTTTCATCTCCTCATCCGGTGAAATGGTCAATATGGGCTGAAATTAGGAATAGATGATGAACTCAAGCAGTTTTTCCTACTATTGGTCAATCTTGAAACTTTCAAAGTTACGGTTTAGAAAATTGCCCCTTCGACAAATTTTTATTTGGTCAAACATTCAGTTAATAGCTAAAAAATTGTAGGAATGCGTTGATTTTTGAAATAGATGAAAAACTCAAGCTCTTCTTCTCACCTATCGTTATTGAAATCATTCTGCTTCAAAAAATCCCGGAATTTTTTGAGAACTTATTTCGGTGACATCTGCTGAGCTAATTGCAAACTAATGCAAAATATTAGGAGAAAAAGGAAAGAAACCTTTTGTGATTAATAAAGAATCAAGTAAATATCCAGTAGATGGCGGTCTC
Organism: Myrrha octodecimguttata; assembly: GCA_958510865.1. NCBI lineage: Eukaryota > Metazoa > Arthropoda > Insecta > Coleoptera > Coccinellidae > Myrrha > Myrrha octodecimguttata. The sequence goes on from OY294064.1 coordinate 42,761,294, forward strand.
GCCATCAACTTGACTGTGCAAGCAACACAAATCACACATATGTACTGGAGTACCCGTATGATTGGTTGCCGAGCGATAATTATAACCATTTGCAATAGCCGAATAGCATAATCAGAATGAATAGCCTTTTTAAAATTATTTTCAAAATTCTGCTTCGAAAAACCTCAAAGTTAGGCCCATTGAACAATTTTGATTTGGTCAACTATCTATGAATCGCATATAAATGGTCTGAACGGGATGAAATTTGGAACAGAAACATCATTCTAAAAACCAAAGCCATTGTGCTTCAAATAATCCCTTCAGATTTGATCAACCTTCTGTGAATTACTAAAAAACTGGAATAAACAAAAGTTCAGATAATAAAATTATATTTTCAATACAAATCCTATAAAATATAAAATTCGATACCACCAATGGTATGCCACTCAAAGTGAATATAGCCGTTATTTTTGGGATTTATTTGTAATTTGTTACTGAATAAATTCTATAATAGGATTCACAGTCTCAGTACATTTTTTGCATTCAATATGAACATTATCTACTCTACACCTTCTTCAATTTCTAATTCTTTATCCCAATCTTTCATTTTAGCATCCATCATATAATTATCTTTTAATACATCCCATACTTTACTACTTTCTTCTTTATCATTTGTCAGTTTCTGTTTCTTTAAAGGAATTTCATTTTCAAGAACTTGATCAACATTTTGAGATTTTTGACCCATTAGAGCATCTAAGAATGTATTTTTATCTATGTTTTTCCTAACTTTATCTTTTTTGACTTCAAGCGGCCCTGCTTCTCTCAATTTCTCATTAATATCTTTTTGTTGATTCCTTACTGCGTTGAATAACTGCACCACTCCCCGTGTTGCTATTTTAGTGAGTACCCTTTCTCGATCTTTTTCTAGAATATTGGGTTTCACCCTTAACCCAGGAATTTCTTTTTTCTAGAAAAAATCATGTTGAGTATAAATGGAGAATTCAGAAATTGAATGTAATAAAGAATGAATAACGAAATAAAATTTCATCTCCAAAAACTCAAATTGAAATTTAGACTGAATCCTCACCTTTTTTGCCTTTTGTTTTATTTTATCAATGGGTTTGGCAGGTTTTTCTTCAACGACTTCATTTTTTATTTCACCATCCTTTAGTACCACTGCAAATCCTACTTCCTTAGGTTTTGCTTTCACCTGGGTAAGTTTCTTTGCTTTAGAGAGAACTAGTGGTTTATTAGATTTTGTTTTAGTCCTAAGAATTTTAGAGATGCAATCTGCCCATGCAGCATTTTTAGAACCAGTTTCTGTATCAAATTTCTCGCCATCACTTATAGAATCTTCAGCAGAAGCCCAGCTATCTACATCAGAATCTGTAGTTCCATCAGAATCACCTTCATGAGATTCTTCCTCGTGTTCAGCAGATGCATAAATTTCTGCTTCTTCAGCTCCAAAATCTGAAAAAACATAATTTGTGTTAGAATAAATTTTTTATTACTATGCTTCACAACCAACAATTATGAGATGTTTTACAATGTGTAAGGTTCACATTTTTGTGACTACTTTAGAACTTTTGTTTATCTGCAGACAACAGAGTTGTCAGTAAAATGTAAACCTTACATATTGCAAAACCTCTCATAATTGTTGGTAGTAAAACATAGTGATGAAGTATTTGTTTTAATTATGATGAGGTACCAAATAGTAACAACTGAAACAGTTCAATAAATTGTATTATCAAGAAATTCTCACAGTTTGATGACACTTACCTCCACTTTCTTCAATAACCACTCGCTTCATTTTATTTAACTTACGAAAATGAACGATTATGGAACATCAACCAGAGTCTCTGCCCGCTCGTTTTATTTGAAAATGAATAAACAAACTAAAGTACACTCACGGTGAGGTATAAAAGTTGGGTTAAGGAACATTACAGTCACAGAAACGTGCATGAACATGAACACAAAAAATAAATGAAATCACAGAGCACAAATTTGAACTTTGACCTTAAACCATAGATCTCTGCCTTAAACCAAACCACTGAACTAAGAAGAAGAAAATTTTCTCCTTTTTTGACAGAGGGGTAACCAAATTCTTTAAAGGTCATCTTCGTGCATAGACAAAATAAAATAATTAAAATATACTTTACATTAATCAAGAATATCAAGAATTGTGTTACTATTCGATTGGATTTGTCCGATTCACCTGAAAACTGTTTCCCACAAATATGGATGAAGATCCAGATAACTCCATGATCGAAAGGTCCATGGAAAACATAGCAGAGAAAGTAAGTTTGGGCAATTTCAATTTTTTCTTGCCCTACTTGTTTATTTCAGATGAAAAAGACTGACGAGAAGATGGACGTACTAGCTGAACGAGTAAGTAACATAGAAAGCGACATATTCTCCGAGGAAGGAGAAACAATTCAAGTCAATAACCTTTTGAAATCAGTGAACGAGGTTAAGGAAAACTATCAGTCTCTCCGTAAAGAATTGATGGAAGTTCAGGATCTGCAGAAACAGCTGAGCTCTTCACTTCAGACTCAGCTCAGAATGATGCAGTCAAAGTTCAACACATTGAAGGAAAAAGTTATTGCAGGCAATATCAGTAATAGAGGACTGTCAAGGTCCCAGTCTATATCTTCAAGTCATACCAGGCAAGAGTATATCGGCTTTGAAAATGTTGACTAGATCTTGAAAGTTGTCCACTTAAAATGATTACACAACATCATGTGGACTTCAGAGCATGTAATCAACTGCATATCTAGTCTTAATTTGATCATTATACATGATTTGAAGATTTATTTGATTCAGTCGGAATCTATGGAAAATTTACTTTAAATTCTTGAAGGCATTCCATTTATTATTTGCTCTAGATGAAGCCAATATTTCTAATTTTGGAGTAGTCCAGCAATTGTCAACTTCAAGATTGGATGATAATTTACCATATAATTAGAGAGCAATACCTTTAATTTGGATGTATTGATTACAAAAACGCTTATTTAAGGTTAATGTGTGGACTAAATTGAATCTCATTGGAAATGCAGATTCAATTTATTCAACATATTTTAAGAGGTGTTCTGAACAGTACGAAGATTAGCTTATCATTTGTGGGCACCATCACAGTTTTTGCTTAACTGCAATATATCATTGTTGTGCATGACTACATATCTTACGCCAATTGTTTAGACTCAATGTGGTAAATAAAAAACATATATCGACTATGTACACCCATATCCTTGCATGTCTTAGTGAAAAAAGTGAAGTCAATTAATAGATGTGTATTACTCATCTTTATAGATATATAGGTGATATTTTTGTGATTTTTCCACTGTATTTATACAATGACTACTTTTTTGTTAAATTTTTGCAACAGGCAAATTTTACGATTTGCTTTCAATGGTGAACTTAATCAATGTGATGGAATGTGCTAAAATTGTAAAGAAGAGACAGGGTATGAGTAAGGCTAAAAGAAGAAAAGATACTTGCAATATCAACAATACAAAATTCTAAAAATTTCGATATTAAACGAGTTGTGCGTCAAAAAATTTCATAATTTTTATTAATTCCTTTTTAGTTTTTTTAAAAAAGCACCTCATTATCATATTATTCGTCATTCCCCAAAAAATAGGTATTAGGGACCAATACATTTGAATTTGTTTTTTCACCTAAAAATATTTTACAAATACCAATTTATAAATAGTTCAGCTTGTTTTTGCATGATTTGTAAGCTTTGTGTTTGATGCTCATATGTAGAGAGATACTGCTAATACAAGAAACTCGATTACGATCTGAACTCTCTACATATTTGTAGCGTTTATAATAATTCTGTTGAGATGGCAGCACCTGTATCTAATTGGCATTAACAGGACAACTGTCAAAAATTTACAAGATGCAGTTGAAGATTGAATTTTTCCTGTTGCACTTTTTTAAGAAACATTTTAGGAATTGTTTAAAGTAGTTGGTACCTGAATTTCGATGTATTTTGAGAACCTGTTATATTTTTAGGATTTTAGATGCCTTAAGGTAAGGAGTGTTTCTTGCCACTCCCGGTGATTTTCATTGAAAATTTCGAAAAATAATTTCTTGTGGTCTTTGAATTTAGCAGCAAAGGAATTGGTAAAATTGATTTTTCGATGATTTTCGTGGAAATTCTTTCCAATAATATTTCTTCTAGTGAATTCACACTTGCTCAATTATTTCATAATAAAAACACAAGCACAATAACATCTATACCTTCTAGTGAATTGATAAATATTAAATTCAAAACATTTCATACAATTTTAAAGCACATGAATACACATATTAAATTATTGCTCAAAGTACTTATATTATTATTGTTGTCTAATAAATATATTGAAGCAGCGATTGCTTTTTACTTGCTTGAACTTATCATGCTGGGGCTGCTGTTGTCTCCTCTGTAGCTGCTGTAGTTTCTTCTGCAGCTGCTGTATTATCTTCTGCAGCTGCTGTAGTTGATGCAGCTTGATTCCTTATATCAATACCATTTTGACCAGCTAAAAATGAACTAATATTGAAAATGAAGAAAACCCGACAGATTTGAAATACCATATGGTCTTAAAATGATGATCCAAAAGCAGGGATTGTGGTTCTTATGGTAAATTGGCACAGAACTCTGAAATCAACTAAGTTAACTATTTTGAAAAGCTTTAGTTCACTTAACTTGAAATAATTAAATTGTTGAAAAGAATTCGATAAAAACACTAATAAAAGTCAGGATCTTTGTGAACTTCTTCAAAATCATTCATACATTGGTCACCTATCCAGGTAACGAACACGCTGGTCACTGCACAGTCTGCAAATAAAAGCAATTTCGCGATGCTCTTAGCCTCTAGAAAATTTGCATGTACCCTCAAGCAGACATTTTTGGAACCACATACAAAATTTCAACTCTATTTCTGTGAATTTTGGAAAATTTCATCATTATTCGGCGAGTCCTGGATTTGATTAAAAAGTGGGTTTAAGAAGTGAAAATTTGATAAATCTTCAAGCAAGCATACAAAAATTTCATAAACTCAAAGCAAGAACATGGACTCACAGTAAAAATTAATGAAGAAGCCAATAAAACAATGAATATAAGAAATTTCATAGTTACAATTCGAATAAAAATAAATGCTCTAATCGAACCTTACACCTCTTGAACTGAACCAATACGACCTCAGAGCGAAGGGTAATATGCAAAATTTCTGCATGAGTGATCTCTGATGATGCAAAAGTGTAGAATTCAATTCAAGGCTGTAATAACAGGACCAAAAATAATGATCACAAATTGATAAAATACCAATGAATAAAAATGTACAATGGATTAGAAATAATGAGCTCATTTCCTGGATAATCAATTTTAGATAATGCATCTCTTTGTAGGCAATTTATATCTAAATGAGCCAGGTATTGCGCTCTTTTGAAATAAAAATAATAAAAAATTTGACCGCTTCAGCAACGAATTTAAACATGAACGCAAAAGCTGCTGCCTTGATGGCAGTGCTTTTTGAAAATTTTCACTGATAAATTACTGGATTTCATTTCGATCCAATCTGTATTTTTGGAAATATTGGAAAAATAAAATTCTGAATGGGTATATCTACGGAATCATTGGGCGGATTTTACCCATTCACGAATTCGACCTTCGTAATTAAGCCCCAAACCTACTCTACAAATATCAAGTTTCTAAGTAGTTTCTTCCGGAAGTTATTGTGTTTACGGTCAGCCTAACTGCCGACTACGTAAACACAATAACTTCCGAAAGAAACAACTTAGAAACTCGATATTTGTAGAGGTTTGGACCTTAATTACGAAGGCCGAATTCGTGAATGGGTAAAATCCACCTAATGATTCCGCAGATACTCATTCAAAATTTTATTTTCCCAATATTTCCAAAAATACAGATCAGATCGAATTGAAATCCAGTACTTCATCGAAAAATTACAGTTCGAAGGTTCATACAGAATTCAATTAGGATGATATGATAAGAAAATCACAGAAATTTTTTTTTTTAATTGTTTTAATGACACGATTATCACGAAATTTTGCATAAAGTTGTCTCTAAGCATCTTCAAACTATCTGCGAAGTTTTATCAGGACTGAATCAGTATTTCTCGAGTTATACCGAAAAAATCAATGATATCGAGAAGAAAACCTCGAAATTTGATATATTTTTTCCCGATATCTCAAAAACTTATGATCGTATCGAACTGAAATTTCGTACACTGCTGTGAAATATGAAGCTCAAAGTGTGAATGGAATTTTTTTTGGATATGATGAATGGTTTCCGAAAAAAAAAATTTTTGTAAAAAAATTCCGAAAAATTTTTTTTTTCTAAATTTACCGACAATATGATCCTGACGAAATTCAGCTCAAAGTTGCGCGACGTTACACTACACCTAACTGCCAAGTTTGAATCCAATCGCTCGAGTAGTTTCTGAAATAAAAAATTAATAACTTCAAAATTTCAAGTGCCTATAACTCCGAAACTATTCGACCGATTTGGCCCATAATGCGTGAAAGTCTCAAGTTGCTAGCTTGCTTCTGTCGACAGTTATCGTGTCCTCGGACGGACGGCCAGACAGAATCGATTTTGACACCGGATTCGTCATCAGTGAGTCGATTAAGACCATATTTGGCTCAATCATCCAAAATTACAGACATTTGGACAAAACGATAGCACGCTGTTCCCCTAGAACATGCGCGCAAAAAACTTTAGGATTTCGGAAATCCAGGTCTATTTAGTATTTTGTAATTCCAATGTTCGCTAGAAAGTTGGCCTCAGAAGAATCCGATGTCAAAATCGATTCTGTCCGACCGTCCGTCCGGCCGTAGACACAATAACTTGAGAAGAAAAGAGCTAGCGAATTCAGAGTAGGTAGCGCATCAAAATGTGCCGGTTGAGTAAGTTGAAGGGCCAAATTGATGTACAATTTTGAGCGAAATTTAGTTTTGACCACATTATTAGAATAATTTTAAAAAATCAAAATATTTTTCCCCCAATAAATGTCAATATGCTCATGTCAGTGCGTTTCTAGATTTTTTTCTTTATCTACTACTAGTATTGGGAAAAAAAATCATTAATTAGTTTCCAAAAAGAACACATTTGTGCTGAAGTCAATTTTAAAATATTTTTTTCTCAAAAATGAATACGAAAAAATTGTGAGACATCAAATATTTTTTTAAATAAATCAGATTTTTCTAATCACCACTGACACATCACCAAAAAGTTCTTGAGGCTGAACGGAGACCTTGTTCCAAAAAAAAAGTAACCCTGTAGATTATCACCAGTAATTGAGATATCAATTAATTGGGGAATTTTTATGAGATTTTTTACTCACCAAAGAAATCATCCCTCTTAATTTTTATATCTGCAATTTTCAGAACATCTTATAATATTCCTCTGAAAATACATTATTGTGTATTTTAGGCATAAATGAATCAATCAGTGAAAGTCGACAATATAATCAACTGAAAAAAAAATAACACCATCAAAATCGACAAACAACTTGAACTTGTTTTACTTTCAATTTTCTCACTTCAAGTCAGTTGAATAAAATCACAATTGATCCCACACAAATACAACTTTTTCAAAATGAAGTACGTACTTATATTTTCATACTAAGAGGTCACATGATAATACGTTCATTTCATATATACAAAAAAAATCACAAATTGAGTACCTAGACCTAATTTTCAAGAAAAAAACTTAATTTGGATCATTTGCATATCACATCATCTTAAAGCTAACTTTAAAATACGGGAATAGTAGACCTATCTTTATGGGAAAGATCATCATCGAGAGTAAGGAGAACCATGAATGTAAAGAACATTCCAACGGCGCTCAAGAAGTGCCATATATCATGGAAGTCGTAAAATCTCAAAAGTTTACATTCTTGATTGAACTGTCTAGACATCGCGGGTGTTTTCTGCAACAAAAAAAAACAATTCATGAAAATTAATCATGATAATACAGAAATACGACAAAATAAACATTACGCAAAAAGAATTCAAATGAATAAGCAATGATAAAACAAAGATTAAAATACAAAAAATAAAAAAAGGTAAACCCGCAAGATTTCCCGTCGCCGAGATATTAAAAAGATATTTACATCATTATACGCAGTGTGTTTTTCTGAATAAAAAATGTGAAATCGAACATAGGCGGTCTCCCTTAATTTGAAAGATTTGGCCCCCAAAGTTCCAAAATGAGTCGTTTTCAGGTCCCTTTTTCCACCATAAAAACGATCTCTCACTTCATCTGTATAGTTCACGAACCACCTTTGAACCTTCAATCAACAATAAGCAACACTTTTCTCCAAGAATAATCAATATTTAATGAAAAAACAATGAAATTACTGGACAACCACTTAAACTCTATTCCTTCTGATTTCGACTCAGTCTGAAAGTGAAGTTTGGCAATGGCGCGAAATTTATCGGTCGGAATCGTGCCATCGTGCGTATTCGTGAATGACTGATTATTGCTGGCGAGAAAAATGAAATATCATGAAATATGTTCTTAGTTCTTACTGTTTACTGCGATACTCTTAATCTTCCAATAGGAGAATTCGTTTCTGATGAAATCTACAAGAGAATACACCCTGATATATATATTCCAACGTACATTTTTTTCATGTGATAGGTCGCGCCCTTACCAGATATCCAATGAAATCGAGGTTATTATATAACCCATTTTATTGGAATACTTCGAATCTCATTCTAAACTGGGACCATCTCGAAGACATAACAAAAAACGAAGTAGATAAAAACCTCCCTATTTTGAAGGGGATAGAAAGAAAGTTCAAACGAAAATATTGAGAGTGAAACCTTAAACAAATATTCTCAATGATTTTGTTTCGATGTTAGAATAATCACCTCTTCTTCATTGACAGAACCATTTTCCTTACAATCATATCCTTCGACTTCCCATCATTTCATATTTCCCGCCAGCAACTACTATTCGGTCATAAAACGTTGGCCAGCGATGAAAAGACGCTGTTGCCAAGCTCCGCTTTAACATTGAGAATGAGAAGTATTTCGTAGAAATAAAGGTTAAGCGGTTGTCTAATATTTTCACTTTTCTTCCTTTAAATAATGAATTTTCTTGAAAGAAAGTGTCGCTATTCGTTAGTTGAAGGTTCAAAAATGATTTATGAACTAGATTTGAGAAGTGAGAGATCATTTTTATGGCGGAAAAAAGGATCTGAAAATGCATCAATTTGGAACTTTGGGGGCCCATATCTTCCAAACAAAGAGATACCGCCTATGTGGGCCTTCATATTTTTTGTTCAGGAACTCACACTGCTTACAATGATGTGAATATCTTACTTGTAGCTTCGCGACGGGAAATCTTGCGGGTTTATCTTTCGACTATGTTTTCAAGCAAATATTCAAGAAATAAACAGAATGCAAGATATCGAGAAATCTCAAATCCTAATACAATGTTGAATGACCGATTTTGAATATATAAAATTTCACTAGTAGGTATACTTACCGCCCAAGAAATACTCTTATGTAAGAAGAAATACATCGCAGATATAGCACACGTTATAGAACAAAACAGGAAGAACCAAGACAAGGATTTTAATTTCTCCCTGTGTATAAGCTGAAAACATATAAAAATACGTAAGGAAGTGCAGAATAATACAAAGTTCTCAAATGTTACCTTCATGATAATATAGAAGAAGAAATAAAGCAATGTATTGGCCATGAAGACAGCAAGTAGAAAGAGAGCGAAATCTTTTTGATGATCGTATAGCCCCCAAGCTGCTAGGGACCAATTGCATATATTTCCTATTATCAACAGGACCATTCTTGCTGAAATGAAATTATAAATAAACGTTGTAAAAAAAAATTTGCAGGTGGTTAGAAAAGTAAGTTCGTTTTCTTATGTTATTGAAAGACTGATTTCTTGGAGTGAATAAATATTTATTGGATCATATATTGTACATTCTGATCTATAACATTTTGCAATCTTCTCAGCAGTAGCGCGATTTCACGTACGCTTACACATTTTAACTGAATAATAAATAACTATTTGAGTTCACTGTGGATAGAATACTGATAACAAAACAGTGTGTAACTACTCTCTAATCCACTTCACTTTCATCGTCTAACGCACATTTCGGATATCAAGTTTCCATTGTCAAAGACATATCGTTACTAACTACAGTTACTAGTGTACATGTTGAACGAGTGAAGCTGATATGGAGCATAAAAGTTGATGCTATCTTTCTGATGGAATTTCAAAGTAGTGTGTAACTACTTTCTAATCCACTAACACTTTCTGCGTCTAACGCACGTTTCAAAAACCAAGTTTCCATTGTCAAAGACATATCGTTACTAACTACAGTTACTAATGTACATGTTGAACGAGTGAGTGGATGGTATACAGGACCAATGGAAAAGGGTTGTTAAAGGCCATTAAGGTAGTTCTGGGCTATCAAGGGTGAGTCAGGTAAATATTTGGAATAATAGGTTACTGATGGGGGTGAAATCATTGTTTAGCAATCTATCTTTTCTCATGAACATATGTATACCTTCGAGCGTATTTAAGTAAATGTTGCCCGTGTTTTTTATCATTTTTTTTTGAATTAATAGATTAAAAAGCTCGGGCAAAATTTACTTAAATACGCTCGAAGGTATACATATGTTCAAGAGAAAAGATATATTGCTAAACAAGGATAGTGTATGTCGCGCTGGTACAGTCTCTGCTTACCTATGGAATATCTGGTTGGGGAGGAGCATTTGATGTACATATAGAGAGACTCAATATTGCCCAGAGACTCATATTGAAGATGATGCATGGTCATGCATTACTTTTTCCCAGTGATGGAATATATGAGGTTGCACAGGTACTGGATGTGAGGCAGTTATACTTCGCGAGGATTGCTGGACTTATAAAGAGTAAACAAATTCAACTATAATTGATTGATCACAGTTATTCTACAAGACATAAACTTAATCATTATAAGAGTGTCCGGGCTGAAAAAACTGTCGGCCAAAGATCTTGGACATATTTAGCACCTAAATTATACCGGATACTACCTAATGAAATGAAAACTATTATAAGCTGTAAAACCTTCAAAAAAAAAGATAATTATATGGCTCCTCAACATACGAAGGAAAGACGTTCATGACATAATAAAGGAAACCTGCTTTAAGCGACTGAAAGTTTTGGCTTTCGTGTCTGTAGTGGCACTGAATGAAGTGCCTGAAACTCCTCAGCTTCCCTCGGTCTGTTCAAAGTTTGAATGCTTGTCAGGACATGTTGGGGTCGAAGACTTTTTGGTTTCTGTATGTGTTTAATTTGTTTATGTTTATATCAAAATTGTATTTTTTTTTTATAGGACAAACAGGCGAGCTTCTTAGGAGGTGAGCCTCTGTCCCTTTTCTCTAGTTTATTTGAATTGAAAATAATTACTGTGGATTTGTTGTTTACTTCAGAATAAACTTATATTATTATTATTATTATGATGATCTCACCCCCATCAATAACCCATTATTTCAAATATTTACCTGACTCACCCTTGATAGTCCAGCACTACCCTAATGGCCTTTAACAATCCTTTCCCATTGGTCCTGTATACCATCTTCCCACTTATTCAACGTACACTTGTAACTGTAGTTAGTAATGATATGTCTTTGACAAAGGAAACTTGGTTTTTGAAACGTGCGTTAGACGCAGAAAGTGTTAGTGGATTAGAAAGTAGTTACACACTACTTTGAAATTCCATCAGAAAGATAGCATCAACTTTTATGCTCCATATCAGCTTTCCAAGTACTTTGAGCTGGTTCATTTCTCATACTTTGGCGTTTAACAAAGATAACCCGTTGTAGGTCATCATTGTTTAAAAAACGAAATTACTTTCTAACTATCATATAATATTCTTTACCTTTATGTACTGGTTTTATAACATTCAAGGGTCCTCTTTGAAAATCCCTCACAATACCAGCATAAACTCTTCGTGGAGCACCAAAATCTTAAAAATAATATTAGTTCAATCCCGATATCTCGATAAAGAATACTCAACATACCACATTTCCAACAACCCATAAAGTATATTTGAAGACTCAAGAAAAGACACGTTGATATATAAATTACGGTGAAAAAAATCCAGAAGTAAATATTGCCTCCTAGTATGCCAATCATTCCTATAAAATATTCAGAATAGAGCGTAATGAAAAAATTCAAAGTTTATTTTTACGAACCCAATAGAATAGCTAGTGCCAATACGCCAAAGGTTGCATAAGCTGTTGCGTTTATGTCCGGATGTCTGTTTTGGTACAGTTTCACCATGCAGAGAACAGCCATCACGTACATGAAGCTAGAATCTGAAAATGTCGATTTTAGTCAAGCTCCTAACACTGCTTAGAACCGCCAATTCGTTCTTTTACAATATAAATTACAGTATCCACCGCACAGTCCTGAACAAACCCCCCTTTGACTATTATCTCTTTCAAATACTCAGAAAACAGATGGCAATTAAATAAAAATACTGATGAAGATTCGATGTTTTTCAGGACAACTTAGAAAAAGGTCATTTCAGACTTACCAAATTGGAAATTAGAGTGGTTTGGGCAAATATGATAGCTTCCAGATAGTACTCCTTCCATTATCAAAGCCACACCCATAGCATAAAACATACCATAGTGCTGTGGGATACCGAATTGCTAAAAATTCAAACCATTATACATAATTCATGAAATCAACAAAAACTTTCATTGCAATCGTGAATTAACCAGCTCTTACCCTATCAAAGTCAAGATCTGCATGTAGAATAGCCCTTCTGTACGTTATCCCAAGAAATAAAATTCCCAAAAAAACGTAACCACTGTTGGAAAATACATGGTTGAAATCACTGATTACTCCTACAGGGTGCGCACAAAGGAAGTTGTAATAGCACAAATCTTGCTCCCCTGTATCGTTCAAAACCTAGAATATAAAAATTTGTTACCATTTTTTCTGTCAATCATACCCTTTCATATTACTTACTCTCTGATAAGTAATGACCAATTGTACAACAGGTAATCCATAAAAGACAGCAACAGTCAGCACATTATACAAATACAAGTATGATTTTCTCTTCAAAACTCTTGGATCTTTCGTCGCCAAATCAGAAAGATACAATTCCGACTTATACAACCTGTTTTGTTTCTCCAACGAAGCTTCAGATATTGTATCGTACTCAGTTTCATCGAATGAGACATTATCTCCAACAACAGGTTCTGAAAAATCAGATATACTTTTTTTATATCGAATATAAAATAGACATCTCACTTGGTCCAGAAGGTGTAGTTGGAACTGAATCGGGATTGAATTCGAGAGCGTACTGCATGCTTCTCGGTATGAAATCCTTGAAAGAAAAGTAAGAGAATCCAAGACCAAATAAAACATAAAATAGAGCAATACTGCTTAGGGTCCAAATGACGGCGTTGATATAATCCTGATATGAGATACTTGGATTGATTCTGAACTTTATATTCTTAAGACGATCAGGTTCCGAAACTCCCACATTGCCAGTACAATCGGTATCGTCCGCTTTGGCTACAAATACAACGTAGAAACCTAAGGGAAACTTGAATTTCTGGAAAACAAATCATTATTAGGAATCACAATATTTTCAAATTCGCAAAAGTTTCTAATTATTTTCGATGATTGACCAACTGAGATCTATGGTTGAACATAGAATTGTCTAAATAATCAAATTTCCGTAAAAATGTCAATTCTATGTTCTTATGATGAATATTTCTAAAGATTTCTCAACAACTTGAGTACTTACAGGAATTGTTATTCCTCCTTTTGTATTCACAGTTTCGTAGAAGCCTCTGTACGTGATATCTTGATTCAGATCTAACACAGGACACTAAGCAGAATAATGGAAATTAAAAAGTGAATTCAAAAGCTTCTAAGGTTATGTCAAGATTGCTTTCAATAAGAGTGTGATCTGGTACTCACACTGGCATTTTGTATGCTGACAGTCATACAAACTTCATCAATAGACTCGACTTCTAAAATAACTGTATGGTAGTTGGATACTTCTTCATCATGAGTATTATTTGTGGAGAAATTGTAGAAGAAATATCTGTGAAAAATCTAGATTCTTGAAACGGTCATTTTCTTATTAGTTTGTGCACTTACAAAGGTTCGCTTGGTGTAATGGTAAACTCATATTCTTTGGAGAGTTCTACAAAGAAATCTTGTTGATAATCCACTGTTATACTAAATGAGACATTTTTTGAAGACGAACTTGCTATGGTTACAATAGGATTCTCTTCAACTTTAGTAAGAGCACCTATGGAAAGAAATCATCAAAAAATGAAGCTCTTTAAATTATTATCAAATTTACCATTTGTATTTCATCAATAAACTGATTGTTATTATTACCTGAACTATTTCTGAAAAGATCCATACACAATGTTCTGCTAGTTTTATTATACAGCTTGATTCCTGAATCACTTTCTACCTGCAAGGGTATTTGCCAGGACAACAATTGATCTGGCTGTCTAGCAACAACCATAAGAGGGTTTTTCGTACCAGCAGTGACATTTTCAATGGTAACCCTTAAGGGATAGTCCAGCTAAAATCATTTCAATATGATGTTCAAGTTATATAATCTGTATTATCATTATGTATTCAACTGGTATTTTTGGTCTGTATGGAATTTCTTACTCACGTATTCTCCTGAAAATTGCAAAATATACTCTACATTTCTTTCAACCACTCCAGTGAAACTCTCGTTGTACTTTAAACTTTTAAAAATGGGCCTAAGACTAGAGCATGAACAAATTAAGAAACCAAAAAAGAACAGTATGAGATTCATGATCATAAGCGTTACATCTTAATCATATAAGAATAATGAACTCTGGTAATCCCCAATCGTCCTTTGTTTTGATTGACTTTCTGACAACCAAAAGTAAGGTTAGAACATCTGTTCACTTTTGACTTAGCATAGAAAACTATATACTTATTATATTTCGTTAATGGCCTCCTGAAGTAGAATGCACTATTCGGGGAAGTCCCTGTGGATCATTAGCAAAAAACTCATCACGAAAGGAAATATCCATATAAACTAGCTGAAAGATATATATACAATAAAAAATAAGTTTCAACTAAACGGAATCTTTCATTTCGAAGACATCGCTGATCTGGTAAAACTATATTCAGTTGACATTCGTTTATTGTTGCTTATTTTCTGAGTTACATCTATTAAAGTTATTTTCATCATTTATTTTTTGGATCTTTTCTCTTCAATCTATCTTTTTTAGTCTTCCTCCTTGTAAGTCCTGAGGGGCAATTTTTACTATCATCCTGGTAGGGTTTATCGCAATTTCTAGGATAATCAGGAATAATCTGAAAAAAAAGGTTCGTAAATTGTCGAGAATACAACGTTAAAAATAATTACCCTCTCGCCCTTTTTACACACAACATCGAAAACATCAGTGCTACATAAAATTTTAGATAATGTCGTTTTTTCTACGCCAAAATCGGCGAGATCATCACCATTTTTGAAATTTTTCAGCAAGGGTTCATTCTTCATAAAAAATTCTGTTAAAGCAGTCGGATTTCTGTCGCAATATCCGAATTTAGCTGTGGCAGGAATCGCTGGAGTTTGTACCTGTGAAGAAACATGTTCAAATATAAATCTAGCGTTTTTAGAACCGAGTTGTCCGAGTTTGCGTTTTTGGTTGATATTTCTGTGGTCTTTGAACTGGGTGCACCAGGAACGTTACCAACATTTTATTTCATGGTTGCCAATATGAGAAAGGTATTTTTCTTACTGAAGAAGGAAAGCATTCTGTATGGTAGAATTTCGGTGGTATTTTCAGTTTTCCTTTGAAGTTAGGGTTGTTTTTCTCGTTCCATGGACAAATTTCGCATGATTTATTTCTGTCCTTTGGTTCTATGTAGCATCTTTCACTAAAGCTTGGATATGGCGCCTCCACTTTTGTACAGCGTACCTAAAACCGAGAGAAAATCAACTTTTCGTTCATTTTTCAAATAAGTGGAGCGATATTTGGTTTTCTAGTTGAAAGCGTGATGATTTACAGACAGTACAAAGTAATATCTCTGAGATGTTACTAGGCATCACATTTAGACTTTTTAGATTACATCAATACCATTTTTACGACTCTCATCATCATAGCAGGGCCATACACAGGACTATTCCATTCATTTCATTAACTTCACATCAAGATACAAATGTGATTCAATTTGTGTCATGGATGCGACATCGCAAAGATGTTATGTTTATTGTTTCTATAGTCGTAATCAGTTTTTGAATTCGCTGTAGCTGAAGGTAATACGTTTTCCAATGTGTTTCCGATTAAGAATAAAAAGAAAATAAATATATTCTCACATAAAATGTGTAATAAAGACAAATACATTAATAAGGCATCTAGGCACATGAAAGAGAGTTTATACAGGGTAGGCTCAAAAATTAAAATAACCTCAGACATTTTTATACATAGGTACTAACACTTATTTAAGTAAAAGTAGTACATACTTCTTTATTCTTCTGCTTACAAATCGTGTTGAGTCTTGCTGGAGGACATCCCTTGATTTTCATCTTGGGGCATTTCTTTGGTTTTTGAGGTTTGCCCATTTTGGTGTCATCTGTACACACCTGTCCACCATTGTTGTCCTTTTTTGAGAAGAATCTGACCTGCTCCATTGAACTGGTATTGACGAGTCCACCAGAATGGGACATTTGTTGTATTGCTCCAAGCTGACGAGTTGTGCTGTAGAACTTTTTCGAAGACTTGATGGTACCGGGGCTGGAAGAAAAATTCGCTGCCGGTTTGAATCGGGCCATTCTTTGATCTAGATACATCTGTTCGGATTTTTCTTGGTCAGACAGCGTATAGGGCGAAAATATCGCCTTGATTGGATCAGGGAAAGGGTTCGAAGTCAATCTGGGGAGGCGTGTAGGTAAATTTTGAGCATGCTTTTCTTTGAAGCTCTCCAGAATTCTTTGACTGCAAATATATTGTTGATTTGTTTAATATACACTTTATGATGTGAGAAGATAGCCAGAGTATCAACAATTATTTTCGAAAATGGTGGCACAAGAAATTGGAATTGAGGAATATGTAAGAATTGGCAACGTCTGGCAGAATTATTTCGAACCTTTGACGATATTTCAGGAGTGCCAGCCTGACTCAGTATTCCAAGCCAAGTAACTCTTCAGGAATTGAATGTTTTGCCCCCCTAACCATTACTTTGTATCTTATATTTATCGAATGTTACAAAATATTCAGGCGAATAGGATTAATCTTGGATACTAAGGATTTGTCATAGGTAAAAGTATCTAAATTTTTGACTTTCACTTCTTCACAACTTGTTAAAATAATATATTTTCTCAAAAAATCTTTATTCTTATTGATATGAGGTTACTGTGTTTGCTTTGTTTTATTATAATAATTTATAGTTTCCTGAATTTGTTCCATTGCTTCATCCCATTGGAACCTTCAAAGAAAAACAAAAAGTTAATGAAAAAGCCGTCCCGAAAGTTCACTCCATCCACATATATTGATTTTGCGAAAAGTTACCGGTGAAAAATTCACTGGAAAAAAATGTACGACTTACCTAGCAGAATTGCTGCCACT
This sequence comes from Myrrha octodecimguttata, assembly GCA_958510865.1. NCBI lineage: Eukaryota > Metazoa > Arthropoda > Insecta > Coleoptera > Coccinellidae > Myrrha > Myrrha octodecimguttata. The sequence continues at coordinate 42,778,892 of OY294064.1, forward strand.
CGCAATTGTTTGAGCCTTCATAATCTGCCCTTCTTGAAGATTATTCATAAACTGATTATCGAAAATAGGCTTATCTTTGTACTTTGGCAGCGTGGCTGGTTGTAGATATTGGTTCTGTAGATTCCTCTCTAGTATATCTCGTTCAGCTTCGAATGAGTTGGTCCATAAGCATGGATTTTCTGGTGGTGTTGTCCTAAATTGAGACGAAATAGCAAATTTATTGAACTTCTTCGGTCCTTTAGTTTCACTTAAGGGTTGACTGATTTCCTCTAGGGCATTTCCGATCCTTGTCAGCTTCTGGACGTTACTTTGAAGTAGTCTAGTTCCCTAAAAGATAATTATCATTGATTATTTGCATTTATATAGCTAAAAAAACGCTCACATTTCTAGCAATTGATCCGTTAATTTTACGATATAAGTTCCACGACATGATTTAGAATATTGAAAAATCGAAAGTTGGAGGTATTGACAACTAGAAAAACGAAATGTCAACTGTATGAAAATTCAATTGTTTTCCACTTTTGTCATTTGATCAGAATTTCCATGATCACTATGTTCGAGACTAATTTGGGACAACTGTTGAGAATTGTAGACCAAATACAGACGAAATTCAAACCTTGACCTCCATTAATGTTTATTTTAAATGAAGAAGGAAAGGGAATTCAAAAACACGCTCCAGTTTATACATTAGAATGCAGGATCGATACAATTCGTATAATGTTCACTAAAGAGTATGCTAAAAATAGAGTATATCTGAAAAATACAGTTCATTTGTAGTGATTGATGAATGATCATCACAATATACTTTTTTGATAATATAAAATATTCTTATTTTTCTCTTTTTCAAATTATTAGCGTAACATGCGCAGTTCAGACTAGTTCATAGACCCCCAAGTCACAGATGTCATTTGAATCTTTAAGAACGGTTTTTTGTTTTGGCGCCTATGTTTGGTAAATAATTTTTAGAGGTTACTTCGAAGTTAGATGAAAATCACAAGAAAAATTTAGTTAAGAATGAAAAAATATTTTCCTATCATGTATATTCACCGTTTTACAGAGTTCGCTTCTGTTGATTTAGTGAAATTCTGATCTTGATATGGTTTAGTGTTACCGTGAATTTACCAGATTCTCAACGTTGTTTTTGTATTAAAAATGGTTCTCAAGTAAAATAATTCGCTTTAAAATGTATGTTGATGATTTAAAAAATGAATTCTTTGGATTTCTTGCTGGAAAAGTGAGTATTTTGTACCTTACATGAAATCCCACAATTTCACAACATGCTGTATTTGTGCACATCAACAATCCCATCTTATCTTTCAGAGGATATTCTTGATGATCCATTATGATATAGACAGTATATGTTGCTGTAAAATATTGCAATCTTTGCTAAGGCACAATCACATTCTATACAGCTTAGCTCTTGTTCGAGGCATTGAAGACTTTAAGACAGCATTCCGGGAAAACTGTGAAGATGTGAAATATTTCATTCTTATAAACTGTGGCGGTACAATAGATATAGTCGAAGTTCTTGAACCAGAAGAAGATATTATATTTTTTGTATTGGATTCACACCGACCCATAGATCTCTGTAATGTGTATAGTAATGAACAAGTCCGATTGCTGTCTGCCCCTGAAGAAGATGCTGAAGTCCCTGGGTTTGATAGTATTTTCAGGGAGGAAGTAAGTGATGAGAAATATGAACAATTCTTCCATTCATAAAGTTTGATTGTAGTCTGACGATGAAGATGAAAATGTAGAGTCCACAAGTGAAGTTGGTAGTGATGATGAATCAGAAGGTAGAGCTGCTAAAAGGAGAAGGTTGAATGAAGAGGAAATCATGAAAAGAAGAGAAAAAAGACTTTGGGAAGAGAATAGGAGTAAATTATTGTTTGAATATTCTCAATTCACATATTATGCTAGAGCAGTAAGTAGCAACTAAATTTAACGATATAACTCATTCAATTCTCGAATTTTCCAGAGTGCTGTCAGTATGTTTGAGTTGGCATGGTCTCTTAATAAAGACGATAAAGAAATGCTTTGGCTTGCCATTGTAGCCTTGACAGAACAAATGATTCTTGGCAAACTAGAAGACTCAAAATATAACATCGAAATAGGTAGTCTTCAGGCCCACGCTACAAGACTCCATAACCGATCAAATGATTCGGAAGTTAAGACATCACTGAAAATCACGTTTGAGAAAGATTTGAGGCTGGTTCTGCACAAGCACTGGTGTGTGGAAAGTAGTTTGAAGTTTTCGATGTTTACATCTTGTAGATTGAAGTTGTGGACTTTAAAAGGTGATCGGAAGTTGCATCAGTTGTTGGCAGAAATGGGGTGAGTGCAGAAATTTTCTCAAGACAGTTCTAATGTCTTTTTTCAAGTTTGCGCTGTGATGTTAATCTATTCTTTGATCTATACAAAAAGTTTTGTAAGTAAATCTGTACATTTTCCCATCGAATAAGATATTGGAAATATTATTGGTTATATGTTCTAAATGTCTTGTCAGATTGATTCTCCAGATGAAATTGCACAGTTGCCAAACTTCACTTTTAAAGTTGAATATTATTGAAACTGTATGAAGCTTATCTTTGTGCAAAGGTTCGACGATGATTTTCAGTCTGAATAAAACTGGTTATTGATTGTATTTATACCAAAAAAAAGACCAGAAGCTAGAAAATTTTTAGCACTTTGCGGGTCTATCTCTTTCAAACTACTTGAAGATGCCAAGTTGGAACTGTAGATATTTGTACAGAAGTCTATGTTAAGACTAGCTTATCCAATACATTTTCAGCTTACCCCTGGCTCAAAGCAAGCAAAAATTCACATCCATGGACCTGCAACTTAGACAAGAATTTCACGATTCCATGGAAAAACTCAGCGAAAAATACAATCTTGAAGACATTGTCTATCCTACGTTCATTTTACGATACGGCTTCACTAATAATTATTCCGCTTCTGACATAGTTTATATGATGTTGGCTCTTTTGGAAACAGCTGTAAGTGTCTGGAATTAATCTCGATAGATGTAATTTTTGAAGATTATTCTTTCAGCCAAAGTCCAAGGGTCCAGAAGAGTGCTTCAATACCGCTTTAGAATTTTTGCCGAAGCCCAAGAAGGAATTGGTAGATCACGGCATGGGAAGAGCCAAAACTTTGTTCAAAGTTATGTTTAAAACAGTTCAAGGAGCTTTGGAAATGAAGCAGATATCTAGTGCTGGGCCATTTATTTATTATATCATCCAAGAAGTAAGAATTTAACTCAATCGAATTATACATACCATAATTTCAGTTAGTTGATGTAGAAAATATTCTATATGAACCAATATTCCAAAGTTAACCCTAAAAAAGACTTAACATTCGAAACTTCGAAATGAAAAATAATAGAAGATTTGTGAGATGAGCAATGCAACTGACAAAACTGCAACCGATCTGGCAACATTGTGTTGATCCTCTTATCTAATCAGGTGTGATCATCCCTGCAAGATGCTCAGTCCGTGTTTCAGCTCCGTACACTGATGGTTCACCAAAATGCGCCATCTATTGGGAGCCTGAGAACTTCGAATAATAATTCAAGACAGAAATATTGTTGGGTTGAATCTTTTATCATTAAAATCAGGTAGATAATTTCAAGGCATTTTTTGCATTTGATTCAATCTATGAATCACATAGTCCATTAGATCAGTTCAATTTTTCACTACTTTTCCAAATAAATTTGGTCGTATTGCGTCAATGGTTGTTTAAATATTGACCACTTCTAGACATAAAGTTGTCACCAAATTGATTTTGCAATATGTCGATGGTTAAGCGCGCTGTGTGGCAAGTTGCGCCGTCTTGTTTTTGGAAACAAAAATCAGGCTGAATGGCTCGATAGTATCGAAATTTTGGCGTTTTTCAACACTTTGCGCTAAAGCAGCAATATTTTCGTCAGTACGCACATTTCTTGTTGGTTTTGAATCGAGAGGAGTAAAATTAGTGCGACAAAGATCAATATCTGCACGAATGGCTTGCTCACTTGGCCGATTATGTTCACCAACAGATTTACAAAATTTGAAAGCTTTGAACAGTTCATGAGTAATTGCCAAACCCTACTGGTCAAAAATGCCAACACAGTTTGACATTCTCAACTGTCAACCATAGACAACAACCATCGAAACATCTTATCCTAACCTCTTCACAACTCTCAGGGATTTCTGGACTGGTACATGTTCTCGAACCTCAGCGTCTTGTCTCTACTGGCCCAGTTCATACTTAAAGCCTACGTTTCCATGTCCAGAAACAGAAAAGCAACCCAATTACCTCTGATCGTCTCTGCACCCAGAAATTTGGAGAATGGGACTTGTATAATTCTAGGGATACCACCGTTGTGCGAAAATTCCCCCAAAAAGTAAGTAGATTTTGAATTTTCAAAAGTTCCAAGTGTAACATTTTTTTTTTAGTTTTTTCGGTAAAGCTTTCGAGAAGGCAGCTGAGACGATACGATGTGAGACAACCTGTGATTTTTTTGATACATCATGTGAGTACTTGATAATTTTTTTTATCGGTAACTGGTTTATTATCTGTCTCCCTAGTGCCAATTTTGGGTATGTAGTGTTGTCTAATGAAGTGTTTTTATAATAAATAAGTGCACCACTTTCTGGATATGGTTTTCGTTTGACTATTTCTTTCTCTCATGTTTTGTTTATCGGTGTATTTGTGTCTCTCTAGTACTAATTTTGGGTATGTAGTGTTGTCTAGTGAAGTGTATTTTGAAATAAATAATAAGTTCCCTACTTTCTGGACTGGTTTTGGCATGACTGTTTCTTTCATATTTTGTTAATCATTTTGTTATCTGTGTCTCCTCAGTACTAATTATTGATCTAGTGAAGTGTTTTTTGAAATAAATAATTAGTGCATCACTTTCTGAAACTGGTCTTGGTATGATTCTTTCTTTTATACATTGGTCATATTTTTTGTACTGAAATATTCAGTTGTCTAGTGATTTTTCTATTATTCTTTATTTCTTCCAGATTTCGAAATACCTGTGAGGGACCGTGTAAGATTTTTAGATGCATTGACAGCAATTTTGACCTGAATCCGATTTTAATTTTGAATTTGTCTATCCATCTCAAAAGTACAAAATAATATTTTTAATCATTGTAAATATCATTCTGCAATTTGAAACCTTGTACATTGATCAATAGAATCATAAAATTCATATTGGCAATGTTTCTCAAAAACCTGTCCTTTTCTACCATTTTTAAAGGAAGTGATTTTCAGGATCTTTTTTTGGGGAAAAACAGCGAAACTTTCTTTTCCCAGTATTTAAGAAAATACAGATCTGAATATGGAGTCAATACTTGAATGGTTGACTGCTTTGTTTAAGCATTTGAACAAGTCATTTTCAATATTCTTTATTTTCCTCATAAGGGAATATCACATCACTATATATTGCATTTTCAAACATTCATCTATAAAATAATGATATTTTCCACTTCGATATCAAGTTAAATATCCACATCTTCAGTTAGATTCCATGTTAAATATAAAGACTTCAAAATTTAATTTCTAAAAAGTACACATAGATATTATTGCTCTTTCAAATCCAGATAACCTCAAAAACAACAATGAACTTCTCAACTAGACAACGTTCAACTTTCAGTTCTAATCGGTTTGTGACATCCTGTCGTTTATTTCGATGAATTTGACATCGCCTTTCTGGAATTTCTCCACGAAGTTTGAACAACTATCTACTGTTAGCTCTACACCGTACTCCATCACAGCGAATCTCCTGTTTGGAATGTCTATTCCCACCAAAAGAGGGACCACGTCGTCCAGGCCTACTAGATCACGTACTATATCACTTGTTTCGCTGTCTAAGCCTACTAGGAACTGAAGGTAGTTCTCGTTTTCCACGCTTAGCAGCAAATCTTCCTGTAGGGCGTTGAAGTTGATGTTGTGTTTCTTGTAGTAGACGTCCGCTGCTGGTGTAAGGATCGATTCTGCGAAGTGCAGCTCTGTTTCTTCTCCATCTATGAAAAAAACGATTTAATATGTTAGAAAGTAGAGGTTGCAAGGTTTCTTTGTGTCGGGATAAAATTGTCCTCTGCAGATAAAACCAAATAATTTTGTGCAAAACTTGGGACCTATCATCTAGATCAGGTAGTCGGCAAGCCTTGACCTAATCATCCCCCCTCCTATGGAGTCTGGCAGCAGATGAACTACTGCACAGGCTAACGAAGCTTGGCTTTGAATGCATAGACTATGCCGATGACATAGTCCTAATAGTAAGAGGCAAATTCGAGGGTGTCCTCTGTGAGTTATTGCAGAGGGACCTCAGAATTATTGAGTAGTGGGGCTCAACATTAACCTAACCAATTAATTCCCTTTTATCGGACAAGAAACCTTCCAGCTATGAAATCCATTTGGGTAAATGGAGATATTATAGAATGGAAGCCTGGGGAATCACCCTAGACAGTAAGCTTCTGTGGAATGAGCATTTTAAAATTACTGCTAGTATAGCGATGAGAACCTAAATGGTGTGCAGAAGACTATCCGGTAAAACTTGGGGTTGTAACCCTAAAATACGGCGATGGATGTACGTCAGGATTGTGAGACCGATAATAACATACAGGGCAGTAGTCTGGTTTGCTAAAGCAGGGCAGACAAGGATGAGGAAAATAATCGGCAAGGTACAAAGGCTTGCCTGTGTTTGCATCACTGGGGCTATGAGAACATGCCCGACTAGAGCACTTGAGGTCATCATAGATCTCAGTCCTCTACATCTACTGATCAATAGGGTAGCCCATGAAGCCATCCTTAGAATATCTAGGAAGGTACTGGCAATAAGAGAATTAAAAGTTAGAGAGCCTGGTCTTCTTTGAACAAGTACATCTCATCAGCAAACCTACCAAGTGATGTTATGATTGAAAAAGTAACCATCTAGAAGAACTTTAATTCAATGCTATGCAAAAGGGAAGAATGGGAAAGGAATACACTACCCAAAACTTTGAAGTAAATACCGCTAAAGGGTATACAGATGGTTCTAAAATCGCCATGGGGGCTGGCGCTGGAGTATATGGGCCAAGAACCAAGTGTACACTATCTTTAGGCTCCTACTAGAGTGTTTTCAGGCAGAAATACTTGCAATCGAAAGATGCATTAAGATTAACCTTGGAAGGAACTATCAAGGGTGTGACATAGTGATCCATTCTGATAGTCAGGCTGCTATCAAAGCACTGAAATCCTATATCATCTACTCAAATTGATATGGGAGTGCCGAAGGAAACTCAATGAAGTAGGCAAGAACAACAAGGTCTCCTTAGTCTGGGTTCCTGGGCACTCAGGAATCAAAGGAAATGAAGAGGCTAACGTACTAGCCAGAAAGGGAGCACAAACGCCACCCACTGGCCCAGAACCCTTCTATGGTATAGGCAAATGCACCTATTAAAGAGAGAAGGAAGAAAATGAAAGAGAAGCACTCTGGGGGCATCTTTCAGGAATGGATCATTCCAAAGAGTTCCTTCGGAACTTCAAACTTGCAAGGTCCTCACAGGACACTGTCGCCTAAGGAAGGAATGTCCTGAACAGGAGAACTCTAGGAGGAATGAGAACCTAGCCTCCTTGAAGCCCTCACAGGTATTAGAGTTTATTCGAGCTCTAGAGCTGGAGGGCAAGCTTTAGGTAGCGCTTCTTAGTGCTCTTGAGTTAGATTCCTCATCATCTTATTAATAGTCAAATATTAGGTTCTGCATACCTACAAAAAGTACCACCGCTGGAAAATCTTGTAGCTTGGACGCGAATCGTTCTGTTAAAATGTTAACAGCTCTTGGCTTCCATGGAAAGTTCTAAGAGGAAATACAAAAGATTAGTACTCAATAAATATTCATGTATTATTAGCACTTCTTTTGTGTGAACTATTAGGTGATAGTTGAATGAAACCACTAGTGTATTTGATTATTTAATTGTATAGTATTCAACGAGCATATAATGACGGCTATTATTCACGAGTGAATAATAGCAATTATATGCGAGCTCAATAATATATTTTGTCCACGACTTCATTGGTAAAATTGGAATAATTCTGCATTTCAGCAACCCACGATAGAGTTGTCGGAATGGTCAACTTCATTCTCTGTGATTGCTAGAACTTGTCAAGCTTACGAGAAACGTCTAAACTCTCACTTGATCTATGCATGTAGTGTATAATAATCATTTCCCACTCCTATTATCCACAGGCTTGATTAATGACTGTCATTTTCCTACAACAAGAGCCATCGAAATATAAATATATTATTCAAAGGTCGTGGACAAATTGTATTATATCTCTGAGGTTAAATCCTTTGCAATAAAGAGAAATATTTTTATGGCTTCAATCGACTTAAACCCCGGTATTGTTTTGCTTCGAGAGGTCATAGAGTTTCGAAATTTTTTTGCACAGAGTTTGTATTATTATTGAAATTACCTGAGCTAATGGATCTTCGGCCATCTCAGTTCTAGCGTCCATAGTTATAACATGACCATTGTTATCTAACAGGAGAAGAGTTGGAATGCCTCTTATACCATAAAGTTGTGCTAGTTCCGCCCTGACGGATGATTGTTGAAAGGGTACAGCTAACCATGGCATATATTCTACGTGTGTAGAGAAGGACTCAGGGCTCCTGAAAAAGACATTTATTGTGAAGAATGGAGAAAAATGGATGTTCGACATGGATTAAGTCAGCAGCGTGCCGATCAACTCGTATTCAGCGACTTATCGCGATTCTGTTTAGGTCTGGCCGGAGAAGGGTAAGATGCCGTTCAAAACCATGTACCGAGGACTGTTGGAGACAAGGTTTGGGACTCTCTTGCTTATAGTAGCAGATTGCCACTTCTGTGTACTCGAGGTAGTATAACAGCTGCGCGTTATGTTGACGATGTCCTACAAACCAATTGGCTGCCTTATCTAAATAGCCGTCCAGGGGGTCAAATCTTGAATCTCGATCAAGAATTGAAGGTCATGACAAAAATATTGGTTTTATTCGTCTTTCCCAACCCTCGTTGTACCTACTTTCAAATTCCATGCAATCTTTCACTTAGATTGAACGAATAGCAGGGATCTTAAAAATGATAGTATCAAATTCAACCTGCGTAAATCGTCACGCGAAATATATTAAGATATCCAATGGTGCCCTTGAATTTATCACCGTATCTCCAACATTAAACGCGCCAACCCTGTAAAATTGATAAGTATCTCAATAAAAAGTCCACCCCCTAACGTTAATGTCTTGTTCATAAATTATTACGGCTGTATCTTCGGTTTGCGCATGCGCGGTACTTTCCTCGAATGGTTCGCGTGCTCCTAATGTCTTTTATCAATTTGGAGCTGTATAAAACACCTGACTACCCCAGGTTTTTATGGACAGTAGGGGAATTTTTAATTAGATTCGTTTTTTTCCTGAACGTTTTATCTAATGGAGAATGTTGTAAATTCGGGCTAGTTTGTGACGTTGAATTTGCCGGAAAATTTATGGGTGAAGGGGGAAATGTTATTTGATTTGAATATTCTGCCTATCAAGTTTTAATAGATTAGATAAGCTGGAACTTTATTTGAAAAATGTATACATATTCGATCTTGATGTTTACATAGTACCATATTATTATTTCATTAGTATACGCTTTATATTGATGAATTTAGTGTACGACTGTTGTTTCGAAATAAGTTTCGTAAACCTAGGACTAAACAAATCTAGAAAAGCACTGACGTGAGGTCAGGAGCTTTTACGTGCCTTTTCAAATTCTAACTGAGAAATAAACACGAAATTTTGCACCAAAATTTCAAAAATTTTCAAATAATTTTTTTTTTAAATTTTCCAACAACTGGATCTACACGGAATTTTGCCCTAAGTTGCGCGTTTGTGTTCCAAAACTGTCCACGAAGTTTCAATTTGATTGAGTCAATACTTCATGAGAAAACGAGGAGTTAACCTCAAAATTCAAATGGGCGTAACTCCGAAACTATCGAACCGATTCCGCCCATTAACGAACTCAACCCAGATATTTGAACTTCAAACCTAATCTGACAATTTCAAATCGCTAAGTCTTTTCCTCAGAAAGTAAGAGCACATACCGACATAATTCAATTTGACACTGGATTCTTCTTCAGGGAGTTCAACACAATCGTTTAAGACCATTTTCGGCTCGAAATTCGGGAGTTACAGACATCGTGACGGAATGATAACGCGCTGTTCCCTAGAACAATCGCGTAAAAATGATGGGTTTTGTTAATTTCCCTGTCAAATAACTACGCGACGTTGTATGTTCTACATAAAAGTAGTAACTGAAAGAAACCATAGAGCCATTGACAAAAATATTTAAGACGAATTGGCAACGTCTCTCCGAATTATTTTGACCTTGACGCCATTTCACGAGTGCCAACCTAACTCGGTTCAAGTAACAAAAACTTGATAAACCTTTTCCAAGGCCAACCGACTGATTTTATGAAAGTGAATGGAGTATTCGTCCATCTACACCGGCATTCTCCTTCGAGCCGATTTCCACCTCACAAAGCTCCTCAACACCCCTAGAGGCAGCATCTGGCCGGGCGTTAGTGGGCGGCAATTCCTCATCTCGTAATAAATATATTTTATCGGAGCTGCCGTATTGGAAAAATGATGGAAGACGTCTACTCAGCGGGAAATGACCGGGAACAAAGGGAAAATTGCGGGAGCTCCGGGAAAATCGCTTTTCTTGGATCGTAAATTCTCCACGTGTCTGTGTCGACCTTGACGTTTTCCTCGTAACGAAGGAAATAGCTTTGGGAAATGGGAAACACTCTTGTGATTCTGGTGGTTTTCTTGAGCTTTTCCCTAATCTTTTGCGGCAATTTCGACAAGGTGGTTGTGTGAATGTCATGCTTTAGGTCTATCAAGTTTTTTTTACTTAGAACTGACGCAGGTTGGTACTCGTGAAATATCGGAAATGTCAAGAAAATTCTCAACGACGTTGCCGAATGCCAATTTCTATTCTCAATCTCAACATAATCATCAAGCTTGGAAACTAAAAATGCCGAAGGTAGTTTTGAAGAAGCAGAGACAAAGTATCAGGAAGTGCTATGTAGAATGGGGGTTTTTCCTTTAAACGAAAATGCAGTAATTTTCATGAAAAATCTTTAGAAGATCACAATTCAAACATATAATTTCAATATTATATTTTCAAAAAAATGTTTGATCACCTAAAACTGAAAAATAAAAAATGGGGATTTGCATATAAAGGGATTTGTCTTGAGTGCACGATAGCAACGTCGAATTCAGCTTTTTCGGGAAGAAAAGGACGTCAAATGTGTTACTTTGCTCAGGAAAACAGAGATAGTTATACTTCGATCTGGTTAGAGTAGAAGACAACGACCAAGAAATAGAAAAAGGAGAGAACAGAATGACATACTATCATATTTCTGACAAATCGCAAACGGAAATTGTTTGGTTATATTGACAGAACAAGTGTGTACCACAGAATAGGAATAAATATTTCATTATTCTGTAGCAGAAAACGCTATTCTACTAAACACCGTTATCACTTCGTGCATGCCTGGCAAATCCCAAACCCCAATTTTGAAATCTGATTTTGAATACTTTCTGAAGGTAATTTGGGAAAATGATGAATCAAACCCATAATAATTATGTTCAAATTTGCATTTGCAGTAATAACCCAAATTCAGGAAAAACCCCCATTGAAATCTGCTTTCAAGTCAGTTCAAGTTGTGCAACAAGGTATTTAAATGTCTTCTGTAGACTTATTCCTTGAGAATTTCGAAAAGTAGGGAATTCCATAGGTTTGTCTGTTCGTTAAGAAGTTCTACTGCAGGGTTATTCGAGTACTTTTTTTTTCGAATGAACCATCACAAAGTAACGGACTACTCCGTTATTTTTCAGTAACATTTCAACAATCGATTTGCGTACAAGATAATAGCATAACCAACCATGTTTATATACGCGAAATATTTCCAGTGCTGACAGAGAAAAAAAATTCTTCAACATTCGCCAGGTCTATGGAATTTTGAATTCACATAATATTTTCTCAAATTCATTATTTTCCCAAAGTAAATTCACATTTTGAAAAATACGTAATTACCACGACCTCTATGCATAGAACTCTATATTACTACCTGGAAAGGACCCGACCCTTCTTCAACTAAGCTCAAAGCGTAACAAGGGGCAACGAAACAAAGAAAGCGCTAATTACGGTAACCTCTCCCTGGCACACCCATTGAAGTAAATGGGGTTTAACGGCTCAAATTTAGTTTCACTTGGAAATTCAGGTAGTTTGGGTATAACATCGTTTAGAAAGTGCAATATTTTTGAAAATGAATATCTATTTTTCTCTGATATGCCTTTACTTTCTCTGCCTTCACCGCGTGTGGTTCAAAAAGTGAAGAATTACGTTGGTGTGAGCTGTGCATTGACGATAGTTTCATCATTATTACAATAAATTTAAATAATAGGAATATAGGAAAATACTTCTCGAAAAGCACTGACTTGAAGTCAGGAAAATTTAAGCGCTGGTTAAAATTCATTGCCAATGCGAAATATGACATACTTTTTTCCGATATTTTTGGAAATATGTTTCGAATCGAGCTGAAATTTCGAACATTGCTGTTCAGATTCGACTTCAAGGTCTGCGCCAAGTTTCATTGAAATCTCATTGATAGTTTCCGAAAAAAATATTTTTTTAACGATTCTTCATGCAATCAGTTACCAAGTTTCAATCTGATCGCATCAGTACTTCTTGGGATATAGAGGAAATAAAATAATATATTTGAAATGGATATAACTTCGAAATTGTTAGGTAAATTTTGCCCATTAACGAAATTATTTTGAATTTTTTAAGTCGCTATAGCTTTTCTCTGTAGTAAGTTATCGTGGCAACGGGCGGCTGAATAGAATTCAATTTGACGTTGAACTCTTCATCAGTGAGTCCAACCTGGTCGCTTGGAACCATTTTCGGCAAAAAAACGCAAATTTACGGAGGATGATAACGCGCTGTTCCCCAGAAAATCCGCTCACTAAGTTGAAATTTCACTTGAACATGTTCGATCTTCTTCAATCCTGCCTTCTTCACGAATTAGTCAGAAAAAAATTCAGGTTCTGCTAATTTGAAATGAAAAATTAAAAATATTTAGAATAAATGCGACAGAGTTCCCTTCACTACAATGAGGAAGAAAGAGATAGATACCCGTCCACTTCGCGGGTTGCATAAGCAACGAATTGGCTTCACTTGTCGCTCAAAACGGGTCCCTTCCAGGTATATAATATAGAGTTCATTGCCTCTATGTAAAGAGGACAACGTTGTGTAGTTATCTGACAGTAAATTGACTATAACCTAACATTTTCAAAATATACACGGTGAAATATGTCAGAACGTCATGGCCAACCGGGATAGTTTATAAAAGCGAATGGAGTATAGGTCAAAATCTAACCAAATCCCTCATTTAAACAACGCGTTCCGTCTCAAATCCAATATTCCGTTCGAATCAAGCCCATGGCCCCGTACAACGATTGAATTATAATGAAGGACCGACCGGACCGTAATCAAATTTTAACCATGGCGCGAAATATGGAAGAGGCAGCAGAGAGCAGTATAGGAGACTGTTCTGATTCGATGCCAGGTGACCTCCAGTTCTCGGGCTCTTAATTAGTCCATTAAGAGCCAATTTGGGGCTCTAATTACCCGGTGCGAGAGCTTTAGGTAGATGAAATTAAGCATTCAGAGGGGTCGCGTCGATATGGGAAGGTCACAGGAGGCGTGGGCCACTATGAGGAACTGTAGGCTTGAAATGGTTCTCCTTTGAAGACGAACATTTATGTTTTTGATATTCATAACAATAATAATATCGAATGGTTCATGGAGAAATAAGAGTTATAGTTAAAAAATATACACTGACACGAAATCAGGACGAACATCTGTCGATTTATCAACAAAAAATCTACCTTGAATTGAGCTTATAATCCAAGGTCGCTTCTCGGAATATACTCTTAAGATGGCGCTGTATTATTTCTTTACTATAAGAATAATAAAAATAATAATGAACGCCACGCACATAGATCAAAGTATTCTGCACTCGAAGGTGGGAGTCGCAAGATTCTCCTGGAAGATGGCGCGCTGTTCGTAGTTGTACTGCAGTATTCCATCTGAAAGGTGACAAGTATCGAGATTCCTTCTGCGGTTTTATCCGAGGTAGGTTGAGCTGACGATCAGTAACAACTGTGAAACAGCTGTAGTCATTATCCTTGGATTCGCTTCTTCGGTGTAGATGTTTTGGTTGATTGGATGATTAGCTCTGATCAAGGTGGAATCTTTTTTGATTAATCGATAGATATTCGTCCTTGTGATTATGTTATAATAATAATAATAATCTTTATTTAAAATCAACATATGTTACAATTTAATCAGGAAGAGAAATGAAACAGTGTCAATCGCCAAAGATTTCAGTTATATATCTTTTAATGTGTATGGTTCCATGTCAATCAAAATTTTGTATAATTCCTTCTTGAACAGTTTATGGTTTTCTATTTTCTGTTATTCCAGAAAAAACAACGATGTTGAAGAAAGAAACACGAAATTCGACTTACTTTTTGCGCGCATGTTCTAGGGGAACAGCGTGCTATCGTTTTGTCCGAATGTCTGTAATTTTGGATGATTGAGCCGAAAATGGTCTCAATCGACTAGGTTGGACTCACTGATGACGAATCCGGTGTCGAAATCGATTCTGTCCGGCCGAGGACACGATAACTGTCGACAGAAGCAAGCTAGCAACTTGAAACTGTCAGGGTAGGTCGCGCATCAGAATGCCGCGGTTAAGTTCGTTAATGGGCCAAATCAGTCGAATAGTTTCGGAGTTATAGCCACTTGAAATTTTGAAGTTATTTATTTTTTATTTCAGAAACTACCTGAGCGATTGGATTCAAACTTGGCAGATAGGTGGAGTACAACGACGCGCAACTTTGAGCCAAATTTCGTCAGGATCATATTGTCAGTAAATAAAAAAAAAAATTTTTTCGAAATTTTTTCCAAACATTTTTTTTTTCGGAAACCATTCATCATATCCAAAAAAAATACACTCACATTTTGACCTTTTAATTTCACAGCAGTGTACCAAATTTCAGTTCGATACGATCATAAGCTTTGGAGATATTTCGAGGTTTTCTTCTCGATATCGTTTATTTTTTCGGTATAACTCGAGAAATACTGATTCAGCCCTGATAAAACTTCACGGCTAGTTTTGAGATGCTGAAAGACAACTTTATGCGAAATTTCGTGATAATCATGTTATTAGAACAATTTGAAAAAAAAAATTTCTATGATTTTCTTATCATATCATCCTCATTAAATTCTGTATGAAACTTCGAACTGTTATTTTTCGATGAAGTACTGGATTTCAATTATAAATAAATGAAATATAAACTCAATGTTTGAACAAGATTTTTGTCGTAAATGATGAATAATTTTTCTCGATAAAAATTTCGAAAAAATTTTTTTATTTACTGACTAGGATCTCAACAAAAGTTTGCTAATAAGTTGCGCGTCGTTACGCTCCAACTAACTGCCGAGTTTCAATCTAAGCTTTAGGCCAATTACCTCAAAATATCAAATTGCTATAACTCCGAAACCATTTGGCCGATTTTGTCCACTGATGAACTTAACCGTAGCCTTTGTTTTGACCTGAATTGGTTTATTCAGGTGTATTGGGGGGTTTCAATAGTAGAGACCCCGCTTGGTTGAATTAATCGCACTTGATTAATTCTGTCGTTGTCCAGATAAAGATACGACCGACGAATATTTTCTGATCTTTATCAGAGAAGTTGATGCTTTTAAAATAAGCAGATAATTGAAGAACTTATTGACCAGTTGTTCAATATCGTTGCACTGATGAGCCGAAACTGGTGTTGAGGTGTATTAAAAACGCACTTTCAACACGTAACACAAATGTATTTTCTTGTATCTGTATTAGATAACAAGACCGAAATGGTATACTATTTATACAAAAGAATCTTCCTTCTATATCTTATTCGATAGTAAGGTCGAAGCGACTTTCAAATGAGAAGTTACGATTTTTACAACACAAGAATTAACGTATAAGTATTGTTTATAAATTCGAGAGCGAATGTTGTTTACTATACAACGGTCAAATGAAGAGTGTTTAAAACTAACTAAAACCCAAATTAAGAAAATTCCCTTCTTCACATTTTAGAGGGAGAATATAAATTTTGATTGGTTTTTTGAATTAAGCGACGCCCTTCTAAGATCCGAAAAAACACCTAGGATTGGCTAGTGCAAAAGAGAGAGCACAAAATGTGTGAAGGAAGTTTCCCTAAATGGCCTAATAAGATAAATTACATAAACTGTCATATGTGATGTCTGGATTCTTTGAGTACCACCCACAAAGCTCCGATTCCTGGAATGCTAAGAGCTTGAATTTCATCTGCGTGTTTTCTGTCATGCAAAATATTACTTTATTGTTGGCTTGAGATAAAATGCTCTTAAAGCCGGTGTCAATTGATTTAAACCAAAAAATATTGAATTTCGGACATATTGCTGGAAACCAAAGAATTCAGACTGCGACGTTGAAAAGTCAAGAAAAGGCAATATATCATAAAATGATGGGTCCAGGATACGGGACACAACAGCCTTCTGAAATGCAACATATTATGAGAGTTTCAAGTTGATAGGATCCTCCTAATCCGTACTCGATTTTGACACTGGATTCGTCATCAGTTAGTCCAACCTAGTCGTTTGTGAAAAATCAGTCGAAAATTACAGACATTTGGTAAAACGCAAGCTGTTCCCCAGAACATGCGCGCAAAAATTGTCTAGGACATTTCTACTTCACATACGAAGCTAAAAAACACCTTCGTCGCATACGCGTGCTATCGAATAAAACCTGGCAGGCATAACGACAATAACGACATTTTCATACGTGTTTCCGGATGAAATACGTGCATATTTAAATCCGTGAGGCTATCGTTGGGCGCCGCGACGCCGTTTTAAAGCGGAACGGGACGCTATCACACGGCAAATGCAAACTCGGCGCTTCGGGGGGGCCTTTTTAATAGCTGTGCAGCGAACCTCAAACATTCCATCTGGGATACCATCAGGATTATCTTATCCGGATGAAGATGGATTTGGGAATCCGGTAGAGGGGAAAATAGGGAAGATGATTAAATTCCTTTGTTTCTTGGGACTCGAATTGGAGGAGTGTTTACTCGTGGAAGGGGTGTTGTTGATGAAGGGTAAAAGGTGAACATGGCATCAGTATTTTCTGACTTCCTCTCCCCATTGTAGATGAGTGCAGTTTAGTGTAGTAACGAAAAAACACAATGAGTGCATTCAGTGCACTTCAATCTGTTCTCTGAGTGGGGTTTTTCCTGAATTTGGGTTATTATTGGAAATGCAAATTTGAACATAATTTTTATGGGTTTGATTCATCATTTTCCCAAATTACCTTCAGAAAGTATTCAAAATCAGATTTCAAAATTGGGGTTTGGGATTTGCCAGGCATGCACGAAGTGACAACGCTGTTTAGTAGAATATCTTTTTCTGCTATAGAATAATGAAATATTTATTCCTATTCTGTGGTACAGACGTGTTCTTTGTCAATATAACCAAAAAATTTCCGTTTGCGATTTGTCAGTAATATGACAGTCTGTGCTCTTCGTTTTCTATTCCATGGTCGTTGTCTTCTACTCTAACCACATCGAAGTATAGATATCTCCGTTTTCCCAAACCATAGAACTGTATATTACTACCTGGAAAGGACCCGACCCTTCTTCAACTAAGCTTAAAGCGTAACAAGGGGCAACGAAACAAAGATAGCGCTAATTACGGTAACCTCTCCCTGTCACACCCACTGAAGTAAATGGTGTTGAACGGCTCAAATTTGGTTTTACTTGGAAATTCAGGTAGTTTGGGTATTACATCATTTAGAAAGTGCAATATTTTGGAAAATGAATATCAATTTTTCTCTGATATGCCATTACTTTCTCTGCCTTCGCCGCGTGTGGTTCAAAAAGTGAAGAATTATGTTGGTGTGAGCTGTGCATTGACGATTGACGATAGTTTTATCATTATTACAATAAATTTAAATAATAGGAACATAGGAAAATACTTCTCGAAAAGCGCTGACTTGAAGTCAGGAAAATTTAAGCGCTGGTTAAAATTCATTGCCAATGCGAAATTTGACATACTTTTTTCCGATATTTTTGGAAATGTGTGTCGAATCGAGCTGAAATTTCGAACATTGGTGTTCAGATTCGACTTCAAGGTCTGCGCCAAGTTTCATTGAAATCTCATTGATAGTTTCCGAAAAAAATATTTTTTTAATGATTCTTCATGCAATCAGTTAGCATGTTTCAATCTGATCGCATCAGTACTTCTTGGGATATAGAGGAAATAAAATAATATATTTGAAATGGATATAACTTCGAAATTGTAAGGTAAATTTTGCCCATTAACGAACTTATTATGAATTTTTTAAGTCGCTATAGCTTTTCTCGGTAGTAAGTTATCGTGGCAACGGGCGGCTGAATAGAATTCAATTTGACATTGAACTCTTCATCAGTGAGTCCAACCTGGTCGCTTGGAACCATTTTCGGCAAAAAAACGCAAATTTACGGAGGATGATAACGCGCTGTTCCCCAGAAAAACCGCTCACTAAGTTGAAATTTCACTTGAACATGTGCGTTCTTCTTCAATCCTGCCTTATTCACGAATTAGTCAGAAAAAAATTCAGGTTCTTCTAATTTGAAACGAAAAATTAAAAATATTTAGAATAAATGCGACAGAGTTCCCTTTACTGCAATGAAAAAGAAAGAGATAGATACCCGTCCACTTCGCGGGTTGCATAAGCAACGAATTGGCTTCACTTGTCGCTCAAAACGGGTCCCTTCCAGGTATATAATATAGAGTTCATTGTCCCAAACATTTGACGTCCTTTTCTTTCCGTGAAAGCTGAATTCGACGTTGCCATATCGTGAATTCATGACAAATCCCTTTAAATGCAAATCCCCATTTTTATTTTTCAGTTTTAGGCGATCAACCATTTTTTTTTAAATATAATATTGAAATTATATGTTTGAAATGTGATGTTCTCAAAGTTTTTCATGAAAATTACTGCATTTTCGTTTAAAGAAACAACCCCCATTCTGCGTGAATTCGAGATGACAGAGTTCTATGCTTTTTTTAGCGCATGTTCTGGGGAACAGCGGGCTTTCTTTTTGTCCAAATGTCGGCAATTCATGCCCAACTTTCAACCCCCACCATTTTTTCTCCATTAAAGGGTTCGTAGGGGTTGAAAGTTGTGCATGAACAAAACTGTCATGGCCGACTTTCATTCGGTGGCAAATTTCATCAGGTACCATCGTCTCAAAGTAAATGAGCCACGACAAAGTGCACATACTGAAAACCTCTTTGAAGTAACTAATTTTTCAAAAAAAAAATTGTTTCTTGAAAATTTCTGCACACCTGTGAAGAAGATACAAAGACCTTTCCACAAAAGTACCACATGACCCTCTTTCCCTATTCAAAAAATTTAGAGGATTGATGGGGATGGCACAGGGTGCAACAAAAAACCTTCAAAAATGCATAAAAACTTGGTAAAAGTGAAACAAAAATTGTTCTGTTCCAGGAGTTTGTTGCCAAATATTTTTCTTCTGGGAAAATGAATTTGTTCCATAATTTTGACAGGCACTGTATTCATCTAAAATTCCAACAAATTCAAAACAGATATAGAAACACTTCGAAATCGGTGAGAAAATACCTTCACATCGACCCTCGAAGAAAAAAATCCATCACGTGACATATCAGGACGCACTCAACCCCTCTAAAAACGATTACCCTCCCCCTTCCACCACATTTTTCGGACTTCTGTACCCGTAAGATTTAATAGTTTCGGGGGCCGGTTGCCGTGGCAACGTTATAAAATATCCGGCCGCTCGTTTGTCTGGATCAACCCCCACCCCCGTAATAAATTGGATCGCATCAACTGTTTTCACGAAACGGCTACTTGATTAAGGGGGGCGGTATGATACGCCCCTGCTTCAATTAGGGGGATCTAATGAAATGAAGTGCGGGGAGGGGGGAAGGGTTGTTTTTGTAGTGTTTGTTGCCTAGAAATTGGGGCAATTCTCTGTGTTTTGGAGTTGAATTATTTATGGAATGAGAGAAGAGAAGGATTGTTTCAACAGGTCTGTCATAAAGGGTTTATACTCCATTTACTTTTATGAAGTCACTCGGTTGGCCATGGAAGTTTGACACAATTCACCATGTAAATTAAAAAATATGAGGTCATAGTCATTTTTCTGTCAGATAACTACGCGACGTTGTCCTCTCTACATAGAAGTCGTAGTAATTACGTATGTAACCGAACTGAATTTAGAGAAGCACTGACGTGATGTCGGAAGCTTTTGCGTGCATCTTTTCGTTGCCAAAGCAATCATATTGTAACATATTGAGCCCCTAAAACGCACCTTTACTACCTGATGGAAAGATTTCGTGACCTGCTTATCATATTATCCTCAGGAAATTCTGTATGAACCTTCAAGCTATCATCTTTTAATCAAGTATTGGATTTCAATTCGATCTTATCTGTAGTTTTGTAAATATTGGGAAAATAAAATATTCATTCAATATTTTATTTTCCCAATATTTACAAAAATAAATCACGAATTCGACCTTCGTGATTTAATCCCAAACCGAAGTCGTGAATGGGTAAAATCCACCCAACGAATACACGATTTTGCGTTTTGCGGGGCCAATACGTGAAAAGATGACCGCCTAGGCAACGAATTTAAACATGCACGCAAAAGTTGCTGACTTCATGGCAGTGCTTTTTAACTACTGGATTTCCATTCGAAAGTTCTAGATATCCGATTTTCGGGGGTGAATTTTGAGACACCCCGTAGATAAATCCTTTCCTGCTGTGAAACATTCGAACAACGCCTCCAACTTCTCGGTTTAATTTCCCGCCTTCAACGCCGTCTTATTTTCTCAAGAACAATCCTCCCTCGATGAAATATTCAAAACATCGGTGATATAATCCCGCCAAACTCATTTAGTCCGGTAAACTCACCCCTGAAGAGCCGTAACTCACAACCGAAGTTTTGAAGAGGCAGTTTCCACTTACGACGCTCACCCTTAACCGGAAAAGTCTGAGGGGGAGAGCGCCAATCTGGAAAATCCACACCACAGACAAACGTAGGGGTTGAGAGGTTGAGACGATCATCAGATGAAGTTTCGAGGAAATTTGAGACATCGCCCTGCAGCGAGATACGTGGAATGCAAGGTTCAAAGTATGGATGGAATTTGATAAATCTTCGGTGAAAGCGGAGGAAAAGTTTCAAGACATAAATCAGGGGCGATCAGGTAGTTTTCGAGAAGTTGAGGTTTTTTTTTCCAGATTCGGAAAAAGTGGCAACGCTGTCTTCTGTTCTACATAAGGTGCATAGAGACAAGGTGAGTGGAAAGATGGGATTTTGTTCCATCAATTATGATGATATCCCTGGTAATTCGTTTACTTCACTGTAGGTGGCGCGATTTGGAAATAACGTCAGGTCGTTCAGTCAATTGTCATCTTAGTGTTATGTGCTCTTAGACATTTTATACTTTGAATTTAGATTCACACAGTAGAATTATCAATAAGTGTGTGAAGGACCCGCCACACCACAGACAAACGTAAGGGTTTCAATAAAGATCATCCATCAGATGAAGTTTCATAGAAATTTGGGATATCACCCTGCAGCGAGATAAGTAGGATGCAAGGTTCAAGGCATGGAAGGAATTCGATGAATCCTCGGTTTAAAGCGAAGGGGGAATTTGGGGACATGAACCAGAGGCGGCCAGGAAATGTTTGGAAAGTTAAGGGGTTTTTTTTTCATATTCGGAGAAATTGGAAACACTGTTTTGTGTTCTATGTAAGGTGCATAGAAACAAGGTGAGTGGAAAGATGGGATTTGGTTCCATCAATTGTGAGGATATCCCTAGTAATTCGTTTACTCCACTGTAGGTGGCCCGATTTGGAAATTACTTAGTTAAATCAATCATCTTGAAGTAATGTGTTCTTAGAGACATTTTCCAGTTTAAATTTGGATTCAGACAGTATAATCAGCGACAAGTGCGTGAAGACTCCACCATACCACAGACGGACAAAAATTGTCAGATGAAGTTTCAAAGAAATTCGAGATATCGCCCTGCAGCGAGATAAGTAGCTTGCAAGGTTCAAAGTAAAGGAGTCTTCGGTGCAAAGTGAAAAAAAAATTGAAGACATTAACCAGGTGCTTATAAGGCAATTTTTAAGAAGTGTAGGAACTCCAAATTGACAATAATGCCTTCTGTTCTCCATAGGAAGCGTATAAACAAGGTGAGTAAAAAGATGATATTTTTGTTCCTACAGTTATGAGAATATCCATGATAAGTCTGTTTAATCTCTGTAGGTGGCGCTATTTGAAAGTTATGATGGGCCGTCATCAATTGTCATTTTAATATGTTCTC
Organism: Myrrha octodecimguttata; assembly: GCA_958510865.1. Taxonomy (NCBI): domain Eukaryota; kingdom Metazoa; phylum Arthropoda; class Insecta; order Coleoptera; family Coccinellidae; genus Myrrha; species Myrrha octodecimguttata. Next base: position 42,801,386 of record OY294064.1, read on the forward strand.
AAACGATTTCTTGTCCAATTGAGATTCAGGTAGTGTACTCATCGATAAATTCATGAATAGATATGAAGTCGTGTGTGGACCCTCAGATATTTCATCAATAACACGTTAGCTTCAACGCGTAAAGTAAAAGAAAAAAGGAACCACCCCGTAGTTTCTGACGATCAGCACACTTCTTCCAAATTAACTCTAAAAGTCTTCCGCGCAGATATAAAACTAAACTCTTAAATTGAATTGAAACTGGGTAATGTTCTAGATAATAAAACGAAAACAGATTCTCTCAAATAAAGCCAAAATGACAATTGCCATTGATCCGTCAAACGCTCGATATGGTGGTGTCAGTGTCGACGTCGTTTACGTCTACTACATCCCTGCAGCGTTGCCGATTTTCGATATTCCTTTCACACCTTACCTAAAATTTCGATATTCTTGGTTTTTTGCTTCAAAAGATAGATCACGCGTACGCCGGTCGTAGAGAAATGAACCATTTGCGACTAAAAACTATTAGGAAATGAGACACACGTGGGCAAAATAATATCGCTGCTGTTCCCTAGAAAGGTCCCTTACAAATGTATCGTTTTCTTTTATAATTATAACTCAACAACCAATTTCTTATCAAATGTTACCTGTCGCTACTGACGAATATTATCTCAAAATTAGGCTCCTTCTTTCGGACCAACTTGTACATATCGACGAGCTGCGGGGTGAATGCTCTACAGGGGGGACACTGGAATAAAACAGATAATTAAACTAGGAAAACCAGGAAAAACCTTTCAACTCACCCAGTTAGCTGAGAAGTAGAAACCTTTAATTCCATCTGGTATATCTTCGTATAGAATATCTCCTTTGGTATTCTGATGTTCCTTGTAGAAAGTTCCCCCTGGTATAAGCCTTACATCTTTCAGAACCTGAAATTCAATTTGATATTCGAATATAATTGATCTATTAATTCTTTGTACTTCATAAGAGGTTCAGAAGTAAATTACTCCTTCTATTGTCACCTGTTGCTCCGTTTAGAATATGAGGAGAACATACCTACGAGGTGTGTGAAAAAAGCAATGAAACCATAGACAAAGGCTGAGAAGGAAACTAATTTTTATCTACCAAATTTTCAATTATTTTCAAACAATAATTTCTCAAAGTACTGTGAATAAAATTGAATGCTGTCCAGAGTCCCCAAGTGATTTCCCAATTCATTTTACAATTTCGGGACAGGAAAAAGATACCAAGAGATCAGGCGAATAAGTAGGCCGTGTTAGAGCATGACTGCCGTTTGAGGTAAAAAATTCCGTGCCAGAAAGGACCGTGTGACAAAGATCGTTGTCATGTTCTCAACAGTTCGATAATTTTGTCAGTTTTTTTCGTTGTAGGTCTCCCTGAGCAAGATACAACTTGCTCTTGGTCTTCCAAAACTGGTGCGTGCAAAAGAAGAACTTGTAAGGTTATTGTTATGGCCTAATGGTGCTGAAACCTGGATAAAGCATCTAGAGGGAATAAAGACACCTGTCTAGACGAGTGGAAAAACGACGTGTTGCCAGATCGCCCTCAGGGAGTCATAGAACTTTTCTCACATAGCTCGTAGAGATAAAACAGTTCATGATGAAATGGCATATAGGTAGGACACAAGAAAGAATTATTACTTTTAACAGTTGACCTGGTTGCTCTTCATAGACGATGTTGTTTTTATTTGGATTCGAAAAAGTTTTCCCTACCTGATCTACTGGCCTAGGTCTCCATGGAAAATTTAGACCATGTGGATCTTCCAGAAGTTTATCTTGGGCGGATATGCTTATTGTAGTACCTTCTTTGTCTAAAAGTACCAATGTAGGTACCCCCGATTTAATTCTGTATCTCCTAGATAATCTAGCCTGCAAAGATGAAAATATTGGATAATCAAATTACTCCTGAAAATTAGTTCAAATAAATTATTTGCTCTTACGCCAAGGTGTGGAAAAACAATTTTCCTTCATGTTGTTAAATACTAAGGTTTCTACGGAATTCAGTTGAAATCTAATCATTATTTTCGGAGAATAAAACTTTTTCCTCAAAAATTTCAAAAATTTTCGAATAAACATTTTTTTTGAATATTCTGTGACCATTTTCGAAAATTACAGACATAGTGACGAAAAGATAGCGTGCTGTTCCCTAGAACAAGCACTTAAAAATGTATGTGGAAATCGAATTTATTTACTACTCATTGAATAATTCAGAGCTTCAAAGTAAACAACCGACTCTATTCACTGAAAAACCCAGTATATCATCTAACTCATCAGCTCATTAATACTCGAAATGTATACATCCATCTTCCTGTCGAAATCACACCATAACGGCGATCATTTCCGTTCCGCCAATTTTTACTCCAACATTTCCAATCGTTCTAGAGCACCGAACAAACATCGAACATCGATTTAATTGATCCAGATACCACTAGATGTCCATCGACAGTTCGGCTTGTTTGTGCTCCTGTCGAAGATAACGTTATTAACTCACAGCTCTCTTTGATGTGAGTGAAATGAAAGTGTTTTGCTTGTCGAAACTTCCGGAGGTTTTAATTGGTGAGTATGGGTAAATAAATAGTTACGCCACTGTTTAAACCTGCGATTTTCGGATATCCGTTCTGGTCTGCTTAAAATAGAATAATTGCTGCGTTTGAACTTGAAACTTGGGTTCATTGAATGCTTAATTGAACGATAAGCGGCAAATTACGTTGTTGAGTGATTGTCGAAGATGCCCGTATGTGTTTAGGGAGTCAGTAGATGATAATATGAAAATTGCAACTCAAGTTTTTGCTGCATGTTCCAGGAAACAGAGTGCTATCGTTAAATGTCTGTAATTTTAGAATTTTTAGTCGTAAATGAGCTCAAACGAAAAGGTTGGAGTCTCTGATGAAGAGTCCTTCGTCATAATCGATTCTGTCTGGCAGAGGACACGATAACAATCGAACGGAAAGAGCTAGAGACTTAAAACTTTCAGGGTAGGTTGCGTATAGGAATGCGCCGGCTAAGTTCGTTAATGAACCAAATCGGAACAGCGGTTTAGGCGTTACACTCATTTGAATTTTTTTAATTGAATTCCCCAATATCTCTTGACCTACATATGCTATCAGATTGTAACTTTGTTTAATTGTTGCAGAATATCAATGCGCAACTGCTTACAAAATTTTGTTGGATTCTTATTGTTAGCAAAATCAGGAGGAAGATTTTTACAAAATATTATAGATGCTTGTTGAAAAATGTTCTTCAGATATCAATGGTAGTCTGCACATACCTTGAAGACTATTATTCTTTATCTGAGAACCGGATTTTATGCAGTCTGAATTTCACCTTAGTATTTGAGCTTCTAACTTACTCCGTTTTCAGGGTATTGCTTTGCAAAGTTATCGTTCCCAGAGGCCGACTGTAAACGCGTGAGTTACCTATATAATCATTATTTCCAATAGACTGTAAGACAATCAGAAGGACTAAATTTCTTATGAAGAAAGACCAAGTCAAAATAGAACAAACTTTTCAATTTTATACCAGAGAACGCTGCAAATTTAACACAAGGGTTTATTATTTTCTCAGTTAAATAGCCCAATACCATTGATATCTTAAAAGAAACTTATATATTATTCATAACTCATTGGTTTTTCACAGCACAGTTTGCAGCGTTCTTCTTTATAACTCAGGGGCCACTGGTCGGAAATCATCCGGATAAAAATTTTGAGGTTGGGTTGTGCAACAGTAATCAACGTTGAGAGTTTTATGAAAATTCGGTGGCAAGTTTTCGAGAAATATTTTTTTTTCTCCTACCCCCAGTTTTGAGCCCATTAAATTGCAAAACGCTGAGCCAAAACATAAAAGGCGCTCTTAAGGTTCCAACCTTAACAGAAAATATACAAAACAAACGAACCATTCAACCTCACCTTGAGTTCTATCTCATCGAAGGGCAGAGCAAACCATGGCAGCCCAAGCAAGCACTCCCTATGGCTAGCCTCGAAGTCGCTATAAACATCATTGTTAACCCACAGCACCACTTGAACCACCTCCAACTTTCTTCTACCGTTCTCACTGTCACCATTTAGATTCTCGTACAAATCCCTCATCTTACACGTAAGATCGTCACTCTTCGAGTTGATATTTGCGAAGGAAAAATACAAACCGACCACATCTGTGGTTCCTAGAACCTCCGAGGTGTTGTGGTCTGGTGAACCTTCCTCGCTGTTCGAACACCTCATCAGCTTCTTCCCTAGGAGTCTCTCCTGCCACCTGTACTTGTTGGAGTCCATAGTAGGTTATTTTAAGGTTCACCGGGAGGTTCTTGAGCTTAACTGAATCATTGGAAGATGGAGGATCTCAACTTGCACCAGGAGGCCCTTTAAAAAACGAGGAGTCATGAAGGTGATCACGAGAGATACTCGAGGAATAAGATTACAGGATTTGAGAATAATGAGGAATTAAGAATTCGAATCTTAACTTGAATAAGGTATTAAAGTTTCAAGAAAGATGTGCAGATTGGGATAAGATGTCAGCATGCAGTAGGATGTAGGAGAGAAGTGGTATCAGGCATGATTAATGAAACCCCAAGATTCAGAAAACAAGATAGTAAAAGTTCACGAATTTGAAAGAGGGTTACGAGACAGAATCTCAAGTTACACTTAAGCAGATTTGGGGGTAAGAAGAGCTCATAATGAGCGAGTTGCACCCTTGGAAGAACATGTATCTAATCTCAATGTTAAAATACCTTGGGAAGGATGAAGGTGCAAGGAAGATAATCTCCAGAGTTTCCAGATAATATGATCACGAAATTCATGAAGTGGCGAAGGATTTTGAATGACAGTATCCCAAACTGTACCAGAACACCCTTGGAAGAACATGTATTGAAGGTTTAACACAGTTAGAAGGATAATTAATTCTGTATAGATAGGATCACAACTACCTTCGTGAAGAACAAAGGTTCAAGTAGAATTCCCAGCTACACCTTACACCTGTACTGCACAATTGGTGGAACTAAAATCTACTTAGAGGGTCTGGATAGGTAGGATTTCACCTCGTACCAAGATACCCTCAGGAGGACGTACATTCAAAGAGGATATTTCACAAATTCACATCAAAACCTTACACCTGAAATGCGCCATTGGTAGAACAAGTTCACTTGAAGTGTGCTCGATATATGCAGAATCAGATCAAAGGTTCAGGGAAGATGATTTTAAGAATCTTGAGAGAGTCTTGAGCTAGGAGATGTCGGGACACACCAGGTTATTCAAGGCTTAGAAACGAATAAATGTTGGAAACTCTACTAAACAAACTTCAGGGATGACTGTCTCTAAGTTTCAGAAGATTCGGAGAAGATTATGAGAATAGTCAGAAGTCAAAAAGAGGTTGAAGCTAGAGAATCCCAAGCTGCACCAGGACATCAATGAAAGATAGAAAGTTCAGGGAAGATGAACTCGAAGTCCATAAGATAATTGTTAAGTCTTTTAGGGGCAGGGTTGCACCCTTGGATGAACAGTTATCAACTGTTTAAGTATTATGAGAAGATGTAAAGGTCTTGATATGCACGATACCTTCAGGAGAAGGTACATCACACAAGTCTCAAGAATCACAAATCGAAAAACAGCATTAAAGAAAAGGATAACATTGGAAGAATACATATCAAAGGTTCAAGGGGATGATCAGGTAAAGGAGTAATACATATGGGATCTCTAGGTGCACTGAGAAGATGCTGATCACAAGATTCACGAACTGAGAAAAAACATTGGGATCTCAGGTTGCACCAGGGCAACCTTGGAAGGTACAACCTGCACCAAGACACCTTGGTGAAGAACGAAGTTTCAAAGATGATACACAGCTATACCTGCACTGCACCATTGGTGCAACGGAGATCTACCTAAAGAATCACCACTATCAGTTGCTCTCGCCGTCGATAGATGCAAGATCAGAAGGTTATCAACATCATCTCAGCATATCTCGTTAACGAAAGTGCGTGAATCTGCCTAATGAACACATTTCACGGTATATCTAGGGCCACCCTTGCTACTTGAGTCACCCCTTCGCCGTAGGTACACTGAACTCGTGTGAAAACAATGAACAGCGGGAGGCGAACGCGAGGAAGACGCAAGTATAGGTGGTGCTCTCTCGTGAACGTACGGACCGGGACTGGGAGAGCGTCGCGACGCAGAATGAGAGACGACGTCGACTGGAGGCGCGGGCTGAATGCTGCGTTGGGATGCCGAGGCTGCGGCGTCGGGTTGGTCAGTGGCGGGTAGGGGTTTTGGGCAGGATAGCTGTTGTGTTTACGGTCGGTCTAACGGTCCGAAATTAAGAACTTTGGAACTTATTTGAAATTCTATTTTTTCAATATTTCGAAAAATTAAAATAATTTGAATATAATTTCTGGCAATGACCGCCACTTCTGGCTCGGACGTCTGGAGGTCCAATTTTCAATCACTTTTTCCAACATTTATTGTGGCCGTATATCGGAAATACCGCGGCGAGAGTTGTCCTCCAAGTGGTCGATCGTTTCGGGCTAATCGGCGTAGACTAGCGACTTCACATATCCCCAAGGAAAATAGTCTAGCGGCGCTAAATCGCACGATCTTGGAGGCCAATTTACGGGCCCGGAACGTGAAATTATGCGGTCATCAAACTTTTCCTTCAGTATATCAATTGTGGCACGAGCTGTGTGACATGTTGCGCCGTGTTGTTGAAACCATAGCTGCTGCGCATCATGGTTGTTCAATTGAGGAACGAAAAAGTCAGTAATCATGGCTTTATAGCGGTCATCATTGACTTTAACGTTCTGGCCAGCATCATCTTCAAAGAAGTACAGATTAATGATTCCACCAGCCCATAAAGCACACCAAACGACATCTCTGTGGATGCGTATTTTCAGTTGGAGTAAACGTAGAGCGAAAACGGCCCCTAGTTAGTCGACTTAATTGCTCTGATGGACGATTATGTTGACCGTAAATCGGACTTAGAGCGCGATACGTATTTCGAACAGACCCATTATTTTCAAATTAAATGTTGTTCACGCGTCAGTCTATTCATGTTAAAATGCCAGACCAAACCAAACACAGATCATTTGACAGCTGCAAAATGGCCGCCAGTTAAAACAGTGTTGCCAACTCAAAGTTCTATACCTCTAAAAACAAACGCCCTTTATATAATGCCAAGAAAGTACACAATATTTTGTGTTGCATTGATGGCCGATTTCTGCTGATTTTATCAATATGTATTTCTTTCTTCGTAGTTCACAGACGTACGCCACTGGGAAAGAATAAAATTGACATGCTCCGGTGATCATTTCAATCCTTACACGTACCGAAGGCGATGAGTTAAAAATTCAGGACGTGAACTGTTCGTTGGGGTAGAAGAAGGAAAACTTTCTGAAAATTGGATGTTGAATACAGCTATGAAAATGTACCGAAAGGTTTTTTCCTCAATACTGACATCCTACTTATGGGCAATGAGATTTCTGATGAATGTCTGTAATTTTCGAATTTTGATCCGAAAATGGTATCAAACGACTAGGTTGGACTCACTGATGACGAATCCGGTGTCAAAATCGATTCTCTCCGGCAGTATGCACGATTATTGGCTCACGGAGTATCCTATCGACTTGAAACTTTCTGGGTGGGTTGCATTTCAAAACGCGACGGTTAAGTTCGTTAATGGGCAAAATCGGACTGGTGGTTTTGCGCAGCCTCTCGCGGAACTTGGCAGCTATTTTCATAATGCTTATGGACAACTTTGTTCAATATTTCGTGATAATCGTGTCATTAGAACAATTTGATGTTAAATTTCATTTTTGTTTTTCAAATATTCAATATTCTGTTATCTTCTGATCAGATTATCCTCACTGAATTCTGTATGGACCTTCGAGCTGTAATTTTTCGATAAAATACTGAATTCTACACAAAGGTTGTAGCAATCAAGTGTGGTAAAGAACCATAGAGTCATTGACAAAATTATTTAAGAATTGGCAACGTCTCGTTTTTTAACCTTGACGACATTTCACTATTGCCAACCTAGATTAGTTCTAGTCGCAAAAACTTAATAAACGTATTCCAAGGCCTACCAACCAACTTCATAGAACTGAATGGAGTATACGTGCGTCTTGTTTACTGCTGAATGTTTCCACCACTGAATAGCCGAGCGAGAGGGTTAAAAACAACGGAACTTCTAAGTACATGTGTTCCCTTTCCCTGAAAATAATCGTGAACCAGCGGGGTTCATATATACTTCTTCAAGAGTTTCCTTCTTTCCATTTATTGTGTTGGCGTACACACAGTCAGAGGCCATTACTTTTCAAAGCGAAATGGAAGCTTTTAACAGTTGAATAACACGTGTATTTATCGTCGAACAAATGTACCTACGTGGAGGTCATTTGGTTAATGCAGGCAGCGTAGGATTTTTTTCTCGACCCTTCAGGAAAATCATTTGTTGAGGAATTCTAAAGAACGGCTTAACCTCCTGTACGGAAAATCCTAGAAATTCACGACAGCAGCTTTCACGCACATGAATTTTAATTAGTTGTCAAATAAGCGTTAAGTGATTCTATCTTCATTATAGCTATTATGGCTTTGATAGTGGTTTTAATACATACAGGGTGTTTCAAAAAAAGGTGACCCCGTCTCTAGGATTGGTAGAAAACTGAAAATTAATTGGGGTTTGCTCCCCGAAAACTTTTCGTTACGCCATTCGTTGAAGAAAAAAATTATACTCAAGAAAAGAAAGCTCTCAATCCACATTCTTGAAATATATCCGTTTTATACATGGGGTCTCATTTACGCGACAACAAATTTTTAATTCACGTAATGCATACCAATTAATAATAATAATAATTAACGATATGAATTGGTGTATGGAGAAGAAATAGCTCCAGTAATAGTAATGTCAGATTATATATCTTTTTCATTACTTTATACCAGCATCGGTTATTATTTCTTCATAAAATTCAAATCAAAATATTCCCTAGAACAAGCACGTTAAACTACACTGTTAATTTTGCATCGTTGTCCTTCTTCAATCCGATTAAATTCCATCGAATTCAATACTCTTATCTTATAATATTGATAAAACGAAGCTCGAACAATAATATTAAACTATCAAGCATTTCAACGATGTGGTGAGGGTCAGAGACAATTTTCTTCACTTCGTTTGAACACTTTGCCCAATAATCATCATAGAAATATAATTTTTCGGTAAGGCTCTTGAACAATATAATAATCTTCAAAGTTTCGTTGTCCAAACACTTCTCTATCAATGCAACCATTTATAAAATCAATACGATTAAACCCATTAGGGGTTGTTTTTTGACGCACATTACGACATCTAGTGGAATGATTGGTAACTAATGTTTTCTTCAAGTAGTTCAACTAAACCAACATATCCATTGACCGTGTGGCCTAATGGATAAGGCGTCGGACTTCGGATCCGAAGATTGCAGGTTCGAGTCCTGTCACGGTCGCAAAATTTTTTTCGAATAACCTATTATATGGGTTGAATATTTTCCAGTTTTCCTTTCGTTCTTGAGTGTGTCGTCGGATTGTTATTTTCTAAATGTATTTCCTTGTTTGGTTCTCTTTACTGTCTTTCTCTATTCAGCAATACGAAAAAAGAAAAAATAATACCTTATAATTCCCTTCCAAGCCTGTCAATAGTTATATTTTTGATTTATTTCGTTTAGAAGGCTACAGGGGCGTATTAACTATTATTTCTTTCGATGCTTTACATGGAATTGTGCGATTGTTTCGGAATAACCGGAATATAGTCTTTCTTGATAAAAAAGGATGAAGAAGTCAAGAAAAGCACTGATGTGAAGTCAGCAGCCTTTGTTGCAAAGTTATGTTACTTGCCAACTAGTAACAAAGCTTCATCACGATCGGATATGTATTTTTTGGGCTATTGCGGAAATAACAGTACAGAGGTAAAAACAACGAAATTTGACAAATTTTTTTCCCAATATCTCCGAAAAATGGAATCGCGTGAAATCGAAATTTATTTTAACTATTGTGAAATATCGAATTCGAACCCTGTGCAAAATTTAATTGAAATCTAATGAATAGGTCCCGAAAAAAAATATTTTTCGATAAATAGTTGAAAAATCTTTTCCAAATTGATTTTTTTTTAAATTCACCAACAATCCAATTCCAAAAAAATTTCATAAGCAATTGAGAGTCAGTATTCCCTCAATCCTATAGCAATTTAATCCGTAAATACAAATCGAATTTGTATTTTCGAGGAAAAAATATAATTCCGACCGTACGTACAACAAGTTCCTGAAAAATCAGTTTAGAGACTCAATATTTGGTATGGGTAAAATCCACCTGATGATTCCGTGGGTATAACCATTCCAAGTTTCATTTTCTCAATATTTGCTCAAATACAGATCCTGTTGAGTTTAAACGAAGTACTTGGTTGAAAACTTATCTATTGAAGGCCCATGCAAAATTTCGTCAGAATCATAGGCTTGGATCGCAAAATCATTAGAATCAAGAAATAAAGATGCTTTAGGCGAGATCAATATGTGGCAATGTGACCGCTTCGTCTAAAAAGTGTTAGATTCTATTTCTGATTGAAATTTGTCCAAATACAGACATTTACACAAAACGATAGTGCTTCGAATTAATCCCAATCGATTCAACAATTCGTGGCGCATTTTCTAGTTTTTCATTTTCCCGATACATCCCTGTAATTAACACGCGTGCGTGACTGAATTTCCATCCTTTTCCTACCCCTTGTAAGCGACCTACCCTCTGGTATTTCCTCGAACACGGCGTCTCACCCCCTAAAAATCAATATGCTGCCTGTTTGAACTCCTATAATAATTGTGCAAAAACTAAATTGGATTTTGTATATGTTCTCACTGGATGATACTTGAGGTTTCCGTGTTTTCGATAGTTTTCCCGGATTTTCATGCTGCTAGGGGTGAGTTTGGAAATTTTGGAGTGCAAGGAGATACAGACCAGTATGGCGGAGTCCTTTATGTATATTAGAAAAAAAAATCATGTCTAGAATGAACTGTTATCTGTCTTCTCTTCTTTAACAGCGTTTTTATTCTTCAGGTAAGTTTGTTGTTGTTTTTAATTTATTGTTTACTATTTCTCACTCTCCTTGTTTAACCACAACAATAACATAAGTTCTTCAACCTATAACTTCTTCCGATTTTAAATCTTGTGTATCGTTACGATTTTTAACTGTTTTGCTTATTTATTTCTCGTGTTTTTACTTCCAGAACTAGTGGAAAAAGAATAGATCCAAAATGAATAAACAGTTCGAACTAGAGGAAACAAAACCAAAGTCCTTGTACATGGAACAATTAAAGGCAATGTTAAAAAGGAATATACTGTTGAAGAAAAGAGAAAAAAGGAAAACTCTAGCTGTGAGTATTGTTATAATTCAAGTATTATTCTATTTTATGTTCAATATTCTTTTCATTATTTCAGGAAATCTTGTTACCTTTATACTCCTTGGGTCTTTTGATCTTGATAAAATTCCTGATTCCGAACCCAAATTTCCCTGAAATGACCACACCGAGGGGTGAAGCCGAATTGTTCGAGTATTTCCAACATTTTCAGAACCACACCGTTGCAGTGGTACCCAACACAACTGATACTTTGGTAATATCCTTAAATTCTTGTGTTCATCGATAAAATCTTAGTTTTCTCCATTCAGGATTTTTTGAAAGAAGTGAACGATTTGTGGTTAATTACTCAAGAAGAGCAAGATCGTAACAAGGAACCTATCAACTGGTTGGTATTTCCTTCGAGATCAGAATTGTTGAAAGCCTATTGGATGGAACCGAGACGGATCCCTATTGCTGTTATTTTCGAAGAGCCAGGCCCCATCAACGGAAGACTAAAGTGAAATATAACTCAAGTAATTTCTTGAATTCAAAAATAATTAACTTCGTTTTAGGTATGAGATACGAACAAATCCTTCATATCATGAAACGCCTGCAACGACAGTTATGTATAGTTCACCTGCATCTTGCAGACAATTTACAAGTCATTGGACAGATGTTTTGCCAATAGAATCAGGGGATAGTTGCCCTGTTAACGAGTATTATTATTCTGGATTTGTTGCCCTGCAAGCCTTATTGGATTACACAAAAATAAAGGTAGACAATGCATGAGAGTAGCAATGATATTAACTTATAATAACAACATAATGGCATAAGAATATTCAAATGTTAACATTCAAAAAAACACTAGCTTCACATGAAGAAAAATTAGAAATTATCCACCGAGGAAAGAAATTGATCTGAATGCACAATTATAAGAGCTTTTTCATTTCAGATTGATTCTGGTAGAGACGATATAAAGATTCCCCAAATATCCCTGGAAATGTTCCCGAAAGAGGCATACACAGCAAATTGGATGGTAATATTCCGTGTTATGATACCCCTGTATATGGTCACCGCTTTATCTCAATTCATCACATATTTGTTGATACTCATAGTTGGAGAAAAAGAGAACAAGATAAAGGAAGGTATGAAGATCATGGGTTTGAGAGATTCAGTATTTTGGTGAGTACAAAATATTATCAAAAAAAAACATTTATATGTTCAACAAGCACAGCATACTTCATTATAATTATGTTCATGTTTAGGTTGTCGTGGTTTATAATATACGCAGCCTTCGTATCGATCTTCTCCATAGTTTGTTGCATCCTGCTTTTCACTCTGCGGGTTTTTCAAAACTCGAATTTCGTCCTTATATTCCTATTGGTGCTTACGTTCTCACTATCCATCATCATGTTCGGATTTATGATAACACCATTCTTCGACAAATCAAGGGTGAGTATTCAAACCAGATATCGTGGTGAATTTGACGACGTTATTTTTGTTTAGACTGCTGGAATTCTAGGAAATTTCATCGTTATCATTATGAGTTTATTCTACTTCATCCAAGTATTCATCGATAGTTCAAACTCCACCATTCTGTGGATTATATCTTCGATAAGTTCTTCAGGGTTTGCTCTGGCTATGGATAAGGTAAAATAAGAAGATGAAATTAAAACCAGACTAAACCAATCCATATTTTAGGCCTTAGTAATGGAACTGTCAGGACAAGGTGTCAGTTTTGAGAATCTTTGGGAGGGTGATGGTATCTCTTTTGGAGGTAGTTTGATCATGATGGCTTTGGATACCGTAATCTACGGTCTTCTAGCATATTATTTAGACTCTGTTGTACCAAGTAAGTCCTTTCATTTTCAACTAACATCATACTTCAACCCACGGTAAATTATTAAAGAATTGGATGGGGTACCCCATGGTTCTACTCTTGCCCCCGATATTTTCATTTCTTCCGTTTCAGGTGAGAACGGTATCAAAAGAGGTCCTTTCTTCTGTTTCAAACCATCCTTCTGGTGTTCTAAGAAGCCGGTTAAAGATTACCCGATTGCAAATGGTGGCTCTGTGGCATCCCTTAATACTGGAGAGGATGGTAACGGAGATGTTGAACCTGTCAATAGAGAAATGAAGGGAAGAGAAGCCATAAAAATAGTGGATCTTTGCAAGTCCTTCACAGTGAGTCGTATAGTTTTATTTCTTTTTGCATGTTAACGATATTTTTATGTTTTCAGCATTGCAGAAAACCAGAAATCAAGGCAATCAACGGAATAAACCTGACTATTTATGAAGGGCAGATAACAGCTATTTTGGGCCATAACGGGGCTGGAAAAACGACTTTATTCAACATTTTAACTGGTCTTACTTCTCCTAGTTCTGGTACTGCATACATTTTTGGATATGATGTCAGGTAGAAGTGTCACGTTTGATCAATCTATATCGAATATTAAAATAAAAATTTTACAGAGATACAAATGATATGGATGAAATAAGACGAATGACTGGAGTGTGTCCCCAACATGATATTTTATTCGATAACTTGACACCGAAGGAACATTTGGAATTTTTTGCATCGGTCAAGGTGACAAAATTGCTTATAAATGAATAAAAACAAATAATATCGTTTTTCAGGGTATTCCAGAGAAGTCGAGAGAATTCGAAGTAATGAAGATATTGAGAGACATCGATTTAAGCGATAAAGCAAATTCTTTCGCAAGACATTTGAGCGGTGGTCAAAAAAGAAAATTATCTATTGGAATTGCTTTAATAGGCGATCCAAAGGTGAATATTGTTTTTTTTTTCGGTGGCGTCTTGATGAAATTGATTAATTTCCAGATTATCATCTTAGATGAGCCAACCGCTGGTGTGGATCCATATTCGAGAAGACATATGTGGTCATTTCTACAGAATAGGAGACATGGAAAGGTCATACTGTTGACTACACATTTTATGGATGAAGCAGATATATTAGGTAGATGTTAATTAGATTATACAGGCCTTGGCGAGACTCGGGACCAAGTTAACCTAAAAGACCTATTGTGTTCTTCAACGTTAACGTTTCTGTTTTCAGCTGATCGTAAAGCAGTTGTTTCCAAGGGTAATATAAGATGCTGTGGAAGCTCTCTATTTTTGAAGAATAAATTTGGAATAGGATATCACTTGACCTTGGTTTTGGAAGGTGAGTAAAATTTAGAATTATAAGCTTTCGCTTTCGAAGTAAGTAGAGTATCATACAAAGGCTGTACTCTGGGCTTTAACGCTGAGTCTATCTAGTGTGGGATTATATTTTTGAAACAAACATTGCCTCGCATTTTTGTTAGATTAGAAACACCACAGTTATCTTAAACTCTGGTGAGCTCACTTTCTCTTGGAAAGCTTTCAGCCTAACTTTTTCATAGCAATCCACTCCTTGATTTTTCACAGTTTGTCTCAACTCTGTCGAATGCAATTTTGAGGTTAAATTAAAGTCAGAATCTTCAAAAGAGAATATCACTGCCATTCCTGGCCCTCTGCTGGAATGAAGCAGAACTAGCGCTAATCTCGAATTTGTGTCCTAGATATATCTTCGGCTGAATTTATTGTTTAACATTATTGTGTTATTTATTCAGGCGTTGCGAAGGAGCATCAGATAGCAAAACTTGTAACAAGCCATGTAGCAAAAGCGGAGAAAGCAAGAAGGCATGGTAGAGAGTTGAGCTTCATCTTACCACACAACGCAGTCAACAACTTCGCACCCTTATTCTCAGCAATCGAACAAGAGATCAACAACCAAAATGGCAAATTAGGTGAGAGCTTTAAAAAAACTTTCCTTCGAAAGGTTTTACGCAAAATTGTCTCACAGGTATTTCAAGCTACGGTGTATCGATGACGACTCTTGAAGAGGTGTTCCTACATTTGGAAAGAGACGAAGAAGAACTCGAAGAGGAACATGTGGATGAATTCTCTAAAAAAATCGTGCGAAGTAGGGCTCTAAGCAGGAGTTTGAGTCTTCAGAGTAAGAGTACAAGCTACCAAAGTCTTCAGAATGAAGGAAATAACATTGGAAACATTGATACAGGTAAAATACTCAGTGTGATCTTCGAACGTTGAACAATATAGGAGTTGATGTTAACCACGTGTTCTTTTAGAATGTCATCCTTCGATATTTCAAACCTTGTTCGCACTCCTTCACCTTCGAGTTATAAGAATATACAGGGATATCCAAAAGCTGTACTTCATGGTGTTTTTACCTCTGGGCTTAGCTGCCTTGGGCTTATATTTAAACGGAAACCAAACCTTCGAACCTAAGCAACAAACGTTAGCGTTAAATGGTGAATCCTTCAATAGAATCTTAGGAATATTTGTTCAAACGATTTTTTTTCAGGAACTACATACCCTGATGCTACCCTAGCGATACATAATGGTTCAGAAAGGAATCTAGACGCATTTTGGGAAGAAATGATAAACTCGGGTGTTAGACAAATCGACGAGTACAATGGAAACTTCTCGTTGCTTCTCGAAATCAAGCCTCATATGGCTGCCTTGAACATAAACGTGTTTAATTATCCAGAATCTAGTTTGACTGTTATATACAACGATACGTTTCAACACGGTTTACCCATTGTGATCAATTTTATAAGTAACTCGATCTATAGGTAAGTGAGTATTGAACAAGCATAAAAACTCCGTAGTTATAACACGAGAGCTGTTCTCTTTTGGTTTAGTCTAGCTGGCAGGAGTGGTTTTTGCCCTCTGCTGAAGAACCACCAATTATTTTTATAGAAAACAGTAAAAAAATCAACCGCGTCGAAATTGTTAAAATATTCACAAAACCGCCTGTATATTCCTTTTGTACATGGACATCCTTAACCGCATACTCATTTCATAAGTAATAGATGTCGCGCGATGCTGAGAGACTAGGAGAGCAGGTCTTAACGGAAATAGAATATCCCCCGTAGTTCAAATGTCCAAAGGGAATAAGAATATTCCTCTTAGATCCGAAATGCTATAAAACTTCTTTGGTCGTTCGTTTAGGTTGATGACACCAGACATGGTACGAACTGATCTTTGGGAGCCCATAGAAGTGAACGCCCAGCCTCTGCAACAAACTGCCCAGCCAGAAGGCTTCAACCTAGGTGTATTCTCTGCTGCCACGTTCATGGGCATGATTTTTGTGCTTGTTCCAGCCAGTTTATCAGTCGATATGGTGTACGATAGAGAGGTAAATATGAATTTGGTTATTTTGTTCATTAGTACTAGGTAAGCTGTCTAGAATAATGGTGGTTTCACTTATGAGGCATAGACTGGGACAAACATTCTGAGATGAGTTCTAGTTCTGTTTTATTCCAGCAGATGGCGGGGAGTGGCCGCTGAATTTGTAAAGTTTTACTTCGTTCTGACTTTAATTTTATCTCAAAAATGCATCTGCCAGAGTATAAACGATATGGGCGCTTCAAGACATATGCGGAAATCAACTGAGCTAGCGCCTATCTCTTGAGAATTTAAGATTGCTCAGTACTGCCGCCAGTCAGGCTGAAAGAAGAAGTGAACCCACAATTTACTCAGATGTCTTAGAACCAGCCTTTCTAAATTATTGATTCATCATTAACCTCAACCTTCAGTTGTTGTTTCAAGCCAACGGCTAATCTTCTTCGTATCTTCCTTTACAGATCAAGGCGAAGAATCAGCTTCGAGTTAACGGTCTCTCCTTCTGTCTCTACTTCATAACATACCTTCTGGTCCTATTGGGTCTCATGTTGATCATATGCAGCGCCCTCTTTCTTATAATAGCGCTGTTCAAGATACCTACGCTAAACGGTTGGCCGGCGCTTCTAACACTGGCAGTTTTGATATTTTTATACTGCCCATGTTCAATACTCTTCAACATATGCGTCAGCTATGTCTTCGACAAAACGGACACTGCCCAAGCCATGCTGCCAAACATAACAACGTTCTTGGGCATGATTCCGTTTTATCTGGTCATGTTCCTGGACATGATGAGAATCGGTAAGTGAAGAAAGTTTTCAATAGTTAACAATAGATGTTATTAAAAGTGCCCAAAAAACGTATTGTGTTTGAGAGTAGAATTAAATATATTTTTAAATTTTTTTTTTCAGGAGGTAAAGCTTCCTTCGTGCTGCACACCGTGTTCTCACTGGTGAACACCATGTATATGCCGTTCGCAATAATTTATTATGTACAGCGTGTTTTTATAATGTGTAAGCATAATTATGCCTGCGGTGAACTCAGTATTACAGATTATTTAACTAACGAAATTGTTATAATGTTGGTCGGTATATTTATCAGTATGCCATTTTGGTTCTTCGTGTTGGTTGTTTTGGATATCAAGAAGAGTGGTGGAAAGGTTGGAGATGCCCTAAAATGCTTCCTTTCCAAGGTGAGTTTTTTTATAGTGTTTAGTAATCCTTGAAGTGCTTAGATGTTCAATGTGCCATGAGCTGTGTGGCACGCAGCGCCGACAATTTTATAACTTGCAAGTGTAGTTAGTTGAACACCACTGTCAAAGTCTCTATTAGAGGACCCTTTGTATACTAATAATAATTTTTGTTAACTTTATATTGTCTTCTACTGTTGCTCAATTCTTCTGAAATTTCTTTTTCTGCTTCCAGCAAGAAACCCCCGAGGTTGTTGATGATGTTAGTGAAATGAGTGATATAGGAGAGAATGAAGATAATGATGTTAAGACTGAACGTCTTAAAGTGAAGAATTTGATGCATACACATACGGAATCTCCACCTGTGGTTATTGTTCAGGTGCGAAATCAATTTGCACATCTTTCGATGCAATCATTGATAATTTTTTTGTTGTAGAATCTACACAAGGAGTACAAAAAGAACTCTCTTCGTATGTGTGAGTGCTGTTTCAAAAGAGAAGACGAAGTGGATTCTCCGAAAACTGCAATCAAAAGTTTATCGTTATCTGTAGATGCGGGGGAGGTGTTCGGTTTGTTAGGACATAATGGTGCTGGTAAGACAACGACAATGAGGATTATTACTGCTGAAGAAGCATCGACCAGAGGAAGGGTGAGCTGTAGATCGAATTTAAATTCACTACTTGGTTGAAGTCAAGCATTTTTGTACAAAATTAATACCTGAATGGGCGACCGCCCTGCCTCAAAAGCATCAAAATCAGACATTTAGCCTTAACTTTAATCCTGAATTGCATGCAGAAGCTGCAGAGTCCGCGTCAAGGCTATTGTGGATTGTTTCATATCTAAAAATGATCTTATAACCTCACTTTCCAGGTGCAAATCTGCGGCAAGAGCATAACCTCGAACATGAACGACGTATTCCACCTCTTGGGTTACTGTCCTCAACACGACGCTCTCTGGAAGAATATCACTGTAAGAGAACACCTAGAATGCTACGCTGCAATCAGGGGAGTCCCCCGTTCGAAGATCTCGAAGGTTGTCAATTTGTACTTGAGCGGGCTTCAGATTCACGAGCACGCCGACAAACAGACGCAGCAATGCTCTGGTGGCACCAAGAGGAAGCTTTCTTTCGCCATGGCGATGATAGGTAACCCCAAGATAGTTTTACTGGACGAACCTTCTACCGGAATGGATCCTAAGAGTAAACGGTTCCTGTGGGATACTATAATAGCCAGCTTTCAGGTGATTGATGTTGATTTTATTTATTTGTGTATTTAAAACCAAACAGCAGAATCTCCTGAGGAGATAAGCCTCTCTGGGCACATGTGCAGAACTATCACAATAAAAAAGGAACAAAAAACAAATATAACAATTACAATATAGCAAAAGAATATCTATTACAATAATAAAGCAGCAAAAAAATTTACACCAATTACAAATCATAACAGAATAAGAGGAGATGAACCTCTTTGGGTATAGATAGATTCATGTTTTTGCGCGCATGTTCTAGGGGAACAGCGTGCTATCGTTTTGTCTAAATGTCTGTAATTTTGGATGATTGAGCCGAAAATGGTCTCAATCGACTAGGTTGGACTCACTGATGACGAATCCGCTGTCAAAATTGATTCTGTCCGGCCGGCCGTAGACACGATAACTGTCGACAGAAGCAAGCTAGCTACTTGAAACTTTCAGGATAGGTCGAATAGTTTCAGAGTTATAGGCACTTGAAGTTTTGAAGTTATTTATGTTTTATTTCAGAAACTAATCAAGCGATTGGATTCAAACTTGGCAGTTTGTTGGAGTATAACGACGCGCAACTTTGAGCCAAATTTCGTTAAGATCATGTTGTCAGTAAATTTAAAAAAAAAATTTTTTCGAAATTTTTTTACAAACAAATTTTTTTTTCGGAAACCGTTCATCATATCCAAAAAAAATTATACTCACACTTTGACCTTCTAATTTCACAGCAGTGTACTAAATTTCAGTTCGATACGATCATAAGTTTTGGAGATATCGGGAAAAAATATGTCAAATTTCGAGGTTTTCTTCTCGATATCGTTGATTTTTTCGGTATTACTCGAGAAATACTGATTCAGTCCTGATTAAACTTCACAGCTAGTTTTAAGATGCCGAAAGACAACTTTATGCAAAATTTCGTGATAATCGTGTTATTAGAACAATTTGAAAAAAAAAATTTCTATGATTTTCTCATCATATCATCCTCATTAAATTCTCTATGAAACTTGGAACTGTTATTTTCGATGAAGTACTGGATTTTAATTCGATCTGATCTGTATTTTTGGAAATATTGGAAAAATAAAATTTTGATTGGGTATATCTACGGAATCATTGGGTGGATTTTATCCATTCACGAATTCGGCCTTCGTAATTAAGGTCCAAACCTTCTCTACAAATATCGAGATTCTAAGTTGTTTCTTTCGGAAGTTATTGTGTTTACGCAGTCGGCCGTTAGGCTGACCGTAAACACAATAACTTCCGGAAGAAACGACTTAGAAACTCGATATTTGTAGAGTAGGTTTGGGGCTTAATTACGAAGGTCGAATTCGTGAATGGGTAAAATCCGCCCAATGATTCCGTAGATATACCCATTCAAAATTTTATTTTTACAATATGTCCAAAAATAAAGATATGATCGAATTGAAATCCAGTAATTTATCAGAAAAAAAATTCAAAAAGCACTGCCGTGAAGGCAGCAGCTTTTGCGCGCACGTTCAAATTCGTTGCTGAAGCGGTCATCTACATTGAACATGCGCGCAAAAGTTGCTGCCTTCACGGCAGTGCTTTTTGAAATTTTTTAATTGTTATGCTTGTTTTTTTTTTGTTTCTTTTATTGTAAGTAGAGCTACTTAAAATATCAAAGGAACAAAAAAAAACACCCAAATATAACAATTTAAAAATACAACAATATGGGGAAATAATGAAAATTTGAATAAAATATTTTTGATTCAGAAGAGGGCAATACGAATAATGTTTGAGTTAAGTTTTAGAGAATCATGTAGGGGAAAATTTAGAAGCAAAAACATATTCACTGTTTACGGTATATATTTGTTCGAATGTTTGTTATTCTTGCATAAGAATAGGCAAAAGTATACAAGAGAAAATCAAAATGCACACAACACAAGATCTTTAGATATAACATATCCTTTGCACAGGTTGACATTAACAGAGAAAAGTCCCGCATACATGAGCATAAAAGCTTTCAATAGATTACCAAATGAAATTAAATGTTTGTCAGAATACAGAATATTTAAGTGCAAAATTAGAAACCTGCTAATAAGATTAGAGCCCTATAGTCTAGCCGAGTAGTTTGAAAAATCTGGTTAGAAGTTGCAAACCTGACGTCATTTCATTTAAATTGTGTTGTACATTGTATAATGTTCATGTAATTTATCTGAAATAGAGAAAATTATCTATCTATCTATCTCAACAATACCATATTGAAAGGGGATTTGTTAAACTATTCATGTGTGGGAAGTGTTTAAATTTTAAATAATGAATCTTAGAGCTGAGTTCATGTGTTATTGATTGAATTTTTTTTCAGGGTTCTCGTGGTGCTATCTTAACTACTCATTCGATGGAGGAAGCTGATGCGTTATGTTCAAGGGTGGGCATCATGGTTAAAGGAGAATTAAGGTATTTATAATATAAATTATTCTTGATTTATGTTTTAGGTCCAACTCCCAAAGATAATTCACATATTTCTCTGAACATGGACTGTTGTCATCATTTGTTGGTTAGGAGTCAGAAATAAGGATGTTTTATCATCATTTATTCCTGTATTTCTCTTATTTACAGATGTTTGGGCCCCACTCAGCACCTGAAGAACCTGTACGGTGCTGGCTACACCCTCGAGATCAAACTGAAGGGTGGAGACAGTACCCCAACCTCAACGACGGGAGACAAAAGCAACGATCTTAGGGAATTCGTAGCTAACCTCTTCCAAGACGCGAACCTATTAGAGAGTTTCGCAGATAGATTAGTGTTCAGTGTTCCTCAATCTTCGGTGCCTTCTTTGGCCAAATGCTTTACCAGCCTCGAGAAGGGTAAGTGGAATGATTTCTTCACGTTGGTGATTTTGCTTATAAACTGCACTCTGTTCCTTGCTGAAATGTGTGCAGTCACAGATTTTACATTTCTGACTTCGTACTCTGTGAGGTTGCACAGAATCTGGGCAATACTGTGAGGTTAAGTATGTTTATATGAGTATAAGTATAAATGTCTTTCTAGCAACAGTAACATCAATAAGATACCTTAGAAATCGTGGTAAACCCGCAAGATTTCCCGTCGCCGAGATATTAAAAAGATATTTACATCATTGTACGCAGTGTGATTTTCTGAATAAAAAATGTGAAATAGAACATAGGCGGTCTCCCTTAGTTTGGAAGATATGGGCCCCCAAAGTTCCAAATTGATGCATTTTCAGGTCTCTTTTTCCACCATAAAAACGATCTCTCACTTCATCTGTATAGTTCACAAACCACCTTTGAACCTTCAACCAACAATAAGCCACACTTTTTTTCAAGAATAATCAATATTTAATGAAAAAATAATTGAATTACTAGACAACCACTTAACCTCTATTCCTTCTGATTTCGACTCAGACTAAAAGTGAAGTTTGGCAATGGCGCGAATTTCATCGGTCGGAATCGTACCATCGTGCGTATTCGTGAATGACAGATTATTGCTGACGAGAAAAATGAAATATGTTCTCAGTTCTTACTGTTTACTGCGAAACTCTGAATCTTCCAATAGGAGAATTCGTTTCTAATGAAATCTACAAGATTGAAACATAGTAATGGAATGAGAATACACCCTGACATATATTTCAACGTACATTTTTTACATATGTGATAGGTCGCGCCCTTCCCAGATTTCCAATGAATAAATCGAGGTTATTATATAACCCATTTTATTGGAATACCCTGAATTTCATTCTAAACTGGGACCATCTCGAAGACACAACAAAGAACGAAGTAGATAACAACCTTCCTATTTTGAAGGGGATAGAAAGAAAGTTCAAACGAAAATATTGAGAGTGAAACCTTAAAGAAATATTCTCAATGATTTTGTTTTGATGTCAGAATAACCACCTCTTCTTCAGTCACAGAAGCATTTTCCTTACAATCATATCCTTCAACTGCCCATCATTTCATATTTCCCGCCAGCAACTACTCATCGGTCATAATACGTTGGTCAGCGATGAAAAGACGCTGTTGCCAAGCTCCGCTAAAACATTGAGAAGTATTTCGTAGAAATATAGGTTAAGTGGTTGTCTAATATTTTCACTTTTCTTCCTTTAAATAATGAATATTCTTGAAAGAAAGTGTCGCTATTCGTTGGTTGAAGGTTCAAAGATGATTTATGAACTAGATTTGAGAAGTGAGAGATCATTTTTATGGCGGAAAAAAAGATCTGAAAATGCAACAATTTGGAACTTTGGGGGCCCATATCTTCCAAACAAAGAGAGACCGCCTATGTTGGCCTTCATATTTTTTGTTCAGGAACTCACACTGCTTACAATGATGTGAATATCTTACTTATAGCTTCGCGACGGGAAATCTTGCGGGTTTACCGAAATCGTAGAATTACCATCTCTTCGGAAACGAAAGAAGTATAGTCATCTACATTCAACAGATTGAATTACACTCATCTACGCTGACAAGTGTAGTGTACAATAACATTTTCAAGCAAGTACAAGGAATAAACCTTACAATAGGGAGATATCTAAAATGTGGTACAAGGTGTCCAAAATGGGTATCGGGGTTTTATTTTTGTGTTTACGATGTAAAGGGGTGGTGCAGGGTATGGATTGCTCTGTGCAACACTTGTAGATGTTCTTACCCAAACTGAGTCAATAATTAAATGGTGAAATGGCTTTCAAGTCCTTGAAATAGTATTTTTGTTCCAGCTAAAATCGACCTTGACATTGAGGAATATAGCTTCAGCCAGACAACTCTGGAACAAGTTTTCCTCAAGTTTGCGCAGTACGACGAAGTTAACGCTGAATAACCTACGCCCTCGGGTCCTAAGTTTCTCTTTCAGGTTACAGTCAGTCTAGGTAATACCAATTACGAAACTAAACTCGAGAATTTATCTGTTGGTCTGGAGAAATTGTAATTGAGGGTTTCGTTAGACAACGGAATGAGTGCAGCGGTTTTAATTCATTGTTGTATCGGTTAATCCATCAAGTTTATGGCGCTCTAACACATTTTATAACTACAGATGAACATGATTTAGGTAGGTGAATATCAGTTATTAGTACACGAGCAGATATCGGTAAATGTTGCCGCTTTAAGGGTGATAATATATTTCTAATATTTTGTGAGTTCAAAAGCAGTATTCATTTTGATTCTTGAAGACTTGGCATTTTGTTTTTAGGTAATGATGATGAGTGGGCGACTATAACTGTCTTGTTCCACTGTGTCCTGTCAGAGTATTGTGGCTAATTGTGAGACAGAGATGGAACTAGTTCAGGCAAGACCATAAACGAGATACACGATATAAATAATCGGTATTCTGTAGCGCGTGGAGAGAGAGGGAAAATGATACCTGCACAATATAGCGTAGAGTTAGAGATAGTTCCATTGTTGTCCCCCTGCTTCCTCTCTCTCTAAGTCATGTCCATATAGTTTTGTAAGTCTATCTATGTCTAGAGTGGACAACGCTGACAGGAAGATGACTCTAACCTAACATTTTGAATCATACGGAGTAAAATACGTCAAAGTTACATAGCCTACCCACTGATCAAACTATTTTATACCCTATTGCATATCTGCTGATAGGCCTTGGAATAAATTTATCGAATTTTTGTAACTGGAACCGTGTCAGATTGACACTCGTGAAGTTTCGTCAAGGTCAAAATATTACGTCGAGATGTTGCCAATTCCTACATTATTTTATCAGAGTTCGGTTGAGTACAAACTTAATTACTACGATTTTTATGTAGAGTTGACAACGTTGAGTAGTTTTCTGACAGAAAAATGAATCTAACCTACCATTTTTTCAATTATACAGAGTGGAACACCTGCTTTGGAGTGTCCAAGAAATTTTTGAGGCATCTTTTATTGTACAGGTCAAATAAACGAAACTTTGGGGGTTCTTTCAAAGGGCGCAAAGTCTTCACGTATTTCTACAGTAATACAAAATGCCAACATTAAAGGTATCGACAAAAATAGAAAGAGTACTTTTGATTATTTTAATGTTGGATATCTCTGGCGATTTTCTCTCAAAAATATCGAAATAACTGATATTTATATCTAAGAAAAAGTTTTTCAATATACACACCCCCCTTATGTACTATAGTAACAATACCGGCAACGATATATATCTCCAACTTCGTTTGAATGACAGGAAATACCCTTTATTGCCATATGATCGTCAATTTGAAAAAATTTCATACCAGTTAGTGCCAAATACATTCAAACCTGCCAGAATTCTTTTAAATCAATCTAGTTATTCTTGTGTTATCGAGCAAATCCTTTTGGGGATCATTAAACTTGATGGATGAAGTTCATAAAGAACTGTAGGAATTTTCTAGTCAATTTTTTAAGAACATGATTGAAGAAATGGAATAAATGTGAATGTAATAGTTGGAAGAATTTTTAAGGTTATCTGTGATTTTTAAACAATATTTTGATCATGTGCTTACAAGTAATACAGGTTCTGAACTTCTTGAGGTTTAAAATTTAAACTTGTTCAAATTGAGTAATCCGCCCTTCTTAATAAATTTTATATTATATTTAGTATTAATTTTGGCGTTGCGACATCTTTGCAGTGAGAATGGAATTTCGTTGAGTGAAGTTTCATTACGAATTTTATTCATAATTTAACTTAAAAATAAAGGTAATCGAATTTCTCAGAGAAATTTCTATTGAGTTTTTGTGTGTTATTAACGTAAGAATAGTGCCTATTGTTGTGTTGGATATTACTTTGAAAAATAACACTTGGTTTTCCGCCAGAAAATTGGTGTTGCAGGCCTAGCGAAAAATGAATCATAAAGAGGTTGATGAGGCATAAGTTTAATTCCGAAACTTTCAGAAGCATAGCCGTGTCATCAAGATATTTTGAACAATGGTATGTTTACCTTATCTTAAGAAACTTAAAGCCTTACTTGCGATATTCCCAGGGCTCTTGTTCGATTCTTAAAAGGATATACGTTATTTTATTGGTCCTCGGCTTTGTTGACCAATATATGACCTTGAATATAATATCTAATTGAAATTTCAAGGTCATTTTCCTAGTAATTATGAAATACTATATGAGGTCTTGTGAGTGTGACGTTAATATGGGGTCATGTCTTGTCACTTTGTTTATTTTTCATATTTCGCTGGGAAAACAATGTAATCAATATGTTCCCCGTATCAAGGTGGATCCCTTGGCTTCTCACGAAAGTCTTTTGTTCCTAAGCAAACTATAGCATAAAATATTTAAGATATTTTCATACTGATTTCAAATAGTATGTGTTATTTCTTCAAAATTTTCTAGTGAAAATGTTGTTTTTGAGGTTTATTCGAAGTTATATGTTTGTATTTGAATTTTTTTATGATATTGTTGATTTATATGGTTATTTTGTGTTGCTGTTCCCATTGAATGTATTGGTTTCTTTCAATAAATATTGAACAAGAGAACAATATTCCAACATTGAAGCCTTCAGAAATTCCTATTTTTGCGCGCATGTTCTAGGGGAACAGCGTGCTATCGTTTTGTCCAAATGTCTGTAATTTTGGATGATTGAGCCGAAAATTGTCTCAATCGACTAGGTTGGACTCACTGATGACGAATCCGGTGTCAAAATTGATTCTGTCCGGCCGGCCGGCCGTAGACACGATAACTGTCGACAGAAGCAAGCTAGCTACTTGAAACTTTCAGGATAGGTTGCGCATCAGAATGCCGCGGTTAAGTTCGTTAATGGGCCAAATCGGTCGAATAGTTTCGGAGTTATAGGCTTTTGAAGTTATTTATTTTTTATTTCAGAAACTACTCAAGCGATTGGATTCAAACTTGGCAGTTTGGTGGAGTATAACGACGCGCAACTTTGAGCCAAATTTCGTTAAGATCATATTGTCGGTTAATTTGAAAAACAAATTTTTTACAAATTTTTTTACAAAAAAATTTTTTTTTCGGAAACCATTCATCATATCCAAAAAAAATTATAATCACACTTTGACCTTCTAATTTCACAGCAGTGTACTAAATTTCAGTTCGATACGATCATAAGTTTTGGAGATATCGGGAAAAAATATGTCAAATTTCGAGGTTTTCTTCTCGATATCGTTGATTTTTTCGGTATTACTCGAGAAATACTGATTCAGTCCTGATTAAACTTCACAGCTAGTTTTAAGATGCTGAAAGACAACTTTATGCAAAATTTCGTGATAATCGTGTTATTAGAACAATTTGAAAAAAAAAATTTCTATGATTTTTCTTATCATATCATCCTCATCAAATTCTGTATGAAACTTCGAACTGTTATTTTTCGATGAAGTACTGGATTTCAATTCGATCTGATCTGTATTTTTGGAAATATTGGAAAAATAAAATTTTGATTGGGTATATCTACAGAATCATTGGGTGGATTTTACAGTAAACACAATAACTTCCGGAAGAAACGACTTAGAAACTCGATATTTGTAGGTTTGGGCCTTAATTACGAAGGTCGAATTCGTGAATGGGTAAAATCCACCCAATGATTCCGTAGATATACCAAATCAATTTTATTTTTCCAATATTTCCAAAAATACAGATCAGATCGAATTGAAATCCAGTAATTTATCAGAAAAAAATTTCAAAAAGCACTGCCGTGAAGGCAGCAGCTTTTGCGCGCACGTTCAAATTCGTTGCTGAAGCGGTCATCTACATTGGACATGCGCGCAAAAGTTGCTGCCTTCACGGCAGAGCTTTTTGAAATTTTTTTAATGTTGAATTTGTCAAAATTGAAGAATTTTTGGGACTGGAAAAGAATAAATTCTGACCATATTAAAAACAATCACAAAAAGTTGAACCTCTGGAAAAAAGTTTTCAGGATTTAAATAAAACAAACTTCATAACTTTACAGGATATATTATCTTCTAACCTATACATAGATGATACAAATAAATATTAAATATAATTTTCTCAACATGAAAAACTGGAATATCCAATAAAAAAATATAAAAGAAGGAAAGACATTTATCTATCTAAATCTTTCCCTTCTATCTTCTTCCTCGCTTTAAAATCGCATATTTTCCACTTTAAAATTTTAGTCCGTGAATATTTTCAAATTATAAAAGAAACATACCTGACTTAACATATCATGTTACTTAACACCTATGAGTGAAAATAGAAAGAACCATGAAGGTAATGCACGTTTGGTCAGACACCACGTGCAATCTAACTCTTTTCTTAATAAAATGCATTTTCTTGAATTTAATTCCCTGTTTCTTTACCATTCTCATCTTTTGTACTTCCTAAAGTTGAAATATGTGCAGGTTTTCCGGAAATCTTCGAATAAATTTTAATTGTTGTATTGTTCGGGTAGAACGTAGGAGATATCATCCCAAGGATGTCTGTAAAGACCCTGTTTGAGCCTCTTCTGGTCCATAAAATGACCGATGAAACCTATTGAGCGACCAAGGACAAAGAGGGAGTTGATGGCACCTATATTGATGTATTCTTGGGCTTCCTCACTGAAAAAGCATCAGTTTATTGAGGATGTCGAATTTGTTGCATTTTTCTCAAATAACAGTACTTCTAATCGGCCATTATTTATTTACTACATTTAAATAAATAAAAATTCATAAATTACGTCTGGATGTGTAATAAATAAAAACAAATAAATTTTGTCCGGAAATTTGTTAATTTTCATTTATTTAAATGTAATCTACGAAATCATTGGGTGGATTTCACCCATTCACGAAATTGGCCTCCTACGTTAACCTCCAAACCTATTGGTTTCGTGCGTCGTTTGACATTTGTCATACGTTGGAGGTAAAACAAACTCACTTTCCCGCTTTGTTTATGTTATGAAGTACAGCATTTTCAACAATTTCTGGATAAATTCACAAGTTAAAATGATTTATATTAATAGAATTGATGAATAACTAGCCCTAGTTATTGTTTCGTTATTAAATACAACATAAATACACCGAGAGACGAAGGAATCCGATTTTCCAGATATATTGTAGTATAGACTTTATATTTGCATTTTTGACCCATTCCCCTAAGTTTTATCTGGTACCTATTCGAAGAAATAGAATACTATGTGAACTATCCCAGAGATGGCAAACATCCTATATTCACACCATAAATTGAAAAAACTGTTCTGACAAAGTAACAAACTATGGTAGAGTTTGTTGGAGGCATTTCCACACTGGTTAACGAATTATATTAGACTATCTATTTAATTTGTTCTGTTTAATAAGTTGACTCATGATCAGATAAGTATGATAAGAATATTTCGTGTTTGTTATACACATTTCAAGAATTATATCTTCTCAACACTACAATAGCTGGCGTTATGAATGACAAACCCATCCTAGTTGGTTACCACTCACATCTCTATATGATATATAAAGCCAATCAAGGCAATTCGTTATGTGATAGATTTGTCAAAATATTGCATGCATTTTATTATAATAATAATGAACCAGATAACTTTCTCTGTTCTCAACCGAACACGTTCCGATGTGGCTCGACTACTCAAGGATGGAACTTCTACATTTAGTTGTTTGTAATATGTTTCTAATTGACCTTATTGTCAATTACTTAAGATTATGAAAGCCCTTAACGTTGCATCTGCATGATAAAAAGGCATTTTATATGGATAGTAAAGAAGTTTTTGAGGATGAATCGAAATCGGTGTTCAAGGAAAAAATTTCATATGAATTATTTTATTTGTAACATATATTTAGTATAATAAATATATAATTGAAGATTACGATAGCACTGGCATAGCAACTGTAGACCAATATTGTAGTAATTTGATAATTTGCAACATAGAACGATATTTGAAATAGTACTGAGGAGTTCTCTGGAACCCATGTTTTTTCCATTCCATACATTTGTTGGATTTCATTCTGCTGTTTATTTTCAGAAATTAATGAGCCAAACATTCTACTGTTTCATTTTCAATAGTTATACCTATAATAAATGCTATCTCTGATGTGGATACTCTAGGCTTTAGAAGACAAGGATAAATACTGCAATTTTCATTTATATCGTTTTGAACGATTATCATCTGAGATTGAATATCAGTTAATCAGATCCATTATCACAAAATTTCACTTGTAAAATGAATAAAATCACTAAAATTACCAAATAATCGCTCTTCGCCAATGTAAACAAAGCGAATGTATTCCTTGGTCTCTCGGTGTATTTATGTTGCATTTCACAACGACACAATAACTTGGCCTCACAGGTCTAGTAATTCACCAATTCTATGAATATAAATCATTTTAACTTGTGAATTTATCCTGAAATTGTTGAAAATGCTGTATTTCATAACATAAACAAAGCGCGAAAGTGAGTTTGTTTTACCTCCAGCGTATGACAAATGTCAAACGACGCACGAAATCAATTGTCCAAATATAGTCTCAGTTGTTTCTTTTCGAATTTAACTTGTATAGGTACAGCAATACGAATTGAAAGATAGATTTGCCCGTAGTATTGAATAAAAAATGTCTTTCGACGACTCACCTAGTGAAGCTGCCACAATTCCTTAGCATATCTACGAAAGAACAAGCGATCACACCGTCGACGTTCAATATGAGGTTAGGTTTCTTGTTCGTCGTCAATTTTTCCACTTCCAGGGCGTACTGTAGGAGAGGTGTGGCCGGGAAATTTGCCATCACGAACTCCTTAACGATCTTTACTCTCTGGTCGGGGTTGTTGATCGATTTTACTCTGTGTCCGATACCCATGATCAGTTGTCCCTTGTTACGCATGGTATTCACGAATTCAGCAGGATGCAAACCTGGAATTGAATAAAATATTGTAAAAATCATACATCCATTTTTTTTGGTAGTTAGGTTGCCATCACTGTCAACGGCGAGCACTATAATTCAATGGAAATCAACTTCTTTAGGCCTGAATTGGATGGTGCGGAAACCAACCATATGTGGTCCAAACAAGACGGCGCTACGTGCCACTCAGCTCATGTCAGAATGAACACCCTAAACGAACGATTTGGAGTACAAAGTAATCTCGCGAGAAGGTGATGAGAAATGGACACTGAGATCGTGTATTCTGATCCCGTTAGACTTTTTCTTGCTGGGCTATCTTGAGTAGCAGCCCAAAACCAAGAATCCATGCCGCCGATTAAATTCAGTTTGATTTATGCGTCAGAATCATGAAAGATCGGACATTACGAATGTACACCACTCTTCAAACGAATAAATTTGATACGATATCTTGCATGAACTTGGATTCATTTAAATCTCAAGATGGGAAGCGCCTAATGAAATACCTCTTAGTTAAGTACCACAAATTTCATAATATTCTCTTAGGAGAAAACTTACCGCAATCATAAGCGTCGCTGAACTGCTTGGCAGCGCCATCTAGAGCACCTCCGAACCTGTCACCGATGGTCAACAGTCCCGAAACCACACTGGACACCAAGTCTTTGCCGGCTCTCGCGCACACTATGGTGTTGTGGGCCCCAGATACAGCGGGACCGTGATCCGCGGTCACCATAAGGCACATCTCGAAGAACTTGCACACGTAAGGCGGTAGACAACGTTGGAACCAGAGGAGAGATATGACACCTCCGATACCTACGTTCTTCTGTAGCACGTCGGAGATCGGCATACCTGAAAAATGGAAAGAATCGTAGTTTTGGCGATCGGTAATGCCGAGAACTTGTTACGTCATTGAGTCAAAGATTTTGATTGGTTGGAGACGAATTTGAGGTTATGTTTTTGGTGTCATTTCTGAAGGTCAAATCTGACAGTGATTTAAGTTAAATTGCTGTCAGATTTGACATTCAGAGAAGGCAAGAGATATGGTCTCTTTTGGAGATGTTTGAAACGCTCAACAAGTAAGAACGTGTCGATTGGAACAAAGAAATGTTAAAAATACTCAATCTCGGTGCTTTGAAAGACGTCTTTAATATTGTGACAAGCAATGAATCACATGACTCCATTCACGTTGACTCTTAAGATTTTTTTTTGTTTATTATTTCAGTTTTTTCTAAGGGAATTTGAACTGATTTAAACAATAAAAATATATGCGTGTGTCCAAAAACATATGTCTAGTCAAGGTTCAAAACATTGAGACACAAAACTGACCAGCATAAATAAGCTCCTGCCCTCTCTCATCACAGATAGAAGTCATGAAACTAGCGGGCTTTCTTATCAGTCCTAATTCTCTGGCCCAGTTGTAGTCCATAGGCACAGTAGGTGGCGGAACTTCAGCGGCTGGTACGATAACACCTTTAGATACCAGAGTAGCATAAACATCGTGTATTAAGTCACCTGCAACACAAGAGACAACCTTGAAAAAACTCAGTAGACATAATTTTTTTCAAAAACGCGT
This sequence comes from Myrrha octodecimguttata, assembly GCA_958510865.1. Lineage (NCBI taxonomy): Eukaryota > Metazoa > Arthropoda > Insecta > Coleoptera > Coccinellidae > Myrrha > Myrrha octodecimguttata. The sequence goes on from OY294064.1 coordinate 42,833,619, forward strand.
CAAACTGGTCTTCTCTGATGACACAGTCTATAAAACAAACGTCGGCGTGGTTGACTGTAAAAGTACAATCACAGATCAACCAGATAAACCACTCGCGTCATTTACTTAGGAAATCTATGTCAACGCAGATATGACCCTGAATCGAGCTAATCAGAATTTTAGCAGGCGTTTGGGATGCTTTGGGGTGCCAATCAGATTGCAGGAATAGGATTACGTCACTCTCGCCGCTTTCGGACTCGCTTGAAGAGATTATAAACATGTAAACAAACTGAAATGAATTTTTCATCCTATTTATTGATGAATAATTTCGTATCTGTTCCATTTTAGGATATAATCCAAACAGTTTTTTACAACCAAATCAATTGTTTAGTCATCTTTGAGGTTCTATTTTATGATGACAGTCCTCAATATATGTTTTAATTATACAACAAGAATTGAAATCGAACTTAGGTGGACTCATTCATAATGTTCATTTTATATAATATAAAGGAATCGCAACTGAAGTAAAAGCATTACAACCTCCATTATTCAATTAAAACGATGGGATGTCTAATAAAATTCTATATGATTGCACAAACACTAGGATTGGAATCGAACAAAGTTGGTCTATTCATAGTTTGATTTTAAATTGAAATGAATCTCATTTGATGTGAAACTACAAAGATTCTCTGATTAAGGTAAACCGGTTTATCATAACATTTTTCCAAAATTTTCATTTACTCCAACCGAGTTCTTCTACAGGAGTTTTAGATGTGACAAGACACTCGCTTTGGTATTGGAAATTTGCTTTTCAAATGGTTTCATCGAAAAATCTTAGTCTGATTTTGATTTTGTGATTCCTGAATCCCGACAAATCCGTTTTTACATTTCGATTTTAGATATTCCAAAATCAAGTATTAAATTTGACAGCTGTTTCGAGGAAGAAGAAAGTGTGGTTATGTCTGTTAAATTTCTCAAGGTCGTAGAGACGCGATTCCCGCAAACGATGAAGTGATTTGTCTTGTTGGTATGTGGTAAAAGTACAATATTTTAAACTAAAGTTATACACCAGACATTTGAACTAAAATAATGAAAAACCCTTCACTCACCAAGATAATCGAACGAGTCTGGAACATAAGCTCCAGCATTCTTCAAAGCCTCATTTTTGGCGGTGGCAGTTTCCATATTGGAATTCGCGCATGACCCAGCATGTCCGAACTGTACTTCTGCTGTGAACATGCCTGCGCAGGTTCCAATACACCAAGCGACCAGTGGTTTGTTGATCTTCTTGCTTTCGAGAGCTTTACATACGTCGTATTCTTCGACTCCACCGACCTCTCCAAGCAAGACAATCATTTTCACTTTGGGATCTGCCTGGTATCTGTAATAGAAGAAATAACCTCAAAATTTTAACACATCAACTATGTCCGTAAGGAATATTTTGTGGAAAATCTTCTATGATCACAATTTATTATTCATTCAAACAATTATTTAGTTCTGCGGCTTACTAGTCGGTTATAATTAAAATGATAGTATCCCCACTAACCTCATTATATGGTCCATAAATGTTGTGCCAGGGTATCTGTCTCCACCGATAGCGACACCAGCGTACACTCCATCGGTAGCTTTAGAAATAATGTTGTTCAATTCGTTACTCATACCACCTGACCGTGAAACGTAAGCAACACTGCCCGGTCTGTAAAGTTTAGAATGGAGAATGTTGTCCATCATACCACCGGTGTTACCAATCTTGAAACAGCCGGGTTTGACACCTCCGACAGTCGCTGGACCTAGAAATCAGAACGATATCGTTCAATCTGCTCAAAGGATATTTGGCAAACACAACAAGGAAAATTGAACCTGGTATACCCCAAGGGTCAGTCCGAAGACCGTTCTTGTTCGTCATTTTCAATTCCCAGGCTGAGAGGGAAGTTGTTTAGTATGGTAAGCAACTTAAAAAAAAACTGATCTCTTACCAATTATATATACATTTTTCTGGTTGGCCAGCTTGATCAGCTTTCTGGTTTGGTTCTCTGGGATTCCTTCGGCGATTATGGCTATCGTCCTGATCTGTGGGAACTCCATTGTTTCTACGGTGCTCTGGTAGGCGGATCTCAAAGAGGCAAAGTTCACCAGCACGTCCGCTTCAGGGTGCTTAGTCATTGCATCTTGCATTTTTTTATAAACTGAAAACGATAAGTTACATAGTGTAAGACATACGAGCCTACTGTGGGTAGAATACTGTAACAAAACAGTTTGTAACACTTTTTTCCCTTACCATTTTTTCCGATTCGGCTTGGTTCGTAAAATACAGACTGTTGAAAATCCATAAAAAATTTTATTTTCGATTATATCTCGCGAACGATCTCATCGAATGAGATGATTTTTGGAAAATAGTTTTTTATTGATACGATGAATGTTCCTGGATTACAAAATTTCATCCACATCCTCCAGTTTTTTTAATATGACCATAACATTCACAAAAATTCCAGAAATTCAAAGAATCAACTTTTAAAAATAATTTGAATGCAATTCAACGAATTTTTGAACATTTTGGAAAGTAAAAGTATTCCGTATTTCTTTCGTATGATGCGCCGTTTTCGAGTAATCTGAAATTCAAAAATAAAAATATCTGTGAAATTCCGAGAATTGGGTACTTTGGCTGAATGCAACTCTGTTCAAAAAATTCACAGAATTCAATTTTTCCGCGTTGCCACGTCTAAAAGTTGAGAATGGAATCACAGATTTATAGTTCACTTCAGAATCATAGACTATACAAGTGTATACATAGAATTAGCATATTGTGTGTTGTTTGATTTCGAAGAGTTCTTTCTTTCTGTTCGTCAATTTGGCAACGTTTGTGCGTTCATAGATAAATTAGGTACATCTGTTTTATTTATTTATGAAAATGAAAGTTTGAATGGGTTATGTCTGAATCTGATAATTCTTGGAGAAAATGAAATAAACAAAGAAAATTAATAATTACAAATTGAAGATGAATCTCAAAGCTAATATGAGTGATAGCTAGATGAATTCCTCATTATCGAAAATGAAACCAAGAGAAGAATATTCAACTTTTATCGCCCACGAAATTTGGAATACCCAACTTGTTTATTGTACTATAAATACAACTTTTTTCTCCAACTGGAATGTAAAAAGTAAGTTGACGCTTGTTTTCATAACAGAGTTGCTTATTTCGAAGATTTGAATGGTATATCTTAGGCTTGGAAAAACTTCAGTGTTCAGGTTTTCAGGGGCGGCTAGCCTATAAAGAAAATTTATAATGCCTATATCTTTTTATCTAGGCCGAATCGGAAAAAATGGTAGAGGACAAATGTGTTTCTTTCAGCTTCAAGAATCTTCTGTTAAAATATTCTGCAAGGTCAAAGACTCACCCTGTAGATAGATTGGAGAGTAGTTAGCTACTGTTATCGATAAATTTAATAGTGATTTTTCCCCCAAATGAAACATCACCTACCTGGAATGAGGATTTCCTTATGTCCCCAATAATACTTTTGTTTGTGGTCTCCTGTGAAGGGATATATGACAGCTACGACACTCGGTTCTGGTCTGCTGCACACGAAATCGAAATCAAGCATGCTTTGGATGGCTCTGGTCTGCATACCCCACACTATCGCTTTGGTGGTGTTGGTGAACATGGGTTTTGTGGACGGATCGGTAGAATCGCCCTGCGTATGCTTATGATTAATATTGTGTATTTGGAATTTTGTCAATAATTTTCGTCATATTGGTACCTGGAACTCTTTGGTTCAAATGGGGGTAATCGCAGTGCCAAAAAACACACACACACGAAACTGAGCAACTGATGGGTCAAAACGTTCAATATGTGGTCTGTTTTTTCGGAATAACTGGACATGTCGGCACGATTCCGTTGGAGCAACATAGAACGGTCAATTATGAATAGTGCAAAGGCATTTGTTTGCCAGAAGTGTTCGGAAAAATCAGGGAAACGAACAAAAACGTTTTTGGACGTTTAGACATAGAATGTACAACATTGCATAGTTGTCTGACCTAACCTAACCTAACATTTTTCAATTATACATAGTGAAATGTGTCAAACTTCCATGGCCAACCGACTGACTTTATAGAAGTGAATGGAGTGTACATAATTCGCTATTTGAGTTCTTTGTATGTCTCTATTCTTTATGTTGTGTTCTCTTTCTATAAATAATAATATTTATTGAATTTGTTAGTGGTTTTTCAGATATTGGGAGCGTAACCCCAGAAAAAAACGATAAATAATAAGAAAATTTGTTCATTTTGGTTTATCCCAAAATTGTGGTAGCAGTCCTCATACGTCATTTCCGAAAACGCCCTGAACACCAAACAAACTGTTCCGAAAATGAACAACACAATATCAAGACATAAAATTTGAATACGAGATCTAGTTTTTTCAGTTCCAAGGTTCGTAGATTACGCCAACACTTGAACAATATAAATCCTAAAACTGCTGAAAGTGTGGAAATAGATATCAAGAATTTCAAGGTCACATATTGTTTTGCACATAATGAATATCAACATACAATGTACCTGGCAAAAACGTAGGAAATCCGCCAATTGTAGAAACTAGGAAGGCAGAAATTGTATAAGGTATAGTTTAAAGAAATTTATTAAGTTTCTAGATACCAATCTGCGAAAGAAAAACAATTAGATTACCTGTGGTATTTCTGTCGGAATTTCTACCTTTATTTGGACCTTGAAAATAAGGAATGATTAATTGTTTTTGTTTTAATTTCAGCAGACGAATATTCAACATCGAAATTAAACCAAAATATTCATGAGTAATTTAAATTATTCAAATGAAACAAGTGTGATTAAAATGAAACATTATCGTCATCAAAGTTGGTGTGAAAATATATAAAAATTTGGATGTATCCCAAGAGTATTGAGAACCTAGTTTGAATTAAAAAAAATATGATATGAATTAAAAAATTATGATATAGGGTGTCCCAAATTAGATGACTGTCCAGACTTTCCTGGTTGAAGGAAAAGATATTTCGAAATTTAGGTAATTAGTTCTGCCCTTCAGATCAAGATATCTCTTAAGAAGCAGCTACAATTTTTTTTTATTTTGAAAGTTACCATTGCTTTCGGATTATTTTTGTATAATACAAACGGACGATTTTAAACAGAAGAACTTCAGAAAGAAACAACTTAGATATTTGATATTGGTGAGCATAATAAAATTTGGAGCTAAATTACGAAGGTCCAATTCGTGAATGGGTAAAATCCAACCAAGATTTCGCAGATATATCCATTCGAAATTTTATTTTCCAAAATACAGATCCTGTCGAATACTTGGTTGAAAAGTGACGTAGTTGAGGTTCATATCAATTTATTGAGAAACTGTAGTCCTTATTGACCCCCAAGTTGCTCTACAAATATCGAGATTCTATGTAATTCCTTTCAGAAGTGGCGATTATGAATTTCCGAAAAAATCAACTTATAGATCCAAATTTTGTAAAGCACATTTGGAGAGCTTGATGACAAAGCTCTTTTTCATGAATAGGTAAAATGCACTCAAAAATTCCGCCATTCGTAATCTTATTTTACCAATATTTCCGAAAGTACTGATCCAATAAAGCTAATGAAATTTGATGCGCTGCTGTTGAATATAGACTCACAAGTTTTTGTTAAATTTGATCGAAATCTGACTAATAGTTTTAGATAAAAACATGTTATTAACATTTTAACGATCTATTCTCACGAAATTTTGCATAGGTGCATGCGTCGGTATTATACGACTAATTAGCAAGTTTGAATCTGATCGGATCAATATTTCTTGAGATATTGAGGAAGTAACCTCAAAATTTAAAATAGTTATAACTACGAAACCATAGGGTCGATTTTGCCCATCAACTTACTCCACCAAAACATTTAGGCTCCAATACTACCCTGAAAATTTTAAGACTCTGGGTGTTTTCTTTCAAATAGAGCACAAACTGACTTATTCAAGAGAATAGCGCGTAGAAATTGATTTTATCAAATACTCTAGTGAAGATAATGTTTTCTGACATTAACTTTCATTTTTGTATCACGTTTATATGTATTTACAGAGTTATGTTTGAAGTGTTATCAATAAATATACAATTTAACAAGGAATAGCAATTAGTTTTGTGCATAAAGCATTTATTGATCACCTAGTAATTATACAAGTCATGAAAATATCAATTTTCGAAAATTTATATTAATATTTTTCTAAATTTCTTTCAACTTACTACGTGTAATTTTAAGGAAGATTTTCACGTTATCTAGAATATATAGAGATGAAGAATATTAATATTACAATACCACTACTTGAAATTTAGATAGAGAACCCAGAAATACCACAGATTAATATTGTTTAAAATATACAATTTATGAAAAAAATAGAAGTTGAAGAGATTTATCGAATAAAATGTTTCAACGAATTTAACAACTAATGAAATTGAATCAGAATAAGCCATGCTAAAACGTGCAATAAAAGAGTAAGAAGGAGTATTATACAGGGTGACATTCAACAGAAGTTGGAACTCGTCATAAATGAAAAAAGGTCGATAAAATATATCCTTAGTAAAACAAAGTTTTAATTATTCGGAAACAACACATTACTATTTGAGATTTAAGACTTTATACAGGCATTAGTTTACGAAATCAGGTTTTTTATTAAGAGTTCCAGCAGCCATTGAAAAAAGACTCACCTGTCAAAATCTCCTATACAGGATGGTTCTTCATAACAAAGATTATTCTTGGATCTTCTTTGAGAAAAAACTTCATATGGCTATCACCTTTAGCCACAGGTTATTGAAGTTTCAGGGTTAAAATCTTCAATATTCTGCCCAAATTTCCACCAGAAAGTTTAGAATGCAATTTTTTTTAAAAAAATTCAGCTTCCTACAGTTTCAAAGTTAAGAACTGTAAAGGTAAGTGTTCGTTCGTCACAAATGGACACTTACAGGTGTTTACTACTTTTCTATACAGCTCGTGTCTTGAGAACACATGTGGTCTGTCTCAGAGAGTAATCTCGAGACTTTTAATCTCAGGTGAACACTCAGCATGAGACAGCCCCACATGAAGTTTTTTACTCAAAATAAACTCAAGAATATCCTCCCCAAATTGTAGAAACATCCTGTTTAGTTAGGGGACCATAGAAAACTATACCATTAAGAAAATGAAGAAGGAATGCTGCTCTATGTACAAGATATAAAAAGCTCCACTAAAATCGACTTACCTTATCTTTTCTCGAACACTGCAAAGCAGGTCCATCTGTTTGGTTCGAATCCAAACATTTCTTATTCGGTTGCTTCTCGCCGCTTGGCAGCAAGAAATTGGCCGTTGCAAATTCTACGTTATTCTCTTTCGGGATTGGACGGGTGCCTAAAGCGTAGCCACAAATCGCTGTCATGTGTGTTTCCGGGCCGAAAACGTACAAAGGAATTCCTTGAACGGAATACAACTGTTAGAACAATTGTCGAGCAGTTGGGAGTGTTGGAGGGTGGGCAACGGAACACTTACCCACCCTGATGATATTATTTTTGCATATACGAATGCACACATCAAAATGGCCCAGGGCGTATCTGATTATTTAATATGTTGCATGTAATCAAGTGGTACACAAGCGCAAATCAGTTCGCAAACTTTGTTAAAATGTTTTTCGAGTAAAATGGTAGATTGTGTTATTTTGATAAGAAAATAGTCTATTATTTAACGAGCGGTGTAGTAGTGAGTTATTATAACTCACGTTGTTTGCAGTAGTGAGTTATCATAACTCACGTTGTTTGTAGTAGTGAGTTATTATAACTCACTTGGTTCGTTTACGGATTCTATTAATTGATCAAAAGCAGTTAAATTATGAATATATGATAATAAGAGTAGATAAATATAATATAAGAACCAAACAATGTGTAAATTATACTATGAAATCGTGGAAATCTAAAGGTTTGGATGGATTTATGAACTATCAATTCTAAACTCACCTAGGGTCTGTCCTACTTCTCTCATCCTTCTTAAACCTTCCTGGTAGTTAGGGCCGGCCCTTCGAACGAAGATGGAAACCTTGTGCTGGATCAGTTTGGCCTGAAATTCAACGAGAGCCGTGATGATACCCTTAAAGGTGGCAGCCACGTTCGTAAAGTTGGCTATTCCACCCCCCGTGATCAAAATCTTCCCTTGCGGATGCTTCTCTTGGGTCATCAACGACAGGATGGTTTTGGCGTATTCGTAGGTTTGCTGTTCAGAGGGGGCACCTAGAGGGACACAAGTCATTCGAAATTAAAATCTTTGCGTAGTGAACGGATGGATTACAAAAAGTATAATTGAAATTTCCACATATTATTCAGTTTTAATATGCTGATTATTTCTTTCCCACTGTAACTCGGATACATCACAATTAATTAGGTACCATTCAGAATTGACCGTTCAATGTGCTCCGATGGAACTATGGTGACTGTGTTTGTGGCTGTTTAAGGAGAATAAACAGGATTTTTTGCGGCGATATGTGACATATATTTCCACAAAGTACATACCGAAGAAAATAGAAAAGCTGAACGGTTAGAGATCATACAACCTAAAAAAGTACCTACCAGAATATTCTCCGTAGTTGGCGAGTTCCTTCGCACCTCCAAGGTCACATATGGTGTCACTGTAAATGACAGATGCCCCACCTCCTGCAACCATCGTCCATATCCTTCCGGATTTGTTCAGAATGGTCAATTTAAGACTGGCGCCAGATTTGGAATCCAAGTCTGCGATGTATGCTTCCTCTGAAGAATAAATTTCGTGTTATCTCTCAGTTATTGAGTATAGAGCAAGATGAAATGATATAAAACGCTAGAAACATTCTACTAGGTTTTTCCGGAAAATACGTATAAAAAATTCCGCGCGTCCTGTCAAGACGTTGTGGAGGAGCGGCCTGGTGGTCCCCCCTCTCTATGCAATCCCCTCAATGCTCAGTTCGAGCCGTAGCGCTCAGCGAGTAAGTAGGATTCACCTGTGCTTGCTGAAAGTAACCCCTTTTTCACCTGCCGTCGGCATGGAGCTCTCTCTGATTGAGGAAAAGCGCGTAAACATCAAGTTTCTCGCAAAGCTAGGTAAGAATGTGGTCGTGAGATTTTTGAGTGTTTGCAACAAGTTTACGGAAACAATTCTCTGAAGGAACCAACCGTCAACAAGTGGTTGAAAAGGTTTCGCGAAGATGTGAAAGATGACCAACGCTCAGGACGCCCCTCCACATCGAGTCCCGAGGAAAATGTTGAACGAATTCGTTGCTGTGTCCTTAAAGACCGTCGATTGACAGTTAGAATGATAGAATGGGGCAGGTGGATCCTTCATTACGACAACGCGCCCGCTCACACGTCTCTCGTTGTGCGTGAGTTTTTGGCCCAAAGCTCAATCACCGTAACATAACACCCCCCTTATTCGCCCGATTTAGCTCCTTGCGACTTCTTCCTGTTCCCGAAATGCAAAATGGTGCCCCGGGGGCCGCACTCGGGTGATGTGGAAGCCATCAAGGCTGAAATGACACTGCCTCACAACTGAAGACTTTCAGCGATCGTATCAGCAGTGGAAACGGCGTTGCCAGAAGTGCATCATGCCTCAGGGGGAGTACTTTTAATGAGACCATATTGAAATACCTGAATAATTGTAAAATAGAGTAACTATTCGACTTTTAAGGCTCGTACTCATGGACGCGTCGAAAAATAAAAATCGCGCGATTTTTTTGGCCAATGTCAGTAATTTGTGGCTGACGTCTGTCAATACGAAAACGCGCGATTGTTCATGAAATGTCACATTTCAAATTGTATGAATTTATTTCAACGTGGATCTGGTTCTTCAACAAGTATAGTAAATTGGTTTTATATCTATATTTTTCGAAGGATTGAATTAATAGACGCTTTTGATTCCTTGGACATGCACATAGCTGTCGAAAAAATTGTTTTGCTGGAATCAGTTTGTTCTGCAGAAATGATTTGAGGTAGATAGCTAAATCAATATATAATAATTAATATTAATAATTTAAGTGGAAAGAGACATTTTATTTTCGTCTTGGTGTAAAAGGACATTAAATTACATGTATATGAAATGCCACATATCGTCATACTATATGATTGCAATTGAGTACATTAATAATAATAATAATTCTTCTTGGACAATAGTTGAAAAAATACTCTTCAATATACTTATAATTCCTCATACATTGTATTCAACCTTTTATAACCAAGGACTTATTTTGTGAACAAGTGCCTATAATCATGACAGTCGAGTACGAACAACCTCTTGAATGTTTCGAATATCCCGCCATTTTCTTGAAGTTCAAATTATTCAACTACAAAAAAAGAATCGCGCGATTTTGGGGGGAGAGCATCTGACAACTCAAATGTCATCGCTTGAGCGACAAACGCGTCCATCAGTTTGCGCCTTTATACGTATTTTCCGGACAAACCTCGTACATTCGTCAATCAACAGTAAATTCTGTGCTCGATTTCAGTTCATTTTCAACCCAACCATAGAATGCGAACTTTAATCAACGAGTTGATCGGCCTTCAAAAGTTTTGTAAAACCGACGGTGGGAACTTGTAATAGTTAAATATCTGAACAGAACTCACCTGGAAAAGCGTCCCGTCCAAACGGGGGTGGATAATCGATTTCGCCCCACTGCGGCTTGCAGATGAAATCGGCGGTAGCATCCAATTTCGCTGCCAAATCCAGAATGAAGATCTCCTTATCGGTAACAACCAAAGGGTTGATTTCCAGGTACGTAAAGTAGAGATCCACATAAAGCTTGTACAAATTGTAGACAAAAGTGCCTATTATCGACTTCTTATTGGCGTCTTTGACCTCTTTCAAAAGCACCTACAAAACGATAACATCAGACACGATCCCAATCTAAAAACACCCTTCACCTACCTTGCTTATGGTGTCGAAATCAGTCGTCGAACCTACTGGTATCTCAAGTTTGACAGCTTTACTGTCGACATCGCCGATGTCAACGCCTCCTTGATGGTAAAATAAGATTGTGTCGCAGTTCCTGGACGAGTATATGCACACGTAAACTTCTTCTTCGGGTTTGTGAGGTACGAAAGGCTCGATTATGAAGCTTCGTAGTTTTCCTACGGCCTCGCCGACCTTCTGATCTTTGTTTATGCGTTGGTCGATCCATTGTTTGACAGTATCGAAGTCTTTGTTTACTGCTATGAGGCCTAGAAAATTAAGGAGATTGTGAGAATTTATTATTTATGATGATGGACAGAAAGAAACGTGAAGTCGGCAGCTTTAGCGTGCCTGTTCTTCAGATTCATGGGCGAAATTTTTTTTTTTTCAAATCGTTTTGATGATAAGATCATCACGAAATTGTACATAAACTTGTACATCAGCATTTGCTCAGAAGTTACTGAATTTCTTTATAATTGGATTAATATTATTTTAGATATTCCTGAAATAAGAACGATACCAAGGAAATAAAACACGAAATTTTACAACTGTTTTCCCAACGAAAATCAAAATCGAATAAAACTGAAATTTGGTACACCGTTACGAAATATCGACTTCAAGGTCTGTGCCAAACATAATCGAAAAAAAGTTCGTCAACGTAAATTTGAACAGTTTCCGAATTTTTTACGCGCTTGTTCTAGGGAACATTATTTCGCCACGATGTCTGTAATTTTCGAATTTTGAGCCGAAGACGGTCTTAAACTATTGGGTTGAACTTCCTGAAGAAGAATCCGTGGACAAATTCAATTCTGCCCGTCCATCCGTCTGTGCTCTAACTTTCGAAGGTGAAGACTTAGCGACTTGAAATTGTTAGATTTGGATTGGAGTCCAAATATCTCGGGTAAGTTCGTTAATGGAATCGGTAGGATAGTTTCGGAGTTAGGCCCATTTGAAATTTTGAGGTTAATTCCTCGATATCTCATGAAGTATTGACTCGATCGAGTTGAAACTTCGTGGACAGTTTTGGAATAACAACGCGCAACTGAGAGCAAAATTTCGTGTGGATCCAGTTGTTGAAAAATTATTCGAAAATTCATAAAGATTTTTATGAAATTTTTTTTTCTCTGAAAATATTGATTAGATTTCAATGGATTTTGGCACAAACTTTAGAGTCAGTATTTGACAACAATGTTTCAAATTTCAATTCGATCCGATATTTACTTTCGGAGATATAAGGAAAAAAATGTGTCAAATATCGTTGCTATTTGGAATTTTAACGTTATTTCCGCAAAATCTCAAGAAGTACAACTGCAATCAGATTGAAACTTCGTAATCAGGTGGATATTACCAACACGCAACTATGTGCAAAATTTCGTGTTGATCTTATAGTTAGAATTTGAACAAGTGTGTAAAAGCTCCCGACCTCACGTCAGTGCTTTTCAAAATTTTTTAAATCTACTAACAATTCGATCCCAACAAAATTTTGCAAGCAGTTGGCACTCAGTATTCTACAACTAATTACCAAGTTTCATTCGCATAAGAAACTCCTGCGATATCGGAGAAATAACCTCCAAAAATTCAAATCAGTATAACTCGAAAACTGTTTGCCCGATTTGGCCCATTAACGAATTCAACCGGCGCATTTTGACACGAAGCCCACCCCGATAGTTCCAAGGCGCTAGCTCTTTCCGTTCACAAGCTATCGTGCCTACGGCCGGTCGGGCAGTTTCGATGTTAACATCGGATTCTTCACCAGTGAGTCTAACCTAGTCGTTTAAGGCGATCGTTGTCAACCTTCTTTCGAAATTACAAGAGTGCTAGAAGTGTGAAGGTTGGCATAGAAACATTATTATTTTTCCAAATACCCATAACAATGTCCGTTGATCACAAGGATAGTGACTTACCTAATTTTCCTCTTCTTTTGATCAACTGATCTGGTTTGACCACCAATTTCTCTGTCTTAAGCCATGGGTTCTTGGCAACCAATTCGGAATATTTTGTGTCTGGTCCAACAGAGGCGAATCTGCATTGTACGGCGGCTGTGTTATCGGACAAATTCCTATTTATTATATCTTTCCCGGTTGCTTCGTATATAGCTTTGGCCGACATCTTTGTTGTGTGTTATCTGAAAAAAAAATTAAAAGTAGGAGAATGGAATATAAAAGTAACAAAAGATAATTAAATAAATGGAGTTTTCGAATTACTTCGAGCAATTCAATAAATGGATTTAATTTTAATTATAACAAACTACTAACCAATCGACCATAATGATTTTAATTATAATTATATATACATAGGCGACTTCAATTTGAAATGACTGTCAAATTTCCAAACGAAATAGCTTAAAGATATACAGGGTTGAGGTATAAAAATGGAGTCGTAGAATATCTGAAAAATTCTAGAAAACCATTGACGTAAAGTCTGGAGGTTTTAGGCGCTGGCTCAAATTCGTTGACAACGCGTTATTTCTTGGGTTATTAAGGAGAAAGCAAACGAAATTTTACATTTCTTTCAATATTCACGACAATGAATAACGTATCAAGCTGAGATTTGATTCACCTTTTGCGCGCATGTTCTAGGGGAACAGCGTGCTAAAGTTTAGTCGAGATGTCTGTAATTTTCGAATTTTTAGCCGAAAACAGTACCAAACGACTAGGTTGGTCTCACTGATCCGCCGTTCGTCTGTAGGCACGATTACGGGCGTACGCAGGATTATATCGATTTGAAAATTTGAGGGTTGGTTGCATTTAAAAATGCGAAGGTCAAGTTCGTAAATGGGCGGAATCGACCAAATGGTTTCGGAGTTATGGCCATTTGAAATTTTGAGGTTATTTCCCTGATATTTTGAAAGCTACCTAAACGTTTTGATTGAAACTTGGCAGTTAGTTGGAGCATAAGGACTTGCAACTTTTAGCAACATTTTATTGAGATCGTGCTGTCAGTAATTTCGAAAAAAAAAATTCCGCGTTTTTTTGGAAAAAATTTTTTTTTTCAGGAACTAATTATCATATTCGGAAAAAAAATTTGTCATACTTTGAGCCTTATATCAACCTTATATTGTACCAAATTCCAGTTTGATAAGATACTAACTTTTGAGATATCGGGGAATTAACCTGAAAATTTCAAATGAGCCTAGCTCCGAAACTGTTCGACCGATTTTAACCATTATCGAACGTTACCGAGATATTTGGACTCCAAACCTAATCTGACAATTTCAAGTCGCTAAGTCCTTTCTTCAGAAAGTTAGAGCATATACGGACGAACGGAAGGCCAGGGGGACAGAATTGAATTTGACTACGGGATTCTTCTTCAGGAAGTCCGACCTAATCGTGAAAGACCATTTTCGGCTCAGAATTCCCCAGAACAAGCGACTAAATAGTTCTGGAGGGTAACAGGGCAAAGTATTCCGGAAAAAATAACACCCTGTACATTTGCAATCGAAACCGGCACATTGTGTGAACTCTAAAATATACTATCTATGCCAAATTTCAGTTGAACATCCTGTGAAATTCATAGAAAATGATCACCTTCATCCTTGCTTTCGCGTGAACGTTAAGTATCAACGTTCAAAGGTGAACTGTGTTCTTACATCTTGTTTGCTGTGACTTTTCGAAATAACAATTAGTTTTATGACGTTCGTCATATTTTCGTAGATTATCTTTCACTAGCATAACCGTGTAACCTTGGTTTAACACACTTAAGCATTTTCATTACAAATGGAAAAATATTCATCAAGCTAGTCATACATTATATATTATTTCCTCGTTTTCGATTTCAACTACAAAATTCCGAGTGAAAGTCCGGTATTTTAACGGGAGGAAGCTCATCTCCGACTTGGTCAATGGTTGGAAAGCAAACATACAGTTCATACAGGTGTTTCTATATTGGATGACCAAACGAATAGGAGGTATTATTTGTATGATCATTTTGTAGGTTTTTCTGAGTTTTCAATCACAATATCTGAAACAGAACTATTGAAAATTATATAAAATTGGTTTTTTTTAAGGAAAACGCCCTTAAGGATTGCAGGATTGAACTAATTGTCGAGGGCAGTTCCTTGGAAAACAGGTTGCCTAATAAATAATACCGGAACAATACAAATTATAAACAATCTCACTCTTTCATCGTGTCTGATCCACTTTTCCAAGAAACTGTCCTTGACAAATAAATAGTTCAATCCGCAAGGGCGATTTCCATAAAGAATACAATTTTTATTTAATTTTCAATAGTTCTGTTTCAGATATTGGGACTGAAAACCCAGAAAAAAACTACAAAATGATGACACACTGTAAGTGTATATTATACAGTGTGTCAATTTGAAAATTGCCGGGCCAATCGTGTCACAACAGGGATGATGAGAAAATGCCAGAACAGGTAAATTTTCACGCGAAACTTTGGCCAATGTGAGACAAATATTTGAGAACAGACTGTATTATTGTTTGGCTTGTAATGAAAATCAATTCGAACATCTCATTTGATTAGTACACTAAGTATGAACACCCTGTAACTACTTCAATGATTCGATGAAAATTTGCAAACTGTTCTATTCATGTAGAGGGACAAGTTGTCTTTCAATTGAGGTAAAGTTCACTCTATTTTCTATTGAGACTTTAGGGGTGATAACTCCTATTTTTAGGGTTGATGAGATTTTGGCTTATAATGGGGGCTTTTCCTGAATTTGGGTTATTACTGCAAATGCATATTTGAACATAATTATTATGGGTTTGATTCATCATTTTCCCAAATTACCTTCAGAAAATTTTCAAAATCAGGTTTCAAAATTGGAGTTTGGTATTTGTCATGCATGCACGAAGTGACAACGTTGTTTTGTAGAATTGCTTTTTCTGCTATAGAATAACGAAATATTTATTTCTATTCTGTGGTACATACATGTTCTTTGTCAATATAACCAAACAATTTCCGTTTGCGATTTGTCATTAATATGACAGTATGACAGTCTGTGCTCTTCTTTTTCTATTCCTTGGTCGTTGTCTTCTACTCTAACCAGATCGAAGTATAGCTATCTCTGTTTTCCTAAGCAAAGTAACACATTTGATGTCCTTTTCTTTCCGAGAAAGCTGAATTCGACGTTGCCATATCGTGCACTCATGACAAATCCCTTTGAATGCAAATTCCCATTTTTATTTTTCAGTTTTAGGTGATCAAACATTTTTTTAAAAATATTATATTGAAATTATATGTTTGAAATGTGATGTTCTGAAGG